>CM038671.1:370943984-372311945 GCA_021605145.1 Aegilops bicornis
AGTATGAACACTTTCACAAGTGCGGCAGCCCGAACTTATAGCATTATATGCATCGGCTCCGAATAATGTCTTGGGTCAATAGTTGGGTTTGCCCGGCTCCTATGTTTTGGTACCTTACGTTCCGTTATATCGGCTAAGGTAGCACTGGGAGAACCACTGCGATTGTGCCCCGGTTGAGCTGGGTTGAGCACCTCAGTGGAGAAAGCTAAACTTGGCCGTCATGATAAGGCGAGAGCCGATCATTGTTCGAGAGGTTCCTTCGAGTCCCTAAAGACTTATGCCGCTTAGAGCGAGGAACCGGCATTGTCCGGCCAAGGCGTGGATAGTGCCTCGAACTCGGTCTTCCGAATACTAGGGGCTTCGCCGAAATTTAAAATTATAGAATTCTATGGCTAAGTGAGAGTGTTCAAGTACTATAAGCCCGGTTGCCTTCTTCGTTGCGTTGAGCGCCTCCCTCGACGGGCCCAAGAATGGGAACAAGAGCGCTCAAGTTTATCCCGAACACCCTAGCACTCGTGGCATGGGGGTTGAAGCCAACGACTTGCCATCTCTCAAATTTGATAAACGGCCGCACAGAAGGTAATATTTTAAATTAACAAGCGTTGCTTAAGCGCATATGAACAAGTTTTCAGCGTGCGGGATAACAAATGCGAGTCTATTAAAAATTACATCTTTGGAGCACTCGTCTGCTATACGGCGGGCACCCTTCAGGACGCCCTCATAGTACATTTTGGGCTTGCGATGATCCTTGCCCTTCGGTGGCCCGTCCGTCACAAGCTTCTCCGCATCCAGCTTGCCCCAGTGCACTTTAGCACGGGCAAGGGCCCGACGGGCACCTTCAATGCAGACGGAGCGCTTGATGACTTCAATCCATGGACATGCGTCCACCAGCCGTCGCACTAGTCCGAAGTAGCTCCCAGGCATGGCTTCCAATGGCCACAGCCGAACTATGAGGCCCTTCATGGCCTGTTCGGTGGCCTTGTGGAGCTCGACCAACTGCTTCAGCTGGTCGCTCAGGGGCACCGGATGTTCGGCCTCAGCATACTGAGACCAGAACACCTTCTCCGTCGAGCTCCCCTCCTTGGCGCGGTAGAACGCGGCAGCATCGGACACCTCTGAGGCAGATCTGCGAATGCTCTGGAGAGCTCCGAATCCGTAAGTAATAGGTAATTCACTTTCACATGCTTGCTTTGCATAAAGAATGCCTTACCCGCCGCTGTCTTCTTTAATGATTCAATTTCTTGGAGGGCTTTTGGGCTTCGCCTTAAGCGGCTTTGGCACTCTCAAGAGCCGAGGCGAGCTCGGACTCTCAAGTCTTCGAGTCACGCTCCAAACTCTCATGTTTTTCCACGAGAGCCTGGAGCTCTTGCCGCACCTCTGCCACCCGCTCCTCCTGCTTCTCTCGCTCGGTGCGCTCCACAGCCGCTTTGTTTTCGGGCGCGGACACCGCCTCCTTCAGGGTCGCCACCTCGCTCGTGGCCCCTGCAGTACCCATGTTATTTCTATTATCTTTTGCAACCAAATCCTTTCTATAAGGTATTTCTTTAATAAGGTATTACTTACCTTCCTTGTCCTCGAGCTGCTTCTTGGCAAGGCCGAGCTCGTTCTCGGACCGCCGAGGCTCTGCTTCAATGCATTGACCTCCGCATGATCGGTGGCAGAGGTCAGCAGCGTAGCCTGCATTCCCATATTTACGTACTTACGTTAGACTCCTGCGTATATCTTTTTAGATCCTTAGTCCGGCTTTTCTTTCCGAACACCGAGCTAAGCATCAGGGGCTACTGTCTATACGGTAATATTTTTACATATTCTAAACTTACCTCAAAGCCTGTTAGAAGGCTGGCACAGGCTTCAGCCACCCACTCTTGGCGGATCGAACTTTTCGGATCACCGCACTCATAAAGGCGGTGCTCCTCCTGATGGAGGCGCTGTTAAGCGCCTCGATGCTATCCGGTGCCTCCGGTTGGGACGGAGGACACCGGCGTCTTACCCTTCCTCTGAAGGACCGCTTGCCGGACTTGAACCGCCGAAGGTTCCGGTATGGAGTCCGGACAAGGGTCGGGCTTAGAGCCCATGGGGTCTCGCTCCTCGCGCCTGGAGTCCGGGAGGCTGCCTTGCGGCGCCTCCTGCGCCACCTCCTCTTGACCAGGCCCCCCTCGGGGCCCCACCTCGGCGTCGTCTGCAGCGTGAGGTGAGGAGGCGGCCGGAAGTGAAGTACTCTCCACTTCCGACGAATTCAGGGACCCGCTCGACGAAGCGGCGAGCTCGCCCTTGGGCGGGCTGCATGATTGTTCGGCATTAGAGAACACTATGGAATGAAAAAAAAGCCATGGGTATCAGGACACTTAAGATCTCGCCAGGGGCTTGGCCCTTGTTGGCCACTCCTCCTCGTCGTTGTCGACGTTGGTGGAGAAGTCCGGAGGAAGGGTCCTTCCCTTCTTGGACCCTCCGGCCTCCCGGTTAGGCGGCCTTCCTTTCTTCTCTCCCTCACCGGGAAGAGGCTTTTTCCTCCTCCTCTTCCTCGGAGGAGGATTCCGCCTCGTGGTTGTCGGGCGATGAGTCCGACAAAGACTGAGCGCCGGAGCTCGCTCGAGTTCCCGTGGCCTCATTCTTGGCCTTCTTCTCGGCACCACGTGAAGTGCGGAGCCAGCAGCCTCGTCAATCGGCGTACTGGGTCTTCGGCAAAGGGCAGACGGTTAATCTGTCGGGACGTCTTCAACCGATCTGTCAAAAGGTTAGGGAGTTTTAGATCCCACATAGAGTCAATCTATGAAAAACAAGAGTCCCATAAAGGGTAAAATAACTTACCTCGCTGGCTTGACGCTGCGAGCTGAATCCGCGATCTTCGGTAGCGGATGTGGGAGCCTCGGCGCCTTGAACAGCACCTTCCAGGCATCTTCGTACATAGTGTCGAAGAGCCTTTTCAGAGTTGGGTGCTGTGCCGGATCGAACTCCCACAATTTGAAGGCCCGTTGTTGGCATGGGAGAATCCGGCGGATGAGCATCACCTGGATAACGTTGACAAGCCTGAGATTCTTGTCCACCAGGTTTCGGACGCAGGTTTGGAGTCCGGATAGCTCGTCCGAATCCCCCCACGTCAGGCCCGTCTCTTTCCATGATGTGAGCCGTGTGGGCAAGCCAAATCGGAATTCGAGGGCCACCGCCCATCGAGAGTTGCGCGGCTCGGTGATGTAGAACCACCCCGATTGCCACCCCTTTATGGTCTCCAAAAGGAGCCCTCGAGCCATAGGACTTTTGCCATCTTGCCAACCATGGCGCCTCCGCACTCTGCTTGGCGGCCGCCCACTACCTTCGGCCTGACATTGAAGATCTTCAGCCATAAGCCGAAGTGGGGCTGGATGCAGAGGAAGGCCTCGCACACGAGATGAACGCCGAGATGTTGAGGATGAAATTTAGGGCCAGATCGTGGAAGTCCAGGCCGTAGTAGAACATGAGCCCCCGGACAAATGGGTGAAGTGGAAAACCTAGTCCGCGGAGGAAGTGGGGGAGAAACACCACCCTCTCATGGGGCCTGGGGGTTGTAATGAGCTGCCCCTCATCGGGTAGCCGATGCGCGATGTTGCTGGACAAGTATCCGGCCTCCCGCAGCTTTTCGATGTGCCCCTCCGTGACGGAGGAGGCCATCCACCTGCCTCCCGCTCCGGACATAGTTGGAGAAGGTTGAGGTGGGATGTGCGGACTTGGGCGCTGGAGCTCGAGTGCGCGGAAATGGATGAGCAAAGGAGGAAGAAGGCGTAGGTGAAAAGGTGGATCCTTATCGCCTTATATGCACGGACAAAGCTATGCGTCCCCCGCCAGCCTGGTAAAACTCGCTTATCTCCCAATCGCCGTAATCAATGGCGCAGATGGGTTACCCATGTCCGTATTGATGGGAATCCCGGAATAAGGGGGCACGATCTCCGCTTTGATAAGACGCGCTAAGGTGGAACAGTAAAAAAATGATTCGTATAAAAGCTTGGCCGTGGTGTGATGTCACGCCGCGGAATACGTCAGCAGATCTGTGCAAAAATTATTCTCTCTACGGTGGTATGTGGAACTTGTTTTGCAGAGCCGGACACTATCCTTGTGTTCAAAACCTTCTCTGAAGTATTCGGAGGAGGAACCCGCCGTGCAATGCCGAAGACACTATGCGCGCCGGACTCGTCGTCATTGAAGCATGGTTCAGGGCTACTGAGGAGTCTGGACTAGGGGTGTCCGGATAGCGAACTACCATCTTTGGCGGACTCCTAGACTATGAAGATACAAGATTGAAGACTTCGTCCCGTGTCCGGATGGGACTTTCACAGGGCGGGAGGGCAAGCTTGGCGATACGGATATGTAGATCTCCTACCATTGTAACCGACTGTGTAACCCTAACCCTATTCGGTGTCTATATAAACCGAAGGGTTTTAGTCCGTGGGGCGAACAACAATCATACCATAGGCTAGCTTCTAGGGTTTAGCCTCTACGATCTCGTGGTAGATCTACTCTTGTACTACCCATATCATCAATATTAATCAAGGTGAGTAGGGTATTACCTCCATAGAGAGGGCCCGAACCTTGGTAAAAACATCGCGTCCCTTGTCTCCTGTTACCATCCGCCTAGACGCACAGTTCGGGACCCCCTACCCGAGATCCGCCGGTTTTGACACCGACAGGCGGCGCGCCAGAATACGTCGCGAGAAAATGAAGTTCATTCAAGGACAGCCATATAAAGGAACAGTTTTCAGTGAAACGGTCATACTTTGTCATTCCGAGTCCGTTTCGGACCAACAAGTACTCGAAATGCTCGCGACCAGTGTGGGAATCTAGAAATACTTCTGGCTTGCGTAGGAGGCCCGGAGGACCCTCAAATTCGGCCCTAAGCAGGACTTTTTGCCCCTGAAAGTCAAAGAACATCATTTGCCGCTGCTTTTCAGACAAGTTTCTGAACCCGTTGGCACTCCTTTGGAAGGAAATCCGAGAGATTATGGACATTACTCTGCCTGGTAAGGACAAACTTTGCATTCTACACATTGTCTATGATCCGAGGAATCCCATTTGGTTGTAAATTCAAGAAAAATAAGGCGACTATAAGCCTTATTCTCCTGGTTTTTGCCGTGTGGCATGCCGTAACATACGTGTATGACAGCCAATAATACAAGCACATTCCTGGAATCCTTCAATATATATGTGGGAACAATATCTCCACCATGGAGGACACAAAATTTAGGGGCAGCGTGGCGAGCGTGTCACGAGAAAATGAAGTTCTTTCAAGGACTCGCATATAGAGGACTGGTGTCCACTAAAACGGTCATAACTTTGTCATTTGGAGTCCGTTTCGGACCCACAAGTACTCAAAATGCTCGCGACGAGTGAGGGAATCTAGAAAGTTCTTCCGGCTTGCGCAGGAGGCCTGGACGACCCTCAAATTCAGACCCAAAGTAGGACTTTTTGCCCAGGAAAGTCGAAGAACATCATTTGCTGCTGCTTTTCACACAAGAGTCTGAACCCATTGGCACTCCTTTGGAAGGAAGTTCAAGAGATTATGGTGAATATAAACATTAGTCCGCCTGGTAAGGACAAACATTGCGTTATACACATGCTCTATGATCCGGGGAATCCTATTTTGTTGTAAATTCATGAAAATAAGGCGACTATAAGCCTTATTCTCCATGTTTTTTCCGTGTGGCATGCCGTAACGTACGTGTGCGATAGCCAATAATAGGAGGGCATTCCTGGCATCGGTCAATATATATTTGGCAACAATATTTCTGCTATGGAGGAGACAATATTTTGGGGCGGCGCGCCATAACGCGTCATGAGAAAATGAAGTTCTTTCAAGGACTGCCATATAAAGGACCGGTCTTCACTAAAATGACCATAACGTTGTCATTCGAAGTCCGTTTTGGACCAACAAGTACTCAAAATGCTACATGACGAGCGTGGGGATCTAGAACATACTTACGGCTTGCACAAGACGCCAGACGACCCTCAAATTTGGCCCCTAAGTAGGACTTTTTGCCCTGAAAGTTAAAGAACATCATTTGCCGCTGCTTTTTAGGCAAGTTTTTGAACCCATTCACACTCCTTCGGATGGAAGTCTGGGAGATTATGGTGAGTATAAACATTAGTCCGCCTGGTAAGGACAAATGTTGCATTCTGCAGATGTTGTATGATCCGGGGGATCCCATTTGGTTGTAAATTCAAGAAAATAAGGCGACTATAAGCCTTATTATCATAGTTTTTGTCGTGTGGCATGCCGTAACGTACGTGTGTGACTACCAATAATAGGAGCGCATTCCTGGCATTGGTCAATATATATGTGGAAACAATATCTCTACTTTGGAGGACACAAAGTTTTGGGCGGCGCCGTAACACGCCACGAGAATATGAAGTTCATTCAAGGACAGCCATATAAAGGAACGGTTTTCAGTGAAAACGATCATACTTTGTCATTCCGAGTCCGTTTCGGACCAACAAGTACTCAAAATGCTCCCGACCAGTGTGGGAATGTAGAAAATACTTCTGGCTTGCGTAGGACGCCCGGAGGACCCTCAAATTCGGCGCCTAAGCAGGTCTTTTTGCCCCTGAAAGTCAAAGAACATCATTTGCCACGGCTTTTTAGACAAGTTTCTGAACCCATTGGCACTCCTTTGGAAGGAAATCCGAGAGATTATGGACATTACTATGCCTGGTAAGGACAAACTTTGCATTCTGCACATTGTCTATGATCCGAGGAATCCCATTTGGTTGTAAATTCAAGAAAAATAAGGCGACTATAAGCCTTATTCTCACAGTTTTGCCGTGTGGCATGCCGTAACATACGTGTATGACAGCCAATAATACAAGCACATTCCTGGAATCCTTCAATATATATGTGGGAACAATATCTCCACCATGGAGGACACAAAATTTAGGGGCAGCGCGCGAGAACGTGTCACGAGAAAATGAAGTTCTTTCAAGGACTCGCATATAGAGGACTGGTGTCCACTAAAACGGTCATAACTTTGTCATTTGGAGTCCGTTTCGGACCCACAAGTACTCAAAATGCTCGCGACGAGTGAGGGAATCTAGAAAGTTCTTCCGGCTTGCGCAGGAGGCCTGGACGACCCTCAAATTCAGACCCAAAGTAGGACTTTTTGCCCAGGAAAGTCGAAGAACATCATTCTTGCTGCTTTTCACACAAGAGTCTGAACCCATTGGCACTCCTTTGGAAGGAAGTTCAAGAGATTATGGTGAATATAAACATTAGTCCGCCTGGTAAGGACAAACGTTGCGTTATACACATGCTCTATGATCCGGGGAATCCTATTTTGTTGTAAATCCATGAAAATAAGGCGACTATAAGCCTTATTCTCCTTGTTTTTTCCGTGTGGCATGCCGTAACGTACGTGTGCGATAGCCAATAATAGGAGGGCATTCCTGGCATCGGTCAATATATATTTGGCAACAATATTTCTGCTATGGAGGAGATAATATTTTGGGGCGGCGCGCCATAACGCGTCATGAGAAAATGAAGTTCTTTCAAGGACTGCCATATAAAGGACCGGTCTTCACTAAAATGACCATAACGTTGTCATTCGAAGTCCGTTTTGGACCAACAAGTACTCAAAATGCTCGCGACGAGCGTGGGGATCTAGAACATACTTCTGGCTTGCACAAGACGCCCGGACGACCCTCAAATTTGGCCCCTAAGTAGGACTTTTTGCCCCTGAAAGTTAAAGAACATCATTTGCCGCTGCTTTTTAGGCAAGTTTTTGAACCCATTCGCACTCCTTCGGATGGAAGTCTGGGAGATTATGGTGAGTATAAACATTAGTCCGCCTGGTAAGGACAAATGTTCCATTCTGCAGATGTTGTATGATCCGGGGGATCCCATTTGGTTGTAAATTCAAGAAAATAGGGCGACTATAAGCCTTATTATCATAGTTTTTGTCGTGTGGCATGCCGTAACGTACGTGTGTGACTACCAATAATAGGAGCGCATTCCTGGCATTGGTCAATATATATGTGGAAACAATATCTCTACTTTGGAGGACACAAAAGTTTTGGGCGGCGCGCGAGAACACGTCACGAGAATATGAAGTTCATTCAAGGACAGCCATATAAAGGAACGGTTTTCAGTGAAAACGATCATACTTTGTCATTCCGAGTCCGTTTCGGACCAACAAGTACTCAAAATGCTCCCGACCAGTGTGGGAATGTAGAAAATACTTCTGGCTTGCGTAGGAGGCCCGGAGGACCCTCAAATTCGGCCCCTAAGCAGGACTTTTTGCCCGTGAAAGTCAAAGAACATCATTTGCCGCTGCTTTTCACACAAGTTTCTGAACCCGTTGGCACTCCTTTGGAAAGAAATCCAAGAGATTATGGACATTACTATGCCTGGTAAGGACAAACTTTGCATTCTGCACATTGTCTATGATCCGAGGAATCCCATTTGGTTGTAAATTCAAGAAAAGTAAGGCGACTATAAGCCTTATTCTCCTGGTTTTTGCCGTGTGGCATGCCGTAACGTACGTGTATGATAGCCAATAATACGAGTGCATTCCTGGAATCCCTCGATATATATGTGGAAACAATATCTCCACCATGGAGGACACAAAATTTTGGGGCAGCGCGAGAACGCAGGTCACGAGAAAATGAAGTTCTTTCAAGGACTGGCATATAGAGGACTGGTGTTCACTAAAACGGTCATAACTTTGTCATTTGGAGTCCGTTTCGGACCCACAAGTACTCAAAATGCTCGCGACGAGCGAGGGAATATAGAAAGTTCTTCCGGCTTGTGCAGGAGGCCTGGAGGACCCTCAAATTCAGACCCAAAGCATGACTTTTTGCCCAGGAAAGTCGAAGAACATCATTTGCTGCTGCTTTTCACACAAGTTTCTGAACCCATTGGCACTCCTTTGGAAGGAAGTTCGAGAGATTATGGTGAATATAAACATTATTCCACCTGGTAAGGACAAACGTTGCATTCTATACATGCTCTATGATCCGGGGAATCCTATTTGGTTGTAAATTCATGAAAATAAGGCGACTATAAGCCTTATTCTCCTTGTTTTTTCGTGTGGCATGCCGTAAGGTACGTGTGCGGTATCCAATAATAGGAGGGCATTCCTGGCATCGGTTAATATATATCTGGCAACAATATTTCCGCTATGGAGGAGACAATATTTTGGGGCGGCGCGCCATAACGCGTCATGAGAAAATGAAGTTCTTTCAAGGACTGCCATATAAAGGACCGGTCTTCACAAAAATGACCACAACGTTGTCATTCGGAGTCCGTTTCGGACCAACAAGTACTCAAAATGCTCGCGACGAGTGTGGGAATCTAGAACATACTTCTGGCTTGCACAGGACGCCCGGACGACCCTCAAATTAGGCCCCTAAGCTGGACTTTTTGCCCCTGAAAATCAAAGAACATCATTTGCCGCAGCTTTTCAGACAAGTTTCTGAACCCATTGGCACTCCTTTGGAAGGAAGTCTGAGAGATTATGGACATTACTCTGCCCGTAAGGACAAACGTTGCATTCTACGCATTTTCTATGATCCGAGGAATCCCATTTAGTAGTAAATTCAAGAAAAATAAGGCGACTATAAGCCTTATTCTCCTGGTTTTTGCCGTGTGGCATGCCGTAACGTACGTGTATGATAGCCAATAATACGAGCGCATTCCTAGAATCCCTCAATATATATGTGGAAACAATATCTCCACCATGGAGGACACAAAATTTTGGGGCGGCGCGCGAGAACGTGTCATGATAAAATGAAGTTCTTTCAAGGAATGGCATATAGAGGACTGGTGTTCACTAAAACGGTCATAACTTTGTCATTTGGAATCCGTTTCGGACCCACAAGTACTCAAAATGCTCGCGACGAGCGAGGGAATCTAGAAAGTTCTTCCGGCTTGCACAGGAGGTCTGGAGGACCCTCAAATTCAGACCCAAAGCAGGACTTTCTGCCCAGGAAAGTCAAAGAACATCATTTGCTGCTGCTTTTCACACAAGTTTCTGAACTCATTGGCACTCCTTTGGAAGGAAGTTCGAGAGATTATGGTGAATATAAACATTAGACTGCCTGGTAAGGACAAACGTTGCATTCTACACATGCTCTATGATCCGGGGAATCCTATTTGGTTGTATATTCACGAAAATAAGGCGACTATAAGTCTTATTCTCCTTGTTTTTTCCGTGTGGCGTGCGTAACGTACGTGTGCGATAGCCAATAATAGGAGGGCATTCCTCGCATCGGTCAATATATGTCTGGCAACAATATTTCCACTATGGAAAATAAAATATTTTGGGGCGGCGCGTCATAACACATCATGAGAAAATGAAGTTCTTTCAAGGACTACCATATAAAGGACCGGTCTTCACTAAAATGACCATAACGTTGTCATTCGGAGTCCGTTTCGGACCAACAAGTACTCAAAATGCTCGTGACGAGTGTGGGAATCTAGAACATACTTTTGGCTTGCACAGGACGCACGGACGACCCTCAAATTAGTCCCCTAAGCAGGACTTTTTGCCCCTGAAAGTTAAAGAACATCATTTGCCGCTGCTTTTTAGGCAAGTTTCTTAACCCATTGGCACTCATTTGGATTGATGTCTGAGAGATTTTGGTGAGTATAAAGATTAGTCCTCCTAGTAAGAACGAATGTTGCATTACGCACATGCTCTATGATCCGGGGGATCCAATTTGGTTGTAAATTCAAGAAAATAAGGCGACTATAAGCCTTATTACCATCGTTTTTGCCGTGTGGCATGCCGTAACGTACATGTGTGACTACCAATAATAGGAGCGCATTCCTGGCATTGGTCAATATATATGTGGAAACAATATCTCTACTATGGAGGACACAAAAGTTTTGGGCGGCGCGCCAGAACACGTCATGAGAAAATGAAGTTCATTCAAGGACTGCCATATAAAGGACCGGTTTTCAGTAAAATGGTCATACTTTGTCATTCCGAGTCCGTTTCGGACCAACAAGTACTCAAAATGCTCGCGACCAGTGTGGGAATATAGAAAATACTTCTGGCTTGCGCACGAGGCCCGAAGGACCCTCAAATTCGGCCCATAAGAAGGATTTTTTCCCCCTGAAAGTCAAAGAACATCATTTGCCGCTGCTTTTCAGACAAGTTTCTGAACCCATTGGCACTCCTTTGGAAGGAAATCCGAGAGATTATGGACATTACTCTACCTGGTAAGGACAAACGTTGCATTCTGCACATTGTCTATGATCAGAGGAATCCCATTTGGTTGTAAATTCAAGAAAAATAAGGCGACTATAAGCCTTATTCTCCTGGTTTTTGCCGTGTGGCATGCCGTAACGTACGTGTGTGATAGCCAATAATACGAGCGCATTCCTGGCATCCCTCAATATATATGTGGAAACAATACCTCCACCATGGAGGACATCATGTTTTGGTGCGGCGCGCGAGAACGCGTCACAAGAAAATGAAGTTCTTTCAAGGATTTCCACATAAAGGACTGTTGTTCACTAAAATGGTCATAACTTTGTCATTTGGAGTCCGTTTCAGACCTACGAGTACTCAAAATGCTCACGACGAGCGTGCGAATCTAGAATATACTTTTGGCTTGCACGGGAGGCCTGGAGGACCCTAAATTCAGCCCCAAAGCCGGACTTTTTGCCCCTGAAAGTCAAAGAACATCATTTGCCTCTGCTTTTCAGACAAGTTTATGAACCCATTGGCACTCCTTTGGAAGGAAGTCCGAGAGATTATGGTGAATATAAACATTAGTCCGCCTGGTAAAGAGAAACATTGCGTTCTACACATGCTCTATGATCCGGGGAGTCCCGTTTGGTTGTAAATTCATGAAAATAAGGCGACTATAAGCCTTATTCTCCTTGTTTTTTGGTGTGGCATGCCGTAAGGTACGTGTGCGATATCCAATAATAGGAGGGCATTCCTGGCATCGGTTAATATATATCTGGCAACAATATTTCCGCTATGGAGGAGACAATATTTTGGGGCGGCGCGCCATAACGCGTCATGAGAAAATGAAGTTCTTTCAAGGACTGCCATATAAAGGACCGGTCTTCACAAAAATGACAACAACGTTGTCATTCGGAGTCCGTTTCGGACCAACAAGTACTCAAAATGCTCGCGACGAGCGTGGGAATCTAGAACATACTTCTGGCTTGCACAGGACGCCCGGACGACCCTCAAATTAGGCCCCTAAGCTGGACTTTTTGCCCCTGAAAGTCAAAGAACATCATTTGCCGCAGCTTTTCGGACAAGTTTCTGAACCCATTGACACTCCTTTGGAAGGAAGTCTGAGAGATTATGGACATTACTCTGCCCGTAAGGACAAAAGTTGCATTCTGCGCATTTTCTATGATCCGAGGAATCCCATTTGGTAGTAAATTCAAGAAAAATAAGGCGACTATAAGCCTTATTCTCCTGGTTTTTGCCGTGTGGCATGCCGTAACGTACGTGTATGATAGCCAATAATCTGGCGCATTCCTAGAATCCCTCAATATATATGTGGAAACAATATCTCCACCATGGAGGACACAAAATTTTGGGGCGGCGAGCGAACGTGTCATGATAAAATGAAGTTCTTTCAAGGAATGGCATATAGAGGACTGGTGTTCACTAAAACGGTCATAACTTTGTCATTTGGAGTCCGTTTCAGACCCACAAGTACTCAAAATGCTCGCGACGAGCGAGGGAATCTAGAAAGTTCTTCCGGCTTGCACAGGAGGTCTGGAGGACCCTCAAATTCAGACCCAAAGCAGGACTTTTTGCCCAGGAAAGTCAAAGAACATCATTTGCTGCTGCTTTTCACACAAGTTTCTGAACCCATTGGCACTCCTTTGGAAGGAAGTTCGAGAGATTATGGTGAATATAAACATTAGACTGCCTGGTAAGGACAAACGTTGCATTCTACACATGCTCTATGATCCGGGGAATCCTATTTGGTTGTATATTCACGAAAATAAGGCGACTATAAGTCTTATTCTCCTTGTTTTTTCCGTGTGGCGGCGTATGTAACGACGTGCGATAGCCAATAATAGGAGGGCATTCCTCGCATCGGTCAATATATGTCAGCAACAATATTTCCACTATGGAAAATAAAATATTTTGGGCGGCGTCATAACACATCATGAGAAAATGAAGTTCTTTCAAGGACTACCATATAAAGGACCGGTCTTCACTAAAATGACCATAACGTTGTCATTCGGAGTCCGTTTCGGACCAACAAGTACTCAAAATGCTCGTGACGAGTGTGGGAATCTAGAACATACTTTTGGCTTGCACAGGACGCACGGACGACCCTCAAATTAGTCCCCTAAGCAGGACTTTTTGCCCCTGAAAGTTAAAGAACATCATTTGCCGCTGCTTTTTAGGCAAGTTTCTAAACCCATTGGCACTCCTTTGGAAGGAAGTCTGTGAGATTTTGGTGAGTATAAACATTAGTCCGCCTAGTAAGAACGAATGTTGCATTCTGCACATGCTCTATGATCCGGGGGATCCAATTTGGTTGTAAATTCAAGAAAATAAGGCGACTATAAGCCTTATTACCATCGTTTTTGCCGTGTGGCATGCCGTAACGTACATGTGTGACTACCAATAATAGGAGCGCATTCACGGCATTGGTCAATATATATGTGGAAACAATATCTCTACTATGGAGGACACAAAGTTTTGGGCGGCGCCGTAACACGTCATGAGAAAATGAAGTTCATTCAAGAACGCCATATAAAGGACCAGTTTTCAATAAAATGGTCATACTTTGTCATTCCGAGTCCGTTTCGGACCAACAAGTACTCAAAATGCTCGCGACCAGTGTGGGAATATAGAAAATACTTCTGGCTTGCGCACGAGGCCCGAAGGACCCTCAAATTCGGCCCATAAGAAGGATTTTTTCCCCCTGAAAGTCAAAGAACATCATTTGCCGCTGCGTTTCAGACAAGTTTCTGAACCCATTGGCACTCCTTTGGAAGGAAATCCGAGAGATTATGGACATTACTCTACCTGGTAAGGACAAACGTTGCATTCTGCACATTGTCTATGATCAGAGGAATCCCATTTGGTTGTAAATGCAAGAAAAATAAGGCGACTATAAGCCTTATTCTCCTGGTTTTTGCCGTGTGGCATGTCAGAACGTCGTGTGTGATAGCCAATAATACGAGCGCATTCCTGGCATCCCTCAATATATATGTGGAAACAATACCTCCACCATGGAGGACATCATGTTTTGGTGCGGCGCGCGAGAACGTGTCTCAAGAAAATGAAGTTCTTTCAAGGATTTCCACATAAAGGACTGGTGTTCACTAAAATGGTCATAACTTTGTCATTTGGAGTCCGTTTCAGACCTACGAGTACTCAAAATGCTCGCGACGAGCGTGCGAATCTAGAATATACTTTTGGCTTGCACAGGAGGCCTGGAGGACCCTAAATTCAGCCCCAAAGCAGGACTTTTTGCCCCTGAAAGTCAAAGAACATCATTTGCCTCTGCTTTTCAGACAAGTTTATGAACCCATTGGCACTCCTTTGGAAGGAAGTCCGAGAGATTATGGTGAATATAAACATTAGTCCACCTGGTAAAGAGAAACGTTGCGTTCTACACATGCTCTATGATCCGGGGAGTCCCATTTGGTTGTAAATTCATGAAAATAAGGCGACTATAAGCCTTATTCTCCTTGTTTTTTCCGTGTGGCATGTCGTAACGTACGTGTGCGATAGCCAATAATAGGAGGGCATTCCTGGCATTGGTCAATATATATGGCGCTCCATAACACGTCATGAGAAAATAAAGTTCATTCAAGGACTGCCATATAAAGGACCGGTCTTCACTAAAATGACCATAACGTTTTCATTCGGAGTCCGTTCCGGACCAACAAGTACTCAAAATGCTCGCACGAGCGTGGGAATCTAGAACATACTTCTGGCTTGCACAGGACGCCCGGACGACCCTCAAATTCGGCCCCTAAGGAGGACTTTTTGCCCCTGAAAGTTACATAACATAATTTGCCGCTGCTTTTCAGGCAAGTTTCTGAACCCATTGGCACTCCTTTGGAAGGAAGTCTAAGAGATTATGGTGAGTATCTACATTAGTCCGCCTGGTAAGGACAAACGTTGCATTCTGCACATGCTCTATGATCCGGGGGATCCCATTTGGTTGTAAATTCAGGAAAATAAGGCGACTATAAGCCTTATTCTCCTTGTTTTTGCCGTGTGGCATGCCGTAACGTACGTGTGTGACTGCCAATAATAGGAGCGCTTTCCTGGCATCGGTCAATATATATGCGGAAACAATATCTCTACTATAGAGGACACAAAAGTTTTGGGCGGCGCACCAGAACACGTCAGGAGAAAATGAAGCTCATTCAAGGACTGCCATATAAAGGGCAAGTGTTCAGTAAAACGGTCATAACTTTGTCATTCTGAGTCCATTTCGGACCAACAAGTACTCAAAATGCCTGCGACGAGTGTGGGAATCAAGAAAATACTTCTGTCTTGCGCAGGAGGACCCTCAAATTCGGCCCCTAAGCATGCCTTTTTGCCCCCAGAAAGTCAAAGAACATCATTTGCCGCTGCTTTTCCGACATGTTTCTGAACCCATTGGCACTACTTTGGAAGGAAATCCGAGAGATTATGGACATTACTCCGCCTGGTAAGGACAAAATTTGCATTCTACACATGGTCTATGATCCGAGGAATCCCATTTGGTTGTAAATTCAAGAAAATAAGGCGACTATAAGCCTTATTCTCCGTGTTTTTGCCGTGTGGTATGTCGTAACGTACGGTGTGATAGCCAATAATAGGAGGGCATTCCTGGCATTGCTCAATACATATGTGGAAACAATATCTCCACCATGGAGGACACAATATTTTGGGGCGGCGCGCGAAAATGCGTCATGAGAAAATGAAGTTCTTTCAAGGACTGCCATATAAAGGACTGGTGTTCACTAAAACGGTCATAACTTTGTCATTTGGAGTCCATTTCGGACCCACAAGTACTCAGAATGCTCGCGACGAGCGTGGGAATCTAGAAAATACTTCCGGCTTGCACAGGAGGCCTGGAGGACCCTCAAATTCAGCACCGAAGCAGGACTTTTTGCCCCTGAAGGTCAAAGAACATCATTTGCCGTTCCTTTTCAGACAAGTTTCTGAACCCATTGGTACTCCTTTGGAAGGAAGTCCGAGAGATTATGGTGAATATAAGCAGTAGTCCGCCTGGTAAGGACAAATGTTGCATTGTACACATGCTCTATGATCCGTGGAATCCCATTTGGTTGTAAATTCATGAAAATAAGGCGACTATGAGCCTTATTCTCCTTGTTTTTTCCGTGTGGCTCGTCAGAATGTACGTGTGTGACATCCAATAATAAGAGGGCATTCCTGGCATCGGTCAATATATCTGTGGAAACTATATCTCCACTATTGAGGACACAAAATTTTGGGGCAGTGCGCCAGAACGCGTCACAAGAAAATGAAGTTCTTTCAAGGACTGCCATATAAAGGACTAGTGTTCACTAAAATGACCATAACGTTGGCATTTTGAGTCCGTTTGACACCAACAAGTACTCAAAATGCTCGCGACGAGCGTGGGAATCTAGAACATACTCGTGGCTTGCACAGGACACCCGGAGGACCCTCAAAATCGGCACCTAAACATGACTTTTTGCCCCTGAAAGTTGAAGAACATCATTTGCCGCTGCTTTTCAGACAAGTTTCTTAACCCATTGGCACTCCTTTGGAAGGAAATCCGATAGATTATGGACATTACTCTGCCTAGGACAAACGTTGCATTCTGCACATGGTCTATGATCCGTGGAATCACATTTGGTTGTAAATTCATGAAAATATGGCGACTATAAGCCTTATTCTCCTTGTTTTTGCCGTGTGGCATGCCGTAACGTACGTGTGTGATAGCCAATAATAGGAGGGCATTCCTGGCATCACTCAATATATATGTGGAAACAATATGTTCACCATGGAGGACAAAAAATTTGGGGGGGGGGGGGGCGCGAGAACGCGTCACGAGAAAATGAAGTTCTTTCAAGGACTACCATATAAAGGACTGGTGTTCACTAAAACAGTCATACTTTGTCGTTCGGAGTTCGTTTCGGACCCACAAGTAGTCAAAATGCTCGCGACGAGCGAGGGCATCTAGAAAGTTCTTCCGGCTTGCGGAGGAGGCCTGGAGGACCCTCAAATTCAGACCCAAAGCAGGACTTTGTGCCCAGGAAAGTCAAAGAACATCATTTGATGCTGCTTTCCAGACATGTTTCTGAACCCATTGGCACTCCTTTGGAAGGAAGTCCGAGAGATTATGGTGAATATAAACAGTAGTCTGCCCGGTAAGGACAACATTGCATTGTACACATGCTCTATGATCCGGGGACTCCCATTTGGTTGTTAATTCATGAAAATAAGGAGACTATAATCCTTATTTTCCTTGTTTTTTCCATGTGGCATGCCGTAACGTACGTGTGTGACAGCCAATAATAAGAGGGCATTCCTGGCAACGGTCAATATATCTGTTGAAACTATATCTCCACTATTGAGGACACAAAATTTTGGGGCGGTGCGCTAGAACGCGTCACAAGAAAATGAAGTTCTTTCAAGGACTGCCATATAAAGGACTAGTGTTCACTAAAATGACCATAGCGTTGCCATTTCGAGTCTGATTCGGACCAACAAGTACTCAAAATGCTCGCGACGAGCGTGGCAAACTAGAACATACCCGTGGCTTGCACAGCATGCCCGGAGGACCCTCAAAATCGGCACCTAAGCATGAATTTTTGCCCCTGAAAGTCGAAGAACATCATTTGCCGCTGCTTTTCAGACAAGTTTCTTAACCCATTGGCACTCCTTTGGAAGGAAATCCGAGGGATTATGGACATTACTCCGCCTGGTAAGGAAAACGTTGCATTCTGCACATGGTCTATGATCCGAGGAATCACATTTGGTTGTAAATTCATGAAAATAAGGCGACTATAAGCCTTATTCTCCTTGTTTTTGCCGTGTGGCATGCCGTAAAGTACGTGTGTGATAGCTAATAATAGGAGGGCATTCCTGGCATCGCTCAATATAAATGTCGAAACAATATCTCCACCATGGAGGACACAAAATTTTGGGGCGGCGCGCGAGAACGCGTCACGAGAAAATGAAGTTCTTTCAAGGACTACCATATAAAGGTCTGGTGTTCACTAAAACGGTCATAACTTTGTCATTTGGAGTTTGTTTCGGACCCACAAGTACTCAAAATGCTTGCGACGAGCGAGGGAATCTAGAAAGTTCTTCCGGCTTGTGGAGGAGGCCTGACGGACCCTCAAATTCAGACCCAAAGCAGGACTTTTTGCCCAGGAAAGTCAAAGAACATCATTTGCTGCTGCTCTTCAGACATGTTTCTGAACCCATTGGCACTCCTTTGGAAGGAAGTCCGAGAGATTATGGTGAATATAAACAATAGTCCGCCTGTTAAGGACAAACATTGCATTGTACACAAGCTCTATGATGCGGGGAATCCCATTTGGTTGTAAATTCATGAAAATAAGGCGACGATAAGCCTTATTCTCCTTGTTTTTTCCGTGCGGCCTGCCGTAATGTACGTGTGTGACAACCAATAATAAGAGGGCATTCTTGGCATCGGTCAATATGTCTGTGGAAACTATATCTCCACTATTGAGGACACAAAATTTTGGGGCGGTGCGCCAGAACGCGTCACAAGAAAATGAAGTTCTTTCAAGGACTACCATATAAAGGACTAGTGTTCACTAAAATGACCATAACTTTGCCATTTCGAGTCCGTTTCGAAACAACAAGTACTCAAAATGCTCGCGACGAGCGTGGGAATCTAGAACATACTCGTGGCTTGCACAGGACGCCCGGAGGACCCTCAAAATCGGCACCAAAGCACGACTTTTTGCCCCTGAAAGTTGAAGAACATAATTTGCCGTTGCGTTTCAAACAAGTTTCTTAACCCATTGGCACTCCTTTGGAAGGAAATCTGAGAGATTATGGACATTACTCCGCCTGGTAAAGACAAACGTTGCATTCTGCACAAGGTCTATGATCCGAGGAATCACATTTGGTTGTATATTCATGAAAATAAGGAGATATAAGCCTTATTCTCCTTGTTTTTGCCGTGTGGCGTGCCGTAACGTACGTGTGTGATAGCCAATAATAGAGGGCATTCCTGGCATCGCTCAATATATATGTGGAAACAATATCTCCACCATGGAGGACACAAAATTTTGGGGCGGCGTGCGAGAACGCGTCACGAGAAAATGAAGTTCTTTCAAGGACTACCATATAAAGGACTGGTGTTCACTAAAACGGTCATAACTTTGTCATTTGGAGTTCGTTTCAGACCCACAAGTACTCAAAATGCTCGCGAGGAGCGAGGGAATATAGAAAGTTTTTCCGGCTTGCGGAGGAGGCCTGGAGGACCCTCAAATTCAGACCCAAAGCAGGACTTTTTGCCCAGGAAAGTCAAAGTACATCATTTGCTGCTGCTTTTCAGACATGTTTCTGAACCCATTGGCACTCCTTTGGAAGGAAGTCCGAGAGACTATGGTGAATATAAATAGTAGTCCGCCTGGTAAGGACAAACGTTGCATTGTACACATGCTCTATGATCCGGGGAATCCCATTTGGCTGTAAATTCATGAAAATAAGGCGACTATAAGCCTTATTCTCCTTGTTTTTTCCGTGTGGCATGCCGTAACGTACGTGTGTGACAGCCAATAATAAGAGGGCATTCCTGGCATCGGTCAATATGTTTGTGGAAACTATATATCCACAATTGAGGACCCAAAATTTTGGGGCGGTGCGCCAGAAAGCGTCACAAGAAAATGAAGTTCTTTCAAGGACTGCCATATGAAGAAATAGTGTTCTCTAAAATGACCATAACGTTGCCATTTCGAGTCCGTTTCGGACCAACAGGTACTCAAAATGCTCGCGACAAGCGTGGGAATCTAGAACATACTCGTGGCTTGCAGAGGACGCCCGGAGGACCCTCAAAATCGGCACCTAAGCACGACTTTTTGCCCCTGAAAGTTGAAGAACATCATTTGCTGCTGCTTTCCGGACAAGTTTCTTAACCCATTGGCACTCCTTTGGAAGGAAATCAGAGAGATTATGGACATTAGTCCGCCTGGTAAGGACAAACGTTGCATTCTGCACATGGTCTATGATCCGAGGAATCACATTTGGTTGTAAATTCATGAAAATAAGAAGACTATAAGCCTTATTCTCCTTGTTTTTGCCGTGTGGCATGCCGTAATGTACGTGTGTGATAGCCAATAATAGGAGGGCATTCCTGGCATCGCTCAATACATATGTGGAAACAATATCTGCACCATGGAGGACACAAAATTTTGGGGTGGCGTGCGAGAACGCGTCACGAGAAAATGAAGTTCTTTCAAGGACTACCATATAAAGGACTGGTGTTCACTAAAACGGTCATAACTTTGTGATTTGGAGCTCGTTTCGGACCCACAAGTACTAAAAATGCCCGCGACGAGCGAGGGAATCTAGAAAGTTCTTCCGGCTTGCGGAGGAGGCCTGGAGAACCCTCAAATTCAGACCCAAAGCAGGACTTTTTGCCCAGGAAAGTCAAAGAACATCGTTTGCTACTGCTTTTCAGACATGTTTCTGAACCCAATGGCACTCCTTTGGAAGGAAGTCCGAGATTATGGTGAATATAAACAGTAGTCCGCCTGGTAAGGACAAACGTTGCATTGTACACATGCTCTATGATCCGGGGAATCCCATTTGGTTGTAAATTCATGAAAATAAGGCGACTATAAGCCTTATTCTCCTTGTTCTTTCCGTGTGGCCTGCAGAACGCACGTACGTGTGTGACAGCCAATAATAAGAGGGCATTCCTGGCATCGGTCAATATGTCTGTGGAACTATATCTCCACTATTGAGGACACAAAATTTTGGGGCGGTGCGCCAGAACGCTTCACAAGAAAATGAAGTTCTTTCAAGCATTGCCATATAAAGGACTAGTGTTCACTAATATGAGCATAACGTTGCCATTTTGAGTCCGTTTCGAACCAACAAGTACTCAAAATGCTCGCGACGAGCGTGGGAATCTAGAACATACTCGTGGCTTGCAGAGGACGCCCGGAGGACCCTCAAAATCGGCACCTAAGCACGACTTTTTGCCCCTGAAAGTTGAAGAACATCATTTGCCGCTGCTTTTCACAAAAGTTTCTTAACCCATTGGCACTCCTTTGGACGGAAATACGAGAGATTATGGACATTACTCCGCCTGGTAAGGACAAACGTTGCATTCTGCACATGGTCTATGATCCGAGGAATCACATTTGGTTGTACATTCATGAAAATAAGGCGACTATAAGCCTTATTCTCCTTGTTTTTTCCGTGTGGCATGCCGTAACGTACGTGTGTGATAGCCAATAATAGGAGGGCATTCCTGGCATCGCTCAATATATACGTGGAAACAATATCTCCACCAAGGAGGACACCAAATTAAGGGGCGGCGCGCGAGAACGCGTCACGAGAAAATGAAGTTCTTTCAAGGACTACCATATAAAGGACTAGTGTTCACTAAAGCGGTCATAACTTTGTCATTTGGAGTTCGTTTCGGACCCACAAGTACTAAAAATGCTCGTGAGGAGCGAGGGAATCTAGAAAGTTCTTCCGGCTTGTGGAGGAGGCATGGAGGACCCTCAAATGCAGACCCAGAGCAAGACCTTTTGCCCAGGAAAGTCAAAGAACATCATTTGCTGCTGCTTTTCAGACATGTTTCTGAACCCATTGGCACTCCTTTGGAAGGAAGTCCGAGAGATTATGGTGAATATAAAGAGTAGTCTGCCTGGTAAGGACAAACGTTGCATTGTACACATGCTCTATGATCCGGGGAATCCCATTTGGTTGTAAATTCATGAAAATAAGGCGACTATAAGCCTTATTCTCCTTGTTTTTTCCGTGTGGCCTGCCATAACGTACGTGTGTGACAGCCAATAATAAGAGGGCATTCCTGGCATCGGTCAATATGTCTGTGGAAACTATATCTCCACTATTGAGGACACAAAATTTTGGGGCGGTGCGCCAGAACGCGTCACAAGAAAATGAAGTTCTTTCAAGGACTGCCATATGAAGGACAAGTGTTCACTAAAATGACCATAACGTTGCCATTTCGAGTCCGTTTCGAAACAACAAGTACTAAAAATGCTCGCGACGAGCGTGGGAATCTAGAACATACACGTGGCTTGCACAGGACGCCCGGAGGACCCTCAAAATCGGCACCTAAGCACGACTTTTTGCCCCTCAAAGTTGAAGAAGATAATTTGCTGCTGCGTTTACAGACAAGTTTCTTAACCCATTGGCACTCCTTTGGAAGGAAATCCGAGAGATTATGGACATTACTCCGCCTGGTAAGGACAAACGTTGCATTCTGCACAAGGTCTATGATCCGAGGAATCACATTTGGTTGTAAATTCATGAAAATAAGGAGACTATAAGCCTTATTCTCCTTGTTTTTGCCGTGTGGCGTGCCGTAACGTACGTGTGTGATAGCCAATAATAGAGGGCATTCCTGGCATCGTTCAATATATATGTGGAAACAATATCTCCACCATGGAGGACACAAAATTTTGGGGCGGCGCGTGAGAACGCGTCACGAGAAAATGAAGTTCTTTCAAGGACTACCATATAAAGGACTGGCGTTCACTAAATCAGTCATAACTTTGTGATTTGGAGTTCGTTTCGGACCAACAAGTACTCAAAATGCTCGCGACGAGCGAGGGAATCTAGAAAGTTTTTCCGGCTTGCGCAGGAGGCCTGGAGGACCCTCAAATTCAGACCTAAAGCAGGACTTTTGGCCCAGGAAAGTCAAAGAACATCATTTGCTGCTGCTTTTCAGACATGTTTCTGAACCCATTGGCACTCCTTTGGAAGGAAGTCTGAGAGACTATGGTGAATATAAACAGTAGTCCGCCTGGTAAGGTCAAACGTTGCATTGTACACATGCTCTATGATCCGGGAAATCCCATTTGGCTGTAAATTCATGAAAATAAGGCGACTATAAGCCTTATTCTCCTTGTTTTTAACATGTGGCATGCCGTAACGTACGTGTGTGACAGCCAATAATAAGAGGGCATTACTGGCATCGGTCAATATGTCTGTGAAACTATATCTCCCCTATTGAGGACACAAAATTTTGGGGCGGTGCGCCAGAACGCGTCACAAGAAAATGAAGTTCTTTCAAGGACTGCCATATGAAGGACTGGTGTTCACTAAAATGACCATAAAGTTGCCATTTCGAGTCCGTTTCGGACCAACAAGTACTCAAAATGCTCGCGACGAGCGTGGGAATCTAGAACAAACTCGTGGCTTGCACATGACGCCCGGAGGACCCTCAAAATTGGCACCTAAGCACGACTTTTTGCCCCTGAAAGTTGAAGAACATCATTTGCTGCTGCTTTCCAGACAAGTTTCTTAACCCATTGGCACTCCTTTGGAAGGAAATCCGAGAGATTATGGACATTACTCCGCCTGGTAAGGACAAACGTTGTATTCTGCACATGTTCTATGATCCGAGGAATCACATTTGGTTGTAAATTCATGAAAATAAGGCGACTATAAGCCTTATTCTCCTTGTTTTTGCCGTGTGGCATCCCGTAACGTACGTGTGATATCCAATAATAGGAGGCCATTCCTGGCATCACTCAATACATATGTGGAAACAATATCTCCACCATGGAGGACACAAAATTTTGGGGCGGCGCGCGAGTACGCGCCACGAGAAAATGAAGTTCTTTCAAGGACTACCATATAAAGGACTGGTGTTCACTAAAGCGGTCATAACTTTGTCATTTGGAATTCATTTCGGACCCACAAGTACTCAAAATGCTCGTGACGAGCGAGGGAATCTAGAAAGTTCTTCCAGCTTGCGGAGGAGGCCTGGAGGACCCTCAAATTCAGACCCAAAGCAGGACTTTTTGCCCAGGAAAGTCAAAGAACATCATTTGCTGCTGCTTTTCAGACATGTTTCTGAACCCATTGGCACTCCTTTGGAAGGAAGTCCGAGAGATTATGGTGAATATAAACAGTAGTCCGCCTGGTAAGGACAAACGTTGCATTGTACACATGCTCTATGCTCCGGGGAATCCCATTTGGTTGTAAATTCATGAAAAAAAGGCGACTATAAGCCTTATTCTCCTTGTTCTTTCCGTGTGGCCTGCCGTAACGTACGTGTGTGACAACAAATAATAAGAGGGCATTCCTGGCATCGTTCAATACGTCTGTGGAACTATATCTCCACTATTGAGGACACAAAATTTTGGGGCGGTGCGCCAGAACGCGTCACAAGAAAATGAAGTTCTTTCAAGGATTGGCATATAAAGGACTAGTGTTCACTAATATGACCATAACGTTGCCGTTTCAAGTCCGTTTCGGACCAACAAGTACTCAAAATGCTCGCGACAAGCGTGGGAATCTAGAACATACTCGTGGCTTGCACAGGACGGCCAGAGGACCCTCAAAATTGGCACCTAAGCACGACTTTTTGCCCCTGAAAGTTGAAGAACATCATTTGCCGCTGCTTTTCACACAAGTTTCTTAACCCATTGGCACTCCTTTGGACGGAAACCCGAGAGATTGTGGACATTACTCCGCCTGGTAAGGACAAACGTTGCATTCTGCACATGGTCTATCCGACGAATCACATTTGGTTGCAAATTCATGAAAATAGGGCGACTATAAGCCTTATTCTCCATGTTTTTGCCATGTGGCATGCCGTAACGTACGTGTGTGATAGCCAGTAGTAGGAGGGCATTCCTGGCATCACTCAATATATATGTGGAAACAATATCTCCACCATGGAGGACACCAAATTTTGGGGCGGCGCGTGAGAACGCGTCACGAGAAAATGATGTTCTTTCAAGGACTACCATATAAAGGACTGGTGTTCACTAAAACGGTCATAACTTTGTCATTTGGAGTTCGTTTCGGACCCACAAGTACTCAAAATGCTCGCGACGAGCGAGGGTGTCGGTGTCAAAACCAGCGGATCTCGGGTAGGGGGTCCCGAACTGTGCGTCTAGGCGGATGGTAACATGAGACAAGGGATACGATGTTTTTACCCAGGTTCGGGCCCTCTCGATGGAGGTAATACCCTACTCCTGCTTGATTAATATCGATGATATGGGTAGTACAAGAGTAGATCTACCACGAGATCAAGGAGGCTAAACCCTAGAAGCTAGCCTATGGTATGATTGTTTGTTGTATATGTCTATCGACTAGCCTGGCCTCGGTTTATATAATGCACCAGAGGCCTAGGATAACAAGAGTCCTAGCCAACACGCCCGGTGGGGAGGAGTCCTTGTCTTGATCGCCAAGTCTTGGAGAATCTTCCTTGTATGCGGCAACCGTCCGGACTGGCCCATGAGTATCTGACCATGGGGTCCTCGGCCCAATCCAACCGATCGGGACGACGTGGTGAGTACCCCCTAGTCCAGGACACCGTCAGTAGCCCCCTGAACCGGTCTTCAAGTTTAGGGACGATCCTCGATTCTTCCGAACCGTTCTTCATCTTCAGTCGTCGGTCTTGAAAACAGGTTCAACAAATCTTCTCATCTTCGATCTTGAGGATCGCCGAAATGCATTCGATGAGTTTACACATCGGGTATCCGAGGAGCCCCTTTAAGTTTCCGGCCTTTATCAATGCCTAGTTATTTTTATGCCACACCTCGGGTTTGAAGTTGTTCCCGGGCGGCAGCGTCCTCTTGCGTCCGAGCTCTAACGCCGAACTGCATTCGAGGTATCTTTTGCAGCCGAGCACCAATGCCGGACTGCTCCCCAGCTCTAATGCCGGACTATGTATCCGAGCTCCTACGCCGGACTGTATCCGAGCTCCAACGCCGGACTATATTCGAGCTCCAACGCCGGACTGTATCCGAGCTCCAACGCCGGACTATATCCGAGGTGTCGTAAATCACCTTGGTTCAAAGAAGTTTGAAGGAGTTTAGCCGAACTTAATGCCGGAAATGCCCTCTATGGAGCCAGCCACTAGCGTCCGAGCTTTATGTCGGATCGCTTCGAGGTGGTGCACCACCCCGAATGTGGGTCGATTTTTGTCAATATTTTTGATTGGTGCAATTTATTCTCTGCCGAGATACATAGCCAGTAGCCCACAAGGTGTGTGTCGGTCTAAAACCCGAGATGCACCTGAAGGATACATAAGACCGCTGATCCCAGTAGCCGCTGAGACTCGGGTTGATTTGCAAAATCGGCCTGAGGATCAAGTCCTAGCTCGGCAGAATACTTCGGGACACAAAAAGCGGCGTGCTCAGTCCTCGAGACTCGGGTTGGGTGCGGCCGACCAACCTGAGGATCAAAATCTCCTCGGAAACTGTATTGCACTTCATATTTTCTACATAGAACATGCAATGCAGTAGCCCCCGAGACACTGGTCGGGTGGCAACACCGCATCGAGGGATTGATGTGCCCTTTAATATTTGTAAATAATAAGCCCGAAGCCCAAGAGCCCCAGAGCCTTAATGCGGGCACGGGTGGTCAATTAAGGATCGATATCCATAGTAAAATCACAAATTATGTGTAATGACTCAATGTATCCAAGTACTTTATGTCATTAATGCTCGGATCCGCATTGTACAAAACTTTGTTAACCGACCATCGGCTTCAACCTCCTCGGCCAGTAGCCGGGTGTTTTTCCTACTTTATAAAGCCTTTATGAGGGCAAAGATTTATGACAAACAAGGAAATCTGGCCATACGGTTTTATAAACAAAGGTACGTAGAGAGATATGTTATATTACTGTTTAATGTAAGAAATGTCTTCCAAAGAAAATAGTCCCGCTATCGGTTCCTTTCTTTGGGTTGTCATGCTAAGCATGATCATGAAACCTCAGCTCCAATGTAAGAGCAAAATATTGAGGATTTAGTTTGGGAGGTCAGTTACTAGCGCCCGGTAGTGTTCGGTGACATTCGCGGTCAAGCCGGAAACACTTCGGCCAATGTTATGAATGGCCCGCCATTTAATATAGTCATCGGATCGCTGACCAGTTTACACCTATTGTGACAGTCAGTTTTCGGATTTCTCCACTGAGGTGCTTGACCATGCGAGCTAGAAGCACAATCATGATGGTTCTCCCTTTGCACACCTAGCGAACAAAGCGGGCGTAGGAGGCAAGCGCGAGCCGCAACCCAACTATTGATCGAAGACACAATTCCAAACTGATGCATATATAGCAATATCCGAGAATGTTTT
Source organism: Aegilops bicornis (assembly GCA_021605145.1). NCBI lineage: Eukaryota > Viridiplantae > Streptophyta > Magnoliopsida > Poales > Poaceae > Aegilops > Aegilops bicornis. Next base: position 370,971,209 of record CM038671.1, read on the forward strand.
TGCGAATCTCTAAAGGTGTCCGGCGTTGTAATCATGAGACTTGTGCTGAAAACACACAAATAGTTAAACAGTGCCAAAAGCTTGGAAAACCAAAAACGCCAAGAAAAACATGACGTCTGAACAAGATCAAGTGTTCGGTGCCAATCCGAAAATTGGACTTTAGAAAAAAAGTCGCTGCCGTGCTTTAACATGACACATCCTATCTCAAGACTTCAAGTGGGTCAGCCACGGCTTCGGTCTCCCATCCCAAGGTGGAGTACTTCTCATTAGGCCAGTTTAGAAAACTAAACTCTAGCGGTTTTGAGAGAGAAATTAGGCTCCCCGGCTAGTGACCGCACACTCGTGTCGAGAAAAGGAGTGATAAATAATAAAAACTCGGCAACGACTAAGAAGAAAAACACTTATTATAAAACGGCTAAAATAAACATAAGAGCCCCCAAGTGACTTGGGTAAAAGAATGATTCTATGTACCGAAGTACTTATATCATATCTATGTTCAACCGAACTTTAAACGCGTCTTAACCGACCGTGGGCTTCTCCATCTTCGGTCAAGGACCGAAAAGTGTTATGTACTCCATCTGTCGAGAATATCGACGATGTTTCCAATAACCAGGCAATCAGGTCATAAGGCTGTAACAGACAAAGCGCGCTCAGGGAACTTATGATATATTACTGATAAAGTGTAAGAAGCATCTTCGAAGAAAATAGTACCCCCACCGATACCTTTCTTCGGTGCTCATTGTTAATATGATAATAGTGCAATAGATTTATTGTACTCATGAGATCCGTTGTGTGCCGACCATTATTGAAAACAAGAGCGCTTAGCTTCGGCTTCACCTGGCCGAGGTCCGGCTCTGGTGACCCGACCGTGACAATCGCAGAGGTGCTCCCTTTACTCCCTAGCTGAACAATCGGGAACGTAGGGGTAAACACAGGAGCCAGGAAACCCAGCATGCAAATCGCTTATGTCAATATGGTGCATATTGTGGCGTAATACACGAACAAGGAACGAAGCCGTACAAGTATAATCATATGCAAGAGAAAAAGCTTCATGAAGGAAGCCCCCAAATGAATTGGGTATTTGAATTTATGCGTCACAAACAAAGTTTGGACAAGGAAAAAATTTTACAAGCAACATTTTTCCAAAAAAGTATAATGCTTGGTCAAACCGAACACAAGTTAGAAATTAAAGCTTTGAGCATGAAAGCGACTTAGCTGGTTAATGTGTTCGATATTGATGACGCGGTCCGAGCTTAATACGGGACAAGGTTCCATCCCCCAAGCCAGTCCCGAGGTGGCGGAGCACAGGGCTCGACACGCCGAAGTGGTGACATAGCACGGTCAATGCAGACCGGCAGAGTGACGCCAAAGTCCCCGGATCATTTTCTTGTGCACAAAAAATGGTGCAAACCGGAGATAATATTAATAATGATAATTAAAACAAATTGTTGCATAATAAATAATTTATGCAAAGTGAGTAATAAAAGAAATATGGCATGGCGCCGAAGTCAATGTCGATGCAGGTCGTCAGCGTAATGCAATAAAGGCGTGGCAAAGCACGGATTCGCTGTGTCGGTCCGAGTTCGGATGCGGCATTCGCAGGACTATGTACGGAACCGACCGAACCATCATGCGACCGTCGATAATCGGCCACCATTTGATAGACCTGTGTACATATGATGGACAAACCAGAGTAATAATTCCTTGGGAAAACTTAACCCAAACAAGCAAAAAAAATACTAGGATTAATAGCACCTGGTTTATTTGTTGTAGCAATCCGAAGGAAGATGATTCCCAAAATTGGGACTCGATCTGCGCACCCATTGCCTGGTCGCCGAAGTGTCCAGAGTAGGTTGATGAAGAGATGGCGAAGCCCCCGGTCCAGCCGAGATGTCGAAGTAGGTCAGCGTGATGGACACCAGCTTGAAGGAGCAATAGTGCGGCCCTGCCGATGCAGGTCGTGACGTGGTCGATGCCGGCTTGATGAAGCGACCGTGCGGCGATGCCGGTATGCCCGCTCCGTGTAATCCGTGGGGCGGCGATGTTGGTGATTATTTATCCTTCGCGATGCTGGACTCTTGTTCTGGTTGCCGTGATGATGATCCGAAGAAGTTGAGCTCGGCTCAACAAAGTGACGACGTGTCTAGCGCAGGTCGGCACCCGTAGAGCAATATTGCCGGACTGGTTTGACACCAGCATGATATTGAAGATCATGTTCAAAAGATCTTGAAGTTAGTGGGATGTGTTCGGGAACAAAACACAATACCCCGTACAAAACTTCCTTCAAAAAGGATGTCCGAAATTCCGTTCATAAAAAAGACGAACTCGGGTCGGATTCGTTTTCGCGCAGAAAACAGATCCGAAAAGTGATGCACTAATCGGAAGGTTCCCGGAGTTTGGACGGTCGGATCGAGCTGAAATATTGAGGGGTGGTAGATATAGGAATTCCGCAGCCGATCAACGGTTGGATCTTTAAAAGGAAGTCCGAGCTAGAAGCTGGACACCACGCCCTAAACTCGTCCGAATTCTCGTCCAGATTCAATGCGGCTCCGGTATATCGGAGATTGCTAGAGATTCCTCCATCGGAACTTGACGAAATTTTCCAGGGTTGTTGTAGACTCAATTCCGCACAATTCCACCGAAGCAATCGTTAAAACGACACTTGAGAAGGCGGTGGCGGCGGACACAAGTCCGTTGTCCAGAAAAACAGTACGGTCGCCCGAGGGCAATGTTGACGTTGAGCCCCCGGGCTACCTGGATGATTCCTCCATGATCTTGATAAAGATCGGAGTTGATGTTGATGAAGGCCCTCATCCGAACATGACGATCGGAGGTAGGGCACAGTCCTTGGTCGAACCAAGGTGACCCGGTCGAATCGGTGACGAAGATGCGAAGTCGCGATTGATCTCCAGCGAGCCATCGACCTTTTGCCGAACACAGCAGAACTCTCAAGGAAAGCACCAATGCCGGTGTCAAAACCGGCGGATCTCGAGTAGGGGTCCCGAAGCTGTGCGTCTAGGCGGATGGTAACAGGAGACAAGGGACACGATGTTTTTACCCAGGTTCGTGCCCTCTCGATGGAGGTAATACCCTACTCCTGCTTGATTAATATTGATGATATGGGTAGTACAAGAGTAGATCTACCACGAGATCAAGGAGGCTAAACCCTAGAAGCTAGCCTGTGGTATGATTGTTTGTTGTATATGTCTATCGACTAGCCTGGCCTCGGTTTATATAATGCACCACAGGCCTAGGATAACAAGAGTCCTAGACGAATACGCCGGTGGGGAGGAGTCCTTGTCTTGATCGCAAAGTCTTGTAGAATCTTCCTTGTATGCGGCAACTGTCCGGACTGGACCATGAGTATCTGACCATGGGGTCCTCGGCCCAATCCAACTGATCGGGAGACGACGTGGTGAGTACCCCCTAGTCCAGGACACCGTCAGAGGGAATCTAGAAAGTTCTTCCGGCTTGCGGAGGAGTCCTGGAGGACCCTCAAATTCAGACCCAAAGCAAGACCTTTTGCCCAGGAAAGCCAAAGGACATCATTTGCTGCTGCTTTTCATACATGTTTCTGAACCCATTGGCACTCCTTTGGAAGGAAGTCCGAGAGATTATGGTGAATATAAACAGTAGTCTGCCTGGTAAGGACAAACGTTGCATTGTAAACATGCTCTATGATCCGGGGAATCCCATTTGGTTGTAAATTCATGAAAATAAGGCGACTATAAGCCTTATTCTCCTTGTTTTTTTCGTCTGCCTGCCAGAACGTGACGTGTGTGTGACAGCCAATAATAAGAGGGCATTCACAGCATCGGTCAATATATCTGTGGACACTATATCTCCACTATTAAGGACACAAAATTTTGGGGAAGGTCTTGAGCAGCGTCCACAAGAAAATGAAGTTATTTCAAGGATTGCCATATAAAGGACTAGTGTTCACTAAAATGACCATAATGTTGCCCTTTCGAGTCTGTTTCGAAACAACAAGTACTCAAAATACTCGCGACGAGCGTGGGAATCTAGAACATACTCGTGGCTTGCACAGGACGCCCGGAGGACCCTCAAAATCGGCACCGAAGCACGACTTTTTGCCCCCTGAAAGTTGAAGAACATCATTTGCCGCTGCTTTTCAGACAAGTTTCTTAACCCATTGGCACTCCTTTGGAAGGAAATCCGAGAGATTATGGACATTACTCCGCCTAGTAAGGACAAACATTGCATTCTGAACATGGTCTATGATCCGAGGAATCACATTTGGTTGTAAATTCATGAAAATAAAGCGACTATAAGCCTTATTCTCCTTGTTTTTGCCGTGTGGCCTGCCGTAACGTACGTGTGTGATAGCCAATAATAGGAGGGCATTCCTGGCATCACTCAATATATATGTGGAAACAATATCTCCACCATGGAGGACACAAAATTTTGGGGCGGCGAGCAGCGTCACGAGAAAATGAAGTTCTTTCAAGGACTACCATATAAAGGACTGGTGTTCACTAAAACGGTCATAACTTTGTCATTTGGAGTTCGTTTCAGACCCACAAGTACTCAAAATGCTCGCGACGAGCGAGGGAATCTAGAAAGTTCTTCCAGCTTGTGGAGGAGGACTGCAGGACCCTCAAATTCAGACCCAAAGGTGACTTTTGCCGGGAAAGTCAAAGAACATCATTTGCTGCTGCTTTTCAGACATGTTTCTGAACCCATTGGCACTCCTTTGGAAGGAAGTTCGAGAGGTTATGGTGAATATAAACAGTAGTCCGCTTGGTAAGGACAAATGTTGCATTGTACACATGCTCTATGATCCGGGGGATCCCATTTGGTTGTAAATTCATGAAAATAAGGCGACTATAAGCCTTATTCTCCTTGTTTTTTCCGTGTGGCCTGTCGTAACGTACGTGTGTGACAGCCAATAATAAGAGGGCATGCCTGGCATCGGTCAATATGTCTATGGAAAGTATATCTCCACTATTGTGGACACAAAATTTTGGGGCGGTGCGCGAGAACACGTCACAAGAAAATGAAGTTCTTTCAAGGATTGCCATATAAAGGACTAGTGTTCACTAAAATGACCATAACGTTGCCATTTCGAGTCTGTTACGGACCAACAAGTACTCAGCATGCTCGCGACGAGCGTGGGAATCTGGAACATCCTCGTGGCTTGCACAGGACGCCCGGAGGACCCTCAAAATCGGCACCTAAGCACGAGTTTTTGCTCCTGAAAGTTGAAGAACATCATTTGCCGCTGCTTTTCACACAAGTTTCTTAATCCATTGGCACTCCTTTGGACGGAAATCCGAGAGATTATGGACATTACTCCGCCTGGTAAGGCCAAACGTTGCATTCTGCACATGGTCTATGATCCGAGGAATCACATTTGGTTGTAAATTCATGAAAATAAGGCGAGTATATGCCTTATTCTCCTGGTTTTTGCCGTGTGGCATGCCGTAACGTACGTGTGTGATAGCCAATAATAGGAGGGCATTACTGGCATCACTCAATATATATGTGGAAACAATATCTCCACCCATTGGAGGACAAAAAATTTTGGGGCCGCGCGCGAGAACGCGTCACGAGAAAATGAAGTTCTTTCAACGACTACCATATAAAGGACTGGTGTTCACTAAAACGGTCATAACTTTGTCATTTGGAGTTCGCTTCGGACCCACAAGTACTAAAAATGCTCGCGACGAGCGAGGGAATCTAGAAAGTTCTTCCGGCTTGCGGAGGAGGCCTGGAGGACCCTCAAATTCAGACCCAAAGCGGGACTTTTGCCCGGGAAAGTCAAAGAACATCATTTGTCTTTGCTTTTCAGACATGTTTCTGAACCCATTGGCACTCCTTTGAAAGGAAGTCCGAGAGATTATGGTGAATATAAACATTAGTCCGCCTGGTAAGGACAAACATTGCATTGTACACATGCTCTATGATCCGGGGAATCCTATTTGGTTGTAAATTCATGAAAATAAGGCGACTATAAGCCTTATTCTCCTTGTTTTTTCCGTGTGGCCTACCGTAACGTACGTGTGTGACAGCCAATAATAAAAGGGCATTCCTGGCATCGGTCAATATATCTGTGGATACTATATCTCCACTATCGAGGACACAAAATTTTGGGGCGGTGCTCCAGAACGCGTCACAAGAAAATGAAGTTCTTTCAAGGACTGCCATATAAAGGACTAGTGTTCACTAAAATGACCATAACGTTGCCATTTCGAATCCGTTTCAGACCAACAAGTACTCAAAGTGCTCGCGACGAGCATGAAAATCTCGAACATACTCGTGGCTTGCACAGGACGCCCGGAGGACCCTTAAAATCGGCACATAAGCACGACTTTTTGCCCCTGAAAGTTGAAGAACATCATTTGTCGCTGCTTTTCAGACAAGTTTCTTAACCCATTGGCACTCCTTTGGAAGGAAATCCGAAAGATTATGGACATTACTCCGCCTCGTAAGGACAAACGTTGCATTCTGCACATGGTCTATGATCTGAGGAATCACATTTGGTTGTAAATTCATGAAAATAAGGCGACTATAAGCCTTATTCTCCTTGTTTTTGACGTGTGGCATGCCGTAACGTACGTGTGTGATAGCCAATAATAGGAGGGCATTCCTGGCATCGCTCAATATATATGTGGAAACAATATCTCCACCATTGAGGACACAAAATTTTGGGGCGGCGCGCGAGAACGTGTCACGAGAAAATGAAGTTCTTTCAAGGACTACCATATAAAGGACTGGTGTTCACTAAAACGGTCATAACTTTGTCATTTGGAGTTCCTTTCGGACCCACAAGTACTCAAAATGCTCGCGACGAGCGAGGGAATCTAGAATGTTCTTCCGGCTTGCAGAGGAGGCCTGGAGGACCCTCAAATTCAGACCCAAAGAAGGACCTTTTGCCCAGGAAAGTCAAAGAACATCATTTCTTTGCTGCTTTTCGGACATGTTTACGAACCCATTGGCACTCCTTTGGAAGGAAGTCCGAGAGATTATGGTGAATATAAAGAGTAGTCCGCCTGGTAAGGACAAACGTTGCATTGTACACATGCTCTATGATCCGGGGAATCCCATTTGGTCGTAAATTCATGAAAATAAGGCGACTATAAGCCTTATTCTCCTTGTTTTTTTCCGTGTGGCCTACCGTAACGTACGTGTGTGACAGCCAATAATAAGAGGGCATTCCTGGCATCGGTCAATATGTCTGTGGAAAGTATATCTCCACTATTGAGGACACAAAATTTTTGGGGGCGGTCTTGAGCAGCGTCACATTAAAATGAAGTTCTTTAAAGGATTGCCATATGAAGAACTAGTGTTCACTAAAATGACCATAACGTTGCCCTTCGAGTGCATTTGAAACAACAAGTACTCAAAATACATACAGCGAGCATGGGAATCTAGAACATACTAAGTGGCTTGCACAGACCATGGAGGACCCTCAAAATCGGCACCTAAGCACGACTTTTTGCCCCAAAAAGTTGAAGAACATCATTTGCCGCTGCTTTTCAGACAAGTTTCTTAACCCATTGGCACTCCTTTGGAAGGAAATCCGAGAGATTATGGACATTACTCTGCCTGGTAAGGACAAAGATTGCATTCTGCACATGGTCTATGATCCGAGGAATAACATTTGGTTGTAAATTCATGAAAATAAAGCGACTATAAGCCTTATTCTCCTTGTTTTTGCCGTGTGGCCTGCCGTAACGTACGTGTGTGATAGCCAATAATAGGAGGGCATTCCTAGCATCGCTCAATATATATGTGGAAACAATATCTCCACCATGGAGGACACAAATTTTTGGGGCGGCGCGCGAGAACGCGTCACGAGAAAATGAAGTTCTTTCAAGGACTACCATATAAAGGACTGGTGTTCACTAAAACGGTCATAACTTTGTCATTTGGAGTTCGTTTCGGACCCACAAGTACTTAAAATGCTCACGACGAGTGAGGGAATCTAGAAATTTCTTCCGGCTTGTGGAGGAGGCCTGGAGGACCCTCAAATTCAGACCCAAAGCAGGATTTTTTGCCCAGGAAAGTCAAAGAACATCATTTACTGCTGCTTTTCAGACATGTTTCTGAACCCATTGGCACTCCTTTGAAAGGAAGTCCGAGAGATTATGGTGAATATAAACAGTAGTCCGCCTGGTAAGGACAAACGTTGCAATTTACACATGCTCTATGATCCGGGGAATCCTATTTGGTTGTAAATTCATGAAAATAAGGCGACTATAAGCCTTATTCTCCTTGTTTTTTCCGTGTGGCCTACCGTAACGTACGTGTGTGACAGCCAATAATAAAAGGGCATTCCTGGCATCGGTCAATATATTTGTGGATACTATATCTCCACTATCGAGGACACAAAATTTTGTGGCGGTGCTCCAGAACGCGTCACAAGAAAATGAAGTTCTTTCAAGGACTGCCATATAAAGGACTAGTGTTCACTAAAATGACCATAACGTTGCATTTTCGAGTCCGTTTCAGACCAACAAGTACTCAAAGTGCTCGCGACGAGCATGAAAATCTCGAACATACTCGTGGCTTGCACAGGACGCCCGGAGGACCCTTAAAATCGGCACATAAGCACGACTTTTTGCCCCTGAATGTTGAAGAACATCATTTACCGCTGCTTTTCAGACAAGTTTCTTAACCCATTGGCACTCCTTTGGAAGGAAATCCGAAAGATTATGGACATTACTCCGCCTCGTAAGGACAAACGTTGCATTCTGCACATGGTCTATGATCTGAGGAATCACATTTGGTTGTAAATTCATGAAAATATGGCGACTATAAGCCTTATTCTCCTTGTTTTTGACGTGTGGCGTGCCGTAACGTACGTGTGTGATAGCCAATAATAGGAGGGCATTCCTGGCATCACTCAATATATATGTGGAAACAATATCTCCACCATTGAGGACACAAAATTTTGGGGCGGCGGGCGAGAACGCGTCACGAGAAAATGAAGTTCTTTCAAGGACTACCATATAAAGGACTCGTGTTCACTAAAACGGTCATAACTTTGTCATTTGGAGTTCGTTTCGGACCCACAAGTACTCAAAATGCTCGCGACGAGCGAGGGAATCTAGAATGTTCTTCCGGCTTGCAGAGGAGGCCTGGAGGACCCTCAAATTCAGACCCAAAGAAGGACCTTTTGCCCAGGAAAGTCAAAGAACATCATTTGCTGCTGCTTTTCAGACATGTTTCTGAACCCATTGGCACTCCTTTGGAAGGAAGTCCGAGAGATTATGGTGAATATAAATAGTAGTCCGCCTGGTAAGGACAAACGTTGCATTGTACACATGCTCTTTGATCCGGGGAATCCCATTTGGTCGTAAATTCACGAAAATAAGGCGACGATAAGCCTTATTCTCCTTGTTTTTTCCGTGTGGCCTACCGTAACGTACGTGTGTGACAACCAATAATAAGGGGGCATTCCTGGCATCGGTCAATATGTCTGTAGAAAGTATATCTCCACTATTGAGGACACAAAATTTTGGGGCGGTGCGCCAGAACGCGTCACATGAAAATGAAGTTCTTTCAAGGATTGCCATATAAAGGACTAGTGTTCACTAAAATGACCATAACGTTGCCCTTTCGAGTCTGTTTCGAAACAACAAGTACTCAAAATACTCGCGACGAGCGTGGGAATCTAGAACATACTCGTGGCTTGCACAGGACGCCCGGAGGACCCTTAAAATCGGCACCTAAGCACGACTTTTTGCCCCTGAAAGTTGAAGAACATCATTTGCCGCTACTTTTCAGACAAGTTTCTTAACTTGGCACTCCTTTGGAAGGAAATCCGAGAGATTATGGACATTACTCTGCCTGTTAAGGAAAAACATTGCATTCTGCACATGGTCTATGATCCGAGGAATCACATTTGGTTGTAAATTCATGAAAATAAAGCGACTATAAGCCTTATTCTCCTTGTTTTTGCCGTGTGTGGCCTCATCAGAACGTCACGTGTGTGATAGCCAATAATAGGAGGGCATTCCTGGCATCGCTCAATATATATGTGGAAACAATATCTCCACCATGGAGGACACAAAATTTTGGGGCGGCGCGCGAGAACGCGTCACGAGAAAATGAAGTTCTTTCAAGGACTACCATATAAAGGACTAGGACTACCATATAAAGGACTGGTGTTCACTAAAACGGTCATAACTTTGTCATTTGGAGTTCGTTTCGGACCCACAAGTACTCAAAATGCTCGCGACGAGCGAGGGAATCTAGAAAGTTCTTCCGGCTTGTGGAGGAGGCCTGGAGGACCCTCAAATTCAGACCCAAAGCAGGACTTTTTGCCCAGGAAAGTGAAAGAACATCATTTGCTGCTGCTTTTCAGACATGTTTCTGAATCCATTGGCACTCGTTTAGAAGGAAGATCGAGAGATTATGGTGAATATAAACAGTAGTCCGCCTGGTAAGGACAAACGTTGCATTGTACACTTGCTCTATGATCCGGGGGATCCCATTTGGTTGTAAATTCATGAAAATAAGGCGACTATAAGCCTTATTCTCCTTGTTTTTTCCGTGTGGCCTGCCGTAACGTACGTGTGTGACAGCCAATAATCAGAGGGCATTCCTAGCATCGGTCAATATGTCTGTGGAAAGTATATCTCCACTATTGAGGACACAAAATTTTGGGGCGGTGCGCCAGAACGCGTCACAAGTAAATGAAGTTCTTTCAAGGAATGCCATGTAAAGGACTAGTGTTCACTAAAATGACCATAATGTTGCCCTTTCGAGTCTGTTTCGAAACAACAAGTACTCAAAATACTCGCGACGAGCGTGGGAGTCTAGAACATACTCGTGGCTTGCACAGGACGACCGGAGGACCCTCAAAATCGGCACCTAAGCACGACTTTTAGCCCCTGAAAGTTGAAGAACATCATTTTCCGCTGCTTTTCAGACAAGTTTCTTAACCCATTGGCACTCCTTTGGAAGGAAATCCGAGAGATTATGGACATTACTCCGCCTGGTAAGGACAAACATTGCATTCTGCACATGGTCTATGATCTGAGGAATCACATTTGGTTGTAAATTCATGAAAATAAAGCGACTATAAGCCTTATTCTCCTTGTTTTTGCCATGTGGCCTGTCGTAACGTACGTGTGTGATAGCCAATAATAGGAGGGCATTCCTGGCATCGCTCAATATATATGCGGAAACAATATCTCCACCATGGAGGACACAATATTTTGGGGCGGCGCACCAGAACGCTGGCCACGAGAAAATGAAGTTCTTTCAAGGACTACCATATAAAGGACTGGTGTTCACTAAAACGGTCATAACTTTGTCATTTGGAGTTCGTTTCGGACCCACAAGTACTTAAAAAGCTCACGACGAGTGAGGGAATCTAGAAATTTCTTCCGGCTTGTGGAGGAGGCCTGGAGGACCTTCAAATTCAGACCCAAAGCAGGATTTTTTGCCCAGGAAAGTCAAAGAACATCATTTGCTACTGCTTTTCAGACATGTTTCTGAACCCATTGGCACTCCTTTGGAAGGAAGTCTGAGAGATTATATTGAATATAAACATTAGTCCGCCTGGTAAGGACAAATGTTGCATTCTACACATGCTCTATGATCCGAGGAATCCCATTTCGTTGTAAATTCATGAAAATAAGGAGACTATAAACCTTATTCTCCTAGTTTTTCCGTGTGGCATGCCGTAACGTACGTGTGTGGCAGCCAATAATAGGAGGGCATTTCTGGCTTCGGTCAATATGTCCGAGGATACTATATCTCCACTATGAAGGACACAAAATTTTGGGGCGGTGCGCGAGAACACGTCACAAGAAAATGAAGTTCTTTCAAGGACTGCCATTAAAGGACTAGTGTTCACTAAAAGAGTCATAACTTTGTCATTTGGAGTCCGTTTCGGACCCACAAGTACTCAAAATGCTCGCGACGAGCGAGGGTATCTAGAAAATTCTTCCGGCTTGCACAGGAGGCCTGGAGGACCCTCAAATTCCAACCCAAAGCAGGACCTTTTGCCCAGGAAAGTCAAATAACATCATTTGCTGCTGCTTTTCACACAAGTTTCTCAACCCATTGGCAGTCCTTTGGAAGGAAATCTGAGAGATTATGGTGAATATAAACATTAGTCCGCCTAGTAAGGACAAACGTTGCATTCAACGCATGCTCTATGATCCGAGGAATCCCATTTCGTTGTAAATTCATGAAAATAAGGCGGCTATAAGCCTTATTCTCCTTGTTTTTTCCGTGTGGCATGACGTAACATACGTGTGTGACAGCGAATAATAGGAGGGCATTCCTAGCATCGGTCAATATATCCGAGGAAAATATATCGCCACTATGGAGGACAAAAAATTTTGCGGCGGTGCGCCAGAACAGGTCACAATAAAATGAAGTTCTTTCAAGGATTGCCATAGAAAGGACCGGTGTTCACAAAAATGGTCATAACTTTGTCATTTGGAGTCTGTTTCGGACCCACAAGTACTCAAAATGCTCGCGACTTGCATGGGAATCTAGAGAATACTTTCAGCTTGCGCAGGAGGCCCGGAGGACCCTTAAAGTTGGCCCCTAAGTAGGACTTTTTTCCCCTGAAAGTCAAAGAACATCATTTGCCGCCGCTTTTCAGACAAGTTTCTGAACCCATTGGCACTACTTTGGAAGGAAATCCGAGAGATTATGGTGAGTATAAACAATACTCCGCCTGGTAAGGACAAACGTTGTATTTTGCACATGTTCTATGATCCGTGGAGTCCCATTTGTTTGTAAATTCAAGAAAATAAGGCGACTATAAGCCTTATTCTCCTTGTTTTTGCACTGTCGCATGATGTAACGCACATGTGTGACAACCTATAATAGGAGGGCATTCGTGACATCAGTCAATATGTATGTGAAAACAATTTCTCCACTATAAAGGACACAAAATTTTTGGGTGGTCCGCCAGAATGCGTCATGAGAAAATGAAGTTCTTTCAAGGACTGCCATATATATAAAGGACCGGTGTTCACTAAAACGATCATAACTTTGTCATTCAGAGTCCGTTTCGAACCAACAAGTACTCAAAATGCTAGCGATGAGCGTGGGTATGAAGAAAATACTTTCGGCTTGTGCAGGAGGCCTGGAGGACCCTCAAATTCGGCCCCTAACTAGGACTTTTTTCCCCTGAAATTCAGAGATCATTTGCCGCTGCTTTTCACACGATTTTTTGAACCTACTGGCACTCCTTTGAAAGGAAATCCGAGAGATTATGGTGAGTATAATTATTAGTCCGCTTGGTAAGGATAAACGTTGCATTCTGCACATGCTCTATGATCCGGGGAATCCCATTTTGTTGTAACTTGAAGAAAATAAGCGACTATAATCCTTTTTCTCCTTGTTTTTGCTGTGTGGGATGTCGTAACGTACGTGTGTGACTGCCAATAATAGGAGGGAATTCCTGGCATCGGTTAATATATATGTCGAAACAATATCTCCACTATGGAGGACACAAAATTTTTGGGCGGCACACAAGAATGCGTCACAAGAAAATGAAGTTCTTTCAAGGACTGCCATATAAAGGACCGGTGTTCATAAAAACGGTCATAACTTTGTCATTCGCAGTCCGTTTTGGACCCAAAAGTACTCAAAATGCTCACGACGAGCGTGGGAATCTAGAACATACTTGTGGCTTGCACAGGATGCCCGGAGGACCCTCAAAATCGGCAACCTAAGCAGGACTTTTTGCCCCTGAAAGTCAAAGAACCTCATTGGCCGCTGCTTTTCAGACAAGTTTCTTAACTCAGTGGCACCCCTTTGGAAGATATTACGAGAGATTATGGACATTGCTCCGCCTAGTAAGGACAAACGTTGCATTCTACACATGGTCTATGATCCGAGGAATCCCATTTGGTTGTAAATTCATGAAAATAAGGCGACTATAAGCCTTATTCTCCTTGTTTTTGTCGTGTGGCATGCCGTAACATACGTGTGTGATAGCCAATAATAGGAGGGCCTTCCTGGCATCGCTCAACATATATGTGGAAACAATATCTGCACCATGGAGGACACAAAATTTTGGGGCGGCGCACGAGAACGCGTCACGAGAAAATGAAGTTCTTTCAAGGACTACCATATAAAGGACTGGTGTTCACTAAAACGTTCATAACTTTGTCATTTGGAGTCCGTTTAGGACCCACAAGTACTTGAAATGCTCGCGACGAGAGAGGGAATCTAGAAGGTTCTTCCGGCTTGCGCAGGAGGCCTGGAGGACCCTCAGATTCAGACCCAAAGCAGGACTTTTTGCCCAAGAAAGTCAAAGAACATCATTTGTTGCTGCTTTCAGACAAGTTTCGGAACCCATTGACACTCCTTTGGAAGGAAGTCCGAGAGATTATGGTGAATACAAACATTAGTCCGCCTGGTAAGGACAAACGTTGCATTCTACACATGCTCTATGATCCGAGAAATCCCATTTCATTGTAAATTCATGAAAATAAGGCGACTATAAGACTTATTCTCCTTGTTATTTCCTGTGGCATGCCGTAACGTACGTGCGTGACAGCCAATAATAGGAGGGCATTCCTGGTGTCGGTCAATATATCCGAGGAAACTATATCTCCACTATGGAGGACACACAATTTTGGGGCGGTGCGCCAGCACACGTCACAATAAAATGAAGTTCTTTCAAGGATTGCCATAGAAAGGACCGGTGTTCACAAAAATGGTCATAACTTTGTCATTTGGAGTCTGTTTCGGACCCACAATTACTCAAAATGCTCGCGACTAGCGCGGGAATCTAGAGAATACTTCCAGCTTACTTGAGGAGGCCGGAGGACCCTTAAAGTTGGCCCCTAAGTAGGACTTTTTCCCCGAAAGTCAAAGAACATTATTTGCCGCCGCTTTTGAGACAAGTTTCTGAACCCATTGGCACTCCTTTGCAAGGAAATCCGAGAGATTACGGTGAGTATAAACAATACTCCGCCTGGTAAGGACAAACGTTGCATTTTGCACATGTTCTATGATCCAGGGAGTCCCATTTGTTTGTCAATTCAAGAAAATAAGGCGACTATAAGCCTTATTCTCCTTGTATTTGCCCTGTGGCATGATGTAATGTACGTGTGTGACAACCAATAATAGGAGGGCATTCCTGGCATCGGTCAATATATATGTGATACAATTTCTCCACTATAAAGGACACAAAAATTTTGGGTGGTGCGCCAGAATGCGTCACGAGAAAATGAAGTTCTTTCAAGGACTGCCATATATATAAAGGATCGGTGTTCACTAAAACGATCATAACTTTGTCATTCGGAGTCCGTTTCGAACCAACAAGTACTCAAAATGCTAGCGATGAGCGTGGGTATCAAGAAAATACTTTCGGCTTATGCAAGAGGCCCGGAGGACCCTCAAATTCGGCCCCTAACCAGGACTTTTTTCCCCTGAATTTCAGAGATCATTTGCCGCTGCTTTTCACACAATTTTTTGAACCTACTTGCACTCCTTTGAAAGGAAATCCAAGAGATTATGGTGAGTATAATTATTAGTCCGCCTGGTAAGGACAAACGTTGCATTCTGCACATGCTCTATGATCCGGGGAATCCCATTTTGTTGTAAATTGAAGAAAATAAGGCGACTATAATCCTTTTTCTCCTTGTTTTTGCTGTGTGGGATGCCGTAACGTACGTGTGTGACTGCCAATAATAGGAGGGCATTCCTGGCATCGGTTAATATATATGTCGAAACAATATCTCCACTATGGAGGACACAAAATTTTGGGGCGGCACACAAGAATGCGTCACAAGAAAATGAAGTTCTTTCAAGGACTGCCATATAAAGGACCGGTGTTCATAAAAACGGTCATAACTTTGTCATTCGCAGTCCGTTTTGGACCCACAAGTACTCAAAATGCTCACGACGAGCGTGGGAATCTAGAACATACTTGTGGCTTACACAGGATGCCCGGAGGACCCTCAAAATCGGCAACCTAAGCAGGACTTTTTGCCCTTGAAAGTCAAAGAACGTCATTTGCCGCTGCTTCTCAGACAAGTTTCTTAACCCACTGGCACCACTTTGGGAGGAAATACGAGAGATTATGGACATTGCTCCGCCTGGTAAGGACAAACATTGCATTCTACACATGGTCTATGATTCGAGGAATCCCATTTGGTTGTAAATTCATGAAAATAAGGCGACTATAAGCCTTATTCTCCTTGTTTTTGCCGTGTGGCATGCCGTAACGTACGTGTGTGATAGCCAATAATAGGAGGGCATTCCTGGCATCGCTCAACATATATGTGGAAACAATATCTGCACCATGGAGGACACAAAAATTTGGGGCGGGGCACGAGAACGCGTCACGAGAAAATGAAGTTCTTTCAAGGACTACCATATAAAGGACTGGTGTTCACTAAAACGTTCATAACTTTGTCATTTGGAGTCCGTTTAGGACCCACAAGTACTCGAAATGCTCGCGACGAGAGATGGAATCTAGAAGGTTCTTCCGGCTTGCGCAAGAGGCCTGGAGGACCCTCAGATTCAGACCCAAAGCAGGACTTTTTGCCCAAGAAAGTCAAAGAACATAATTTGTTGCTGCTTTCAGACAAGTTTTTAAACCCATTGACACTCCTTTGGAAGGAAGTCTGAGAAATTATGGAGAATATAAACATTAGTCCGCCTGGTAAGGACAAACGTTGCATTCTACACATGCTCTATGATCCGAGAAATCCCATTTCGTTGTAAATTCATGAAAATAAGGCGACTATAAGCCTTATTCTGCTTGTTTTTTCCGTGTGGCATGCCGTAACGTACGTGTGTGACAACCAATAATAGGAGGGCATTCCTGGTGTCGGTCAATATATTAGAGGAAACTATATCTCCACTATGGAGGACACAAAATTTTGGGGGCGGTGCGCCACAACACGTTACAAGAAAATGAAGTTCTTTCAAGGATTGCCATAGAAAGGATCGGTGTTCACAAAAATGGTCATAACTTTGTCATTTGGAGTCTGTTTCGGACCCACAATTACTCAAAATGCTCGCGACTAGCGCGGGAATCTAGAGAATACTTCCAGCTTGCGCAGGAGGCCCGGAGGACCCTTAAAGTTGGCCCCTAAGTAGGACTTTTTTCCCCTGAAAGTCAAAGAACATTATTTGCCGCCGCTTTTCAGACAAGTTTCTGAACCCATTGGCACTCATTTGCAAGGAAATCCGAGAGATTACGGTGAGTATAAACAATACTCCGCCTGGTAAGGACAAACGTTGCCTTTTGCACATGTTCTATGATCCAGGGAGTCCCATTTGTTTGTAAATTCAAGAAAATAAGGCGACTATAAGCCTTATTCTCCTTGTTTTGCCACATGGCATGATGTAACGTACGTGTGTGACAACCAATAATAGGAGGGCATTCCTGGCATCGGTCAATATATATGTGAAACAATTTCTCCACTATAAAGGACACAAAAATTTTGGGTGGTGCGCCAGAACGCGTCACGAGAAAATGAAGTTCTTTCAAGGACTGCCATATATATAAAGGACCGGTGTTCACTAAAACGGTCATAACTTTGTCATTCGTAGTCCGTTTTGAACCAACAAGTACTCAAAATAAGTACTCAAAATACTAGCGGCGAGCGTGGGAATGAAGAAAATACTTTCGGCTTGTGCAGGAGGCCCGGAGGACCCTCAAATTCAGCCCCTAAGCATGATTTTTTTCCCTGAAATTCAAAGAACATCATTTGTCGCTGCTTTTCACACAATTTTTTGAACCTACTGGCACTCCTTTGAAAGGAAATCCGAGAGATGATGGTGAGAATAAATATTAGTCCGCCTGGTAAGGACAAACATTGTATTCTACACCTGCTCTATGATCCGGGGAATCCTATTTGGTTGTAAATTCAAGAAAATAAGGCGACTATAGGCCTTTTTCTCCTTTTTTGTTGTGTGGGATGTCGTAACGTATGTGTGTGACTGCCAATAATAGGAGGGCTTTCCTGGCATCGGTCAATATATATGTGGAAACAATATCTCCACTATGGAGGACACAAAATTTTGGGGCGGCGCGCAAGAACACGTCAGAAGAAAATGAAGTTCTTTCAAGGACTGCCATATAGAGGACCGGTGTTCATAAAAACGGTCATAACTTTGTCATTCGAATTTTGTTTTGGACCCACAAGTACTGAAAATGCTCGCGACGAGCGTGGGAATCTAGGACATACTTGTGGCTTGCATAGGACGCCCGGAGGACCCTCCCTCAAAATCGGCCCCTAAGCAGGACTTTTTGCCCCTGAAAGTCAAAGAACATCATTTGCCGTTGCTTTTCAGACAAGTTTCTTAACCCATTGGCACCCCTTTGGAAGGAAATCTGAGAGATTATGGACATTACTCCGCCTGGTAAGGACAAACGTTGCATTCTGCACATGGTCTATGATCCGAGGAATTCCATTTGGTTGTATATTCATGAAAATAAGGCGACTATAAGCCTTATTCTCCTTGTTTTTGCCGTGTGGCATGCTGTGACGTACGTGTGTGATAGCCAATAATAGGAGGGCATTCCTAGCATCACTCAACATATATGTGGAAACAACATCTCCACCATATAGGACACAAAATTTTGGGGCGGCCCGCGAGAACGCGTCACAAGAAAATGAAGTTCTTTCACGGACTGCCATATAAAGGACTGGTGTTCACTAAAACGGTCATAACTTTGTCATTTGGAGTCCATTTGAGACCCACAAGTACTCATAATGCTCACGACGAGCGAGGGAATCTAGAAAGTTCTTCCGGCTTGCGCAAGAGGCCTGTAGGACCCTCAAATTCATACCCAAAGCAGGACTTTTTGCCCAGGAAAGTCAAAGAACATCATTTGCTACTGCTTTTTAGACAAGTTTCTGAACCCATTGGAACTCCTTTGGAAGGAATTACGAGATATTATGGTGAATATAAACATTAGCCCGCCTGGTAAGGACAAACGTTGCATTCTACACATGCTCTATGATCCGAGGAATCCCATTTCATTGTAAATTCATGAAAATAATGCGACTATAAGCCTTATTCTCCTTGTTTTTTCCGTGTGGCATGCCGTAACGTACGAGTGTGACATCCAATAATAGGAGGGCATTCCTGGCATCGCTCAATATATCTGAGGAAACTATATCTCCACTATGGAGGACACAAAATTTTGGGGCGGTGCGCCAGAACATGTCACAAGAAAATGAAGTTCTTTCAAGGACTGCCATATAAAGGACTAGTGTTCACTAAAACGGTCATAACTTGTCATTTGGAGTCCGTTTCAGACCCACAAGTACTCAAAATGCTCTCGACGAGCGAGGGAATCTAGAAAATTCTTCCGGCTTGCATAGGAGGCCTGGAGGACCCTAAAATTCAAAGCCAAATCAGGACTTTTTTCCCATGAAAGTCAAAGAACATCATTTGATGCTGCTTTTCAGACAAGCTTCTCAACCCACTGGCACTCCTTTGGAAGGAAGTCCGAGAGATTATGGTGAATATAAACATTAGTCTGCCTGGTAAGGACAAACGTTGCATTCTACACATGCTCTATGATCCGAGGAATCCTATTTTGTTGTAAATTCATGAAAATAAGGCGACTATAAGCTTTATTCTCCTTGTTTTTTCCATGTGGCATGCCATTACGTACGTGTGTGATAGCCAATAATAGGAGGGCATTCCTGGAATCGGTCAATATATCCGAGGAAACTATATCTCCACTATGGAGGACACAAAATTTTGGGGCGGTGCGCCAGAACACGTCACAAGAAAATGAAGTTTTTTCAAGGATTGCCATATAAAGGACCGGTGTTCACAAAAATGGTCATAACTACATCATTTGGAGTGCATTTACGACCCACAAGTACTCAAAATGCTCGCAAATAGCGTGGGAATATAGAAAATACATCCGGCTTGCGCAGGACGCCCGGAGGACCCTTAAAGTCCGCCCCTAAGTAGGACTTTTGCCCCCTGAAAGTCAAAGAACTTCATTTGCCGCCGCTTTTCAGACAAGTTTCTGAACCCATTGGCACTCCTTTGGAAGGAAATCCGAGAGATTATGGTGAGTATAAACAATACTCCGCCTGGTAAGGACAAACGTTGCATTTTGCACATGTTCTATGATCCGGGGAGTCCCATTTGTTTGTAAATTCAAGAAAATAAGGCGACTATAAGCCTTATTCTCCTTGTTTGTGCCCTGTGGCATGATGTAATGTACGTGTATGACAACCAACAATAGGAGGGCAATCCTGGCATCGGTCAATATATATGTGGAAACAATTTCTCCACTATAAAGGACACAAAAATTTTGGGTGGTGCGCCCGAACGCGTCATGAGAAAATGAAGTTCTTTCAAGGACTGCCATATATATAAAGGACCGGTGTTTACTAAAACGGTCATAACTTTGTCATTCGGAGTCCGTTTCGAACCAACAAGTACTCAAAATGCTAGCGACGAGCGTGGGAATCAACAAAATACTGTCGGCTTGTGCAGGAGGCCCGGAGGACCCTCAAATTCGGCTCCTAAGCAGGACTTTTTCCCCTGAAATTTAAAGAACATCATTTGCCGCTGCTTTTCACACAATTTTTTGAACCTACTAGCACTCCTTTGAAAGGAAGTCCGAGAGATTATGGTGAGTATAAACATTAGTCCGCCTGGTAAGGACAAACATTGCATTCTACACATGCTCTATGATCCGGGGAATCGCATTTGGTTGTAAATTCAAGAAAATAAGGCGACTATAAGCCCAATTCTCCTTGTTTTTGCCATGTGGGATGCCGTAACGTACGTGTGTGACTGCCTATATAGGAGGGCATTCCTGGCATCGGTCAATATATATGTGGAAACAATATCTTGACTATGGAGGACACAAAATTTTGGGGCGGCGCGCAAGAACGTGTCACAAGAACATGAAGTTCTTTCAAGGACTGGCATATAAAGGACCGGTGTTCGTAAAAACGGTCATAAATTTGTCATTCGCGGTCCATTTTGGACCCACAAGTACTCAAAATGCTCCTGACGAGCATGGGAATCTAGAAAATATTTCCCGCTTCCGCATGAGGACCGGAGGACCCTGAAATTCGGCCCCTAAGCAGGAATTTTTGCCCCTGAAAATCAAAGAACATCATTTGCCGCTACTTTTCAGACAAGTTTCTGAACCCATTGGCACTCCTTTGGAAGGAAATCCGAGAGATTATGGTGAGTATAAACATTACTCCGCCTGGTAAGGACAAATTTTGAATTCTGCAAGTAACACCTTGGTTTTTGAGCTTTTCTTTTAGTTTTTTGATTTATTTGGTTTTTGCTCTGATTTTCTATTTAGAGTGGATCTGTGGACTTGAAACCAGGGAGATCATCATTATCTCTTCTTCCAAGTGGCTCATCGGTCTCGAATCTCCCCAAGATCATGTCATTTCCTTTCTAGCTCAACCCTATAATTCTTTTCTAAGGAATATTCCTTTTTCTATTAAAAGGAATAGTCCTGTTTGCCCTAGGTTGTGAAGCAACCTATATTTTTGTCTCTCACAAAATTCCCAAGCAATTCTTATAATTTGTTCGGATCATATATTCCTAAAATATGCCCAAACTTTCCTTTCCTAGCCCAAAAATAATTCCCAATATTATTTCTTCATTTCTGCCAATGTGGTCTTCTGTGAAGGAAGTGCCACCTATATGTCCTTTCTTGCTCCCAAACTTTTAGGGAATGCTATTTCATCCAAATAGTTGCCGCATGAAAAAACTATGCTCCATTTGCCTAGTGAATCTTCCTCGGCATTTTTTTAAAGTTTCTGTCAGACAGAAGCCATTGCGAAGGAAGTTCTAGCTAGGTGTATCCAAATGAGTTGAAAGTTTTCATGCCTCTTCTTGTGCTCATATCATTACACTCCTCCAATATTCAGCTCCATCCAATCATCTATGTTAGCGCATGATCAAATCTTTGCTTTTGTCAATATTTTCAGGTTGTGATGCAAGTATATTTTATATTGCTTCATTTTGGCTGAAAATTTACGAGCATTCTCATAGCCATAGGACCTCTCTACACCAATTTTTGGATCAACTTGTCAAGCCAATATTCCTTTAGAATTTTCTCAAGTTTCTGGGTAGAGCGGATAGCTGTGAAGGAAGTACCATTTTGGCAAGTCCATTTGGTATGAATTTTTTACAGCATCTTTATATGTCCGAATAACCATCCCATGCCAAATTTCAGCTCAAGTCGATACTCCATGTGAGTGCATCATCCAAATCCATTTTACGGACCAATTACTGCTGTTACAAAGCGACCATGATTTATATTGGTCCATTTCTCCTCAAACTTAATAGGATCATAGCCCTTCCTAACCTAATCACACCAGACATCAAGTTTGGCCCTTAGCTGTTCTCTACTGATCATAGGTGTGAAACCAAGTTTGCTACAACCAACTTTCATCGAAGCCTCACACCTCTCCTTGGCTCCTTCTCTTGATATTTCACTTATGGGCTACCTTGGGGAGCAAGGACTAGCCACCAGACAAGGTTCACCAGCCCATTGCCTCCTCTGCGTGCCATGCCCGGCGATGATCGCGTGAAGTTTTGCCGATTACGCGTACTACGCCCGGTGTTGGATGCGCTCTAGGAAAAGGGACGAGTCGGAAAGTCCATTCCCGTCGGTGTTCGCGCCTCCTCGAGTGCCGACCTGACGCCCAGCTCTCTCCCGTCGCTTTCTGGCCCTGTTCCCCCTCCTGTAGCTCCCTCGCTGGCGCTAGCCACCGTGCGTCCGCGGACGAACAGTGGCCGACAGCCCCTGTTGTGCCCCGTCTTCTTCTCCTCGTGACCGTGGTGTCGTCTTCTGCTCCGTGACTTCCCCTCTGCTCTCTCCAGTCATCCCCGTCCTCCCCGTGCAGTTAAGCGCCATTGCCGGAGCTAGCCGCCGAGCACCACGAGCGCACTGTGCTCAGTTTGGCCCTATCCTCGTCCCGACCATTTCTTCCTGGCCCCTTGGCTCCATCTCCTCCCCGTGAGCTTCCTTTGCCTCTCGTCAGTTGTCTCCACCCTCCCCGTGACGACGGCCATCACCGGAGCTGTGCAGCTCACTGTGGCGGCGTCAGGCCCTGCCTCCCCTCCCCTCGGCTATTTAAGCCACCCCGGCCTCGCCTCTCTTCGCCAGCCTCCTCTCCTCTCTCTCCTAGAACCCCCTGGACACCTCAATTCGTAGAGCATAGCCCCTCTTCCACCTCTCTGGCCATCCAGCTCACCGCTCGGCCCTCTCCAACTCCTACTCACTCCGGCTTCTCCCAGCAATTCCCGAGCTCACCTTCGATCCCCTGGTGACCTGGTGATCCCTCTCCAACCCTGCATTGCTTGGGTTGTGGCCAGAATCCTTGATTCCCACCGACGCCCAAAGCCTGTCACCGCCGAGACGATGGCGCTTGGCGTCCTCGATTTCCGTTCAAGGTCCGGCGGGTACAGGGAGGTTCAGCTCGGCGCGCCCGACCCATTCCCTCCGTCGCCCATCTCTCCCGAGGCCTCCTTGCTGGCCAACCATGCCGGTGACCTCCGCCCTCTCCTCTGTTAGGCGTGCGTGGGAGAAGTACGAAGGCCCTATGGGCGGGCCCCTCCTGTAAGCGTCTCAGCTGGACGGGCCCAGCCCGTTAAGTGGAGGCATATTTCACGGGAATACGTCTTCCGCTCATGAAGGCGCATTCACCCGGAGCCGCGGTTTGAAATGCGCTTTCCTTTACTCCAAGCGTATTCTCTAAAGTGTGCTTTCTCTTCATCAGTGGAATAACTCTCCAGGACCCGTATGTAAATAAAATAATTACAGAAATGTCCCTGGTTGAAAAACCACTATCTTTTCACTCGCAACTCCGACTCAGGTGATTCCAAAGCCCATTTCTTCATCTCGTCGAGCCCGTTCCGGTGGAATCATTTTCACCATGTGCTGACATTCTGAAATTGACCATTTTTTGCCTGCCTTATTCAGCCCCTCCGAGAGAGAATGTTTTCCGGTGATTCTTTCCGTGAGCTTTCGCACTTCCTCCCGGTGAATCCATCCATCCCAGGCAAGCCACACCCTCCATTTGTATGATTGCAATGCAATGCAATGGGTTAATTAATTAAACTTTTTTAAAATATTGCATTAGCTATGTATGACTTGTTCATGGCATTTCTTGGTGTTGTTTTGATCTTGCTATTACCATGATGTTGCTTGGAGTTCTAGGACTTATGTTTTGTAGCTGATGAGGATGACATGTTGCCATTGGATTATTAGTGGATATTATGATTATTTTCATGATCGTATTATCCTTTGGAGTATTACCTTGGATATGATGTCATCGTGTTGATCTATGGTTAGCTAGCTTGCTCTTGTTATTGGATTAGTAGTATACTGGTACTTGGATTCATCATGATAGTAGTGATATGTTGCCCTCGGAGTATTTTGATATGATGATAGTGTGCTCTGGATTATTTGTTGGATATTGATATGACTTGGATCACAGGTTAATAGATGATATCAAAGTATCAGTTATCAGAGATCTATCTTTGGGGACAAATTCCGTCATTTTGTTGGTCAGGTGCCACCAAACCTGGCTTTTCCAGTGCAACCACATTTGCATTTATGGGGAGGCCCTAATGCGGTCTATTGTTATGCCTCTCGCCGGTGCCTCCAACTAGCGAAGGTTATTGGCGTGCGCTACCATGATCAGGTAGGACGGTATAAGCCTTGTGTGCCCGTAGTGGTTTTGGTACCATGTCCCCATTTGGGACGATTGTTTTGCCACGACAGTGGCCGTTGGATGTCCGGAGTGGCATCGGGGCCACCCATGACTTAGCCCAAAGGGGAGTTGCTTAGAGTGGCCGGGAGAGTGTCATGGCAGTAGAACGGTTTTGTCGGAACACAGTTGATCCACCCGAATGGGACTACAAGGCCATGGGTTCTGTTTTGTGCGTACAGTGTGCTAACCTCTATAGAGTGTGTGTTTAATCTATCGATAGCCACGTCCTTGTCATGGGAACAAGTTCATACTAGGTCACACCGTTCGATCAACACTCACATGACGGAATGACTTTTAGGTGACTTATATGTTGATATTATGAGCAGTAATAGCTTGGCGGGATGCCGATGAGGATATTGGGATGATCTTGAAGTTGATCATTCAGTTTGTGGTGTGGTCCCATGGTGATCACGTGGAGGTATTGATCACGAGGTGATCAAGGTGATTTATTGCTTGACCGGATAGCTAAGAGTGAGATGGTTCTTGAGATGGTGGCTTAGCAATGATTCTAGTAGTATCATATTATGCTTGGTAGTTGTTTTCTCATCATAGTAGTTGTTAATAACTTAATCTGTTTAGTACTATGTTATTGTTTTGCCTTCATGCATTTGGTTGTTGTGAGCTTGCACGTACATCTAATGTACTGACCTGGCATGTCATGCTAGATTTCAGGTGATGCCGTGATTGATTGATTGTTTGTCGAGGTTTCCGCGCGTGCGAGCTAGATCGTGTCCTAGCCAGAGTCCCTGCAGAGTGGAGTTCACCACCTTCGTTGTTGTTCCGCTTCTAGAAGTTTTCCGCTGCTACGAGTTGTTCCACTGCTAGCATAGAGCTACCTTGGCAGCCGTAGAGTCGCCATGATGATGTGATCCTTTGTAACATCAGAACTTTGTATCCCATATTTGTTATAATAAGAGCTGATTTGTTCTATGTCAAGCAGTGCCGTATCCCAGAAGACTTGATCTCTGGGCTGAAATACGGGTTGTTCCGGTTCCTCTGAGCCAGGGTGCCACAGAGCTAGGTATCAGAGCAGGTCTGGCTGCAGGATGCCCTAGTCAGCGCAAGCGGTAGAAACCAGTAGTATAGAGTTTTTCTTGTTTGTTGCATTTGGTTGATGCATTTGTTTGTTGCATAGCATGCATATATGTTTATTAGTTGTTTCTAGCGGTTTATGTTGTGAGTGTAGCTGGCATTGGTATGGATCCACTACAGCTGAGCCCTTGCATCCCTCCAGTTTCCTTTGAGTACATTCTTGATTGTTTCTTTGTCATCTCTGTCCCAGCGGAAGGATGCCAAGTGTTAGGACACCGTTTGCAGGATGGTGCCCAGTATCGCACCAATTTCATTTCTTCATTTCCCCACCAATCGTTTGATTGGTAGACATGTATACGCCCCAAATCATGCCTTTTATCTTCTTGTGTTGGCAACGCTTAATGATCTTAGTCATCCAGAAAGGGCAATGCCAGTAGCTTCATTTTTCCCAGCTATCCTATTCCTTGGACGAGTATGGAGCCCTTCCGCCGCTTGATGATGATGTAGGCCGTGACATTCCTGTCCCGCTACATGGTTACCAAGTACGTCCTCGCCTCCGAGTTAGTCAAGGATGTTACCTTGCTAATCCCGCATTGGTGTAGCTGTGTTTACACCAACCCTTCTACACATTGATTCGTCCTTGTTTGTGTGCTTTTGTTTAGTTGAGTTGTTTCTTTTGCTTCTTTCTTTTGGGCCCTCGGTGTTACCTTATTTCCTCTTATGGAAGTTTCTCATCAACCGACACTGGACTCGAAGAAGCAACAAGGATTTCAAATATTTGGGAGAAGCTCAGCTAAACTCATCAAGTCTACATTAGTACTTAATCCTCACAACAGTTATGATCTAGACAGTAGGAAGACAAGTCAGGTGCAAGATCAACGGTATACTTTCAGTGAAAGGTATGGGTTATATATAAGTTTTGGGCTCAGTAATGGATGATGCTTGAAATATGTTATACTCCGAAAGAAAGCAATGATGTTCTTTGATCAAGGAAGATAGTCAATCTTTTTTTCTCATGCAAGTAACCAGCCGCGAAATATTATGGGTGTGTATGGCTTTCAGTCTGCGTATCACAGTATGAAGATTTGGATATGAGAAACTCAGTCTTCCTCCGCATGCTATCGGAAGAAGCTTATGATGCAAGGCTCCTCAATTTTTCTCAGTATAATATATGGACAGCTTCCTGTCTAAGATACCCAGTCTTCCATAGCAAGATATTAGGGAAGAAGCTTCCGGCATAAGGCAATGGAATCTTTCTCAACAAGCAACTAGAGGAGAAGCTTCTCAGAACCACATCGCATGTCGTATTTAGTATTGCTACAAGATATGACATGGCAAGTTGGCAGTATATAACAGTACAGCTGAAGGATCAGATTCGCAATAATTTTGTCAGAAGCACGAATCAGTCAAGATATATGCCTATCGCAAAGATCGAGTGTTCTGTTACAAATTCTTATATATATGTTCTAAAGCTGACAACGCAGAATCAATAGTCTTGACAATGGCTACCAAAGTCATTACTCCCGCACCAGACATGGAGATCTCATGAACTCTTGTCACCCTCTTGTATGATTGGCCTCAACGGCAAGCTCAGTACAGCTACAAGCCCCGTGTACATATATGTCCGCACCTAGGTCAGAAAATAAGCACAAGGAATAATGCCAAAAATATTGCACTAACCACATCCATGGTTGCACGAAGAATCAAGGACATATGTGGCTAAGCTATTTCAGAAAGTTATCCTGACAAAGAAAATCATGACCGTCAAAGGGTGAGACCAGCAGCAAAGGTATGATGATTTTGCACGAACATCAGGGTCCGGATACCCAAGTCGGTTGGAGGCTAGATTCCTTATGGATCCACTAAGGCATATTCTCAGAGACCTACTCTGTTCTACAAGGACTTCATATCCTGCTGACCCGTTTGCCCCAAGGCACCTGCCCCGACTGGTTAGTGCGGAATATCCATGTCTGTTCTATCAGATCCAAGATTTCCTTTGCAAACTCCGCAGTTTGACTTCAGTGGCAGTGGTAAAGCATCTCACAGCCTATTGCCACATCTTGGTATACCGACCGCATGGGTAAGCCAAAAGTCGAACAATCAGCTCAGACCAGGTATACTCACTGGTGGAACCAAGTACATGGACAACCTGTCATGAAAAGTATCTTTCTGGCAGCACCCCTGTCAGACCAGTCTCAAGACACTAATGTTGGAGGTATGCTACAACTATAAGAACATACCCCGTTATATTGCTCACGACAGAAGGCAGTCAAATCTTTGGTACATATCTCCTGTTCGAGTCAAAGAAACAAATCAACATAAGTCAGTACCACCTACGGGCAGTCAAATTCCGTTAGGAGAATGGCTATGATTCTCAAGCATTGATTGATCCCGGAAGACATGCATTTGTTTGGGCACCCCATGGTAGAATTAAAAAAGTTTCATGACAAAAGGAAATTTATGCTCAGATCCATTGGATATCACCACAGATATGAAAGAATCAATGCCAGCATAAGGATTTGGTAGATGAGCAAAAACCTGTCAAAATTTGGGAATGGTGAAGCAAACCACCCCGAGCAAGGTAATCAAATCATGTGAAAATCAGGGGAAACAACAAACAAAGGAAATGGATACCCGAGTAGGAAACGGTGTCCTCAAATAATACTTGTTGCCTGAACAACCAAATCTCGAGGACGAGATTTCTTTAAGGGAAGGTTTGTAACACCCTAGTTTTTGACCCTTTCTTTTTCTGTTTGATTTATTTGGTTTTTTCTCTGATTTTCTTTTTGGAGTGGATCTGTGGACTTGAAACCTGGGAGATCATCATCATCTCTTCTTCCAAGTGGCTCATCATTCTCAAATCTTTCCCAAGATCAGGTCATTTCCATTCTAGCTCAACCCTAAAACTCTTTTATGAGGAATATTCCTTTTTCTATTAAAAGGAATAGTCTTGTTTGCCCTAGGTTGTGAAGCAACCTATATTTCTGTCTCTCACAAAATTCCCAAACAATTCTCATAATTTGTTTGGATCATATATTCCTCACATAGGCCCAAACTTTGCTTTCCTAGCCCAAAAATAATTCCCCAATCTTATTTCTTCATTTCTATCCAATGTGGTCTTCTATGAAGGAAGTGCCACCTATATTTTCTTTCTTGATCCCAAACTTTTTGGGAATGCTCTTTCATCCAAATCATTGCCTCATGACAAAATTAAGCTCCATTTGCATAGTGAATCTTCCTTAGCATTTTTCTAAAGTTTCTATTAGACAGAAGCCATTGTGAGGGAAGTACTGGCTAGGAGAATGCAAATGAGTTGAAATTTTTCATGCCTCTTCATGTGCTCATATCATTACACTCCTCCAATATTCAGCTCCATCCAATCATCTATGTGAGCACAGGATCAAATCTTTATACATCAATATTTTCAGGTTGTGAAGCAAGTATATTTTATATTGCTTCATTTTGGCTGAAAATGTACCAGAGCATTCTCGTAGCCATAGAACCTATCTACACCAATTTTTGGATCAACTAATCAAGCCAATATTCCTCTAGAATTTTCTCAAGTTTTGGGCAAAGATGATAGCTGTGAAGGAACTACCATTTTGGCAAGTCCGTTTGGTATGAATTTTTTTACAACATCATAATATGTCCAAATAATCATCCCATGCCAAATTTCAGCTCAAGTTGATACTCCATGTGTGTGCATCATCCAAATCCCTTTTCTGGACCAATTCTGCTGTTACCAAGCGACTCTGATTTATATTCGTCCATTTCTCCTCAAACTTAACAGGATCATAGTCCTTCCTAACCTAATCACTCGAGACATCAAGTTTGGCCCTTAGCTCTTCTCTGCTGATCACAGGTGTGAAGCCAAGTTTGCTACAACCAACTTTCATCGGAGCATCACACCTATCCTTGGCTCCTTCTCTTGATATTTCACTTCTGGGCTACCTTGGGTAGCAAGGACTAGCCACCAGACAAGGTTCACCAGCCCATTGCCTCTGCGTGCCATGTTCGGCGGTGACCGCGTGAATTTTTGCTGGTGCATGCGCTCTACCAGTGTTGGACACATTCTGGGCAAAGGGACGCATCAGGCAGTCCCTTCCCGTCGGTGTTCACGCGTCCCCGAGTGCCGACCTAATGCCCTAGCTCTCTCCCGTCGCTCTCTGGCCCTGTTCCTTCTCCGGTAGCTCCCTTGCTGGCGCTAGCCACCGCGCGTCCGTGGACGAACAGTGGCCGACCGCCCCTGTTGCATCCCGTCTTCTTCCTCCTCATGACCGTGGCATCGTCTTTTGCTCTGTAACCTCCCCTCTGCTCTCTCTAGTCATCCCCGTCCTCCCCGTGCAGCTAAGCGCCCTCGCCGGAGCTAGCCGTCGAGCACCATGAGCGCATTGTGCTCGGTTTGGCCATGTCCTCGTCCCGGCCATTTCCTCCTGGCCCCTTGGCTCCATCTCTTCCCCGTGAGCTCCCTCTACCTCTCGCCAGTCATCTCCACCCTTCCTGTGACGAGCTCATCCATTGCCGGAGCTGTGCTGCTCACTGTGGCAGCGTCAGGCCCTGCCTCCCCTCCCGTCGGCTATTTAAGCCACCCCGGCCTCGCCTTTCTTCGCCAACCTCCTCTCCTCTCTCCTAGAACCCCCTAGCCATCTCAATTTGTAGAGCAAGGCCTCTCTTCCACCTCTCCGGCCATCCACCTCGCCGCTTGGCCCTCTCCAACTCCCACTCACTCGAGCTCCTCCCAGCATTTCCCGAGCTCACCTTCGATCCCCTGGCGCCCTGGCGCCAACCCTCCATTGCTCAGGTTGTGGCCAGAATCCCCAATTCCCACCGGTGCCCGAAACCAAACGTGATAGAGGTGAAGGTGTCCCATCTTTCGATGAGATGGTGGCTATCATTTTGGAGGAAGTCGACTTTGACGATCCAACTACGAACGTGCGAGGACGTCGCGCCTTAGCAATCGCTAAACCAACTCCGGGAGGTTATTGACCACGCCGGAGCATGATCAACCAGACCACGAAGGTTTGTTTCCTACAGGCAAACGAAGAACAAGAAAGAAACTAAGATTGCAATGTGGATATTGCGAATATAAGAGGAAAGCTTTATTGATCAAGGTGGGGTTACGTGGACGCCTTTATGCGGTTGTTGAGCACAAGCAATGCATAAAGTTCCAGCTATGGAGAACTTTAATCTAAACAAAACCCAAAGTCTAAACGACGCCCTAAGGGCGGTATATATGGAGAAAGAGGGGGGAATTTCGTGGCCCTTGGAGGAGGGGTCCGAAACCAACCCTAACTCTTGTTTCCCCACACATACGGACTCTAAAAACAGCCGATACTCAAGTATTTTGAAATTACATGGGCCTGGCCCAATAATAAGGTGACGCAGCACCTATAATAGCCTCTGGACGAAACTTATGATGTGGCATCTTGTATATTTCATCCAAGGCTTCACGCACTCATTATGGTGGCTTCAAAGTCCTGAAATCATCACTTGTTACTCCGTTCTTGTTCCCCTTGCGCATGACATCATCTCCATGCTTGATCTTGCTCCAATGATCATCCTTCTTGTCCAAGCTAGGCCCTTCATTTCTAAGCAAGACAAATGTATCCAATTTAGGCAGCATCCTATTCTCATGAACATTAGATCGTTACCAAGAAACGAAAGTACATGGTTATTTAATTGGCGTGCGCGAGCTCTAGTAATTGGTCATGTATATGTATAAGTAGGGGCTGTGGGTGTAACTTTGTTAGTGATGTCCTCATCAAATTGCTACCAGGACGATGATGCCGACGTCCTCAGATCTCCATTCAAGGTCCAGCGGGTACAGGGAGGTTCAGCTCAGCGCGCCCGACCCATTCCCTCCGTCGCCCATCTCTCCCAAGGCCTCCTCGCCGGCCAACCGCGCCGGTGAGCTCCGCCCTCTCCTCTGTCGGGCGTGCACAGGACGAGGACAAAGGCCTTGCGGGCGGGCCCCTCCTGTAAACGTCTTAGCTGGTCGGGCCCTACCCGTTAAGTGGAGGCGTATTCCATGGAAATATGTCTTCCGCTTATGAAGCCGCATTCGCCCGGAGCCGCGGTCTGAAATGCGCTTTCCTTTACTGTAAGTGTATTCTCTAAAGTGCGCTTTTTCTTCATCAGTGGAATAAATGTCTAGGACCCGTATGTAAAAATAATAATTATAGAAAGGTCACTGGCAGAAAAACAACTATATCTTTTCACTCGCAACTCCGATTTAGGTGATTCCAGCATCTCGTCAAGCCCGTTCTGATGGAATCATTTTCACCATGTGCTAACATTCTGAAAATTGACCATTTTGCCCCAGCCCTTATTCAGCCCCTCCGGAGAGAGAACATTTTCTTGCGGTTCTTTCCGCGAGCTTCTCGCACTTCCTCCCGGTGAATCCATCCATTCCACGCAAGCCACACCCTCCATTTGCAGGTTTAATTAATTAAACTTATTTAAAATATTGCATTAGCTATGTATAATTTTTTCCTGGCATTTTTCTTGGAGTTGTTTTGATCTTGCTATTGCCATGATGTTGCTTGGAGTTATAGGACTTATATTTTGCAGCTGATGAGGATGACATGTTGCCATTGGATATTAGTGGCTATTATGATTATTTCCATGATGTATTATGCTTTGGAGTGTTACCTTGGATATGATGTCATCATGTTGATCTATGGTTAGCTAGCTTGCTCTTATTATTGGATTAGTAGTATCTTGGTACTTGGATTCATCATGATAGTAGTGATATGTTACCCTCGGAGTATTTTGATACGATGATAGTATGCTCTAGATTATTTGTTGGATATTGCTATGACTTGGATCACAGGTTGATAGATGATATCGAGTATCGATTATCACAGATCTATCTTTGGGGAGAAATTCCGTCATTTCATTGGTCAGGTGCCACTGAACCGGGCTTTTCTAGTGCAACCACATTTGCCTTTATGGGGAGGCCCTAATGCGGTCTATTGTTATGTCTCTCGCCGGTGCCTCCAACTAGGGAAGGTTATACGCGTGCGCTACCTTGAACAGGTAGGCCGGTATAAGCCTGGTGTGCCCATAGTTGTTTTGGTACCATGTCCTCGTTTGGGACGATTCTTTTGCCTCCACAGTGGCCGTTGGATGTCCGGAGTGGCATCAGGGCAACCCTTGACTTAGCCCAAAGGGGAGTTGGTCAGAGTGGCCGGGAGAGTGTCATGTCAGTAGAACGGTTTTGTCAGAAGGCAGTGTTGGAGATATGCCCTAGAGGCAATCATGTATGATGATATTTCCTATGTGTTTATGAATAAAGATAGTCCTTGGACATTATCAATGATGTGTATCAGCAAGTATGTGACTTGTTTGTGGGACTATGCATTGTATGATGACTGTCCTAAAAGGTCCCTAGTCAAAAGGGGCTGTGTGGGCTGACCGACTAGATCGGCATATGACACGGTCGATGGCTTGGTCTCACTAGCCATGGAGCATTGGATGCTAACCGGATAATATGGACTTGGAAAGGTCTGGTCGGATTTGACATAGTCGGATCCGAGTCGAGATAAGGTCTGAGTCGGACAGACCCAACTATGAGACGCAGCGATACGTCATCTGTGAGTCTCTAGTACAACATACGTTCTATGTCCTAAGACCTGGTGACACATGTACTGGATGGTGACGGACTTGCTTTGGGCCGACCAAAGCGCTACTCCGTGACTGGGTAGTTACAAAGGTAGGTTTCGGGTTTGTCGATCCCATGCTTTGCGAGACACGGTCGAGCAAGATGGGATTGCCCCTCCGATCGGGAGAGATATACTCTGGGCCCCTCGTGTGATCGACCAGGAATAGCATGGCCATGCGACAAGGATTATGAGATAATCCGGATTGTGGTCGGTATCCTTTGGAACGAGAAAGAGGTCGGGTTAGCACAAGGATGACAGTCTCGCCTTGAGCCCGACAACATATATCGTGCGGCAAAGGGAGCGAAGTGTGACACGTTATGCGGGTTCGCCTAACCAGGCTTCATCGATCGCTTGGTGGTCGGCACGCCTTGCTAGAGGCCGCTACCAACCGTCTGGTCGGAGGTGATCCGAGCTGTGACCAAGCCGACTTGAACCTAAGAATTCGGCGGCAAGGGAAGGAACCCACGAGGTCGGTTCGTAGGACCTTTGGTCGGATGTGATCCGAACTGGACTAGGAACGTGACCGAATAGACTTTGGGCTTTAGGGTCCGTCACGAGGCCCAAGTGTTGAGCCCGCTGACGGACGCCTATATAAAGTGGAGGTGCGGCACACTCAGGCAGTTGATCGCGTCGGCGCTGCGACTAGGGTTTGCATGTGTTGCGAATAGCCACCTCCACTCGCCGCCGACTGTGTGATCGGACCTAGCAGTCCGCCGCACGACGTTCCTCCCGCACGCGCGGATACCGTTAGAGGCGGTGCACTTGCGCCGCTCCGGCGAACTCGTACGTGGGATCGGACGACCGGCCGCTCGAGGGAGATCGAGCGAGGAGGAGACGATCCACGCAGACGCGCTGCCCCAACTCTTCTTCCGCTGCCGCATGCGCTGGCGTCTAGTGGTAACAAACTGTGATCCATCTCCCGTAGCATGTTCCTGGATGTTCTGCGCGTAGGAATTTTTAATTTGCAGTCGACGCACCCTACCGTAGAACCCAACAGGCAGTTGGTCCACACGAATAGGAGTACGAGTCCATGGGTTCTGTGCTGTGGCTATAGTGTGCTAACCTTTGTAGAGTGCGTGTTTAATCTATCAATAGCCGCATCCTCGGTCATGGGCACAAGTTCGTAGTAGGTCACACCGTTCGATCAACACTCACATGACTGAATGACTTTTAGGTGACTTATATGTTGATATTATGAGCAATAACAGCTTGGCAGGATGTCGATGAGGATATTGGGATGATCTTGAGGATGATCATTCAGTTTGTGGTGTGGTCATGCGGTGATCACGTGGAGGTATTGATCACGAGGTGATTTATTGCTTGGCCGAATAGCTAAGAGTGAGATGGTTCTTGAGATGGTGATTCATGATAATTCTAGTAGTATCATATTATGCTTGGTAGTCGCTTTCTCATCATAGTAGTTGTTAATAACTTAATCATTAAATGCTATGTTGTTGTTTTGCCTTGATGCATTTGGTTGTTGTGAGCTTGCAATTACACTCAATGTACTAACCTGGCATGTCATGCCAGATTGCAGGTGATGCCGTGATTGATTGATTGTATGTCGAGGTTTCCATGCGTGCGAGCTAGATAGTGTCCCAGCCAGAGACCCTGCATAGTGGAGTTCACCACCTTCGTCATTGTTCTGCTGCTAGAAGTTTTCCGCTGGTACGAGTTGTTCCACTGCTAGCATAGAGCTACCTTAGCAGGCGTAGTGTCGTCGTGCTGATGTGATCCTTTTTAACATCAGACCTTTGTATCCCTTACTCGTTGTAATAAGAGCTGATTTGTTCTATGTCAAGCAGTGCCGTATGTCAAGTTGTGCCGTATTCCTCTGAGCCGGGGTGCCACACTGCACATGGTCTATGATTCGGGGAATCCCACTTGGTTGTAAATTCAACAAAATAATGTGAATATAAGCCTTATTGATGCGAAGCATCCTTCCATCATCCCCATGGACTCTACACCAACACATCAACCACCACGTGGACCCATGACAAGAGCTAGAGCACGTGCAATGGAAGCCGAGGTGAACTCTTTCCTACTCGACATGCATATGGATGAAAATGGAAATTGGTTGCTACCTAACCAAAATGATCTATGTGTCATTAGGTAC
Organism: Aegilops bicornis; assembly: GCA_021605145.1. Taxonomy (NCBI): domain Eukaryota; kingdom Viridiplantae; phylum Streptophyta; class Magnoliopsida; order Poales; family Poaceae; genus Aegilops; species Aegilops bicornis. The sequence continues at coordinate 371,006,713 of CM038671.1, forward strand.
AAAGAGGAACAGTCCCTAGCAGCTAAGAAGCATCACCAAGGAGTAGGAGAACCACCCCAAGTCCACACAAAGGAAGGAGAAGTCAAACAACAGCTGGACAGGAAGTCCCAGGCGACCCCGTGCGCACGGGCCCCCGAGACCCTGTGCCCACAGGCTACACAGGGAGCTACAGCTGTAGCACCCCGTGCACATGAGCGTGTACCGTACGCACAGGCCTCCCAAGATGGCCGGCTGAGATTGCCTCTTCGCCCTCTGTTGGGGATATTATTACTGGGCGTAAACCGGCCAGGAGAGGCCGGGTTAACTTCATCAGTAGTCCATTATACTTGAAGCCCATGAAGACAGATGATGACACTGAGTAAAGGCCCAAGGCCCAGAACCGGTTTAAGGCCTGTAGCTATAAACCGGCATTGATATGTAACTTGCATTGTAAGGTAGAAAGAGCAGAGACCAAGCCGGACACGTTTATGAGCCGGCCTCGGGACTCTGTAAACTGACGGGCGTCAACCCATGTATATAAGGGGACGACCCGGCGGCGGTTCAGACAAACAATAACTCGAGACTCAAGCCAAGTGTATTCGCTCCCTGGTCATCGAAACCTCATCAATTCCATCACAACTAGACGTAGGCTTTTGCCTTCACCGTAAGGGGCCGAACTAGTATAAAACTCTCTTGCGTCCCTTGTCCGCTTTAACCCCTTTTAAGCTAACCCGTAGCGATGGCGCCACGACTAAGTCCTTTCATGAGGACATCTGCCGTGACAAATCCACGACAGTTGGCGCCCACCGTGGGGCTATCGCACGATGGTTTCAGGTTCTTGGAGGGCAACTTCGAAGGACTCAAGGGTTACGCTGTGGGCCGGATGACGAAGAGTCATCGCGACAAGCTCTACATCGACGATGCAGGCTGGGGCCCAGAGGACGGCTCAATCGAGTATGTGTACCAGGTCCCCTTTGGTGGCATACACGTTTCCATTGGCAAGATCGGCGAACCGGGCTCTGAGTCGGACACCTGCACCGACCTCGTCGAAACGGCTCAGCGTGCGAGATCTGCCCGGGTCAAGCCTGTCATGAAGCATGCCTTCGTGGGAGTCATCCATGGAGGGGAAAACGAGGACAGATCGAAATCTGGTGATGAAACCGTCGTTTATTCTGGCGACGAGTCGTTATATCAGCTACAAGATGGCCGGATTGAGGGCTGTTCCGATGGCGATAGTATTCCGGACCCCTCTGATCTGCCAAACAGGGTTGCAATCTTCATGGCCGGTATGTAGCCGGCGCTCCACTCTTCGACCGCAGCAGCAATGATTTCCGGATCAACAGCGGCAACGGCAGCCGGGGCAGGAGGCCCTGAGCGACCGCCGGCTTAGGTTTTATCTGATTTGTTTGATGCATTGGCAACGCTGATGACGGAGGCTAACCCGGAGGATCAGGATGTACACAATGCGGAAATCGTGAAGGTAAAGGATCAGATTACTCAGGCCAAAGCCGATTTGGCCGCTGAGGATACCAGGATGGCCGCAGAGCGGGCCGCTTTGTATGCACAGGCTTACCGGCTTATGTTGGATCAGAATGCATCACACGAAGTCATGAAGAGGAGACACTGATCTCGCCTGCCTCCGGTTTATGATGCTAGAAACCTCTTTAACACCCCAGGAGCAGGGACCAGTAACCCGCCGACAGCAAACCGGGCGGAGGCACCTGGAGCAGGGGGGCGTTTCAGCCCCGTTTGACGGATCCGCCTCGTCAGAACAACATTGTGACACAGCCTGTCCCAACACCACCGGGTCATTATTCTACTCCGATGGACAATCTTGTTGCTGCCGCTTCACGGCTGGAGGCCATCCCGATTGAAGGCGATTCGTCGGCCGCGGTGGAGACGCGTCGGGTTAAGGAGCTTCTTCGGACAACCTTGGTTCAATAGGAGGCTTATTCATACAGTCGTGATCGAATTCATTCCACCCCCCGTCCAAGTCGGAGTTACAGCAAGCGCATGGAGGAACCGGCCGTGTCAAGCAATGCGCGGAACTGTGAACCACCCTGTGGCAACAACCCGGCAGGTGGCGCTGGTGATGCTCAGGAAGTGGTGGACCGGGCTCAAGCACGCAGGGAGGCCGAGTTAGCAGCACAGCATGAAGCCCGTCAGCTTACTCCGGTTCGTCCAACCACATCGGTAGAGCCAGGAGTTACCTCTAGTTCTTTGGGGGTGCCGTGTCTCGTCCCAGCGTTGCGCAACGTGCGCCTGCCTAAGGATTTCAAGGGCCCGCGCAAGGTACCGAATTACACCGCTGATTTATCTCCAGAGATATGGGTTGAAAGCTATGAGATGGCCATGGAGATGTAGATGTGGATGATGCGGCGTGTGCATAGTACTTCACCATGATGCTAGAAGGGACGGCTCGCACTTGGTTTAAGAGTCTACCAGCTAACTCTATCAGATCATGGGCCGAGTTGAGAGCCCGGTTTATCCAGAATTTTAAGGATACATGCAAGCAGCCTATGTCGATTGTGGACTTAGCTTCCTGTGTCCAGGAGGAAGGGGAGTCAACAACCCGGTGGGTGCGCCGGGTTTCGGAGATTTTGCATTCATCAGACCGCATCAATGCCGATACCGCCGTTCTAACCTTGGAAGGCAATTGCCGGTTTGAACCATTGAAGTTGAAGCTGGGACGGCTGAAACGCCATTGCAATGACACGGGAACCCTCATGGCTGCTTTAGTGAAGTATGCAGACTCTGATAGTACCAAGGATCCCGAGTCTGACGATGATAAGACAGGGAAGGGAAAAAGGAGCGGCAACGCCAAGGGACAACACCACAACCCGGCGGGTCATGGGAACAGTAGCAAACGTAAAGCGGATCACAGCTTGGACTTTGTGGCTAATACCAGCGCGCGGGACAAGGGCCAGCGACGTAAGGGTAAACCGCCCGAGCACGACGGAGCACCTAGTACTAACCCGGACCGCCTATCTTACCTGTTGAACCAGCCGTGCCCAAAACATGGGACGAAGGAGATGCCGTCCACACACCTCTGGAAGGACTGCTACATAATGCAAGAGTTTAAGAATTCTAATTCTTTCCGGTATGATAATGGGCCGGGTGGCGGTTAAGCCACGGATCTCATGGGCCGGGTTATGGTGGAGGCAGCTCTGGTTCAGGCTTCCATGGTAATCAGGGTGGAAATAATAATCAAGGTAATCAGGGCAACCAGGTGGCTACGATCACCGTGGCAATTAAGCGGCGGCAAAGACAATCGGGTTACCAGAGCAACCCGAAGCAGTTAAACAGTGGGCAATATCATGTCTTCACCACTAGCTTAGACAAGCGTGACCAAAAGCTTCATAAAAGGGCAGTAAACTCCTTTGAACCGGCAGTGCCCTGTTATTTGCGCTGGTCCGAGCAGCCGATTGTGTGGAGTAGAGAGGATCATCCACCCCGGGTTGACAATCCGGGTCATCTGGCATTGGTGGTGGCACCTCAGGTGGGAGGTTATAAGTTCACCAAGGTACTCATGGATGGAGGAAGCAGTATCAATATCCTTTATTATGAAACCTTCCGTCGCATGGGGTTAACAGATAAAAATCTTAAACCATCCAATACGGTGTTCCATGGTGTGGTGCCTGGTAAATCGGCGTATCCTGTTGGTAAGATAGCTCTGGAGGTGGCTTTCGGAGATGAGCATGACTCGAGATAAGAAACTTTGACCTTTGAAGTGGTGAAAATCAGCAGTCCGTATCATGCCATGTTCGGACGACCGGCTTATGCTAAATTTATGGCACGGCCTTGCTATGTTTATCTACAGCTCAAGATGTTGGGTCACAAGGGAACTATAAACGTCCATGGGAGCCGCAAGATTGCTCTAGAGTGTGAGCAAGGTGATGTGGCTTATGTTGAGTTGGTTTGTGCAACAGAAGAGTTAAAGTTTTACAAAGATAATGTTGATCCGACAGATATGACTTCATTGAAAAAGCCAACTACAGAGCATGATCCGGCCCTGAAGTTTAACTCGGCTGATGAGACTAAGCTTGTTGACTTCATACCTGGCGATTCGTCCAAGCAGTTCAGCATCAGCGCTAACTTGGATCCGAAATAGGAAACCGCGCTCATCGAGTTCATCCGTGAGAATCGGGACATCTTTGCGTGGAAGCCTTCTGACATGCCAGGTGTACCGAGGGAACTCTCTGAGAACACTCTTAATGTTGATCCTAAGTATAAACCGGTCAAGCAGTTTCTCCGCCAGTTCAATGAAGAAAGATGCAAGGCTAACGGAGAAGAAGTGGCCACGCTCTTGGCGGCCGGATTCATCGTTGAAGTATTCCATCCTGAGTGGTTGGCTAATCCGGTGCTGGTCCTTAAGAAGAACGGCACTTGGCGTATGTGTGTGGATTACACAGATCTCAACAAAGCTTGTCCAGCAGATCCTTTTGCCCTCCCCCGTATTGATCAAATTATTGATGCTACGGCGGGTTGTGAGCGTCTCAGTTTTTTGGATGCATATTCTGGTTATCATCATATCAAAATGGCAGTTAAGGACCAGGAGAAGACGGCCTTCATAACCCCCTTTGGAGCCTTCTGCTATGTATCCATGCCCTTTGGGCTCAAGAGTGCCCAGGCGACTTATCAATGGTGTGTGCAGAATTGCGTTCATAAACAAATCGGCCGTAATGTTCATGCCTATGTGGATGATATTGTGATCAAATCAAGGAAGAAGGAGACGTTGATTGATGACTTGAAGGAAACCTTTGATAACCTGCGGGTTTACAAGATGATGCTTAATCCGTCCAAGTGCGTTTTTGGGGTACCAGCAGGCAAGCTCTTGGGTTTTTTGGTGTCTAACAGGGGCATTGAAGCTAATCCAGAAAAGATCAAGGCCATCATCTCCTTAGCTAAACCGAAGTGTATCGAAGACATTCAACCCTTGGCAGGTCGGATTGCCGCGTTGAGCCGGTTTATCAGCCGCCTTGGCAAGAAGGCCACTCCTTTGTATCAGATGCTGAAGAAAACGGATAACTTCATCTGGAGTGACGCCGCAAATGAAGCGTTTGAGGATTTAAAACGGCAGCTAGCTAACCCGCCGGTTCTTGCTGCTCTGATTGACAAGGAGCCATTGTAACTATATGTGGCAGCTAATGCTTGGGTTGTTAACGTGGCTATTGTGGTGGAGCACAAGGAGGCAGGAAAGGAATATCTGGTTCAGCGTCCGGTTTACTATATCAGTGAGGTGCTTATTGAGTCCAAGCAAAGGTACCCGCATTGGCAGAAATTGGTATATGGAGTCTTCATGGCAAGCCGGAAGCTCAAGCAATATTTCCAAGGGCATCCCATCACGGTGGTCAGCTCTGCTCCTTTGGGAGATATAATTAAGAACATGGAGGCAACCAGCCAGATTGCCAAGTGGGCTATCGAGCTCGGGCCTCACGGGTTGAAATACATACCCCGAACGGCCATCAAATCTCAGGCACTTGTGGATTTCATCAGTGATTGGACAGAACTACAAGCACCAGAAGAGAAGTCGGATCACACTTACTGGACTATTCATTTTGATGGGTCCAGGCAATTGGAGGGCTCGGGGGCTGGAGTCGTATTAACTTCCCCACGAGGTGATAAGTTTTGTTATGTTCTCCATTTAATGTTCCCTTCCACTAACAATGCAGCTGAGTATGAGGCCTTACTCCATGGTCTTCGTATGGCTAAGGAGATTGTCGGTGTCAAAACCGGCGGATCTCGGGTAGGGGGTCCCGAACTGTGTGTCTAGGCGGATGGTAACAGGAGACAAGGGACACGATGTTTTTACCCAGGTTTGGGCCCTCTCGATGGAGGTAATACCCTACTCGCTTGATTAATATTGATGATATGGGTAGTACAAGAGTAGATCTACCACGAGATCAAGGAGGCTAAACCCTAGAAGCTAGCCTATGGTATGATTGTTGTTCGTCCTACGGACTAAAACCCTCCGGTTTATATAGACACCGGATAGGTTAGGGTTACAGAGTCGGTTACAATGGTAGGAGATCTACATATCCGTATCGCCAAGCTTGCCTTCCACGCCAAGGAAAGTCCCATCCGGACACGGGATAAAGTCTTCAATCTTGTATCTTCATAGTCTTGGAGTCCGGCCGTGACGATAGTCCGGCTATCCGGACACCCCCTAGTCCGGAACTCCCTTAGTAGCCCCTGAACCAGGCTTCAATGACGATGAGTCCGGCACGTTGATTGTCTTCGGCATTGCGAGGCGGGTTCCTCCTCCGAATACTTCATAGAAGGTTATGAACACAAGGATTGTGTCCGGCTCTGCAAAACAAGTTCCACATAACACCGTAGAGAGAATAATTCTTGCACAGATCTGGCGGCGTATTCAGCGGCGTGATATCACACCACGGCCAGGCCTTTATATGAATCGTTTTTACCGTTCCACCTTAAGCGCGTTTAGTGAGGCGGTTTCCTTGGCACGCGTCTTATCAAAGCATAGATCGTGCCCCTTATTCCGGATTCTCATCAATACGGACGTGGGTAACCCATCCTCGCCATTGATTACGGCGCTTGGGAGATAAGCGAGTTTTACCAGGCTGGTGGGGGACGCATAGCTCCGTCCGTCCATATAAGGGGATATGGATCCACCTTTTCACCTACGCCTTCTTCCTCCTTTGCTTCTCCATTTCCGCACACTCGAGCTCCAGCGCCCAAGTCCGCACATCCCACCTCAACCTTCTCCAACCATGTCAGGAGCGGGAGGCAGGTGGATGGCCTCCTCCGTCACGGAGGGGCACATCACAAGACTGCGGGAGGCCGGATACTTGTCAAGCGACATCGCGCACAGGCTGCCCGATGCGGGGCAGCTCATTCCAACCCCCGGGACCCATGAGAGCGTGGTGTTTCTCCCCCACTTCCTCCACGGACTAGGTTTTCCACTTCACCCATTTGTCCGGGGGCTCATGTTCTACTACGGCCTGGACTTCCACGACCTGGCCCCGAATTTCATCCTCAACATCTCGCCGTTTATCGTCGTGTGCGAGGCCTTCCTCTGCATCCAGCCCCACTTCGTCTTATGGCTGAAGATCTTCAACGTCCGGCCGAAGGTAGTGGGCGGCCGTCAAGCGGAGTGCGGAGGCGCCATGGTTGGCAAGATGGCCAAAGTCCCATGGCTCGAGGGCGCCTTCGTGGAGACAATAAAGGGGTGGCAATCGGGGTGGTTCTACATCACCGAGCCACGCGACCCCGAATGGGTGGCGGCCCCTGAATTTAGATATGGCTTCCCCACACGGCTCTCGTCATGGAAAGAGACGGGCCTAACGTGGGGGAATTCGGTAGAGCTATCCGGACTCCAAACATGCGCCCGAAACCTGATGGACAAGAATCTCAGGCTTGTCAACGTAATCCAGGTGATGCTCATCCGCCGGATTCTCCCTGCCAACAACGGGCCTTTAACTTGTGGGAGTTCGATTAGGCACAGCACTGATCCTTGAGGCGGCTCTTCGACACTACGTACGAAGATGCCTGGAAGGTGCTATTCAAGGGCGCTGAAGCCCCAGCATCCGCTAACAAAGATCGCGGATACAGCTCGCGGCGTCCAACCGGCGAGCTAAGTTATTTTACCCTTTACGGGACTCTTTTTTCATAGATTGACTCTATGTGGGATCTAAAAACTCCCTATTTTTTGACAGGACTAGCTGAAGATGTCCGGACAGATTAACTGTCCGGCTCCTTTGCCAGAAGACCCAGCGGACGCCCGATTGACGGGGCTACTAGCTCCGGCACCCCATGTGGTGCCGGAGAAGAAGGCCAAGAAGGAGGCCACGGAACTCGAAGGAGCTCCCGGCGCGAGTCTTGTCAGATTCTGAAGTGGAATCTTCTCCACGAAGACGAGGAGGAAGAAGAAGAAGCTCCTCCCCGGGAGAGGAGAAGAAATGGAAGGCCACCCATTGGGCAGGCGGAGGGTCCAAGAAGGAAGAACCCTTCCTCCGGACTTCTCCACCGCGTTGACGACGAGGAGGACTGGCCTACAAGGCCAAGCCCCTGGCGAGATCGTAAGTGTCCGGATACCCATGGCTTTTTATTATTGCAGAGTGTTCTCTAATGTCGAACAACCGTGCAGCCCGCCCAAGGGCGAGTTCGCCGATTCATCGGGCGGGTCCCTGGGCTCGTCAGAAATGGAGAGTACCTCGCTTCCGACCACCTCCTCGCCTCACGCTGCGGACGACGCCACGGCGGGGCCCCAAGAGGGGCTTGGTCAAGAGGAGGTAGCGCAGGAGGTGCCACAAGGCAACCTCCCGGACTCAGGCCTGGGGCAAGACCCCAGGGGCTCTAGGCCCGACCCTTGTCCGGTCTCCATCTTGGAACCTTGATGGTTCCGGAGTCCGGCAAGCGGACCCTTCGGAAGAAGGTAAGACGCCGTGTCCTCCGTCCAACCGGAGGCACCGGATAGCTCTTGGAGGCGCTTAACGGCGCTTCCATCGAGGAGGAGCACCGCCTTTATTATGAGTGCGGTGATTGAACGATTCAGCCCGCCAAGCGGATCGACGAAGCCTGTACCAGCCTTCTAATAGGCTTTGAGGTAAGTTTTAGAATATGTAAAAATATAACCGCATAGACAGTAGCCCACGATGCTTAGTTCGGTGTTCGGATAGAAAAGCGGACTAAGGATCTAAGAAGATATCTGTGAGGAGTCTAACATAAGTATGTCAATATGGGAATCCAGTGCTGTGCTAACCTCTCGCCTGACTGCGGAGGTCAATGCATTAAGCAGAACCTCGGCGGTCCGAGAACGAGCTCGGACAAGCCAAGAAGCAGCTCGAGGACAAGGAAGGTAAGTAATACCTTATGAAAGAAATACCTTATAGAAAAGGTTTTGGTTGCAAAAATAACAGGAATAACTTGGGTACTACAGGGCCACGAGCAGGTGGCGACCACGAAGGAGGCGGTGTCCGTGGCGAAAACAAAATGGCTGCGGAACGCACCGAAGCGAGAGAAGGGGAGGCGCAGATGGCCAATGCGGCAAGAGCTCCAAGCTCTCGTGGAAAAACACGAGGGTTTGGAGCGTGACTCAAGACTCGAGTCCGAGCTCGCCTAGGCTCTTGAGAGTGCCAAAGCTGCTAAGGCCGAGGCCCAAAAGCCCTCCAAGAAATTGAGTCGTTAAAGAAGATAGCGTGAGTAAGGCATTCTTTATGCAAAGCAAGCATGTGAAAGTGAATTACCTATTACTTACCCGGATTCGGAGCTCTCCGGGAGCATTCGTGAGATTTGCCCGTGGTGTGTCCGATCTTGCCGCATTCTACCGCGCCAAGGAGGGAGCTCGATGGAAAAGGTGTTACGGTCTCGATGTCTTTGAGGCGAACATTCAGTGCCTCGAGCGACCAGGTGAAGCAGCTGGTCGAGCTCCACAAGGTCGCCGAACAGGCCATGAAGGGCCTTATAAGCTGGTATGGCCATTGGAGGCCATGCACAGGAGCTACTTCGGCTTGGTGCAGCGGTGGTGGATGCTGTCCGCGGCTTGAAGTCATCAAGCGCTCCATCTGCATTGAAGGTGTCCGTCGGGCCCTTGCCCTTGCTAAAGTGCCTTTGGGGCAAGCTGGATGCGGAGAGGCTTGTGACGGACGGGCCAGACCGAAGGGCCATGAGCATCGCATGCCGAAATGTACTATGAGGGCCTCTGAAGGGTGCCGCCCGAATAGCGGATGAGTGCTCCAATGATGTAATTTTTTAATAAACTCGCATTTGTTATCACAGACGCTGAAAACTTGTTCATATGCGCTAAGCAACGCTTATTAATTTAAAATATTACCTTACGTGCGGCCGTTTATCAAATTTGAGAGATGGCAAGTCGTTGGCTTTTCCCCATGCCACAGTCTTTGGGGTGTTTGGGATAAACTTGAGCACTCTTGTTCCCATTCTTGGGTCCATCTAGGAGGCGCTCAACACAACGAACAAGGCAACCGGACTTATAATGCTTGAACACTCTCACTTAGCCATAGAATTCTATAATTTTAAATTTCGTGAAGCCCCTAGTATTCGGAAGACCGAGTTCGGGCGCTATCCACGCCTTGGCGGACAATTCGGTTCCTCGCTCTAAGCGGCATAAGTCTTTAGGGACCGAAAAAACCTCTTGAACAATGACCGATTCTCGCCTTATCATGACGGTCAGTTTTAGCTTTCTCCATCGAGGTGCTCGACCCAGCTCAAGCTGAGGCACAATCGCGATGGTTCTCCAGTGCTACCTTAGCCGATATAAGCGGAACGTAAGGTACCAAAACACGGAGCCGCAAACCCAACTATTGACCCAAGACATGATTCGAGCCAATTCATATAATGCTATAAGTTCGGGTGCCGCACTTGTGAAAGTGTTCGGACTTATCACACCATAATTTTGGGATACTTAAGCCTGGTGTGTAGGTCGTACCAAAGTGTACGGTTGCAACATGTCGTGAAATGAACATATGTATATATAAAGGAAGTATAGCAATAATAAGCAAGAGCTATGTATTGTTTATTCAAAAAGGTACTGCAATGGAAGTAGAACGATACAAATAGTGCGATAAGCAAGGGATGGGCCTATCTAACATGTCCCCCTCCAGGGGTAAGCTGCGGGATGGTATGTAAAACGGATATAATGCTCGTAATAGAGACCACCTAAACACTTGACGTGGCTTTCTGCTTTCCTGGCTGTTGCATCGTGAGTTCGGCGATTCTAGTGCCGGACAGAACTTCTGAAAGACGGACTCCTGAAAGTAAGAAAAGGGAAGAAAAAGGAAGAAAAAAAGAGTGACACAATCGGGAGCCCCTGGTGCGGTCGAGCCGCATTCATGGCTTGTCGTGGTCTTGCCCCTCCCCATATGCCCATGGTATCTCCAGAGCGTAATTATGTACGCGTAATACTAGCTTCGCAATTTCGCGAGGGTGGGGGTTGGGGCCGGGTTGCTACGCGTGCTTGAATCGTGCCAGGCGGTCTTGTTGTAGGTTACTCCGGGCGCCCTTGACCGTGTCCGGACGCTTAATGGCCGGACTTGAGAGTTGCTGTGAGAGGCTGCTTTGTACCTCCGCCGCGAGACAGCCGTGTGCTCCTCCGTTTGGAGAGAGCGTCGGTGTTCCATTGACCGTGATTACTCCTCGAGGGCCTGGCATCTTGAGCTTGAGGTATGCATAGTGCGGCACCGCATTGAACTTTGCAAATGCGGTTCGTCCGAGCAAAGGATGCATGATAGCCGCTATGAATGGGATGATGTCGAAGATTAACTCTTCGCGGAAGTTATCCGGGATCCGAAGACCACTTCGAGTGTAATCGAGCCCGCATAACTGGCCTCTACACCCGGTATGACGCCTTTAAAGGTCGTCTTTGTAGGTTTAGTCCTTGAGGGTCTATGCCCATTTTGCACACTGTATCCTGATAAAGCAGGTTCAGGCTGCTACCGCCGTCCATCAGGACTCTGGTGAGGTGAAATCCGTCGATAATTGGGTCAAGAACCAATGCGGCGAAACCGCCGTGATAGATGCTAGTGGGGTGGTCCCTTCGATCGAAGGTGATCGGGCAGGAAGACCATGGGTTGAACTTCGGGGCAACTGGCTCCATCGCATATACGTCCTTTAGTGCACGCTTCCGCTCCCTTTTGGGTATATGGGTTGCGTATATCATGTTCACCGTCCGCGCTTGCGTGGGAAAACCCTTCTGTCCTCTATTGTTCAGCGGCCGGGGCTCTTCCGCGTCATCGCTATGCAGCCACTTGTCATTGAGTTCGGCACTTAACTTGCCTGCTTGCTTGAACACCCAACAGTCCCTGTTGGTGTGATTGGCTGGTTTCTTGGGGGTGCCATGTATCTGGCACAAGCGATCGAGTATTCGGTCCAAGTTGGGCCAGGCCACGGTATTTCTTTTGAATGGCTTCTTCCGTGACCGGGTTTAGAGCCTCTGAATCCGGCATTGACGGCCGTATCTTCATTATTATCACCGTTAACGCGGCGCTTTGTTCTTGTTGCGACGCGACACGCCATTGCTGTCCTTGGTATCCGGACTATCAAGATGTTTGGCCAAGTTGTTGCTTCGAGCTAGCCACTGTCCTCTCCGCACAAAAGCGAGTCATGAGGGTTGTGAGGGCTGCCATAGATTTCGGCTTTTCCTGTCCTAGGTGCCGGGCAAGCCACTCGTTGAGGATGTTATGTTTGAAGGCTGCAAGGGCCTCTGCATCCGGACAGTCAACGATTTGATTTTTCTTTGTGAGGAACCGTGTCCAGAATTGTCTGGCCGATTCTTCTAGCTGCTGGATTATGTGGCTAAGGTCATCGGCGTCTGGTGGTCGCACATATGTGCCCTGGAAGTTATCAAGGAATGTGGCTTCCAGGTCCTCCCAACGACCAATTGATTATGCTGGCAAGCTGTTGAGCCAATGCCGAGCTGGTCCTTTAAGCTTGAGTGGGAGGTATTTGATGGCATGTAGATCATCACCGCGGGCCATGTGGATATGGAGGCGATAATCCTCGATCCAGACCGCAGGATCTGTGGTACCATCGTATGATTCGATGTTTACGGGCTTGAAGCCCTCGGGGATTTGATGATCCATTACTTCATCTGTGAAGCATAGTGGGTGTCCGGCGCCTCTGTATTGGGCTATATCACGACGTAGCTCATATGAGCTTTGTCTCGTGTTCGGCCCGGCGGGTTTCTGTATCCGCGCTGACGGTAATCATCCAGCGTCGTTGGGCGCCCACGCAAATCCGTAGATCGATCTTGTATGTTTTGCCTTATCTTCCAATATATCTGCAAGTCGGCACATTTTCCTGTGCCTTGGTACTTTTTGAGGCGTCGGGGTGTGGCTTGAGCGGAGGGCCGAGAGGCTTCTCTGTCATGACCCGCAGGGTGGCGATCTGCCATGTCGTCTTGTTGGTGACTTGGGTGCTTCCTCCTCTAGTCGAGGCAACGGCCTGCGTTTGGGGTAGCTTTTGGAGGGCGTTCGAGTTCATACTCTTTGGCTGCAAGGACTTGATCCATCCGCAGCCTAGCAGGTCTTGATCAGCTCTAAGCTGTTGCTGCTTTTCTTGAGGCTGCTTGCCGTGGCTATAAGCCTGCGTTTGAAACGCTCTGTTCGGCGGGATCCTCGGGCACGACAAATTAAATTAAATCGTCGAGGCTTGTCTCATCTTCGGAGGGAGGCGTAATTATCGTCCTCGACCTCTCTTTACAGCCGCCTGTCGTGCAGACTTGCTGCTCCCTCCTCTGCGCTTGAGTCCTGCTGGAGGGGTTCTCTTCGCACCTTGTCCGGGGTGATATTATCTCCGTGCGGAATCACCGCTTTTATTGTGGCGGGATTTAGAGCGGCGCCCGGCGGCGTCGGTGCCGGCTGTTTCTTGGAGGGTCATCCTCCGTTGTTCCATCGCCGTTCCCATCTTTTGGGATGTCCACCATATATATGTCATATGTGAGGTGGCCTTCTAGTGCCACATGGCGCTGGGTCTTGAGTAAATCTCCGGCATCGTCGTCCATACCATCGATGTCTTGAGTCGAAGTCTAGCATGTCGGTTAAATCATCGGCGGTGGCTACAAAGTGGGTGGTGGGTGGGCGTTGAATTTCTTCGTCGTCCGCATCCCAACCTTCCTGTCCGTAGTCCGCCAGGCTCTCCGGATAAAGAGAGAGACTTTAGTGAATTCAGGATGTCGCCAAAGGGCGAGTCTGAAAGATGTCCGTGGCGATGAACTCCATGACCGGCGCCCAATCGGATTCGATTGGCAGCGCTGAGAGGTTCGAGTCCGGAGAGGAGTCCGACACCCTGGAGTCGAGGTCTTCGTAAAGGACAGGGATGGAGTTCGGCTCAATCGCCGTAGAGATTGTAGCCCCCGAGGCGGTGTCCAACCACTCGTCCTCGATCGGGGAAACCGGCTCCGGATTAAGGGTCGGGCGGATCTTGAGTGCGGCCTCCGAGCCTTTGTTACCGGCTGCAGAGCTAGATCATGCCCATCGAGACAGGTGCGGCTGCGCTTAGTTGCGGCTCGAATCCGTCGAAGATCAAGTCTCCGCGGATATCGGCCATATAGTTCAAACTTCAAACCTGACCTGATGGCGGGCGTAGCTTCGATCTGCTCCGGATGGCCAAGCGAATTGGCCCGCGATGCAAAGCCGCCCGAATCTGAAGATCTGTCCGGGAGAAAAGTCTCACCTGGACCGCGTCGTTGTTGATGATCGAAGGAGCCATCGGGCCTATCGGTGAAGACAGAGGAACTCTCAATGAAAGCACCTATGTCGGTGTCAAAACCGGTGGATCTCGGGTAGGGGGTCCCGAACTGTGCGTCTAGGCGGATGGTAACATGAGACAAGGGACACGATGTTTTTACCCAGGTTCGGGCCCTCTCGATGGAGGTAATACCCTACTCCTGCTTGATTAATATTGATGATATGGGTAGTACAAGAGTAGATCTACCACGAGATTAAGGAGGCTAAACCCTAGAAGCTAGCCTATGGTATGATTGTTGTTCGTCCTACGGACTAAAACCCTCCGGTTTATATAGACCTTTGGATAGGTTAGGGTTACACAGAGTCGGTTACAATGGTAGGAGATCTACATATCCGTATCGCCAAGCTTGCCTTCCACGCCAAGGAAAGTCCCATCCGGACACGGGACGAAGTCTTCAATCTTGTATCTTCATAGTCTTAGAGTCCGGCCGTGACGATAGTCCGGCTATCCGTACACCCCCTAGTCCGGGACTCCCTCAAAGATGAACCAAAGCCGAGTTAAATGCTTTGGTGACTCGGACCTGGTGGCCCAACAGGTGTCTGGCACTTGGGATTCCAAGGACCCACTCATGGCAGCGTATCGTCATGAGGTGGATATTGTTGCATGTCATTTTAAGGGTTATCAGGTGGATCATGTGGACCGGCGGAAGAACAAAGCGGCGGACGCTTTAAGCCGCCTTGGTTCTCAACGTAAACCGGTTCCGCCTAATGTTTTCTTGGATGTTTTTCATAATCCGTCCGTCAAGCTCCCTAGGGAAGAGGATTTGGCTATCCCTGATCCGGAAGCTCAGTTGGTGGCGGCTCTTCATGTTATCCCAGATTGGACGGTTCCTTATCTGGCGTATATGAACTGGGGCGAGTTACCAGAGGATGAGACTCTGGCCAGGCTGATAATCCGGTGGTCCAAGTCCATGACCATTATCAATGGAGAGTTGCATCATTGCAGTGTGACAGGGGCGTTTCAACATTGTGTGTCTCCTGAAGAAGGCTGTGAAATCTTGCGTGAGATCCACGAAGGAGACTGTGGTCACCACACCGGTTCAAAATCTTTCGTGGCCAAGGTGTTTCGTCATGGTTTCTATTGGTTGACAGCTCATGCTGACGCCGAGGACTTGGTCAGACGATGTGATGGCTGTCAGAAATTCTCACGGCACGCTCATGTACCAGCTCAAGAATTGAAGATGATTCCAATCACTTGGCCGTTTGCGACTTGGGGGCTGGATATGGTTGGGCCTTTCAAGAGGTCCAAGGACAAGAAGACCCACCTTTTGGTGGCGGTTGCCAAGTTCACAAAGTGGGTGGAGGCAGAGCCAGTTAGCAAGTGTGATGCAGCCACGGTGGTTCAATTCATCAAAAAGGTGATCTTCCGGTTTGGTTTTCCACACAACATTATAACAAACAATGGTACCAATCTGTCAAAGGGTGACACGAAGGAGTTCTGTCAGCGTGAACACATCCGGCTTGATGTATCATCAGTGGCTCACCCACAGTCCAATGGTCAAGCGGAGAGGGCCAATCAAGAGATTTCGAGGGGCATAAAACCCCGGCTTATGGTTCCTTTGCAATGGACGCCGGGTTGTTGGGTTGAGGAGTTACCTTCTGTGTTATGGAGCATCAACACCACACCCAACAGATCGACAGGATACACGCCGTTCTTCATGGTTTATGGAGCGGAGGAAGTTCTTCCTAGTGACATACGTCATGACTCACCTCGTGTAGCGGCATATGTAGAAGCTGACAACGAGAAGGCACAGCAAGAGGCTCTTGACCTATTGGATGAGGAGAGTGATATAGTGGCGGCCCGTTCGGCGATTTATCAGCAAGATCTGCGTCGCTATCATAGCCGCCGGGTTAGAACCAGAACCTTTCAAGAAGGAGATTTGGTGCTTCGGCTCATCCAGGATCAAACAGACATGCACAAGTTATCCCCCCCTTGGGAAGGACCTTTTGTGATCAACAAGAATCTGCACAACGGGTCGTACTACCTAATCGATGTTCGAGAGCGCAAAGACTCACGTAAATCGGAGGAGGAGACCAACCGGCCGTGGAATATTGCTCATCTTCGGCCCTACTATACTTGAGCTATAGTCTTTGCTTATGTACATATTATGACAATGTATATATTATGATCAATACAATAAACTGGACCTCAGCTAAAGCAGGGTATCCGTTGTTTTTTCCATCATGTGTGGTTACATGGAGCTTCTGTTTCTAAAACGGCGTCCGGTTTACCCCTTGATTTAGCTTTTCTAAGCATTATATTACATCACTTTGGGGCTTGGTCGTGTCCGAACCATAGCTACACTCTTGATAGGCGCAATGCCACAGCATCACTTGGGGGCTTGGTCGTATTCGACCCATAGTCACACCTCTTGATCAGCTCAAGCCAATTTGGGGCCAAAGAGAGTGTTGTCAAACAATAACTCAAACATGGGCACCCACTGAGCACTGCTCAAAACGTTACTTGGGGATTCTTTGCTATCGCAATGAACTTAGAATCAATGCTTGTAATTGGGCTATCAAGCCATGGCATGGAAGCCTGGTGTATACACCTAAAACCCCGTGTTAACCTGCCTCTTTAAGTAAGTCACGCCGCCCAGGTAAACCTCGTATGACCCTTCGAACTTTGACAAGTTACTCTAAAATACAGACTCTGAACTTGTCAAGTTAAAACGATGATTGGTTAAGGATTGCGGACCATCTTAAAAGGCTTTGCAAAAATGGTTTAACTCAGTGGCCTGGCAGCCCATGAAAAGCCTCGAATTTGGGGCCTGGCAGCCCGTGAAAAGCCTCGACTACAACGGTTTTATTTGCCTTTGGTTGAGTTTTGCTTTCTTTTTTATAAAGATTTATGCTGTTTTTTAAACCGGCGTTGTCAACCCGGACAGGCTGACAATTATAAATTGGCAGTACACAATCAAATCATAATCCAGAGATTATCAGCCCGGTCTGATTTTGCGTCGAAATTTCAGTATGGAGTAAGCCGGCGTTTATCATAACCTGGAACCGTTTATATTATAAACCGGCCTTATATCACCAGGAGTTGTTTCTTCTCTCATAGCTGGGTTATAACTCCCGCTACAAGGTTGGTCAGCCAACATCATGCCAAAGGTTGCAGGTTATATGTTACAACCTAAGTTATCATCTTTTGTTATATATATATGGGTATCATGACCCACCCGGCGGTAAACCGTCAGGGCGCTTTAAGCTTCATGTCTGCAGGAACAACTTGGATAAATGAATACGGATGTCGTATCTTACGTATGTCGAATCAAGCAAAGCATCAATTGCAGATAAATATGCGCAAAGGCAATATCAGCACAAGTATTTTAGCTAAACCTGTTACAAGGCTTTTCAGTGCCCAAAAGGATCATTGTTTTCTCAAATACATGTCGCAGCATGTGGAATATTCAACCGGCTTCCGGTTTATGGTTGGTCACCAGCTTGGCCTGACTGTTGTGGATCATCTCGCGCCGATTCAGCTTCCTCTTCTCTACCCAGTGGCTGGAAATCAACAGTTGCCCAGTCGATCCCAGTTAGGGCTTGGAATACAGCTTCATCATTTATCAGCGTGGACAGTTCAATGTCAGGGGCATAGGTGTGCTTACGGATTGGTGGGATAAGGTTTTGAGCCTCTGGAATTGGTGCAGTAATCCGCTTGTTCTTGTCATCATAGCTGGCTTGATAGTAGGACAGGTCTGCTTCTTCAACTAGTTGACAAGCCAATGGGCGTACTTCCCGGTTTATGACCCGGAGGTCATCTTCGCTAAATTCTGTTCCATCTTCCTTTAAGATGGGATAACCTTGGGACGCTTCAACTGGATCAAAATCAGGTACCCATGCCTTTGCCCTGGTCAGTGCGGCCAAAGCGCCCGTTCTAGCAGCAGACTTTTTTAATTCATCTACTCGGGCAGGAAGCATAGATAACCTCTGTAGAATATCCTTGATCAAGGTGGGAGGCGGATTGTTGTATGAAGCAGTGTAGATGATCCGCTGCGCGCCGGTATACAACTGTTCTATTAAAATATAGGCCGCCTTCAATTTCTTCTGAACATCAGACCCTAAGTGGCTAATACGAGTTCCTGTATCATCACAAGGATTAGTAAACCGGCAAATACATGCATGGATATATGGAAAGCTTAAGCTAAAAAACTTACCGAACACGGCGACGGTCATGGCATGCACCTGCCGCTTCACGTTGGTCAATTCATCAACCACCGGTTTAAGAGCGGATTCTGCTTTTTCAGCCCTTTGCACCAAAGCGGATTTTTCAATCTCCCAATTCGCCGGCTCTTTGTTGAAGCCTTCTTTAAGTTTCTCCATAGCGCTCAAAGCGCTGGTCAATTTTCCTTCGCCTTGGAAGTTTCATCTTGTTGCGATTTAAGGTTCTCCTGCAGGTCAGCGGTTTGGCTCTCTTTCTTGCTCAACTCGGCCTGCATAGAGACAGTTATATGATGAGGTGACAGGTCATACTTGAAGTACCAAGCACATAACATGTTATGCCCTCGGTACTTGGGGGCTAATGCATATTTGCTCTTCAGCATAAATTTTCTACAAGTCCCAAGCATAATACAAGTATTCAACTTGGCACTTGGGGGCTAATGGATATTTGCTCAAAGACTGCTGATACAGGAATTTCTTCTACAAAGTCCCGTTTCATCTTTATAAAAGTTAAACCGGCACTTGGGGGCTACTTCAGTGAAGTTCAGATGTATTGTTGCATAATATAAAGTTTTTTACTAAGTCCCGGTTTAGATTGGTATCTTAAAACGTCACTTGGGGGCTACTGGAGTTGATAAGCTACAAATCAATACAAGAAGAGAAGCATGTATGAAGTTACCTCGTATTTTCCTTCATCATATTCACCAAGCCGACTTCATAGTCACGACTGGTATATAGATGGTTCAGATAGCTGGAATGAAGGTCTTGAGCACTCAGATGGGCATAAGTGGACAGATCAGAATTCCATTTGCCTTTGCCAATTGCAGAGAATTCCTCTTTGGCGGTATGCTTTGACAAAGCGACAGGATTTCCTGGATCAGTATGGCCAATGCCCGTAATCAGAACATCATCACCCTTCTCCTCAGCAGTTCGTACTGGAGTTGCTGGTTTGTCAGTATCTTTTCTTGGACTATCCGGTTTATCAGTCCGGATAGGGCTTGTTGGCTGGTCGGCATGGCCGGTGGTGTCAACTTCGGCTTGTTCAGCAACGAAGTCATGATCTTGAGGCTGTGGGTCATTCAGAATATCATCAATGTTGGCCTCTTCAGGATCTGAAGTCTTCTCCGGATTAACAGTCACGTTTTCATCAGCTGGGGTGTTCAACCGAGCCTTCTTGCTTGGTCTGGGCTTAGCACTGAGAAAATTAAGAAGGCTGGAGGTTAGTAACATATATAAAATGCATGTTAAGGGTAAAAACAAGTATATAACTCACCCAAGAACTGTTTTGAGGGGTGGAAGTTTGGTAGCCGATGACTCGCCAGAGGATGAATGAGAAGTACCCTGATAATTTGAATCAGACGGATTAAGAGGTTGATGAAAACAACCCGCTTTGGGGCGTGAAGTATCAAGGGAAAAAGAGACTTCTGATCGGCGGTTCCGAACCGGACTATTCGGTAAACCGGCGGAGGTAACTACCTGGCCGCTATGCCGGGTTGTGCGGCGAGCCTCGTGCTGTTGTGTCTTCACAAGAAAGTTTGGATCCAAATAAGCAAGAGGATGAGAAAATTTAACTTTCCGGGTTGCTCGACGGATTTTTAGTGATGGCAAAGGGTTTGAATCGGAGGAAAGAACGATTACCTCTACAAAGGCTTGATCGGCTTCAAGCATCGACAAAAATCATCATCAATAAGGCGTATGAAAATGAACCAAGTGAGTCAAGCTCTACCTCTAAATCCGGGTTACCCACATCATCGTCAAATTTGGTGGATAGGAGGATGCAGTGGTCCTTTTCCTGTTGGCAGGTTTTTTCACAGCCTTGGTCTTTTGACGGGTTGGCTTCACCGGTTTGTCTTGAGGGGGTTTCTTGTTCCAGAACGGGTCATCACCCTGTCAAGAAAAATAGTCACACTTCTAGAGAATATTGGGACAAAAGCAATTTCAAATAAATAGTTTATATGATTCTTACAGCTGGCGGTTTGTTGGTGGTGCAGAAAGGGAGTAAACCGGTTTTGGGCACAGACATCCTCCGGTTCATTTAACATCTTTTTTACAGCTTCAGTGACTTCGTCATCTGTAAGCTGAATGCAATATGCCGCTGAGCATCCTTCAAGTCCCCTGTATATTCATACATCAAACCGAGGCGCCGGCTTAAAGGTAAAACGCTCCAGCTTATCCAGCAGCGCGCAAGATCAACTCCTGTCAAACCGTTTGCTATAAAGGCCCTGAGCTTTGATAGTTGAGGAGCATATCTGGCCCTTTCTTTGGCGGTCAACTTTTGAGGAAGAGGATGTGTGTTGCTCATACGTTCAGGACGGTAACCGGGCAGGGGATTTTCATCCGCTGGAGACGTGTCCTTGCAATAAAACCAGGTCTGTTTCCACTCTTTGGGGTGACTATGGAGACTGGAATGAGGAAAAGTGACTTCTTTCCTTTTCTGAATCGCCATTCCGCCCAATTCTGTGTTGGGTCCGTCTTTGAATTCAGTGCGACGGTTTAGGTGAAAGAAATCCCTGAACAGTTCTATTGTAGGTTCCTCCTGAAGGTAAACCTCACAAAAAACTTGGAAGTGGCAGATGTTGGTTACAGAGTTAGGGCCGATGTCTTGTGGGCGCAGTTAAAAGCTGGACAGTACATCCCGGAATTTTTTTGAACCGGGAGGGTTGAAGCCCCAACCTAAGTGATCAGCAAATACAACAACTTCTCCATCCTTGGGGGTAGGAGGACATTCCGGGCCAAGGACCCTCCAGTGAATGACATCATTCTTGGTTAAAGCGCCCGTGCTAACGAGGTTGTCTAACTGTTCTTCAGTCACTCGAGAAGGGACCCAATTGCATTCGTAAACTTGCTTGGCCATGGCAGTAACAGATTTACAACATGATAATCACCGGTTTAAGATTTACAGTGGACAAACTATGTGGCGGTACAAGGATGTAAGCACATTGTCAAACCGGGGTTAGTTGATCATAAACCGGAGTTTATTAAGCGAAGGCTAAAAATGACGTATATTGGCGGTTCAATAAGGGGACTAATGGTATATACTGGGTCGTCATTTTTCTAAAAGTTAAACCGCCTATTCTGACATTGAAGATGCAAGTCTATAGATGTCTAAGTGAAGGAAAAACAGATTTTGTAAGTTGGCATCATAATTTTGGATCTGCCACATATCAGAAAAAGGAAAATATGTTCAGACCTAAGAAGTAGTACCAAAACATTGGATGAAGGTTCAGATGGGATCTTCTATTTTAACGAAATGCATTAGATGGAAAAAAGGGCTGCGGCTATCATTGAACAGGATAAGCATCAAGGTTTGGATCAAAAGGTTGCTATGCAAGCGGTGAAAACCAACGAACACCGAAACCCTAGAACAGATCTATGGCAGAAGAGCAGAGAGTTTACCAGTGCTGATGAGGAAGCAGGGAATCGCCGCAGTTCTCTGGTGCGTTCAGGGTGATGCAGAGGCCAGAGTTGAAGCAGAGGCGACGGTCGACGGTGGCGGCAGAGCTCCAGAGGCTGAGCGGTGCGAGGAAGACGATGACGCGAAGAGGCACGAGGGGGAAAGGTGAAAATGACCCCTCGGCCCTATTTATAAAGGAAAGGGATAAGGGTCAGGCGCGAAAATCGAGGAGCCAAAAATGTGGAAATAAGGCGGAGCTGTCGCCTCGATTTTCGGAGGCCTATTAATGAAGATGGGCTATACACAGTTTTTGATAACAGATGATGTCATGGCGGTTTACCACGGTCCGGGAAGATGACGTCACGACGGTTTACAAAATTATGTGAAGATGTTGAAGACGAAGTTTTCTTGAGGACTGACATGAACCAGTTCAAATCAGTTTGGGGCCTAATGTTGGGGATATTATTACTGGGCATAAACCAGCCAGGAGCGGCCGGGTTAACTTCATTAGTAGTCCATTAGACTTGAAGCCCATGAAGACAGATGATGACACTGAGTAAAGGCCCAAGGCCCAGAACCAGTTTAAGGCCTGTAGCTATAAACCGGCATTGATATGTAACTTGCATTGTAAGGTAGAAAGAGCGGAGACCGAGCCGGACACGTTTATGAGCCGGCCTCGGGACTCTGTAAACCGACGGGCGTCAACCCATGTATATAAGGGGACGACCCAGCAGCGGTTCAGACAAACAACAACTCGAGACTCAGGCCAAGCGTATTCGCTCCCTGGTCATCGAAACCTCATCAATTCCATCACAACTAGACGTAGGCTTTTACCTTCACCGTAAGGGGCCGAACTAGTATAAAACTCTCTTGCGTCCCTTGTCTGCTTTAACCCCTTTCATGAGGACATCTGCCGTGACAAATCCACGACACCCTCCCCTTCATCTCCTTCGACCCCAAGGCTATATAAGTCGTACCTAGGACCATGTTTAGGGATAGCAAAGTATTAGATGAGATATTTGTGAACTTTGCTCTTTCTACCACCTCCATTGGAGATCAAGGCCTCTTAGGAGAGAATCCACTTGTGGATTTCAAGACCTCCATCTTGGAGAAGACTACCATCATCAAGACCTCATCTCCAAGCAGTGGGAAAAATATTACATTTGTATCTTTCCTTTGATTGTGTTTGTGACTTGTGGATCTTGTGTTGCTATTCTAATGGATGTGTAATTGGGTATTGTTGGAGTGATTTCCTTTTTGTGATTTCTTGGTGTTCCTCCTTTTCCTCCTCCACGTGTGAAAAGATCCATCTTAGGGTTTCACCATACAACATCTTGGTATCATGACTAAGGTCTATTCACATCTTGGAGTCCCTACCTTCCACATTCTAGCTAGATTTTGTTGTTTTTCGTCCTAATTTGAAAATCCCCACCAAAAATAGCCCCAAAAATTTTTCTTGCAATTTGTTGATCTTGTGAGATTTGGTTAATTTGATCCACGAATTTCGTGTTTGGAAAGTGGATCTACCCTCCTACCATCCTCCCCACCCTTCCATCCATCGGATTTGGCCTCAAAATTAGTAATCACCAGAGATCCGGAGCAGTTCGTCCGCTCGCAGAGGACCCCGTGCACACGGGCCATCAGGACCCCGTGCACATGGGCCTCACTTACCCCGTGCGCACGGACCACCCAGAGGCTTTCAGCCATTTTCCTTTTTGCATCATTTTGGTACCCCACCACCACTTGTGTTCTTCCGCAATATTCCTCGTGGTTGTTTGAGTTTCAGGTTGCGGTTTCTCTCGTGTCCTAAGTGTTTTCAGCTACTTAGGCGCAATTCGACGTCATCATCACCGCCACTCCATCATCGACTTGGACTTCACATCGGCTTCGACCACTCCATCTTCATAACAACCATAAGCAAGGAATGTAAACTTGACGACACCATTGCCCTACCATTGCCATTACCTTGATAGCCTCGAGCCCATTTGATGTAGGGTGGAATCGTAGGTGGCCGATCTTTCACGAAAGGAGCGGATCCCAACTAAGAACGCGAAGAACACGAGGGAAAACACAAGAGAATCACTCAAACCAACAAGATACGGTAACACATATGCTAGATACGAGTACACATAGAGATCACACGATCCAAATCCAACAAGAGACGATACATAGGGTAACCGGTTCTTCTCCGAGAGGAGGTCTTGATGGGGCCGCCCAAGAGGGGGTCTTGAATCCAAGAGGGGGTCTTGAATCCAAGGGGGATCTTCTCCGTAGAGGATCAACCTCAAGGAGCAGATCCGTATGGATGAGCAAAGCTCTATCTCACATATGAGCTAAACCAATGCTAACCCTATAAAGAGGAGGAGGAGATGTACATGTAGTCTAGGTGGGCAAAGGGGTACATGGGCCTTGGCCCTTTACTGTGCGCAGACAGACGGGGCCAGATGTTTGGGCGACGGGCTGGATGTTCAGGCCTTCGCGAAGAGCTGGATGTCCGGGCCTTTGGCCGGATGTCCGGGCCGAAGTGGTTCAGCTTCGGGTATGTTCTGTGATGGGCGCCAGATTTCCGGGTAGGGGCCGGATGTCCGGGTCCTGTAGCTTCGGCTGCTGGATTGTTGCTACAGTGGATGTCTCCAGCGGCCGGATGTCCGGGCCCTGGAGCTGCCTTCTTCTCCTTTCGGCGTTTCTCTTCAACCGTGAACTTGGGGCCTTGTTAGTCTTCACGTGCATCTTCGAGAGGGTCTTCTTGGTACCTAATCATGCACAACATTCCGGACTTAGGTAGTAGCCATGTCTCGAGAGGATCATATGTGATATCACTAATGAAAGAAGTCACTTCGGTGTTGAGAGCTCTAGCTCGTGGTCATGTCATGGGTCCACTTGGCACATGGTGAGACAATGGTAGGTCCATGGGGATGACCATAGGATGCTCCGCATCATCTCCCCTCCATTGGGAAAGATCCGACCTCAGATCGGAATCCTCATCACCGTGGTACGGGGAGAGATCTTTGATGTTGGAGATGTCGCTCACAGAGTACTTGTCGCGTGGAATGTTGATTTTGTAGGCGTTGTTGTTGAGCGTGCAAGCACCATGAAGGGTCCATCGGCTCGAGGTAGAAGTTTGGACTTGCGTTCATTGGGGAAACGGTCCTTGCGAAGGTGTAGCCACACACGATCTTCGATGTTGAATATCTTGTTGACGTTGAGCTTGGTCGCGAGTGGTTCTACTTGGCGCTCGATGGTGTGCCTTGTATCTCCATGCATCTTCTTGAGGAAGTTCACTCGGGCACTCGCATCCATGTTGATGCGCTCTTGTAGTGGTAGAGGAAGAATGTCCAATGGGGACAACGGGTTGAAACCGTAGACGACCTCGAAGGGGGACTTTCCGGTAGTCGAATGTCTTGCACAGTTGTAGGCGTACTTGGCGATAGGTAGGCACTCCTCCCACTCCTTGATGTTCTTCTTTATCAACACGCATAGTACAGTGGTGAGCGTGTGGTTCATCACCTCCGTTTGGCCGTCGGTTTGAGGATGGTATGCCGAAGAGAACAAGAGCTTGATTCCGAGCTTGGTACATAAGGTCTTACAAAAGTAACTCAAGAACTTGACGTCGCGGTCCGAGACAATCGTCTTTGGCACTCCATGTAGGCGCAAGATTTCTCTACAAAAAAGATTGGCAACATGTGAAGCATCGTCTATCTTGTTGCATGGTATGAAATGTGCCATTATAGAGAATCGGTCCACAACAACAAATACGGAATCCTTTCCATTTTTAGTTCTAGGCAAACCAAGTAAAAATCCATGCTAATATCTTTCCATTGTTGGTACGGAATTGGAATATGCATATAGAGTCCATGAGATTGAGCTTTAGACTTAGCTTTGTGGCATGTAGAGCATCGGTTGGTGAAGCGGTTGACGTCCCAAAACATCTAGGGCCAAAAATAGTTCTTGGAGAGCGTAGCAAATGTCTTGTCGCGTCCAAAGTGTCCAATTAGTCCTCCTCGGTGATATTCCTGCAAAAGCAACAAACGAAGAGAAGACCCGGGAATGCAAAGTTTGTTAGCTCTCATAAGATAATCATCTTTGATGTAATAGCGTTCCCAATATGTATGCGTCAAACACTTGGCACAAGGAATAGCAAAAGTAGGATCATGCGTATACAAGTCTTTTATGTGCTCAAAGCCAATGACATTCAATTCAAGTTTGGTAATAAGCATGCATATACGGGAAAGCGCATCCGCCACAACATTTTCCTTTCCTTTGATATACTTGATGACGTAAGGAAATGACTCAATTAATTCACTCCATTTTGCATGATTCTTGTTCAACTTAGTTTGACCCTTAAGATATTTAAGCGTTTCTTGGTCGGTATGGATGACAAATTCATGAGGATGAAGGTAATGTTCCCATTCACGCAAAACTCGCACTAAAGCATATAGCTGTTTGTCATAGATGGGGTAATTGAGTTGTGCTCCGGAAAGTTTCTCACTAGAGTAAGTAATTGGGCGCTTCTCTTGCGTTAACACACCTCCTATGCCATTACCACTAGCATCACAATGAATCTCAAAGGGTTTGTCAAAGTTGGGTAATGCAAGCACGGGAGCATGAGTAAGCAAATTCTTAAGCTCATTGAATGCGCTATCTCGAGATGGTCCCCAAACAAAGGGTGCATTTTTCTTGCTCAAAGCATGTAAAGGAGATGCAATGGTGCTAAAGTCCTTCACAAATCTATGGTAGAAACCGGCTAGACCAAGGAAACTACGGACTTGTTGCAAGTTGGTTGGTTGGGGCCATGTTTTAATAGCATTGATCTTAGATTCATCAACATGAACACCCTTAGAAGATACTACAAAACCCAAGAAAACAAGCTTATCAACGCCAAAAAGGCATTTGTCCATGTTAGCATAGAGACGCTCTTTTCGAAGAGTTTGTAACATGGTTCAAAGGTGGGTGACATGATCTTTGAGAGATTTGCTAAAAACAAGGATATCATGGAAGTAGACCACAACGTACTTACCAATGTAAGGGTGAAACACATAATGCATAAGACGCATGAAAGTATCGGGTGCTTCCGATAAACCCATAGGCATAACTAACCACTCATACAAGCCAAACTTGGTTTTGAAACCAGTTTTCCATTCATCACCCTCTTGTATGCGTATTTGATAGTGACCTCTTTTGAGATCAATTTGGAAAAAATAGTGGCACGGCTAAGTTCATCTAGCATATCATCAAAGCGTGGAATGGGGTGCCTATAGCGAATAGTGATAGCATTGATAGGTCTATAATCGCAACACATGCGAAAGCTACCGTATCTTTTTGGCACAAGAATGACACGTACGGCACAAGGACTCAAACTTTCACGCACATGTCCATGGTCTATGAGATGTTTTACTTGCCTTTATATTTCTTTGGTTTCTTCGGGGTTGACGTGATATGGAGCCTTGCTCGGGAGTGGTGCTCCGGGGATGAGGTCGATGCAGTGCTCGATGCCTCGTAGTGGAGGTAGACCCGGAGGTAGCTCGTGGGGGAAAACATCTTCCAATTCCTGCAATAGAGAAGATAACACTAAAGGTAGATTGTGAGAGGTGTTAGCTTTTGGTGCCTCGTCCTTGCACAAAAGGACACATAGTGCAATCTCTCCAAACAAATGTATGAATTTCAGAACATGATCGTGAGCCGCACGTCTTCCTCAACCTCTTCACAGCGCCACTCGATTCGCCGCTCGTCCTCCTACTCTTCTTCCGACACAAGTCCTCCTCGACGCGACGACACTAAAAACCGCCAAGCTCAAGAAAATCCATTCCATGGCAATGGCCTCCAAGACCTAGTTCAAGCGCGAGAGCAAGCACGGCGTGAAGAGCGAGAAGACATGGACCAAGAACAACCTCCACCACATCGTCCACGCTCAGAATATCAAGATGGCGATGCACTTCAGCAAGAGCAACAAACCCATGAAGCTCAAGCGGCTCAAGACGCACTCCGAGAGTCCACTCGAGCCGTTGCCCAACGCAGTCATCAAGTACGTGAGCAAGAGGAAGCTCTACGTAGGGAAATACAAGAAGAAGCCGCTCGATGTGAAGAACAACAAGAAAGGCCTAACCAGGAACATATGCCCCGACCTCCTCCTCGACAACCGGAACGGGTGATCCAAGACCCCCCCTCCATGTCTCGAGCGTCACCAAGTGGATCGCACACTTGAAGATCCTCCTACTCGACAAGAGCGACTTCAACACCGTCACTATGATGAAGAACTCCGCTATGGCAAGCTCAAGTTCACCATGCCCAAGTTCTCCGGAAGCAATGACCTCGAGGAGTACCTATCATGGGCATTGAAAGTTGACAAAATATTCCGTCTTCACAATTACGACGAGGAAAAGAAGATTGCCATGGCATCCCTCGAGTTCCAAGACTATTTCCTCATTTGGTGGGAACAAGTGATCGAGCGATGTCGCGAGAAGGACGCGCCACCCATCACGACTTGGACTCAAATGAAGGACGTTACACGAGCCCGCTTCGTGCCAACATACTACACACGAGATCTCTTCAAGAAATTGCAACTCCTCAAGTAAGGCATGAAGACGGTGGAATAATACTATCAAGAAAGGGAGATTGCCATGATACGAGCCAATGTCAAAGAAGATGATGAGAAAACAATGGCACGCTTCTTGAACGGCCTCAACCACCCAATAAGGAAGATTGCAGATTTCCAACCTTGCTCCAACCTTCTTGAGCTAGTTCACCAAGTGAACAAGGTGGAACGACAAGTACAAGAAGACTTCAAGTACGCGAAGTACTCATCCAAGACCTACGGATCATACACTCAAGCTACCCCTACCTCAACTTTGACACCTCCTACCTCGACTAGTGCATCACCAAGTACCGGCGACAAGTCAAGTTTCAAGCAAGCGACGCCTTCCTGGACTCGTCCTCTGGTGAGCAATTACAAGAACAAGACTTCTTGTTCATCAGCACCACCGGACGATCCCGTCAAGACAACTTCTATCAAGTGCTTCACATGTGGTGGCTATGGACACAAGTCCGTACAATGCATCAACAAGCGAACCATGATCGCCAATGATGATGGCACGTACGACTCCATGAGCGACGATGAGATGGAAGCTATCGAGCACGTCGCCATGCACCGTCAAGTGAATGACGAAGAAGATGCTCAAGTCCATTGTGACAATGACTCAAGTCCCACTCTCGTGGTCTCCAAGGTCTTGACACTTCAACACCAACAAGACGAAGACCAAAGATGACACAACTTCCACACCAAGGCCAGCATCAATGGGCGCTCTGTAAAAGTCATCATCGACAGAGGGAGTTGCCATAACTTGGCAAGTGAAGAGCTGTGTTGCAAGCTGCAATTGTTCATGGAGAAGCACCCTTGCCCCTACAAGGTTCAATGGCTAAGCGACTCTGGCACAATTCAAGTGGAGCACACCGTGCACGTTTCTTTCAACATTGGCGCCTATGAGGACGCCATTGAGTGTGATGTGGTTCCTATGTCCGTGTGCCATCTTATCCTGGGAAGACCTTAGAAATTCAACAACGGCGTCATCCATGACGGGAGAACAAACCACTATAGCTTTAAGATGAAGGGAATGGAGTACGTGTTGCGACCTATGTCGCCAAGCCAAGTGATCACCGACAAGCAAGCATCCAGACATTGCAGAGGGACTAGTGAGAGAGTGAGCCACCAAAAAGAGAGTGAGCGCCACAAGACAATATTGAGCGACTCTTCGCCACGAGAGAAAAACCTAATCCTCTTCACCAAAAAAAGAGAGATGAGAGAAGTGTGTGAGAACCAATTTAGTGTCATCCACTATGTCCTAATTTGCAATGATGAGGTGGCAAAGATTAACACTCCTAATCCTCTACCTCTAGTGTTTCTAATTTGTTGCAGGAATACGCGGATGTCTTTCCCGATGAGCTACCTCGCGGTCTTCCTCCTCTACATGGCATCAAACATCGGATCTAACTGCACCTCTTCCTAACAAGGCACCATATCGCGTCAACCCCGAGGAAACCAAAGAAATACAAAGGCAAGTACAACATCTCATAGACCATGTACATGTGCATGAAAGTTTTAGTCCTTGTGCCGTACCGGTCATTCTTGTGCCAAAAAGAGATGGTAGCTTTCGCACGTGTTTCGATCGTAGACCTATCAATGCTATCACCGTTCGCTATAAGCGTCCCATTCCACGCCTCGATGATATGTTAGATGAGCTTAGCGGTGCCACTATTTCCTCCAAAATTGATCCTAAAAGTGGTTACTATCAAATTCGCATACAAGAGGGTGAGGATGGAAAACCGCTTTGAAAACAAAGTTTGGTTTGTATGAGTGGTTAGTTATGCCTATGAGTTTATCAGAAGCACCCGGTACTTTCATGCGTCTTATGCATTATGTGCTTCGTCCTTACGTTGGTGTGTTTGTTGTGGTCTACTTTGACAACATTCTTGTGTTTAGCAAATCCCTCAAAGAGCATGTGAATCACCTTAAGGCCGTTTTGCAAACGCTTAGAAAAGAACATCTCTATGCTAATATGGAGAAATGCACTTTTGGTGTTGACAAGATCGTTTTCTTGGCCTTTGTTGTGTCTTCCAAGGGAGTTCATGGAGATGAGTCTAAAATTGAAGCAACTAAAATTGGCCCCAGCCCACTAATTTGCAACAAGTGCGTAGTTTCCTTGGTCTAGCGGGTTTTTATCATCGCTTCGTGCAAGACTTTAGCACTATTGCCACACCGTTGCATGCTTTGAGTAAGAAAATGCACCTTTTGTTTGGGGACCATCTCAATCTACCGCATTTGATGATCTCAAATCTTTGCTTACACATGCCCCAATTCTTGCATTACCCAACTTCACCAAAACTTTTGAGGTTCATTGTGATGCTAGCGGCCATGGAATTGGTGGAGTTTTGATGCAAGAAAAGCGAGTTGTTGCATATTTTAGCGTAAGTTTTTCTGGTGCTCAACTTAACTATCCTATATATGACAAAAAATTATATGCTTTAGTGCGAGTATTACATGTTTGGGAGCATTATCTTCGCCCTCATGAATCTGTCATACATACAGATCATGAGACACTTAAGTACCTAAAAGGTCAAACTAAGTTGAATAAACCGCATGCTAAATGGAGCAAATTTATTGAGTCTTTTCCTTATGTGATCAAGTACATCAAAGGCAAAAAATATGTTTTGGCGGATGCTCTTTCCGACATATGCATGCTTGTTACTACACTTGAGTTAAGTGTGATTGTCTTTGAGCATATTAAAGATCTTTATGCGAATGATCCTTCATTTGCACTTCCTTATGCCAAATGTCTTACTCATACTTGTTGGGAGAACTTTTATCTCAAAGGTGGATACCTTATGCTTGCTAACAAACTTTGTATACCCGAGTCTTCTCTTCGTTTGTTGCTTTTGCAAGAGGCTCACGGAGGTGGACTCATGGGACACTTCGGATGCGACAAGACATTCGCCACACTCTCCTTCAAGTACTTTTGGCCAAAGATGTTCTGCGACGTGGCACGCTTCACCAACAAATGCTCTACATGTCGCAAAGCTAAGTCCAAAGCGCAATCTCGTGGTTTACATATGCCACTTCCAATTCCATATCAACCATGGGAGGATATTAGTACGGATTTCGTTCTTGGTTTGCCTAGAACTAGCAATGGAAAGGATTCCGTCTTTGTTGTTGTGGACCGTTTCTCAAAAACGGCACATTTCATATCATGC
This sequence comes from Aegilops bicornis, assembly GCA_021605145.1. Taxonomy (NCBI): domain Eukaryota; kingdom Viridiplantae; phylum Streptophyta; class Magnoliopsida; order Poales; family Poaceae; genus Aegilops; species Aegilops bicornis. Next base: position 371,038,216 of record CM038671.1, read on the forward strand.
AAAAAGATAGACGATGCTTCACATGTTGCTAATATTTTTTGTAGGCAAATCTTGAGGTTGCATGGAGTGCCCAGGACCATTGTGTCGGATCGGGACGTAAAGTTCTTAAGTTACTTTTGGAACACCATTTGCGCCAAGCTCGAAATCAAGCTTATATACTCCACGGCCTATCATCCCCAAACCGATGGCCAAATAGAAGTCACCAACCAGACGCTATCTACTCTCCTACGCGTGTTGATCAAGAAGAACATCAAGGAGTGGGAGGAGTGCTTACCCATCACCGAGTACGCCTACAATGGAGCTCGACACACTACTACGGGCAAGTCCGCCATCGAGGTTGTCTACGGCTTCAACCCATTGTCCCCATTAGACATTCTACCACTTCTGTTCCAAGAATGTGCAAACATGGATGCAAGTGCAAGGGCAAGTCTCCTCAAGAAGATGCATGAATATACAAGGGCAACAATCGAGCGTCAAGTACAACACATCGCCACCAAGCTCAACATAAACAAGACACCAATGGTGTTTCAACCGGGCGATATTGTATGACTTCACCTTCGCAAGGAACGCTTCCCCAATGAGCGCAAGTCAAAGTTACTACCACGAGCCGACAGACCCTTCAAGGTGCTAGCACGCTACAACGACAACGCTTACAAGATTGACATCCCACGCGACAAGTACAACGTAAGCGACATCTTCAACATCAAAGACTTGCCCAAGTACCATGGTGATGAAGATCACGATCCCTGGACGGATCTCTCCCAAGGGGGGGGGGGGAGATGACGAGGAGCATCCTTCCATCAACCCCATGGACTCTACACCAACACATCAAGAACCACGTGGACCCGTGACAGGAGCTAGAGCACATGCAATGGAAACTGAGGTGAACTCTTCCTACTCGACATGCATATGGATACAAATGGAACATGGTTGCTACCTAACCAAAATGCTCTATGTGTCATTAGGTATGAAGAGTAACAGTCCCTAGCAGCTAAAGAGCATCACCAAGGAGTCGGAGAACCACCCCAAGTCCACACAAAAGAACAAGAAGTCAAACAGCACCTAGACATGAAATCCCAGGCGACCCCATGCGCACGGGCCCCTGAGAACCCCTGCCCACCGGCTACACAGGGAGCTACGACTGTAGTACCCCATGCGCACGGGCGTGTACTGTGCGCATGGGACCCCTGTGTGCACGGGCCTCCCAGGATGGCCGGCTGAGATTGCCTCTTCGCCCTCCCCTTCATCTCCTTCGACCCCATAGCTATATAAGTCGTACCTAGGACCATGTTTAGGGATAGAAAAGTATTAGATGAGATATTTGTGAGCTTTGCTCCTTCTACCACCTCCATTGGATATCAAGGCCTCTTAGGAGAGGATCCACTTGTGGATTTCAAGACCTTCTTCTTCGAGAAGACTACAATCATCAAGGCCTCATCTCCAAGGAGTGGGAAGAACTTTACCTTCGTATCTTTCCTTTGATTGTGTTTGTGACTTGTGGATCTTCTCTTGCTATACTAGTTGATGTGTAATTGCGTATTGTTGGAGTGATTTCCTCTTTGTGATTTCTTGGTGTTCCTCCTTTCCCCCTCCAAGTGCGAAAACATCGATCTTAGGGTTTCACCCTACAACACTCATTCTCCTTTTCACCGTGTGGCATGTCGTAACGTGTGTGTGTGACAGCCTATAATAGGAGGGCATTCCTGGCATCGGTCAATATATACATGGAAACAATATCTCCACTATGGAGGAAATAAAATTTTGGGGCGGTGCGTCAGAACGCGTCACGAGAAAATGAACTTCTTTCAAGGACTGCCATATAAAGGACTGGTGTTCACTAAAATGGTCATAACTTTGTCATCTGGAGTCCGTTTTGGACCCACAAGTACTCAAAATGCTCGCGACGAGCGTGGGAATCTAGAAAATACTTCCAACTTGCATAGGAGACCCGGAGGACCCTCAAATTTGGCGCCTAAGAAGAACTTTTTGACCCTAAAAGTCAAATAACATCATTTGCCGCTGCTTTTCAGACAAGTTTCTAAAACCAGTGGCACTCCTTTGGAAGGAAGTCCGTTAGATTATGGTAAGTATAAACGCAAGTCCGCCTGGTAAGGACAAACGTTGCATTCTGCACATGCTCCATGATTCGGAGAATCCCATTTGGTTGTAAATTCAAGAAAATAAGGCGACTATAAGCCTTATTCTCCTTCTTTTTCCTGTGTGGCACGCCATAACGAACGTGTGTGAAAACCAATAGTAGGAGGGCATTCCTGGAATTGGTCAATATATATGTGAAAACAATATCTCCACTATGGAGGACACAAAAATTTTGGGCGGCGCGCTAGAACGCATCACGAGAAAATGATGTTCTTTCAAGGAGTGCCATATAAAGGACTGGTGTTCACTAAAATGGTCATAACTTTGTCATTCGGAGTCCGTTTCGGACCCACAAGTACTCAAAATGCTCGCGATGAGCGTGGGAATCTAGAAAATACTTCCAGCTTGCGTAGGAGGCCCTGAGGACCCTCAAATTTGTCCCCTAAGCAGGACTTTTTGCCCCTGAAAGTCAAAGAACATCATTTGCCGTAGCTTTTCCGACAAGTTTCTGAACCCATTGGCACTCCTTTGGAAGGAAGTCCAAGAGATTATGGTGAGTATAAAGACAAGTCAGCCTGGTAAGGAAAAACTTTGCATTGTGCACATGCTCTATTATCAAGGGAATCCCATTTGGTTGTAAATTCAAGAAAATAAGGCCACTATAAGCCTTATTTTCCTTGTTTTTTCCCGTGCGGCATGCCGTAACGTACGTGTGTGACAGCTAATAATAGGAGGGCATTCCTGGCATCGGTCATTATATATGTGGAAACAATATCTCCACTATGGAGGACACAAAAATTTAGGGTGGCGCGTCGCTAGAAAATGAAGTTCTTTGAAGGACTGCCATAAAAGGACCAGTGTTCACAAAAATGGTCATAACTTTGTCATTCGAAGTCTGTTTCGGACCCACAAGTCCACAAAATGCTCGCGACGAGTGTGGGAATCTAGAAAATACTTCTGGTATGCGCAGGAGGCTCGGAGGACCTTCAAATTCGGCCCCTAAGCAGGAGTGCAGGACTTTTTGCCCCTGAAAGTTAAAGAACATCATTTGCCGCTACTTTTCAGACTAGTTTCTGAACCCATTGGCACTCCTTTGGAAGGAAATCCAAGATTTTATGGTGAGTATAAATGTTATTCCACTTGGTAGGGACAAATGTTGCATTCTGCACATGCTCTATGATCAGGAGAATCCCATTTGGTTTTAAATTCACGAAAATAAGGCGACTATAAGCCTTATTCTCCTTGTTTTTGCCGTGTGGTATGTCGTAACGTATGTATGTGATAGCCAATAATAGGAGGGAATTCCTAGCATCGGTCAATATATATGTGGAAACAATATCTCTACTATGGAGGACACGAAATTTTGGGGCGGCGCGCTAGAACGCGTCACGAGAAAATGAAGTTCTTTCAAGGACCGCCATATAAAGGACTGGTGTTCCCTGAAACGGTCATAACTTTGTCATTCGGAGTCCGTTTTGGACCAACAAGTACTCAAAATGCTCGCAATGAGTGTGGGAATCTAGAAAATATACCCGGCTTGTGCAGGAGGCCCGGAGGCCCTCAAATTTGGCCCATAAGTAGGACTTTTTGCCGCTGAAAGTCAAAGAACATCATTTGCCGCTACTTTTCAGATAAGTTTCTGAACCCATTGGCACTCCTTTAGAAGGAAATCCGAGATTTTATGGTGAGTATAAACATTAGTCCGCCTGGAAAGGACAAGCGTTGTATTCCGCATATGCTCTAGGATCCCGGGAATCCCATTTCGTCGTAAATTCAATGAAATAAGGCGACTATGAGCCTTATTCTCCTTGTTTTTGCCATGTGGCATGTCGTAACTTACGTCTGTTACAGCCAATAATAGGAAGGCATTCCTGGCATCTGTCAATATATGTGTGGAAAAAATATATGCACTATGGGGGACAAAAAAATTGGGGCGGCGCGCCAGAATGTGTCACGACAAAATGAAGTTCTTTCAAGGACTGCCATATACAGGACCGGTGTTGACAAAAACGGTCATAAGTTTGTCATTCAGAGTCTGTTTCGGACCCACAAGTACTCAAAATGCTCGCGACGAGCGTGGGAATGTAAAAAATACTTCCGGCTTGCACAGGAGGCCCGGAGGACCCTCAAATTCGGCCGCTAAGCAGGACTTTTGCCCATGAAAGTCAAAGAACATCATTTGCCGCTGCTTTTCACACATGTTTATGACCCATTGGCACTCCTTTGGAAGGAAATCCGAGAGATTATGGTGAGTATAAACATTAGTCCACCTGGTAACGACAAACGTTGCATTCTGCATATTCTTGTAACGTACATGTGTGACAGCCAATAATAGGAGGGCATTCCAGGCATCGGTTAATATATATGTGGAAACAATATCTCCACTATGGAGGACACAAAATTTTGGGGCGGCGCGCTAGGACGCGTCACGAGAAAATGAAGCTCTTTCAAGGACTGCCATATAAAGGGCCGGTGTTCACTAAAACTGTCATAACTTTGTCATTCGGAGTCCGTTTCGGACTAACAAGTACTCGAAATGCTCGCGACGAGTGTGGGAATATTGAAAATACACGTGGCTTACGCGGGAGCCCTGGAGGACCCTCAAATTCGGCCTCTAAGCAGGACTTTTTTCCCCTGAAAGTCAAACAACATCATTTGCCGCTGCTTTTCAGACAAGTTTCTGAACCCATTGGCACTCCTTTCGAAGGAAATCCGACAGATTATGGTGAGTATAAACATTAGTCCGCCTGGTAAGCAGAAACGTTGCATTCTGCACATGCTCTATGATCCGGGTAATCCCATTTGGTTGTAAATTCAAGAAAATAAGGCGACTATAAGCCTTATTCTCCTTATTTTTGCTGTGTGGCATGCCATAACGTATGTGTGTGACAGCCAATAATAGGAGGGCATTCCTGGCATCGGTCAATATATATGTGGAAACAATACTCCACTATGACGGACAGAAATTTTGGGGCAGCGTGTAAGAATGCGTCCCGACAAAATGAAGTTTTTTCAAGGACTGCCATATAAAGTACCGATGTTCACAAAAATGGTCATAAGTTTGTCATCCGGAGTCCGTTTTGGACCCAAAAGTACTCGAAATGCTCGCGACGAGCGTGGGAATCTAGAAAATACTTCTGGCTTGCGCAGGAGGTGTAGATGACCCTCAAGTTCGGCCCTTAAGCAGGACTTTTTGCCCATGAAAGTCAAAGAACATCATTTGCCGCTGCTTTTTAGACAAGTTTCGGAACCTGTTGGCACTCCTTTGGAAAGAAATCCGAGAGATTATGGTGAGTATAAACATAACTCCACCTGGTAAGGACAAACGTTGCATTCTGCATATGGTCTATGATCCAGAGAATCCCATGTGGTTGTAAATTCAAGAAAATAAGGCGACTATAATCCTTATTCTCCTTGTTTTTTCCGTGTGGCATGCTGTAACGTACGTGTGTGACAGCCAATAATAGGAGGACGTTCCTAGCATCGGTCAATATATATGTGGAAACAATATCTCCACTATGGAGGACACGGAATTTGTTGTCCACGCGCCAGAACGCGTCACGAGAAAATGAAGTAATTTCAAGGACTGCCATATAAAGCACTAGTGTTCACTAAAGCAGTCATAACTTTGTCATTCGGAGTCCGTTTCGGACCCACAAGTACTCAAAATTATCCGAAGAGCGTGGGAGGCCCTGAAGACCCTCAAATTCGGCCCCTAAGCAAGACTTTTTGCCCCTGAAAGTCAAAGAACATCATTTGCCGCTGCTTTTCAGACAAGTTTGTTAACCCATTGGCACTCCTTTGGAAGGAAGCCTGAGAGATTATGGTGAGTATAAACACTAGTCCACCTGGTAAGGACAAACGATGCATTCTGTAGATGCTCTATGATCCGAGGAATCCCATTTGGTTGTAAATTGTAACACCCTGGTTTTTGGTTTTTGCTCTGATTTTCTTTTTGGAGTGGATATGTGGCCTTGCAATCTAGGAGATCATCATCATTTCTTCTCCAAAGTGGCTCATCATTCTCAAAACTTTCCCAAGACCATGTCATTTCCATTCTAGCTCAACCTCAAAATTCTTTTCTAGGGAACATTCCTTTTTTCTATTAAAGGAATAACCCTGTTTGACCTAGGTTGCGAAGCAACCTATGTTTCTGTCACTCCCAAAATTCCCAAATAATTCTCATAATTTCTTTGGGTCATATGTTGCTGAAATATGCCCAAACTTTCATGTCCTAGCCCAAAATAATTCCCTAATATTTATTCTTCATTTCTGTCCAGTGTGGCTTTCTGTGAAGGAAGTGCCACCTATCTTTTATTGATTGCTCCCAAACTTTTTGGGCATGACATATCATCCAAATAATTGCCTCATGCCAAAATTCAACTTTATTTGCCTAGCCAATCTTCCTCAGCAATTTTTCAAAGTTTCTGTCAAACAAAAGGCATTGTGAAGGGAGTACTAGCTAGGAGTATCCAAATGATTTGAAATTTTGCATGCCTCCTCATGTGCTCATATCGTTACTCTCCTCCAATTTTCAGCTTCATCCAATCATCTATGTGAGCACAGCTTCAAATCCTTCATTCTGTTATTATTTTGATGTTGTGAAGCAAGTATATTTTATATTGCTTCATTAATTCAGAAAAATTACCAGATCATGCTCCTAGCCTTATAACATCTCTCCGCCAAATTTGGGACCATTTCATCAAGCCTTATCACCAATATTATTTCTAGTTTCTATATAGAGAGGATGTTTGTGAAACAAGTACCATTTTGGTGAATCCACTTGGTATGAAATTTTTACAGCATCATTATATGTCCAAATCATCAAGCCTTGCCAAATTTCAGCTCAAGTGGCTACACTATGTGAGTGCCCCTTCATGATCAAGTTTCTGGACTATAATGTGAGTTGCACAACAACTATATTAGTTTGTGGTCCATTGTACTATTAAACCTCCAGGATTATAGTCCTTCCTAAGCTAATCACCCCAGACAACACCTTTGGCCCCAATCAGTTCTCTGTTAAGCACAGTGGCTTGATAAAGTTTGATGCAACAAACTTTCATCAATGCCTCACTTGGCTACAGAACCCCTTTTCTTGAGCTTTCACTTTCTACAGCCTCCAGGGTGGAGAGACAACACCCCAGACAAGGTTTTCCATCCCCTTCAGTGCTCCCCGTGACATGTCGCATGGTAACTGCCCCCCTGGCATGCCATTTCACGCGCTTTGTGCACTGTGGCCCTGTCCATGATGTCTTCTAGCTCCGGCCCCTCCTCCCCTCGTCGCCTTCGCGCGCGTGACCTTGTCTAGCAGCTCTGCCTCGTCGTCGCCACCTCCCTGGACCCCCACTCCCCTATGAAAACCTCCTCGTCGGCGCTCGCCGCCGCGCGCCCACGGGCGTATAGTGGCCGACAGGGCTTTAATGCACTCGCCTCCTTCCTCCACGTGTCTCTTGGCTTCCTCTGCCCCCGTGAGCTCCTCCTTGTGCCTCCCTGTCGTCGACCTCCGAGCTCAAGCGCGTGCACACTCGTCCGTGGCTCCGGCCACGCGTCCGCGTTGTTGCCAGCTCGGCCATCCCCTCCCCTGGCTATTTAAGGCCACCCCGAGACCCCCCGAGCTCACTAGCCTTCTCTCCTCTCTCTCCTCTAGGCCTCCCCGACCACCCAAACAAGCTCGAGGAGCTCTTTGTGCCTCCCATGACCGTCGTGCCCGTCGCCTGCCCCCTCCTAAATTCGGGCAGTGCTGGCCCTTTCCCTCCGTTCCTCCACCACCAAACCTCCACCCGAACCCCGGCGAGCCTCCCTTGCCCTTCGCCCCTCCCTCCATGGCCTTTGGCCGCATGCCCAACTCCGGCCGAAGCTCCTGTCTGTCGGTGCTAAACTCGTCATCATCTCGGTCCTCAACTCCAGCCGAGAACAGGACAGGCAGGTGCGACTCATCTTCGTGGTCACTCTGGTGTCTGGAGCGTCGCCGGAGATGTCCAGTGGCGCCGGGACGGCCGCCAACGCCGCGCCCCTCCCTCTGCTCCGCGAGTGAGCGCGAGGAGGAGACAAAGACGACGGCCCCTCCCCGCGAGCTGGCCGTGGACCCCGCGGTCCCCCCCATCAGCCTCACATCCCGCCGGCCCCGCCCCCTACTGACGTGGATAAGTGGACACGGGTTTTGCCCGTGTACGCCTTGATCCACCGAAAGCATATTTTCCTCTTCTTTGGGCCAGAATGTGTTTTCCTCTTTGGAAAACGTATTTTCTAAAAAGACTCGTTCGGTTTTTCAGTTGAGGCCCTGTTTGTGATGATTTCATTACAGATAGGTCTCGGGGAGAAAAACCTTTATAACTTTTTCATTCTAACTCCAAATGCGGTGATTCCAAAGACCACTTCTTCATCTCGTCGAGCCCGTTCTGTTGGTGTCATTTTCACCATGTATTAACATTCTGAAAATGACCATTATGCCCTTGCCCTCATTCAGCCCCCTCCGAGAGAGAATGATTTCCGGCGGTTCTTTCCGCGAGCTCCTCGCATTTCTTTCCGGTGAATCCATCCCTCTCAGGCAAGCCACACCCTCCATTTGCATGATTGCAATGCAATATCATGGTTCTATAAATAAACTTATTTAAAATTAGCTTTAGCTACATGTCTCTTGTTCATGGCATTTCTCGAAGTGATATTTTGATCTTGTTATTGCCATGATGATGTTGGAGTTCTAGGACTAATATTTTGCAGCTTATGTGGATGACATGTTGCCATTGGATTATTATTGGCTTATATTATGATTATTTTCATGTTGGTATCTGATATTATATTTTGGAGTATGAGTTTGGATATAATGACTGCATGTGGATCTTAGCTGGATAGTTTGTTCTTGCTATTGGTTTAGTAGTTTCTTGGTACTTGGATTCATCATGATCTTAGTTGATACGCTACCCTCGGAGTTTTAGGTTATGACTATATAATTCTCTGGGTTATTTGTTGGATATTGCTATGACTTGGATCATAGGTTGATAGATGATATCGGAGTATCAGGTATCTTAGGTCTATTTTGGGGGATAAATTAAGTCATTAAGTTGGCCAGGTGCCACCGAACCACGCTTTTCCAGTGCAACCACATTTGCCTTTATGGGAAGGCCCTAATATGATCTATTGTCATGTCTCTCGCTGGTGCCTCCAACGAGGGAAGGTTATGGGCGTGCGTTACCCTGGCCCGGTAAGCACGCATAATGATGTAGGGTGGAACCCTAGATGGTCGATCTTTCATGAAAGGAGCGGATCCTAATGAGGAACATAAAGAACACGAGGGGAAACACGAGGGAAAACATGAGAGAATCACTCGAACCAACAAGATTCGGTCAGACATATGCTAGATCCTCGAAACACAAAGAGATACACGATCGGAATCCAACAAAGGATGATACAAGTGGTAGCTAGTTCATCTCTGTGAGGAGGTCTTGAGGGGTCTTCCCATGAAGGGGTCTTGAATCCAAGGTGGATCTTCTCCGAAGAGGTGTTGGTCCCTCGCAGCGGAGTAGATCTGGATGGATGAGCGAGGCTCTATCTCACATACGAGCTATCACAACGCTGACCCTAGAAAGAGGGAGGAGGAGGAGTATATATAGTCTAGGTGGGCGAAGGGGTACATGGTCCTCGGGCCCTTACACTGTGCGCAGGCAGAGGAGGCCGGATGTCCGGGCCTTCGAGAGGTGCCGGATGTCCGGGCTGGCGCCGGATGTCCGGGCAATCGGGTCTGGCCTTGACGCTCTTTGGATAGATGGGGTCCGGATGTCCGGGCGATGGGCCGGATGTCTGGTGGCTCGGGACCTGCCTGATGTCCGGGCTGAAGGGTCGGTTCCTCTGTTCTCTGGATAGGCATGTCCGGATGTCCGGCAAGAAGTCCGGATTTCCGGGCCAGGGGCCGGATGTCCGGGCTGGCCGCCGGATGTCCGGGCCCTGTACACTTGGCCTCTGGCTCCGTGCTGCTGATGACACTTCCAGCGGCCGGATGTCCGGGGTCATGGTCGGATGTCCGGGTCCTGGGAGCTATTCTTGACTCCTTCCGTTGGTTTTCCTCATCCATGGAGTTGAGGACTTGTCCATCTTCACGTGCATCTTCGCGAGGGTCCTCTTGGTACCTAATCATGCACAACATTCCGGACTTAGGTAGTAGCCATGTCTGGAGTGGATCATATGCGATATCACTAAGGAAAGAAGTCACCTCGGTCTCGAGAGCTCTAGCTCGTGCTCGTGTCATGGGTCCTCTTGGCACTTGGTGAGACGATTGTAGGTCCATGGGGATGACCATAGGATGCTCCACATCTTCTCCCCTCCCTTTGGGAAAGATCCGACCTCAGATTGAAATCTTCATCACCATGGTAGGGAGATAGATCGTTGACGTTGAAGATGTCGCTCACGAAGTACTTGTCGCGTGGGATGCCGTCTTGTAGGCGTTGTTGTTGTAGCGTGCAAGCACCTTGAAGGGTCCATCGGCCCGTGGTAGAAGTTTGGACTTTCGTTCGTTGGGGAAGCGGTCCTTGCGAAGGTGTATCCACACAAGATCTCCAATGTTGAATACCATGGGCTGCTTGTTGACGTTGAGCTTGGTCGCGAGTTGCTGTACTTGGCGCTCGATGGTGTGCCTTGTATCATCATGCATCTTCTTGAGGGATTTCACTCGAGAACTTGCATCCATGTTGGTGCGCTCTTGTAGTGGTAGAGGAAGAATGTCCAATGGGGACAACGGGTTGAAGCCGTAGACGACCTCGAAGGGGGACTTGCCGGTAGTCGAATGTCTTGCATGGTTGTAGGTGTACTCGGCAATAGGTAGGCACTCCTCCCACTCCTTGATATTCCTCTTTATCAACACGCGTAGTAGAGTGGAGAGCGTGCGGTTTGTCACCTCCGTTTGGCCGTCGGTTTGAGGATGGTATGCCGAAGAGAGCAAGAGCTTGATTCCGAGCTTGGCGCATAAGGTCTTTGAAAAGTAACTCAAGAACTTGACGTTGCTGTCCGAGACAATCGTCTTTGGAACTCCGTGTAGGCGCAAGATTTCCTGACAAAAAAGATTAGCAACATGTGAAGCATCGTCTATCTTGGTGCATGGTATGAAATGTGCCATTTTAGAGAATCGGTCCACAACAACAAAGACGGAATCCTTCCCATTTCTTGTTCTAGGCAAACCAAGCACAAAATCCATGCTAATATCTTCCCATGGTTGGTATGGAATTGGAAGGGGCATATAAAGGCCATCATATTGAGCTTTGGACTTAGCTTTGTGACATGTATAACATCGGTTGGTGAAACGTGAGACGTCATGGAACATCTTAGGCCAAAAATAGTTCTTGGAGAGTGTAGCAAATGTCTTGTCTCGTCCAAAGTTTCCCATTAGTCCTCCTCCATGAGATTCTTGCAAAAGTAACAAACGAAGAGAAGACTCGGGAATACATAGTTTATTAGCTCTCATAAGATAATCATCTTTGATGTAAGAGCGTTCCCAAGATGTATGCGTCAAACACTTGGCATAAGAAATTGCAAAAGTAGGATTCATGCGCATACAAGTCTTTTATGTGCTCACAGCCAATGACATTTAATTCAAGTTTAGTAACAAGCATGCATATACGGGAAAGCGCATCTGCCACAACATTTTCTTTGACTTTAATGTATTTGATGAGATAAGGAAATGACTCTATAATTTCACTCCATTTAGCATGATGCTTGTTCAACTTAGTTTGACCCTTAAGATTCTTAAGCATTTCATGATCGGTATGAAAGATAAATTCATGAGGGCGAAGATAGTGTTCCCATTCACGCAAAACTGGCACTAAAGCATATAGCTCTTTGTCATGGATGAGATAATTGAGTTGCGCTCCGGAGAGTTTCTCACTAAAGTATGCTATGGGGCGCTTCTCTTGTGTTAACACACCTCCTATGCTATTACCACTAGCATCGCAATGAACTTCAAAAGGCTTGTCAAAGTTGGGTAATGCAAGCATGGGAGCATGAGTAAGCAAATTCTTAAGCTCGTTGAAAGCGGTATCTTGGGATGGTCCCCAAACAAAAGGCGCATTCTTCTTACTCAAAGCATGTAAAGGAGAAGCAATCGTGCTAAAATCCTTCACAAATCTACGATAGAAACTGGGTAGGCCAAGAAAACTTCGCACTTATTGCAAGTTGGTTGGTTGGGACCAAGTTTTAATAGCATTGATCTTAGATTCATCAACATGAACAGCCGTCGAAGATACAACAAAACTGATACGGGGTTGCCCAATCTTCACGGAGGATCTGCTCTATGTTGCGAATCAACGCCACCTGAAGGGTACGAAGGAAAACCCTCGACCCCAACCAACAACGCTGTCGGGTAAAGGATAACTAGTGCAACCTGACGAGCCCGAAGCTACCTATTGCAAATGCAACAACCAGCGACAAGTATTCGCCCAACCACACTCTTAGTTCCAATCCACGCAACCACGCACGAAGTTGGAAGCATGAACTGGTCGCCGCCTCAACGGCTCCTATTGTAAAATCACAAAGTGAGTTTACCCTCTCACAAGGCAAGATTACAAGAGCTAAGGAGGAAGTGAACTCTCAAACAATATTCTGGTTGCACTTAGCTAACCTATGCTGAAATCAAATTTCCAAAGAGTTGTGGCTGAAGTGGGGGAAGGGGTATTTATACTAGGAACAGCCCTCCTAGTTTAGGCGTGAAACCAGGCCAAAAGAGGGGCTCAAATTCGTGCTAACCAGCTGGTCAAGGGAGCAAACTCATGGACCTCGCGCAGCAATTAATGCCCTGGACAGCTTGCATTGGAACTCTCATATCCTTTGACTCAGGACTCCAAATGATGCACCGTTTGATTTTCCCGAAAGTAGACTTCATATGCTCTCCATTTTGTACTCCCACACATGTTGGATGCTCATATATTTGCGTTGCATGATTCAGCAAGTTCTGGGACGAATTCTGGAACTGCACATGCAACAATAGAGTGTTGAGATGGCTTGCTATTCTTCCTTGCGGTGTAACTAGTTGTCCTTGTCATTAAAACAAGGCTTTCATCAGAGTTGAAACTTGTTCTCTTTAAACTTGTTGAATGGGCTCCAAAACTTGGTTCTTCATGTGCTGAATGTTGTTGGTTGTCCTCGACATTGTACCTAAGTAAAATCAGCACACGAGATTTAGGCAAAGATAAAGTTCTCATGGTCATTTGAATTATGATAAGCTAGGAGCGCGTTCACCTCTTGTGCTATTTGTTTGGCACAGCTCCTTGTCATGGGACCCAAATAGATCTTCTTTGTAGAAGCTTCACTTGATGGCTGAGATTTATCATCAGGAGAAGATGATAAACGAGGTGAACACAGGATGTCCTCATCATCCTCCCCTCTTCAAAAGGAGTCGCCCTCGACTCTTGACCCTCTTGATCGAAGCATGGAGACAAATCAGCAACGTTGAAAGTTGGACTCACAACATAGTCTTCAGGAAGCTCGATTTTGTAAGCATTGTCATTGATCTTGGCCAAGACTTTGAATGGTCCATCTCCACGAGGCATTAGCTTGGATTTGCGCTTCTCTGGGAACTGATCTTTGCGAAAATGTATCCAAACCAAATCTCCGGGCTCAAAAGTTACCTTCTTGCGATTTTTGTTTGCCTTAGCAGCATAGTACTTGGACTTCCTTTCTATCTCTTCTCTGGTCTTCTCATGAATCTTCTTCACATATGCAGCACGCTTGGAAGCCTCCATGTTACATCTCTCTTGCAATGGAAGTGGCAGCAAGTCAATTGGTGCAAGTGGTTTGAGTCCATATACCACCTCAAACAGGCACATGTTTGTGGTAGAGTGAACTGCCCGATTGTAAGCAAACTCCACGTGCGGCAAACACTCTTCCCACTCCTTCAAATTCTTCTTGATCATTGTACGCAGCCGGGCTGAGAGTGTGCGGTTCACTACCTCTGTTTTCCCATTAGTTTGGGGGTGACACGTTGTTGAAAACAGCAATTTGGTTCCTAATTTTGCCCACAATGTTTTCTAAAAGTAGCTCATGAACTTCACATCTCGATCTGAAACAATAGTCCTTGGCATTCCATGCAAGCGAACAACTTCCGTGAAAAACAAATCAGCAACATGTGAAGCATAAATCGTCAGTGTGGCACGGAATGAAGTGTGCCATTTTTAGAACCTATCAACCACAACAAAAACTGAATCCCTCCCCCTCTTAGTCCTAGGCAGTCCTAAAACAAAATCCATGCTAATATCTTCCCAAGGAGCATTTGGAACAGGTAGGGGAGTATATAAACCATGGGGGTTCAGTTTAGACTTAGCTTTGTGGCATATGATGCATCGCTGCACAAATATCTCAACGTCCTTCCTCATCTTTGGCCAATAAAAGTGATCGGCCAACAGCTCATAAGTTTTCTCACGACCAAAGTGTCCCATTAACCCTCCTGCATGTGATTCCTGCAACAACAAAGGCATAACCAAGCGAATCTGGAACACACAACTTGTTAGCCCTAAAAGGAACCCATCATGCACATGGTATTTATCCCAACCTTTCCCATCTTTACATTTTGCATATGGTTACGAAAATATATGATCGATTGCAATACAGTTCTTTTAAGCTCTCAAGTCCTGGTACCTTCACTTCTAATTGTGTCAAAAGAACATGCCTACGGGACAAAGCATCAGCAACCATGTTTTCCTTTCCTTTCTTATACTTCACAACATATGGGAAAATTTCAATGAATATTGCCCATTTAGCATGCCTACGATTCAGTTTAGCTTGGCCTTTCAAATGTTTCAAGGCCTCATGATCAGAATGTACAATAAACTCTTTAGGCCATAAGTAGTGTTGCGAAGTTTCAAGCACTCTAACCAAGGCATACAACTCCTTATCATAAACAGAATAATTCATTTGTGCACCACTCAGCTTCTCACTAAAATATGCTATTGGTTTTCATTCTTGCATTAACACACCTCCAATACCTATTCCACTAGCATCACATTCTATCTCAAAAGTTTTAGTGAAATCAGGTAGAATCAGCAAAGGTGCTTCAGTTAATTGTTTCTTAAGCTCAAGAAATGCTTCTTCTTGTGGTGCACCCCATTTAAAGGGTATTGCTTTCTTTGTCAATTCATTCAAAGGTGCAGCAATTGTACTAAAATCTTTCACAAACCTAGAAACCAGCAAGGCCATGAAAACTTCTCACCTGGCTTACATTCATTGGAGTTGGCCAATTCTTGATTGCTTCCACCTTAGATTCATCCACTTCAATTCCCTGTTCTGAAACGACATAGCCAAGAAAAACAACCTTGTTTGTGCAAAAGGAGCACTTCTCAATGTTAGCATATAGTTTTTCTGTCCTTAGCACATTCAGCACTTGTTTTAGATGTTCAATATGTTCCTCAATGGAACTGCTATAGATTAGGATATCCTCAAAGTACACAACAACAAATTTGCCAATGTAAGCTCTCAAAACATGGTTCATCAATCTCATGAATGTACTTGGTGCATTAGTTAATCCAAAAGGCATGACTAACCACTCATACAACCCAAATTTTGTTTTGAAAGCAGTTTTCCATTCATCTCCTTCTTTCATCCTAATCGATGGTATCCACTCCTCAAATCAATTTTAGAGAAAACAATAGAGCCACTCAATTCATCAAGCATATCATCTAACCTAGGAATAGGATGACGATACCTAATAGTTATAATATTGATAGGCCTACAATCCATTACCAATCGCCATATGTCATCTTTCTTGGGCACCAAAATCATAGGTACAGCACAAGGACTTAAGCTTTCACGGACATAAACTTTATCTAAAAGTTCTTGTACCTGCCTTTGTATCTCCTTTGTTTCTTCAACATTGGTGCGGTAGGGAGGTCGATTCGGAAGTGATGCTCCTGGAATGCGGTCAATCTGATGTACTATGCCACGCAAGGGAGGTAGACCAGCGGGTACTTCCTCCGGAAAAACATCCTCGAATTCCTGCAAGACATCACAAACAGCACTAGGGAGACATGTTAAGTCGTTAGCTGAAAGCAAAGCATCTTTGTACACAAGTACAACGACCACTTGATTTGGGTTGAGCCTCACATCTCTCAGTTCTGATTTGGTGGCTAACACTACTAAGTTCTCTCCCTCTCTTTTATTCTTCTTTCTCAGATTTGGCTTGTGGCGCTCACTCACTGATTTGTGGATCTCTCTCGCACTCTTTTTCTCTCCCTCTTTCTTACTCAGTATTTTTACTTCAGAAACTTTCTGCAAGTGCTCAGCCATGATTTGTTGGGGTGTCATGGGTCTAAGCACCAAGTCTTTTCCTCTCCACTTGATGGTGTATTGATTGGTTCTGCCACAATGTTGAGCTGAATGATCATATTGCCACGGTCTGCCCAATGACAAGTGGCACACCTTCATTGGCACCACATCACACTCAACGGTGTCATTATAATCTCCAATCTTGAATTGCACCTGTATCTTGTGTGTGATCTTAATCTCTCCACATTCACTCAACCATTGTATATGATATGGATGAGGGTGTTGTAGCAACTTCAGCCCAAGCTTATCACACATTTCTTTGCTTGCAAGATTGTGACAACTCCCACCATCAACAATTACCTTGCATACCTTGTCTTGCACTTTGGCTCTTGTTTGAAACAGATTGTGTCGTTGTCCATTCTCAGCTTCTTTGATCTGCACACTCAAAATTTTAGGGACAACAAGAGAGGCACCTTGCTCATAATCACAATAGGTTTGCTCATCACCATCTGAACCATCACCATCTTCAGTTTCTTCTTCAGGTTCACTACAAGACTCATATTCTACAAGACTCATATTCTACAAAACTCAAGTGAGGCCATTGCTAATTTCTTCTATTCGGAGTAGTTGTGCATGCGGAAAATCTTGTCAATCTTCAATTCCCATGTGAGATAACTTTCTGGATCAGATCCACCATCAAACTTGGGCATCATAAATTTCAGCTTTCCAAACCTCTCCTCCTCCTGCAGTCCACGACCATAGTTTCTCCGATGATGAAATCTGTCATTCTGGTGCATGCCTTCTTCATCTTCATCAAACTCATCTCCACTACCTTCATGGTGCAGATTTGCTCTTCGGTGGCCTCCTCTAAGACCACGACCAGCAGCAACTTCATGATGACCACGTCCATTACCATGATCATTTCCACGTCCGGGACCGGGAGGTCTCATGGCATGGGGAGCAGGAGCACGGTTTCTTCTAGCTTGTGCATTGGAAGCAGCACCTTCCCCATCAGTTACATTTTGTTCTTCACCATGGACACTTGCATCTTCTCGATTCTAACGAAGCTCTCGCACAATATCAGCAACAATACCAGTCCACATGGCTGCCATGTTCTGAGTGAGTTGCTCATCAACATTACCCATAAGTTGTTGCAAACCTCTCGACACGTTCCAGCTCACAACACAAACATGGATTTCTCAAGATATAAGTGAAGAACAGTCCCAAGTTTTCTCTCTTTTGCTTCTTGCACACACTTTCTTTCTTTGGGCAGATCTCTTTTTTGCCTCTTTTTTCTCTTTTTTGACAAACTTTCAACAAGGGACTTGGATCTGAACACACACTTTGGGGGAATCACGAAAATCACAATAGATGAAGTCAACCAACAAGAACATGCAGCTGAAACTTTGGCAGCAAACACACACGAACTGATCTGATTTTTCTGGGTGGAAAACACGATGGGAATTAGATCTAACAAGGATGAATGGAGAGCACACAGTGTGGGCTTTTCAAAATGCATAAAAACACTCAAAATGGACTCCGGATGACAAAGATATGCATGATTTGGTGGAGGATGCAGATCTGAAATCTGTGCACGAAAATGAACACAAACACACAAGATTGGATGGTGGGAAACTCAGCAACTAAAAACAAAGATCTGGTGGACAAGAACTTGATAAAACTCACCAAATAATAGATTAAAGGCTGCAAAGGGCTAGGTAAAGGGATTTTTTTGTGGGGCTATTTTCTGGACTTTTAGGATGAACAAGAACACAAACTAAACTAGGGATACAAGCTCCTACCGTGTCAACCGAAGCTCTGATGCCAAGATGATATGGGGTTGCCCAATCTTCATGGAGGATCTGCTCTATGTTGTGAATCAACGCCACCTGAAGGGTACGAAGGAAAACCCTCGATCCCAACCAACAACGCTGTCGAGTAAAGGATAACTAGTGCAACCTGACGAGCCCGAAGCTACCTATTGCAAATGCAACAACCAACGACAAGTATTCGCCCAACCACACTCTTAGTTCCAATCCATGCAACCACGCACGAAGTTGGAAGCACGAACTGGTCGCCGCCTCAACGACTGCTGTTGTAAAATCACAAAGTGAGTTTACCCTCTCATAAGGCAAGATTATAAGAGCTAAGGAGGAAGTGAACTCTCAAACAATATTTTGGTTGCACTTAGCTAACCTATGCTGAAATCAAATTGCCAAAGAGTTGTGGCTCAAGTGGGGGAAGGGGTATTTATACTAGGAACAGCCCTCCTAGTTTAGGTGTGAAACCAGGCCAAAAGAGGGGCTCAAATTCGTACTAACCAGCTGGTCAAGGGAGCAAACTCATGGAGCCTCGCGCAGCAATTAATGCCCTGGACACCTTGCATTGGAACTCTCATATCCTTTGACTCAGGACTCCAAATGATGCACCGTTTGATTTTCCTGAAAGTAGACTTCATATGCTCTCCATTTTGTACTCCCACACATACTGGATGCTCATATATTTGCGTTGCATGATTCAGCAAGTTCTGGGACGAATTCTGGAACTGCACATGCAACAATAGAGTGTTGAGATGGCTTGCTATTCTTCCTTGCGGTGTAACTAGTTGTCCTTGTCACCAAAACAAGGCTTTCATCAGAGTTGAAACTTGTTCTCTTTAAACTTGTTGAATGGGCTCCAAAACTTGGTTCTTCATGTGCTGAATATCGTTGGTTGTCCTCGACATTGTACCTAAATAAAATCAGCACACGAGATTTAGGCAGTATAAAGTTCTCATGGCCATTTGAATTATGATAAGCTAGGAGCGCGTTCACCTCTTGTGCTATTTGTTTGGCACGGCTCCTTGTCATGGGACCCAAATAGATCTTCTTTGTAGAAGCTTCACTTGATGGCTGAGATTTATCATCAGGAGAAGATGATAAACGAGGTGAAACTGGGATGTCCTCATCAAAAACCCAAGAAAACAAGCTTATCAACACCAAAAAGGCATTTGTCCATATTAGCATAAAGGCGCTCTTTCTTAAGTGTTTGCACACGGTTCTAAGATGGGTGACATGATCATTGAGAGATTTGCTAAACACAAGAATGTCATCAAAGTAGACCACAATAAATACACCAATATAGGGTCGAAGAACAAAATGCATGAGTCGCATAAAGGTACTGGGTGCTTCGGATAAACCTATTGGCATAACAAGCCATTAAGATAAGCCAAACTTGGTCTTAAATGCGGTTTTCCACTCATCACCTTCTTGGATGCGTATTTGATAGTAGCCACTTTTAAGATCAATTATAGAAAAAATGGCGGCTCCGCTAAGTTCATCTAGCATATCATCTAGGCGTGGAATGGGGTAACGATAACGCACGGTAATAGCACTGATAGAAAGACAATCGGAACACATGTGAAATGTACCATCTTTCTTGGGAACAAGTATTACCGGTACGGCACAAGGGCTCAAACTTTCTCGTACATGGCCGTTGTCGATGGTATGTTGTACTTGCCATTGGATCTCATTAGTTTCCTCGGGGTTGACGCGGTAGGGAGCCTTGTTAGGAAGGGGTGCTCCGGGGATGAGGTCGATTCGGTGCTCAATGCCTCATAGTGGAGGTAGACCCGGAGGTAGCTCATAGGGGAAAACGTCTTGGAATTCCTGCAAAAGAGAAGTTAACACTAGAGGTAGATTGTGAGAGGTGTTTGTTTTTGGTGCCTCGTCCTTGCACAAAAGGACATAGTGCATGACACGTGATGGGTTCTGATGCGGAGCATTCTTCGGTCATCCCCATGGACCTTCCATCGACTATCCAAGCTCCAAGTGGACCCATGACAAGAGGAAGAGCTCGTGCTATTCAATCCGAGGTGACATCACTCCTATTCGAGTTCCCCTTTTATTCCAGTGAGACATGGCTACTACCTAAGTCTAAGACGATATGTGTGATCAGGTACAACGTTCAAGCCAAGGAACCAGGAGCTGAGGAAGAAACGACAGGCGTCAACTCTCTGGACAGCCCGGAACTTCCGGCCACAGCCCGGAACTTCCGACCCCCGGAACGTCCGGCCTACCCGGAGCCTCCGGCCTCCGACGACATCGACCAACATGGGCGTGCCAACTATCTGGTTAGCCCGGAACCTGCCCGGAACACGTCCCGGACCTTCTGGCTCCCAGAACTTCCGGTCCACCCGGACCTTCCGGTCCCCGGACGCCAGCCCAGCTCCACCCACGCCAACTCTCTGGTCAAGCCGGACCCTGCCCGGACCTTCCGTCGCCCGGAACTTCCGGCCCCGCCCGGAACTTCCGGCCCTGCCTCCGCGCAACCACTTGGGCCGAGGCCCGTCTACCCTTTCGCCCCGTAAACTATATGTACTCCTCCACCTCCTCCTAGTTAGGGTTAGCATTGGTTTAGCTCATATTTCGTGTGAGAGCCCTTGCTCATCCACTTGGTACTTCTCCTCGGAGCTCACGACCTCTTCGGAGAAGATTCCCCAAGCGGATTCAAGACCCCCTCTAGGGTGGCCCCCATCAAGACCTCCTCACGGAGAAGAACGGCTACTCGTGTATCTTCCCCTTGTTGATTTTGAATCTTGTGCTACCCTATGTGTTCGGTGATCTAGCCCTTGTGTGATCGATACTTGTCGGTTTAGTGTTTCTCTTGTGTGTTTTTCCTTGTGTTCTTCTGCTCGTTCGTCGTGTTTTCCCCATAGGATTCCCTCCAAACGTGAAAGATCTCCGATTAGGGTTCCACCCTACGTCATCTTGGTATCATGAGCCACATTGATCACGTTTTTGGAGCCCCTACCCCGTGTTTTCTAGCTTGATTTTGTTGTTTTCGTCCTAAATCCGAAAATCCCCCACCAAAACTAGCCCCAATTTTTTCTTTGTGATTTGTTGGTGTGATGAAGTTTTGTTGGATTTGATCCACGGATTTCTTTTGCTTCGAGTGGATATAGCTTCCCCTCCCTTCTTCCCTTCTAATTTCTTCTTTTTCACCTCAGGATTAGGGTTTTTCCCCCAATTTTTCCGCCCAAACCCTCGATCCCGAAGTCCCTGTTCTTGGCAGAATCGCGACCACCGGAACTTCCGGCCCAGCCCGGAGCTTCCGGCCCCCGGACCTTCCGGCCCAGCACGGAACTTTGGGCCCCCGAACCTTCCGTCTTGCCCGGAACTTCCGACCTAGACAGAAAGGTCGCGCATCTTTGGTGACTCCCGCTACTTCAGCAACTCCGACCATGGTGCAACGACATCTTCACCAACGTACTGAAGACCGTGCATCACATCATCGTCCACATTCGCATCCATTTGGAACCTTCAACCGTAAGCAAGGACGGTAATCTCGATGACATCTTTGTCCAAACCTTGCCATTGCATTGATAAACATCATAGCCATCTTTTGTGTTGCTTACCCATCGAGACTAGCCATTGAGTATTGCAGTCAACGTGACTTGTGCACATTAGTGATCATACTCCATAGCATACATACCATACTACCATGGTGCATATCTTGGGATCCACTTGTGTGTCACAAAGTTGTCATCACATACACAATTGCTATCTTGGTTCGTGAAGTATTGCATGAGAAAAGAGCTCAAAAGTGAAAGAGCCACCCAAGCTTTTAAGCAAAGAGGAAAGATAAGCAAAGAGCTTACGAGCAAGAACCATAGCATCATACTACATTAAGATTGTCATATTGGATCATCTTGGATCATAGCACCGAAATACCATACATATAGCATACTTGGGATAGAGATCGTTACATTTTTGCCTAGTAGGTTGTGCACAAGTTCCGTATCCGCCTATTGTGCAATCGTGCTAGCGTCTCTCTAGTATTGTGCAACAAGAGCATTTTCGTGGATTCCACATTTTGGCTCACTTTTGGTTTGCACAATCCCACTTATCTATTTGTGTGTATGTTTCCATGTACCCCTTCTTGCTTGGTCTACTTGTTGCATTTGCAAATTTGTGAATCTTTTCCAACATTATTGAAGCTCACTTACAATTGCATCAAATTTTGTGCCACCATTCTCACCAAACTCCACCATAAGCTTTTATTTATGTAGGTGTAAGAACCGACAAGGATTGTTACCAATAGTGCTATTTCATTGTCCGCATTTGAGTGAACTTGATTCATCATCAACATCGGTCAAAGGTACATTGGTATAAGTTCTTCTCCTTCTACCACTCACATTTTTGCTTGGAATGATGGATAGGCCGACTACTTCTACCAACCCACTTTTCCTCGAGCAAGACGACGACATGTCATCATACGTCACCAAGAGCCACCTCTTTGGTGCACAACGCGCGTTGCATCAAGAGCAACAAGCAATGAGCGACCGCATCGACAACCTCGCCATCGACTTGCGACTCTCCGAGCAACGTACAAGAGACTACTTCGATAACAAGTTCGACGCTCACAAGCAAGAGAATGATGCAAGAATGGACGAGATCCGCGCCTTGATGAGGAACCGGCATCATTCCACTTCATCCTCAAGACGGAGCCGCTCGAGTCGACACTCCGACGACACCTTCTACGACTCAAGTACACTGTCATCGAACACTCTTCGACGAGCCGCGCGTCATGACCGTCATGCATCTCGCAACCCGCTACGTGACAAGCATTCACAAGAGCAAGTCGATGAGCAAGTCCCTCGTCCTCAATCAAACCAAGCCGCTTTTGCCCAAGCTCAAGAACGATAACGACTACGGCGCCAAGAGGAAGAACGAGCGCGTCTACACCAAGAAGAACAAGACGCCGAGGCTCAACGTCTTCAACAACAACAACGAGAAGCGAAAGCTCTTGAGGCGCAACGTGCCCTTCAAGAATCAAGTCGAGCCATCGCCAACCGCTATCGCGAACGGCGCAATCAAGAGGAAGCCCTTCGAGAAGAAATCCAAGAGAGGAACTACCAACCACGTGTGCAACGTCAAGTTCCTCAAGCTCCTCCACAAGCTCGTCAAGCTCCACCCTAACCTTAAGTTCAACAAGAGCAAGTTGATCATGGACTTCCTCCACACCAAGAGCAACATGAAGATGATTGTCATGCACGTCTTCCACAACGGGCGTACCAATCACTATAGCTTCAAGATGAAAGGGAAGGAATATGTGCTACGACCTATGTCTCCTAGTCAAGTGATAGCCTACAAACAAGCCACCCATCATGGAGAGAAGAGTTAGAAAATGATCCACAAAAAAGTGAGTGAGAGCCACAAGCAAAACTTGAGCGCCTCTTCGCCTAGACAGAAAAACCTCATCCTGTTTGCCACCAAAAGTGAGATGAGATAAATGTGCGAGAACCCATCTAGTGTGATGCACTTTGTCCTTGTGTGCAAGGATGGAGAGCCAACAACTAACACCTCTCACGAGCTACCTTTAGTGTTTCAATCCCTTTTGCAGGAATTCCAAGATGTTTTCCCCGATGAGCTACCTCTGGGCCTACCTCCTCTTCGAGGCATTGAACATCGAATCGACCTCATCCCCGGAGCGCCTCTACCAAACAAAGCCCCATACCGAGTCAATCCCAAAGAAACCAAGGAGATTCAACAGCAAGTACAACAAGTCATCGACAATGGTCATGCACGTGAAAGCTTAAGCCCTTGTGCAATTCCTGTTATACTTGTGCCTAAGCCCGATGGAAGTTTCCGCTTGTGTTCCGATTGTAGACCTATAAATGCTATTACCGTTCGCTATAGGTATCCCATTCCTCGCCTAGATGATATGCTTGATGAACTTAGTGGAGCCAACTTTTTCTCAAAAATTGATCTTAAAAGTGGCTATTATCAAATCCGCATTCAAGAAGGTGATGAATGGAAAACTGGTTTCAAAACCAAATTTGGCTTATATGAGTGGTTAGTAATGCCTATGGGTCTATCGGAGGCTCCCGGTACTTTCGTGCGCCTTATGCATTATGTGCTTCGCCCTTATATTGGAGTTTTTGTTGTGGTTTACTTTGATGATATCCTTGTGTTTAGCAAAACCATGAAAGAGCATCTTCATCATGTTAGGGCTGTTTTGCAAACCCTTCGCAAGAAAAGCCTTTATGCAAACATGAAAAAATGCACATTTGGTGTTGACAAAGTGGTTTTCTTGGTTTTTGTTGTCTCCTCAAAGGGTGTCCATGTTGATGAATCTAAGATTGAAGCAATTAAAACTTGGCCCCAACCCACCAATTTGCAACAAGTGCATAGCTTTCTTGGTCTTGCGGGTTTTTATCGTCTCTTTGTGAAAGACTTTAGCACAATTGCCGTCCTTTGCATGCCTTGAGTAAGAAGAATACTCCTTTTGTTTGGGGATCTTTGCAATCCACCGCTTTTGATGAGCTCAAGTCTTTGCTTACACATGCTCCGATTCTTGCTTTGCCCAATTTTGACAAAACTTTTGAGGTTCATTGTGATGCCAGTGGTACCAGAATTGGCGGAGTTTTGATGCAAGAAAAACGAGCAATTGCATATTTTAGTGAAAAACTCTCTGGTGCTCAACTTAACTATCCCATCTATGACAAGAAATTATATGCTCTAGTAAATGCGCTACATGTTTGGGAACATTACCTTAGACCTCATGAGTTTGTCATCCATACCGATCATGAAACACTTAAGTACTTAAAAGGTCAAACTAAGTTGAACAAGCGTCATGCCAAATGGAGTGAATTTATTGAATCTTTCCCATATGTGATCAAGTACATTAAGGGTAAGGAAAATGTAGTTGTGGATGCACTTTCTCGCATATGCACGCTTGTCACTAAACTTGAGTTGAATGTTATTGGGTTTCAAAGACATCAAAGACTTGTATGCTAATGATCCATCTTTTGCTATTCCTTATGCTAAGTGTTTGACGCATACTTCTTGGGAACAATATTATATCAAGGATGCTTATCTTATGAAAGCTAACAAACTATGCATTCCCGAGTCGTCTCTTCGTTTGCTCCTTTTGCAAGAGGCTCATGGAGGCGGACTCATGGGACATTTTGGACGAGATAAGACATTCGCCATGCTCTCCAAGAACTACTTTTGGCCCAAGATGTTTCGGGCGTCTCACGCTTCACCAACCGATGCTCTACATGTCACAAAGCTAAGTCTAAAGCTCAATCTCATGGTCTTTACATGCCCCTTCCTATTCCTTATCAACCTTGGGAAGACATTAGCATGGATTTTGTACTTGGTTTTCCTAGAACTCAAAATGGATTATGTGTTTGTTGTTGTGGATAGATTTTCCAAGATGGCACATTTCATTCCTTGCAACAAGATAGACGATGCTTCACACATTGCAAATCTATTTTGTAGGGAAATCTTGCGAATCCATGGAGTAACAAAGACAATCGTCTCCGATCATGACGTCAAGTTCTTGAGTTACTTTTGGAAGACCCTATGCGCCAAGCTCGGAATCAAGCTCTTGTTCTCATCCACATACCATCCTCAAACCGACGGCCAAACGGAGGTGACAAACTGGACTCTCTCCACTCTACTTTGCGTACTGATCAAGAAGAACATCAAGGAGTGAGAGGCATGTCTACCCATAGCCTAGTATGCCTACAATCGTGCAAGACATTCGACTACCGGCAAGTCCCCCTTCAAGGTCGTCTACGGCTTCAACCCGTTGTCACCATTGGACATTCTACCTCTTCCTCTACAAGAGCGCACCAACATGGATGCGAGTGCACGGGCAAGCTACATCAAGAAGATGCATGAGGATACAAGGCACACCATCGAGCGCCAAGTACAACGACTAGCGACCAAGCTCAATGTCAACAAGCAACCCATGGTCTTCAACATTGGTGATCTAGTGTGGCTACACCTTCGCAAGGACCGCTTCCCCAACGAACGAAAGTCCAAGCTTCTCCTTCGAGCCGATGGACCTTTCAAGGTGCTAGCACGCTACAATGATAACGCCTACAAGATCGACCTACCACGAGACAAGTACAATGTGAGCGACATCTTCAACGTCAAGGACCTCGCGCCGTACCATGGTGATGAGGATTTTGATCCGAGGTCGGCTATTTCACAAGGGGGCGGGGGGGGGGGGGGGAGATGATGCGGAGCATCCTTCGGTCATCCCCATGGACCTTCCATCGACTATCCAAGCTCCAAGTGGACCCATGACAAGAGCAAGAGCTCCTGCTATTCAATCCGAGGAGAGATCACTCCTATTCGAGTTCCCCCTTTTCTTCCCGTGAGACATGGCTACTACCTAAGTCCGAGACGCTATGCTTGATCAGGTACAACGTTCAAGCCAAGGAACCAGGAGCTGAGGAAGAAACGACAGGCGTCAACTCTCTGGACATCCCGGAACTTCCGGCCATAGCCCGAAACTTCCGGCCCCCGGAACGTCCGGCCTACCCGGAGCCTTCGGCCTCCGACGACATCGACCAGCGTGGGCGTGCCAACTATCTGGTTAGCCCGGAACCTGCCCGGAACCCGTCCCGGACCTTCCGGTCCCCGGACGCCAGCCCAGCTCCACCCGCGCCAACTCTCTGGTCAAGCCGGACCCTGCCCGGACCTTCCGTCGCCCGGAACTTCCGGCCCTGCCTGCGCGTAGCCACTTGGGTCGAGGCCCGTGTACCCTTTCGCCCCGTAAACTATATATACTCCTCCACCTCCTCCTAGTTAGGGTTAGCATTGGTTTAGATCATATTTCGTGTGAGAGCCCTTGCTCATCCACTTGGTACTTCTCCTCGGAGCTCACGACCTCTTCGGAGAAGATCCCCCAAGCGGATTCAAGACCCCCTCTAGGGTGGCCCCCATCAAGACCTCCTCATAGAGAAGAACGGCTACTCATGTATCTTCCCCTTGTTGATTTTGAATCTTGTGCTACCCTATGTGTTCGGTGATCTAGCCCTTGTGTGATCGATACTTGTCGGTTTAGTGTTTCTCTTGTGTGTTTTTCCTTGTGTTCTTCTGCTTGTTCGTCATGTTTTCCCCGTAGCATTCCCTCCAAACGTGAAAGATCTCCGATTAGGGTTCCACCCTACATCGGGTTCTCACACACTTCTCTGATCTCATGTTTGGTGTCAAATAGGACTAAGATTTTCTTGTCTCTCATCGTGGAGGCACTCAATTTTGGCTTGTGGCGCTCACTCTCTTTTTGGTGGTTCGCTCTCTCAGTATTCTCTCCACGATGGGTGGCTTGCTTGTCGGTCATCACTTGGCTTGGAGACATAGGTCGTAGCACATACTCCTTTCCTTTCATCTTGAAGCTATAGTGATTTGTATGCCCATTGTGGATGACGCCTCGGTCAAATTGCCATGGCCGTCCAAGAAGGAGGTGGCAAACGGACATCGGAATGACATCACACTCCAAAGTGTCTTCGTAAGCTCCGATCTTGAAGGAAACTTTGACCGTGGGATCTGCTTGGATAGTGCCGGAGTCGCTTAGCCATTGAACCTTGTAGGGGTGCGGGTGCTTCGTCTTCACCAATTGGAGCTTCGAGCATAGTTCTTCACTTGCTAAGTTATGGCAACTCCCTCTATCAATGATGAACTTGACGAACCTTCCATTGATGCCAGCTTTGGTGTGGAAGATATGGCATCATTGGTCTTCGCCTTGTTGATGTTGAAAAGTCAAGACCTTGGAGACAACGAGAGCGGGGCTCGAATCTTCGTCACAAAAGACTTGATCATCTCCATCTTCGTTCACGCGCCGGTGCATGGCCACTTGCTCAAGGGCTTCCATCTCCTCTTCACTCATGGAGTCGTAGGTTCCGTCGTCGTTGAGGATCATGGTGCGCTTGTTGGTACACTCAAAGGACTTGTGGCCTCGTCCGCCGCATGTGAAGCATTTGAAGGAACTTGTCTTGATGGTCTCATCGGTTGGGGTACATGATGATGAAGCTCTCGGCTTGAAGTTTCTTGTAGTAGGAGGACAACTTGAGGTTGTCAAAGTTTTCTTGTAACTTGACTTGTCGTCGTTGCTTGTAGATGGCTTGGTTGAGGTAGAAGGTGTTGGATTTGTTGAAGTTTGGTTGTTAGTGAAACCATAGGACTTGGATGAGAACTTGGCGTACTTGAAGTCATCTTGCACTTGGCGTTCCGCTTTGGTAGCTTGATGCACTAGCTCGATGAGATTCGAGTATGGTTGGAAGTCGGCAATCTTCTTGATAGGATGATTGAGTCCATTCAAGAAACATGCCATAGTTTGCTCATCATCTTCCGTGACATTGGCTCATATTATGGCAATCTCCATTTGCTTGTAGTATTCTTCAACGCTCTTGGTTCCTTGCTTGAGGAGTTGGAGTTTCTTGAAGAGGTCGCGGTTGTAGTAGGTTCGCACGAAACGTGATCTCATGACATCCTTCATTTGCGCCCAAGTTGTGATGGGTCGTTCACCTTTTGCCGCTCGGCGCTTGATGATTTGTTCCCACCAAATGAGGACGTAGTCTTGGAACTCAAGGGATGCCATCGCGATCTTCTTCTCTTCCTAATAGTTGTGCAAGCAGAAGATTTTGTCAACCTTCAATGCCCATGAAAGGTACTCTTCGTGATCATTGCTTCCGGAAAACTTGGGCATGGTAAACTTGAGTTTGCCGTATCGTTGCTCTTCATTGTGTTGGGGTCGAGGGTGATGACGTCCTTGACAAGGAGGATTTTCTCCCTCAACTTGCTCTTGTCTTGGAGGATTTCCGTTGTCTTCTTGCTCTTCGTGAACTTGAGGTTCTTGTCTAACTTGTGGAGGAGCTTGACGAGCTTGACGATGCACGCGAGCTTGATATATTTGTTCCTGAACTTCATCACGAAGTGCTTCTTGTTGCTCACGAGCTTGTCGGTTGCGTGTGGCTATGGCTGGACTTGAATCTTGGAGGGCACGTTGCGCCTGAAGTACTTGAGCTTCGCGTAGTTGTTGTTCTTGACGTTGTGCCTCGGCATCTTGTGCATCTTCGTGTTGACGTGCTCGCTCTTCCTCTTGCTGTTGGTGTAGGCGTTGTCATTCTTGTGCTTGCGCGAAAGTAGCTTGGTTTTGACGGTGTCGATGTTCTTGTGCGCGAGCTTGCTCTTGAGAGTTGGTGTCGTGTAGAGGATTGCGGTTGGCGTGACGGTCTTGGCGCGTGGCTCATCAAAGAATGTTCGATGTCGGAGTACTTGAGCTGGAGATAGTGTCGTCAGAGTGTCGACTCGAGCGGCTCCGTCTTGAGTAGGACGAAGTGGTAGAAGAGCGGTTGACCAACAAGGCACGAATCTCTCCCATTCTTGCGTCATTCTCTTGTTTGTGTCCGTCGAGCTTGTTGTCGAAGTAGTCTCTTGTATGTTGCTCGGATAGTCGCAAGTCAGTGGTGCGATGGTTGATGCGGTCGCTCATTGCTTGTTGCTCTTGATGCAAAGCTCATTCTGCACCAAAGAGGTGGCTCTTTGTGACATAGGAGGACATGTCGTCGTCTTGCTCGATGAAGAGTGGGTTGGTAGAAGTACTTGGCCTATCCATCATTCTTAGCAAATACGTGAGTGGGAGAAAGAGAAGAACTTATACCAAATGTACCTTGACCGATGTTCAAGATGGATCAATGATAACTCAAATGTGGAACAAGGAAATAGCACAATTGGTACCAATTCTACACAAGTAAAAGCTTATAGTGGAGCTCGGTTAGGATGGTGGCACAAAATTTGATGTAATTGTTAGTGCGCCTCAATAATGTTGGAAAAGATTGGCAAATTTGCAAATGCAACAAGTAGACCAATAGCAAGATATGGTACACGAAAACACGCACACAAATAGATAAATGTGATCGTGCAACCAAGGAATGAGCCAAAATGTGGAATCCACGAAAATGCTCTTGTTGCACAACACTAGAGAGACGCTAGCACGATTGCACAATAGGCGGATACTAAACTTGTGCACAACCTACTAAGCAAAAATGCAACGACTTCTATCCCAAGTATGCTATATGTATGGTATTCCAATGATATGATCCAAGATGATCGAGTATGACAATATTAATGTAGTATGATGCTATGATTCTTGTTTATAAGCTCTTTGCTTATCTTTCCTCTTTCCTTAAAAGCTTGTTTGGCTCTTTCTCTGTGGAGCTCTTTTCTCATGCAAAGCTTCACGAACCAAGATAGCAATTGTGTATATGCAATGACAACCTTGTGACACAAGAGATGATACCAAGATATGCACCACGATGGTATGGTATGTATGTTATGGGAAGTATGATCACTAATGTGCACAGGATACGTTGCCGGCAATGCTCAAAGGCTAGTCTCGATGGGTAAGCTACGCAAAATGGGCTAAGAGGTTATCAATGCAATGGCAAGAATGTACAATCATGGGATATCATGATACCAAGATGAGGTTTCCATTGAGGTTGGTTGTTTGTAAGCAAGAACGGATGACGGTGAGGTGGTCGATGTCGATGACGAGTCCGTGGCGAAGACGAGCGGCGGTGATGTTGATGTCGAACGGAAACTGTCGTGGATTTGTCACGACATATGTCCTTAGTGTCAGGACTTAGTCGCGAGGCCAACGCATCTATGTGGTAGCTTGAGAGGGGTTGAGCGGAATCGAGAGACGCAACACAAAACAAGGATTTAGACAGCTTCGAGCCCCGGGAAACATCATCCGGTAATAGCCCTACATGCTGTTTGTGGCTAGGTCTCATTATGATCATGAGAGAGTCGCCGCATAAGCCGGCTCTCCCTTTGTGTCTAACCCTAGAGATTGTTTCTTCTTGCTTCTTGTCCCCCTTTGGGGAGCCCTGCCCCTCTTTATATAAGTTAGAGGGGCGGGTTACATGTGGAGTCCTAGTAGGCCTAGGACTAGCCTACCTTCTACTACAAGCCGGATACAAGTCCGGGTTTTGATTCCTTGTAAGGGAAATATTCCTTACACCTTTCTTCTTACGTCGGCCCACCATCACATGAACCGGCCTACTGGGCCTTGGGCCTTGTCGTCCGTTTGACCCGCCCGCCGGGTCTCCATTGATGAGTCACAATGTCCAAGCGGGTTATATGTAAACCGCCATATCCAGGCAGATCGCCAGTGAGTCGCCTAGCTCCAGCCGGGTCAAAAGATCCGGCCGGGTCATACCGTGGGGTATATCCCCGACAGAAACCACAACTCAAATTTTCAAAGAAAAATGTGTCAAAATTGTCGGAGTTGGTAGCGGGAAAGCGATGGTGGTGCTATGCGGAAATGGTGGTGTTATGCCGAGGTGTATGTGGGCACCGGAACAAAGTTTGGCAAGAGTTAGGCGGGAAACAGAGCGGTCAATGGAAGTGTTGCTATCAGGGGCCGGATGTCCGGGGTAGCCGGATATCTCGGCAGTCGGGCCGAATGTCCGGGGCTCTGGATCCATGGACGAACTCGATGAACTCCGTGTGGAAAAGGCAAATTTAGGGCAAAATTTGGGAGATTTTGTGGATGGAAATTGGGGAAAAGATGGGGAAAAGCTAGATCTACCTGCAACACACGAAATCCGCGGATCAAATCCAACAAAACTTCATCACACCAACAAATCAAAAAAAATTGGGGCTATTTTTGTGGGGAATTTTCGAATTTGGGACAAAATCAACAAAACAAGGCTACAAAACTAAGAGGGGGGCTCCGAAATCGTGATCAACATGGCTCATGATACCAAGATGATGTAGGGTGGAACCCATATGGCCGATCTATCATGAAAGGAGCGGATCCCAACGAAGAACACGAAGAACATGAGGGGAAACACGAGGGAAAAAACGAGAGAATCACTCAAACCATAAAGATTCGGTCACACATATGCTAGATCCTCGAAACATGAAGAGATAAACGATTCGAATCCAACAAAGGACGATACAAGTGGTAGCTAGTTCATCTCCGTGAGGAGGTCTTGAGGGGTCTTCCCATGAAGGGGTCTTGAATCCAAGGTGGATCTTCTCCGAAGACGTGTCGGTCCCTCGCGGTGGAGTAGATCCGGATGGATGAGCGAGGCTCTATCTCACATATGAGCTATCACAATGCTGATGCTAGAAAGAGGGACGAGGAGGAGTATATATAGTCTAGGTGGGCGAAGGGGTACATGGGCCTCGGGCCCTTACACTGTGCACAGACAGGGGAGGCCGGATGTCCGGGCGTCGAGCCGGATGTCTGGGCCTTCGCGAGGTGCCGGATGTTCGGGCGATCAGGGTTGGCCTTGACACTCTCTGGATAGACGGGTGTCAGTGTCAAAACTGGCGGATCTCGGGTAGGGGGTCCCGAACTGTGCGTCTAAGGTCGATGGTAACAGGAGACAGGGGACACAATGTTTTTCCAGGTTCGGGCCCTCTCTATGGAGGTAATACCCTACTTCCTTCTTGATTTATCTTGATGAATACGAGTATTACAAGAGTTGATCTACCACGAGATCATAATGGTTAAACCCTAGAGGTCTAGCTTGTATGACTAAGGTAATTAATATCTCCCCCCCCCCTCCGGACTAGCATGGAACAATCAAAAATTATAGATACGTTGGAGACGTATCAAGCATCCCCAAGCTTAATTCCTGCTCGTCCTCGAGTAGGTAAATGATAAAAAATAATTTTTGATGTGGAATGCTACTTAGCATAATTTTCAATGTAATTCTCTTAATTATGGTATGAATATTCAGATCCGAAAGATTCAAGACAAAAGTTCAATATTGACATAAGAATAATAATACTTCAAGCATACTAACTAAGCAATTATGTCTTCTCAAAATAACATGGCCAAAGAAAGTTATCCCTACAAAATCATATTTTTCTAATTCGAATAAAATAGCAATAAAAATCCAAATAAAATATTTATTTGATTTTAAATATTTTTTCTCCAATATTTGTTTTATTTTGGAGAAGTCATATTATCTGCTCTCTTTTATTTTTTTTATATTCGAAATATTTTCGGAGAGAAAAATTATTAAAACCAAAATGATCCCCTTTTCAATATTAGAGAAGAATTCAAATATGAAAATGACTGAAATCCCCAACTCTCTCTGTGGGTCCTTGAGTTGCTTAGAATTTCTAGTATCAAAACCAAAATGCAAATAAAATATGATATGCATATGATGACCTATGTATAACATTCCAAATTGAAAATTTGGGATGTTACATCCCCGGCAACGGCGCCAGAAAAGAGGTTGATGTCTACTACGCAATTTTATTCTTGTAGACTTGTGTTGGGCCTCCAAGCACAAAGTTTTGTAGGACAGTAGCAATTTTCCCTCAAGTGGATGACCTAAAGTTTATCAATCCGTGGGAGGTGTAGGATGAAGATGGTCTCTCTCACACAACCCTGCAACCAAATACAAGAAATCTCTTGTGTCCCAAACACACCTGATACAGTGGCAAATTGTATAGGTGCACTAATTCTGCGAAGAGATGGTGATAAAAGTGTAATATGGATGGTAGAAATATATTTTCATAATATGAATAAATAAAAATAGCAAGGTAGAAAATAGTAAACGAGCACAAAAACGGTATTGCAATGCTTGAAAATGAGGCCTAGGGTCCGTACTTTCGCTAGTGCAATCTCTCATAATGCTAATATAATTGGATCATATAACCGTCCCTCAAAGTGCGACGAAGAAATCACTCCGAAGTTCCTATCTAGCGGAGAACATAAGAAAGAATTGTTTCTAGGGTACGAAACCACCTCAAAGCTATTCTTTCCGATCAATCTATCCTAGAGTTCGTACTGAAATAAACCAAGCTATTTTCTCCGATCGATCTAACCAAGAGTTCGTACTAAAATAACACCAAAGCAAATCCAGATTCGTAATTTTCAATCCAACACAAAGAATTTCAATGACTACCCCAAGATTTCTACCAGAGAAACAAAGACAAGAACGTGCATCAACCCCTGTGGATAGATTACACCTCGGCCCTGAGGGTGGACTACTCCCTCCTTATCGTGGTGGCTACCGGGATGATGAAGACGGCCACCGGAGATGATCCCCCCTCCGGCAGGGTGCCAGAACGGGGTCTAGTTTGGTTTTTCAGTGGCTACAAAGCCTTGCGGCGGCGGAAATTCTGATCTAGGGTTTTATGGTTTCTCTATTTATAGGATTTTTTGCGTCGGTTTCACGCTAAGATGGGCCTCGAGGTGAGCACAACCCACCGGGGCATGGACAAGGGCCCAAGCGCGCCCCGGTGTCTTGTGCCCTACTCCTTCACCTTTTGGTCCTTCCACAAAGCTTTAGAGGTCTCTTTTGTTCCAAAAAAACCGTCAAAAAGTTTCAGCTCATTTGGAGAACTTTCAGTGCTGCACAAAAAACAACACCACGGTAGTTCTGCTGAAAACAGCGTCAGTCCGGGTTAGTTCCATGCAAATCGTACCACAACTATATAAAATTGTTGTAAACATGGCTTGAATACTTCATAAATTATAGATACGTTGGAGACGTATCAGTGGCATGCCGTAACGTACGGGTGTTACAACCAATAATGGGAGGGCATTCCTGGCATCGGTCAACATATATGTGGAAACAATATCTCCACTATGGAGGACACAAAATTTTGGGGCGGCGCGCCAGAACTCATCACTAGAAAATGAAGTTGCTTCAAGGACTGCCATATAAAGGACCGATGTTCACTAAAACAGTCATAACTATGTCATCCGGAGTCTGTTTCGGACCCACAAGTACTCAAAATGCTCGCGATGAGCATGGGAATCTAGGAAATACTTCCAGCTTGCGTAGGAGGCCTGGAGGACCCTCAAATTCGGCCCCTAGGCAGGACTTTTTGCCCCTGAAAGTCAAAGAATATCATTTGCCGATGCTTACCAGACAAGTTTATGAACCCATTAGCACTCCTTTGGAAGGAAATCCGAGAGATTATGGTGAGAGTAAACATTAGTCCACCTGGTAAGGACAAACGTTGCATTCTGCACATGCTCTATGATCCGGGGAATCCCATTTTGTAGTAAATTCAATAAAATAAGGCGACTATAAGCCTTATTCTCCTAGTTTTTGCCGTGTGGCATGCCGTAACGTACGGGTGTTACAACCAATAATGGGAGGGAATTCCTGGCATCGGTCAATATATATGTGGAAACAATATCTCCACTATGGAGGACACAAAATTTTTGGGCGGGGCGCGAGAACTCGTCACGAGAAAATGAAGTTGCTTCAAGGATTGCCATATAAAGGACCGGTGTTCACTAAAACGGTCATAACTTTGTCATTCGGAGTCCGTTTCAGACACACAAGAACACAAAATGCTCGTGACGAGCGTGGGAATCTAGAAAATACTTACGGCTTGTGCAAGAGGCCCGAAGGACCCTCAGATTCACCCCCTAGGTCGGACGTTTTGCCACCGAAAGTCAAAGAACATCATTTGCCGCTGCTTTTCATAAAAGTTTCTGAACCCATTGGCACTCATTTGGAAGAAAATCCGAGAGATTATGGTTAGTATGAACATTAGTCCGGCTGGTTAGGAGAAATGTTTCGGACGTTATGCACATGCGCTATGATTCGGGGAATCCCATTTGGTTGTAAATTCAAGAAAATAAAGCAACGATAAGCCTTATTCTCATTGTTTTTACCGTGTGGCATGCCATAACGTACGTGTGTGATAGCCAATAATAGGAGGGCATTCCTGGCATCGGTCAATATATATGTGGAAACAATATCTCACTATGGAGGACACAAAATTTTAGGCCGGCGCGCTAGAATGTGTCACGAGAAAATGAAGTGCTTTCAAGGACTGCCATATAAAGGACCGGTGTTTACTACCTTTGTCATTCGATGTCCATTCCGGACCCACAAGTACTCAAAATGCTCGCGAGGAGCGTGGGATTCTAGAAAATAATTTCGGCTTGTGCAGGAGGCCTGAAGGACCTTTATATTCGTCCACTAGGCAGGACTTCTTGCCCCTGAAAGTCAAACAACATCATTTGCCGCTGCCTTTCAGACAAGTTTCTGAACCCATTGGCACTCCTTTGCATGGAAATCTGAGAGATTATGGTGAGTATAAACATTAATACACCTGGTAAGTACAAACGTTGCATTCTGCACATGCTCTATGATCCGGGGAATCCCATTTCGTTGTAAATTCAAGAAAATAAGGCAACTATAAGCCTTATTCTCCATGTTTTTGCCGTGTGGCATGCCGTAACGTACGTGTGTGACTACCAATAATAGGAGCGCATTCCTGGCATGGGTCAATATATATGTGGAAACAATATCTCCATAGTGGAGGACACAAAACTTTGCGGCGGCACGCCAGAACGCATCACGAGAAAATGAAGTTCTTTCAAGGACTACCATATAAGGGACCGGCGTTCACAAAAACGGTCATAACTTTGTCATTCGGAGTATGTTTCGGACCCACAAGTACTCAAAACGCTCGTGATGAGTGTGCGAATCTAGAAAAAACTTCCAGATTGCGCAAGAGGACCGGAGGACCCTAAAATTCTGCCCCTAAGAAGGACTTTTTGCCCCTGAAAGTCAAAGAACATCATTTGCCGTTGCTTTTCAGACAAGTGTCCGAACCCATTGGCACTCCTTTGGAAGGAAATCCGATAGATTATGGTGAGTATAAATATTATTCCACCTGGTAATGACAAACCTTGCATTCTGCGCATGCTCTATGATTCGAGGAATCCCATTTGGTTATAAATTCAAGAAAACAAGGCGACTATAAGCCTTATTCTCCCTGTTTTTGCCGTGTGGCATGCCGTAACGTACGTGTGTGACAAACAATAATAGGAGGGCATTCCTGGCATCGGTCAATATATGTGTGGAAACTATATCTCCACTATGGTGGACACAAAATATTGGGGCGGCCCACGAGAACGCGTCATGAGAAAATGAAGTTCTTTCTCAAGGACTGCCATATAAAGGACCGGTGTTCACTAAAACGGTCATAACTTTGTCATTCGGAGTCCCTTTCGGACCCACAAGTACTGAAAGTGCTCACGATGATCGTGTCAATCGAGAAAATACTTTCGGCTTGTATAGGAGGCCCGGAAGAACCTAGAATTCCGCCCCTAAGCAGGACTTTTCCCCCTGGAAGTCAAAGAACATCATTTGCCGCTGCTTTTGAGACAAGTTCCTGAACACATTGGCACTCATTTGGAAGGAAATCCGAGAGATTATGGTGATTATGAACATTAGTTCGCCTAGTAAGGACAAACGTTGCATTCTGCAGATGCTCTATGATCCAGGGAATCCCATTTGGTTGCAAATTCAAGAAAATAAGGCGACTATAAGCCTTATTCTTCCTGTTTTTGCCGTGTGGCATGCCATAACATACGTGTGTGACAGGCAATAACAGGAGGGCAGTCCTGGCATCAGTTAATATATATGTGGAAACTTTACATCTACTATGGAGGACACAAAATTTTGGGGCTGCGCGTGAGAACGCTTCCTGAGAAAATGAAGTTCTTTCAAAGACTACCATATAAAGGACCGGTGTTCACTAAAACAGACGTAACTTTGTCATTCGGAATCTGTTTCGGACCCACAAGTACTCAAAATGCTCGCGACGAGCGTGGGAATCTAGAAAATACTTCTGGCTTGCATGAGAGGCCCGGAGGACCCTCAAATTCGGCCCCTAAGCTAGAATTTTTGCCCCTGAAAGTCAAAGAACATCATCTGCCGTTGCTTTTCACACAAGTTTCTGAACCCATTGGCACTCCACCGGAAGGAAATCTGAGAGATTATGGTGAGTATAAATATTAGTCCGCCTGGTAAGGATAAACGTTACATTCTGCACATGCTCTATGATCCGGAGAATACTATTTGGTTGTAAATTCAAGAAAATAAGGCGACTATAAGCATTATTCTCCTTGTTTTTGCCGTGTGGCATGTCGTAACGTACGTGTGTGACGGCTGATAATAGGAGGGCATTACTGGCATCGGTCAATATATATGTGGAAACTTTACTTCCACTATGGAGGACAAAATTTTTTGGGGCAGCGCGTGAGAACGCGTCACGCGAAAATGAAGTTCTTTCAAAGAATGCCATATAAAGGACCGGTGTTCACTAAAACGGTCATAACGTTGTCATTCGGAGTCCGTCTCAGACGCACAAGTACTCAAAATGCTCATGATGAGCGTGGGAATCGAGAAAATACTTTCGGCTAATGCAAGAGGCCCGGAGGACCTTCAAATTCGGCCCTTAAGCAGGACCTTTTGCACTTGAAAGTCAAAGAACAACATTTATCGTTGCATTTCAATCAAGTTTCTGAACCCATTGACACTCCTTTGGAAAGAAATCCGAGAGATTATGGTGATTATAAACATTAGTCCGCCTGGTAAGGACGAACGTTGCATTTTGCACATGCTCTATGATCTGGGGAATCCCATTTGGTTGTAAATTGAAGAAAATAAGGCGACTATAAGCCTTATTCTCCTTGTTTTTGCTGTGTGGCATGCGGTAACGTACGTGTGTGACGGCCAATAATAGGAGGGCACTCCTGCCATCGGTCAATATATATGTGGAAACTTTACCTCCACTATGGAGGACACAAAATTTTGTGGCGGCGCGTGAGAACGCGTCACGAGAAAATGAAGTTCTTTCAAAGACTGCCATATAAGGGACCCGTGTTCACTAAAACGGTCATAATTTTTTCATTCGGAGTCCGTTTTGGACCCACGAGTACTCAAAATGCTTGCGACGAGCATGGAATACCCTCAAATTAGGCCCCTAAGCAAGACTTTTTTCCCCTGAAAGTCATAGAACATCATTTGCCGCTGCTTTTCAGACAAGTTTCTGAACCCATTGGCACTCCTTTGGAAGGAAATCCAAGAGATTATCTTGAGTACAAACATTGGTCCGCCTGGTAAGGAGAAATATTTCATTCTGCACATGTTCAAGAAAATAAGGCGACTATAAGCCTAATTCTCCTCGTTTTTGCCGTGTGGCATGCCGTAACATACGTGTGCGACGGCCAATAATAGGATGGCATTTCTAGCATCGGTCTATATATATGTGGAAGCTTTACCACCACTATGGAGGACACTAAATTTTGGGGTGGCGCATGAGAACGCGTCATGAGAAAATGATGTTTTTTCAAAGACTGCCATATAAAGGACCGGTGTTCACTAAAACGGTCATAACTTTGTCATTCGGAGTCTCTTTCAGACGCACAAGTACTCAAAATGCTCGCGACAAGCGTGGGAATCGAGAAAATACTTTCGGATTGCATAGGAGGCCCGGAAGACTCTCAAATTCGGCTCCTAAGCATGACTTTTTGCCCCTGAAAGTCAGAGAACATCATTTGCTGCTACTTTTCAATCAAGTTTCTGAACCCATTGTCGCTCCTTTGGAAGGAAATTCTAGAGATTATGGTGAGTATAAACATTAGTCTGCCTGGTAAGGACAAATGTTGCATTCCGCACATGCTCTATGATCCAGGGATCCCATTTGGTTGTAAATTCTAGAAAATAAGGCGACTATAAGCCTTATTCTCCTTGTTTTTGCCGTATGGCATGCCGTAACGTACGTGTGTGACGGCCAATAATAAGAGGGCATTCCTCACATAGGTTAATACATGTGTGGAAACAATATCTCCACTGTGGAGGACATCAAATTTTGGGGCGGCGTGCCAGAACGCGTCATGAGAAAATGAAGTTCTTTCAAGGACTGCCATATAAAGGACCGGTGTTCACAAAAACGCACATAACTTTGTCATTCGGTGTCTGTTTCGGACCCACAAGTACTCAAAATGCTCATGATGAGCATGCGAATCTAGAAAATACTTCCGGCTTGCACAAGAGGTCGGAGGACACTAAACTTCGGCCCGTAAGAAGGACTTTTTGCACCTAAAAGTCAAAGAACAACATTTGCCGCTGCTTTTCAGACAAGTTTCTGAACCCATTGGCACTCCTTTGGAATGAAATCCGAGAGTTTATGGTGAGTATAAGCATTAGTCCGCCTGGTAAGGACAAACGTTGCATTCTGCACATGTTGTATGATCGGGGGAATCCCATTTGGTTGTAAATTGAAGAAAATAAGGCGACTATAAGCCTTATTCTCCTTGTTTTTGCCGTGTGCCATGTCGTAACGTACGTGTGTGGCGGCCAATAAAAGGAGGGCATTCCTGGCATCGGTCAATATATATGTGGAAACTTTACCTCCACTGTGGAGGACACAAAATTTTGGGTGTGGCGCGTGAGAACGCGTCACGAGAAAATTAAGTTCTTTCAAAGACTCCCATATAAGGGACCCGTGTTCACTAAAACGGTCAGAGCTTTGTCATTCAGAGTCCGTTCGTACCCACAAGTACTCAAAATGCATGCGACGAGCATGGGAATCGAGAAAATAATTCCGGCTTGTATAGGAGGCCCGGAATACCATCAAATTAGGCCCCTAAGCACGACTTTTTGCCCCTGAAAGTCATAGAACATCATTTGCCGCTGCTTTTCAGACATGTTTCTGAACCCATTGGCACTCCTTTGGAAGGAAATCCGAGAGATTATCGTAAGTACAAACATTGGTCCGCCTGGTAAGGAGAAACATTGCATTCTGCACATGTTCTATGATCCGTGGAATCCCATTTTGTTGTAAATTCAAGAAAATAAGGCGACTATAAGCGTGATTCTCCTTGTTTTTGCCGTGTTGCATGTCGTAACATACGTGTGTGACATCCAGTAATAGGAGGGCATTCCTAGCATCGTTCTATATATGTGGAAACTTTACCACCACTACGGAGGACACAAAATTTTGGGGTGGCGCGTGAGAACGCGTCATGAGAAAATGAAGTTTTTTCAAAGACTGCCATATAAAGGACCGTTGTTCACTAAAATGGTCATAACTTTGTCATTCGGAGTCTGTTTCAGATGCACAAGTACTCAAAATGCTCGCCACGAGCATGGGAATCGAGAAATACTTTCGGATTGCATAGAAGGCCCGGAAGACCCTCAAATTCGGCCCCTAAGCTTGAATTTTTGCCCCTAAAAGTCAAAGAACATCATTTGCTGCTACTTTTGAGACAAGTTTCTAAACCCATTGGCGCTCCTTTAGAAGGAAATTCTAGAGATTATGGTGAGTATGAACATTAGTCTGCCTGGTAAGGACAAACATTGCATTCCGCACATGCTCTATGATCCGGGGATCCTATTTGGTTGTAAATTGTAGGAAATAAGGCGACTATAAGCCTTATTCTCCTTGTTTTTGCCGTGTGGCATGCCGTAACGTACGTGTGTGACAGCCAATAATAGGATGGCATTCCTGACATCGGTTAATATATATGTGGAAACAATGTCTCCACTTTAGAGGACATAAAACTTTGGGGTGGCGCGGCAGAACGCGTCATGAGAAAATGAAGTTCTTTCAAGGACTGCCATATAAAGGACCGATGTTCACAAAAACGGTCATAACTTTGTCATTCGGTGTCAGTTTCATGCCCACAAGTACTCTAAATGCTCATGATGAACGTGTGAATCTAGAAAATACTTCAGGCTTGCGCAAGAGGCCCGGAGGACCCTAAACTTCTCCCCTAAGCAGAACTTTTTGCACCTGAAAGTCAAACAACGTCATTTGCCGCTACTTTTCAGACAAGTTTCGAAACCCATTGGCACTCCTTTGGAAGGAAATCCGAGAGATTATGTGAGTATATACGTTAGTCCGCCTGGTAAGGACAAACGTGGCATTCTGCACATGCTCTACGATCCAGGGAATCCCATTTGGTTGTAAATTCAAGAAAATAAGGCGACTATAAGCCTTATTCTCCTTGTTTTTGCCGTGTGGCATGCCGTAACGTACGTGTGTGACAGCCAATAATAGGATGGCATTCCTGACATCGGTCAATATATATGTGGAAACTTTACCTCCACTATGGAGGACAGAAAATTTTGCGGAAGCGCGTGAGAACGCTGATGGTGTCCTGGACTAGGGGGTACTCACCACATCGTCTCCCGGCCAGGTGGATCGGGCCGAGGACCCCCATGGCGGTTCACTCATGGGCCACTTCGGGCAGCCCATGTCGCATACAAGGAGTATTCCACAACACTTGGTAATCAAGACAACAGACTCCACTCCACCTACGTATTCGGCTAGGACTCTTGTTATCCTAGGCCTCTGGTGCATTACATAAGCCAGGGCCAGGCTAGTCGATAGATCATTATGACATTAATCATCATACCCCTAGGGTTTACACCACAACATATGATCTCGGGGTAGATCAACTCTTGTAATCTCTATATTCATCAAGATCATGCAAGCAGGAAGTAGGGTATTACCTCCATTAAGAGGGCCCAAACTTGGGTAAACATCGTGTCCCCTGTCTCCTATTGCCCATCGATCCATGACACACAGCTCGGGACCCCTACCCGAGATCTGCCGGTTTTGACACCGACAATGGTGCTTTCATTGAGAGTTCCGCTGTGTGGTCGGCAAAAGGATCAATCGCTCGCCTGCAGATCATGTGCGACGTCGGCGTCTTCG
Source organism: Aegilops bicornis (assembly GCA_021605145.1). Taxonomy (NCBI): domain Eukaryota; kingdom Viridiplantae; phylum Streptophyta; class Magnoliopsida; order Poales; family Poaceae; genus Aegilops; species Aegilops bicornis. The sequence goes on from CM038671.1 coordinate 371,080,842, forward strand.
TCGCCGCCTTGACTGGTCACCTTGGCTTGACCGAGGACTGTGCCCTGCCTCCAATCATCATGTTCCGACGAGGGCCTTCATCAACATCAACTCCGATCTCTATCAAGATCATGGAGGAATCATCCATGGAGCTCAGGGGCTCAACATCAACATTGCCCTCGGGCGACCGTGCTGTTTTTCCGAATAGCAAACTTGTATCCACTACCACCACCTCCTCGAGCATCGCTTTGACGATTCCTTCAGTGGAATTGTGCGGAATTGAGTCTACAACAACACTAGAAAATATCGTCGCGTTCCGATGGAGCAATCTCTGCCGGTCTCCGATATAGCGGAGCCCCGTCGAATCTGGACGAGTTTGGAGCGTGGTGTCCAGCACCTAGCTCGGGCGTCCTTCGGAAGATCCAACCGTTGATCGGCTGTGGAATTCCTATGTCTACATCCCCTCAAAATTTCAGCTCGATCCGACCGTCCAAACTCCGCGAACCTTCTGATTAGTGCATCAATTTCCAGATCTGTTTTCTGCGCGAGAACGAATCCGACCCGAGTTCATCTTTTTTATGAACAGGATTTCGGACATCCTTTTTGAAGGAAGTTTTGTATGGGGTATTGTGTTTTGTTCCCAAACTCATCCCACTAATTTTAAAGTCTTTCCCAATATGATCTTCACCATCACGCTGGTGTCAAACCAGTCCGGTAACATTGCTCCGCGGCTGCCGACCTGTGCTAGACACGTCGTCGCTTTGTTGATCCGAGCTCAACTTCTTCGGATCATCATCTCGGCAAGCCGAACGAGAGTTCAGCATCGCGAAGGATAAATCATCACCAACATCGCCGCCCCATGGATTACACGGAGCGGACACACCGGCATCGCCGCACGGTCACTTCATCAAGTCGGCATTGACCACGTCACGAGTTACGACATGCATCGGCATGGCCGCGCTGTTGTTTCTTCAAGCCGATGTCTATCATGCCGACCTACTTCGACTCATCGCCTGACATGGAGGCTTCGACACCTCGGCTGGATCGGGGGCTCCGCTATTTGTTCATCAACATGCTCCGGTGACTTCGGCGTCACCGGTCGACCAGCTTCGACACATCGGCTGGCATGGCGATTGATTTAGACCGGGCCGCGTTGTGGCACCTCGGCGTGACGATGTCGTCATCCCACCTCCGTCAACACAATTGTCTCGTCCCCTTGGCGTGCTACCCTGTGTTGGCAACCCTGCGCCGTTCGCTTCATCAACCTACCCCGGAGACTTTGGCGTCACCAGCCGACCAGCTTCGTCATGTTAGCTGGACCGAGGGCTTTGCCTCGGCGAGCCAACCTTTGGCAGCATCGCCATGCTATTGCTTCATCACCCATCAGGCAGTGGGTGTGCGGATCGAGTCACAATTTTGGGAGTAACCTTTCTTCAGATTGCTACAACAAATAAACCAGGTGCTATTAATCCTACTAATTTTTTCTTGCTTGGGTTTATTTTCTCTGAGGAATTATTACTTTGGTTTGTTCCATTATCTGTGCACAGGTCTGTCAAATGATGGCCGCATTAACGATGGTTGCGTGATGGTTCGGTTAGTTTCTTGTCCGCAGTTCGGCGACCGCCGCATCTAGAGCCTGGACCGCCCTGCAAATTCAGGCTTTATCACGCCTTCACCGCGTCACACCGACACCCTGCATCGACATTGGCTTCGGCGCCAGGCCCCATCTCTTTGAATAAATTATTTTTTCATAAAGCAATTATGCAAGGATTTTATATATATATTTGTATTATTATTTTTTGGACCACACTATTTTATGTGTGTAGGTAATCAACTTCGACTGCGTCACGCAGTCACTTCGGCAAGCCGACATCGTCATCCCAATCGGCATAAATTGGCTCGCATGATCACCTTGTTGGTCGAATTGCCATACCGACATGTTCGGTTGCCTCGGAGACTTCAGCGTCATCGAGAGGGTTCTACCTCGTTGGGTGTTGGGCACACGGGCCAAATTCCTTTAATTATTCACTTTGCATAAATTATTTATTATGCTACATTTTTTAACTTATTATTATTACTATTATCTACGACTTGCACTATTTTTTGTGCATAGGTAAATTATCTGGGTTGGGCCACGCTGTCACCTCGGCGTATTGACGTACCACGTCACCTCGGCTGGACTATGGGCTTCGTCATCACTTCATTAACCCATGTCGGGAACTTCGGCGTCTTACTGCCGGCCTGGTCCATCGCCTCGGATAGACTGGGGGTTCCACCTCGCCATATTGGCCATGTTACGTCGCCACTTCGGAGTGCCGAGCTCTTCGCTCCGCTACCCCGGGACTGGCTTAGGGGCTGGGACCTCGTCCCGTCGTAAGGTCGGACCGCGTCATCGATGCCGAACACATTAACCAGCTAAGTCGCTTTCATGCTCAAAGTTTTAAATTTTTAATTTGTGTTCGGTTCGACCATGCTCACATACGTTGTTGTTAAAAGAAACTCCCTTTGCCCATGTTAACTGGGGGCTCTTAAAATTTATATGAGCCAATTTGTAGTAAATGTGTTTTCTTCTTGGTCATTGCAAAGTATTTTTCTACCGCTCCTTGTTTCGTCTCGAGTGTATTGTCAATAGCCGGATAGCCTGTCTTCTTTCTAAAGCCGCTCGAGTTTAGTTTGCTAAACTGGCCTCGGAGAAGTACTCCGCCTTCGAGATAAGGAGCTTGAAGCCCTAGGTTGACCCGCTTGAAGTCTTGAGATGGGATGTGTCATGTTAAAGCACGACAGAAGCACAATTTGTTTTTAAAAAGACCAATTTCCGGATTGGAACCAAAATCGTGGTTTAGTCCGGACGTCAAGCTTTTACATAAGTTTTTCGCTTTTCGAGCCTATGGCACTTTTAAACTATTGGTGTGTTTCTAGCATAAGTCTCGTAGTGCAACGCCGGACACCTTTAGAGATTCTGCAAAAACATTCTCGGATATTGCTATATATGCATCGGTTTCGCATTGTGTCTTTTGTCAATAGTTGGGTTGCCCAGCTCATGTGCTTAACTCCTACGTTCCGCTTTTTTCAGCTAGGTGTGCAAAGGGAGAACCACTGCGATTGTGCTTCCAACTCGCATGGTTAAGCACCTCAGTGGAGAAAGCCGAAAATTGACTGTCACAATAAGCGTAAACTGGTCAGTGATCTGATGACTGTGTTAAATGACGGATCGTTCATAATATTGGCCGAAGTGTTTACGGCTTGACCTCGGCTGTCGCCGAACACTAACCGGGGGCTCGTAACTAGCCTCCCCAATTTAAAGCTCCTATGACTAAGTGAAAGTTATAAAGCCAACATATCTGATTGCCTCGTTTCCGCTAACACAACCGCCTCCGGGCACCGAGACATCGGCTAAGGGTTGTCTTGTTACTGCGGAAACACCCTGTGTAGTATCTACAAAGGGGTGGAAGCTGACGATGGGCCACTTTCAGATTATAAACAGTCTCAATGGAGAATTTATCTTCCATAATTATCATAATAAAGCAATAAATATGCATCAATTTGACTTAAGATTTTGGCCAAGCTGGGTTGCTGGCACCTGTGCTTATCCCTGCGTTCCCGATTGTTCAGCTAGGCAGTAAAGGGAGCACCTCTGTTATTGTTACTACCGGGTCATCCGGATTAGTACCTCAGACTGGGTGAAGCCGAAAGCTAGCCATCTTAAAGGATATAATTGGTCGGCAACGATGGAAGTGAAAATTCTGGTTCATCATGGACCACAGAGTTTGGGAACTTTCCCCTATCTAAATCCTCAATATTTTCCTCCCATATTGATCGGAGATGAGGTTTCATGATCATGGTCAGCATGAGAACCCAAATAAAGGAACCGATAGCAGAACTATTTTCTTTGGAAGATGTTTCTTATGTTAAAACGTAATATAACATATCTCTCCGTGTACCTTTGTTTATAAAACCGTATGGCCGGATTGCCTTAGTTGTCATAAATCTTTGCCCTCATAAAGGCTTTATAAAGTGGGACAAACACTCCCTGGCTACTGGCCGAGGAGGTTGAAGCCGATGGTCGGCCAACAAAGTTTTGTACAATGTGGATCCGAGCATTAATTATGTAAAGTACTTGGATACATAGAATCATTACACCTAAAAATTGCGAGTAAAATCCATTTACTGCAAACCCATCTTTTAAACCCCTTGGGGCCTACCTTGGCGAGCTCGGATTTCGACCAGCTCTAAGCTCCTTTAAGAGATCTTGTTCTCTTTTTGAGAAGTTTGTGTTAAACACAACAAAAATTTTCTGTCAAATGGATATCGATCCTTAATTCGGCCACCCTTCCCCACATTAAGGCTCGGGGGCTACTGGGCTTCGTGCTCATTATTTATAAATATTAAAGGGGCACATCGATCCCCTGATCTGGTGTTGCCACCCGACCAGTGGCTCGGGGGCTACTACATGGCCTATTCAATGCTTTGAATTCAAAGTGCTCAGTGTTCGGCATGACCGAACTACGGGCAAGCGTGTCTTCGGACAACAATAAGTACCATCTGGGACTTACCCGGCATCAAGCTAATATATCATGGCGACTTCTCACAACCCTCTCTCAGGGGCCTGTCTGCCGATCATTATTTCTAATATATTACACTGCGTTTCTATTCCTACCTATGTTGCCGGGCTAGGAGTTGATCCTCAGGCCGATTTTGCAAATCTACCTGAGTCTCAGGGGCTACTAGGATCAACAGTTTTATGTTTTCCTTCAGGTGCATCTTGGGTTTTAGACCGACACACACCTTGAGGGCTACTGGATATACATATACTGGATATATATCTCGGCAGAGAATAAATTGCACAAATCAAAAAATTTCACAAAAAATCAGCCCGAGGTCGGGGTGGTGCACCACTGATACGTCTCCAACGTATCTATAATTTATGAAGTATTCATGCTATTATATTATCCTTCTAGGATGTTTCATATGCATTTATACGCTATTTTATATGGTTTTTGGGACTAACCTATTAACCTAGAGCCCAGTGCCAGTTTTCTGTTTTTTCCTTGTTTTTGAGTTTTACAGAAAAGGAATACCATACGGAATCCAATTGACGTGCCAATTTTTGACGATTTTTTATGGACCAAAAGAAGACCCCGGAGCAAAAGAGTTGGGCCAGAAGAGTCCCGGGCTGCCCACGAGGGTGGGGGCGCGCCCACCCGCTGGGCGTGGGCCCCTGCCTCGTGGACAACCCGGAGACCCCCATGACGTGAGACCTACGCCAAAAATCCTATAAATACTGAAACCTCCAGAAAATAACCTAGATCGGGAGTTCCGCCGCCGCAAGCCTCTGTAGCCACCAAAAACCAATCGGGACCATGTGCCGGCACCGTGCCGTAGAGGGAATCCCTCACTGGTGGCCATCTTCATCATCCCGGCGCTCTCCATGACAAGGAGGGAGTAGTTCACCCTCGGGGCTGAGGGTATGTACCAGTAGCTATGTGTTTGATCTCTCCCTCTCTCTCGTGTTCTTGATTCGGCACGATCTTGATGTATCACGAGCTTTGCTATTATAGTTGGATCTTATGATGTTTCTCCCCATCTACTCTCTTGTAATGGATTGAGTTTTCCCTTTGAAGTTATCTTATCGGATTGAGTCTTTAAGGATTTGAGAACACTTGATGTATGTCTTGCATGTACTTATCGTGGTGACAATGGGATATCACGTGATTCACTTGATGTATGTTTCGGTGATCAACTTGCGGGTTCAGTGACCTTGTGAACTTATGCATAGGGGTTGGCACACGATTTCGTCTTGACTCTCCGGTAGAAACTTTGGGGCACTCTTTTAAGTACTTTGTGTTGGTTAAATAGATGAATATGTGATTGTGTGATGCATATCGTATAATCATGCCCATGGATACTTGTGGTGACATTGGAGTATCTAGGTGACATTAGGGTTTTGGTTGATTTGTGTCTTAAGGTGTTATTCTAGTACGAACTCTATGATAGATTGAACGGAAAGAATAGCTTCGTGTTATTTTACTACGGACTCTGGAATAGATCGATCAAAAAGAATAACTTTGAGGTGGTTTCGTACCCTACCATAATCTCTTCGTTTGTTCTCCGCTATTAGTGACTTTGGAGTGACTCTTTGTTGCATGTTGAGGGATAGCTATATGATCTAATTATGTTATTCTTGTTGAGAGATCTTTCTCTTGTAAAAGTATGATCCCTAGGCCTTGTTTCAACACATTGCATTTCCGTTTGTGCTCACTTTTATCATTAGTTACCTTGCTGTTTTTATATTTTCAGATTACAAAAACCTATATCTACTATCCATATTGCACTTGTATCACCATCTCTTCGCCAAACTAGTGCACCTATACAATTTACTATTGTGTTGGGTGTATTTGGGACACAAGAGACTCTTTGTTATTTGGTTGCAGGGTTGTTTGAGAGAGACCATCTTCATCCTACGCCTCTCATGGATTGATAAACCTTAGGTCATCCACTTGAGGGAAAATTGCTACTGTCCTACAAACCTCTGCACTTGGAGGCCCAACAACGTCTACAAGGAGAAGGTTGCGTAGTAGACATCAAGCTCTTTTCTGGCGCCGTTGTCGGGGAGGTTAGTGCTTGAAGGTATATCTTTAGATCTTGCGATCGAATCTTTTAGTTTCTTGTTTTATCACTAGTTTATTTTATAAAAAGAAAACTACAAAAAATGGAATTAAGGGTGCCTCATATGCTTCATCTTTTTAATGTCTTCCGTGAAAACGATGGGAAGGAAAATTTTGCTCAAGTACTAGAAGAAGAATTACATAGAATGCTTGGCACAAAATATGTGAATGATGAGCATGATTGCAATGTTGTTAGTATGAATTCCTTGAATATCCATGATGCTAATGATATGCAAAGCCACAAGCTTGGGGAAGCTATGTTTGATGAAGATGATATTTTTGGCCCCCCAAACTTTGATGAGCAAATTTACTATGATGAAAGCATGCCTCCTATCTATGATGATTATTGTGATGACACGTATGCTTTAAAGAATAATGATACCATGAAACTTGTCATCTTTATCTTAATTTTCATTCACATGATAGTTATTTTGTTGAGTTTGCTCCCACTATTATTCATGAGAAGAAATTTGCTTATGTGGAGAGTAATAAAAATTCTATGCTAGTAGATCATGAAAAGAATGCTTTATGTGCTGGTTATATGGTTTAATTCATTCATGATGCTACTGAAAATTATTATGAGAGAGGATCATATGCTTCTACAAATTGCAATAATATCAAGTTTCCTCTCTATGTGCTTAAAGTTTTAAAGTTATGCTTGTTTTGCCTTCCTATGCTAGTTGATTATTGTTCCCATAAGTTGTTTGCTCACAAAATCCCTATGCATAGGAAGTGGGTTAGACTTAAATGTGCTAGTCATATTGTTCATGATGCTCTCCTTATGTTTCAATTCTTATCCTTTATGTGAGCATCATTGAAATCATCATGCCTAGCTAGGGGCGTTAAACGTTAGCGCTTGTTGGGAGGCAACCCAATTTTATTTTTGTTCTTTACTTTTTGCTCCTGTTTAGTAATAAATAATCTATCTAGCCTCTGGTTAGATGTGGTTTTATATTTTAATTAGTGTTTGTGCCAAGTAAGACCTATAGGATCTTCTTGGATGATAGTTATTTGATCTTGCTGAAAATTTCAGAAACTTTCTGTTCACGAAAACAATTGTTTAAAATCAGAAGAACGTGATAAAATATAGATTCCAATTGCAGACGATCAATAATTAAATTATCTAGTTCGTCCTATTTTGGTAGAATTGTTTCAGTTCCAGAAGTTTGCGTTAGTTACAGATTACTACAGACTGTTCTGTTTTTCACAGATTCTGTTTTTCATGTGTTGTTTGCTTATTTTGATGAATCTATGGCTAGTACAATTGTTTATAAACCATAGAGAAGTTGGAATAAAATAGATTTAACACCAATACAAATAAAGAATGAGTTCATTACAGTACCTTGAAGTGGTGTTTTGTTTTCTTTCGCTAACGGAGCTCACGAGATCTTCTGTTAAGTTTTGTGTTGTGAAGTTTTCAAGTTTTGGGTAAAGATTCGATGGACTATGGAATAAGGATTGGCAAGAGCCTAAGCTTGGGGATGCCCAAGGCACCCCAAGGTAATATTCAAGGACAACCAAAAGCCTAAGCTTGGGGATGCGCCGGATGGCATCCCCTCTTTCGTCTTCGTTCATCGGTAACTTTACTTGGGGCTATATTTTTATTCACCACATGATATGTGTTTTTCTTGGAGCGTCATTTTATTTTCTTTAGCTTTGCTTTCTGTTATTTAGGATAATGTTTTGCATCTTTTATTTCAATAAGAGTGGCATTGATAGCCTTTACTATGCTTATTTTACAAGTCTTCATGTTGCTGTTTGAAAACAGAAAGTTTATCGCTGTTACAATAATTCCCTAGAAAATTCATAATGTGATAAAATGTTGAAACCTTTTGCATAATAAGATCTGATAAATTTACTACAGTGGGAATGTTCTTTCATAATTTTTGGAGCTAGGGAAGTATGATGAATCTTGCATTCTTTACAGACTGTACTGTTTTGGCAGATTGCTGTTATGTTTGCATTGTTTGCATATGTTTGGTTGTTTAATGATTCTATTTGAGGATAGGAGTATTAAATATGCAGAGACATTTAGTATGCAATGTTGAATAATAATTTTAGTGATTTGTTACAGTAGAGAATGATAAGGTTTTTGCATTGGTTTATACTAACTTATCTCACGAGTTCTTGTTGAGTTTGGTGTGGTTGAAGCTTTTGAGATTTAGGAAACCGTGATATGAGAGGAATTAAGGAGACACAAAAGATCAAGCTTTGGGATGCCCATGGCACCCCAAGATAATATTTCAAGAAGTCTCAAGCATCTAGGCTTGGGGATGCCCCGGTAGGCATCCCACCTTTCTTCTTCAACAATCATCGGTTAGTATCGGTTGAACCTAAGTTTTTGCTTCTTCACATGATGTGTGCTATCCTTGAAATGTCATTTTATTTTGCCTTGCTTGTTGTTTGAATAAAATACCAAGATCTGAAATTCTTAAATGAGATAGAGTCTTCACTTAGCTACATAATTATTTAACTACTCATTGATCTTCACTCATATCTTTTTGGAGTAGTTTATCATTTACTCGTGTGCTTCACTTATATCCTATGAGTAAATGGTTGAATGATTTGAATCATAAATCTGAAATTATATATGTTTCATACGCTTATCCCATGGGGAGTAATGACTTCAAATATAAGAAGTAGAGGTGGTAAATTTATTGAAGGTTAGCAAACATTGTATTGGTCACCTGAACAATTCATGAAAGAATATTGAAGGAAGAGAGATTTCACATATGAATATACTATCTTGGACATATTCTATGATTTTGAGCCCCATTAATTATTTTCAAACCCGAGAAAGTTAGTTGAAGTTGGACAAGGAAGACAACATAATGAGTTATGCTTGGGTATATTTGTATAAAAGTTATATTGTTATGGATCCTCTAACATGTGGTGCTTGATATTTAGAATCATTTGCTAGCAAAAATATCTGTACTAAGCGGGAATACTGCTTGTGCATCCAAATTCCTTGAATCAAGTTTATTCCATGAGTGTCCACCATATCTACCTATATGCGGTATTTACCTGCCGTTCCAAGTAAATTTGCATGTGCCAAACTCTAAACCTTCAAATAATAATCTATTTTGTATGCCCGAATCGCTCATGTAGCGACTAGGGGCTGTCAGTATCTTCCATGCTAGGTGGGTTATTATCACGATGAGTGGACTCCGCTCATCATTCACGAGAAAAATGGCTGGTAACTGGGATGCCCAGTCCTATGATCAAATGATCAAAAATAAATTCGCAAATAATTTAAACAAAACTCCCCCAGGAATGTTGATAGTTGGACGACACCCGTTATTTCGGACAAGCCGTGGAGTGTGAATGTTGGTGGAGGGGGAGTAAAAACTTTACCTTTCTGCGTGGGAACTGCCTATAATGTATTTAGTATGGAAGATATTGGTAACTCTTGGTCGTTATGTTGACTATGAAAGCATACCTCTCAAAATTATTTTCATCTCTATTTTTGCTTCGAGCTCAGGCACCTATGCAAATCCCTGCTTCCCTCTGCTAAGGGCCTATCTTTTACTTTTATGCAAGAGTCAGTAGTATTCCTTCTCATTCCAACCTACTCTTTAGTCAACAAGCATCATGTGATGGAAAGATCTAAGCATATATGGCCATTCAAATATATTTGAGCATGAATTATTATTGTTGACATTACCCTTGAGGTAAAAGGTTGTGAGGCGAAACATTAAGCCCCTATCTTTCTCTGTGTTCGATGAATACTATTTGTTCTAAAAATATGATATGAGTGGTAGCAATCATGGAAGACTAAATGATAGTTGAGTATGTGAAGTTTGCGGAATCAAAGCTCTGACATAGACTCTTCCTGAAAATAAGATGAATTGTAATTGTTTGATGACTAATAACACGAGTTGTTAGTTTTCAAGAAAGTTTATGATCTATACTTTAACATGTGAATAGTTTGTTACTTGATCATGCAAAGCTCTATGAGTTGAGCTACTGTTATGACATATAATGATGCTAGAAAAGGTGATTGAAATTATCATTGATCAAAATTGTGCACCTGCTAGCATTCACACTTCATAAATTATTTGTTTTATCATTTACCTACTCGAGGACGAGCAAGAATTAAGCTTGGGGAATGACGTCGTCTCCAACATATCTATAATTTATGAAGTATTCATGCTATTATATTATCCTTCTAGGATGTTTTATATGCATTTATACGCTATTTTATATGGTTTTTGGGACTAACCTATTAACCTAGAGCCTAGTGCCAGTTTCTGTTTTTTTCCTTGTTTTTGAGTTTTACAGAAAAGGAATACCAAACGGAATCCAATTGACGTGCCAATTTTTGACGATTTTTTGTGGACCAAAAGAAGACCCCGGAGCAAAAGTGTTGGGCCAGAAGAGTCCCGGGCTGCCCACGAGGGTGGGGGGCGCGCCCACCCCCCTGGGCGTGGGCCCCTGCCTCGTGGACAACCCAGAGACCCCCATGACGTGAGACCTACGCCAAAAATCCTATAAATACCGAAACCTCCAGAAAATAACCTAGATCGGGAGTTGCGCCGCCGCAAGCCTCTGTAGCCACCAAAAACCAATCGGGACCCTGTTCCGGCACCCTGCCAGATGGGGAATCTCTCACCGGTGGCCATCTTCATCATCTCGGCGCTCTCCATGACGAGGAGGGAGTAGTTCACCCTCGGGGCTGAGGGAATGTACCAGTAGCTATGTGTTTGATCTCTCTCTCTCGTGTTCTTGATTCGACACGATCTTGATGTATCACGAGCTTTGCTATTATAGTTGGATCTTATGATGTTTCTCCCCCTCTACTCTCTTGTAATGGATTGAGTTTTCCCTTTGAAATTATCTTATCGGATTGAGTCTTTAAGGACTTGAGAGCACTTGATGTATGTCTTGCTTGTGCTTATCTGTGGTGACAATGGGATATCACGTGATTCATTTGATGTATGTTTTGGTGATCAACTTGCGGGTTCAGTGACCTTGTGAACTTATGCATAGGGTTTGGCACACGTTTCGTCTTGACTCTGCGGTAGAAACTTTGGGGCACTCTTTTAAGTACTTTGTGTTGGTTGAATAGATGAATACGAGATTGTGTGATGCATATCGTATAATCATGCCCATGGATACTTGTGGTGAAATTGGAGTATCTAGGTGACATTAGGGTTTTGGTTGATTTGTGTCTTAAGGTTATTCTAGTACGAACTCTGTGATAGATTGAACGGAAAGAATAGATTCGTGTTATTTTACTATGGACTCTTGAATAGATCGATCAAAAAGAATAACTTTGAGGTGGTTTCGTACCCTACCATAATCTCTTGGTTTGTTCTCCGCTATTAGTGACTTTGGAGCGACTCTTTGTTGCATGTTGAGGGATAGCTATATGATCCAATTATGTTATTATTGTTGAGAGAACTTGCACTAGTGAAAGTATGAACCCTAGGCCTTGTTTCAACGCATTGCAATACCGTTTGTGCTCACTTTATCATTAGTTACCTTGCCGTTTTTATATTTTTAGATTACAAAAACCTATATCTACTATCCATATTGCACTTGTATCACCATCTCTTCGCCGAACTAGTGCACCTATACAATTTACCATTGTATTGGGTGTGTTGGGGACACAAGAGACTCTTTGTTATTTGGTTGCGAGGGTTGTTTGAGAGAGACCATCTTCATCCTCGCCTCCACAGATTGATAAACCTTAGGTCATCCACTTGAGGGAAATTTGCTACTGTCCTACAAACCTATGCACTTGGAGGCCCAACAACGTCTACAAGGAGAAGGTTGCATGGTAGACATCAACCACCTCGGAAGCAGTTCGGCATAAAGCTCGGGCGCTAGTGGCTGGCTCAATAGAGGGCATTTCCGGCATTAAGGTCGGCTGAATTGGTTCAATCTTTTAGACAATCTGAGGTAGTTTACGGCACCTCGGATGCTGACCATCGTTGGAGCTTGGAAGTGGTCGGGCATAAAGCTCGAATTCGAATGGCTCATTCCATAGAGAACTTTCTCAGCATTAAACTCGGATAACATCCTTCAAAAAATTTCAAGCCAAGGTGATTTATGACACCTCGGATATAGTCTGGCGTTGGAGCTCTGGTACAGTCTGGCGTTGGAGCACGGATACAGTCCGGCGTTGGTGCTTGGCTGCAAAAGATACCTTGAATGCAGTCCGGCGTTGGGGCTCAGATCCAAGGGGACACCGCTACACGGGAACAACTTCAAACCCGAGGTGGGCGTAAAAATAACAAGGCATTGATAACGGTCGATAACTTAAAGGGGCTCCTCGGATACCCGACGTGTAAATTCTTTGGATTCACTTCGGCGATCCTCAAGATCGGAGATGAGAAGATTTCCGAACCGGTTTTCAAGACCGACGACCGAAGATGAAGAACAGTTTGGAAGAATCGCGGAGCGTCCCCGGTTCAGGGGGCTACTAACGGTGTCCTGAACTAGGGGGTACTCACCACATCGTCTCCCGACCAGGTGGATCGGGCCGAGGACCCCATGGCGGTTCACTCATTGGCCACTTCGGGCAGCCCATGCCGCATACAAGGAGTATTCCACAAGACTTGGTGATGAAGACAAAGGACTCCACTCCACCAACGTATTCGGTTAGGACTCTTGTTATCCTAGGCCTCTGGTGCATTACATAAGCCAGGGCCAGGCTAGTCGATAGATCATTATGACATTCATCATCATACCCTAGGGTTTAGACCACAACATATGATCTCGGGGTACATCAACTCTTGTAATCTTTATATTCATCAAGATCAATCAAGCAGGAAGTAGGGCATTACCTCCATTAAGAGGGCCCAAACCTGGGTAAACATCGTGACCCCTGTCTCCTATTACACATCGATCCATGACACACAGCTTGGGACCCCCTATCCGAGATCTGCCGGTGTTGACACCAACAAACGCGTCACAAGAAAATGAAGTTCTTCAAAGACTGCCATATAAAGGACCGATGTTCACTAAAACGGTCATAACTTTGTCATTCGGAGTCCGTTTTGGACGCACAAGTACTCAAAATGCTTGCAACGAGCGTGGGAACCGAGAAAATACTTTCGGCTAGCGCAAGAGGCCCCGAGGACCTTCAAATTTGGCCCCTAAGCAGGACCTTTTCCCCTTGAAAGTCAAAGAACATCATTTGCCGTTGCTTTTCAAACAAGTTTCTGAACTCATTGGCACTCCTTTGGAAGGAAATCCGATAGATTATGGTGAGTATAAACATTAGTCCGCCTGGTAAGGACAAACGTTGCATTCTGCGCATGAGGAATCCCATTTGGTTGCAAATTCAAGAAAATAAGGCGACTATAAGCCTTATTCTCTTCCTTTTCGCCTTGTGGCATGCCGTAATGTATGTGTGTGAAAGCTAATAATAGGGGGACATTCCTGGCATCGGTCAATATATATGTAGAACCTATATTTCCACTATGGAGGGCACCAAATTTTGGGGCGGCGCGCCAGCACCCGTCACGAGAAAATGAAGTTCTTTCAAGGAATGACATATAAAGGAACGATGTTCACTAAAACGGTCATAACTTTATCATTCGGAGTCCGTTTCGAATTTAAATGCTCGCGACAAGCATGGGAATCGAGAAAATACTTTTGGCTTGAGTAGGAGGCCTGGAGGACCCTTAATTCGGCCCCTAGGCATGACTTTTTGCCCCTCAAAGTCAAAGAACATCATTTGCCACTACTTTTGAGACAAGTTTCTGAACCGATAGGCACTCCTTTGGAAGGAAACCTGAGAGATTATGGTAAGTAGAAACATTTGTCCGCCTGGTAAGGAGAAACGTTGCATTCTGCACATGTTCTATGATCCGGGGCATCCCATTTGGTTGTAAATTCAAGAAAATAAGGCGACGATAAGCCTTATTCTCCTTGTTTTTGCCATGTGGCATGTCGTGATGTACGTGTGTGACAACCAATAATAGGAGGGCATTCTTGGCATCGGTCAATATATATGTGAAAACTTTACCTCCACTGTGGAGGACACAAAATTTTGGGGTGGCGCGTGATAACGCGTCACAAGACAATGAAATTCTTTCAGAGACTGCCATATAAACGACCGGTGTTCACTAAAACGGTCATAACTTTGTCATTCCGAGTCCATTATGGACGCACAAGTACTCAAAATGCTCGCGACGAGCATGGGAATCTAGAAAATACTTCCGGTTTGCCCAGGTGGCCTGGAGGACCCTTAAATCGGCCCCTAGGCAGGACTTTTTGCCCCTGAAAGTCAAAGAACATCATTTGCCGCTGCTTTTCAGACAAGTTTCTGAACCCACTGGCACTCATCTTGAAGGGAATCTGAGAGATTATGGTGAGTATAAACATTAGTCCGCCTGGTAAGGACAAATGTTGCATTCTGCACATGTTCCATGATCCGGGGAATCCCATTTGGTTGTAAATTCAAGAAAATAATTCGACTATAAGCCTTATACTCCTTGTTTTTGCCGTGTGGCATGCCGTAACATATGTGTGTGACAGCCAATAATAGGAGGGAATTCCTAGGATCGGTCTATATATATGTGGAAATGATAGAGGCAAACGTGTCCCGTCTTTCGATGAGATGGTGGCTATCGTTTTGGAGGAAGTCGACTTTGACGATCCGACTACGAATGTGCGAGGACGTCGGGCCTTAGCAATCGCTAAACCAACTCCGAGAGGTCATTGACCACGCCGAAGCACGATCAACCAGACCATGAAGGTATGTTTCCTGCAGGCAAATGAAGAACAAGCAAGAAACTAAGATTGCAGTCTGGATATTGCAAATATAAGAGGAAAGCTTTATTGATCAAGGTGGGGTTACTGGCGCCTTTGTGCAGTCGTTGAACATAAACTAAGTACGCGAAGTTGCAGCTATGGTGAACTTTTAATCTAAACAAAACCCAAAGTCTAAACGGTGCCCTAAGGGTTGTATATATGGAGGAAGAGGGGGGGGGGGGGATTTCGTGGCCCTAGCGGAAGGGGTCTGAAACCAACCCTATCTCTTGTTTCCCCACACATACGGACTCGAAAAACAGCCTATACTTATGTATTTTGAAATTACATGGGCCTAGCCCAATAATAAGGTGACGCAGCACCTAGAATAGCCTCTAGACAAAATTTATGAAGTGGCTTCTTGTATATTTCGTCCAAAGCTTCATTCACTCCTTATGGTGGCTTCAAAGTCCTGAAATCATCACTTGTAACTCCGTTCTTGTCCCCCTTGCGCATGCCATCAACTCCATGCTTGTTCTTGCTCCAATGTTCATCCTTCTCCAAGCTAGGCCCTTCATTTGTAAGCAAAACAAATGTATCCAATTTAGGCAACATCATATTATCTTGAACATTAGAATCATTACGAAGAAACGAAAGTACCTGGTAATTTAATTGGCGAGCGGGAGCTCTAGTAATTGGTCCATTATATGTAACAGTAGGGGCTGTGGGTGTAACAATGGTATTGATGTCCTCATCATCCTCCCCTTCTTGAAATGAAGTCGTCCTCGAGGGAAGCTCATCTTCCTCACCCAATTAAGGCTTAAAATCTGCAATGTTAAAAGTGGGACTAACCCCAAAATCTGCAGGTAGCTCAAGTTTATATGCATTATCATTCATTTTCTCTAAGACCTTAAAAGGACCATCAGCATGTGGCATTAGCTTTGATTTGCGCAAATTAGGAAATCTATCCTTACGCAAATGTAATTGAGGGAGTCCCGGACTAGGGGGTGTCCGAATAGCCGGACTATCGTCACGGCCGGACTCCAAGACTATGAAGATACAAGATTGAAGACTTTGTCTCGTGTCCGGATGGGACTTTCCTTGGCGTGGAAGGCAAGCTTGGCGTCTGGATATGTAGATCTCCTACCATTGTGACCGACTCTGTAACCCTAACCTATCCGGTGTCTATATAAACCCAAGGGTTTTAGTCCGTAGGGCGAACAACAATCATACCATAGGCTAGCTTCTAGGGTTTAGCCTCCTTGATCTCGTGGTAGATCTACTCTTGTACTACCCATATCATCAATATTAATCAATCAGAGTAGGGTATTACCTCCATCGAGAGGGCCCGAACCTGGGTAAAAACATCGTGTCCCTCGTCTCCTGTTACCATCCGCCTAGACGCGATTCGGGACCCCCTACCGAGATCCGCCGGTTTTGACACCGACATTGGTGCGTTCATTGAGAGTTCCTCCGTCGTCACCGATAGGCCCGATGGCTCCTTCGATCAACAACGACGCGGTCCAGGTGAGACTTTTCTCCCGGACAGATCTTCGTGATTCGGGCGGCTTTGCTGCGGGCCAATTAAGCAGCCATCTGGAGCAGATCGAAGTTACGCCCGGCCATCAGTCGATTTGGAAGTCTGAACTATATGGCCGATATCCGCGGACTTGATCTTCGACGGATTCGAGCCGCAGCCAAGCGCGCGCCGCTTGTTCGATGGGCATGATCTAGCTCTGCAGCGAGCGGTGTCACGGAGGCCGCACCAGCACCCGCTCCGGCCCTTGATCCGGAGCCGGATTCCCCGATCGAGGACGAGTGGTTGGACACCGCCACGGGGGCTACGATCTCTACGGCGATTGAGCCGAACTCCATCCCTGTCCTTTTCGAAGACCTAGACTCCAAGGTGCTGGACTCCTCTCAGGACTCCGAACCCCCCGCGCCCCCGCCAATCGAATCCGATTGGGCGCCCGTTATGGAGTTCACTGCCGCAGACATCTTTCAGCACTCGCCCTTTAGCGATATTCTGAATTCACTAAAGTCTCTCTCTTTATCCGGAGAGCCCTAGCCGGATTGCGGACAGGAAGGTTGGGATGCGGACGACGAAGAAATTCAACACCCACCCACCACCCACTTTGTAGCCACTGTCGATGATCTAACCGACATGCTAGACTACGACTCCGAAGACATCGACGGTATGGACGGCGATGCGGAGGCGACCAAGACCAGCGCCTACAGGTGGCCTTGGAAGGCCACCTCGTCATATGACATATATATGGTGGACATCCCAAAAGATGGGAACGGCGATGGAACAACGGAGGATGACCCCTCCAATAAACAGCCGAAGCGCCGACGTCAGCGGCGCCGCTCTAAATCCCGCCACAATAAAAACGGTGATTCCGGCACGGGAGATAATAACACCCCGGACAGTGCCGAAGAGAACCCCCTCCAGCAGGACTCGGCGCAGGAGGAGGGAGAAGCAAGCCCGCACGGCGGTCGCAGCGGAAAAAGAGGTTGAGGGCGATAATTATGCGCCTCCCTCCGAAGATGAGGCAAGCCTCGGCGACAACGAATTTGTCGTGCACGAGGATCCCGCCAACAGGGCGTTTCAAACACAGGCTTATAGCCACGGCAAGCAGCCTCAAGAAAAAGCAGCAACAGCTTAGAGCTGATCAAGACACGCTAGGCGATGATGGATGAAGTCCTTGCAGCCGAAGAGTATGAACTCGAACGCCCCTCCAAAAGCTACCCCAAACGCAGGTCGTTGCCTCGACTAGAGGAGGAAGCACCCAAGTCACTGGCGCACGACATGGCAGACCAGCCACCTCGTGGCCGCGACAGAGAAGCCTCTCGGCCCTCCGCTCAAGCCACACCCCGACGCCGCTCAAAAAGTACCAAGGCACGGGAAAACGCGCCGGACTTGCAAGATATATTGGAGGATAAGGCAAAACATACAAGATCGATCTACGGATCGCGTGGGCGCCCAGCAACGCGGGATGATTACCGTCGCGCCGGATACAGCAAAACCGGCCGGGCCGAACACAGTAGACAAAGCTCATATGAGCTACGTCGTGATATAGCCCACAGAGGCGCCAAGACACCCACTATGCTTCACGGATGAAGTAATGGATCATCAAATCCCCGAGGGCTTCAAGCCCGTAAACATCGAATCATACGATGGTACCACAGATCCTGCGATGCGGATCGAGGATTATCTCCTCCATGTCCACATGGCCCACGGTGATGATCTACATGCCATCAAATACCTCCCACTCAAGCTTAAAGGACCAGCTCGACATTGGCTCAATAGCTTGCCAGCAGAATCAATTGGTTGTTGGGAGGACCTGGAAGCCGCATTCCTTGATAACTTCCAGGGCACATACGTGCGACCACCAGACGCCAATGACCTCAGCCACATAATTCAGCAGCCAGATGAATCGGCCAGACAATTCTGGACTCGGTTCCTAACAAAGAAAAATCAAATCTTTGACTGTCCGGATGCAGAGGCCCTTGCAGCCTTCAAACATAACATCCGCGACGAGTGGCTTACCCGGCACCTAGGACAGGAAAAGCCGAAATCTATGGCAGCCCTCACAACCCTCATGACTCGCTTTTGTGCGGGAGAGGACAACTGGCTAGCTCGAAGAAACAACTTGGCCAAACATCCTGATAGTCCGGATACCAAGGACAACAATGGCGGTCGCGTCAAGAATAAGAACAAGCGCCGCATCAACGGCGATAATATCAAGATACGGCCGTCAATGCCGGATTCAGAGGCTCTAAACCCGGTCAGCGGAAGAAGCCATTCAAAAGAAATACCCAGGGCCCATCCAACTTGGACCGAATACTCAATCGCTTGTGCCAGATACATGGCACCGCTGAAAAACCAGCCAATCACACCAACAGGGATTGTTGGATGTTCAAGCAAGCAGGCAAGTTAAGTGCCGAACTCAATGACAAGGGGCTGCATAGCGATGACGAGGAAGAGCCCCGGCCACCAAACAATAAAGGACAGAAAGGTTTTCCCACACAAGTGCGGATGGTGAACATGATATACTCAACCCACATACCCAAAAGGGAGCGGAAGCGTGCACTACGGGACGTATATGCGATGGAGCCAGTCGCCCCAAAGTTCAACCCATGGTCTTCTGCCCGATCACCTTCGATCGAAGGACCACCCACTAGCATCGGTCACAGCCGCTTCGCGCATTGGTTCTTGACCCAATTATTGACAGATTTCACCTCACCACACCCCGATGGGCGGTGGTAGCAACTGAACCTGCTTTATCGTGATACGATGTGCAAAATGGGCATAGACGCCTCAAGGATTAAACCTACAAAGACGACCTTTAAAGGCGTCATACCGGGTGTAGAGGCCAATTGTATGTGCTCGGCCACACTCGAAGTGGTCTTTGGATCTCCGGATAACTTCCGGCGAAGAGTTAATCTTCGACATCGTCCCATTCCGCAGCAGTTATCATGCATCGCCGGACGAACCGCATTGCAAAGTTCAATGCGGTGCCGCACCACGCATACCTCAAGCTCAAGATGCCAGGCCCTCGAGGAGTAATCACGGTCAATGGAAACACGAACGCTCTCTCGAACGGAGGAGCATCTGGCCGGACTCGCGGCGGAGGTGCAAAGCAGCCTCTCACGGCAATTCTCGAGTCCGGCCACTAAGCGTCCGGACACCGCCAAGCGCGCCAGGAGTAACCTGCAACAAGACCACCTGGCACGATTCAAGCACGGTAGCAATCCGCCCCAACCCCAGCCCTCGCGAAATTGCGAAGCTAGTATTACGCGTACATAATTACGCTCTGGAGATACCATGGGCATATGGGGAGGGCAAGACAACGGCACGCCAAGAATGCGGCTCGACCGCACTGTGGGCTCCGTTTGTGTCATTTCCTTCTTTTTCCTTTTTCTTCCTTTTTCTTACTTTCAGGACTCCGTCTTTGAGAAGTCCTGTCCGGCACTTGAATCGCTGAACTCACGATGCAACAGCCAGGGAAGCAGAAAGCCACGTCGAGTGTTCAGGTGGTCTCTATTACGAGCATTATACCTGTTTTACATACCATCCAACGGCTTACCCTCGGAGGGACATGTTAGATAGTCCCATCCCTTGCTTATCGCACTATTCGTATCGATTGCTCGCTTCCATTGCAGTACCTTTTTGAATAAACAATACATAGCTCTTGCTTATTATTGCTTTACTTCCTTTATATATACATATGTTCATTTCACGACATGTTGCAACCGTACACTTTGGTACGGCCTGTACACCGAGGGCTTAAGTATCCCAAAATTATGGTGTGATAAGTCCGAACACTTTCACAAGTGCGGCACCCGAACTTATAGCATTATATGAATTGGCTCGAATCATGTCTTGGGTCAATAGTTGGGTTTGCCCGGCTCCCGTGTTTTGGTACCTTACGCCCGCTATATTGGCTAAGGTAGCATCGGGAGAACCATCGCGATTGTGCCCCAGTTATGCTGGGTCGAGCACCTCAGTGGAGAAAGCTAAAACTGACCGTCATGATAAGGCGAGAGCCGGTCGCTGTTCAAGAGGTTTTTTTGAGTCCCTAAAGACTTATGCCACTTAGAGCGAGGAACCGGAATTGTCCGGCCAAGGCATGGATAGCGCCCCGAACTCGGTCTTCCGAATACTAGGGGCTTCGCCGAAATTTAAAATTATAGAATTCTATGGCTAAGTGAGAGTGTTCAAGCATTATAAGTCCGGTTGCCTTGTTCGTTGTGTTGAGCGCCCTCTAGATGGACCCAAGAATGGGAACAAGAGTGCTCAAGTTTATCCCGAACACCCCAGCACTCGTGGCATGGGGGCTGAAGCCAACGACTTGCCATCTCTCAAATTTGATAAACGGCCGCACAGAAGGTAATATTTTAAATTAATAAGCGTTGCTATGAACAAGTTTTCAGCGTACAGGATAACAAATGCGAGTTTATTCAAAAATTACATCTTTGGAGCACTCATCCGCTATTCCGCGGGCACCCTTCAGGAGGCCCTCATAGTACATTTCGGGCGTGCGATGCTCATGACCCTTCGGTGGCCCGTCCGTCATGAGCCTCTCCGCATCCAGCTTGCCGCAGTGCACTTTAGCACGGGCAAGGGCCCGACGGACACCTTCAATGCAGACGGAGCGCTTGATGACTTCAAGCCGCGGACATGCATCCACCAGCCACTGCACCAAGCCGAAGTAGCTCCTGGGCATGGCCTCCAATGGCCACATCCGGGCTATAAGGCCCTTAATGGCCTGTTCGGCGACCTTATGGAGCTCGACCAGCTGCTTCA
Organism: Aegilops bicornis; assembly: GCA_021605145.1. Lineage (NCBI taxonomy): Eukaryota > Viridiplantae > Streptophyta > Magnoliopsida > Poales > Poaceae > Aegilops > Aegilops bicornis. Next base: position 371,102,499 of record CM038671.1, read on the forward strand.
GCTGGTCGCTCAGGGGCACCGGATGGTCAGCCTCAGCATACTGAGACCAGAACACCTTTTCCGTCGAGCTCCCTCCTTGGCGCGGTAGAATGCGGCAAGATCGGACACACACCACGGGCAAATCTGCAAATGCTCTGGAGAGCTCCGAATCCGGGTAAGTAATAGGTAATTCACTTTCACATGCTTGCTTTGCATAAAGAATGCCTTACCTGCCGCTATCTTCTTTAAAGACTCAATTTCTTAGAGGGCTTTTTGGGCCTCGGCCTTCGCAGCTTTGGCACTCTCAAGAGCCGAGGCGAGCCCGGACTCTCGAGTCTTCGAGTCACGCTCCAAACTCTCGTGTTTTTCCACGAGAGCTGGGAGCTCTTGCCGTACCTTGGCCAGCTGTGCCTCCCCCTTCTCTCGCTCGGTGCATTCCGCAACCACTTTTTTTTTGGCCACGGACACCGCTTCCTTCAGGGTCGCCACCTCGTTCGTGGCCCTAGCATCCCATGTTATTCCTCAAGTATTTTTGCAACCAAAACCTTTTCTATAGGTATTTCTTTAATAAGGTATTACTTACCTTCCTTGTCCTCGAGCTGCTTCTTGGCTTGTCCGAGCTCGTTCTCGGACCGCTCGAGGTTCTGCTTTAATGCATTGACCTCCGCAGTCAGTGCGGCAGAGGTCGGCAGCAGCCTCGCATTCCCATATTGACATACTTATGTTAGACTCCTGCGTATATCTTTTAGATCCTCGGTCCGCTTTTCTTTCCGAACACCGAACTAAGCATCAGGGGCTACTGTCTATGCGGTTATATTTTTATATATTCTAAAACTTACCTCAAAGCCCGTTAGAAGGCTGATGCAGGCTTCAGTCGATCTGCTCTTGGCGGATCGACTGTCGGATCACCGCACTCATAAAGGCGGTGCTCCTCCTTGATGGAAGCGCCGTTAAGCGCCTCCAGTAAGCTATCCGGTGCCTCCGGTTGGACGGAGGACACCGGCGTCTTACCCTTCTTCCGAAGGGTCCGCTTGCCGGACTCCGGAACCACTGAAGGTTCCGGCATGGAGACCGGACAAGGGTCGGGCCTAGAGCCCCTGGGGGTCTTGCCCCCCACGCGCCTGGAGTCCGGGAGGTTGCCTTGTGGCACCTCCTGCGCTACCTCCTCTTGACCAAGCCCCTGTTGGGGCCCCGCCGCAGCGTTGCCCGCAGCGTGAGGCGAGGAGGCGGTCGGAAGCGAGGTACTCTCCATTTCCGACGAGCCCAGGGACCCGCTCGATGAATCGGCGAACTCGCCCTTGGGCGGGCTGCACATTTTTAAGACATTAGAAAACACACTGCAATAATAAAAAGCAATGGGTATCCGGACACTTACGATCTCGCCAGGGGCTTGGCCCTCGTAGGCCAATCCTCCTCGTCGTCATCGACGTTGGTGGAGAAGTCCGGAGGAAGGGTTCTTCCCTTCTTGGACCCTCCGGCCTCCCTAGTCGGGGCGGCCTTCCTTTTCTTCTCCTCCCCCACTGGGGGAGGAGCTTCTTCTTCTCCCTCCTCGTCTTCAGGAGAAGATTCCACTTCGGAATCTGACAGCACCTGGCGTCGGGAACTCCTTCGAGTTCCCGTGGCCTCCTTCGTGGCCTTCTTCTCCGGCACCACGACGGGCGCCGAGCCAAGAGCCTCTGGCTAATCCCAAGGCGTCCTCCGGATCTTCCAAAGAAAGGAGCCGGACAGTTAATCTGTCCGGACATCGCCACCGATCTGTCAAAGATTAGGGAGTTTTAGATCCCACGTAGAGTCAATCTATGAAAAAAGAGTCCCGTAAAGGGTAAAATAACTTACCTCGCCAGCTTGACGCTGCGAGCTGTATCCACGATCTTTGGTAGCGGATGCTGGGGCTTCGGCGCCCTTGAACAGCACCTTCCAGGCGTCTTCGTACATAGTGTCGAAGAGCCGGCTCAAGGTTCGGTGTTGTGCCGGATCGAACTCCCACAAGTTAAAAGCCCGTTGTTGGCATGGGAGAATCCGGCGGATGAGCATCACCTGGATTACGTCGACAAGCCTAAGATTCTTGGCCACCAGGTTTCGGACGCATGTTTGAAGTCCGGATGTCTCGTCCGAATTCCCCACGTCGGGCCCGTCTCTTTCCATGACGAGAGCCGTGTGGGGAAGCCAGATGTGAACTCGGGGGCCGCCACCCATTTGGTGTTGCGGGGCTCGGTGATGTAGAACCACCCCGATTGCCACCCCTTTATTGTCTCCACGAAGGCGCCCTCGAGCCATGGGACTTTGGCCATCTTGCCAACCATGGCGCCTCCGCACTCCGCTTGACGCCGCCCACTACCTTCGGCGGGACGTTGAAGATCTTCAGCCATAAGCCGAAGTGGGGTTGGATGCAGAGGAAGGCCTCGCACACGACGATAAACGCCGAGATGTTGAGGATGAAATTCGGGGCCAGGTCGTGGAAGTCCAGGCCGTAGTAGAACATGAGCCCCCGAACAAATGGGTGAAGTGGAAAACCTAGTCCGCGGAGGAAGTGGGGGAGAAACACCACCCTCTCATGGGGCCCAGGGGTCGGAATGAGCTGCCCCTCGTCGGGAAGCCTGTGCGCGATGTTGCCGGACAAGTATCCGGCCTCCCGCAGTCTTTTGATGTGCCCCTCCGTGACGGAGGAGGCCATCCACCTGCCTCCCGCTCCTGACATGGTTGGAGAAGGTTGAGGTGGGATGTGCGAACTTGGGCGCTGGAGCTCGAGTGCGCGGAAATGGATAAGCAAAGGAGGAAGAAGGCGTGGGTGAAAAGGTGGATCCTTATCCCCTTATATAGACGGATGAAGCTATGCGTCCCCCACCAGCCTGGTAAAACTCGCTTATTTCCCAAGCGCCGTAATCAATGGCGCGGATGGGTTACCCACGTCCGTATTGATGAGAATCCCGGAATAAGGGGGCACGATCTATGCTTTGATAAGATGTGCCAAGGAAACCGCCTCGCTAAACACGCTGAGGTGGGACAATAAAAAACGATTCATATGAAGGCCTGGCCGTGGTGTGATGTCACGCCGCGGAATTCGTCAGCAGATCTGTACAAAAATTATTCTCTCTACGGTGTTATGTGGAACTTGTTTTCCAGAGCCGCACACTATCCTTGTGTTCAAAACCTTCTATGAAGTATTCGGAGGAGGAACCCGCCTCGCAATGCCGAAGACAATCAATGCGCCGGACTCGTCGTCATTGAAGCCTGGTTCAGGGGCTACTGAGGGAGTCCCGGACTAGGGGGTGTCCGGATAGCCGGACTATCGTCACGGCCGGACTCCAAGACTATGAAGATACAGGATTGAAGACTTCGTCCCGTGTCCGGATGGGACTTTCCTTGGCGTGGAAGGAAAGCTCGGCGATACGGATATGTAGATCTCCTACCATTGTGACCGACTCTGTGTAACCCTAACCTATCCGGTGTCTATATAAACCGGAGGGTTTTAGTCCGTAGGACGAACAACAATCATACCATAGGTTAGCTTCTAGGGTTTAGCCTCCTTGATCTCGTGGTAGATCTACTCTTGTACTACCCATATCATCAATATTAATCAAGCAGGAGTAGGGTATTACATCCATCGAGAGGGCCCGAACCTGCGTAAAAACATCATGTCCCTCGTCTCCTGTTACCATCCGCCTAGACGCACAGTTCGGGACCCCCTACCCGAGATCCGCCGGTTTTGACACCGACAGTAACCAAACAAGATCTCCAAGTGCAAACACAACATGTTTTCTACCCTTATCTCCAACAAGTTTATATTTAGCATTCATACGCTCAATGTTTTCCTTAGTTAACTCATGCATTTTTAAAATCAATTTAACACGTTCTTTAGCATCAAAATTAACCTTCTCCGGAGATGATAGAGGCAACAAATCAATAGGTGCACGATGTAGGAAACCATACACAATTTCAAAAGGGCACATCTTAGTAGTAGAATGCAATGAACGATTATAAGCAAATTCAATATGAGGCAAGCATTCTTCCGTCATTTTCTTATTATTCTTCAAAACAGCCCTAAGCATAGTAGACAATGTTCTATTGACTAATTCAGTTTTGTCCATCAGTTTGGGGGTGACAAGTAGTACTAAAAAGCAGTTTAGTCCCCAACTTAGCCCATAAACATCTCCAAAAGTGGCTAAGAAATTTAGTATCACGATCGGAAACAATAGTATTTGGCACACCATGCAAGCGAATAATTTCACGAAAGAACAAATCAGCAACATTAACATCATCATCGCTTTTATGACATGGTATAAAGTGTGCCATTTTCAAGAATCTATCCACGACAACAAATATGTTATCCCTCCCCTTCTTTGTTCGAGGTAAACCTAAAACAAAGTCCATAGATATATCCTCCCAAGGAACACTAGGTACAGGCAAAGGCATATATAAACCATGAGGATTGAGTCATGACTTAGCTTTTTGACATGTAGTGCAGCGAGCAACAAAACGCTCAACATCTCGTCTCATCTTTGGCCAAAAGAAATGTGAAGCAAGTATGTCCTCCGTCTTATTCACGCCAAAGTGTCCCATTAGTCCTCCTCCATGCGCCTCCTGCAACAACAAAATACAAACGGAGCTAGCTGGAATGCATAGCTTGTTAGCACGAAACACAAGTCCATCGTTAATGACGAACTTGTTCCATGTTCTACCTTCTTTACAATTCTGCAATACATCTTTAAATTCAGCATCATGCACATATTGATCTTTGATGGTCTCCAAACCAAATATTTTAAAGTAAAGTTGTGAAAGCATAGTATAACGACGAGACAATGCATTAGCAATAACATTTTCTTTACCCTTCTTGTGTTTAATGACATAAGGGAAATTCTCAATGAATTCAACCCATTTAGCATGTCTACGGTTCAGTTTTGCTTGACTTTTAATGTGTTTCAGAGATTCATGATCAGAATGTATAACAAATTCTTTGGGCCATAAATAATGTTGCCATGTTTCTAAAGTCCGAATGAGAGCATATAATTCTTTATCATAAGTAGAATAGTTCAGACTAGGCCCACTCAATTTTTCAGAAAAGTATGCAACAGGTTTGCCATCTTGTAATAACACACCTCCTAATCCAATTCCACTAGCATCACATTCAAGCTCAAAAGTCTTATTAAAATCAGGAAGTTGGAGTAAAGGAGCATGTGTCAACTTATCTTTCAATATAGTGAAGGCTTCTTCCGTATGCGGTACCCCAAACAAAAGGCACATCCTTCTTTGTAAGCTCGTTGAGAGGTGCAGCAATGGTGTTAAAATCTCTCACAAAACGCCTATAGAAACCAGCGAGTCCAAGAAAACTCCGCACTTGTGTGACCATCTTGGGCTGCGGCCAACTCTCAATAGCTTCAATCTTGGCTTTATCAACTTCAATTCCCTGTGGAGTAACAACATAGCCAAGAAAAGATACTCGGTCGGTGCAAAAGCTGCACTTCCCAAAGTTACCAAACAAACGTGTATCACGTAGAGCAATAAAAACAACACGTAAATGTTCCAAATGTTCTTCCAAAGATTTGCTATAAATCAGTATATCATCAAAATAGACTACCACAAATCGTCCAATGAAAGCACGTATGTAGCGACCCGACCTCAGATGGTCAAGTCTCTGTGTTTCAGTGTCATCCCTGGATCAGTAATGCTGACACACATAGTACTCGAAGGATTTATAACAGAGTAGCAATCACACACTTATTACATCGAATGTCTCAAAAGAGAACTTATTACAATAATATGGCTTAAGGCCATCTAATACGATAACAAATGAAGGCTTGGAAGATAAAGTGAGTCTATCAACTCCAACGGCATAGCTGAGCTGCACGGCAACGACCTATCGAACCTTACTCCTCGTGCGAAAAGTCTGCAACATAATACGTTGCAGCCCGAGAACGGGTCAGCACATGGAATATGTTGGCAATGTAACACAATAGAGCAATAACAGAATAATGCTACCACTACATGCATATTTGGCTGGTGGAAAGCTCTACGGTTACAGTTTTGCGAAAAGCCAATTTTTCCCTACAACAAAGGAATAAATTTTAATTTAACTATCATGGTGGTTAAAACATCATTGAGAAGGTATAACCCCAACTCAATCCCAATTAGGGTAATTAACATCCCAGCAATATTAGTTAAGAGTGATGAGATACATGTGAATACTCAGGTACTAGATACTCTTAATTGTCCATAACCGGGGACACGACTAACCATCATTAGATTGTACACTCTGCAGAGGTTTGCGCACTTTTCCCCACAAGACTCGATCGCCTCCGTTGATTTCTCGCACTACATGGTGTTTGAGAAACGGATGACCGAGACACGCCTTTTCGTAAACATTAACTCTCTACTCGGGTAGATCATACCAAACCTACAAAACCCACTACACCGCTGATCTACCTCTTCAAGAGCTTCACGTAACTTACTCAACTATGCTAGAGCCCATAATAGCTTGTGGCTGCACACGGAAGTTTCTAGCATGAATAATCTCGATTCCTTTGAGCCCTGGTGGCGGTCCATAGGAAGATCACACGGGTACCCCGGGATTTCCAAAAAATACAGGCAACACCGGGTTCCCCAGGTGCCTCAATCCACCCAGATGTGTATTAAAGTTGCCACCTTAAGTTGAACCATTAATTAAAAATCTCACATCTGTCATGGAATACACTCAAACCCAATCCACGTCTACGAGCATAGCATAGCAGTATAAGCATAACGTAGAAGTAACTCCCAAGGGTTTGACAGTAACAGGGCAATAGGTTCCTACCTCATCATCTACTTCCCAACCCACAAATTAATGACATCCTAACCATGCAATGTTTGAGGGTTGAAACTAATGCATAAAAACTGGGTATGAAAAGAGTATGATCAAAGTGTTACTTGCCTTGCTGACGATCCGTGAATCCTAAAGACTCGTAGTAACACGCTTCGCACTCCGGGAATTCTATTGCAAGCAAACAATTCATACATAAGCAACAAGCAAAGATGCACAAACGAAACTTAACTCAAAGAGGTGGACCGGAGAGTTCAGTTTAAGAACTCCGGTTCCCAAAAAGAATCAAACCAAACGAAGCAACGAAACTCAAACGGCGAAAGAAATAAGATCCGTTTACTAATCTGAACTAGGGTCAAATTTTACAGAGACAAAAACTGGTTTAAGTTGATTATTCGGAAAGAGGGTTCCAAGATGAAACTCCAGGCGCTTCAATCGCCTGATTCCGATAAACGAGCAAAAAGTTATACTAGTACGGACATCGGATCAGAAATCGCGATCAGGAAAATCGCGGAATAAATCCGATAAAAAGAAAAACGACGAACGACTTAATGAACGAACGTTCGTTAGCAGAAACTAAACGATGAACACATTCGTTAAAATGAACGAACGAGCGAACGCTCGCTAAGTAAATAAACCGGAGAATAAAACTGATCTATTATAAAAAACGAACTAGCGTTTTTCTAAAAAAAACCGAAGGGGTTTTTCTTTAAAAAAAACGGGCGGCGGGGTGGCTACCTCCGGCGAGGTCGTCCGGCGAGGCGGGGCGACTCCGGCGGGTGGTGTGGGGCGGCGGGGCTCGGCGAGGGCGCGGGGTGGCGACGGGAGGGCGGCGGCGGCTAGAGGCGGCGACGGCGACTGGCGGGCGGCGGGCGACTGGGCTCGGGCTTGGCTCGGCTCCGGCGGTGGCCGGTGGTGGCTAGAGGGTGGGGGGTGGCGTATATAAAGGGGCGGGCGACTTGGAGGAGGGGCAAGTGGCGTGAGTCCGCTCGGACTCGAGTCCGGCCAAGGCGGGCGGGCACACACAGGAGGTCATGACGGGCGGGCAGTTGGGCTGCTCGCTGGGCCCTATGCCCGAGGCGTGGGTCTTTAAAAAACGTCTACCAAACCTAGAAAAATCCTAGAAAAATAAATAAAAATCTAAAAAATACCAAAACAAGTTTTCTCCGTCTAAATGAAATATTTAGAACAAGATGAACTTTTCTTGGCCCCTAAAATGCACTTTTTAAAACATGCAATTTTTTTTCTAGGGCAAATAAAATCAAGTAAAAACCAAACAATGATTTTAACATTTTCCCTCCGATATTTCAATTATTTTGGAGAAGTCATATTATCTCCCCTCATTTCTTATTTTAAAATGAAATATTTTCCGGAGAGAAAATAATAAAAATCAAAATCCTCGTCTTCATTATTTGATAAAATTCAAATATGAAAATTGAAAAAATCCTCAACTCTCTCCGAGGGTCCTTGAGCTGCTTAGGATTTCGAGGATTGCAAACGAAATGCAATAAAATATGATATGCATGGATGACCTATGTATAACATTCCAAATTGAAAATTTGGGATGTTACAACGTAAAACTTCGTTCATTAGTCTCATGAAAGTACTAGGTGCATTAGTTAACCCAAAAGGCATGACTAACCACTCATATAAACCAAACTTAGTTTTAAATGCTGTTTTTCCATTCATCTCCCAATTTCATACAAATTTGATGGTATCCACTACACAAATCAACTTTGGAGAATATTGTAGAGCCACTCAATTCATCAAGCATATCATCTAGCCTAGGAATAGGATGACGATAACAAATAATAATATTATTAATGCCTCTACAATCAACACACATACGCGACGTACCATCCTTTTCAGGCACTCGTATAATAGGAACAACACAAGGACTAAGAGATTCACGTATATAACCTTTGCCGAGCAGCTCCTGTACTTGACGATAATCTCCTTCGCCTCTCCTCGATTGGTACGGTATGGTGCACGGTTGGGTAGCGATGCACCGGGAATTAAGTCAATTTGATGATCAATCCCATGAATAGGTGGTAATCCCAAAGTGGCACGTCTTGTGGGAAGACGTCGTGAACTCCTGCAAAATGTTAGTGATGACAAGAAGGCAAAGAGGAAGGCACGTCCTCCAATGAAAATAATGCCTCTTTGCACACAAAAGCATAGCAAACAGGTTTGCTAAAATCTAGCTCATCAATATCAGATTTGGTGGCAAGTAAACACGCACTTTTCAATTTAATTTCAGAAGCAACACTAGATGTTTTATTATTAGGCTTCATTTGTTGCTCAAATTCTTTTGCCACAATCTGATTTTCACTCTTATTTTTCTCCTGTTTTCTTTATTTGCTCTATTAATATCATATTTCAAAATGGAATCAGGAGTCATATGAAGCAAAGTAATATTTTTATCCTTATGAACAAGAGTATACTGATTGTTTCTACCATGGTGTACAAATTTTTTATCAAATTGCCATGGTCTACCAAGTAATAAGGAACATGCTTGCATAGGTACCACATCACAATCAACATAATCAGCATATGTAGAGATAATAAAATGCACCCTAACGATGCGTGTTACCTTAACCTTGCCGCTGTTGTTGAACCATTGGATGTAGTAAGGATGTGGATGTGGTCTTGTGGTGAGAGATAGCTTCTCCACCATCTCCATGCTAGCCAAGTTGTTGCAGCTCCCTCCATCTATGATGACGCGAATAGAACGTTCCTTCACAACTCCCTTTGTATGGAACAAATTATGCCTCTAATTTTGCTCAGCTTGTGTAACCTGCACACTCAAAACACGTTGAGCAACTAAACATTCATACCTGTCAGCATCTTCAGCAGCCATGTATTGCGTCTCATGATCAGAATCATCTCCACCGTGTTCTTCATGTGTAATAAGAGCCAAAGTCTCCTCATCATAGTCACTAGCAGACTCATACCCACCATCCTCAGTAGCAATCATCACACGCTGAGATTTGCATTCTCTCGCAAAATTTCCTCTTCCCTTACAACGACGACAAATAATATCACTTGTGTGCCCTGTTGACGCCATGGAAGAAGAAGAACTCTGTGCAGGCTCGGCAGGTGTGCTCTTGGCAGATAGTGGTGGTTGTGCCTGCTTTCTTGTATCACGGTTGGAGGTGGCACCTGAAAGAGGTGATGGTGTAGTGGAAGTAGATGATGCATGTGGTGTCCATGATGAAGGTCGACCTGCAGAAAAGTTAGTTCGCACCAATGCCTGTCGATCCTGCACTTCCCGTTCAGCTTTACCAGCAAGATGGAATAAATGAGTGATATTATTATAATTCTTATACTCTAAAATGGTCTGAATCTCTCTATTTAATCCACCCACAAAACATGCAAGCATAGCTTCATTCTCCTCAACAATACCACATCTAATCAAGCCAGTTTGTAATTCCTGATAATATTCTTCTCTGAATTTTTCCTTGTCTTAAGCGCTGCAATTTTTGAAGTAATTCACGTTGATAATATGGTGGAACCCAACGAGTACGCATAGCAGTTTTCAAAGCAGCCCAAGTAATGGAACAGGATATAATCGACAATGTTCAGACCACCAAACACATGCAAAGCTAGTGAAAGCACAAACAGCAGCAGGAACACGTCTCTCCTCAGGATATTGTAAACATGTAAATCGTTGTTCAGTTCTAACTCCCAAGTAAGATATATATCAGGAACATATCTACCTTCAAATGGTGGAATATTCAATTTTAGTTTAGGGAGATGGTCATGATCTCGTACTGAGGGGAGCCCTAACATTGCCATTATTTGCATGTGGACGACCTGGTGGTTGTCGTGCTGGTGGTTGCACGTAGTTCTGATTTTGATCAACTTCATCCTCGTAATCTCCCACATAATCATCCTCCTCCGCAACAGCGAAGATGATGATGCGGTGGTGATATATGGCAGCAGCGATGATGATGATGCGGTGGTGATATATGGCAGCGGCGACGTGACAACCTATGAACATAACTCGAAATTCTAAAGGACTAGACGCTAAGACCAGCAACTTGACACGACGATGCAACCGCAAATTCAACAAAGCAAGTACAGAAAAGATTATGCAAAGGCTCAGACTGGTTTGGATATGATGAACTAACCCTAATTTTTTGGCTTTTTCGTGGACTGTAGGTATGAAAAACAGACTCGATCTAAACTATGAAAAACTGTAAAATCTCACCGAGCAACCTGGAAATCTGATACCACTTGATAGAGGCAAAGGTGTCCCGTATTTTGATGAGATGGTGGCTATCGTTTTGGAGGAAGTCGACTTTGACGATCCGACTATTTAACGATGCAAGGACGTCGCGCCTTTAGCAATCGCTAAACCAACTCCGAGAGGTTATTGACCACGCGAGCACGATCAACGACCACGAAGGTCTCTGTTTCCTGCAGGCAAACGAAGAACAAGCAAGAAACTAAGATTGCAATCTGGATATTGCGAATATAAGAGGAAAGCTTTATTGATCAAGGCGGGGTTCTTTGACGCCTTTGTCTGGTCGTTGAACACAAATGAAGTACGTGAAGTTGCATCTATGGCGAACTTTTAATCTAAACAAAACCCGAAGTCTAAACGGTGCCCTAAGGGCTGTATATATGGAGGATGAGGGGGGGGGTGATTTCGTGGCCCTTGGGGAAGGGGTCCGAAACCAACCCTATCTCTTGTTTCCCCACACATACGGACTCTAAAAACAGCCTATACTTATGTATTTCAAAATTACATGGGCCTGGCCCAATAATAAGGTGACGCAGCACCTAGAATATCCTCTAGACGAAATTTATGAAGTGGCATCTTGTATTCTAGATAGGAAGTGTGGCTTGCCGCACCCCACCCGCACTAGCCATAGCCAGCCCGGTAAGGCATGATTTAAGAAAAACAAAAATGTCCAGAGTACCAAAGTCTGTTACATACCAGTAGTGCATTTTCATAGGAAATGCAACATGATATACCAAAAGGATAAAGGTTCAATACATTATGCCAACAAACGTCACGACTAATTATTAGTCTACCATCCAGATGATGAGTCACGGGAATAAGAAGTGTATGAACAATATATCAGAGCTTATATGTGCACAGGAAGTCACGCTGATTACATACATGAAGCGAGTTTACATCACCGATACAACTCATTTAATCAGGACTATTGATTATGGAAGCACACAATTCGAGTTTGTAAACTGCCCAATTCACCTGCAAAGAGGGGCAATCTCGGGCAAGCCCACATAGACCATTCCATCTACATGGTAGAGATCAGGTGCATAACCTAAGAATGCCTGATGGTGTCGGGGCTCGCCTCTATAACCCAACATACTTGACCCCCCTCCAACAGCCTCTTGAGTTCACCAATCTACAACAAAACCAGCCCCATAAGAGCACATAATCACACCAAATGGCAAGGTAAGTACTCCACAGCAATCTTGGACCAGAAAACTCTATCGAGCTACATGATATTAGATGCAACTTATCATCTCAACCATATGCGAATACTAATGGAAGATGCATTACTTATTAGGCACATGTAGAATGAGGTATCAAAAGAGAAAGTGGTACAGAAAAGAAGTGAAGCAACATGATAAAAGAGGGCAAAGTGTTATGGAAGACCTTTTATTTTCAAAGTGTTGATGAGCTAGTGACTATATAATTTTTGATGGTCTGACCAACCATGCATGCCAAAGGTGCTTAACAGGAATGGATATCTACCTCGGTCGAAGATCGATACGGAGGAGCGCTTGCCAGTCTTGTCCCTCGATAAATCTGACTGATTCAAGCGTGCCATGGCCGAGAGCGGCGGATCGAGTCACCGTGATGTGGAAACCGGGAAACAGGGACAGTAAAATATGATTTGTCATGTTGCGCTTCTCCTGTAGATGCGCCACGCCAAGTTAAAGCTCGGTGAGCTTGGTAATAAAAGCATATATCTTCCTGATGAATTGGTAGAATAGGATTGTCCGAAAACAAGAAAGGCAAACCGCGTAATACCAAAATCCAGCAAGAAAAAATTAGATACACGAGCAAACCGCTGTATGCATATCAATGAGCAGGAGAATAATATGGCTATATGAGAACATAGAGATTTCCATGAATGAGCATTTCTGGACTGTTGAATAAAAACAGATGTAAAAATAATTTACTATATATATAAGATTTGGAAGCTTTTTAGGCAAGCACAAAAAGACCAGATTCTTCAACAACTTGGCAATTCAGATGCAATAGCACTATCCTCATGGGCATATAAAGAGAAGAAACAAGGTGCATTTCATCTCCATTAGAATTTGAAAATATAAAGAGAAGAAATAATGAAAATCCATAAGAAAGGCCAACAAAACTAAAGGTTAAAGGGGTGGAAAACTAAAGAGTGGATGAGCTCTCCTGAGGGTCACAGCCACTACGACACATATGGCCATACTAATGAACAAACGCTTCGTAGTATACATCAGGGGTTCACATATATTACAGTTTGCTATCTAGAACAGTCTGAACATGAACCTAATTCTATTGGATAATTCAAAATGTGGTGTTGCATATATAGTAGCTAGCATATACTATACGTTAAATAAAAACTAAACTTACAGTTGTCTGCTCTATGATCTCAAAGTAGCATTTATGTAAGGCAAGAAACACATCAGTTTGGAACTATTAGGAACATGGGCACAAGCGTAGCTTACAAGTGGAATAAGTAATGTACTGCTCTCTCTCTCTCTCTCGCTCAAAATTACATCACCGCAATTGTTCCTAACTCATGTTGTGATGACCAAGTTATATGAGTCTAAGTGCATGTGTTTTTATGTGTATGCATAAGTTGATCTAAGTTCACCATACGGTAACATAACACGTCCGAATAAATTCAAATGCCCAGATAAAATACTTCGTATCCAAGTCCCAAATGTTTACTACAATGAAAAGAAATTTGAGATTAGAGCGCAGTAAAAGGAAGACATACAACACAAGTTCGGCATCCAGTCCAGGAGTGCATATACTTGTAAAGAACATGACTTAGTTTATTTATGTAGCATGGATCCTTTAATTTGAAGTAGGGAAGCACATGAATTTTGGCTACTGGACGTGAGAATAGGCGTTGGGCTTGGGGCACAAGGTAAGGAACGAAATACCTCAAGGTGGTGTGGAAACGGCAGGGTCGCGGGCATCGAGTCCGTGCCGTGGAGAAAATTGTAGCAGTACAATAAGCCTCCGAAGCAAATAAGCTTATAGGTAAAATTACGTATCTGATCTGTCAAAAGGGGGAAAATATGTCAAAAACTCTTACTATTTAAAAAGCTTGTGCATTCATATGCTTGTAAGCCTAACTGAATTAGCATCTAGGCATATGTAATAGCTTTCCCTTTTCTCTCTTGGCTCTCTTAAAAAGCTTGTGCATTCATATGCTTGTAAGCCAAACTAAATTAGCATGCTAGTTAGAAATTAGAACAATGAAACGCTCAAATTAAAACACCAAGAGCACATTTAATTGGTATAGGAGCTGTAACCATGTGCATATCAATGAGCAGAAAAATAACATGAGTACATTTATTTCTTCCGATATCAAACAAATATCACATATCACAGGGCAGTTATAAGAGCATGCATCAAGCTTAAACAGGAAGTTTGATATGACATCACCGCTACACATTGCATATACACATACCTTCATCGTCGACTGATGTATGTCAGATTGTTGTTGCTCGGCCATTTCACAGTGTGGCTAGCTCGAACGGTTGGCTCTTTGGAATAGGTTAAAATCTGATCATACAAAAAGTCACAAATTTCACAAATCACATCATTGTCATAAGAACATGCACAGAGGTTAAATTAAGAAGTCCAAGACAAATTCAATGTAGAATCCATATTTTTAGAACGGCCAACAATTATGTGTAAGATAGTGCATGATATTTTGTACCACAAAGTACAACATTTTTTACTAACCTTAATTCGGGCATATATATATCGGGTTCCCGGTTGCAAGCACAGTCAACTTGTATGATTTATCCAAACTGAACTTGAGCTCCTGCAGATCAAAATGCAGAGCATGTGTAAAAACAAGGAAGCATCAAGATAAAGCATACAAGCTATCGACAAATAACACATACTCACCTCGTAGTCTGGGAACCGGACGACCACATTATCCAGCAGGATGACTGCCACCATGCATCCTCAAGGTTCAAATGTATTTTTGATACCACAAAACATGTTCTCATTCTGAAACAGAGCATGCATTGTGTATAAGTTTCAGTGGCGGTTGTTTACTTTATAAGTTCCATTGCATTTCAAAGGATGAAAGTTTTAGTTCCCAACAATATAGTAATTTAGAATAGGTGCACCCACACACCATGAAATTTAAACATGATCCATTTAGGAAATGTATAGTTGTTATCATGGTCCAAACTCATACAATTCATCTAGGTGAAGCCTTGAACACGTTGTTACCCAACAGAAAACTACTATTATAACTAAACCCAATCAGATCATCCTAATTTTGTGATAATGACCAGAGAATATAGTGGTGGAAAAGCACACCTCATTAAGTCATTTTTTACAGCAAGAGTACAACAATCTTTAACCAGACATAGCATACCTTCCAGACATGTGTGTCAACAGGAATAACCTGATTCTTATCAACAGAAAACTACTATTATAACTAAACCCAATCAGATCATCCTAATTTTGTGATAATGAACAGAGAATATAGTGGTGGAAAAGCACACCTCATTAAGTCGTTTTTACAGCAAGAATACAACAATGGTTAACCAGACATAGCATACCTTCCAGACATGTGTGTCAGCATGAATAACCTGATTCTTATCAAGAGAGAATATACAATGCAGGCTGCAACTTTTGGACCAACGCCTGGCAAGGTACAAAGACCCTCGATTACCTCCGGTAGTTCCCTGTCAGGCAAGCCATTTTGTGCCTCCACCAGCCTTGGCCATCAATTCTTTAGCAGTGCCAACAACATACTTTGCCCTGCTCATTCAAAGGCACACAAAACATTTGCTCAAATCAGTTTAGCACAAAATATCTAGTAATGTTGCATAAACAATAGATACTCATTACTGAGATATGCTTCAGACATCTATAAGGTCATCTGCTAGGGGGTAGATGCAAGGCATGTAGATTATACTTCCCTCAATGACATCTATAAGGTCATCTGCTATTGCATCAATCTTAGGGAGACGTCAGCATTACAAATCCTGTACTCACTACAGTTTGCTTTTACTGTGTTAAGGCTAGTTTGATAAATCTGATTTTACTGAAAGTAGAAATCAAAACAAGCCTCGACAGATTTATAATCTATTATGAATCTGCATTCATTAACCCTACAAAAGCAAGTATATTACACTTTTCAGTGGTCAAGCTTCACCTAGAAATTCAATAGATGTGTTACAGTGTTAAAAATTAATGTTTCTCATTCCATCCTAATGTGCTAGTTATATTCTACTATGGATACATGAGAATATGGATTTGTTTCCTACAAATACATTAGAATTGACCTTCGGTGGCGTGTAGTATTAAGAAGTTAGAATTAAACTTAATATGCATACCTCAGAATGACTCCAACTGCTGCAATGTGTCACTATCAAGACAAAGCATTGAGGGTAACCCTTTGCTTTATGTGATCAATTCCAAGCGCTCATCTGCCTCGCCATCTATTTCTCTTTTCTGAGTTCCTCCTTTTGTCTTTGTTTCTCTGCCTGCAAATATGTAGAAATATCTTAATGCTAAACAGATTTAGTGCTACATATACTACAGTACCATATCCGGATTACAGTTTATTTCAAAGGAACTAAAAATACTAACTCGTCTAGATTGCTCCCTTTGGAATCTCTCTTCCTCTATTTGCCGTGGACACACCCGACAGCTCCAACTCATCTGTGCAAACAAAATCATGCCATCAGTCAATCCAGCGCTCTAGTAAACAGTACCTTGCAAGGGGAAGTCACGGAAGGTGATTACGGTCATGTTGTTGACGAACTCGCGGAGGTCCTCGCTAATGCCGTAGCACTTGGGCTCGCCCGCAGAGAGAGTGATAGCCTATGTACGCTCAACGTCCTCGTCCTCCTTCTGCCGAGCGCGAGGACGATGAGAGGCGGCTAGAGAGGGCGTGCAGCAGCGACGGACTTGGGTGCCGACTTCTTCTTCCCGGACGTGGTTCCCTTGTGCGGGCGCTTGGTGACCGTGGCCTTCTGGTCAGCCTCGGGCGCGGCCTTGGCGGAAGCCACGCGCTTGGCCGAGGAGCCCCGGGGTCGGCCGCTGGCGCAACCTTGGCGGAGGTTATGCGCTTGCGTGAGGAGACCCGCGACGGCGCGACGGCGGACTGGGAGGATGGGGATGGCGGCGGACGGGGAGGATGGGGGCGGCAGCGGCGGACGGGGAGGATGGGGCAGCGGCGGACGGGGAGGATGGCCCGGGGTTTGGATCGGGGGAGAGAGGCGAGGCGGGGGGAGAGGAGAGGGGCTGGCGCGCACACCCGGCGTCTTCTTCCCTCTCTGGCCGCTTCCTTCTGGGAGGATGGCTGGTGGCCGAGTGGCGGTGGCGGCGGCAAGCGGCCTAGGGTTTGGACGGGGGGAGAGAGGCGAGGTGGAGGGAAGAGAAGAGGGGGACGCGTGAGTGAAAGAGGAGCGAGCGACGGCTAGGTCACACCATTCCGTGACTGGATATTTTTTCGCCCATGTGAAATGACCAAAATGCCCTCGGCGGCCACCCAGTTTTACGCGCGGTGGCACGACCGGGAGTGCTACAGGGGGGCTACAGGGGACGGGGATTCAATCGGACGGACGAGGTTCTCCCACAGCTCGATCGGACGGCCGGAACTCCATCAAGCAAATCGATCGGACGGTCATCATGCGCTAATCGTTGAGAACGCCCATGTTTCGACTGGATTCATTTTTCTAGATTTCGTCCAAAGCTTCATTCACTCCTTATGGTGGGTTCAAAGTCCTAAAATCATCACTTGTAACTCCGTTCTTGTTGCCCTTGCGCATGCCATCAACTCCATGCTTGTTCTTGCTCCAATGTTCATCCTTCTCCAAGCTAGGCCCTTCATTTGTAAGCAAAACAAATATATCCAATTTAGGCAGCATCATATTCTCATGAATATTAGAATCATTACAAAGAAACATAAGTACCTGGTAATTTAATTGGCGTGCGCGAGCTCTAGTAATTGGTCCATTATATGTAACAGTAGGGGCTGTGGGTGTAACAATGGTATTGATGTCCTCATCAGGAAAGAATATCTCCACTATGGAGGACACAAAATTTTGGGGCGGCGCGTGAGAACGAATCACGAGAAAATGAAGTTCTTTCAAAGACTGCCATATAAAGGACAGGTGTTCACTAAAACGGTCATAACTTTGTTATTCGGAGTCTGTTTCAGACGCACAAGTACTTAAAATGCTCGCGACGAGCATGGGAATCGAGAAAATACTTTCGACTTGCATAGGAGGCCCGGAAGACCCTCAAATGCGGCCCCTAAGCATGACTTTTCCCCCCTAAAACTCTAAGAACATCATTTGCCGCTACTTTTCAGACAAATTTATGAACCCATTGGCACTCCTTTGGAAGGAAATTCTAGTGTTTATGGTGAGTATAAAGATTAGTCTGCCTGGTAAGGACAACCGTTGCTTTCTGCACATGCTCTATGATTCGGGGAATCCCATTTGGTTGTAAATTCAACAAAATAAGGCGACTTTAAGCCTTATACTCCTTGTTTTCGCCGTGTGGCATGTCGTAACGTACGTGTGTGATAGCCAATAATAGGAGGGAATTCCTGGCATTGGTCAATATATATGTGGAAACAATATCTCCACTATGGAGGACATAAAATTTTGGGGCGGCGCACCAAAACGCATCACGAGAAAATGAAGTTCATTCAAGCACTGCCATCTAGAGGACCTGCGTTCACTAAAACTGTAATAACTTTGTCATTCGGAGTCCGTTTCGGACCCACAAGTACTCAAAATGCTCGCAAAGAGCATGGGAATCTAGAAAATACTTCCGATTTGAGCAGGAGCCATGTAGGACCCTAAATTCGGCCCCTAGGCAGGACTTTTTGCCCCTGAAAGTCAAAGAACATCATTTGCAACTGCTTTTCAGACAAGTTTCTGAACCCATTGGCACTCCCTTGGAAGGAATCCAAGAGATTATGGTGAGTATAAACATTAGTCCGCCTGGTAAGGACAAATGTTGCATTTATGCACATGCTCTATGATCCAGGGAATCCCATTTGGTTGTAAATTCAAGAAAATAAGGCAACTATAAGCCTTATTCTCCTTGTTTTTCCCGTGTGGCATGCCGTAACGTACGTGTGTGACGCCCAATAATAGGACGGCATTCCTGGCATCGGTCAATATATATGTGGAAACTTTACTTCCACTGTGGAGGACACAACATTTTGGGCGCGGCGCGTTAGAACGCGTCACGAGAAAATGAAGTTCTTTCAAAGACTGCCATATAAAGGACCGGTGTTCACTAAAACGGTCATCACTTTGTTATTCCGAGTCCGTTTCGGATGCACAAGTATTCAAAATGCTCGCGACGAGCGTGGGAATCAAGAAAATACTTCTGGCTTGCATAGGAGGCCCGGAAGACCATCAAATTCGGCCTCTAAGCAGGACTTTTTGCCCCTGAAAGTCAAATATTATCATTTGCCGCTACTTTTTCAGACAAGTTTATGAACCCATTGGAACTCCTTTGGAAGGAAATTCTGGTGATTATGGTGAGTACAAACATCAGTCTGTCTGGTAAGGACAACTGTTGCATTTTGCACATGCTCTATGATCCGGGGAATCCCATTTGCTTGTAAATTCAACAAAATAAGGAGACTATAAGCCTTATTCTCCTTGTTTTCGCCGTGTGGCATGCCGTAACGTACGTGTGTGACAGCCAATAATAGGAGGGCATTCCTGGCATCGGTTAATATATATGTGGAAACAATATATCCAATATGGAGGACACAAAGTTTTGGGGCAGCGCACAAAAACGCGTCATGAGAAAATGAAGTTCTTTCAAGGACTGCCATCTAAAGGACCTGTGTTCACTAAAACGGTAATAACTTGTCATTCGGAGTCCGTTTTGGACCCACAAGTACTCAAAGTGCTCGCGAAGAGCGTGAGAATCTAGAAAATACTTCCGACTTGCACAAGAGCCATGGAGGACACTAAATTCGGCCCCTAGGCAGGACTTTATGCCCCTGAAAGTCAACGAACATCATTTGCCGCCGCTTTTCAGACAAGTTTCTGAACCCATTGGCACTCCTTTGGAAGGAATACGACATTAGTCCGCCTGGTAAGGACAAACGTTGCATTCTGCATATGCTCTATGATCCGGGGAATCCCATTTGTTTGTAAATTCAAGAACATAAGGCGACTATAAGCCTTATTCTCCTTGTTTTTGCCATGTCGCATGCCGGAACGTACATGTGTGACGGCTAATAATAGTACGGCATTCCTGGCATCAGTCAATATATATGTAGAAACTTTACCTCCACTATGGAGGACACAAAATTTTGGGGCGGCGCGTGAGAATGCGTCACGAGAAAATGAAGTTCTTTCAAAGACTGCCATATAAAGGACCGGTGTTCACTAAAATGGTCATAACTTTGTCATTCGGAGTCCGTTTCGGACGCACAAGTACTCAAAATGCCCGCGACAAGCATGGGAATCTAGAAAATACTACCGGTTTGCGCAGGTGGCCCGGAGGACCCCTAACTCGGCCAATAGGCAGGACTTTTCTGCCCCTGAAAGTCAAAGAACTTCATTTGCCGCTGCTTTTCAGACAAGTTTTTGAACCCATTGGCACTCATTTGGAAGGAAATCCAAGAGATTATGGTGAGTATAAACATTAGTCCGCCTGGTAAGGACAAGCGTTGCATTCTGCACATGTTCTATGATTCGGGGAAAATCCCATTTGGTTGTAAATTCAAGAAAATAATTCGACTATAAGCCTTATACTCCTTGTTTTTGCCGTGTGGCACGCCGTAACATATGTGTGTGACGACCAATAATAGGAGGGCATTCCTGGGATTGGTCTATATATATATGTGCAAACAATATCTCCACCATGGAGGACACAAAATATGGGGGCGGCGAGTGAGAACACATCACGAGAAAATGAAGTTCTTTCAAAGACTGCCATATAAAGGTCCGGTGTTCACTAAAACGGTCACAACTTTGTCATTTGGAGTCTTTTTCAAACGAACAAGTACTTAAAATGCTCGCCACGAGCGTGGGAATCGAGAAAATACTTTCGGCTTGCATAGGAGGCCCGGAAGACCCTCAAATTCGGCCCCTAAGCATCACTTTTTGCCCCTGAAAGTCAAAGAACATCATTTGCCGCTACTTTTCAGACAAATTTATGAACCGATTGGCACTCCTTTGGAAGGAAATTCTAGTGATTATGGTGAGTATAAACATTAGTCTGCCTGGTAAGGACAACCGTTTCTTTCTACACATTCTCTATGATCCGGGGAATCCCATTCGGTTGTAAATTCAAGAAAATAATGCAACTTTAAGCCTTATTCTCCTTGTTTTCGCCGTGTGGCATGCCATAACGTACGTGTCTAACAACCAATAATAGGAGGGCATTCCTGGCATCAGTCTATATATATGTGGAAACAATATCTCCACTATGGAGGACACAAAATTTTGTGGCGGCGCACCAAAACGCATCACGAGAAAATGAAGTTCTTTCAAGGACTGCCATATAAAGGACCGATGTTCACTAAAACTGTCATAACTTCGTCATTCAAAGTCTGTTTCGGACCCACAAGTAATCAAAATGCTCGCGTTGAGCATGGGAATCTAGAAAATACTTCCGACTCACGCAAGAAGCCCGGAGGACCCTAAATCCGGCCCCTAGGCAGGAGTTTTTGCCCCTGAAAGTCAAAGAACATCATTTGCCGTTGCTTTTCAGAAAAGTTTCTGAAACCATTGGCACTCCTTTGGAAGGAAATCTGAGAGATTATGGTGAATATAAAACTTAGTCCACCTGTTAAGGACAAGCATTGCATTATGCACATGCTCTATGATCCGGGAAATCCCATTTGGTTGTAAGTTCAAGAAGATAAGGCGACTATAAGCCTTATACTGCTTGTTTTTGCCGTGTGGCATGCCGTAACATACATGTGTGATAGCCAATAATAGGAGGGCATTCCTTGCATTGGTCAATATATATGTGTAAAAAATATCTCCACTATGGAGGACACAAAATTTTGGGCCGGCGCGCCAAAATGCGTCATGAGAAATGAAGTTCTTTCAAGGGCTACCATATAAAGGACTAGTGTTCACAACAATGGTCATAACTTTGTCATTCGGAGTTTGTTTCGGACCCAAAAGTACTCAAAATGCTCGCGGCGAGCGTGGTAATCTAGAAAATACTTCCGGCTTTCGCAGGAGGCCCGGAGAACCCTCAAATTCGGCCCCTAAGTGATGTCTCTTGAAGCTACGTCGGTATTTCCCTAAAGAGGAAGGGATGATGCAGCACAACGGCGGTAGGTATTTCCCTCAGATATGAAACCAAGGTTATCGAACCAGTAGTAGAACCAAGCAACACAACATAAACAGCCCCTGCACACAGATAACAAATCCTCGCAACTCGATGTGTTAACGGGGTTGTCAATCCCTTCCGGGTACGGCTCCTCAAGATAGGCAAACAGACATGAGATAAATTGTAGTAGATTGATAGATCGAATGCCAAACAAAATAAATAAGGATAAAACGTAGCAAGGTATTTTTCTATTTTTGGTTTAATAGGTCTGAAAATAAATGCAAAGGTAAAGTAGATTGCAAAGGCAAATATATGAGAAAGAGACCCGGGGTCCGTAGGTTTCACTAGTGGCTTCTCTCGAGAAAAATAGCAAACGGTGGGTGAACAAATTATTGTTGGGCAATTAATAGAACTTCAAATAATCATGATGATATCCAGGCAATGATCATTACATAGGCATCACATCCAAGATTAGTAGACCGACTCCTGCCTACATCTACTACTATTACTCCACACATCGACCGCTATCCAGCATGCATCTAGTGTATTAAGTTCATGGAGAAACGGAGTAATGCAATAAGAACGATGACATGATGTAGACAAGATCTATCTATGTAGAGATAGACCCCACCGTTTTATCCTTAGTAGCAACGATACATACGTGTCGGTTTCCCTTCTGTCACTGGGATCAAGCACCGTAAGATCGAACCCACTCCAAAGCACATCTTCCCATTGCAAGATAAATAGATCAAGTTGGCCAAACAAAACCCAAATATCGTAGAAGAAATACGAGGCTATAAGAGATCAAAGAAACTCAAATAACTTTCATGGATATAAAAAGATAGATCTGATCATAAACTCAAAGTTCATTGATCCCAACAAACACACCGCAAAAGAGTTACATCATATGGATCTCGAAGATACCACTACGGACCCGAAGGTCTACAAAGAACTACTCATGCATAATCGAAGAGGCACCAATGGAGGTGGTGAACCCCATCCGAGAGGGTGTCTAGACTGGGTCTGGTGGTTCTAGACTCTACGGCGGTTGGATGAATATTTCATCGACTCCCCTAGAGTTTTGGGAGTATTGGGGTATTTATAGAGCAAAGAGGCGGTCCGGGGGGCACCCCAGGTGGGCACAACCCACCAGGGCACGCCTGGGCCTCCTGGCGCGTCCTGGTGGGTTGTGCTCTCCTTGGAGCACCCCCCCAGGCGCAGCCAGGGCCCATAATGTGTCTTCTAGTCCATAAAAAAATCTCCGTGGAGTTTCATTGCATTTGGACTCCGTCTGGTATTCTTTTCCTGCGATGTAAAAACATGGAGAAAACATCAACTGGCACTTGGCACTATATCAATAGGTTTGTTCCAAAAAAATGATATAAAATGATTATAAAACATCCAAGGTTGATAATATAACAGCATGGAACAATAAAAAATCATAGATACGTTGGAGACATATCAGCATCCCCAAGCTTAACTCCTACTCGTCCTCGAGTAGGTAAGTGATAAAAACAAAAATGTTGATGTGGAATGCTGCCTAACATGTTATATCATATTCTTTTCTTTATAGCATGGACATTTGGACTTTTATGTGATTCAAAGCAATAGTCTAGTTTTGACATGATAATTTAAATACTTAAGCATATCAACAAGCAACCATGCCTTTCAAAATATTAACGAAAAAATAAGTTATCCCTAGCCCATCATGCTCACCCATTGATCCATCCATGAAACACACTCGCATATTAAATACACCCAATACTCAAGTACAATCATATTGCCTCCTAGTTGGTGCTTTTGTAAGAGAAGATGGAGACACAAATTCGAAATAGAAATTGCATAAAGTACAAGAAAGGCCCTTTGTAGAGGGAAGTAGGGATTTGTAGAGGTGCCAGAGCTCAAAGCGAAAAATTAGAGATAAAAACATTTTGGGAGGTGTATCCATCCTACCAACGAAAACGACTAAGAGTTCCCAACACTTTCCATGCTAGATATATCATAGGCGGTTCCCAAATAGAAAAATAAAGTTTATTTCTTTTTCCACCATACTTTCACTTTCCATGGCTAGCCGTATCCACGGTTGCCCTCCATACCAACACTTTCCAAAGAATTTATTATTTGACAACATAAAGTAATTCATTTTTCATTTCAGGACTGGGCATTCCTAATACCTTTGCCTTACTCTCGTGCAATGACAAGTGAATAATCATTCATCGTGAGAATAACACATCTAGCATGGAAAATATTAGCCACCCCTCACCGCTCCGCGAGCAAAACGAACACACAAAAGAGAAGTCTATTTTGAAAATTAGAGATGGCACATACAAATTTGCTTAGAACGGCAAAAGAATACCACATATAGGTAGATAAAGTGGACTCATGTGGCAAAACAGATTTAAAGGTTTTTGGATGCACAAGTAGATATCATACTTAGTGCAAAATGAAGGCTAGCAAAAGATTGAGAAGCGACCAACCAAGATACGGATAATATCATAAGCGAGCATTAAGCATAATTAACACCAAATAATGCACCACAAGTAGGATATAATTTTATTGCATAACTATTGACTTTCGTGCTTGCATAGGGAATCACAAACCTTAACACCAATATTCTAACTAAAGCATAATTACTCATCAACATAACTCACATATCACATCATCATATCTCAAAACTATTACTAAGAATCAAGTTTATTTTGTCCAATGATCTTCATGAAAGTTTTTATTATATACTTCTTGGATATCTATCACTTTGGAACTAATTTTCACGTGTTGCTTTTCATAAGCTCAAACAAATATAAGTGAAGATCATGAGCATAATTTATTTTCTTTATCTCAGATTAATTTAAGTGAAGCAAGAGAGAGTTTCTTGAAAATTACACTAACTCTCAAATAAATCTAAGTGAAGCAAGAGAGCATTTCTTCAAAAATACTAAGCACACCATGCTCAAAAATATATAAGTGAAGCACTAGAGCAAGTCCATAGCTCATAAAAAATATAAGTGAAGCATAGAGAGCAATCTTAACAAGTCATGACATAGTTTTGGCTCTCCCAAATAGGGGTGTCCAGCAAGGGATCAAGACTTAAAAAAAAAATAAAAAAATCAAAGGCTCATACCATACAAGACGCTCCAAGCAAAACACATAGTATGTGATGAATAAAAATATAGCTTTGAATAAAATACCGATGGGCGTTAGAAGAAAGAGGGGATGCCACTCGGGGGCATCCCCAAGCTTAGTTGGTTGCTCATTTTTGGATAATAGCTTGGGATGACGGGGCATCCCCAATCTTAGGCTCTTCTACTCCTTATTCCTTCATCCATCGTAAGATAACCCAAAACTTGAAAACTTCAATCACACAAAACTCAAGAAAACCTTCATGAGATCCGTTAGTGTAAGAAAAAAAAATCACTATAAGTACTGTACCAAATCAATTCATATTTTGTTTTTGCATTATATATACTGTATTCCCACTTTTCTATGGCAAAAACTCATCAAAGAAAACCATAGAGCCATCAAAATAAGCACACAATGCAAAGAAAACAGAATCTCTCAAAACAGAATAGTCTGTAGCAATCTGATTTGTTCGAATACTTCTGGAACTCCAAAAATTCTAAAAAACTAGGAAGACCTAGGTAATTTGTATATTAATCTTCTTCAAAAATAATTGGAATTTTCAGCAAATAATAATTGTGTTCTGGTAAAAAATAAAAATTGTTCTAGTGAGCATAAAAGTATCTGTTTTTTCAGCAAGATCAAATAACTATCACCCAAGAAGATCCTAACGGCTCTACTTGGCACAAACACTAATTAAAACATGGAAAACACAATCATAATAGTAGCATAATTGTGCAAACACTCAAGAACAGAAAGCAAAAGGCAAAAATAAATTTTATTCATTGGGTTGCCTCCCAACAAGCGCTATAGTTTTACGCCCTTAGCTAGGCATAAAGCAAGGATCTAAGTTTTTTTATCTTTGGTTCGAGATACATAAGATGCCCTCATGATTGATTCATATGGTGGCCTAATGTTTGTTCTAGGAAAGTGTTCCATACCCTTCCTCAAAGGAAATTGGAACTTAATATTGCCTTCTTTCATATCAATCACGGCACTGATAGTGCGTAGAAACGGTATACCAAGAATAATTGGACAATACGGATTGCAATCAATATCAAGAACAATAAAATCTATGGGCACATAATTCCTATTTGCAAGAATAAGAACATCATTAATTCTTCCCATAGGCTTTTTAATAGTGGAATCCGCCAAGTGCAAATTCAAAGAACATTCTTCAAGATCGGTAAGACCAAGCACATCACATAAAGATTTCGGAATTGTAGAAACACTAGCACCCCAAGTCACACAAAGCAAAACAGTTAAAATTTTTAGTATTGACTTTGATAGTAGGTTCCCATTCATCATGCAATTTTCTAGGAATTGATACTTCTAATTCCAATTTTTCTTCAAAAGCTTTCATCATAGCATCAACAATATGTTTAGTAAAAACTTTATTTTGTTCATAAGCATGGGGTGAATTTATCATGGATTGCAACAAAGAAATACAATCAATAAAAGAGCAACTATCATAATTAAGGTCTTTGTAATCCAAAAGAGTGCGCACATCACTAGTTACAGTTTTGACCTAATGTTTGGGGCAGCGCGCCAGAACGTGTCTTGAGAAAATGAGTTATTTCTAGGACTGCCAATATAGAGGACCGGTGTTCACTAAAACAGTCATAACTTTGTCATTCAGAGTTCGTTTCGGACCCACAAGTACTCAAAATGCTCATGACGAGCGTGGGAATCCAGAAAATACTTTCGGCGTGTACAGTAGGCCCAGAGGTCCCCCAAATTCGGCCCCTAGACAGGAGTGTTTTCCCTGAAAGTCAAAGAACATCATTTGCCGCTGCTATTCAGACAAGATTCTGAACCCATTGGCACTCCTTTGGAAGGAAATCCGAGAGATTATGGTGAGTATATACATTAGTCCGCCTGGTAAGGACAAATGTTAAATTCTGCACATGCTCTTTGATCCGGCGAATCCCATTTGGTTGTAAATTCAAGTAAATAAGGCGAATATAAGGCTTATTCTCCTTGTTTTCGCCGTGTGGCATGCCGTAACGTATGTATGTGACAGCCAATAATAGGAGGGCATTCTTGGCATCGATCAATATATATGTGGAAACAATATCTCCACTATGCGAGACACCAAATTTTGGGGCGATGCGCCAAAATGCGTCACGACAAAATTAAGTTCTTTCAAGGACTGCCATATAAAGGACATATGTTCACTAAAACAGTCATAAATTGTCATTCGGAGTCCGTTTCGGACCAACTAGTATTCAAAATGCTCGCGAAAAGCGTGGGAATCTAGAAAATACTTCGGACTTGCGCAGGAGGGCCGGAGGACCTTAAATTCGGCGCCTAGGCAGGAATTTTTGCCCTTGAAAGTCAAAGCACATCATTTACTGCTGCTTTTCACACAAGTTTCTGAACCCATTGTCATTGCTTCGGAAGGAAATCCGAGAGATTATGGTGAGTAGGTCATAACTTGGTCATTTGGAGTTCGTTTCGGACCCAAAAGTACTCAAAATGCTCACGACGAGCAGGGGAATCTAGAAAATACTTCCGGCTTGCGCAGGAGGCCCGGAGGACCCTCAAATTCGGCCGAGAGATTACGGTGAGTATAAACATTAGTCCGCCTGGTAAGGACAAACGTTGCATTCTGCACATGCTCTATGATCCGGGGAATCCCATTTGGTTCTAAGTTCAATAAAATAAGGCGACTATAAGCCTTATTCTGATTGTTTTCGCCGTGTGGCATGCCATAACGTACGTGTGTTACAGCCAATAATAGGAGGGCATTCCTGGCATCGGTCAATATATATGTGGAAAAAATATCTCCACTACGGAGGACACAAAATTTTGTGGCGGCGCACCAAAATGCGTCACTTGAAAATGAAGTTCTTTCAAGGACTGCCACATAAGGGGCTGGTGTTCACTACAATGGTCATAACTTTAACATTCAGAGTTTGTTTCGGACCCACAAGTACTCAAAATGCTCCCGACGAGTGTGGGAATCTAGAAAATACTTCTGGCTTTCGCAGGAGGCACAGAGAACCCTCAAATTCAGCACCTAAGCAAGACTTTTTGCCCTTGAAAGTCAAAGCACATCATTTGCCGCTGCTTTTCAGACAAGTTTCTGAACCCATTGGCACTCGTTTGGAAGGAATTTGAGAGATTATGGTGAGTATAAACATTAGTCCGCCCGGTAAGGACAAACGTTGTATTCTCCACATGCTCTATGATCTGGGAAATCCCATTTGGTTGTAAATTCAAGAAAATAAGGCGACTATAAGCCTTATTCTCCATGTTCTCGCCGTGTGGCATGTCGTAACATAATAGGAGGGCACTCCTGGCATTTGTCAATATATATGTGGAAACAATATCTCCACTATGGAGGACACAAAATTTTGGGGCGACGCGCCAGAACGCGTCACGAGAAAATGAAGTTCTTTCAAGGACTGCCCTATAAAGGACCGGTGTTTACTAAAACAGTCATAACTTTGCCATTCAGAGTCCGTTTCGGACCCACAAGTACTCAAAATGCACGCGACGAGCATGGGAACCTATAAAATACTTCCGGCTTGCCCAGGAGGCCCAGAGGTCCCTAAATTCGGCCCCTAGGCAGGACTTTTTGCCCCTGAAAGTCAAAGAACATCATTTACCTCTGGTTTTCAGACAAGTTTCTGAACCCATTGGCACTCCTTTGGAAGGAAATCCGAGATATTATGGTGAGTAGGTCATAACTTTGTTATTCGGAGTCCGTTTTGGACCCAAAAAGTACTCAAAATGCTCGCGGCGAGCGTGGGAATCTAGAAAATACTTCTGGCTTGTGTAGGAGGCCCGGAGGACCCTCAAATTTGGCCACTAAGCAGGACTTTTTGCCCCTGAAAGTCAAAGAACATCATTTGCCGCTCCTTTTCAGACAAGTTTCTGAACGCATTGGCACTCCTTTGGAAAGAAACCCGAGACATTATGAAAAGTATAATCGGTAGTCCGCCTGGTATGGACAAACATTGAATTTTGCACATGCTTTGTGATCCGTCGAATCCCATTTGGTTGTAAATTCAATAAAATAAGGCGACTGTAAGCCTTATTATCCTTGTTTTCGTCGTGTGGCATGCCGTAACGTACGTGTGTGACAGCCAATAATAGGAGGGCATTCCTGGCGTTGGTCAATATATATGTGGAAACAATATCTCCATTATGGAGGACACAAAATTTTGGGGCGGCGCGCCAGAACGCGTCACGAGAAGATAAGTTCTTTCTAGGACTGCCAATATAGGGGACCGGTATTCACTAAAACGGTCATAAGTTTGTCATTCCGAGTCCGTTTCGGACCCACAAGTACTAAAAAATGCTCGTGACGAGCGTGGGAATGTATAAAATACTTCTCGCTTGCGTAGGAGGCCCGTAGGACCCTCAAATTCGGCCCCTAAGGTGGAGTTTTTGTCCCTGAAAGTCAAAGAACATCATTTGCTGCTGCCTTTCAGAAAAGTTTCTGAACCCATTGGCACTCCTTTGGAAGGAAATCCGAGAGATTATGCTGATTATAAACATTAGTCCGCCTCGTATGGACAAACATTGCATTCTGCACATGCTCTGTGATCCGGGGAACCCCATTTGGTTGAAAATTGAAGAAAATAAGGCGACTATAAGCCTTATACTCCTTGTTTTTGCCGTGTGGCATGTCGTATCGTACGTGTGTTACAACCAATAATAGGAGGCCATTCCTGGCATCGGTCAATAAATATGTGCAAAAAATATCTCCACTATGGAGGACACAAAATTTTGGGGCGGCGCGTCACGGGAAAATGAAGTTCCTTCAAGGACTGCCATATAAAGGACCGGTGTTCACTAAAACTGTCATAACTTTGTCATTCGGAGTCTATTTCGGATCCATAAGTACTCAAAATGCTCGCGACAATGATGGGAATCTATAAAATACATTTGGCTTGCGCAAGAGGCCCAGAGGACCCTAAAATTCCGCACCTAAGTAGGACATTTTGCCCTTGAAAGTCAAAGAACATCATTTGCCACTGCTTTTTAGAGAAGTTTCTGAACCCATTGGCACTCCTTTGGAAGGAAATCCGAGAGATTATGGTGAGTATAAACATTTGTCCGCTTGGAC
Source organism: Aegilops bicornis (assembly GCA_021605145.1). Lineage (NCBI taxonomy): Eukaryota > Viridiplantae > Streptophyta > Magnoliopsida > Poales > Poaceae > Aegilops > Aegilops bicornis. The sequence goes on from CM038671.1 coordinate 371,132,979, forward strand.
AAACGTTACATTTTGCACATGCTCTTTGATTCGGGGAATCCCATTTGGTTGTAAATTGAAGAAAATAAGGCGACTATAAGCCTTATCACTACTGCTGGATGGTCCAAACGTGACACTACGATCAGAGACCCTTCGACGAAACTGTGTGCGATGCCATAATCACAAATGGTGGTGTACAAAACCGTCAAAAAAGGTGCAAAATGTTTGCGGTTCAGATTTTAGTTGCATGTGCGGTGCAGCGCATATGGTTCAGTTCAATTAACTGTGTGGGATGAGTGGAACAAAAGAAATGGGTAGCCAGATGAAGGCGTGTGCGATATACAACATACAGTTCACTAGGATGAACTGTGTGTGATTTGTTAACACAATGGAAACGGTTCATCTGAATAAGATGTGTGTGATACGCGGCAAACATGACCGTAATCAGAAATGTGTGCGAAGACCAATAATAACAGAGACGATTGCTGCTAATAACCCGTGTGATTTGCTCTGTCTACAGTAGAATAACATGTATATATATATAACTGAAATAAACATCCAATTACATAAGTGACTATACAGACCATTCACACACAACTCAATAAACAATTGCATGCATTCTAAAGTAGGAGAAACGATCGTCTATGCATCTACGTCTTGTGACGCTCGCCCTTTGCTCTGTGGCTCGATCCCTCATCTGGGGCAGGAAGAAGACACTTCCTCATGTCAACGATCCCCCTGTACATCTCGTAGCTTGTGTACGTGTCCATGGTCGCGTACTTGACATGTTGTTCATCCAGTCTCTCATGCCACACACTGCGCCAGGCGTTCTTGTCCTTATTGCTCTCATTCTTCATCTTCATGTAGTAGGGGTCGATGACGGCCGAGGCGAGGTCAATCAGGGAGTTAAGTTCTTTTTTGTCGCTGCCCCAGACCTTGTAGTGGTGCTGGATGTTGACAAGATTCGGGCATTTCAAGTTCGAAACCTTGAGCGCTTTTAGATCGTTGGTGGTGTCCACCGTAGCAAAACTGTAGTCGGAGCTATTGATAAACCTGGAGAAACGCTTGCAAGGCCTTGTGATAAGGTGGTAGTGGTAGACGAGGACGTCATGTCGCACGCACAACTGGGCGACGACAACCCTCTGATCGTGCCCGACACAACCGATGGTGTACTCGAGGTCGAAGCCGACCACTCAGTACTTGTCCACGGCAAGGAACTGCTCCATAGTTTGGATGGAGCTCTCCACCGAGACCGGATCGTTCGTGTACACCACCGAGAGGGCCTTCCCCTTCACGTGGGTGTCCACTACGTGATGCGTGATGAACTGCCCGCCGTTGTTGTTGTCGGCTGCTGGAAGCGCCATTGGAGCCACGGGGAGCGCCATTGGAACCGCGGGATGTCCTCTCTGTATGTGTCGTATTGGGTGTGCTTATTATGACGTGTGACGCAAGAGATATAAGGTAAATGGCCGCAGGAATAAATGGGGGACGGGCGTCCTGGATTCTCTGCGTGTCTGCAAATGCAAATTTTGCAGCGGTTAACTCCATCATCGCACCGCTCCTGGCACAACCGCATGCACACGAACGTGCGTGATCATGCGCCGGCCCCAAAACACTAGCAGCGCGCGTGGAGGGACGAGGGCAGAGCACCCAGAGGGTCGCGAGAGCAGAGCGCGCCGCAGCCGCCTGAACCGCAAGCAACCACACACATAGAGCAGTTGAACACGCAGGAAATGGTCGCCTACAAGCCGGCCGACAGTTGCGTCGTTGCGTAGAGAGTGGCCGTGTGCTACCACCACCGTCTAGTCTATAGTCCCCTTTATATTTTGTGCCATCTTCGCCCTATAATTTAACAAACAAAATGTTACTGCATGTTATAAAAATTATATAATTGGAAACTATGTTCAAATACGAATCCAACTATATAATCTTTGACGACATGCATTCGTATTTTGTTAGTTAAATCATACTTATAAACCAGGACGGGGGTATAGTATGTAATTAAATCGCTAACATTTTTTATTAACCGTATGTGTACGTGGCCTTTCGTCCTCCTCTCGCACGTCTTGTCACCCCGCTGTCGCGGAAGGCTTACATCGCAAGCTTGCGCAGCGCGCGGGGGCGTTCTTTTGGCCAAACGATGGCGCAAATGAATCATCGGTGAGCCCGTTCCCGCGCAACCTCGCAGGTTCCCGCGCAAGCTTCCCGCCCGACTCGGTGAAATCCCCCAAAATCCCAATGCTTACCGGCCTGCTATAAAAACCCTCACGGCCGGCGAGTCCTGCGTCGCATTTTCCCCTCCCTCCCTGTAGCTTATCTCCTCTACTTCTCCCACAATCGCCAATGGCACCGGTCCGTCGTCGTCGCTCAGCCACTCCGTTGTCATTAGAGGACAGCTCCAGCTGGGAGGCTACACCATGGATGCGGTGCAGTCCCCGGCATAGTGTAGTGCTCGTGGCGTCCCTGCTGGGTGTGTGCGGAACACCCACCACACGCTCCGCCGCCGCTACCCGTCGGCAGCTGTTGCCGGCCGCCGTTGCCGCCACACCACCGTCGAAAGCCAGGGCCATCGCCCGCTCCGCCGTCGTGGCCGCCACCCCACTGCCGGCCACCATGGCCATCACCCGCTCCACCACCGCGGCCCGAAGACGGGAGGTGGTGGCCGTGGCCGCCACCCCATCGTCGGCCGCTGTGGCCGCCAGCCCACCATCGACTGCCGGGGTCATCACTCGCTTCTTCACTGCACGTGCGTTAGCGACCTTGCGCGCTACTCCGAGTTCCTACAGGAGGAGGAGGAGCGCCTTGTCGAGCACGCAAAGAGCCTTACCGCCGCCGTGGCCGCGGCACACGCAGCCTTAGAGGTGAGGAATCAAGAGATCTACAAGGAGAACCACCGCTTTGAGAGTGGTCGTCTGGAGCGACAGAGGGCGTTCGAGGTGAGTGTCGCTGAAGCTCCAACAGCGGCAGGCACCGTATTGCGGTTGCCTAGCTCGTCGATAGGCTCCTCCTCTTCCGCCTCTTACTGAGCGCGCTCGGTAGAGGAGAGGCAGCCGGAAGTAGTACAAAGCCCCTCCACAGTAGTAGTAGTATTTAGGGGCTATTTTGTTCAGTTCATCTGACTATAGATGTGGTGGAACTGTACAACATACTTAAAATTAGCTAGTATATATAGTTGAACAAACTATTTCAGTACGTGGTTGGCAACAATTGGGGAAAAGTTTGGTCGGTTCAGTTGTCGAGTTGAACTGTTTGCATAAATTAAGAACGAATGCTTAATCTATGAATGAAAACTATGCTTAATTACTGAATTTTAGTTTCAAAAATTAGATACTGCTAGTGATTTTTAGCTTCATATTTTGACAAATCGCAGTGTTACAAGGTTGAAAAATGGCAATGTTACTAGATCAACAAATGTCAATCTTTCCAGTTTGACAAACGGCAACATACCCAATATGACAGATGCAAATCTTACCAAATTGTTTGTAAGTGGTTGCACACGGGTCATCCAAAAGAACCGTTTGCGTTGAAGAGATGCACAAATCCTGCTCTCACTTTGCATACAGTGTTCTATCTAAAATGTTTGCGATCAAGAGCCGCAAAAATCCTGCTCGGCACATTTTCCCTCGGCTTCATGGGGAAGCTTCCGGTTTGCATATGGGTGTTATAATTAAAACGTTTGCGATGAGTGTTCTATATTTAAAAACTATTGATGTTTTTCTCAAAAGAAAATTGTTTGATAAGTCTGTACATTAAGAGTGAAAAACGCAAGTTCGCTCAAACCATATCTTTCATTCAGTCATACTGCGAATTTATATTCATATGATCGAGATACAATATTAAATCCAAGAAATAAACTATTTCTGGCGGCGGCGGAGGCGGCGTGCCGCGCCGTCGTTGTCGTTGTCGTCCTCTGAAGCTGTTGTTGAAGTCTTCAACGCATCACATAATGTTCTTCACTTGTAAATCAAACATCATGTCGTCCCGGGATTGATGGGCGGGGCGCGGGAGGACGGCAGCTGGCGGCGCTGAGAGGTAGCGTTCGACGGAGGCGTCCCATGCCGCTGAGGGGGCGTGCGCACGGAGAGGAAGGAGGGCGGCCAAGGAAGTCAAAGGGATCGCTTCCTAGTGAGCCTACGCAGCGTACAACTCGCATGCTTCCCGGTGAACCTGCACATTCGAGGACAGCTTGCATGCCTCTTGGTCAACCTATGCACCGGACTGCGCTTGCACGCCTCCCGTTCAGTCAAGGTCAAGCAGCTGTCCGCACGACACCTCCTACAACCATTAAAACCAAGACACGTGGCGTCATGTGAATGGTTAACAGAACGTACACAATTTGAATTATACAAACGTTTGAGATATTAAAATGGCAGCTATTTTTTCAAAATGCCTTTGTTGGCTGTCATTATTCGAGTGCGCCTTCTCTCTAAATGGACACTAAAAATACCACAGCATGTCGGGTGCCATTCCATGATAGCATGCCAAGTTTCATGAATTTCAGACGGGTTTTGGATTTACTAGAATTTAAAAATAAAGTATCTCAATGTTTTACCGCCAATCAACGGTGCTCTGGTGTTTGAAATTCATTCCCATTTCTTGCATGGGACCTAAGCGCACCCAAGGACACATATTTGATTTTTCAACCAATTTATATGCACTGGAGCATGTGCATGTAGTTCTAATTTGAATTATGCACATAAATGCATTGAAAACTCTGTTAATGCATAAAAATGTCCAAACGAACCCCAAAAAATCACAAAAATTGACACAACACTCCTGTTGTTCTATGTTGGCAAGAGAAAAATTTTGAAAGCAATAAGAGGCAATGGATATCGTTTCGTCCCCAAAGGTGGGACATTCCCTACCGAAACCATCATGCTTGTTGTGCGAAGCTCTGGTAGGTGAGAAGCATATACCCAAACCTGCCCCAAATGGGACAAAAATTTACCACGGCATGTTGATGCCTCTCCATAATAGCATGCCAAGTTTCCTGAATTTCACACGAGTTTTGGATTTACTAGAATTGAAAAACCAGGTATCTCAATGTTTTGCCGACAATCAATGGTGCCCTGGTGTTTGAAATTCATTACCATTTCTTGCATGGGACCTAAGTATGCACTCAAGGACACAGATTTGATTTTTCAATCAATTTATATGCACTGGAGCATGTGCATGTAGTTCAAATTTGAATTATGCACATAAATGCATTGGAAACTCAGTTAATGCATAAAAATGTCCAAACGAACCCCGAAAAATCAGAAAAATTGACACAACACTCCTGTTGTTCTATGTTGACACAAGAAAATTATTGAAACCAATAAGAGGCAATGGATATCGTTTCATCCCAAAGGTGGGACGTTCCATACCGAGACCATCATGCTTGTTGTGAGAAGCTCTGGTTTGTGAGAAGCATATACCCAAACCCGCCCCAAATGGGACAAAAAAAATTACCACGACATGTTGATGCCGCTCCATGATAGCGTGCCAAGTTTCATGAATTTCATACAAGTTTTGGATTTACTAGAATTTAAAAACTAGGTATCTCAATGTTTGCGGCCGAGTGACGGTGGCAGGGTGCTTGACATTCATTCCCATTTCTTGCATGGGACCTAAGCATGCAACCAAGAACACATATTTGAATTTTCAACCAATTTATATGCATTAGAGAATGTGCATGTAGTTCAAATTTGAATTATGCACATGAATGCATCGAAAACTCATTTAATGCATAAAAATGTCCAAATGAACCCCGAAAAATCACAAAAATTGACACAACACTCCTGTTGTTCTATGTTGACACGAGAAATTATTTGAAAGCAGTAAGAGGCAATGGATATTGTTTCGTCCCCAAATGTGGGACGTTCCCTATCGAAACCATCATGCTTGATGTGAGAGGCGCTGGTTTGTGAGAAGCATATACCCAAACCTGCCCCAAACGGGACAAATTTTTTACCATGGCATGTTGATGCCGCTCCATGATAGCATGCCAAGTTTCATGAATTTCAGACGAGTTTTGGATTTAATAGAATTTCAAAACTAGGTATCTCAATGTTTGCTGCCGAGTGACGGTGGCAGGGTGTTTGACATTCATTCCCATTTCTTGCATGGGACCTAAGCATGGAACCAAGGACACATATTTGAATTTTCAACCAATTTATATGCATTAGAGCATGTGCATGTAGTTCAAATTTGAGTTATGCACATAAATGCATTAAAAACTCAATTAATGCATAAAAATGTCCAAACGAACCCCGAAAAATCCCAAAAATTGACACAACACTCCTGTTGTTCTATGTTGACACTAGGATAAAAATTGAAATCGAGAAGAGGCACTGGATATCGTTTCGTCCAGAAAGGTGAAACGTTCCCTACCGAAACCATCAGGCTTGTTGTGAGAAGCTCTGGTTTGTGAGAAGCTCTGGTTTGTGAGAAGCATATCCACAAACCTGCCCCAAATGGGACAAAAAATTTACCACTGCATGTTGATACCACTCCATGACAACATGCCAAGTTTTATGAATTTTATACGAGCTTTGGATTTACTAGAATTTAAAAACCAGGTATCTCAATGTTTGCGGCCGAGTGACGGTGGCAGGGTGTTTGACATTCATTCCCATTTCTTGCATGGGGCCTAAGCAGGTAACCATGGACACAAATTTGAATTTTTAACTAATTTATATGCATTAGAGGATGTGCTTGTAGTTCAAATTTGAATTATGCACATGAATATATAGAAAACTCAGTTAATGTATAAAAATATCCAAGCAAACCCCAAAAATTGACACAAAGCTCCTGTTGTTTTATGTTGACACTAGGAAAAAAAATTGAAATCGAGAAGAGGCAACAGATATCGTTTCGTCCAGAAAGGTGAAACGTTCCCTACCGAAATCATCACACTTGTTGTGAGAAGCTCTGGTTTATGAGAAGCTTGTAACCAAACCTGCCCCAAATGGGACAAAATTTTTAACACGGCATGTTGATGCCGCTCCATGATAGCATGCCAAGTTTCATGAATTTCAGACGAATTTTGGATTTACTAGAATTACAAAAGCAAGTACGTCGACGTTTGCCGGAGAGCCACAGTGCCGTGGTGTTTGAATTTCATCCCCTTTTCTTGCATGGGACTGATACGTCTCCAACGTATCTATAATTTATGAAGTATTGATGCTATTATATTATCAATCTTGGATGTTTTATATGCATTTATATGCTATTTTATATGATTTTTGGGACTAACCTATTAACCTAGTGCCCAGTGCCAGTTTCTGTTTTTCCCTTGTTTTTGAGTTTTACAGAAAAGGAATATCAAATGGAGTCCAATTGACGTGCCAATTTTTGACGATTTTTTATGGACCAAAAGAAGACCCCGGAGTAAAAGAGTTGGGTCAGGAGAGTCCCGGGGCATCCACGAGAGTGAGCCCCCCCCCCCCAAGCGCGTGAGCCTGCCTCATGGACGCCTCGGGCACCTCCTTGACATGAGACCGACGCCAAAAATTCCTATAAATATAGAAACCTCAGAAAATTAGCCTAGATCGGAAGTTCCGCCGCCGCAAGCCTCTGTAGCCACGAGAAATCAATCTAGGCCCTCTCCGGCACCCTGCCTGAGGGGGCCATCATCACCGGTGGCCATGGAGGAGTATCCCGGAGAGGCCATCATCACCATGAAGGCCAAGGACCAGAGGGAGAACCTTTCCCCATCTAGGGGGGAGTCCATGGAGGGGGAAGCACAAGGGGGATAACCTCTACTCCTCTCTCTTGGTGGCACCGGAGTGCCATTGAGAGGGGAATCATCACCGCGGTGATCGTCTTCATCAACATCACCATCATCATCACCATCCTCATCTCTTTTACGCGGTCCACTCTCCCGCACCCCGCTGTAATCCCTACTTGAACATGGTGCTTTAATGCACATATTATGATCCAATGATGTGTTGCCATCCTATGATGTTTTGAGTAGATATCCTTTGTCTTTGGGTTGGTTGATGATCTAGATTGGTACGAGTCGTATTTTTATTTTGGTGTTGTCCTATGGTGCCCTCGGTGTCGCGCAAGCGTGAGGGGTTCCTGCTGCAGGGTGTTGCAATACGTTCATGATTCGCTTACAAACCCGAGTAAGGGGGTTGTTGCGTATGGGAATAAAGAGGACTTGATGCTTTAATGCTATGGTTGGGTTTTACCTTAATGATCTTTAGTAGTTGCGGATGCTTGCTAGAGTTCCAATCATAAGTGCATATGATCCAAGTAGAGAAAGTATGTTAGTTTATGCCTCTCCCTCATATGAAATTGCAATGACGACTATCGGTCTTGTTAACAATTGCCTAGGACAATTACGCACACCGATCCATCATTATTCCACACTCGCTATTTAGAATATTTAGTAATATATTCTAACTTTATGATAACAACACCTACTTCTATATTTTAGCTCTCTGATATCATACAAAGTTATCCACTTCATACCCACAATGTAGTTTTATTTCTCGTTGCTAGTTGGAAGCAAATGTTCGGTGTACGTAGAGTCTTATCAGTGGCAGATAGAGCTTGAGAGAATATTGATCTTACCTTTAGCTCCTTGCGGTTTCGACACTCCATACTTATCACTTCCATCTTTGGAAATTGCTATGACGATTCCTTGCACTTGGGGATTATCAAGCTCTTTTCTAGCACCGTTGCCGGCGAGCAATAGCGTGGGGTTGATATTCTCGTGTGTGCTTGTTTGCTTTCTTCACTAAGTAGATTTTGTTTTTCCTTTTTGTTTCTGTTTAGTTGTGGGTGAGACATACAAAAAATATATTAAAAGAACTAAAATACAAAAAAAATTACTTGCCTCTCATGCCTAAAAAGTTTTTCAAAAAGAGAAGTGACTGGAAAGTTATGCATTGAAGAAGTGAGGGTCGACCTTGAGCACTTGTGTTCATGCTCACGGAAACAATGTAGAATTTTTCATGGAAGTTTCTCTGTAAATAATTATTCCCTTGTATATATCCATTGTATTATAAAAATAATGTGCCAAGCTTTGGTTTAGGATGATTAGATTGCTTGTTTACTATGTGCAGAACAAAAACAGAAAGTTCGGCTGTAGCGCGTGATTTTACATTTCTTACTGGAAAGTCAAATGAATCTGAAACGTTTTGCACATTACGTCTGTACAAATTTTTCAAATTGTCAAATTTATTTCATATTTTTTGGAGGTACAGAAGTTTGCTAAACTTCCAGATTACTACAGACTGTCCTGTTTAAGACAGATTCTGTTTTTGATGCATTGCTTGCTTGTTTTGATGAAACTATCGATTTCTATCAGTGAATTAAGCCATGGAAAAGTTATATTACATTAGATATAATGCAAAAACAAAATATGAATTGGTTTGCAACAGTACTTATAGTAGTGATTTTTTTTGTTATACTAACGGATCTCACAAAGTTTTTGATAAAGTTTTGTGTGGATGAAGTGTTTGAAGATCGAGGAGCTATCAATATGAGAAGAATAAAGAGAGGCAATAGTTCAAGCTTGGGGATGCCCAAGGCACCCCAAGTAAATATTGTAAGGATACTCAAGCATCTAAGCTTGGGGATGCCCCGGTTGGCATCCCGTCTTTCTTCGTCAACAAATATCGGTATACCTTGGTTTTTGTTTTTTTCACATGATTTGTGTCCTTTGTGTTTTTCTTTTTCTTCAAGAACCATGCTAGTGTGAGATGTCCCTTCATCAATTTATAGAATAATTCATGTGCTTCACTTATATCTTTTAAGTATGATCTTATAGAATTGCTCTTTGTGCTTCACTTAAATCTTTTGAGTACGGTTTTATAGAATGCTTCGTGTGCTTCACTTATACATTTTGAGCTTGGATAAGCCTATATTAATTGTAAAATTCTCCATGAACTTCACTTATATATTTTGGAGTATGAATAATACTATCATCTAAAGTGGGTTTGGAAGAGTGTCAACTTTAGGAATTAGTGTTCCCACTATTCCGAATGAGAAGAATTTTGCTTATGTGGAGAGTAGAAAAATTACTATGCTTGTAGATCATGAAAAGAATGCCTTATGTGATGGTTATATTGTTGAATTCATTCATGATGCTACTGAAAATTATTATGAGGGAGGAATATATGCTTGTAGGAGTTGCAATAATATCAAGTTTCCTCTCTATGTGCTTAAAATTTTGAAGTTATACTTGTTTTGCCTTCCTATGCTAGTTGATTCTTGTTCCTATAAATTACGTGTTCACAAAACCCCTAGGCATAGGAAGTTGGTTAGATTCAAATGTGCTAGTCATATTCTTCATGATGCTCTTTTTATGTTTCGATTCTTATCTTTTATGTGAGCATCATTGAAATCATCATGCTTAGCTAAAAGGCATTAAAGAAAAGCGCTTGTTGGGAGACAACCCAATATTTACCCTTACTGTTTTTGTGTGTTTACATGATTAATCTACCGTAGTAATCATGTTTTATAGCTTTTGTTTCAATAAAGTGCCAAGTAAGACCTTTGGGAAGACTTGTGTGAAAGTTAATGTGATCTTGATGTAAAAAACAGAAACTTTGCACTCACAAGATTAGCTACCATTTTTTTTACAGAAGAGTGATTTTGAGTTGATTCTTTTTGCAGAAGATTAATAGACAAATTCCTCACGTCCACCAATTTATTTAAAAATCGTTTGAGTAGCAGAAGTATGGTTAGTGTTCAGATCATTACAGACTGTTCTGTTTCTGACAGATTCTATTTTCATTGCATAGTTTGCTTGTTTTCTAGTTTCTATGACTTATATTTCTCAATATAAATTGTAGAAATGATATGGTACAGTAGGCGTTCTGTGAGAACAATTATGAACCTTGTCTTTGACAGTACCAAAGTGAATGGTTTACTCTTTATCATACTAACCTATCTCACGAAGTTCCGTTAAGTTTTATGTGATTGAAGTTTTCAAGCTTTGGGTGAGATATCGATATGAGGAGAATAAGGAGTGGAAAGACCCTAAGCTTGGGGATGCCCGAGGCACCCCAATGTAATATTCAAGGAAGACTCAAGCGCCTAAGCTTGGGGATACCCCGGAAGGCATCCCCTCTTTCGTCTTCAAAACTATCGGTATACCTTACTCGGAGCTATATTTTTATTCGTCACATGATATGTGTTTTGCTTGGAGCGTATTTTCAATTTTACTTGTTGTTTGAATAAAATCATTGGATCTTAATTATTAACTAAAAAAGAATCCTCCCATGGCTAGTTAATTATTTGACTACTCAGTGTCCTTCACTATTATCTTTTGCAGTAGTTTGTCATTTACTCACGTGCTTCACGCATATCCTATGAGCAAATGGTTGAATAGTTGAATATCATAAATCTGAATTTATATATGTTTCATATGCTTATACCATGGGGAGTAATGACTTCACATAGAATAAGTATAGGTAGTAAACTTATTGAAAGTTAGCAAATGTAGAATTGGTCACTTGAACAATTCATGAAAGAATATTTAAGGAAGAGAGATTTCACATATAAATATACTATCTTGGACATCTTTTGTAATTGTGAGAACTCATTAAAATATGACATGCTAAAAGGTTGATGTCGGACAAGGAAGACAACGTAATGGGTTATATTTTCTTATATCCTAAATAAAGTATATTGTCTTGGATCATCCAACATGTTAAGCTTGCTTTTCCCCATCATGCTAGCCAAATTATTTGCACCAAGTAGAGATACTACTTGTGCTTCCAAACATTCCTTAAACCAGTTTTGCCATGATAGTCCACCATACCTACCTATGGATTGAGTAAGATCCTTCAAGTAAGTTGTTATCGGTGCATGCAATAAAAATTTCCCTCTAAATATATATGATCTATTAATGTGGAGGAAATAAGCTTTATACGATCTTGTGATGTGGAAGAAATAAAAGCGACGGACTGCATAATAATGGTCCATATCACAAGTGGCAACGTAAAGTGATGTTCTTTTGCATTAAGATTTTGTGCATCCAACCATAAAAGCGCATGACAACCTCCGCTTCCCTCTGAGAAGGGCCTATCTTTTACTTTTATCTTCTACCCTTATGCAAGAGTCATGGTGATTTTCACCTTTCCTTTTTACATTTTATCCTTTGGCAAGCACATTGTGTTGGAAAGATCCTGATATATATATCCAATTGGATGTAAGTTTCATGGACTATTATTGTTGACATTACCCTTGAGGTAAAAGGTTGGGAGGCGAATCTATAGGCCCCTATCTTTCTCTGTGTCCGATTAAAACTTTGAACCCATAAATATCACGTGAGTGTTAACAATTGTGAAAGACTAAATGATAGTTGAGTATGTGGAGTTTGCTAATTCAAAGCTCTGACATAGACCCTTCCTGAAAATAAGATGGATTGCAATTGTTAGATGACTGAGAATATAGTTTGTTAGTTTCAATAAAGTTTATAATCTATACTTTAACATGTGAATAGCTTGTTACTTGATCATGAAAAGTTTTATGAAGATGAGCTACTGTTATGATATATAATGATGCTATAAAAAGTGATTGAAACTATCATTGATGAAACTTATGCACTTGCTAGCATTCACACTTCATAAATTATTTCTTTTATCATTTACCTACTCGAGGACAAGAGGGAATTAAGCTTGGGGATGCTGATACGTCTCCAACGTATCTATAATTTATGAAGTATTCATTCTATTATATTATCAACCTTGGATGTTTTATATGCATTTATATGCTAACCTAGTGCCCAGTGCCAGTTTCTGTTTTTTCCTTGTTTTTGAGTTTTACAAAAAAGGAATATCAAACGGAGTCCAATTGACGTGCCAATTTTTGACGATTTTTTATGGACCAAAAGAAGACCCCGGAGTAAAAGAGTTGGGCCAGGAGAGTCCTGGGGCGTCCACGAGGGTGGGAGCGTGCCCACCCCCCCCCCCCAGGCGCGTGGGCCTGCCTCATGGACGCCTCGGGCACCTCCTTGACGTGAGACCGACGCCAAAAATTCCTATAAATACAGAAATCTTGGAAAATTAACCTAGATCGGAAGTTCCGCCACCGCAAGCCTCTGTAGCCACGAGAAATCAATCTAGGCCCTCTCCGGCACCCTGCCAGAGGGGGCCATCAGCACCGGTGGCCATGGAGGAGTATCCCGGAGAGGCCATCATCGCCATGAAGGCCAACGACCAGAGGGAGAACCTTTCCCCATCTAGGGGGGAGGCCATGGAGGAGGAAGCACAAGGGGGAGAACCTCTCCTCCTCTCTCTTGGTGGCACCGGAGTGCCATTGAGAGGGGAATCATCACCGCGGTGATCGTCTTCATCAATATCACCATCATCATCACCATCCTCATCTCTTTTGCGCGGTCCACTCTCCCGCACCCCGCTGTAATCCCTACTTGAACATTGTGCTTTATGCCACATATTATGATCCAATGATGTGTTGCCATCCTATGATGTTTTGAGTAGATATCCTTTGTCTTTGGGTTGATTGATGATCTAGATTGGTACGAGTTGTATGTTTTATTTTGGTGTTGTCCTATGGTGCCCTCCGTGTCGGCATAAGCGTGAGGGATTCAGCTGTAGGTTGTTGCAATATGTTCATGATTCGCTTATAGTGGGTTGGTGAGTGATGAAACACAAACCCGAGTAAGGGGTTGTTGCGTATGGGAATAAAGAGGACTTGATGCTTTAATGCTATGGTTGGGTTTTACCTTAATGATCTTTAGTAGTTGCGGATGCTTGCTAGAGTTCCAATCATAAGTGCATATGATCCAAGTAGAGAAAGTATGTTAGCTTATGCCTCTCCCTAATATGAAATTGCAATGACGACTATAGGTCTTGTTAACAATTGCCTAGGACAATTCCACACACCGATCCATCATTATTCCACACTCGCTATTTATAATATTTAGTAATATATTCTAATTTTATGATAACAGAACCTACTTTTATATTTTAGCTCTCCGATATCATACAAAGTTATCCACTTCATACCCACAACGTAGTTTTATTTCTCGTTGCTAGTTGGAAGCAAACGCTCGTGTAATGAGAGTCGTATCAGTGGTAGATAGGGCTTGAGAGAATATTGATCTTACCTTTAGCTCCTTGTGGGTTCGACACTCCATACTTATCACTTCCACCTTTGGAAATTGCTAGGATGATTCCTTGCACTTGGGAATGATCAAGGACATAAGCATAAACCCATGGACACATATATGATTTTACAACCCATGTCGGTGCATCTGAGCATGTTCACGTAGTTTAATTTTGAATTGTGCACCTGAAATGGCAAAAATCCAATTTAATGTATAAAATGTTCAATCGAACCCTGAATAATTCCAATTCTTTTACGACACACATATAGTTGCATGTTCACTGCAGATAAAAGGTCTATCAATTCAAACACTATCCATTTCCGCTGTAACCCCATTATGTAATTCAAATCAAGATGAAAAATCAAGTAGATCGCACACAGTTTACTATCACCAACCATGTGAGATGCGGCACAAAATATCCCGGAGGATCGTCGGTGTATAGTACGCCTATGGCTTACGCGAGAAGGTGCGTCGGCTACAGTCAATAGCCGGCGTCTCAAGCACACTTGCTCGCTTCCCAAATATCATTTCACTGTTCAATCGTCGCTGGCGAAAGATGGACACGTGGACCCGCATCGTGAGGGCAACTTCGGTGGCCCACTCTGGCGAGAGCGCGACCGCAGCCGCCATGCGCGTGCTAACAAGATGCATTAGCGTAGCCGCAATCTAGGACCGGGCAGCCAAGGCGGCCCAAACGATCGATGTTGCCTCTCAGGTGGCGACAGCAACATCTGCCTCGGGGATAGCAACGGGCGAGAGCGGCACAGCAGCTGTCCGTTCTGTAGCGGCAACCTTAGCCCTGATGGAAGCCGCCCACGCCCAGCTCGTGGCGGTCACCGCACAAATCAAATGAAGGTTCTCCGACAACGGTTGGCAACCCACGGCCGAAGAGTTGGCAATCGCCGAGAGCGTTCGAGCAGCCGTCCGTTCCTCCACCGCATACCTTGCGATGATGGAGCCCGTCCAAGCCCAGATCGTGGCCGCCCACGCCCAGCTTTTGGAGGCCTTTTCCAAAGAGATGGCGGACGCGGATGGCGAGATGCTTGCCGAGTATGGTGGGATGGATGCCATGGAGCCCCTTCCCCAGGAGACCGTTGGGCGCGAGCTGGACATGGAGGCGGCGCCGGAGATCGACGAGCACCAACCGTAGTACTAGTACTCTTTGATTTGTTTAATTAAGAGCGCCGGTCTTTACTTTGTTAGAGTAATGTTTAGGTCAGCTAGCTCTGTTTAATTGCTGAACTTGCTCAATTAAGAAGTGTGGGTCTGTTGTAGTCTCCTTTGTGTACCCAAAATTATGCAATGACGTGGATGACCACTCTAACCATGGAAATTCGAACCAAAATTTTTGACGTTCAAACTCATCACACACGGGTTAAGCTATCTGAATCGTTTGTGATGTTCACATATCATACGCGGTTCTGAATAAGGGACCGTGTCTGATGACACTTTGCGCGCCAGTTTTTTCGCTGAAGCAATTCCAAATATTCGGCTTCCGCAGAAATATCTAACTCCCCACCCCCTCCCCCTTACCAAAAGCCACATTTCCCCTGTTTCCGCTTTCCTTTCCAAGTTGAAACCTTCATTCCTTGCTTGCAGTGCCGCCTCCTCACCGGCGACCCTCCTTCACGCTGCTCGACCTTGTCTATCCAGGCAGGTAATCCACACCAGACCCCCATCCTCCTCCTCCTTCCACATCCCACATGCCCCGACCGCCGGCGCAAGCGCGACACCTTCCACCCAAATCACCGACCCCTCCACCAAATAAGTGCCGCCCTAAGCCATGGTGCTCACAGTTTAGCCAGGATCTCAAAGAGCATTTGGCAGCGGAGAAGCAAATCACGGCCGCACGCGCGGATGAGGTCGTGATGGCTGCCATTCGTGCCGACCCCCAGATCTTGGAGGAGCACCTTGCCATTTGCTAGCTACGTCAGTTAAGCATGCTCGATTTACCTGTTGCGTGTGCTGCTCCTGCCTTGGTTAAGCATGCCTCGGAGCACGCCTCGGAGCACCTTGCCATTCTAGTGAATTGTGCTATCTAATTTTACCATGCAATTTGTTGCTCTAGTATATGTCGTGCAGTGTGGTGCTCACTTATTAATTGTTTTGTTAATTAGTTGCCGTCTTCAGTTAACTGTTTGGTTCAATTCTGCAAATGTGATGTTCAATTCTTCAGGCTGCAATTTTGTATTATCTTCCATGTGAGAAATAAATCGAATTTATCTCTTCAAAATACATGAGAAACGAATACAATTGCTATATTTGCAAGTTGTCAAGCATGATTGGTTTGGCTATACATTGTGCAATGTGGTGCTCAGTTAATGTTTGGTTCATTTGTGTTGTGGTGTTTAGTTAACTGTTTGGTTCAATTCTGCAATCCGATGTTCAATAGTTGTGGGTGCATTCTGTTATTGTATACCATGTGAGGAATAAATTGAATTTGGCTGTAGTAAATACATGAGAAACAAATACAATTGCTATATTTCCTAGTTGTTAAGCATGCTTGGTTTGGTTAACCGTCTGATCTTCTATTAGGAGTATGTTATATTGTGCAATGTGGTGATCAGTTAATGTTTGGTTCATTTGTTGTGGTGTTTAGTTAACTACTTGGTTCAATTCTGCAATGCGATGTCCAATTATCGTGGGTAGAATTTTGTATTGCTGTGCATGTGAGGAATAAATCAAATTTGGTGGCACTTAATACATGAGAAACATATACAAGTGCTATATTTCCTAGTTCTTAATCATGCTTGGTTTGGATAAATGGGTTTTCCATGTGGCTTGAATTAATCTGATGAATCTGCAATGTGCTTATTTTTCATCAACATATTTTACTGATAGCATGTGAACCCTTACTTAACCTGATGACTAACTACCTTATATGTATTGTAGGGAAACAATGGGAAGCAATGAGGTTTACAATCGAGGTTAGCACGTGCATGGTCCGTTGTCTAATAGCACATTATTGTGCAATTACAGGATCTAATATTTAGGTTTTTAACAATTTGGTCTTGCACATGTAGGTCCAGCCGTCAGAGGTTTTGACCCACTGTTCAACCCTTTTTGCATATGGGGAAATGAGTTGTCCATGAATATCAATCAAATCAAGAAACTCAGAAAGATTGTTAGGATAAAGAAATTAGCGACAAAAACCAACAAGATCTTTGTCTGCACAATGAAGAAGACATCAGTTCACTACAGGATGGTACTAACTATTATACCTTACCTTTTTTATTCCTTTACCCCATTTCCAATACAGAGAAGATATTTATGCACATCCTTGTTTTCAGGCCTTTCCAAAGCAGCTCACTGATGATTACCTCTCAAACCACTCTATGGTCAGGAGGCGAGGACGGTTTTCATACAACACCCACAGTTCAGTATTGAAGTGTTCCTGAAGAGGACGAAGACCGGACGGTCAATCATCCACATGCACTGGCCTAAAGTTGCAAAGACCTTCAACATGAATGAAGGCTCAATATCCGCCTTCTGCTTCAGAAGTTTTCCAGATGAGATGCATCTGTCGATATACCGTCTATGATGCTAATTTCGAAAGTTTTTACATGTTGCATGTGAAAGTTGGTGCTGGTGCAGTTGTGTAATGGGGTAGCTGAGTGCTGAAGCTATATCATGTTGTACTCTGATGTATTTCAATTATGAAATTCTGCTTCCTTAATATGGAAATGAAATATATTATGTGCTTAATATGAATGTTAATTAGATTAATAAATGGATTATTAATAATAGGGCAATTAGCCTGCTAATGGTGAATTAGCGTGCTAATTGGGTTTTGCTATTGCAAACGGTTATTGAAAAAATACCGTGGGCGATGACCTCAGGCAATGCACACGGTTTCTAGGAATAAACCGTGTTGGATCATTGAACAATCAGACACGACTTTCTCTTGAAAACTCTTTGTGTTAGGCCACCTTGCGCAAACGTTTACCACATAAAAACTGTGTGTCATGGACAACCTTTGCCCCATAGTTTCTTCTACGAACCGTGTGTGATGCATTCAATAACACAAATGATAAAATTGTTAATATCATGTGCAATGGCAACGCTATCACGAATGATTTACGGGAAAAATCGTGTGTGATGTTCCTGTGAACGGAAACGTTTTCCTTGGAGCGACTGTGTGGGATGTACATACGGACAGAAAGATTTAGCAGGGACAGACTGTGTGGGATGTACTTGCGATCGGCATATCCCCGACGGTTTCTAGGTCATGTGGGAAGGACCCCCCTAGTCACTCACTAGGCGACGGTTTCAAATGCCATCGCGGAAAGGGGTTAAAAACCGTTTGTATAGCACCGACGCGTACTAGTGTATTCTCCTTGTTTTCACCGTGTGGCATACCATAACGTATGTGTGTGACAGCCAATAATACGAGGGCATTCCTGCCATCGGTCAATATATATCTGGAAATAATATCTCAACTATGGAGGACACCATATTTTGGGGTGGTGCGCCAAAACGCATCACGAGAAAATGAAGTTCTTTAAAGGATTGCCATATAAAGGACCAGTGTTCACTAAAACAGTCATAACTTTGTCATTCGGAGTCCATTTCAAACCCACAAGTACTCAAAATGCTCGTCACAAGCGTGGGAATCTAGAAAATCTCGCGCAGGAGGCCCGGAGGACCCTAAATTCGGCCCCTAGGAAGGACGTTTTGCCCCTGAAAGTCAAAGAACATCATTTGCTGCTCCTTTTCGGACAAGTTTCTGAACCCATTGGCAGTCCTTTGGAAGGAAATCCGAGAGATTATGAAGAGTAGGTCATAACTTTGTCATTCGGAGTCTGTTTCGCACCCAATAGTACTCAAAAAGCTCGCGACGATCGTAGGAATCTAGAAAATACTTATGTCTTGTGCAGGAGGCCTAGAGGACCCTCAAAATTCTGCCACTAAGCAGGACTTTTTGCCCCTGAAAGTCAAAGAACATCATTTGCCGCTGCTTTTCAGACAAGTTTCTACACCCATTGGCACTCCTTTGGAAGGAAATCCGAGAGATTATGGTGAGTATAAAAATTAGTCCTCCTTGTAAGGACAAACGTTCCATTCTGCACATGCTCTTTCATCCAGGGAATCCCATTTGGTTGTAAATTCAAGAAATAAGGCGACTATAAGCCTTATTCTCCTTGTTTTCATCGTGTGGCACGCCGTAACGTATGTGTGTGACAACCAATAATAGGAGGGCATTCATGGCATCGCTCAATTTATATGTGGAAATAATATCTCCACTATGGAGGACACCAAATTTTGGGGCGGCGCGCCAAAACGCTTCACGGGAAAATGAAGTTCTTTCAAGGACTTCCATATAAAGGTCCGGTGTTCACTAAAACGGTCATAACTTTGTCATTCGTAGTCCGTTTCGGACCCACCAGTAATCAAAATGCTCGCGACAAGCGTGGGAATCTAGAAAATAGTTCCGGCGTGCGCAGGAGGCCTGGAGGACCCTAAATTCGGCCCCTAGGAAGGACTTTTTGCCCCTAAAAGTCAAAGAACATCATTTGCCGCTGCTTTTCAGACAAGTTTCTGAACCCATTGGCAGTTCTTTGGAAGGAAATCCGAGAGATTATGGTGAGTAGGTCATAACTTTGTCATTCGGAGTTCGTTCGGACCCAAAAGTACTCAAAATGATCACTATGAGCGTGGGAATCTAGAAAATACTTCCGGCTTGCGTAGGAGGTCCGGAGGACCCTCAAATTGGCCGCTAAGCAGGAATTTTTGCCCTTGGAAGTCAAAGAACATCATTTGCCGCTGTTTTTCAGACAAGTTTCTGAACGCATTGGCACTCATTTGGAAGGAAATCCGAGAGATTATGACGAGTATAATCAGTAGTCTGCCTGGTAAGGACAAACGTTGCATTCTGCACATGCTCTGTGATCCGGGGAATCCCATTTGGTTGTAAATTCAATAAAATAAGGCGACTATAAGCCTTATTCTCCTTGTTTTCGCCGTGTGGCATGCCGTAACATTCGTGTGTTACAACCAGTAATAGGAGGGCATTACTGGCATCGTTCAATATATATGTGGAAACAATATCTCCACTATGGAGGACACAAAATTTTGGGGCGGTGCGTCATGAGAAAATGAAGTTCTTTCAAGGACTGCCACATAAAGGACCGGTGTTCACTAAAACCGTCATAATTTTGTCATTCGAAGTCCATTTCGGACTCACAAGTGCTCAAAAAGCTCGCGACGAGCGTGGGAATCTAGAAAATACTTCCTGCTTTCTCAGGAGGCCGGACGACCCTCAAAGTCGACCACTAAGTAGGACTTTTTTCCCCTGAAAGTCAAAGAACATCATTTGCCATTGCTTTTCACACAAGTGTCTGAACCCATTGGCACTCCTTTGGAAGGAAAACGGCGAGATAATGGTGAGTATAAACAATAGTCCACCAGGTAAGGACAAACGTTGCAGTCTGCACATGCTCTATGATCCAGGGAATACCATTTTGTTGTAAATTCAAGAAAATAAGGCGACTATAAGCCTTATTCTCGTTGTTTTCACCGTGTGGCATGCCATAACGTATGTGTATGACAGCCAATAATCAGAGGGCATTCCCGGCATCGGTCTATATATATGTGGAAACAATATCTCACCTATGGAGGACACCAAATTTTGGGCTGGCGCACCAAAATGCGTCACGAGAAAATGAAGTTCTCTCAGGAACTGCCATATAAATGAGAGGTGTTCACTAAAACGGTCATAACTTTGTCATTCGGAGTCCTTTTCAGACCCACAAGTAGTCAAAATGCTCGCGATGAGAATGGTAATCTAGAAATTACTTACGGCTTGCGAAGAGGCCCGGAGGACCCTAAATTCGACCCCTAGGTAGGACATTTTGCCCCTGAAAGTCAAAGAACATCATTTGCCGCTGTTTTTCAAACAAGTTTCTGAACCCATTGGCACTCCTTTGGAAGGAAATCCGAGAGATTATGGTGAGTATAAACATTAGTCCGCCTCGTAAGGACAAACGTTCCATTCTGCACATGCTCTTTGATCCAGGGAATCCCATTTGGTTGTAAATTCAAGAAATAAGGCGACTATAAGCCTTATTCTCCATGTTTTCGTCGTGTGGCACGCCATAAGGTATGTGTGTGACAACTAATAATAGGAGGGCATTCATGGCATCGCTCAATTTATATGTGGAAACAATATATCCACTATGGAGGACACCAAATTTTGGGGCGGCACGCTAAAACGCGTCACGGGAAAATGAAGTTCTTTCAAGGACTTCCATATAAAGGTCCAGTGTTCACTAAAACGGTCATAACTTTGTCATTCGGAGTCCGTTTCGGACCCACAAGTAATCAAAATGCTCGCGACGAGCGTGGGAATCAAGAAAATAGTTTCAGCGTGCGTAGGAGGCTCGGAGGACCCTAAATTCGGCACCTAGGAAGGAATTTTTGCTCCTAAAAGTCAAAGAACATCATTTGTCGCTGCTTTTCAAACAAGTTTCCGAACCCATTGGCACTCCTTTGGAAGGAAATCCGAGAGATTATGGTGAGTAGGTCATAACTTTGTCACTCGGAGTTTGTTCGGACCCAAAAGTACTCAAAATGGTCTCGATGAGCGTGGGAATCTAGAAAATACTTCTGGCTTGCGTAGGTGGTTCGGAGGACCCTCAAATTGGCCGCTAAGCAGGAATTTTTGCCCTTGGAAGTCAAAGAACATCATTTGTCGCGTTTTTCAAACAAGTTTCTGAACGCATTGGCACTCCTTTGGAAGGAAATCCGAGAGATTATGACGAGTATAATAAGTAGTCCGCCTGGTAAGGACAAACGTTGCATTCTGCACATGCTCTGTGATCCGGGGAATCCCATTTGGTTGTAAATTCAATAAAATAAGGCAACTATAAGCCTTATTCTCCTTGTTTTCGCCGTGTGGCATGACGTAACGTATGTGTGTTACAGCCAACAATAGGAGGGCATTCCTGGAATCGTTCAATATATATGTGGAAACAATATCTCCACTATGGAGGACACAAAATTTTGGGGCGGTGCGTCATGAGAAAATGAAGTTCTTTCAAGGACTGTCACATAAAGGACCGATGTTCACTAAAACGGTCGTAATTTTGTCATTCGGAGTCCGTTTCGGACCCACAAGTGCTCAAAATGCTCGCGACGAGCGTGGGAATCTAGAAAATACTTCTTGCTTGCGCAGGAGGCCCGGACGACCCTCAAAGTTGGCCACTAAGCATGACTTTTTTCCCCTGAAAGTCAAAGAACATCATTTGCCATTGCTTTTCACACAAGTTTCGTAACTCATTGGCACTCCTTTGGAAGGAAATCGCCGAGATAATGGTGAGTATAAACATTAGTCCACCTGGTAAGGACAAACGTTGCAGTGTGCACATGCTCTTTAATCTAGGGAATACCATTGTGTTGTAAATTCAAGAAAATAAGACGACTATAAGCCTTATTCTCGTTGTTTTCACCGTGTGGCATGCCATAACGTATGTGTATGACAACCAATAATCAGAGGGCATTCCTGGCATCGGTCTATATATATGTGCAAACAATATCTCACCTATGGAGGACACCAAATTTTGGGCTGGTGCACTAAAATGCGTCACGAGAAAATGAAGTTCTCTCAGGGACTGCCATATAAAGGAGAGGTGTTCACTAAAACGGTCATAACTTTGTCATTCGGAGTCCTTCTCAGACCCACAAGTAGTCAAAATGCTCGCGATGAGAATGGTAATCTAGAAATTACTTACGGCTTGCGAAGAGGCCCGGAGAACCCTAAATTCGACCCCTAGGTAGGACATTTTGCCCCTGAAAGTAAAAGAACATCATTTGCCGCTGCTTTTCAGACAAGTTTCTACACCCATTGGCACTCCTCTGGAAGGAAATCCGAGAGATTATGGTGAGTACAAAAATTAGTCCTCCTTGTAAGGACAAACGTTCCATTCTGCACATGCTCTTTGATCCAGGGAATCCCATTTGGTTGTAAATTCAAGAAATAAGGCGACTATAAGCCTTATTCTCCTTGTGTTCGTCGTGTGGCACGACGTAACGTATGTGTGTGACAACCAATAATAGGAGGGCATTCATGGCATCGCTCAATTTATATGTGGAAACAGTATATCCACTATGGAGGACACCAAAACTTACAGCGGCGCGCCAAAACGCGTCACGGGAAAATGAAGTTCTTTCAAGGACTTCCATATAAAGGTCTGGTGTTCACTAAAACAGTCATAACTTTGTCATTCGGAGTCCGTTCGGACCCACCAGTAATCAAAATGCTCGCGACGAGAGTGGGAATCAAGAAAATAGTTCCGGCGTGCGCAGGAGGCCCGGAGGACCCTAAATTCGGCCCCTAGGAAGGACTTTTTGCCCCTAGAAGTCAAAGAACATCATTTGCCGCTGCTTTTCAAACAACTTTCTGAACCCATTGGCACTCCTTTGGAAGGAAATCCGAGAGATTATGGTGAGTAGGTCATAACTTTGTCATTCGGAGTTCGTTGCGGACCCAAAAGTACTCAAAATGATCGCGATGAGCATGGGAATCTAGAAAATACTACCGGCTTGCGCAGCAGGTCCGGAGGACCCTCAAATTGGCCGCTAAGCAGGAATTTTTGCCCCTGAAAGTCAAAGAACATCATTTTCCGCTGCTTTTAAAACAAGTTTCTGAACGCATTGGCAATCCTTTGGAAGGAAATCCGAGAGATTATGACGAGTATAATCAGTAGTCCGCCTGGTAAGGACAAACGTTGCATTCTGCACATGATCTGTGATCCGGGGAATCCCATTTGGTTGTAAATTCAATAAAATAAGGCGACTATAAGCCTTATTCTCCTTGTTTTCGCCGTGTGGCATGCCGTAACGTACGTGTGTTAGAGCCAATAATAGGAGGCCATTCCTGGCATCGGTCAATATATATGTGGAAACAATATCTCCACTATGGAGGACACAAAATTTTGGGGCGGCGCGTCATGAGAAAATGAAGTTTTTTCAAGGACTGCCATATAAAGGACCGATGTTAACTAAAACGGTCATAATTTTGTCATTCGGAGTCCGTTTCGGACCCACAAGTGCTCAAAATGCTCGCGACGAGCGTGGGAATCTAGAAAATACTTCTTGCTTGCGCAGGAGGCCCGGACGACCCTCAAAGTCAGCCACTAAGCAGGACTTTTTCCCCCTGAAAGTCAAAGAACATCATTTGCCATTGCTTTTCACACAAGTTTGTGAACCCATTGGCACTCCTTTGGAAGGAAATCCGCGAGATAATGGTGAGTATAAACATTAGTTCACCTGGTAAGGACAAACGTTGCATTCTGCACATGCTCTTTGATCCAGGGAATCCCATTTGGTTGTAAATTCAAGAAAATAAGGCGACTATAAGCCTTATTCTCGTTGTTTTCACCGTGTGGCATGCCATAACGTATGTGTATGACATCCAATAATCAGAGGGCATTCCTGGCATTGGTCAATATATATGTGGAAACAATATCTCACCTATGGAGGACACCAAATTTTGGGCTGGCGCACCAAAATGCGTCACGAGAAAATGAAGTTCTCTCAGGGACTGCCATATAAACGACTGGTGTTCACTAAAACGGTCATAACTTTGTCATTCGGAGTCCTTTTCAGACCCACAAGTAGTCAAAATGCTCCCGATGAGCATGGTAATCTAGAAATTACTTACGGCTTGGGCAAGAGGCCCGGAGGACCCTAAATTCGGCCCCTAGGTAGGACATTTTGCCTGTAAAAGTCAAAGAACATCATTTGCCGCTGTTTTTCAAACAAGTTTCTGAACCCATTGGCACTCCTTTGGAAGGATATCCGAGAGATTATGGTGAGTAGGTCATAACCTTTTCATTCAGAGTCCGTTTTGGAACCAATAGTACTCAAAATGCTCGCGACGAGCGTGGGATTCTAGAAAATACTTTCGGCTTGCGCAGGAGGCCTGGAGGACCCTCCAATCCGGCCACTAAGCAGGACTTTTTGCCCCTGAAAGTCGAAGAACATCATTTGCCGCTGCTTTTCAGACAAGTTTCTGAACCCATTAGCACTCCTTTGGAAGGAAATCCGAGAGATTTGGGTGAGTATAAACATGAGTCAGCCTGATAAGGACAAACGTTGTGTTCTGCACATGCTCTATGATTCGGGGAATGCCATTTGGTTGTAAATTCAAGAAAATAAGGCGACTGTAAGCCTTATTCTCCTTATTTTTGTCGTGTCGCACGCCGTAACGTACATGTGTTAGAACCAATAATAGCTAGGCATTCCTGGCATCGCTCAATATATATGTGGAAACAATATCTCCACTATGGAGGACACAAAATTTTGCGGCGGCACGCCAGATCGCATCACGAGAAAATGAAGTTCTTTCAAGGACTGCCATATAAAGGACCACTGTTCACTAAAACGATCATCACTTTTTCATTCGGAGTCCGTTTCGGACCCATAAGTACTCAAAATTCTCGCGACGAGCGTGGGAATCTAGAAAATAATTCCGGCTTGCGCAAGAGGCCCGCGGGACACTCGAATTCGGCCCCTAAGCATGACTTTTTGCCCCTGAAAGTCAAACAATATCATATGTCGCTGCTTTTCAGACAAGTTTCTGAACCCATTGGCACTCCTTTGGAAGGAATTCGAGAGATTATGGTGAGGACAAATATTAGTCCATCTGGTTAGGACAAACGTTGCATTCTGCACATGCTCTATGATCTGGGGAAACCTGTTTGGTTCTAAATTCAAGAAAATATGGTGACTGTAAGCCTTATTCTCCTTGTTTTTGTCGTGTCGCATGCCGTAACGTACGTGTGTTGCAGCCAATAATAGGAGGGAATTCCTGGCATCGGTCAATATATATGTGGAAAAAATATCTCCACTATGGAGGACACAAAATTTTGGGGTGGCGTGCCAGAACGCGTCATGAGAAAAAATAAAGTTCTTTCAAGAACTACCATATAAAGGACCGGTGTTCACTAAAACCGGCATAACTTTTTCATTCGGAGTCCGTTTCGGACCCACAAGTACTCAAAATGATCGCGACGAGCGTGGGAATCTAGAAAATACTTCTGGCTTGCATAGGAGGCCCAGAGAACCCTCAAATTCGGCCCCTGAGTAGGATTTCTTGCCCCTGAAAGTCAAAGAACATCCTTTGCCGCTGCTTTTCAGACAAGTTTCTGAACCCATTGTGATGTAGGGTACAACTCTAGACACCCAATCTTTCACAATTGGAGGGGATGCTACGAAGAACACGAAGAACACGAGGGGAAACGTGAGGGAAATCACGAGGGGAAACGAGAGGAAACACTCAAATAGATAAGAAGCGATCACACATGTGCTCGAAACACAAAGAGATACACGATCCAAGTCCAACAGGGTAACTAGTTCATCTCCGTGAGGAGGTCTTGAATCCACGAGGGGATCTTTCCGTGAGGGGTCTTGAATCCAAGGTGGATCTTCTCCGTTGAGGCCACGGTCTCTCTCGTGGAGTAGATCCGCGGTCCCGTACACTGTGCGCAGACAGCGGAGGCCGGATGTCCGGGCCTTCGCGAGGGACCAGATGTCCGGGCTGGCGGGCCCGTATGTCCAGGTTGGCGTGGCTAGCCTGGATGCTCTCTGGATAGACGGGGTCCAGATGTCGGGGCGAGGGGCCGGATGTCCGGGAGCTCGGGATGGGCCGGATGTCCGGGCCTTTGACAGGATGTCCGGGCTGAAGTGGTTCAGCTTTGGGTACGTTCTGTGACTGGCACCGGATTTCTGGGCAGAGGCCGGATGTCCAGACTGCCGGGCCGGATGTCCGGGGCCTGTAGGCTTGGCCGCTGGCTCCTTGGCGCTAGTGACGTTTCCAGGGGCCGGATGTCCGCGGTCCTGGCCGGATGTCCGGGTCCTGGGAGTTGCACTTGACTCCTTCCGTTGGTTCTCCTCGTCCATGAACTTGGCGGCTTGCCCGTCTTCATGAGCATCTCCGAAAAGGTCCTCTTGACACCTAATTATGCATAGCATGTCGGAGTTAGGTAGTAGCCATGTCTCGAGTGGATCATATGTGATATCACTAAGGAAGGAAGTCACCTCGTTCTCGAGAGCTCTAGCTCGTGCTCGTGTCATGGGTCCTCTTGGCTCTTGATGAGACGATGGTAGGTCCATGGGGATGACCGTAGGATGCTCCGCATCATCTCCCCTCCCTTGGGAAAGATTCGACCTCGGATCGAAATCCTCATCACCATGGTACGGGGAGAGATCTTTGATGTTGAAGATGTCGCTCACGGAGTACTTGTCGCGTGGGATGTCAATCTTGTAGGCGTTGTTGTTGTAGCGTGCAATCACCTTGAAGGTTCCATCCGCTCGGGGTAGTAGTTTGGACTTGCGTTCATTGGGGAAGCGGTCCTTTCGAAGGTGTAGCCGCACAAGATCTCCAACATTGAATATCATGGGGTGCTTGTTGACGTTGAGCTTGGTCGCGAGTCGTTGTACTTGGCGCTCGATTGTGTGCCTTGTATGTTCATGCATCTTCTTGAGGTAGTTGACTCGGGCACTCGCGTCCATGTTTGTGCGCTCTTGTAGCGGTAGAGGAAGAATGTCCAATGGGGACAACGGGTTAAAACCGTAGACAACCTCGAAGGGGGACTTGCCGGTAGTTGAATGTCTTGCACGGTTGTAGGCGTACTCGGTGATTGGTAGGCACTCTTCCCACCCCTTGATGTTCTTCTTTATCAACACGCATTGTAGAGTGGAGAGAGTACGATTCGTCACCTCCTTTTGGCCGTCGGTTTGAGGATGGTATGCCGAAGAGCACAAAAGCTTGATTCGGAGCTTGGCGCATAAGGTCTTCCAAAAGTAACTCAAGAACTTGACGTCGCGGTACGAGACAATCGTCTTTGGCACTCCATGTAGATGCAAGATTTCCCTACAAAATAAATTTGCAACATGTGAAGTATCGTCTATCTTGTTGCATGGTATGAAATGTGGCATTTTAGAGAATCGGTCCACAACAACAAACATGGAATCCTTTCCATTTCTAGTTCTAAGCAAACCAAGGACAAAATCCATGCTAATATCTTCCCATGGTTGGTACGGAATTGGAAGAGGCATATATAGTCCGTGAGATTGAGCTTTAGACTTAGCTTTGCGGCATGTAGAGCATCGGTTGGTGAAGCGGTTGAAACATCTTGGGCCAAAAGTAGTTCTTGGAGAGCGTAGCAAATGTCTTTTTGTGTCCAAAGTGTCCCATTAGTCCTCCTCCATGAGATTCTGGCAAAAGTAACAAACGAAGAGAAGACTCGGGGATGAAAGGTTTGTTAGCTCTCATAAGATAACCATCCTTGAGGTAATATCGATCCCAAGAAGTATGCGTCAAACACTTGGCATAAGGAATAGCAAAAGTAGGATCATGCTCATACAAGTCTTTTATGTGCTCAAAACCAATGACATTCAATTCAAGTTGAGTAACAAGCATCCATATACGGGAAAGTGCATCCGACACAACATTTTCCTTACCTTTAATATACTTTATGACATAAGGAAATGACTCGATAAACTCACTCCATTTAGCATGACGCTTGTTCAACTTAGTTTGACCCTTAAGATACTTAAGCGTTTCATGGTCCGTATGGATGACAAATTCATGAGGGCGAAGGTAATGTTCCCATTCATGCAAAACTCGCACTAAAGCATATAGCTCTTTGTCATAGATGGGGTAATTGAGTTGTGCTCCAGAGAGTTTCTCACTAAAATATGCTATGGGGTGCTTCTCTTGCGTTAAAACACCTCCTATGCCACTACCACTAGCATCGCAATGAATTTCAAAGGGTTTGTCAAAGTTGGGTAATGCAAGCACGGGAGCATGAGTAAGCAAATTCTTAAGCTCATTGAATGCGCTATCTTGCGATGGTCCCCAAACAAAGGGTGCATTCTTCTTGCTCAAAGCATGTAAAGGAGACGCAATAGTGCTAAGATCCTTCACAAATCTACGGTAGAAACCGGCTAAACCATGGAAACTACACACTTGTTGCAAATTTGTTGGTTGGGGCGAAGTTTGAATAGCATTGATCTTAGATTCATCAACATGAACACCCTTAGAAGATACTACAAAACCCAAGAAACCAAGCTTATCAACACCAAAAAGGCATTTTTCCATATTAGCATAGAGGCGCTCTTTTCGAAGAGTTTGCAACATGGTTCTAAGGTGGGTGACATGATCTTTGAGAGATTTGCTAAAAACAAGGATATCATCGAAGTAGACCACGATAAACTCACCAATGTAAGGGCGAAACACATAATGCATAAGATGCATGAAAGTACCGGGTGCTTCCGATAAACCCATAGGCATAACTAACCACTCATACAAACCAAACTTTGTTTTGAAAGCGGTTTTCCATTCATCACCCTCTTGTATGCGGATTTGATAGTAACCACTTTTGAGATCGATTTTGGAAAAATAGTGGCACCGCTAAGCTCATCAAGCATATAATCAAGACGTGGAATGGGGTGCCTATATCTAACGGTGATAGCATTGATGGGTCTACAATCGGAACACATGCGAAAGCTATCGTCTCTTTTTGGCACAAGAATGACTGGCACAGCACAAGGGCTCACACTTTCACGCACATGTCCATGATCTATGAGATGCTTTACTTGCCTTTATATTTCTTTGTTTTCTTTGGGGTTGACTCGGTAGGGTGCCTTGTTTGGAAGTGGTGCTCAGGGGATGAGGTCGATGCCTTGCTCGATGCCGCGTAGTGGAGGTAAACCTGGAGGTAGCTCGTAGGGGAAAACATCTTGGAATTCCTGCAAAAGAGAAGATAACACTAGAGGAAGATTGTGAGAGGTGTTAGCTTTTGATGCCTCATCCTTGCACAAAAGGACATAGTGTATTACACTTGATGGGTTCTCACACACGTCTCTCATCTCACATTTGGTGGCAAATAGAACTAAGGTTTTCTTGTCGCTCATCGTGGAGGCACTCAATTTGGGCTTGTGGAGCTCATTCTCTTTTTGGTGGTTCGCTCGCTCCCTATTCTCTCCATGATGGGTGGCTTGCTTGTCGGTGATCACTTGGCTTGGAGACATAGGTCGTAACACATACTCTTTTCCTTTCATCTTGAAGCTAAAGTGGTTTGTACGGCCGTTGTGGATGACACCTCGGTCATATTGCCATGGTCGTCCAAGAAGGAGGTGCCAAACGGTCATCGGGAGGACATCACACTCCAAAGTTTCTTCGTAAGCTCCGATCTTGAAAGAAACTTGTACTCTATGCTCGACTTGGATAGTGTCGGTGTCGCTTAGCCCTTGAACCTTGTATGAGTGCGGGTGCTTCATCTTGACCAATTGGAGCTTGGAACATAGTTCTTCACTAGCAAAGTTATGGCAACTCCCTCCATTGATGATGACCTTGACGGACCTTCCATTGATGCCGGCCTTGGTGTGGAAGATATGGCATCTTTGGTGTTCGTCTTGTTGATGTTGAAGAGTCAAGACCTTGGAGACAACGAGAGCAGGGCTCGAATCTTTGTCACAAAAGACTTGATCATCTTCATCTTCGTTGTTCGCTTGCCGGTGCATGGCCACTTGCTCAAGGGCTTCCATTTCTCCTTCACTCATTAAGTCATAGGTTCTGTCGTTGTTGAAGATCATGGTGTGCTTGTTTGTGCAATCAAAGGACTTGTGGCCTTGGCCGCCGCATGTGAAGCATTTGAAGGAACTTGTCTTGATGGTCTCGTCGGTTGGGGTAGATGATGATGAAGCTTTTGGCTTGAAGTTGATTGAAGTAGGAGGACGACTTGACATTGTCGAAGTTTTCTTGTAACTTGACTTGTCGCCGTTGCTTGTAGATGGCTTGGTTGAGGTAGAAGGTGTTGGAGTCGTTGAAGCTTGGGTGTTGGAGAAGCCATAGGACTTTGATGAGTACTTGGCGTACTTGAACTCATCTTGCACTTGACGTTCTGCTTTGGTAGCTTGATGCACAAGCTCGATGAGGTTCGAGTATGGTTGGAAGTCGGCGACCTTGTTGATAAGATGATTGAGTCCATTCAAGAAACGTGCCATAGTTTGCTTATCATCTTCCGTGACATTGGCTCGTATCATGGCAATCTCCATTTCCTTGTAGTACTCTTCAACGCTCTTGGTTCCTTGCTTGAGTAGTTGGAGTTTCTTGGAGGTCTTGGTTGTAGTAGTTAGGCAGAAAACGTGCTCTCATGACATCCTTCATTTGCGCCCAACTTGTGATGGGTGGTTCACCTTTTGCTTCTCGTCGCTCAATGACTTGTTCCCACCAAATGAGGACGTAGTCTTGGAATTCCATCGTGATCTTCTTCTCTTCTTCGTAGTTGTGCAAGTGGAAGATTTTGTCAACCTTCAATGCCCATGATATGTACTCTCTGGGGTCATTGCTTCCGGTGAACTTGGGCATGGTGAACTTTAGCTTACCGTATCGTTGCTCTTCATTGTGTTGGGGTCGAGGATGATGACGCCCATGTCGTTGAGGATTGACAATCTCATGTTGCTCTTGGCAAGGAGGGATGTCGCTCTCATGTTGCTCTTGTCTTGGAGGATTTCCATTGTCTTCATTCGCTTGGCGAACTTGAGGTTCTTGTCGAGCTTGAGGAGGCGCTTGTCGATCTTGACGAGGAACTTGACGATGCACACGTGATTGATAAATCCTTTCTTGAACTTCATCACGGAGTGCTTCTTGATGCTCACGGGCTTGTCGTCCTCGGTTGGCTACGGCCCGACTTGAATCTCTAAGGGCATGTTGCGCCTCAAGTGCTTGAGTTTGTCGTAGTTGTTGTTCTTGGCGTTGTGCCTCGGCATCTTGTGCATCTTGGTGTTGTCGCGCCTGCTCCTCTTGTTCTTATTGTCGTTGGCATTGCCGTTCTTGTGCTTGCGCGAATGTAGCTTGGTTTTGACGATGTCGATGCTCTTGAGAGTCGGTGTCGTGTA
Organism: Aegilops bicornis; assembly: GCA_021605145.1. NCBI lineage: Eukaryota > Viridiplantae > Streptophyta > Magnoliopsida > Poales > Poaceae > Aegilops > Aegilops bicornis. The sequence goes on from CM038671.1 coordinate 371,164,933, forward strand.
GAGGATTGCAGTTTGCTTAACGATCCTGACGCGCGGCATGACGAAGAGTGTTCGATGCCGGGGTACTTGAGCCGGATATGGTGTCGTCGGAGTGTCGACTCGAGCGGCTCCGTCTTGAGTAGGACAAAGTGGTAGAAGAGCGATTGACCAACAAGGCACGAATCTCGTCCATTCTTGCGTTGTTCTCATGCTTGTGTTCGTCGAGCTTGTGGTCGAAGTAGCCTCTTGTACGTTGCTCGGAGAGTCGCAAGTTGGTGGCGAGGTTGTCGATGCGGTCGCTCATTGCTAGTTGCTCTTCATGCAAAGCTCGTTGTGTACCAAATAGGTGTAGCTTGGTGACGTAGTTGTTCGGGTCATCGTCTTGCTCAAGGAAGAGTGGGTTGGCAGAAGTACTTGGCCTATCCATCATTCCAAACAAAAATATGTGAGTGGGAGAAAGAGAAGAACCTATACCAAATGTACCTTGACCGATGTTGAAGATGGATCAATGATCACACCAATGTGTAACAAGGAAATAGCACATTTGGTACCAATTCTTGTCGGTTTCTCACACCTACACAAGTAAAAGCTTATAGTGGGGCTTGGTTGGATGGTGGCACAAAATTTGATGCAATTCTAAGTGAGACTCAATAATGTTGGAAAAGATTCGCGAACTTGCAAATGTAACAAGTAGACCAATAGCAAGATGTGATACACGGAAACACACACGCAAATAGATAAATGGGGTCGTGCAACCAAGGGATGAGCCAAAATATGGAATCCACGAAAATGCTCTTGTTGCACGACACTAGAGAGACGCTAGCACGATTGCACAATAGGCATATACGAACTTGTGCACAACCTACTAAGCAAAAATGCAACGACTTCTATCCCAAGTATGCTATATGTATGGTATTCCGATGGTATGGTCCAAGATGATCGAGTATGACAATCTTAATGTTGTATGATGCTATGGTTCTTGCTTATAAGCTCTTTGCTTATCTTTCCTCTTTTGCTTAAAAGCTTGTTTGGCTCTTTCTCTTTTGAGCTCTTTTCTCATGCAAAACTTCACGAACCAAGATAGCAATTGTGTATGTGATGACAACTTTGTGACACAAGAGATGATACCAAGATATGCAACACAATGATACAGTATGTATGCTATGGGAAGTATGATAACTAATGTGCACAAGTCACGTTGCCGGCAATACTCAAAGGCTGGTCTCGATGGGTAAGTGACGCAAAAGTATGGCTATGGGGTTATTAATGCAATGCAAGAAATTATGATGATATCACGATACCAAGCTGAGGTTACCGTTCGTAGTAGTCCGTGGCGTAGATGAGCGGCGGTGATGTCGATGTCGAACCATACCTAAATAGTCGAAACACAATAGGATACGATTAACCGCAACTCAAATTCTCAAAGCAAAAACGGGTCAAAATTGTCGGAGTTGCTAGCGGTAAAGCTATGGTGGTGCTATGCCGAAGTGGTGGGGTTATGCGGAAGTGGATGTGGGCACCGGAACAAAAATTGGTCGAGAGTTAGGCGGGAAACAGAGTGGTGGATGGGAGTGATGCTGTCAGGGGCCGGATGTCCAGGCTGATGGCCCGATGTCCGTGGTGGCCGCATGTCCGGACGGTCGGGCCGGATGTTCGGGCTCTGGATCCGTGGACGAACTCGATGAACACCGCGTGGAGAGGTCAAATCCGGGGCAAAATTGGTGAGATTTTGCGGGTGGAAATTTGGGAAAAGATGGGGAAAAGCTAGATCAAGATGCAACACACGAAATCCGCGGATCAAATCCAACAAAACTTCATCACACCAACAAATCACAAAAAAAATTGGGGCTATTTTTGTGGGGCAATTTTCGAATTAGGGACAAAAATCAACAAAACTAGGCTAGAAAACAAAGAGAGGGGGCTCCAAAATTGTGATCAACGTGGCTCATGATACCAAGATGATGTAGGGTAGAACCCTAGATGCCCGATGTTTCACGATTGGCGGGGATCCTACGAAGAACACGAGGGGAAACGCGAGCGAAATCACGAGGGGGAAATGAGAGGAAACACTAAAATAGACAAGAAGCGATCACGCATGTGCTAGATCCTCAAAACACAAAGAGATACATGATCCAAATCCAACAAAGGACGATACATAGGGTAACTAGTTCATCTCTTTGAGGAGGTCTTGAATCCACGAGGGGATCTTCCCGTGAGGGGTCTTGAATCCAAGGTGGATCTTCTCCATAGAGGCCGCGGTTTCTCTCATGGAGTAGATCTGTATGGATGAGCAAAGCTCTATCTCTAAGTGAGCTAATCCTTTGATAACCCTAGAAAGAGGGAGGAGGAGGAGTATATATAGTCTAGGGGGCGAAAGGGTACATGGGCCTCGGGCCCTTACATTGTGCGCAGACAGGGGAGGCCGGATGTCCGGGCGACGGGCCGGTCCGGGCCTTCGCGAGGGGCCGGATGTCCGGGCCTTCCCGAGGGGCTGGATATCCGGGCTGGCGTGGCTGGCCTGGATGCTCTATGGATAGACGGGGTTTGGATGTCCGGGCGAGGGGCCGGATGTCCGGGAGTTCGGGACGGGCCGGATGTCCGGGCCTTCGGCCGGATGTCTGGGCTGAAGTGGTTCAGCTTCGGGTACCTTCTGTGACGGGCGCCGAATTTCTGGGCAGAGGCCGGATTTCCGGGCTGCTGGGCAGGATGTCCGGGCTGAGGCCGGATTTCCGGGGCTTGTAGACTTGGCCGCTGGCTCCTTGGTGCCGGTGACGTTTCCAGGGGCCGGATGTCCGGGGTCCTGGCCGGATGTCCGGGTCCTGGGAGTTGCACTTGACTCCTTCCGTTGGTTCTCCTCGTCCATGAACTTGGCGGCTTGTCCATCTTCATGTGCATCTCCGGGAGGGTCCTCTTGACACCTAATCATGCATAGCATATCGGACTTAGGTAGTAGCCATGTCTCGATTGGATCATATGTGATGTCACTAAGGAAGGAAGTCACCTCGTTCTCGAGAGCTCTAGCTCGTGCTCGTGTCATGGGTCCTCTTGGCTCTTGATGAGACGATGGTAGGTCCATGGGGACGACCGTAGGATGGTCCGCATCACATTGGCACTCCTTTGGAAGGAAATCCAAGAGCTTATGGTGAGTATAGACATTAGTCCGCCTGGTAAGGACAAACTTTGCACTCTGCACATGCTCTTTGATCCGGGTAATCCCATTTGATTGTAAATTCAAGAAAATAAGGCGATTCTAAGCCTTATTCTCCTTGTTTTCACCGTGTGGCATGCCGTAACGTATGTGTGTGACAGCCAATATGATGTAAGGTGGATCCCTAGAGGGCCGATCTTTCACGAAACGAGCGGACCCCATGATGAACACGAAGAAAATAAAAGAAAAACACAAGGGGAAAGAGAGGAAACACTCAAACCAACAAGATATAGTCACACATATGCTAGATCCAAGTACACATAGAGATTACACGGTCCAAATCCAAAAAGGGACGATACATAGGATAACCGGTTCTTCTCCGTGAGGAGGTCTTGAGGTCTTCCTGTAAGGGGTCTTGAATCCAAGTGGATCTTCTCCGAAGAGGTATCGGTCCATCGCGGTGGAGTAGATCCGGATGGATGAGCGAGGCTCTATCTCACATATGAGCCATCACAACACTAACGCTAACTAGGAGGAGGTGGAGGAGTATATATAGTCTAGGTCCACGAAGGGGTAAGTGGGAGAGGGATACATGGGCCTCGTGCCCGAAACTGTACGTAGAAAGGTACCGGGCGTCCGCTAGGGACTGGTCGTCCGGTGGCTCATGGGCTTCTGCACGTCCAGTGGTCGCCGGACTTCCGCTATTTCCGTTCTGTGAAGGTGACGCCGGACGTCCAGTGGCTTTGGACTTCCGCTAATTTTGGCTCAGGTGTGGTGGCGCCGGATGTCCGGTCCTGGTCGGTCGTCCGCTTGCTGGGAGGTGTGGCCGATCGTCCGGTCCTGGCCGGACGCCCGCTCGCTGTAGCTGGCATAGGCTGGGACTTGGGCAGGTTGGGCTTCAGGTGACGGACGTCCGGTCCTGACCGGTCATCCGGTGGTTGTAGCTTCCGTGGCAACTCTTCTTCTTGTCCTTCACACTTGGTGTCCTCGCCGTCTTGTCCATTGGATGTAGATGTTCTGTGGCTTTCCTCTAAGTACCTGAACACACATAGTGTTTCTGCATGAGGTAGCAGCCATGTCTCATGTATAGAAAGTGGTAGTTCAGAATGGAGCGAGTTCACCTTATCTTCGATAGCCTTTGCTCGATCTCTTGTCATTGGTCCAAGTGGTGTCGTGGGAGACGTAAGTAGGTCCATGGGGATGACCTTGGGATGCTCCGCATCATCTCCCCTCCATTGGGAAATATCCAACCTCGGATCGAAATCTTCATCACCCTGGTAGGGCGAAAGATCCTTGACGTTGAAGATGTCGCTCATGTTGTACTTGTCACGCGGGAGGTCGATCTTGTAAGCGTTGTTGTTGTAGGGTGCTAGCACCTTGAAGGGTCCATCGGCTCGTGGTAGAAGTTTGGACTTGCGTTCGTTTGGGAAGCATTCCTTGCGAAGGTGTTGAGGGAGTCCTGGATTAGGGGGTATCCGGACAACCGGACTGTGTACAACGTCCGGACTATTGAAGCGTGAAGATACAAGACTCAAGACTTCGGCCCGTGTCCGGATGGGACTTTCCTTGGCGTGGAAGGCAAGCTTCGTGATCCGGATATTATATTTCCTTCCTTGTAACCGACTCCATGTAAACCCTAGCCCTCTCCGGTTTCTATATAAACCGGAGAGGTTGGTCCTTAGAAGGTCGATCACAATTACAATCATACCATCATAGGCTACCTCTTAGGGTTTAGCCTCTACGATCTCGTGGTAGATCTACTCTTGTATTACCCATATCATCAATATTAATCAAGCAGGAAGTAGGGTTTTACCTCCATCGAGAGGGCCTAAACACAGGTAAACATCTGTGTCCCTTGCTTCCTGTTACCATCAGCCTTGACGCCTTGCAGATCGGGACCCCTACCCGAGATCCGCGGTTTTGACACCGATATTGGTGCTTTCATTGAGAGTTCCTGCAATATGCGTCACCGTCAGGCTCAATGGCTCGTCTCATTGTCCAGGACGACATTACTTCGGAGGGGGCTCTGGCTGTAGGCCAGACGCTCCGGCTCGGCGGCTTTATCATGGCCGCCCCATCGGCGGTGGTGCCGATGATGACTTCTCGGGTCATCAATCATAACCTTCACGTCAGTTCGGAACTTGCTGAACAGATGGATCCAATGGAGCTCTCCTCCCTTAACGAGCTCTTGGATCGCATCGCCGCTCTGGGGTCGCTTCTGAGACTACGACCGGATTGGGCTTAAACCCGACCAAAGGGACATCAGGTCCCTGCCGGCCACCCATGAGATAGCGATAGTGGAGGAACCACACGCGGATTTCACTCAACTTTGAGGACAAGCTATGTTCGGATCACCGAACTCCTTGAGCCAAAGACCTGCTCAAAGGAAAACCTGACCCAGGTCCCGGACTTAGAATCGGGCATCGGGCCGAAGAAACTGGGCACCCCGGATCCTGAGCTGTTCAGCTCGGGACCGCCCGCGCCCTCGGGCGTTAGATCGGATCAAAATCCGGACTTTAAACTAGACCTAAACTGTCTCTCCCGCATCAGGCAAGAGCCCCAGGAAACCGTACATCGCTACTGGGCCAGATTCCTCCTTGCGCTTAACAAGGTTAGGGACTGCCGCGAAGAGGACATGGTCTCACTTTTCTGCAAAAACTGCACGGACGAAGGACTCCTCAATGCTATAAGCCGCCGCGACATAGTACGCTTCGCGGATTTGGCAACCATAGTACGGAAGAACTGTGCGATGGAGAGCACTTGGAAAACCCAAACAAAATTTTGGGATAGTGCTGCTCTCGCCAAAACCTTTGTCCGAACTAATAGGACGAACTCTCGTAAGTCGTCCGACCCAACCCCCAAGAAACCAAAGCCCATGCTAGGGCGGAGATCCGTATTGGAAGAATGGCTCGATGGGCCATGTAAGCTCCATAGTACCCCGGATACAACACCTACTCATAGCCTTAAGGCATGTTGGATACTCCGGCAGGTGGCAAAAAGTGGCGAGGATCTCCTTGTGGGCCATAAAGCGGAACAACATCCCGCCAGCGAACACAATACGGTACTAACGGTCTTCGAGACTTTCGCCTCAAACAATAGGCGCAAGCAAGCTTGCCGAAGTCCGCTGAAATTTACCGTGTGGCAAAAATAAACCCTTGGAACGACACTGCTATAACTTTTAATGCCAGTGATGAACCTCGATTCCGGGCTGTCCGGGCAGCAGCCGCTCTGGTCCTTAGTCCGATCATAGACGGCTTTCGGCTCACTGAAGTACTCATGGACGGCGGAAGCAGATTAAATCTGATTTATGAAGAAACACTCAGCAAGATGGAGATTGATAGAAGCCGCATTGAACAAAGCGGCACGACCTTCAGGGGAATTATCCCTACTCGGGAAGCGCGGTGTGCGGGAAAAATCACACTCGATGTGGTATTCGGTACCCCGGAGAATTATAGGTCCGAGGAGATCACATTCTAGGTGGTTCCTTTTAGCAGCGGATACCACGCCCTTCTAGGGCGGGACGCGTTTACAAGCTTTCAAGCCGTACCCCATTATGGGTACATGAAGCTTAAAATTCCTGGACCCAATGGAATCATCACTCTAGCCAGTGATCGGGACGTTGCGCTTCGCGCCGAAAATAAAACCGCAGCTCTAGCCTTGGAAGCATTATCTTAAGCCCTAGCAGCTGAAGAGTTAACAACACTGCGGGCCACTATGGACAGGGACGACGTGATACTAGACAAACGACCCAAGTCCACCTCATTTAAACCTGCAGACGAGATAGTCAAATTCCAGGTCCACCCAACGGACCCCACGAAGACAGCTTCCATCGGGACATAGCTGAGCCCCGCGATTGACGCCGCACTACGAGATTTATTACGTGATAATTGGGACATTTTCGCCTGGCACCCATCGGACATGCCGGGCATCCCACGTAGACTGGCCGAACACAGCCTCAACATTCTAAAAGGATATAAACTAGTCAAGCAGACCCTAAGGCGGTTCTCAGAGCCCAAACGACAGGCAATGGGGGAAGAGTTAGCCAAGCTACTCGAGGCCGGATTTATCAGAGATATCAAACATCCGGATTGGTGGCAAATTTGGTGATGGTGCCAAAGAAGGATAAATCCTGGCGCCTATGCGTCGATTTCAAAGACCTCAACAAGGCTTGCCCCAAGAATCCCTTTCCTCCCTCGCATCGATCAAATCATCGATGCCACACCTGAACACGACTTCATTTGTGTTTCCTCGATGCATACTCTGGATACCATCAAATAAAGATGGCGAGTCGACCAAGCTGCAACAACTTTCATAACGCCATATGGCCCTTTTGCTTCAACACTATGCCTTCGGGCTTAAGAACGCCGGTGTAACCTACCAACGCATGATTCAAACATGCCTGGAAAAACAAATCGGCAAAACAGTGGAGGCATACGTGGACGACGTGGTCATAAAAACAAGACACGTCGAAACCCTAAATAAATGACTTGAGGCTTACATTCGACAATCTCCGGACATAGGACATCAAGCTGAATCCGGAAAAATGCGTTTTTGGCGTCCCCTCGGGGAAGCTACTCGGCTTCATCGTTTCCAACAGAGGAATTGAGGCGAATCCGGCAAAAATCCGAGCTCTGTCACAGTTTGCTATACCAACAGACCAAAAGCACATCCAAAAACTAGTCGGATGCGTGGCTGCTCTCAGCCGCTTTATCTCCAGGTTAGGAGAAAAGGCACTACCGCTTTATCGCCTTCTTCGGCGCACCCAACACTTCGTATGGACGGAGGCAGCCGTGGCCGGACTGGATGAAATAAAGACCTTATTGGCGGTAATCCGATATTAACGGCCGAATATCGACGAACCTATGCTGTTGTACATAGCTGCAACGCATCAAGTCATAAGCGCAGTGCTCGTCGTCGAACGAGAGGCCGACGGATACAAATACTCGCTCCGGAAGCTGGTCTACTACGTGTCCACGGTCCTAACCCCATGCAAATCCCGATACCCACACTATAAAAAACTAGCATACGCGGTGTTCATGGCATCCCGGAAGCTACGACACTACTTTCTAGAGTGTTCGATTACGGTGGCCTCCGAAGTACCACTCAATGACATAATAAATAACCATGATGCTACGGCCGGATTGCCAAGTGGGCTATTGAGCTCCTGCCGTTCGACATAACATACAAACCACGGCGGGCCATCAAGTCACAAGTGTTTGCTGATTTCGTCGCCGAATGGACAGAAGCCGAACTCCCTAAAGAGTAGGGCGCATACTCAAACTGGATCATGCACTTCGACGGCTCTAAAATGCTGGACGGATTGGGAGCAGGGGTAGTCTTGACATCTCCCACCGGCGACACGGTCCAGTACGTCCTGCAAATATTATACACAGACTCCAACAATGCAGCCGAATACGAGGCTCTGTTGCATGGTCTTCAGATGGCAGTCTCTATGGGCATTCAACGCCTAAAAGTGTGTGGGGACTCAAACCTCGCAATATCACAGATAAACGGAGATTTTGACGCCAAGGACCCGAAAATGGCGGCCTACCGTAATGCCGTCCTCAAAATGTCAGCTCGGTTCGAGGGGCTCAAATTCCACCATGTGGCTCGAGAAAACAATCAAGCGGCGGATGTCCTCGCTCGCATCGGCGCTAAACGCGACCCTGTCCCACCTAATATATTCTTGGAACGGCTGTTCAAGCCATCCGTAGTATGGGAAGGGGAGTCCGGCAATACTAGCACGGATCCGAATACATCCCCGGATTCCGAACCATCAGACATAGTCGGAGGTTCTTCCCCCGAAATAACATCCTCGGCCCATGAAATCATGGCTGTAATTGCCCCGTGGACCGAGCCCTTCTTGGCCTACCTAAATAGGCAGGAGCTCCCCGAAGACCAAAATAAAGCACGCTGCATTATCCGGTGCTCTAAAGCTTACAAAGTCTACGAAGGGGAACTCTACAAGAAAAGCGCTACCGGAGTGCTACAAAGATGCATCTCCGAAGAGGAAGGGCGGCAGCTCTTGGCTGAAATCCATGCCCGGCACAGGCGGGCACCATGCTGCGGCTCGGGCATTAGTCAGCAAGGCCTTCCGTACAGGCTTCTATTGGCCGACGGCCCGAGCGGACACACAAGACCTTGTCCAACATTGCATTGGTTGCCAGCTCTTTGCCAATCAGAGTCACATGCCCCCTACCACTCTCCAAACAATCCCCATAATGTAGCCCTTTGCGGTCTGGGGGCTGGATATGGTCGGACCTCTTAAAGGGGGAAGCCATAAGAAGAAATACTTATTGGTGATGGTGGACAAATTCACCAAATGGATAGAAGCTAAACCAGTCAAAACGGCTGAATCCGGTCCAGTAATAGACTTCATATCCGGGGTCGTACACCGATACGGTGTCCCCCACAGCATCATCACTGATAATGGCTCAAATTTCACAGCCGACGAAGTGAAAACTTGGTGTGCAAAAATGGGCATCAAGCTTGATTACGCTTCGGTGTACCATCCACAAACTAACGACCAGGTAGAGCGGGCAAATGGTCTCATTATGAACGGTATCAAACCCAGGCTAGTGCGATCCTTGACAAAGTCGGATACGCACTGGGTGGAGGAGCTCGACTCCGTACTCTGGGGGCTCCGTACCACGCCAAATCGCACCACCGGATACACACCATTTTTTATGGTGTTGGTATGACGATATTACCTTGCGACTATACATGATTCGCCGCAGCGTGCGCATGTCTGAAGAGAAGGAAGCCGAGCTAGATCAGCAGGATAATTTGGATCTTATTTGGAGGAGGAGCGATGTCATAAAAAGCCCGTTCCGCATTCTATCGCCAGCAGGCTCGGCGATACCAAAGCAGAGAAGTGCGGGCCAAAACTTACAATATTGGCGAGCTTCGTTCTCGACTACGGAGAAGAAGAAGGACAAACTCAATCCCAAGTGGGAGGGTCGCCGTCATTGACAAAGTTCTCACGGAGGAGCGTGCATCGCCACGTAATGCATCCGATAACAGACTCGAGCCAAACCCATGGAACGCGGCAAGACTACGGAGATTCTACGCCTAGCGCTGAACAAAGTGTTCGTCTCCTAACCCCTCCCTTTTAATTATGCCCCATCCCCTTTTCCTTTCTCGAACTTTTTCTATCTTCACACAAAGTATTCAATACAGTGCGGATTTCCGGATCGCTCCGGCCGCACTAAGTGTGTAAGCAATACACAGGGGCTTCCTATACGGAAGCTTAAAATGATTACTCACATGGCTTTACGCGCCGCATATGCATTCTTTTTCCATATGTGCCTTTTCTTCACCATTATATGCATCGATATGACTTAAGATGTTGCCAAGCTGGGTTGCCTGGCTCTTGTGTTTATGCCCTACGTTCCCGTTAATACGGCTCGGGCATAAGGGGAGCACCTCTGTGATTGTTACTGCCGGTTCAGCCGGATGTGTACCTCAGACTGGGTGAAGCCGAAAGCTAGCTTCATTAAGAGAATATTCGGTCGATGAACAAAAGATGTATTCGTTTATCATAACATAAATCCCCAGAAGTCTTGTATCCTGCACCATTGTTCGCAGTCCGGACATGTGCATTGCCGCTGCGTAGCCAGGGAAAGGAACCCCTAACGGAACTATTCTCTCTGGAAGATGTTTCTTACTATCCATGTAATATAACATAACTAGTTGGGTACTTATGCATTTCAAGCACTTATGACCCCTACGCCTTGTTTCTACGCATACCCCAGTTTTGTATAGCTGAGCGAGTATTCGGACACACCCCGGACTATAGGATCCGGGGGCTGAAGCGAAAAGGTCCGCCATGACAAATGATTTTAATCCGGCTAGGGGCTAATCATTCCCATTAAATTACACAGTTATTTGGACTGATTACATTCCTGGACTGATTACATTCCTCTTCTATACCGTCCAATAGGCTATCTAGCCTACAATCCTGTTGAGAATACTTAGCGGCTAACGCTACCTGGTCATACACCAGACTAACGGGAATTTCTTGCCCATCGGGCCCCTTGATCCCACTTCGCCATATGGTTCGGGTCCAGCTTGGTGTAGCGTGTCTTCACCATTGCCCAGGCTTCTCTTGCTCCTTGCCGGCATGCTGATATCTTCCATAGACGGAAGCGCCGCCGGGCTCATTGAAGCAGGTTCGCAAGTTCCCCCATGCCATTCGGCGGTAGGCTTGATGGCCACAAAAGCCTGAGCAACACCCTGCATCACTTGCCGAGCTCGCTCGTGCAGTCATGAAAGGTCTTGCAGTAAATCATTTGCAGATGAGGGCATCTCCTCCTCAGGGCGACCCGTTAACATTCGTGCAAGCAAAATTCTTTCAATATACTTCATCACCGAACTCTACAACAGTTCGTCTAGGCACTTACTATAAATGCCGCGTCGAAGCCTCTTGTTCTCCTTCATGGAGTCCGCCAGCTGAGCGCGGAGATCTTTTAACTCCACGTCCAGCTGGACTTTGGCATCTTGAAGATCGTTCTTCTCCCGCCTAACTCGCGTAAGAATGCGCTTCGCCAGACCTCTAGCTGCTTTTTGAGATGCGATGCGTCCTCTCCTACGCCCTCCGGATTCACCCCGGGATTGTCTGCAGAATTTTCTGTTAGACTTGTCATATTATCCATTTACTAACTGGTGCATCTTTGCACAATTGTGATAATTATTACCACACGAGGGCCTTTGGGGTTCCTCTAACTTGGCAACTGTGGCCCTCAGTTCGTCCTTGCAGTCCTCCAGCTCCCGAAACAATTGCTCGTTCTTCTCTACAAGGACATGTACGTAAATTGATCCTTAAAACTGTTGTTTCAACCGTTTCAAGTCTCAGGGGCTACTTCTATACATACTTATCAAAATTTCTCACCCGTATGTCTTTGGTATCTTTGGTTTGTCGCTTGGGCAAGCCCGCCCGAGCAGCTTGGGCGTCTGCGTCCGCGAATTGAAGGCATTAAACGCCTCTTTGGAAAAGATGTTGTTCAGAAATGCGGCCCGTCGGCGCCTGTGATTCATGGCGCTCTCTACTTGAATTCGTGGCTGAGCATGTCCGCACTCTCTGTTGGAGAGCTATGCGGTCTTGGCCCGTGTCCGCATCCGCCCACAAGCCGGATTACGCAACCTTTGGTGGAGGCGTGATTGGTAGAGTCTCCGGATATAGTCTCGGCTATTCTTCTTCTGCCGAGACACAAAGGCGTTGTCATATTTTAACTTCTATAATTACCGGACAGATTATTGTTTTACCTCTGTAGCGGTGTGTCAACCCTCACCGCCTTCCTCTGGAGCCTGCCCGATCTGGACGCCCGTGGTTGACGAGTCCCTAGGGGCTCGGCTTCTCGCTCCGGTCGTCGTTTCTGCAAAAAGAACGATGCCTCAAATGTAAATTATAACACCTGGGGGGAGTCCTCTTCGAAGGATAGGGCTTTCTAGTTTGGCTTACACACGAAGCGGGGAGCAGTCCAGGGTAGTCGGCCGTAATGACCACTAGGGCGCCATCCCAGCGTGCCTGATAAAATACCCCGTTGACGAGCTCCACGGTGATATCCGGATCCACTTTAAGTCTCGGATCTAGGGCCCTTCCAGGGTCCTCTGGTTGCGGGGAGGGGCTGAAGATTCCTTCTACGGCCCTCCTTAAGTCCTGCCCAGAAATATTGATGCAAGTAATCTTAGCAGAAGAACGCTAGGGCAAAGCTGGGAAAAAGAATGGCAACTTACCCACGCTGGGGGGTTGTACATGGAGAATCCTTCCCGCGTTTTTATACGAAGGAATTCCTCCTCTTCCCTTTATGCAGATCGGACAATATCCTTGCTTTGGGCGGCGGTAGTCAGACCTTTACAACCGCAGCGGGTGGCGTCGTCTTCCCGTTGAAATGCCACATGGGCTTCCCCGATATTGGAGCGGTTGCACTCCCGTCTTATGCATATCGCCATAACCTCAACTATCGTCGATCTGGATTTGGCGATAACTTTATCCTGTCCATCGGGAGAATATTTCCGTCGTGTCCTCTTCTTGAGGGCCCCGGGGGCGCCAGCTTAGGCGTGCCCTCGGCGTGGCGTTGTTGAACTTGCGGAGACCTGTCCGGACTGGATCCGGAAGGGGGATGTCGATTATATAGAACCACTCCAAAGGCCAGTTTTCTGGTGCCTTCTTGGGAGTGCCGGACAAGTATCCGGTCTCGGCAATGCGACATACTTCGGCCCCGCCCACTTGGCATAGGGACTCCCCCTGGGTGCGGGGGACGAGGCAGAACAGCTTTCTCCATAATCCGAAGTGTGGTTCGCAGCCTAGAAACAGCTTGCACAGGGAAACATACCCCGCTATGTGCAGAATAGAGCCAGGGGTAAGGTTGTGTAACTGGAGGCCGTAGAACTCCAGGAGCCCGTGAAGAAACGGGTGGATAGGGAACCCAACACCCCTCAGCAGATGAGGGATCAGACATATACGCTCCTCCGGAGATGGGTTAGGGGATCCCTCAGCCTGGTCTCCTCCGTCATAAGTGGCTATACCAGCTCGGACGGAGACCATGAACACCGGTGGGAGAAAACCTTGGGTTTATAACTTTGTCAAACGGCTATGAGGAACTGAACACTCTCCCCAATCCCCCGACTTGGAACGAGAAGGGCAAGCAGATGAGTTGCGACGGCCGGCCATGTTGGAATGGCTTTTTGCGGGCGCTTCATTGGATCTTGGCTCGGGAGAGAGAGTGAGGTTTGGCGAGAATCCCGTCCCTTCAAATAGACGGTTCGCCTGGAGGATCGAGGGTGGCAAATGCAAAAATGCCTCGACTCCTCGCATTCGCTCGACACGTGGAGATGGTCATTACTGAGGCACCGAAGCCGGGGAGCACAACATTGATTGGAGGCCGGGCACTATTCGTCGTAACAAGCACTTTGGAGTATTAGGAGAAGGAACCCGCCTTGCAATGCCGAACACAATACTGCGCGCCGGACTCATCATCATTGAAGCCTCCTTTAGGGGCTACTGAGGGAGTCCTGGATTAGGGGGTATCCGGACAGCCGGACTGTGTACAACGTCTGTACTATTGAAGCGTGAAGATACAAGACTCAGGACTTCGGCCCGTGTCCGGATGGGACTTTCCTTGGCGTGGAAGGCAAGCTTGGCAATCCGGATATTATATTTCCTTCCTTGTAATCGACTCCATGTAAACCCCAGCCCTCTCCGGTGTCTATATAAACCGGAGAGGTTGGTCCTTAGAAGGCCGGTCACAATTACAATCATACCATCATAGGCTAGCTCTTAGGGTTTAGCCTCTACGATCTCGTGGTAGATCTACTCTTGTACTACCCATATCATCAATATTAATCAAGCAGGAAGTAGGGTTTTACCTCCATCGAGAGGGCCCGAACCTGGGTAAACATCTGTGTCCCTTGCTTCCTGTTACCATCAGCCTTGACGCATAGATCGGGACCCCCTACCCGATATCCGCCGGTTTTGACACCGACAAGTTTAGCCACACAAGATCTCCAATGTTGAATATCATGGGTTGCTTGTTGACGTTGAATTTGGTCGCGAGTCATTGTACTTGGCGCTCGATGGTGTGCCTTGTATCTTTATGCATCTTCTTGAGGTAGTTCACTCGGGCACTCGCGTCCATGTTGTTGCGCTCTTGTAGTGGTAGAGGAAGAATGTACAATGGGGACAATGGGTTGAAACCGTAGACGACCTCGAAGGGAGACTTGCCGGTAGTCGAATGTCTGGCGTGGTTGTAGGTGTAATAGGCAATGGGTAGGCAATCTTCCCACTCCTTGATGTTCCTCTTGATTAACACGCGTAGTAGAGTGGAGAGCGTTCGGTTCGTCAATTCCGTTTGGCCGTAGGTTTGTGGATGGTATGCCGTGGAGAATAGTAGCTTGATTCCGAGCTTGGCGCATAAGGTCTTCCAAAAGTAACTCAAGAACTTGACGTCGCGGTCCGAGCCAATCGTCTTTGGCACTCCATGTAGGCGCAAGATTTCTCTACAAAAAAGATTTGCAATATGTGCAGCATCTTGTATCTTGTTGCATGGTATGAAATGTGCCGTCTTAGAGAATCGGTCCACAACAACAAACACGGAATCCTTTGCATTTCTAGTTCTAGGCAAGCCAATCACAAAATCCATGCTAATATCTTCCCATGGGTGATATGGAATTGGAAGGGGTGTATATAGACCATGAGGTTGAGCTTTGGACTTAGCTTTGCGACATGACGAAAATCGGTTGGTGAAGCGTGAGACGTCGTGGAACATCTTGGTCCAAAAATAGTTCTTGGAGAGCGTAGCATATGTCTTGTCGCATCCAAAGTGTCCCATTAGTCCTCCTCCATTAGATTCTTGCAAAAGTAACAAACGAAGAGAAGACTCGGGGATGCAAAGTTTGTTAGCTCTCATAAGATAACCATCTTTGATGTAATAACGTTCCCAAGATGGGTGCGTCATAGACTTGGCACAAGGAATAGAAAAAGTAGGATCATGTGCATACAATTCTTTGATGTGCTCAAAGCCAATGACATTCAATTCAAGTTGAGTAACAAGCATGCATATATGGGAAAGTGCATCCGCCACAACATTTTCCTTGCCTTTGATATACTTGATGACATAAGGAAATGACTCAATGAATTCACTCCACTTAGCATGACGCTTGTTCAACTTAGTTTGACCTTTAAGATACTTAAGCGTTTCATGATCGGTATGAATGACAAATTCATGAGGTAGAAGATAATGTTCCCATTCACGCAAAACTCGCACTAAAGCATATAGCTCTTTGTCATAGATGGGGTAATTGAGTGGTGCTTCAGAAAGTTTCTCACTAAAGTAAGCAATTGGGTGCTTCTCTTGCATTAACACACCTCCTATGCCATTACCGCTAGCATTGGAATGAACTTCAAAAGGTTTATCAAAATTGGGCAAAGCAAGCACAGGAGCATGTGTAAGCAAATTCTTAAGCTCATTTAAAGCGGTATCTTGGGATGGTCCCCAAACAAAAGGCGCGTTCTTCTTGCTCAAAGCATGTAAAGGTGAAGCAACGGTGCTAAAATCCTTCACAAATCTATGATAGAAACCGGCTAAACCAAGAAAACTACGCACTTGTTGCAAGTTGGTTGGTTGGGGACAAGTTTTAATAGCATTGATCTTAGATTCATCAACATGAACACCCTTAGAAGACACGACAAAAACCCAAGAAAACAAGCTTATCAACACCAAAAAGGCATTTGTCCATATTAGCATAGAGGCTCTCTTTTCTAAGAGTTTGCAACACGGTTCTAAGATGGGTGACATGATCTTTGAGTGATTTGCTAAACACAAGAATGTCGTCAAAGTAGACCACAACAAATACACCAATATAGGGTCAAAAAACAAAATGCATTAGTCGCATGAAGGTACCAGGTGCTTCGGATAAACCCATTGGCATAACAAGCCATTCATATAAGCCAAATTTGGTCTTAAAGGCGGTTTTCCATTCATCACCTTCTTGGATGCGTATTTGATAGTAGCCACTTTTAAGGTCAATTTTACAGAAAATGGTGGCTCCGCTAAGTTCATCTAGCATGTCATCTAGGCGTGGAATGGGGTAACGATAACGCACCATAATAGCATTGATAGGACGACAATCTGAACACATGCGAAATGTACCATCTTTATTGGGAACTAGGATTACCGGGACGACACAAGGGCTCAAACTTTCTCGTACGTGGCCGTTGTCGATGAGTTGTTGTACTTGCCATTAGATCTCCTTAGTTTCCTCGGGGTTGACATGGTAGGGAGCCTTGTTTAGAAGTGGTGCTCCGGGGATGAGGTCAATTCGATGCTCGATGCCTCGTAGTGGTGGTAGACCCGGAGGTAGTTCGTCGGGGAAAATGTCTTGGAATTCCTGCAATAGAGAAGATAACACTAAAGGTAGATTGTGAGAGTTGTTAGTTTTGGGTGCCTCTTCCTTGCACAAAAGGAAATAGTGCATGACACTTGATGGGTTCTCACACACATCTCTCATCTCACTTTTGGTGGCAAATAGGACTAGGCTTTTCTTGTCGCTCATCGTGGAGGCACTCAATTTGGGCTTGTGGCGCTCACTCTCTTTTTGGTGGTTTGCTCTCTCACTATTCTCTCCACGATTGGTGGCTTGCTTGTCGGCGATCACTTGGCCTGGAGACATAGGTCGTAGCATGTACTCCTTTCCTTTCATCTTGAAGCTATAGTGATTCGTTCGTCCATTGTGGATGACACCGCGGTCAAATTGCCATGGTCATCCAAGAAGGAGGTGGCAAACGGACATTGGAGACATTACACTCCAAAGTGTGATGCGGAGCATCCTATGAACATCACCATGTCAAGAGTCCGTTCGGCAAGTGACACGTGCGACATCTACTACTCATACATAAAGGTGAATCTTCTCCTTTACACGTGTTCACTTGACCCCTTCGAGGATGGTATACTACTTGACACTTCTCCCGTGTGCATGCATAGGTATTGTCGGAGCTTCACGGATGTCGAGGAGGAGTGCAAGCGCCAAGGAACGACTACACCGTCCGCGAATGAAGCATGGAAGAGAAGGAGGAAGAGAACCTGGCCGCTCCAGAACGAGCGGTAATACCGCCCCCTCCAAGCGGTACTACCGCTAAGGCCACCCAAGCGGTACTACAGCCCATGAGCCCGGTACTACCGCCCTGCCTGTGCGCAGCCGCGGGCCTTTGGCCTTGTATCCCTCTCCCACTTACCCCTTCGTGGCTTAGACTATAAATAGACCACCTCCACCTCCTTTCTAGGGTTAGCAAATATGATAGCTCATTTGTATGTGAGCTTTGCTCCTACCTATCTCTACTCTTGAGAGAGAGAGAGAGACCACTACTCCATTGGAGGCCAAGACCTCCATCTAGGAGAAGATCCTGTGGGATATCATCAAGACCCCCTCGTGGGAAGATCCGTCTAGGATATCGTCAAGACCTCATCTCCTCTTGGATTTGAGATGAATGATACCTTGTATCTTTCCCTTTGTTGTTCATGTACCTTGTGGATCTTGTGTATTTGATTGTCTAGAGGATGTGTGATTGGATTTGTTCTTGAGTGTTTCCCCTTGTGATTTCTCCCCGTTCTTCCCTGTGTTCTTCGAGGGATCCCACTCTGTCGGGGAGGCTGATCGGACCCACGAACACCTATGGGACCGGGTCCCTTTTGGTTCGGAGGGGGGCGGAGATCGCACGAAGAGCGGATCGAGGCAAGGCACACGAGCAGTTTACCCAGCTTCGGAGCTCTCCGGAGAGATAATACTCCTACTGCTGCTTGTCTAATCGTATTGTGTTCTTGCTAGGGAGCAATGAGAGCTACAAGACCTAGCGTGAGTGACTCTGGTCTCGAATGAGTCGAACCCCCTCTACGTTGCGCATGGGCCTCCTTTTATATGCTCAAGGGGTCTCCGACAGGTGGCAACGTAGATGAGGGTACAAATGGAAAAACAGTAGTTGGTACACCTACTTGAGCGATTATGCGATGCAATATACCTAACTCGGCGGCAAGGGACAAAAGCATTAAATGCCCGTCCACGCCGCCTAAACAAAGGCAATGAGGACCGTCAGAGCGCCACCGTTTGCCACGATGGTAGGCTTGTCGGCGCCGCTTATCGCTGCTCCTCACCGGCTGCAGCCTCTTGACACGCTGCGCATGGAATGGTCCCATGGCGACACGTTTGATGGATGAGTGGAGCGGAGATGAAGAGGTTACTGCCGCGGCAAGTGCCTTGCCGCTGGCTGAATCCTTGTCGCGTCCGGAGGCTTGTCGTGCTCGAGCCTTCCCGCAAGCTCCTCTTGCCGGGTCTTGTCTTCTGCGTGCCTTGAGTGGCCTTCGGCAAGCTCCTCTTCTTGGGGCCTTGTCTCCTAGGTGCCTTGGGTGGCCTTCCCGGCAAGCTCCTCTTGCCGGGCCTTGTCTCCCCGGCTTGAATACTTTGTTCTTGAATGGCTCCAAAGGAACCATGGAGGACCTTGGCGGTCACCCGGCAAGCCTTGCCTTGAGGGGCTGCAACTGCCCGTGCACAAGTTCGGGATACTAGGTACCCCTACTCTAGTACACCGGCCAGAGCCCCCTGCCCGGGCCACACACGGTGCCGAAAGCTGTTGGGCTGTGCCCAAAAGCAGGCACGCAGACACGCGCAGCCCCCAGCGTAAGTATATGGTTTACTTCCTGCTATTAGGCGTGCATGGGTGCCCTTTCTTTGCAGATATCCGACTGCTGATTTGTGTAGGAGCAGAGCAGCCTTACCAGGAGTGCCCTGAAGCCGCTCATGACATGCCTTCTGCTTCGACTACACCGCCAAGGGAGGATTCCCCGGCAAGGGAGCGTTCTCCGGCAAGGGAGACTTCTCCGGCAAGGGGCAGTTCTCCGGCAAGGGACAACACCAGCGATCCCCTGGCGGCGGAGACCATGACTGCAGACCCTAGCACAGGTAATCCTCTTGCGTTCTTCTTCTTCTGATTTTCTTTTTGAATATTTGCTTGACTTTTCTTCATTTTTCGGTTGTCAGATCCATCCGCCACAGAGCCAATGGAGACCGAGGTCGCCGGCGAGGAGGACGCAACACATCTTGGCGACGCCGCTGCCATCGGAGAAGAAGTCAAGGCCGACGAACCTGGCCGGGCGAAGAGGCCGCCAAAGCCGCCGCCGCAGAAGCCGGGCGAGGGTCCGCGATCGTGACCGACGGCCCCGAGGCGGAGGAGCGCCAGCGCCACGCCGACCGCCGATCCCTCGGCATGCGACAAAGATCCTTTGCTTCCTTGAGAGCCCCGGCGGTCGGCGAGATTAGGCCGCCCGCTTCCTCTTTTCTTGCCGCCGCTGGTCATGTTATGAGAACAATCTATTAGAGCTGCGACAAGCTATCTTGTAATATAGCTCTATTTCGGTAGCAATTGCTATGTTATTTCCTTTACTTGATTCCTTCCTTTGTATGTTTTGCCCCACGCTTTTAGGGAACTTGTCGGTGCAGGCACACAGGCGCTGAAGTCCGAAAAGGGACGTCGTGACTTCTTGGCGGTCTGCAACCGACAAGAAACCTTGTCGCAACTAGTCGCAGCTCACTTAAGTTGTTGAGCGGACTCGAAACAAAATAAGGCGCATCGCAGCTCACTTAAGTTGTTGAGCGGACTCGAAACAAAATAAGGCGCATCGCAGCTCACTTAAGTTGTTGAGCGGACTCGAAACAAAATAAGGCGCAACTAGCTACGAGTTGGTTCCTCCGGTACAGGTTTTCCATACAAAGTACGGTCGTTCGAGGAAGATAACTTAAAAATTTAAAGCTGATTGCTCAAACTTTGGCAACTTAGCTTTACATTGTTTGCTTCCGGTAAGGCTAGACTTCCTTGAGCGACGCTTGGTCCACACCATTATCTTCTCCTTTCCCCCGGCAAACTTGTGGGCGAGGGAACCTTCCTTTCTTTGAGAAAGAGAAAGAAGAGAAAATAAAGATATGGAGCCTTATGGCTCGTTATTGCTTACCGGGGTAGGTGCTGCACAAAGTGTCAGATAACGCATGCAAAATAGAAGTAGAAAGCATGAAATTGACAAGATGTGCGAAGCACGCTAGCTGCACGGGGTCTGCGCCCGGCTTTGTACAAAGGATTACATGCAAAATCGGCAAGACTTGTACAAAAGGTGGTTGCCGGAACAGGTTCCGGGAACCGCGCCCTACGGGTAAAACTTACGAAGATGCTCAATGTTCCAGGAGTTGCTCACGGAATGCCATCTTCGGTCTCAAAGCGGACAGCGCCAGGCCTAGTGACTCGTTTCACTGGTAAGGGCCTTCCCACTTCGGTGTCAACTTGTTGGAATTCTTGGCGGGTGAACGCAGCGAAGAACAAGGTCGCCTTCCTCGAGACTTCTTGCATTAACTGCGGCTATGGTAGCGGTGCAAAGCTTGTCGGTATCGAGCAGCTCAGACAAAGAGCTGAAGACGATCCTCCTCAAGGAGCAAAGGGTCGTCATCTTGTCGCGAATCGCTCTTGCTCAAGCTCATCATAAGCGAGCACTCGAGGTGATCCGTATCTGAGTTCCGTGGGGAGAAGCGCCTCGCTCCATAGACTAGAGCGAAGGTGTGCGGCGATGGCTCGATTTGGCGTCGTCTGATCGACCAAAGAACCACCGGCACATCTGTCTGCTGCGGGAACATCTGCTTCCACGGCGAGAATCTGCGGCTCAGCCGAGCTTGGCGTTCCCGGCAAGTTTGCGAGCAAAACTTGTCGGGAGCGTGCGCTTCAGCGGAACAAACCCTAGGGCTTGCCGGAGCAGATCGCTCCTCGACTTGCCGGTGGAGCTCGATGGTGCGTCCTCGGCGGTAGCGCAGCACTCAAGAGGTGCGCTTCGCCGGAGTGGGCATCGAGCTCTTCTTGGGACTTGGAGCGTCTACTTCAACGGAACAAACCCTAGGGCTTGCTTTGGAGCAGACTGCTCCTCGGCACTTGTAGGTGGAGCTCGATGGTGCGTCCTCGACGGTAGCGCGGCACTCAAGAGGTGCGCTTGCCGGAGTGGGCATCAGAGCTCTACCGGACTTGGAGCATCTGCTTCAACGGAACAAACCCTAGGGCTGGCCGGAGCAGACTACTCCTCAGCACTTGCCGGTGGAGCTCGATGGTGCGTCCTCGACGATAGCGCAGCACTCCGAAGAGGTGCGCTTGCCGGAGTGGGCATCAGAGCTCTTCTTGCGGACTCGGGCGTCTCGCTTCAACGGAACAAACCCTAGGGCTTGCCGGAGCAGATCGCTCCTCAAGACTTGCCGGTGGAGCTCGATGGTGCGTCCTCGGCGGTAGCGCAGCACTCCGAAGAGGTGCGCTTGCCGGAGTGGGCATCGAGCTCTTGCCGGACTCGAGCGTACGCTTCAACGGAACAAACCCTAGGGCTTGCCGGAGCATACTCTCGGCACTTGCCGGTGGAGCTCGATGGTGCGTCCTCGGCGGTAGCGCAGCACTCGAAGAGGTGCGCTTGCGGAGTGGGCATCGAGCTCTTGCGGACTTGGAGCGTCTCGCTTCAACGGAACAAACCCTAGGGCTTGCCGGAGCAGATTGCTCCTCAAAGACTCGCCGGTGGGGCTCGATGGTGCGTCCTCGACGGTAGCGCAGCACTCCGAAGAGGTGCGCTTGCCGGAGTGGGCATCAGAGCTCTTACCGGACTTGGAGCGTCTGCTTCAACGGAACAAACCCTAGGGCTTGCCGGAGCAGACTGCTCCTCAGCACTTGCCGGTGGAGCTCGATGGTGCGTCCTCGACGGTAGTGCAGCACTCCGAACAGGTGCGCTTGCCGGAGTGGGCATCAGAGCTCTTGCCGGACTCGGACCGTCTGCTTCAACGGAACAAACCCTAGGGCTTGCCGGAGCAGACTGCTCCTCAGCACTTGCCGGTGGAGCTCAATGGTGCATCCTCGACGGTAGCGCAGCACTCTGAAGAGGTGCGCTTGCCAGAGTGGGCATCAGAGCTCTTGCCGAACTCGGAGCGTCTGCTTCAACGGAAATAACCCTAGGGCTTGCCGGAGCAGACTGCTCCTCAGCACTTGCCGGTGGAGCTCGATGGTGCGTCCTCGACGGTAGCGCAGCACTCTGAAGAGGTGCGCTTGCCGGAGTGGGCATCAGAGCTCCTGCCGGAATAGGATCGCCTGCTTCAACGGAACAAACCCTAGGGCTTGCAGGAGCAGACTGCCTCAAGACTTTCGCCGGTGGAGCTCGATGGTGCGTCCTTGACGGTAGCGCAGCACTCAAGAGGTGCGCTTGCCGGAGTGGGCATCGAGCTCTTGCCGGACTTGGTCTTCTTCTTCACCGCGGTTTTTCTTTGCCGGGCGGTCTCCTCACTATCGATCCTCCCGCTTGATACTCTCTCCGGGAGTCTCCTCCTTCCTCGGCATGTGCACACTTGCGGCCAGGGCATATAGCTCACCGACGTCTTCGATCTTGCACATCGCCATCTCCTCCGCATCCTGCGGTTTCGCGACGCTCGATGGAACGCGCTGATTATCAGCGGCAGGGGTGGACATCCGGGATGTTGTGTTGTACGCGGCTGAATCTCCGGATGTAATTGCGTTAGGGCTCTCCTTCCTTCCGGGCGGCAGATGAAGGTCGCTTTCTTAGCCATGGGGCTTGTGGTCGCTGTAAAGGCGCCGACAAACTGATGGCATAGATCTGCCCAAGAGGATATGGAGTTGTCTGGCAAGTGCATGAGCCAGGATCTGACATTGGGCTTGAGCACCAGCAGGAAGTAGTTGGCCAGGATCTTGTCGTCTCGCCCCCCGGCAGCTTGCACCGCGATGGTGTAGATGCTGAGGAACTCCGACGGATGAGTCTTGCCGTCATTTCTTCTGCACGTACGTCGCTTGAAATTCTTCTTCTTTGGGCCATCGGACTTGCCGCAGCTCACGAGTGAACGCAGGGCAACCTATCACAGACGGCAAGTCGCCGGTTCTCTCGGGCGCATGCATGCCGATAGAGGGCCCGGCGGCTGGTCGGATTGGCCTTGGCGCTTCTCTTCGGCCTTCGAAGCGAGTTCGAGCGTCTTCTTCTTGTCGTTCGTGAAGAACTTGGCGTTGATCGCGGCGAGCTCGTGGATCCGGCGACGCGGTGGAGTCGCTTGCCGAGGTGGATCCGGCGAAGTCGGCGATCTTGGCCTTCGGGCGGAGAGTGCATGGTGGTTGCACACCCACGGTTTCGTCGCCACCGGCTCGTGTTTGGCAGTCCTGCGGCGCAGCGATGCACTCGGCTGCCGGAGCGCGTCGCCGTGGCAAAGCCGATGAGACTTTGAATGGTGGCCCTCCATTCATCGACCTTGTCGGCTGTTGGAGGGTAATCCAGAGCGATTGAGCTCTCGCCAAAGCTTCGCTGGAGTGGTGGGTGGCGATGGCGAACGGCGCGAGGAGCGGATATGCTCGGACTTCTAACTATGTTAGAAGGAGCGATATCCCGCCCAGCGCACCGTGCCTCGCTTCGTGCCGGCATGTTGGCGTGCATGCTGGTCTTGAGCATCCCGAGATCCACCAGGCTCGATCTTGGTCCAACGAGCGTATGGCGTTGTGAATACCATGACGCTGTCGGTCCCGCGCCTCCTGAGACGGGCGCGGTGCATGTACGGACGCCGAGGTCTGCGCAGCCTTGTCCTTGGACTTGGCAGCACCCTGGGCTCCTCCGTCGACGTCCATTCTTCCGTCGGTGTCTACCCCACCACCCGTTTGCTCCGGTGGTGGTGGGTTCGACGCGGACGGAACATCTGCCGCCGAAGCCTTCTTCTTCGGTGGCATGTCGATGAAGACGATGAAGATCTAGCTCGTGTGGACGCCGGATCAGGTTCACACAATCTCAACGCCCCCCTACCTGGCACGCCAAATATGTCGGGGAGGCTGATCGGACACACGAACACCTATGGGACCGGGTCCCTTTTGGTTCGGAGGGGGGGCGGAGATCACACGAAGAGCGGATCGAGGCGAGGCACACGAGCAGTTTACCCAGCTTCGGAGCTCTCCGGAGAGATAATACTCCTACTGCTGCTTGTCTGATCGTATTGTGTTCTTGCTAGGGAGCAATGAGAGCTACAAGACCTAGCGTGAGTGTCTCTGGTCTCGAATGAGTCGAACCCCCCACGCTATGCATGGGCCTCCTTTTATATGCTCAAGGGGTCTCCGAGCGGTGTGGCAACGTAGATGAGGGTACAAATGGAAAAACAGTAGTTGGTACACCTACTTGAATAGTGTCTGATGCAATATACCTAACTCCGACGGCAAGGGACAAAAGCATTAAATGCCCGTCCTCGCCGCCTAAACAAAGGCAACAGGGACCGTCAGGAGCGCCACCGTTTGCCACGATGGTAGGCTTGTCAGCGCCGCTTATCGCTGCTCCCCGCTGGCTGCACAGCCTCTTGACACGCGCGCATGGAATGGTCCCATGGCGACACGTTTGATGGATGAGCTGGAGCGGAGATGAAGAGAGGTTGCCTGCCGGCAAGTGCCTTGCCGCGGCTGAATCCATGTCGCGTCCGGGAGGCTTGTCGCGCTCGAGCCTTCCCGGCAAGCTCCTCTTGTCGGGTCTTGTCTTCTGCGTGCCTTGAGTGGCCTTCCGGCAAGCTCCTCTTGCCGGGCCTTGTCTCCTAGGTGCCTTGGGTGGCCTTCGGCAAGCTCCTCTTGCCGGGCCTTGTCTCTGGCTTGAATACTTTGTTCTTGAATGGCTCCAAAGGAACCACGGAGGACCTTGGCGGTCACCCGGCAAGCCTTGCCGCGGAGGGCTGCAACTGCCCGTGCACAAGTTCGGGATACTAGGGTACCCCTACTCTAGTACACCGACACACTCCAAACGTGAAAGATCGGCCTACACCGGGTTAGCCCCCATATCAAAGTGTCTTCGTAAGCTCGATCTTGAAGGAAACTTTGATTGTATGCTCGACTTTTATAGTGCCGGAGTCGCTAAGCCATTGAAGTTTGTAGGGATGTGGGTGCTTCATCTTGACCAATTCGAGCTTGGAAGATCATTCTTCACTTGCCAAGTTATGGCAACTCCCTCCATCGATGATGACCTTGACGGACCTTCCATTGATGCCCGCCTTGGTGTGGAAGATATGTCATCTTTGGTCTTCTTCTTGTTCATGTTGAAGAGTCAAGACCTTGGAGACAACGAGAACGGGGCTCGGATCTTTGTGACAAAAGACTTGATCATCTTCATCTACGTTCACTTTCCGGTGCATGGCCACTTGCTCAAGGGCTTCCATTTCTCCTTCACTCATGGAGTCATATGTACCATCGTCGTTGAAGATCATGGTGCGCTTGTTTACACATTCGAAGGACTTTTTGCCTCGGCCGCCGCATGTGAAGCATTTGAAGGAACTTGTCTTGACGGTCTCATCGGTTGTAGTAGATGATGATGAAGCTCTCGGCTTGAAGTTGCTTGTAGTAGGAGGACGACTTGAGGTGGTTGAAGTTTTCTTGTAACTTGACTTGTCGCTGTTGCTTGTAGATGGCCTGGTTGAGGTAGACGGTGTTGGAGTCGTTGAAGCTTGAGAGTTGGAGAAACCATAGGACTTGGATGAGAACTTGGCATATTTGAAGTCATCTTGCACTTGACGTACCGCCTTGGTAGCTTGGTGCACTAGCTCGATGAGGTTCGAGTATGGTTGGAAGTTGGCGATCTTCTTGATAGGATAATTGAGTCCATTCAAGAAACCTGGCATAGTTTGCTCATCATCTTGCGTGACATTGGATCGTATCATGGCAATCTCCATTTCCTTGTAGTACTCTTCAACAGTCTTTGTGCCTTTCTTGAGGAGTTGGAGTTTCTTGAAGAGGTTGCGGTAGTAGTAGGTTGGCACGAAACGTGCTCTCATGACATGCTTCATTTGCGTCCAAGTTGTGATGGGTGGTTCTCCTCTTGCCACGCGGCGCTCGATGACTTGTTACCACCAAATGAGGACGTAGTCTTGAAACTCAAGAGATGCCATCGCGATCTTCTTCTCTTCCTCATGGTTGTGCAAGCGAAAGATCTTGTCGTCTTTCAATGCCCATGATATGTACTCTTCGGGGTCATTGCTTCCGGTGAACTTGGGCATGGTGAACTTGAGCTTGCCATAGCGTTGTTCTTCATTGTGTTGGGGTCGGAGATGATGACGCCCATGTCATCGAGGATTGACAAACTCATGTTGCTCCTGGAGAGGAGGATTTCCATTGTCTTCATGCTCTTGGTCAACTTGAGGTTCTTGTCGAGCTTGTGGAGGAGCTTGACGGTGCACGCGAGCTTGATATATTTGTTCTTGAACTTCATCACGAAGCGCTTCTTGTTGCTCACGAGCTTGTCGGTTGCGTGTGGCTACGGCTCGACTTGAATCTCGGAGGGCACGTTGCGCCTCAAGTGCTTGAGCTTCGCGCAGTTGTTGTTCTTCGCGTTGTGCCTCGGCATCTTGTGCGTCTTGGTGTTGGCGCGCTCGCTCTTCCTCTTGTTCTTGGCGTAGGCGTTGCCATTCTTATGCTTGTGTGAAAGTAGCTTGGTTTTTACGGTGTCAACGTTCTTGCGCGTGAGCTTGATCTTGAGAGTCGGTGCCGTGTAGAGGATTGCGGTTGGCATGACGGTCTTGGCGTGCAACTCGTCGAAGAGTGTTCGATGTCGAGGTACTTGAGCCGGAGATGGTGTCATCGCAGTGTCGTCTTGAGCGGCTCCCTCTTGAGTATGACGAAGTGGTAGAAGAGCGGTTGACCAACAAGGCACGAATCTCGTCCATTCTTGCTTCATTCTCTTGTTTGTGTTCGTTGAGCTTGTTGTTGAAGTAGTCTCTTGTATGTTGCTCGGATAGTCACAAGTCGGTGGCGAGATGGTCGATGCGGCTTCATTGCTTGTTGCTCTTGATGCAAAGCTTGTTGTGCGCCAAAGAGGTGGCTCTTTGTGACGTAGGAGGACATGTCGTCGTCTTGCGTGATGAAGAGTGGGTTGGTAGAAGTACTTGGCCTATCCATCATTCCAAGCGAATATGTGAGTTGGAGAAAGAGAAGAACTTATACCAAATGTTCCTTGACCGATGTTGAAGATGGATCAATGATCACTCAGTGTGTAACAAGGAAATAGCACAAATGGTACCAATTCTTGTCGGTTTCTCACACCTACACAAGTAAAAGCTTGTGGTGGAGCTCGGTTAGGATGGTGGCAGAAAATTTGATGCAATTGTTAGTGAGCTTCAATAATGTTGGAAAAGATTCACAAATTTAGAAATGCAACAAGTAGACCAATAGCAAGATATGGTACTCGGAAACACACACACAAATAGATAAGTGGGGTCGTGCAACATGAGCCAAAATGTGGAATCCACGAAAATGGTCTTTGCAAAACACTAGAGAGATTCTAGCACAATTGCACAATAGGCGGATACGAAACTTGTGCACAACCTACTAAGCAAAAATGCAACGACTTCTATCCCAAGTATGCTATATGTATGGTATTCCGATGATATAATCCAAGATGATCGAGTATGACAATCTTAATGTTGTATGATGCTATGGTTCTTGCTTATAAGCTCTTTGATTATCTTTCCTTTTTGCTTAAAAGCTTGGTTGGCACTTTCTCTTTTGAGCTCTTTTCTCATGCAAAACTTCATGGACCAAGATAGCAATTGTGTATATGTGATGACAACCTTGTGACACAAGAGATGATACCAAGATATGCACCACGATGGTATGGCATGTATGCTATGTGAAGTATGATCACTAATGTGCACAAGTCACGTTGCCGGTAATACTCAAAGGCTAGTATCGATGGGGAAGCGACACAAAAGTAAGGTTATGGGGTTATCAATGCAATGCAAGGTAGGAGATACAATGGTGTCGTCGATTTTACCGTCCGTGTCGAAGATGAGAGGTGGTGTCGTCGAAGTTGTTCCGTTCCAAGTTAGCCTAAACACCCAAGGAAACGGAGAAACCACACTCAACTCCTCAAAAACCAAAACATGTCAAAATTGTCGAAGTTTGGAAACGAGTAATCGGTGGATATTGCGGAAAGTGGTGGAGGTAACGGAGTGCGTAAGCGGAGGTGGAATGTGTATCGGAGTGCGTATGCGGAGGTGGAGGTGGAGAGGTGGTGATGGCCGAATTGAACTTATTCAGTTTCGTCAGGAAATGTCGGACGTTCGGTGGTGGAGCGGTCGTCCGGTCGATGGACGCCCGGTAGCTGGCGGACGTCCCGTGCCTGGGCGATCTCGGCCATGGGATGAACAACTAGGGTTCAAGATCGAGGTGGCAAAATTGGGAAAATTCGAGCAATTTTGTGGATGGAAATGGTGGAGACGAAGGGGAAAAGCTAGATCCACTCGTGCCAAATAAATTACATGGATCAAATCCAACAAAACTTCATCACACCAACAAATCACAAAAAAATTGGGGCTATTTTTGTGGGTAATTTTCGAATTTGGGACAAAATCAACAAAACAAGGCTAGAAAAAAAAACAGGGGAGGCTCCGAAATCGTGATGAACGTGGCTCATGATACCACGATGATGTAGGGTGGAACCCTAGAGGGCCGATCTTTCACGAAAGGAGCGGATCCAGTGATGAACATGAAGAACACAAAGGAAAAAACACAAAGGGAAAGAGAGGAAACACTCAAACCCACAAGATATAGTCACACATATGCTAGATCCAAGTACACATAGAGATTACACGGTCCAAATCCAGCAAGGGACGATACATAGGGTAACCGGTTCTTCTCCGCGAGGATGTCTTGATCCCGTAATGGGTCTTGAATCTAAGTGGATCTTCTCCGAAGAGGTGTCGGTCCCTCGCGGTGGAGTAGATCCGGATGGATGAGCGAGGCTCTATCTCACATATGAGCTATCACAACACTAACCCTAACTAGGAGGAGGTGGAGGAGTATATATAGTCTAGGTCCACGAAGGGGTAAGTGGGAGAGGGATACATGGGCCTCGGGCCCGAAACTGTACGTAGACAGGTACCGGACGTCCGCTGGGGACCGGTCGTCCGGTGGCTCATGGGCTTCCGGACGTCCGGTGGTCGCCGGACTTCCACTATTTCCGTTCTGTGAAGGTGGCGCCGGACGTCCGATGGCTTCGAACTTTTGCTAATTTTGGCTCAGGTGCGGTGGCGCCGGATGTCCGGTCCTGGTCGGTTGTCCGCTTGCTGTGAGGTGTGGCCGGACGTCCGCTCGCTGTAGCTTGCATTGGCTGGGACTTTGGTAGGTTGGGCTTCAGGTGACGGACGTCCGATCCCGACCGGTCGTCCGGTGGTTGTAGCTTCAGTGGCAGCTCTTCGTCTTGTCCTCCGCACTTGGTGTCCTCGCCGTCTTGTCCGTTGGATGTAGATGTTCCGTTGCTTTCCTCCAAGTACCTGATCACACATAGTGTTTCCGCTTGAGGTAGCAGCCATATCTCATGTATAGAAAGTGGTAGTTCAGAAAGGAGCGAGTTCACCTTATCTTCGATAGACTTTGCTCGGGCTCTTGTCATTGGTCCAAGTGGTGTCGTGGGAGATGTAGGTAGGTCCATGGGGATGACCTTGTGATGCTCCGCATCACAATAATAGGAGGGCTTTCCTGGCATCTGTCAATATATATGTGGAAGCAATATCTCCACTATGGAGGACACAAAATTTTGGGGCGGCGTACAAATACGCGTCACGACAAAATGAAGTTCTTTCAAGGACTGCCATATAAAGGACCGGTGTTCACTAAAACGGTCATAACGTTGTCATTCAGAGTTCGTTTAAGACCCACAAGTACTCAAAATGCTCATGACAAGCGTGGGAATCTAGAAAATCCTTCCGCCTTGTGTAGGAGGCCCGCAGGACCCTAAATTCGGCCCCTAGGAAGGATGTTTTGCCCCAGAAAGTCAAAGAACATCATTTGCCGCTACTTTCCAGACAACTTTCTAAACCCATTGGCACTGCTTTGTAAGGAAATCCGAGAGATTATGGTGTGTAGGTCATTACTTTGTCATTCGGAGTCTGTTTCTGACCCAATAGTACTCAAAATGCTCGCGACTAGTGTGGGATTCTAGAAAATACTTCCGGCTTGCAGGAGGCCTGGATGACCCTCAAATTCGGCCACTATGCAGGACCTTTTACCCGTGAAAGTTAAAGAACATCATTTGCCGCTGCTTTTCAGACAAGTTTCTGAACCCATTGGCACTCCTTTGGAAGGAAATCCGAGAGATTATGGTGAGTGTAAACATTAGTCCGCCTCGTCAGGACAAACGTTGCATTCTGCACATGCTCTTTGATCCGGGGAATCACATTTGGTTGTAAATTCAAGAAAATAAGGCGACTATAAGCCTTATTCTCCCTGTTCTCGCGTGTGGCATGTCGTAACGTATGTGTGTGACAACCAATAATAGGAGGGCATTCCTGGCATCGATCAATATATATGCACAAAATCGCGTCACGACAAAATGAAGTTCTTTCAAGGAATGCCATACAAAGGGCCAGTGTTCACTAAAATGGTCATAACTTTGTACTTCGGAGTTCGTTTCAGACCAACAAGTACTCAAAATGCTCGCAATGAGCATGGGAATCTATAAAATACTTCCGGCTTGGGCAGGAGGCCCGGAGGACCCGGAATTCGGCCCCTAGGAATGACGTTTTGCCCCTGAAAGTCAAAGAACATCATTTGCCGCTGCTTTTGAAACAAGTTTCTGAACCCATTGGCAATCCTTTGAAAGGAAATCCGAGAGATTATGGTGAGTAGGTCATAACTTTGTCATTCGGAGTCCGTTTCGGACCAAATAGTACTCAAAATGCTCGCGACGAGCGTGGGAATCTAGAAAATACTTCCGGCTTGCGTAGGAGGCCCGGAGGACCCTCAAATTCGGCCACTAAGGAGGACTTTTTGCCCCTGAAAGTTAAATAATATAATTTCCCGCTGCTTTTCAGACAAGTTTTTGAATGCATTGGCGCTCCTTTGGAAGGAAATCCGAGAGCTTATGATGTGTATAATAAGTAGTCCACCTGGTAAGGACAAACGTTGCATTCTGCATATGCTCTGTGATCCGAGGAATCCCATTTGGTTGTAAATTCAATAAAATAAGGCGACTATAAGACTTATTCTCCTTGTTTTCGCAGTGTGGCATGCCGTAACGTACGTGTGTGACTGCTAATAATTGGAGGGCATTCCTGGCATCGGTCAATATATATGTGGAAACAATATCTCCATTACGGAGGACACAAAATTTTGGGGCGGTGCGCCAGAACGGGTCATGAGAAAATGAAGTTCTTTCAAGGACGGCCAATATACATGACCGGTGTTTACTAAAATGGTCATAAGTTTGTTATTCAGAGTCAGTTTCGGACCCACATGTACTCAAAATGCCCGCGACGAGCGTGCGAATCTAGAAAATACTTCTGGCTTCATTGGAGGCCCGGAGGATCCGAAATTCGTCCCCTAGGTAGGACTTTTTGCCCATGAAAGTCAAAGAACATCATTTGCCGCTGCTTTTCAGACAAGTTTCTGAACCCATTGGCACTCCTTTGGAAGGAAATCCGAGAGCTTATGGTGAGTATAAACCTTAGTCCGCCTGGCAAGGACAAACATTGCATTCTTCACATGCTCTTTGATCGAGGGAATCCCATTTGGTTGTAAATTCAAGAAAATTAGGCCACTATAAGCCTTATTCTCCTTGTTTTCACCGTGTGGCATGTCGTAAGGTATGTGTGTGACAGCTAATAATAGGAGGGCATTCCTGGCATCGATCAATATATATGTGGAAACAATATCTCCACTGTGGAGGAAACCAAATTTTGGGGCGGCGTGCCAAAACGCGTCACGACAAAATGAAGTTCTTTCAAGGAATGCCATACAAAGGACCAGTGTTCACTAAAATGGTCATAACTTTGTACTTCGGAGTTCGTTTCAGACCAACAAGTACTCAAAATGCTCGCAATGAGCATGGGAATCTATAAAATACTTCCGGCTTGGGCAGGAGGCCCGGAGGACCCAGAATTCGGCCCCTAGGAATGACGTTTTGCCCCTGAAAGTCAAAGAACATCATTTGCCGCTGCTTTTGAAACAAGTTTCTGAACCCATTGGAAATCCTTTGAAAGGAAATCCGAGAGATTATGGTGAGTAGGTCATAACTTTGTCATTCGGAGTCCGTTTCGGACCAAATAGTACTCAAAATGCTCACGACGAGCGTGGGAATCTAGAAAATACTTCCGGCTTGCGCAGGAGGCCAGGAGGACCCTCAAATTCGGCCACTAAGAAGGATTTTTCCCTGAAAGTCAAAGAACATAATTTGCCACTGCTTTTCAGACAAGTTTCTAAACCCATTGGCACTCCTTTGGAAGGAAATCTGAAAGACTATGATGAGTATAATCAGTATTCCGCCTGGAAAGGACAAACCTTGCATTCTGCACATGCTCTATGATCCAGGGAATCCCATTTGGTTGTAAATTCAATAAAATATGGCGACTATAAGCCTTATTCTCCATGTTTTTGCCGTGTGGCATTCCGTAAGTATGTGTGTTATAGCCAATAATAGGAGGGCATTCCTAGCATCGGTCAATATATATTTGGAAACAATATTACCACTATGGAGGAGACAAAATTTTGGGGCGGCGCGCCAGAACACATCATGAAAAAATGAAGTTCTTTCTAGGAGGGCCAACATAGAGGACCGGTGTTCATTAAAACGGTCATAACTTTATTTCGGACCCAAAAGTACTCAAAATTCTCGCGATGAGCATGTGAATCTATAAAATACTTCCGAATTTTGTAGGATGACCGGAGGACCCTCAAATTCGTCCCATAAGCAAGACATTTTTCCCCTGAAAGTCAAAGAACATCATTTGCCGCTGCTTTTCAGAAAAGTTTCTGAACCCATTGGCACTCCTTTGAAAGGAAATCCGAGAGATTATGGTGAGTATAAACATTAGTCCACCTTGTTATGACAAACATTGCAATCTTCATATGTTGTATGATTCGGGGAATCCCATTTGGTTGTAAATTCAAGAAAATAAGGCGACTATAAGCCTTATTCTCCTTGTTTTCGTCGTGTGGCATGCCGTAATGTACGCGTTGACAGCCAATAATAGGAGGGCATTCTTGGCATCGGTCAATATATATGTGCAAACAATATCTCCGCAATGGAGGACACAAAATTTCGGGGCGGCGCGCCAAAACGCGTCACGAGGAAATGAAATTATTTCAAGGATTGCCATATAAAGAACCTGTGTTCACTAAAACGGTCATAACTTTGTCATTCCGAGTCCGTTTCGGACCCACAAGTACTCAAAATGCTCGCGACGAGCGTGGGAATCTAGAAAATACTTACGGCTTCATAGGAGGCCCGGAGGATCCTAAATTTGCCCTCTAGGCAGGACTTTTTGCCCCTGAAAGTCAAAGGACATCATTTGCTGCTGCTTTTCACACAAGTTTATCAACCCATTGGCACTCCTTTGGAACGAAATACAAGATATTATGGTGAGTATAAACATTAGTCCGCCTGGTAAGCATAAACATTGCATTCTACACACAAGCTCTATGATCCGGGAAATCCCAGTTGGTTGTAAATTCAAGAAAATAAGGAGACTATAACCTTATACTCCTTGTTTCGGCCGTGTGGCATGCCGTAACGTACGTGTGTGACAGCCAATAATAGGAGGGCATTCCTGGCATCATCAATATATATGTGGAAACAAAATCTCCACTATGGAGGACACAAAATTATGGGGCGGTGCCCAGAATACGTCACGAGAAAATAAAGTTCTTTCAAGGACTGCCATATGAAGGAACATTGTTCACTTTAACGGTCATAAGTTTGTCATTCGAAGTCCGTTTAGGACCCACAAGTACTCAAAATTCTCGCGGAGAGCATGGGAATCTGGAAAATACTTCCAGCTTGCCCAGGAGGCCCGGAGGACCCTAAATTCGGCCCCTAGGCAGGACATTTTGCCCCTGAAAGTTAAATAACATCATTTGCCGCTGCTTTTCACACAAGTTTTTGAACCCGTTGGCACTCCTTTGGAAGGAAATCCGAGTGATTATGGTGAGTAGGTCATAACTTTGTCATTCGGAGTCCGTTTCGGACCCAAAAGTACTCAAAATGCTTGCGACAAGCGCGGGAATCTAGAAAATACTTCCGGCTTCCCGTAGGACCCTAAAATTCGGCTGCTAAGCAGGACATTTTGCCCCTAAATGTCAAAGAATGTCATTTGCCACTGTTTATCAGAGCAGTTTGTAAACCCATTGGCACTCCTTTGGAAGGAAATCCGAGATATAATGATGAGTATAATCAGTAGTCCGCCTAGTAAGGACAAACTTTGCATTCTGCACTTGCTCTATGATCCGGGGAATCCCATTTGGTTGTAAATTCAATAAAATAAGGCCAGTGTAAGCCTTATTCTCCTTGTTTTTGTCGTGTGGCATGCCGTAACATACGTATGTTACAGCCAATAATAGGAGGGCATTCCTGTCATCAATCAATATATATGTGGAAACAATATCTCCACTATGGAGGACACAATTTTGGGGCGGCACGCTAGAACGCGTCACGAGAAAATGAAGTTCTTTCAAGGACTGCCAATATAGAGGACCAGTGTTCACTAAAACAGTCATAACTTTGTCATTCAGAGTCTGTTTCGGACCCACAAGTACTCAAAATGCTCGCAACGAGTGTGGGAATCTAGAAAATATTTCCGGCTTCATTGGAGGCCGGGAGGATCCGAAATTCGGCCCTTAGGCAGGACTTTTTGCCCCTCAAAGTCAAAGGACATCATTTGCCGCTGCTTTTCAGACAAGTTTCCGAACCCATTAGCACTCCTTTGGAAGGAAATCCAAGAGATTATGGTGAGTATATACATTAGTCCGCCTGGTTAGGATAGACTTTGCATTCTGCACATGCTCTATGATCCGGGAAATCCTAGTTGGTTGTGAATTCAAGAAAATAAGGTGACTATAACCTTATACTCCCTGTTTTTGCTGTGTGGCATGCCGTAAGGTATGTGTGTGACAGCCAACAATAGGAGGGCATTCCTGGCATCGGTCAATATATATGTGGAAACAAAATCTCCACTATGGAGGACACAAAATTTTGGGGCGGCGCGCAAGAATACGTCACGAGAAAATAAAGTTCTTTCAAGGACTGCCATATGAAGGACCGATGTTCACTTAAACGGTCATAACTTTGACATTCGGAGTCTGTTTCGGACCCACAAGTACTCAAAATGCTCGCGGCGACCGTGGGAATCTAGAAAATACTTCAGGCTTGCGCAGGACGCCCGGAGAACCCGAAAATTCAGCCGCTAAGAAGGACTGTTTGCTTCTGAAAGTGAAAGAATGTCATTTGCCACTGTTTTTCAGACCAGTTTCTGAACCCATTGGCACTCCTTTGGAAGGAAATTCGAGAGATGATGATGAGTACAATTAGTAGTCCTCCTAGTAAGGACATACGTTGCATTCTCCACTTGCTCTATGATCCGGGGAATCTCTTGGTTGTAAATTCAATAAAATAAGGCGACTATAAGCCTTATTCTCCTTGTTTTTGTCATGTGGCATGCCGTAACGTGCGTGTGTTACAGCCAATAATAGGAGGGCATTCACGGCATCGGTCAATATATATGTGGAAACAATATCTCCACTATGGAGGACACAAAATTTTGGGGCGGCGTGGCAGAACACGTCACGACAAAATGAAGTTCTTTTAGGACTGCCAATATAGAGGACCGGTGTTCACTAAAATGGTCATAACTTTGTCATTCAGAGTCCGTTTTGGACCCACAAGTACTCAAAATGCTCATGGCGGCGTGAGAATCTATAAAATACTTCTGGCTTGTGTAGGAGGCTGGAGGACCCTCAAATTCGGCCCCTAAGCAGGACTTTTGCCCTAAAAGTTAAGGAACATCATTTGCCGCTGCTTTTCAGACAAGTTTCTGGACCCATTGGCACTCCTTTGGAAGGAAATCCGAGAGATTATGGTGAGTGTATACATTAGTCTGCTTGGTATGGACAAACGTTGCATTCTGCACATGCAATATGATCCGGGGAACCCCATTTTGTTGTAAATTTAAGAAAATAAGGCGACTATAAGCCTTATTCTCCTTGTTTTTGCCGTGTAGCATGCCGTAACGTACGTGTGTTAGAGTCAATAATAGGAGGGCATTCACGGCATCACCAATATATATGTGGAAACAATATCTCCACTATGGAGGACGCAAATTTTTGAGGCGGCGCGCCAGAGCGCGTCACGAGAAAATAAGTTCTTTGAACGACTGCCATATAAAGAACCCATGTTCACTAAAACGGTCATAACTTTATCATTCTAAGTCTGTTTCGGACCCACAAGTACTCAAAATGCTCGCGACGAGCGTGAGAATCTAGAAAATACTTCCGGCTTCATAGGAGGCCCGGAGGATCCTAAATTCGGACCCAATGCAGGAATTTTTACCCCTCAAAGTCAAAGGACATCATTTGCCGCTGCTTTTTAGACAAGTTTCTGAACCCATTGGCAGTCCTTTGGAAGGAAATCCGAGAGATTATGGTGAGTATAAACATTATTCCGCCTGGTAAGTATAAACGTTGCATTCTGCAATGCTCAATGATCCGGGAAATCCTAGTTAGTTGTAAATTCAAGAAAATAAGGAGAGTATAAGCCTTATACTCCTTGTTTTTGCCGTGCCGCATGCCGTAACGTACGTGTGTGACAACCAATAATAGGAGGGAATTCCTGGCATCGGTCAATAAATATGTGGAAACAATATCTCCACTATGGAGGACACAAAATTTTGGGGCGGCGCGCCAGAATACGTCACGAGAAAATAAAGTTCTTTCAAAGACTGCCATATGAAGGACCGGTGTTCACTTAAACTGTCATAACTTTGTCATTTGGAGTCCGTTTCGGACCCCACAAGTACTCAAAATTCTCGCGACGAGCGTGGGAATCTAGAAAATACTTCCAGCTTGCCTAGGAGGCACGGAGGACCCTAAATTCGGCCCCTAGGCAGGACTTTTTGCCCCAGAAAGTCAAAGAAAATCATTTGCCGCTGCTTTTCACACAAGTTTCTAAACCCATTGGCACTCCTTTGGAAGGAAATCCAAGAGATTACGGTGTGTAGGTCATAACATTGTCATTCGGAGTCTGTTTCAGACCCAAAAGTACTCAAAATGCTCGCGACGAGCGTGGGAATCTAGAAAATACTTTCGGCTTCCGCAGGACGCCCGGAGGACCCTCAAATTCGGCGCTAAGAAGGACTTTTTGCCCCTAAAAGTCAAAGGATGTCATTTTCCACTTCTTTAAAGACAAGTTTGTGAACCCATTGGCACTCCTTTGGAAGGAAATCCGAGAGATCATGATGAGTATAATCAGTAGTCCGCCTGGTAAGGACCAACATTGCATTCTGCACTTGCTCTATGATTCGGGGGATCCCATTCGGTTGTAAATTCAATAAAATAAGGCGACTATAAGCCTTATTCTCCTTGTTTCTGTCGTGGGGCATGCCGTAACGTACGTGTGTTACAACCATTAACAGGAGGGCATTCCTAGCATCGGTCAATATAAGTGTGGAAAGAAAATCTCCACAATGGAGGACACAAAATTTTGGGGCGGCGTGCCAGAACGCGTCACGAGAAAATGAAGTGCTTTCAAGGACTGCCAACATAGAGGATGATGTTCACTAAAGCGGTCATAACTTTGTCATTCCGAGTCCATTTCGGACCCACAAGTATTCAAAATGCTCGCGACGAGCGTGGGAATCTATAAAATACTTCTAGCTTGCGTAAGAGACCCAAAGGACCCTCAAATTCGGCCCCTAAGCAGGAATTTTTGCCCCTAAAAGTCAAAGAACATCATTTGCCGCTGCTTTTCAGATAAGTTTCTGGACCCATTGGCACTCATTTGGAAGGAAATCCGAGAGATTATGGTGAGTATAAACATTAGTCTGCCTGGTAAGGACAAACATGCATTCTGTGCATGCAATATGATCCGGGGAACCCCATTTGGTTGTAAATTCAAGAAAATAAGGCGACTATAAGCCTTATTCTCCTTGTTTTTGCTGTGTGGCATGTCGTTACGTACGTGTGTTACGACCAATAATAGGAGGGCATTCCTGGCATCGGTCAATATATATGTGGAAACAAAATCTCCACTATGGAGGACACAAAATTTTGGGGCGGCGCGCAAGAATACGTCACGAGAAAATAAAGTTCTTTCAAGGATCGCCATATGAAGGACCGATGTTCACTTAAACGGTCATAACTTTGACATTCGAGTCTGTTTGGACCCACAAGTACTCAAAATGCTCATGGCGACCGTGGGAATCTAGAAAATACTTCAGGCTTGCGCAGACGCCTTGGAGAACCCGAAAATTCAGCCGCTAAGAAGGAATTTGTTTATACGAAAGTGAAAGAATGTCATTTGCCACTGTTTTTCAGACCAGTTTCTGAACCCATTGGCACTCCTTTGGAAGGAAATTCGAGAGATGATGATGAGTACAATTAGTAGTCCTCCTAGTAAGGACATACGTTGCATTCTCCACTTGCTCTATGATCCGGGGAATCTCTTGGTTGTAAATTCAATAAAATAAGGCGACTATAAGCCTTATTCTCCTTGTTTTTGTCATGTGGCATGCCGTAACGTGCGTGTGTTACAGCCAATAATAGGAGGGCATTCCTGGCATCGGTCAATATATATGTGGAAACAATATCTCCACTATGGAGGACACAAAATTTTGGGGCGGCGTGGCAGAACACGTCACGACAAAATGAAGTTCTTTTAGGACTGCCAATATAGAGGACCGGTGTTCACTAAAATGGTCATAACTTTGTCATTCAGAGTCCGTTTTGGACCCACAAGTACTCAAAATGCTCGCGGCGAGCGTGAGAATCTATAAAATACTTCTGGCTTGTGTAGGAGGCTCGGAGGACCCTCAAATTCGGCCCCTAAGCAGGACTTTTGCCCTAAAAGTTAAGGAACATCATTTGCCGCTGCTTTTCAGACAAGTTTCTGGACCCATTGGCACTCCTTTGGAAGGAAATCCGAGAGATTATGGTGAGTGTAAACATTAGTCTGCTTGGTAAGGACAAACGTTGCATTCTGCACATGCAATATGATCCGGGGAACCCCATTTTGTTGTAAATTTAAGAAAATAAGGCGACTATAAGCCTTATTCTCCTTGTTTTTGCCGTGTAGCATGCCGTAACGTACGTGTGTTGGAGTCAATAATAGGAGGGCATTCCTGGCATCAGTCAATATATATGTGGAAACAATATCTCCACTATGGAGGACGCAAATTTTTGAGGCGGCGCGCCAGAGCGCGTCACGAGAAAATAAGTTCTTTGAACGACTGCCATATAAAGAACCCATGTTCACTAAAACGGTCATAACTTTATCGTTCTAAGTCTGTTTCGGACCCACAAGTACTCAAAATGCTCGCGACGAGCGTGAGAATCTAGAAAATACTTCCGGCTTCATAGGAGGCCCGGAGGATCCTAAATTCGGACCCAATGCAGGAATTTTTACCCCTCAAAGTCAAAGGACATCATTTGCCGCTGCTTTTTAGACAAGTTTCTGAACCCATTGGCAGTCCTTTGGAAGGAAATCCGAGAGATTATGGTGAGTATAAACATTATTCCGCCTGGTAAGTATAAACGTTGCATTCTGCAATGCTCTATTATCCGGGAAATCCTAGTTAGTTGTAAATTCAAGAAAATAAGGAGAGTATAAGCCTTATACTCCTTGTTTTTGCCGTGCCGCATGCCGTAACGTACGTGTGTGACAACCAATAATAGGAGGGAATTCCTGGCATCGGTCAATATATATGTGGAAACAATATCTCCACTATGGAGGACACAAAATTTTGGGGCGGCGCGCCAGAATACGTCACGAGAAAATAAAGTTCTTTCAAAGACTGCCATATGAAGGACCGGTGTTCACTTAAACTGTCATAACTTTGTCATTCGGAGTCCGTTTCGGACCCCACAAGTACTTAAAATTCTCGCGACGAGCGTGGGAATCTAGAAAATACTTCCAGCTTGCCTAGGAGGCACGGAGGACCCTAAATTCGGCCCCTAGGCAGGACTTTTTGCCCCAGAAAGTCAAAGAAAATCATTTGCCGCTGCTTTTCACGAAATTTCTAAACCCATTGGCACTCCTTTGGAAGGAAATCCAAGAGATTACGGTGTGTAGGTCATAACATTGTCATTCGGAGTCTGTTTCAGACCCAAAAGTACTCAAAATGCTCATGACGGCGTGGGAATCTAGAAAATACTTCCGGCTTGCCTAGGAGGCACGGAGGACCCTCAAATTCGGCGCTAAGAAGGACTTTTTGCCCCTAAAAGTCAAAGGATGTCATTTTCCACTTCTTTAAAGACAAGTTTGTGAACCCATTGGCACTCCTTTGGAAGGAAATCCGAGAGATCATGATGAGTATAATCAGTAGTCCGCTTTGGTAAGGACCAACATTGCATTCTGCACTTGCTCTATGATTCGGGGGATCCCATTCGGTTGTAAATTCAATAAAATAAGGCGACTATAAGCCTTATTCTCCTTGTTTAATAAGTGGGGCATGCCGTAACGTCGTGTGTTACAACCATTAACAGGAGGGCATTCCTAGCATCGGTCAATATAAGTGTGGAAAGAAAATCTCCACAATGGAGGACACAAAATTTTGGGGCGGCGTGCCAGAACGCGTCACGAGAAAATGAAGTGCTTTCAAGGACTGCCAACATAGAGGATGGTGTTCACTAAAAACGGTCATAACTTTGTCATTCCGAGTCCATTTCGGACCCACAAGTATTCAAAATGCTCGCGACGAGCGTGGGAATCTATAAAATACTTCTAGCTTGCGTAAGAGACCCAAAGGACCCTCAAATTCGGCCCCTAAGCAGGACTTTTTGCCCTAAAAGTCAAAGAACA
This sequence comes from Aegilops bicornis, assembly GCA_021605145.1. NCBI lineage: Eukaryota > Viridiplantae > Streptophyta > Magnoliopsida > Poales > Poaceae > Aegilops > Aegilops bicornis. The sequence goes on from CM038671.1 coordinate 371,206,402, forward strand.
TCATTTGCCGCTGCTTTTCAGATAAGTTTCTGGACCCATTGGCACTCATTTGGAAGGAAATCCGAGAGATTATGGTGAGTATAAACATTAGTCTGCCTGGTAAGGACAAACATGCATTCTGTGCATGCAATATGATCCGGGGAACCCCATTTGGTTGTAAATTCAAGAAAATAAGGCGACTATAAGCCTTATTCTCCTTGTTTTTGCTGTGTGGCATGTCGTTACGTATGTGTGTTACGACCAATAATAGGAGGGCATTCCTGGCATCGGTCAATATATATGTGGAAACAATATCTCCACTATGGAGGACACAAAAGTTTGAGGCGGCGCGCCAGAGCGCGTCACGAGAAAATGAAGTTCTTTCAAGGACTGCCATATAAAGGACTGTTGTTCAATAAAACGGTCATAACTTTGTCATCTGGAGTCCGTTTTGGAGCCACAAGTACTCAATATGCTCGCGACGAGCGTGGGAATCTAGAAAATACTTCTGGATTGCGCAGGAGGCCTGCATGACCCTCAAATTCGGCCCCTACACTGGTACAAGGAGGTGCTATACAAACGGTTTTTAACCCCTTTCCGCGACGACATTTGGAACCGTCGCCAAGTGAGTGTGGGCGATAGAGGGGGTCCTTCCCACACGACCTAGAAAACATCGGTGATATGCCCTCCTAGCACACAAGTTCGGCAAAATGAGGTCGTGTGTGATTGGCGAGCGATCAATACGGTTATTCGTACAATGGTGCTAAGAAATACAATTATACATGCGAAAATGATTCCGGTCGTTAGTACATGCCACACAGTCAGTCCCTGCTAAATGTTTCCATTTGTATATACATCCCACACAGTCGCTCCATGGTAAACGTTTGCGCAAGGTGGCCTAACGCAAACAATTTTCAAGAGAATGTCATGTGTGATTGTTAATTGATCCAACACATTTTATTCCTAGAAACTGTGTGCATTGCCTAAGGTCATTGCCCACGGTGTTTTCTCAATAACCGTGTGCAATAGAAAAACCCAATTAGCAGGCTAGTTGCCCTACTATGAATAATCCATTTATTAATCTAATTGACATTCATATTAAGCACACAATATATTTCATTTCCATATTAAGGAAGCAGGATTTCATAATTGAAATACATCAGAGTACAACATGATATAGCTTCAAAGACTTAGCTACCCCATTACACAACTGCACCAGCACCAAGTTTCACATGCAACATCTAGAACCTTTCAAAATTAGCATCATAGATGGTACATAGACAGATGCATCTCATCTGGAAAACTGCTGAAGCAGAAGGCGAATATTGAGCCTTCATTCATGTTGAAGGTCTTTGCAACTTTAGGCCAGTGCCTGTGGATGATTGACCGCCCATCCTTCGTCCTCTTCAGCAACACTTCAATATTGAACCATGGGTGTTGTATGAAAACCTTTGTCGCCTCCTGACCATAGAGGTGGTTTGAGAGGTAATCATCAGTGAACTACTTTGGAAAGGCCTGAAAATAAGGATGTGCATAAATATCTTCTCTATATTGGAAATGGGGCAAAGGAATAAAAAAAGGCATTGTATAATAGTTAGTACCATCAGTGAACTGATGTCTTCTCCACTGTGCAGACAAAGATTTTGTTGTTTTTTTCGCTAATTTCTTTATCCTAACAATCTTTCTAAGTTTCTAGACTTGATTGATTTCAAGGACAACTCATTTCTCCATATGCAAAAAGGGTCAAACATTGGGTCAAAACCTCTGGCAGCAGGACCTACATGTGCAAGACAAAATTGTTAAAGACCTAAATATTAGAATGGTTCTTGCAATTGCACAATAATGTGCTATTAGACAATGGACCATGCACGTGCTAACCTCGATTGTAAACCTCAGTGCTTCCAATTGTTTACCTACAACACATATAAGGTAGTTCGTCATCAGGTTAAGTAAGGGTTCGCATGCTATCAGTAAAATATGTTGATGAAAAATAAGCACATTGCAGATTCATCAGATTAATTCAAGCCACATGGAAAACCACTTATCCAAACCAAGCATGATTAAGAACTAGGAAATATAGCACTTGTATATGTTTCTTATGTATTAATTGCAGCCAAAGTCGGTTTATTCCTCAAATGCACAACAATACCAAATTCTACCCACGACAATTGGACATCGCATTGCAGAATTGAACAAAGCAGTTAACTAAACACCACAACAAATGAACCAAACATTAACTGAGCACCACATTGCACAATATAACATACTCCTAATAGGAGACCAGACAGTTAACCAAACCAAGCATGCTTAACAATTTGGAAATATAGCAATTGTATTTGTTTCTCATGTATTTGGTACAGCCAAATTTGATTTATTTCTCACATGGTGTACAATAAAAGAATGCACCCACAACAATTGAACATCGCATTGCAGAATCGAACCAAACAGTTACCTAAACACCACAACAAATGAAACCAAACGTTAACTGAGCACCATGTTGCTCAATATAACATACTCCTAATAGAAGATCAGACAGTTAACCAAACAAAGCATGCTTAATAGCTTGGAAATATAGCAATTGTATTAGTTTCTCATGTATTTAGTACAACCAGATTCAATTTATTTCTCACATGGAATAAAATAACAGAATGGACCCACAACAATTCAACATCGCATTGCAGAATTAAACCAAACTGTTAACTAAACACCACAACAAATGAACGAAACGTTAACTGAGCACCACATTACACAATGTATAACATACTAGAAGATCAGACAGTTAACCAAACCAAGCATGCTTGACAATTTGGAAATATAGAAATTGTATTTGTTTCTCGTGTATTTTGTAAAGAAAAATTCAATTTATTCTCACATTGGAGACAATACAAAATTGCACCCTGAAGAATTGAACATCACATTTGCAGAATTGAACGAAACAGTTAACTGAACATGACAACTAATTAACCAAACAGTTAATAAGTAAGCACCACATTGCACGACATATAAAACATATACACTAGAGCAATAGATTGCATGGTAAAAGTAGATAGCACAATTCACTAGAATGTGTTAAGGGAAGGCAGTAGCTAGCAAACTGAACATGTGTCCTTATGGTGAGCTAATAAGACAAGCTACTCCTCATCGTCGGAGATATCGATGACGATTGGCTCCTTGGACATTGAAGAGGGTGAGGCCTCCGCATCGTGGGTGCCCTCGTCGTAGCGGTGAGTTGCCTGAGGCACTCCGGGCACCAACCTGCTGGCTCTCGAGATGAGGTAAGCACGTGCACGCTGAGAAAACACCTCGTAGTCTTCGTCGAAGGCACCGAGGGTGGCCTCAAGAAAACGCCACAAACTATCGACGGTGGCCTCGACGGCGAGGTGCTCCTCCAAAATCTGGGGGTCAGCACGAATGGCAGCCATCGCGACCTCATTCACGCGTGCAGCCGCGATTTGCTTCTCTGCTGCCAAATGCTCCTAGAGCTCCTGACTATACTGCGTGCACATTGGCTTAGGGCGGCGCTTATTTGGTGGAGGGATTGGTGATTTGGGTGGAAGGTGTCGCGCCGGCGGTCGGGCATGTGGGATGTGGAAGGAGGAGGAGGATGGGGGTCGTGTGTTGATTACCTGCCTGGATAGACTAGGCCGAGCAGCATGAAGGAGGGTCGCCAGCGAAGAGGTGGCGCTGCAAGCAAGGACTGAAGGTTTCAACTTGGAAAGGAAGGCTGAAATAGGGGAAATGTGGCTTTTGGTAAGGGGGAGGGGCGAGGAGGTACATATTTCCGCGGAAGCCAAAATTTTTGTATCTCTTCAGCGAAAAAACTAGCGAGCAAAGTGTCATCAGACGATGCTCCAGGATATTTTGTACTGCATCTTACAGGGTTGGTCATAATAAACTGTGTGGGATCTACTTAATTTTTCATCTTGATTTGAATTACATAATGGGGTCATAGCGGCAGTGGACGGTGTTTGAATTGCTAGAACTTTTATCTGCAGTGAACATGCAACTATATGTGTGTCGTAAAAGAATTGGAATTATTCAGGTTTCATTTGGACATTTTATAAATTGGTTTTCTAGCCATTTCAGGTGCACAATTCAAAATTAAACTACATGCACATGCTCCGGTGCACCAACATGGTTTGTAAAATCATATATGTGTACATGGGTTTATGCTTATGTCCCATGCAAGAAATGGGGATGAATTTCGAACACCGCGGTACCGTGGCTCTCTGGCAAACGTTGAGATACTTGCTTTTGTAATTCTAGTAAATCCAAAACCCGTCTAAAAATTCATGAACCTTGGCATGCTATCATGGAATGGCATCAACATGCTGGGGTAAAAAATATTGTCCAATTTGGGGCAGGTTATGGTATAAGCTTCTCACAAACCAGAGCTTCTCAGAAGAAGCCTCGTGGTTCTGTTAGGGAAATGTGTCACCTTTGTGGACAAAACGATATTCGTCGCCTCTTCTTCCTTTCCAAAAATTTCCTGGTGTCAAGATAGAACAACCGGCGTGTCGTGTTAAATTTTGGATTTTTTCGGGGATCGTTTGGACATTTTTATACGTTAACTGAGTTTTCTAGGCATTTATGTGCATAATTCAGAATTGAACTACATGCACATGCTCCAGTCCATAAAAGTTGGTTGCAAAGTCAAATGTTTGTCCTTGGTTGCAAGCTTAGATTACATGTAAGAAAAGAGAATGAATGTCAAACACCTTGACACTGTCGCTCGGCTGCTAACATTGAGATGCATGGCTTTAAATTTCTAGTAAATCGAAAACTTGTCTAAAATTCATGAACCTTGACATGATATCATGAAACGGCATCGACATGTCGTGGTAAAAATATTGTCCCATTTGGGGCAGGTTTGGGTATAAGCTTCTCGCAAACCAGAGCTTCTCTCACAACAAGCCTGATGGTTTCGGTAGGGAACATGCCACCTTGGGGGACGGAACGATATCTGTTGCCTCTTCTTACTATCAAATTTTTTCTCATGTCAACATAGAAAAACATGAGTGTTGTGTCAATTTTTGGGATTTTTCGGGGTTCGCTTGGATATTTTTATACATTAACTGAGTTTTCTATGCATTCATGTGCATAATTCAAATTTGAACTGCATGCACATGCTCCGGTGCAATTAAATTGGTTCAAATTTGGAATGTGTGTCTTTGGTTACATGCTTAAGTCCCATGCAAGAAATGAGAATGAATGTCAAACACCTTGCCATCGTCGCTCGGCGACTAACATTGAGATACATGGTTTTTAAATTCCAGTAAACCGAAACCGCGTCTGCAATTTATGAAACTTGACATGCTAGCGTGGAACAGCATCAACATGCAGTGGTAAAAATATTGTCCCATTAGGGGCAGGTTGGGGTATATAAGCTTCTCACAAACCAGAGCTTCTCACAACAAGCCTCATGGTTACGGTAGGGAACGTTTCACCATTCTGGACGAAACGATATCCATTGCCACTTCTTGATTTAACTTTTTTCTAGTGTCAACATAGAACAAAGTGAGTGTTGTGTTAATTTTAGGAATTTTTCGGGGCTTATTTGGACATTTTTATACATTAACTGAGTTTTCTATGCATTTATGTGCATAATTCAAATTTGAAGTGCACACACATGCTCCAATGCATATAAATTGGTTGAAAAATTCAAATCTGTGTCCTCGATTGCATGCTTAGGTCCCATGCAAGAAACAGGAATGAATGTCAAACACCCTACCACCGTCACTCGGCCGCAAACATTGAGATACCTGGTTTTTAAATTCTAGTAAAACCAAAACTCGTCTGGATTTCATGAAACTTGGCATGCTATCATGGAGCGGCATCAACATGCCGTGGTAAATTTTTTGTCCCATTTGGGGCATGTTTGGGCATAAGCTTCTCACAAACTAGAGCTTCTCAGAACAAGCCTGATGTTTTCGGTAGGGAACATTTCACCTTTGGGGACGAAATGATATATGTTTCCTCTTCTTTATTTCAATTTTTTCTCTAGTGTCAACATAGAACAACAGGAGTGTTGTGTTAAATTTTGGAATTTTTCGGGGTTCGTTTGGACATTTTTATACATTAGTTGAGTTTTGAATGCATTTATGTGCACAATTCAATTTTGAACTACATGCACATGCTCCAGTGCATATAAATTGGTTGAAAAATCAAATCTGTGTCCTTGGGTGCATGCTTAGGTCCCATGCAAGAAATGGGAATGAATTTCAAACACCAGGGCACTTGCCGGCAAAACATTGAGATACTTTGTTTTTAAATTCTATTAAATCCAAAACTCATCTGAAATTCATGAAACTTGGCATGCTATCATGGAATGGCACCCGACATGCTGTGGTATCTTTCGTGCCCATTTTGACAGAAGGCGCATTCGAATAATAGCCAACAAAGGCATTTCAAAAAAATAGCGGCCACTTTAATGATGAGGACATCAATACCATTGTTACACCCATAGCCCCTACTATTACATATAATGGACCAATTACTAGAGCTCGCGCACGCCAATTAAATTACCAGGTACTTTCGTTTCTTGGTAATGATTCTAAGGTTCATGAGAATATGATGCTGCCTAAATTGGATACATTTGTTTTGCTTACAAATGAAGGGCCTGGCTTGGAGAAGGATGAACATTGGAGCAAGAACAAGCATGGAGTTGATGGCATGCTAAGGGGAACAAGAACGGAGTTACAAGTGATGATTTCAGGACTTTGAAGCCACCATAAGGAGTGAATGAAGCCTTGGACGAAATATACAAGATGCCACTTCATAAATTTCGTATAGAGGCTATTCTAGGTGTTGTGTCACCTTATTATTGGGCCAGGCCCATGTAATTTCGAAATACATAAGTATAGGCTGTTTTTAGAGTCCGTATGTGTGGGGAAACAAGAGATAGGGTTGGTTTCAGACCCCTTCCCCAAGGGCCACAAAATTCCCCCCCTCTTCCTCCATATATACAGCCATTAGGGCACCGTTTAGACTTTGGGTTTTGTTTAGATTAAAAGTTCGCCATAGCTGCAACTTCGGCGTGCATTTCGCTTGTGTTCAACGACCAGACAAAGGCGTCACAGAACCCCACCTTGATCAATAAAGCTTTCATCTTATATTCACAATATCCAGATTGCAATCTTAGTTTCTTGCTTGTTCTTTGTTTGCTCGCAGGAAACAGACCCTCGTGGTCAGGTTGATCGTGCTCCGGCCTGGTCGATAACCTCTCGGAGTTGGTTAACTATTGCTAAGGCGCGACGTCCTCGCACGTTCGTAGTCGGATCGTCAAAGTCGATTTCCACCAAAGCGATATCCATCGTCTCATCGAAAGACGGGACACCTTTGCCTCTATCAAGTGGTATCAGATTTCCAGGTTGCTCGGTGAGATTTTACAGTTTTTCATAGTTTAGATCGAGTCTGTTCTTCATACCTATAGTCCACAAAAAAGCCAAAAAAATAGGGTTATTTCATCCCATCCGAACCAATCTGAGCCTTTGCTAAATCTTTTCTGTATTTGCTTTGTTGAATTTGCGGTTGCATCGTCGTGTCAAGTTGCTGGTCGTAGCGTCTAGTCCTTTGGAAATTTTAGTTCTGTTCACAGGTTGTCATGTCGTCGCTGCCATATATCACCATCGCATCATCATCGTCGTTGCTGCCATATACCACCACCGCGCCAACTTCGTCACCGCTGCCATATACCACCACCACATATTCACCGCCAATCCGAGTCCATATACGCCAACATATATCCGCCACCAGTCCGAGTTCCACCAAATTCATCTCCGCTACCAGTCTGAGTTCCACCAGTTTCATCTCCACCACCTGTCCTATTCCGAGTCCAGTATCTTGTTACTCTGTTTTGGTTTTCCAGATCACGCCATACTCCAAGTCGTGACAGAGAAGGACTCGCCAACTTCCGTGCTACCCGCAGTAGAAAAATAGTTCTAGTTTAAAAAAAAAACTAAGTCTGGAAAATTCTGGCTAGGCAGTTTTTAGGCCATTTGTAAACTTCTTCGAAAAAAATTGTTGCGGAGCAAAAAAAAAGGAAAAAAAGTGCAAAAAAAAAGTGAAAAAAAGAAAAAAAATCAGAGTGTGCTCCTCCCTTGTTTACGTGCAGCGCCGTGATTTTGTTGGTGTTCTAGGCTCGCGTCTCTAGTACGGTCTAGCCTAGGACCAGCACAGTACCGTCGTTGAGTGTTTATTCAACTTTGAATCTTTGAATTGATTATTGCTGACCCTTTTTGCTACCATATTATAAGCCTTCCCAGCTCCACATACATCTACGTCGTGCGTTTGACTCTCCCTGGTAATCGCCCTATCCAAGCTTTGAGAGTTTTGACTACAACGGTTGCCAATCACCTCCTGCTGCTGGGTAAGAACTGGTAAGAATTTGAGATTTGCTTGACGGTTTTGTGACACCCACCACCACCTCTTGTTAGTAGTCTGTAGGATCATATTCTTGTGTGTTTCTATTGCTGCTAACCATGCCAGGATCACAAGCCGACGAGACTGACTGGGAGAACATGATGAATAAGGAGTTGCATGATAAATTTCAGCAAATGATGAGTGGACAGGTGCAAGATGTGCTAAACAGATTTGAAGAGGCCATGGAGAAGATAGATGGCATGGAGAAGATGTTCGAAACAAAGCTCGATAACAAGTTTAATGAATTTCTCGCGCGTCTTCCACCACCACCACGGGCTGCACCTAACGCACCTCTACAACAACAACAACAACAACTACCTCCACGTCGCGAAATAGCCCTCCGCCGAGCGAGCCGTGTCCCTCTTGCGCTTGGCCAAACTGTTGGTGCTGCTATTGATACTTCTGTGGCTCCTGCTGCTGATGCGGAGGAGGATGATTATGTTGGAGATTACGAGGATGAAGTTGATCAAAATCAGAACTACGTGCAACCACCAAAGACTACAACCACCGTGTCGTCCACATGCAAATAATGGCAATGTTAGGGCTCCCCCTCAGGTACGAGATCATGACCATCTCCCTAAACTGAAATTGAATATTCCACCATTTGAGGGTAGATATGTTCTTGATATATATCTTACTTGGGAGTTAGAAACTGAACAACGATTTACATGTTTACAATATCACGAGGAGTGGCGTGTTCCCGCCATTGTTTGTGCTTTCACTAGCTTTGCGTGTGTTTGGTGGTCTGAACATTGTAGATTATATCATGTTCTAGCTACTTGGGCTGCTTTGAAAACTGCTATGCGTACTCGTTGGGTTCCACCATATTATCAACGTGAATTACTTCAAAAATTGCAGCGCTTAAGACAAGGAAAAATTCGGTAGAAGAATATTATCGTGAATTACAAACTGGCTTGATTAGATGTGGTATTGTTGAGGAGAATGAAGCTATGCTTGCACGTTTTACGGGTGGATTAAATAGGGAGATTCAGACCATTCTAGACTATAAGGATTATAATAATATCACTTTCGTTTATTCCATCTTGCTTGTAAAGCTGAACGTGAAGTGCAGGATCGATGTGCATTGGCGCGAACTAACTTTTCTCGCAGGTCGATCTTAATCATGGACACCACGTGCATCATCTACTTCCACCGCACCATCACCTCCTTGGTGCCACCTCCAACCGTGATACAAGAAAGCGTACACAACCACCACTATCTGCCAAGAGCACACTGCCGGGCTCGCACAGCTCTTCTTCTTCCATGGCGTCAATAGGGCACACAAGTGACATTATTTGTCGTCGTTGTAAGGGAAGAGGACGAGAGAATGCAAATCTCAGCGTGTGATGATTGCTCACGAGGATGGTGGGTATGAGTCCGCTTAGTGACTATGATGAGGAGACTTTGGCTCTTATTACACATGAAGAACACGGTGGAGATGATTCTGATCATGACACGCAATACATGGCTCTTTGAAGATCTTGTGGTATGAATGTTTAGTTGCTCAACGTGTTTTGAGTGTGCAGGTTACACAAGCTGAGCAAAATCAGAGGCATAATTAGTTCCATACAAAGGGAGTTGTGAAGGAACGTTCTATTCGCGTCATCATAGATGGAGGGAGCTGCAACAACTTGGCTAGCATGGAGATGGTGGAGAAGCTATCTCTCACCACAAGACCACATCCACATCCTTACTACATCCAATGGTTCAACAACTTGCAAGGTTAAGGTAACACGTACTGTTCGTGTGCACTTTAGTATCTCTACATATGCTGACTATGTTGATTGTGATGTGGTACCTATGCAAGCATGTTCCTTATTACTTGGTAGACCATGGCAATTTGATAAAAAAATTGTACACCATGGTAGAAACAATCAGTATACTCTTGTTCATAAGGATAAAAATATTACTATGCTTCCTATGACTCACGATTCCATTTTGAAAGATGATATTAATAGAGCTAATAAAGCAAAACAGGAGAAAAATAAGAGTGAAAATCATATTGTGGCAAAAGAATTTGAGCAACAAATGAAGCCTAATAATAAACCATCTACTTTTGCTTCTGAAATTAAATTGAAAAGTGCATGTTTACTTGCCACCAAATCTGATATTGATGAGCTAGATTTTAGCAAATCTGTTTGCTATGCTTTTGTGTGCAAAGAGGCATTATTTTCATTCGAGGACGTGCCTTCCTCTTTGCCCCTTGTTGTCACTAACATTTTGCAGGAGTTCGCTGACGTCTTCCCACAAGACGTGCCACCGGGATTACCACCTATTCGAGGTATTGAGCATCAAATTGACTTAATTCCCGGTGCATCGCTACCCAACCATGCACCATACCGTACCAATCCAGAGGAGACGAAGGAGATTATGCGTCAAGTACAAGAGCTTCTCGACAAAGGTTATATACGAGAATCCCTTAGTCCTTGTGCTATTCCAATTATTCTAGTGCCGAAAAAGGATGGTACATCGCGTATGTGTGTTGATTGTAGAGGCATTAATAATATTACTATTATTTATCGTCATCCTATTCCTAGGCTAGATGATATGCTTGATGAATTGAGTGGCTCTAAAATTTTCTCCAAAGTTGATTTGCATAGTGGATACCATCAAATTCGTATGAAATTGGGGGATGAATGGAAAACAGCATTTAAAACTATGTTTGGATTATATGAGTGGTTAGTCATGCCTTTTGGGTTAACTAATGCACCTAGTACTTTCATGAGATTAATGAACGAAGTCTTACGTGCTTTCATTGGACGATTTGTGGTAGTTTACTTTGATGACATATTGATTTATAGCAGATCTTTGGAGGAACATTTAGAACATTTACATGTTGTTTTTATTGCTCTACGTGATGCACGTTTGTTTGGTAACCTTGGGAAGTGCACCTTTTGCACCGACCGAGTGTCTTTTCTTGGCTATGTTGTTACTCCACAGGGAATTGAAGTTGATAAAGCCAAGATTGAAGCTATTGAGAGTTGGCCGCAGCCCAAAACGGTCACACAAGTGAGGAGTTTTCTTGGCCTTGCTTTGGATTCTATAGGCGTTTTGTGAGAGATTTCAGCACCATTGCTGCACCTCTCAATGAGCTTACAAAGAAGGATGTGCCTTTTGTTTGGGGTACCGCATACGTGAAGAAGCCTTCACGGTATTGAAAGATAAGTTGACACATGCTCCTTTACTCCAACTTCCTGATTTTAATAAGACTTTTGAGCTTGAATGTGATGCTAGTGGAATTGGATTAGGAGGTGTGTTATTACAAGATGGCAAACCTGTTGCATACTTTTGTGAAAAATTGAGTCTGCCTAGTCTGGATTATTCTACTTATGATAAAGAATTATATGCTCTTGTTCGGACTTTAGAGACATGTCAACATTATTTATGGCCCAAATAATTTGTTATACATTCTGATCATGAATCTTTGAAACATATTAAAAGTCAAGCTAAACTGAATCGTAGACATGCTAAATGGGTTGAATTCATTGAGACTTTCCCTTATGTTATTAAACACAAGAAGGGTAAAGAAAATGTTATTGCTGATGCATTGTCTCGTCGCTATACTATGCTTTCAGAACTTGACTTCAAAATATTTGGTTTGGAGACCATCAAAGATCAATATGTGCATGATGCTGATTTTAATGGTGTATTGCAGAATTCTAAAGAAAGGAGAACATGGAACAAGTTCGTCGTTAATGATGGATTTGTGTTTCGTGCTAACAAGCTATGCATTCCAGCTAGCTCTATTCGTCTTTTGTTGTTGCAGGAGGCGCATGGAGGGGGATTAATGGGACACTTTGGCGTGAAGAAGACGAAGGACGTACTTGCTACACATTTCTTTTGGCCAAAGATGAGATGGGATGTTGAGCGTTTTATTGCTCGCTGCTACATGTCAAAAAGCTAAGTCACGACTCAATCCTCATGGTTTATATATGCCTTTGCGTGTACCTAGTGTTCCTTGGAAGGATATATCCATGGACTTTGTTTTAGGTTTACCTCGAACAAAGAAGGGGAGGGATAGCATATTTGTTGTCGTGGATAGGTTCTCGAAAATGGCACACTTTATACCATGTCATAAAAGCGATGATGCCGTTAATGTTGCTGATTTGTTCTTTCGTGAAATTATTCGCTTGCATGGTGTGCCCAATACTATTGTTTCAGATCGTGATACTAAATTTCTTAGCATCTTTTGGAGATGTTTATGGGCTAAGTTGGGGACTAAACTGCTTTTTTGTACTACTTGTCACCCCCAAACTGATGGACAAACTGAAGTAGTCAATAGAACATTGTCTACTATGCTTAGGGCTATTTTGAAGAATAATAAGAAAATGTGGGAAGAATGCTTGCCTCATATTGAATTTGCTTATAATCGTTCATTGCATTCTACTACTAAGATGTGCCCTTTTGAAATTGTGTATGGTTTCCTCCCTCGTGCACCTATTGATTTGTTGCCTCTTCCATCTTCGGAGAAGGTTAATTTTGATGCTAAAGAACGTGCTGAATTGATTTCAAAAATGCATGAGTTAACTAAGGAAAACATTGAGCGTATGAATGCTAAATATAAACTTGCTGGAGATAAGGGTAGAAAACATGTTGTGTTTGCACCTGGAGATCTTGTTTGGTTACATTTGCGTAAGGATAGGTTTCCTAATTTGCACAAATCAAAGCTAATGCCACGTGCTGATGGTCCATTTAAGGTGTTAGAGAAAATAAATGATAATGCATATAAACTTGAGATGCCTGCAGATTTTGGGGTTAGTCCCACTTTTAACCTTGCAGATTTGAAGCCTCATTTGGGTGAGGAAGATGAGCTTCCGTCGAGGACGACTTCATTTCAAGAAGGGGAGGATGACGAGGACATCAATACCATTGTGACACCCATAGCCCCTACTATTACATATAATGGACCAATTACTAGAGCTCACAAGACGCCAGCTTAAATTACCGTGTACTTTCGTTTCTTGGTAATGATTCTAATGTTCATGAGAATATGATGCTGCCTAAATTGGATACATTTGTTTTGCTTACAAATGAAGGGCCTAGCTTGGAGAAGGATGAACATTGGAGCAAGAACAAGCATGGAGTTGATGGCATGCGCAAGGGGAACAAGAACGGAGTTACAAGTGATGATTTCAGGACTTTGAAGCCACCATAAGGAGTGAATGAAGCCTTGGACGAAATATACAAGATGCCACTTCATAAATTTCGTCCAGAGGCTATTCTAGGTGCTGCGTCACCTTATTATTGGGCCAGGCCCATGTAATTTCGAAATACATGAGTATAGGCTGTTTTTAGAGTCCGTATATGTGGGGAAACAAGAGATAAGGTTGGTTTCGGACCCCTTCCCCAAGGGCCAAGAAATCCCCCCCCCCCTCTTCCTCCATATAATACAGCCATTAGGGCACCGTTTAGACTTTGGGTTTTGTTTAGATTAAAAGTTCGCCATGGCTGCAACTTCGCGTACTTCGTTTGTGTTCAACGACCAGACAAAGGCGTCACAGAGCCCCACCTTGATCAATAAAGCTTTCATCTTATATTCGCAATATCTAGATTGCAATCTCAGTTTCTTGCTTGTTCTTTGTTTGCTCGCAGGAAACAGACCCTCGTGGTCAGGTTGATCTTGCTCCGGCGTGGTCGATAACCTCTCGGAGTTGGTTTAGCGATTGCTAAGGCGTGACGTCCTCGCACGTTCGTAGTCGGATCATCAAAGTCGATTTCCACCAAAGCGATATCCATCATCTCATCGAAAGACGGGACACCTTTGCCTCTATCATTTAATATCTCAAACATTTTTATAATTCAAATCGTGTGCGTTCTGTTAACCATTCACGTGACGCCACGTGTCTTGGTTTGTGATGAGGACATCAATACCATTGTTACACCCACAGCCCCTGCTGCTATACATACTGGACCAATTACTAGAGCTCGCGCACGCCAATTGAATTATCAGGTACTTTCGTTTCTTGGTAACGATTCCAATGTTCATGAGAATATGATGCTGCCTAAATTGGATACATTTGTTTTGCTTACAAATGAAGGGCGTACCATGGACAAGAAAGATGAACCTTGGAGCAAGTTCAAGCATGGAGATGTTGGCATGCGCAAGGGAAACAAGAACGGAGTTACAAGTGATGATTCCAGGACTTTGAAGCCACCCTAATGAGAGCATGAGGCCTTGGACGAAATATACAAGATGCCACTTCATAATATTCGTCCATAGGCTATTCTAGGTGCTTTGCGTCACCTTATTATTGGGCCAGGCCCATGTAATTTCGAAATACTTAAGTGTAGGCTGTTTTTAGAGTCCGTATGTGTGGGGAAACAAGAGTTAGGGTTGGTTTCGGACCCCTCCCTCAAGGGCCACGAAATTCCCTCCTCTTTCTCCATATATACAGCCCTTAGGGCGTTGTTTAGACTTTGGGTTTTGTTTAGATCAAAAGTTCGCCATAGCTGCAACTTCGCGTACTTCGTTTGTGTTCAACGACCAGACCAAGGCGTCTCGTAACCCCACCTTCATTAATAAAGCTTTCCTCTTATATTCGCAATATCCAGATTGCAATCTTAGTTTCTTGCTTGTTCTTCGTTTGCTCGCAGAAACAGGCCCTCGTGGTCAGGTTGATCGTGCTCGGCGTGGTCAATAACCCTCGGAAGTTGGTTTAGCGATTGCTAAGGCGTGACGTCTCGCCGCGTCACGTAGTCGGATCGTCAAGGTCGACTCCCACAGAAACGATAGCCACCATCTCATCGAAACATCGGGACACCTTTGCCTCTATCAAGTGGTATCAGATTTTTAGGTTGCTCGGTGAGATTTTACAGTTTTTCGTAGATTAGATCGAGTCTGTTCTTCATACCTACAGTCCACGAAAAAGCCACAAAAAATTAGGGTTAGTTCATCATATCCGAACCAATCGAGCCTTCGCATAATCTTTTTGGGGTTTTTGCTTTGTTGAATTTCGGTTGCATCGTCGTGTCAAGTTGCCGGTCTTAGAGTCTAGTCTTTTAGAGTTTCGAGTTACGGTCATAAGTTGTCACGCCGCCTTTTCATCATCATTGCCTTGCCATCTACCACCCTTCTTATCCACCACCAATCCGTAGCCATATACCACCACCGCTGCCATATACCACCACCGCTGCCATATACCACAACCATATATCCACCACCAATCCGAGTTCTTCTCATATTAGGTTTGTTTTCGAGATCCATCTAGTTTCCGATTCGTGTTTCCTAGCCGGAGTAGGTTTCGGAAAAAAAAAAGTTTTCCGAAAACGCACTTGTCGAAAAATTTTCTGGCTATCCTATTTTTAGGTGTTTCTAAGCGTATTGAGACGATCGCCATTATAGAAAGTTTTTTGACCCGTTTCTAGTTTTTGGGTCAAGGCGGTCGAAAAAAAAATTTTGGTCGAAAAAATTTCGTGCCCATCTGTCGGTTTGACACAGGAAGAGTTTTGAGACACTCGCCATTATAGTGATTTTTCGCAAAAAAAAAAAGAGCAGCGCAGAAAAAAAAAGAGCAGCGCAAAAAAAAAAGAGCAGCGCAAAAAAAAAGGAGCGAAAAAAAAATTCCTGAGTGCTTTTCCGTTGTTTCCGTGCAGCGCCGTGATTTTGTTAGTGTTCTAGGCTCGCGTCTCTAGCACGGTCTAGCCTAGGACCAACCTGATCTGCAAATCGTTGAGCGTTTATTCAACTTTGCATCTCTAAATTGATTATTGCTGACCCTTTTTGCTACCATATTATAAGCCTTCCCAGCTCCACATACATCTACATCGTGCGTTTGACTCTCCACAGTAATCGCTCTATCCAAGCTTTGAGAGTTTTGACTACATCGGTTGCCGATCACCGCTTTCTTCTTTGGGTAAGAACTGGTAAGAATTTGAGATTTGCTTGACGGATTTGTGACTGTCCACCACACCACCACCACCACTTCCTAGTAGTCTGTCGAATCATATTCTTGTGTGTTTCTTTTGCTGCTGATGAGGACATCAATACCATTGTTACACCCACAGCCCCTACTGCTACATATACTGGACCAATTACTAGAGCTCGCGCACGCCAATTGAATTATCAGGTACTTTCGTTTCTTGGTAACGATTCCAATGTTCATGAGAATATGATGCTGCCTAAATTGGATACATTTGTTTTGCTTACAAATGAAGGGCCTACCATGGACAAGAAAGATGAACCTTGGAGCAAGTTCAAGCATGGAGATGTTGGCATGCTAAGGAGAACAAGAACGGAGTTACAAGTGATGATTCGGGACTTTGAAGCCACCCTAATGAGTGCATGAGGCCTTGGACGAAATATACAAGATGCCACTTCATAATATGCGTCCATAGGCTATTCTAGGTGCTGCGTCACCTTATTATTGGGCCAGGCCCATGTAATTTCGAAATACTTAAGTATAGTCTGTTTTTAGAGTCCGTATGTGTGGGGAAACAAGAGTTAGGGTTGATTTCGGACCCCTCCACCAAGGGCCACGAAATTCCCCCCTCTTCCTCCATATATACAGCCCTTAGGGCACCGTTTAGACCTTGGGTTTTGTTTAGATTAAAAGTTCGCCATAGCTGCAACTTCGCGTGCCGTTTGTGTTCAACGACCGGACAAAGGCGTCCACAGAACCCCACCTTGATCAATAAAGCTTTCATCTTATATTCGCAATATTCAGATTGCAATCTCAGTTTCTTGCTTGTTCTTCGTTTGCTCGCGAGAAACAGGCCCTCGTGGTCGGAGTTGATCGTGCTCGGCGTGGTCAATAACCCTCGGAAGTTGGTTTAGCGATTGCTAAAGGCGCTGACGTCCTCGACGTTAAATGAGTCGGATCGTCAAGGTCGACTCCCACGAAACGATAGCCACCATCTCATCGAAACATCGGGACACCTTTGCCTCTATCAAGTGGTATCAGATTTTCAGGTTGCTCGGTGAGATTTTACAGTTTTCCGTAGTTTAGATCGAGTCATTCTTCATACCTATAGTCCACGAAAAAGCCACAAAAAAAATTAGGGTTAGTTCATCATATCCGAACCAATCGAGCCTTTGCATAATCTTTTTAGGGTTTTGCTTTGTTGAATTTGCGGTTTGCGTAAATCGTGTCTAATTCTTTGGTCTTAGCGTCTAGTCTTTTAGAGTTTCGAGTTACGGTCATAAGTTGTCACGCCGCCACCGCACCATCATCATCGCCCGCCACCTACCATCACCGCTCCGAATCCGTATCCATATACCACCACCAATCCGTGTCCATATACCACCACCGATCCATATCCATATACTACCACCGCCACCACCACCGCTGCCATATACCACCACCATATATCCACCACCAATCCGAGTTCTTCTCATATTAGGTTTGTTTTCGAGATCCATCTAGTTTCCGATTCGTGTTTCCTAGCCGGAGTAGGTTTCGGAAAAAAAAGAGTCTGAAACCACCCTCCGTTTAGGCCCAAAATTTTCCGAAAACGCACTTGTCGAAAAAATTTTACGGCTATCCTATTTTTAGGTGTTTCTAAGTGTATTGAGGCGATCATTTGTTATAGAAAGTTTTTTGACCCGTTTCAGTTTTTGGGTCCGGCGGTCAAAAAAAAAATTGGTCGAAAAAATTTCGTGCCCATCCTGTCAGTTTGACCTGGGAAGAGTTTTGAGACACTCGCCATTATAGTGATTTTTCGCAAAAAAAAAAAGAGCAGCGCAAAAAAAAAAAAAGCAGCGCAAAAAAAAAAAGAGCGAAAAAAAAAATCCAGAGTGTGCTTTTCCCTTGTTTACGTGCAGCGCCGTGATTTTGTTAGTGTTCTAGGCTCGCGTCTCTAGCACGGTCTAGCCTAGGACCAAAGACAAGATCTGCGTCGTTGAGCGTTTATTCAACTTTGCATCTCTGAATTGATTATTCTTGACCCTTTTTGCTACCATATTATAAGCCTTCCCAGCTCCACATACATCTACATCGTATGCGTTTGACTCTCACAGTAATCGCTCTATCCAAGCTTTGAGAGTTTTGACTACATCGGTTGCCGATCACCGCTTTCTTCTTTGGTAAGAACTGGTAAGAATTTGAGATTTGCTTGACGGATTTGTGATCTGTCCACCACACAACCACCACCACTTCCTAGTAGTCTGTCGAATCATATTCTTGTGTGTTTCTATTGTCGCTAACCATGGCAGGATCACAAGCCGACGAGACTATTTGGGAGAACATGACAAACAAAGCGCTACATGATAAGTTTCAACAAATGATGAGTGGGCAGGTGGACGATGTGCTAAATAGATTTGAAGAGGCCATGGAGAAGATAGATGGCATTGAGAAGGCGTTCGAAACAAAGCTCGATAACAAGTTTAATGAATTGCTCGCGCGTCTACCACCACCACCACCGGCGGCACCTAACACACCTCTACTACAACAACAAGGACTACCTCCATATCACGAAACAGCCCTCCGCCGAGCTTCCCGTGTCCCTCTTCAGCCTGGCCAAGCTGCTGGTGCTGCTGTTGATACTTCTGTGGCTCCTGCTGCTGCGGTGGGGGAGGATGATTATGTGAGAGATTACGAGGATGAGGTTGATCAACATCGAACTACGTGCAACTACCCGGCACCACAACCACCAGGTCGTCCACATGCAAATAATGGCAATGTTCGGGCTCCCCTTCAGTGCGAGATCATGACCATCTCCCTAAACTGAAATTGAATATTCCACCATTTGAGGGTAGATATGTTCCTGATATATATCTTACTTGGGAGTTAGAAACTGAACAACGATTTACATGTTTACAATATCCTGAGGAGAGACGTGTTCTTGCTGCTGTTTGTGCTTTCACTAGCTTTGCATGTGTTTGGTGGTCTAAACATTGTAGATTATATCATGTTCCAGCTACTTGGGCTGCTTTGAAAACTGCTATGCGTACTCGTTGGGTTCCACCATATTATCAACGTGAATTACTTCAAAAATTGCAGCGCTTAAGACAAGGAAAAAATTCGGTAGAAGAATATTATCAGGAATTACAAACTGGCTTGATTAGATGTGGTATTGTTGAGGAGAATGAAGCTATGCTTGCATGTTTTCTTGGTGGATTAAATAGAGAGATTCAGACCATTCTAGACTACAAGGATTATAATAATATCACTCGATTATTCCATCTTGCTTGTAATGCTGAACGTGAATTGCAGGATCGGCGTTGGCCTTGAACTAACTTTTCTGCAGGTCGACCTTCATCATGGACACCACGTGCATCATCTACTTCCACACGTTCTACTACACCGGCACCTCCGTGGCTGCCACCTCCAACCGTGATACAAGAAAGCGTGCACAACCACCACTATACGCCAAGAGCACACTGCCGGGCCTACACAGCTCTTCTTCTTCCATGGCGTCAACAGGGCACACAAGTGATATTATTTGTCGTCGTTGTAAGGGAAGAGGACATTTTTGAGAGAATGCCAATCTCAGCGTGTGATGATTGCTACCGAGGATGGTGGGTATGAGTCCGCTAGTGACTATGATGAAGAGACTTTGGCTCTTATTACACATGAAGAACACGGTGGAGATGATTACGATCATGACACGCAATACATGGCTCTTTGAAGATCTTTGTGGTATGAATGTTTAGTTGCTCAACGTGTTTTGAGTGTGCAGGTTACACACGCCGAGCAAAATCAGAGACATAACTTGTTCCATACAAAGGGAGTTGTGAAGGAACGTTCTATTCAAGCGTCATCATAGATGGAGGGAGCTGCAACAACTTGGCTAGCATGGATATGGTGGAGAAGCTTTCTCTCACCACAAGACCACATCCACATCCTTACTACATCCAATGGTTCAACAACAGCGGCAAGGTTAAGGTAACACGTCGCTCGTGTGTATTTTAGTATCTCTACATATGCTGATTATGTTGATTGTGATGTGGTACCTATGCAAGCATGTTCCTTATTACTTGGTAGACCATGACAATTTGATAAATTTTCTGTACACCATGGTAGAAACAATCAGTATACTCTTGTTCACAAGGATAAAAATATTACTTTGCTTCCTATGACTCCTGATTCCATTTTGAAAGATGATATTAATAGAGCTAATAAAGCAAAACAGGAGAAAAATAAGAGTGAAAATCAGATTGTGGCAAAAGAATTTGAGCAACAAATGAAGCCTAATAATAAACCATCTAATGTTGCTTACGAAATTAAACTGAAAAGTGCATGTTTATTTGCCACCAAATCTGATATTGATGAGCTAGATTCTAGCAAATCTGTTTGCTATGCTTTTGTGTGCAAAGAGGCATTATTTTCATTCGAGGACGTACCTTCCTCTTTGCCCCCGCTGTCACTAACATTTTGCGGGGAGTTCACGACGTCTTCCCACAAGACGTGCCACCGGGATTACCACCTATTCGAGGGATTGAGCATCAAATTGACTTAATTCCGGTGCATCGCTACCAACCGCGCACCATACCGTACCAATCCGGAGGAGAGCGAAGGAGATTATGCGTCAAGTACAGAGCTGCTCGACAAAGGTTATATACGCGAATCTCTTAGTCCTTGTGCTGTTCCTATTATACTAGTGCCTAAAAAGGATGGTACGTCGGCGTATGTGTGTTGATTGTAGAGGCATTAATAATATTACTATTCGTTATCGTCATCCTATTCCTAGGCTAGATGATATGCTTGATGAATTGAGTGGCTCTACAATATTCTCCAAAGTTGATTTGCGTAGTGGATACCATCAAATTTGTATGAAATTGGGAGATGAATGGAAAACAGCATTTAAAACTAAGTTTGGATTATATGAGTGGTTAGTCATGCCTTTTGGGTTAACTAATGCACCTAGTACTTTCATGAGATTAATGAGCGAAGTTTTACGTGCTTTCATTGGACGATTTGTGGTAGTTTACTTTGATGATATACTGATTTATAGCAAATCCTTGGAAGAACATTTGGAACATTTACGTGCTGTTTTTAATGCTCTACGTGATGCACGTTTGTTTGGTAACCTTGGGAAGTGCACCTTTTGCACCGACCGAGTATCTTTTCTTGGCTATGTTGTTACTCCACAGGGAATCGAAGTTGATAAAGCCAAGATTGAAGCTATTGAGAGTTGGCCGCAGCCCAAAACGGTCACACAAGTGAGGAGTTTTCTTGGACTCGCTGGTTTCTATAGGCGTTTTGTGAGAGAGTTTAGCACCATTGCTGCACCTCTCAATGAGCTTACAAAGAAGGATGTGCCTTTTGTTTGGGGTACCGCAGGAAGAAGCCTTCACGGTATTGAAAGATAAGTTGACACATGCTCCTTTACTCCAACTTCCCGACTTTAATAAGACTTTTGAGCTTGAATGTGATGCTAGTGGAATTGGATTAGGAGGTGTGTTATTACAAGATGGCAAACCTGTTGCATACTTTTACGAAAAATTGAGTGGGCCTAGTCTGAACTATTCTACTTATGACAAAGAATTATATGCTCTTGTTAGGACTTTAGAGACATGGCAACATTATTTATGGCCCAAAGAATTTGTTATACATTACGATCATGAATATTTGAAACAAATTAAAATAAAAGATAAACTGAATCGAAGACATGCTAAATTGTTAGAATACATTGATACTTTCCCGTATGTCATAAAACACAAGAATGGAAAAGAAAATGTTATTGCTGATTCTTTGTCTAGTCGATATACTATGCTTTCAAAACTTGACTTCAAAATATTTGGTTTGGAGACCATCAAAGATCAATATGTGCATGATGCTGATTTTAAAGATGTAATGCAGAATTGTAAAGAAGGAAGAACATGGAACAAGTTCGTTATTAATGATGGTTTTTTGTTCCGTGCTAACAATCAATGCATTCTGCTAGCTCTGTTAGTCTTTTGTTGTTGCGAGGCGCATGGAGGAGGCTTAATGGGACACTTTGGCGTCAAAAAGGCGGAGGATATACTTGCTACACATTTCTTTTGGCCAAAGATGAGGCGGGATGTTGAGCTTTTTGTTGCTCATTGCACTACCTGTCAAAAAGCTAAGTCACGACTCAATCCTCATGGTTTATATATGCCTTTGCACTGTGCCTAGTATTCCTTGGGAGGATATATCTATGGACTTTGTTTTAGGTTTACCTCGAACAAAGAAGGGAGGGATAGCATATTTGTTGTCGTGGATAGATTCTAGAAAATGGCACACTTTATACCATGTCATAAAAGCAATGATCTTGTTAATGTTGCTGATTTGTTCTTTCGTGAAATTATTCGCTTGCATGGTGTGCCAAATACTATTGTTTCAGATCGTGATACTAAATTTCTTAGCCACTTTTGGAGATGTTTATGGGCTAAGTTGGGGACTAAACCGCTTTTTAGTACTACTTGTCACCCCCAAATGATGGACAAACTGAAGTAGTCAATAGAACATTGTCTACTATGCTTAGGGCTGTTTTGAAGAATAATAAGAAAATGTGGGAAGAATGCTTGCCTCATATTGAATTTGCTTATAATCGTTCATTGCATTCTACTACTAAGATGTGCCCTTTTGAAATTGTGTATGGCTTCCTACCTCGTGCACCTATTGATTTGTTGCCTCTTCCATCTTCGGAGAAGGTTAATTTTGATGCTAAAGAACGTGCTGAATTGATTTTAAAAATGCATGAGTTAACTAAGGAAAACATTGAGCGTATGAATGCTAAATATAAACTTCTGGAGATAAGGGTAGAAAACATGTTGTCTTTGCACTGGAGATCTTGTTTGGTTACATTTGCGTAAGGATAGGTTTCCTAAATTGCGCAAATCAAAGCTAATGCCACGTCTTGATGGTCCATTTAAGGTGTTAGAGAAAATAAATGATAATGCATATAAACTTGAGCTGCTGCAGATTTTGGGGTTAGTCCCACTTTTAACATTGCAGATTTGAAGCCTTATTTGGGTGAGGAAGATGAGCTTCCGTCGAGGGCGACTTCATTTCAAGAAGGGAGGATGATGAGGACATCAATACCATTGTTACACCCACAGCCCTGCGTGACTATACATCTTGGACCAATTACTAGAGCTCGCGACGCCAATTGAATTATCGTGTACTTTCGTTTCTTGGTAACGATTCCAATGTTCATGAGAATATGATGCTGCCTAAATTGGATACATTTGTTTTGCTTACAAATGAAGGGCCTACCATGGACAAGAAAGATGAACCTTGGAGCAAGTTCAAGCATGGAGATGTTGGCATGCACAAGGAGAACAAGAACGGAGTTACAAGTGATGATTCGGGACTTTGAAGCCACCCTAATGAGTGCATGAGGCCTTGGACGAAATATACAAGATGCCACTTCATAATATCGTCCATAGGCTATTCTAGGTGCTCGCGTCACCTTATTATTGGGCCAGGCCCATGTAATTTCGAAATACTTAAGTATAGGCTGTTTTAGAGTCCGTATGTGTGGGGAAACAAGAGTTAGGGTTGATTTGGACCCCTCCACCAAGGGCCACGAAATTCCCCCTCTTCCTCCATATATACAGCCCTTAGGGCACCGTTTAGACCTTGGGTTTTGTTTAGATTAAAAGTTCGCCATAGCTGCAACTTGGCGTGCATTTCGTTTGTGTTCAGCGACGAGACAAAGGCGTCCACAGAACCCCACCTTGATCAATAAAGCTTGCATCTGATATTCGCAAAATTCAGATTGCAAACTCAGTTTCTTGCAATTTCTTCGTTTGCACGCAGGAAACAGGCTTTCGTGGTCAGGTTTATCGTGCTCCGGCGTGGTCAATAACCCTCGGAAGTTGGTTTAGCGATTGCTAAGGCGCTGACGTCTCGCCGCGTTAAGTAGTCGGATCGTCAAGGTCGACTCCCACAGAAACGATAGCCACCATCTCATCGAAACATCGGGACACCTTTGCCTCTATCACTAACCATGGCAGGATCACAAGCCGACGAGACTGACTGGGAGAACATGACAAACAAAGCGCTACATGATAAGTTTCAACAAATGATGAGTGGGCAGGTGGAAGATGTTCTAAATAGATTTGAAGAGGCCATGGAGAAGATAGATGGCATTGAGAAGGCGTTCGAAACAAAGCTCGATAACAAGTTTAATGAATTGCTCGCGCGTCTACCACCACCACCACCGGCTGCACCTAATGCACCTCTACAACAACAACAACAATGACTACCTCCACATCGCGAAGCAGCCCTCCACCGAGCGAGCCGTGTCCCTCTTCACTGGCCAAGCTGTGGTGGCTTTGTTGATACTTCGTGGCTCCTGCTGGCGATGTGGGGAGGATGATTATGTGAGAGAGTACGAGGATGAGGTTGATCAACTTGAACTACGTGCAACTACCAGCACCACAACCACCGCACCACAACCACCCGGTCGTCCACATGCAAATAATGGCAATGTTAGGGCTCCCCCCTCAGTGCGAGATCATGACCATCTCCCTAAATTGAAGTTGAATATTCCACCATTTGAGGGTAGATATGTTCTGATATATATCTTACTTGGGAGTTAGAAACTGAACAACGATTTACATGTTTACAATATCACGAGGAGAGACGTGTTCCCGCTTTGTTTGTGCTTTCACTAGCTTTGCATGTGTTTGGTGGTCTGAACATTGTAGATTATATCCTGTTCCAGCTACTTGGGCTGCTTTGAAAACTGCTATGCGTGCTCGTTGGGTTCCACCATATTATCAACGTGAATTACTTCAAAAATTGCAGCGCTTAAGACAAGGAAAAATTCGGTGAAAGAATATTATCAGGAATTACAAACTGGCTTGATTAGATGTGGTATTGTTGAGGAGAATGAAGCTATGCTTGCACGTTTTCTGGGTGGATTAAATAGAGATATTCAGACCATTCTAGAGTATAAGGAGTATAATAATATCACTCGATTATTCCATCTTGCTTGTAAAGCTGAACGTGAAGTGCAGGATCGACATGCGTTGGCGCGGACTAACTTTTCTGCAGGTCGACCTTCATCATGGACACCACGTGCATCATCTACTTCCACGTTCTACTACACGGCACCTCCTTCGCTGCCACCTCCAACCGTGATACAAGCGAGGCACAACCACCACTATACGCCAAGAGCGCTTTTCTTTGGGCCTACAGAGCTCTTCTTCTTCCATGGCGTCAGCAGGGCACACAAGTGATATTATTTGTAAATCGTTGTAAGGGAAGAGGACATTTTGCGAAGAATGCCAATCTCAGCGTGTGATGATTGCTCACGAGGATGGTGGGTATGAGTCCGCTAGTGACTATGATGAAGAGACTTTGGCTCTTATTACACATGAAGAACATGGTGGAGATGATTTTGATCATGAGACGCAATACATGGCTGCTTTGAAGATCTTTGACAGGTATGAATGTTTAGTTGCTCAACGTGTTTTGAGTGTGCAGGTTACACAAGTGAGCAAAATCGGAGGCATAACTTGTTCCATACAAAGGGAGTTGTGAAGGAACGTTCTATTCAGCGTCATCATAGATGGAGGAGCTGCAACAACTTGGCTAGCATGGATATGGTGGAGAAGCTTTCTCTCACCACAAGACCACATCCACATCCTTACTACATCCAATGGTTCAACAACAGCGGCAAGGTTAAGGTAACACGTCTTTGTTCGTGTGTATTTTAGTATCTCTACATATGCTGATTATGTTGATTGTGATGTGGTACCTATGCAAGCATGTTCCTTATTACTTGGTAGACCATGGCAATTTGATAAAATTTCTGTACACCATGGTAGAAACAATCAGTATACTCTTGTTCACAAGGATAAAAATATTACTTTGCTTCCTATGACTCTGATTCAATTTTGAAAGATGATATTAATAGAGCTAATAAAGCAAAACAGGAGAAAAATAAGAGTGAAAATCAGATTGTGGCAAAAGAATTTGAGCAACAAATGAAGCCTAATAATAAACCATCTAATGTTGCTTCTGAAATTAAACTGAAAAGTGCATGTTTACTTGCCACCAAATCTGATATTGAGGAGCTAGATTCTAGCAAATCTGTTTGCTATGCTTTTACGTGCAAAGAGGCATTATTTTCATTCGAGGACATGCCTTCCTCTTTGCCCCTGCTGTCACTAACATTTTGCAGGAGTTCGGACGTCTTCCCACAAGGCGTGCCAAGGATTACCACCTATTCGAGGGATTGAGCATCAAATTGACTTAATTCCCGGTGCATCGCTACCCAACCGTGCACCATACCGTACCAATCCAGAGGAGACGAAGGAGATTATGCGTCAAGTAGAGGAGCTGCTCGACAAAGGTTATATACGCGAATCTCTTAGTCCTTGTGCTGTTCCTATTATACTAGTGCCTGAAAAGGATGGTACGTCGCGTATGTGTGTTGATTGTAGAGGCATTAATAATATTACTATTCGTTATCGTCATCCTATTCCTAGGCTAGATGATATGCTTGATGAATTGAGTGGCTCTACAATATTCTCCAAAGTTGATTTGCGTAGTGGATACCATCAAATTCGTATGAAATTGGGAGATGAATGGAAAACAGCATTTAAAACTAAGTTTGGTTTATATGAGTGGTTAGTCATGCCTTTTGGGTTAACTAATGCACCTAGTACTTTCATGAGACTAATGAGCGAAGTTTTACGTGCTTTCATTGGACGATTTGTGGTAGTCTATTTTGATGATATCTTGATTTATAGCAAATCTTTGGAAGAACATTTGGAACATTTACGTGCTGTTTTTAATGCTCTACGTGATGCACGTTTGTTTGGTAACCTTGGGAAGTGCACCTTTTGCACCGACCGAGTATCTTTTCTTGGCTATGTTGTTACACCACAGGAATTGAAGTTGATAAAGCCAAGATTGAAGCTATTGAGAGTTGGCCGCAGCCCAAATCGGTCACACAAGTGAGGAGTTTTCTTGGACTCGCTGGTTTCTATAGGCGCTTTGTGAGAGACTTTAGCACCATTGCTGCACCTCTCAATGAACTTACAAAGAAGGATGTGCCTTTTGTTTGGGGTACCGCACAGGAAGAAGCCTTCACGGTATTGAAAGATAAGTTGACACATGCTCCTTTACTCCAACTTCCCGACTTTAATAAGACTTTTGAGCTTGAATGTGATGCTAGTGGAATTGGATTAGGAGGTGTGTTATTACAAGATGGCAAACCTGTTGCATACTTTTACGAAAAATTGAGTGGGCCTAGTCTGAACTATTCTACTTATGACAAAGAATTATATGCTCTTGTTCGGACTTTAGAGACATGGCAACATTATTTATGGCCCAAAGAATTTGGTATACATTCCGATCATGAATCTTTGAAACATATTAAAAGTCAAGCTAAACTAAATCGTAGACATGCTAAATGGGTTGAATTCATTGAGACTTTCCCTTATGTCATTAAACACAAGAAGGGTAAAGAAAATGTTATTCTTGATGCTTTGTCTCGTCAGCTATACTATGCTTTCACAACTTGACTTCAAAATATTTGGTTTGGAGACCATCAAAGATCAATATGTGCATGATGCTGATTTTAAAGATGTAATGCAGAATTGTAAAGAAGGAAGAACATGGAACAAGTTCGTTATTAAGGATGGTTTTGTGTTCCGTGCTAACAAGCTATGCATTCACCGCTAGCTCTGTTCGTCTTTTGTTGTTGCAGAGGCGCATGGAGGAGGATTAATGGGACACTTTGGCGTGAAGAAGACGGAGGATATACTTGCTACACATTTCTTTTGGCCAAAGATGAGACGGGATGTTGAGCGTTTTGTTGCTCGCTGCACTACATGTCAAAAAGCTAAGTCACGACTCAATCCTCATGGTTTATATATGCCTTTGCTGTACCTAGTGTTCCTTGGGAGGATATATCTATGGACTTTGTTTTAGGTTTACCTCGAACAAAGAAGGGGAGGATAGCATATTTGTTGTCGTGGATAGATTCTCGAAAATGGCACACTTTATACCATGTCATAAAAGCGATGATCTTTGTTAATGTTGCTGATTTGTTCTTTCGTGAAATTATTCGCTTGCATGGTGTGCCAAATACTATTGTTTCAGATCGTGATACTAAATTTCTTAGACACTTTTGGAGATGTTTATGGGCTAAGTTGGGGACTAAACTGCTTTTTAGTACTACTTGTCACACCCAAAAGGATGGACAAAAAGAACTAGTCAATAGAACATTGTCTACTATGCTTAGGGCTGTTTTGAAGAATAATAGGAAAATGTGGGAAGAATGCTTGCCTCATATTGAATTTGCTTATAATCGTTCATTGCATTCTACTACTAAGATGTGCCCTTTTGAAATTGTGTATGGCTTCCTACCTCGTGCACCTATTGATTTGTTGCCTCTTCCATCTTCGGAGAAGGTTAATTTTGATGCTAAAGAACGTGCTGAATTGATTTTAAAAATGCATGAGTTAACTAAGGAAAACATTGAGCGTATGAATGCTAAATATAAACCTGCTGGAGATAAGGGTAGAAAACATGTTGTCTTTGCACCTGGAGATCTTGTTTGTTTACATTTGCATAAGGATAGGTTTCCTAATTTGCGCAAATCAAAGCTAATTCCAAGTGTATATGGTCCATTTAAGTTGTTAGAGAAAATAAATTATAATGAATATAAACTTGAGCTGCCTGCAGATTTTGGGGTTAGTCCCACTTTTAACATTGCAGATTTGAAGCCTTATTTGGGTGAGGAAGATGAGTTTCCGTCGAGGGCGACTTCATTTCAAGAAGGGGAGGATGATGAGGACATCAATACCATTGTTACACCCACAGCCCTGCTGCTATACATCTTGGACCAATTACTAGAGTTCGCGACGCCAATTGAATTATCGTGTACTTTCGTTTCTTGGTAACGATTCCAATGTTCATGAGAATATGATGCTGCCTAAATTGGATACATTTGTTTTGCTTACAAATGAAGGGCCTACCATGGACAAGAAAGATGAACCTTGGAGCAAGTTCAAGCATGGAGATGTTGGCATGCAAGGGAAACAAGAACGGAGTTACAAGTGATGATTCCAGGACTTTGAAGCCACCCTAATGAGAGCATGAGGCCTTGGACGAAATATACAAGATGCCACTTCATAATATTCGTCCATAGGCTATTCTAGGTGCTGCGTCACCTTATTATTGGGCCAGGCCCATGTAATTTCGAAATACTTAAGTGTAGGCTGTTTTAGAGTCCGTATGTGTGGGGAAACAAGAGTTAGGGTTGGTTTGGACCCCTCCCTCAAGGGCCACGAAATTCCCTCCTCTTTCTCCATATATACAGCCCTTAGGGCGTCGTTTAGACTTTGGGTTTTGTTTAGATCAAAAGTTCGCCATAGCTGCAACTTGGCGTGCCGTTTGTGTTCAACGACCGGACCAAGGCGTCTCGTAACCCCACCTTCATTAATAAAGCTTTCCTCTTATATTCGCAATATCCAGATTGCAATCTTAGTTTCTTGCTTGTTCTTCGTTTGCTCGCAGGAAACAGGCCCTCGTGGTCGAGTTGATCGTGCTCGGCGTGGTCAATAACCCTCGGAAGTTGGTTTAGCGATTGTTAAGGCGCGACGTCTCGCACGTACGTAGTCGGATCGTCAAGGTCGACTCCCACAGAAACGATAGCCACCATCTCATCGAAACATCGGGACACCTTTGCCTCTATCAGTTTGAATGGCTATAGGAGGTGTCGTGCGGACAGCTGCTTGACTGAACGGGAGGCGTGCGAGCGCAGTCTGGTGCCCAGCTGACCGAGAGGCGTGCAAGCTATCCTCCAATGTGCATGCTCACCGGGAAGCGTGCAAGCTGTTCAACGCGAGATTTGTGCATCTCTTCAACGCAAACGGTTCAGATTGAATACGGTATGCATTTTAAAGTCAGACACTACGATTTGTCAAAATATGTAGCTAAAAATCACTAGCACTATCTAATTTTTGCAACTAAAATTCAGTAATTAGGCATAGATTTCATTCATAGATTAAGCGGTCGTTCTCACCTAGAAGCGAGAAAGCCTTTGACCACCGCCTGCCTCGCTCCCACTGGTCTGTATTAATGGCGCGTCAGATCGGCCGCATCCCTCCATCCTCGCCACACACACAATCCTTTCTCTCCACCCGCATCCTCGATGCCGCTCTTAGTCCTCAAAGCCGTTAGTGTATGAGGATGCCGCCGAAGCACCCCATCGGAGGGAGTGGCGACACCGGGGCCGCTAAAGCCCCGGAGCACGGCATGAATATGGAGACAGAGGTTTCCGTCACCACCGACGAGCTGGAAAACGAGGCTCCCAACAAGCAGAGGTGGGTCGAGAAAGAACCGCAAGCGACTGTAGCAGGCCTAGACTTCATCAACAACCTCCCCGATGACATGTTGAGTCATCATATCCCCCCTAGGGCGTGCTAGCCAGGCTTGTGGGACCCTCGGGACTCCGTTTTTCCTACCTGCAACTACATAAATACCATCTCACAGAGAAAAAACTAGAGAGAAGGAATCACCGTGTTTTACAATACAGAGTTGCCACCACCTCCTGTTCTTCACCGGGAGGGATGATCTGGAGTCTGTTCGGGGCTCCAAAGAGGGGGATTCGTCCCCATCATCATCATCAACCCTTCTTCATCAACAATTCCATGATGCTCACCACCGGGAGTAAGTAATTCCGTATTAGGCTTGCTGGATGGTGATGGAGTTGGATGAGATTTGTCATGTAATCGAGTCAATTTGTTAGGGCTTGATCCCTAGTACCCACTATGTTTTGAGATTGATGTTGCTATGACTTTGCTATGCTTAATGCTTGTCACTAGGGCATGAGTGCCATGATTCCAGATCTGAACTTATTATGTTTTTATGAATATAAGCGAGTTTGGATCCTATCTTGCAAGTTGTATGAACCTACTATGTGTTATGATCCGCAGACCCAAAGTGATAACAATTGGGATTCACTCTGGTGATGACCGTAGTATGAGGAGTTCATGTATTCATTGAGTGTTAATGCTTGGTTCTGGTTCTCTATTAAAACGAGCCTTAATATCCCTTAGATTTCCTTATGTACCCTACTGCAACGGGAAGGCAGGACAAAAGATGTTATGCAAGTTCTTATTAAGCACGTATGACTAAATAATGAATACATGCTGATACGTCTCAAACGTATCTATAATTTATAAAGTATTCATGCCATGTTTGCAACAATTTTATATGGTTTTGGTATGATTTGATTAGAACTAACCCAGACTAACACTATTTTTAGCAGAACTAACGTGGTGTCGATTTTGCACAGAAATAAAAGTTCTTGGAATGGGCTGAAAATTTCAGGTGGTTTTTTATGGACCAAAAGATACCCCCAAAGCACCAAAGCTGGACCAGAAGAGTCCCGAGCAATCCACAAGCCAGGGGGCACGCTCTACCCCCCCCCCCCCCCAAGGCATGCTTTGAGCGCTTGTGGGCCCCTCGGCCACCTCCTTGACTTTCCGATGCCAAAAATTCTTATAAATATAGAGACCTCCGAAAATAAACCTAGATCGGAAGTTCCGCCGCCGTAAGCCTCTGTAGCCATGAAAAACCAATTGGGAGCCCGTTTCGGCACCCTGCCGGAGGGGGGAACCATCACCAGAGGCCATCTTCATCATCCCAGTGGTGTCCATGACATGGAGGGAGTAGTTCACCCTCGGGGCTGAGGGTATGTACCAGTAGCTATGTGTTTGATCTCTCTCTTTCTCTCTCGTGTTCTTGATTTGGCATGATCTTGATGTATCGCGAGCTTTGTTACTATAGTTGGATCAAATGGTGTTTCTCCCCCTACCTTCTTGTGATGAATTGAGTCTTGCTCTTTGAGGTTTCGTTATGTTGGATTGAGTATTGGATTTTAGAACACTTGATGTATGTCTTGCGACGGGATATATGTGGTGACAATGGGATGTTCTATTGATTCACTTGATGTACGTTTTGGCAATCAACTCGCGGATTCTTGAGGTGACACTAGAGTAATCTGTGCATAGGGGTTGATGCGCATTTTCGTCCTACATTCTCCGGTAGAAACTTTGGAGTGATTCTTTGTTGCACGTTGAGGGATTGTTATGTGATCCAATTATGTTATCATTGTTGAGAGAATTTGCACTAGTGAAAGTATGAACCCTAGGCGTTGCTTCCAAGCATTGCAATACCGTCTGAGCTCAGTTTTGTTACTAGTTACCTTGTTGTTTTTATATTTTCAGATTACAAAACCCTATATCTACCATTCATATTACACTTGTATCACCATCTCTTCGCCGAAATAGTGCACCTATACAATTTACCATTGTAATGGGTGTGTTGGGGACACAAGAGACTCTTTGTTATTTGGTTGAAGGGTTGTTTAAGAGAGACCATCTTCATCCTATGCCTCCCACAGATTGATAAACCTTAGGTCATCCATTTGACGAAAAATTGCTACTGTCCTACAAAACTCTGCGCTTGGAGGCCCAACACGAGTCTAAAAGAAGAAGGTTGCGTAGTAGACATCAAGCTCTTTTCTGGCGCTGTTTCCCGGGGAGGTTAGTGTTTGAAGGTACATCTTTAGATGTTGCAATTGAATCTTTTAGTTTCTTGTTTTATCACTAGTTTATTTTATAAAATAAAACTACAAAAAATGGAATTGAGGTTGCCTCATATGCTTCATCTTTTTAATGTCTTTCGTGAAAATGATGGAAAGGAAAATTATGCTCAACTATTAGAAGAAGAAGTCAATAAAATGTTTGGCACTAAATATTTGAATGAGGAGCATGCTTGCAATGTTGTTAGTATGAACTCTTTGAATATCCATGATGCTAATGATATGCAAATCCATAAGCTTGGGGATGCTATGTTTGATGAAGATGGTATTTTTTGTCCCCCAAGTTTTGATGAGCAAATAAATTATGATGATAGCATGCCTCCTATTTATGATGATCATACTGATGAAAGTGGGTTTGGAAGAGTGTCAACTCTAGGTAATGATCCCACTATTTTGGAGGGTGTTGAATCTTATAATATTTATGAAAGTGAATTTGGAGAGGTTGTGACTTTATTTAGTGATGAATTCACTATTTCGGAAGAGGTTTCAATTGATTATGAGAACAAAGTTGCTATCTATGATGATTATTGTGATGAAATGTATGCTATAAAGAATAGTGATAACCATGAAACATTTCATCGTGATTTTAGTTTTGAATTGGATTATGCCTCACATGATAGTTATTTTGTTGAGTTTGCTCCCACTACTATTCATGAGAATAAACTTGCTTATGTTGAGAGTAATAAAATTATATGTTGATGTATCATGAAAAGAATTCTTTATGTGATAGTTATATTGTTGAATTCATTCATGATGCTACTGAAAATTACTATGAGAGAGGAACATATGATTTTTCATATTGCAATAATATCAAGTTTCCTCCCTATGTGTTGAAATTTTTGAAGTTGCACTTGTTTTGCCTTCCTATGCTAGTAGATTCTTGCTCCCAAAAATTATTTTCTCACAAAAGCCATATGCATAGGAAGTGGGTTCGAATTAAATGTGCTAGTCATATGCTTCATGATGCTCCCATTATGTTTCAACTCTTATCTTTTACGTGAGCATCATTGAAATCATCATGCCTACCTAAAAAGGCATTAAAGAAAAGCGCTTGTTGGGAGACAACCCAATATTTATACCTACTATTTTTGTGCGTTCAAATGATTAAGCTACTGTAGTAATCATGTTTTATAGCTTTTGTTTAAATAAAGTGCCAAGTAAAGCCTTTGGAATAGTGTGGATGACAGTTGACTTGATTCTCTACAAAAATAGAAACTTGTGTGCCCAGTAACAAAAAAATTCAAAATAACTGGAGCTTCAATTTTTTTTTGAATTTTTTACATATTATTGATATCCAAATTATCTACTTTTTCCTAATTTTTGGAGTAACATAAGTATGGTTGTTGTTCAAATCATTTCAGACTGTTTTATTTTTGGCAGATTCTTTTTTCAATGCATAGTTTACTTGTTTTCTAGTTTCTATGGCTTATATTACTCAATATAAATTGTGGAAATGATAAGGCACAGTAGGAATTGTGTGAGAACAATTATGAATTTTATCTTGACACTACCAAAGTGAATGATTTGTCTTTATCATACTAACCATCTCACGAAGTTTCGTTAAGTTTTGTGTGATTGAAGTTTTCAAGTTTTCGGTGAGATGTCGATATGCGGAGGATAAGGAGTGGCAAGACCCTAAACTTGGGGATTCCCAAGGCACCCCAAGGTAATATGCAAGGAAGATCCAAGAAACATAGCTTGGGGGTGCCCCGGAAGGCATCCCCTCTTTTGTCTTCAACATTATCGATAACCTCACTTGGAGTTATATTTTTATTCATCACATGATATGAGTTTTGCTTCGAGCGTAATTTTTATTTGGATTTACTTGTTGTTATTTATAGTAATGTTTTGCATCTTTTAGTTCAATAAAAAGGTCAAGTATAGCATTTACCATGATTATTTTACAAGTCTATATGTTGCTGTTTTGAAAACATAAAGTTTTTTATCATTGTCTGAATTCTTCGGGAAAGTCAGAACGTGATAAAATCTTGAAACTTTTACACAATGAGTAATAAAAAATCTTCTAGAGTGTGGTAATTTTTCAGAATTTTTGGAATTAGATAAGTATGAATTTTCTTGAATATTTACAGATTGTTCTGTTTAGATAGATTGCTGTTATGTCTGCATATGTTTTCTTGTTAATGATTCTATTTGAGGATAGGATTATTAAATATGCAGAGGTATTTAGTATGCAATGTTAAATAATAATTTTAGTGATTTTCTACAGTGGAGAATGATAAGGTTTTGCATTTGATTTATACTAACTTATCTCATGAGTTCTTGTTGAGTTTTGTGTGGATGAAGTTTTTAAGAATTAGGGAAACTGTGATATGAGAGGAATTAAGGAGACAAAGGAGCTCAATCTTGGGGATGCCCAAGGCATCCGTATTTAATATTTCAAGAAGTCTCAAGCATCCAAGCTTGGGGTTGCCCTGGTTGGCATCCCACCTTTCTTCTTCAACAATGATCGGTCAGTTTTGGTTAAGCCTAAGTTTTTGCTCTTCCACTACTAGGGAAACCTTATTCACTAAATATTACAAGCAGTGCGTTTTAAAATAAGGCGCTACTGCTACTTAGCAGTAGCGCGTGGCATCAAACCTCGCTACTGATATACACGTAGCAGTAGTGTCGTGGAATTGTCACGACAGATGTCCTAGCAGAAGGACTTAGTCGCGGAGCCATCGCGACGAGGTTAGCTTGAAGGGGTTAAACGGGACAAAGGACACAAGGAGTTTATACTGGTTCGGCCCGTTGCGGTGAAGGTAAAGGCCTAATCCAGTTTGAGGTGGTATTGCTTATGTTTCGATTACTAGGGAGCGAATACAATTGACCTAGCTTTCGATCTGTTGTCTCTTGCCCTAAGCCGCCGCCGGGTCGTCCCTTTATATAAACAGTTTGACGCCCCACGGCTCACGAAGTCCCGGTCGGCTCATACATAACGTGTCCGGCTCGGTGACTAACTATTGCCTTACAATACAAGTCATACACATATGGCGGTTTACACCTATGGGCCTTAAACCACCTGTGGGCTTTGGGCTCTTAGCAAGTCTGCTTCATGAACCGCCATCTTCAACATCTTCACGGGCCTTCTCTTGATGAACCGCCATTGGTATAACCCGGCCCCTCCTGTGCGGGTCATACCAAATAGTCATACCCCAACATTAGGCCCCAGGTTGACTTGAACTTGCTCATGTCAATCTTCAACACTTAGAAAAAAATCCTTATTCATTTATTCTTGCGAGATCTTGTAACCCGCCATGACGTCATCTCCTGGGATTGTGGTAACCCGCCATGACATCACCTGTCAATAATATTACACAAGGCCCAAATCTTAATAAATCTTCTCTTTTAACGATCCTCCAAAAATCGAGGCGTTTGCGCCGTCACATATCCATTTTTGGTCTCCTCGATTCCCGCGCATGCCACTTATCCTTCCAGCCTTATAAATAGGACCAGGGGTCCCTTTTCGCTCTCCCCCTTTGCCTTCTCGTCTTCAACCTTTCTCTCTTTCTCGCGACGCATCTGCATATTTGAACACCGCCGCCGCCAACCTCGTCAACTTCCTTGATCCCGGCCGCTGCATCGACCTGAACGAGACCAGAGAACTGCGGCGCCTCTCCATTGCTCAGTGGATCCAGTAAGCACCTCTCCTTTCTCAACTGTAGATCTCCATTAGGGTTTTCTGAAGTTCTTAGGAGTTTGTCGTTGTTATTCATCATACCTCTGCTTGATCCTTTCTTTGATCCAAAAAATAGCTTTTGAAATATGCGGAAACTATTCTGTACCTTATCTTAATCACTGAATATGCTTCCCAGATGCAGAAATCTTGCCAATATACTAGTTCCTCTGCTGCTGCAATATTAGGTTTTGATTTTATTTTCTTTTCCGAACAGCGGCAGATCCAAAATTAACTGCACCAATCTGTAAAACATGTTTATCCAACACATAGCAGAATTCGCTCTTGATAGATCTTAAATACCATTACTGTCACGGCGGCTTACATCACCAGTTATAATTAGTCATATGTCATTAGGCCCCGTTTAAGCCGCCAATGTGAATATATGCTGCAGCGTTCATCTCCGGCTTAACAAATCGACTTAAACCGGAAAATTTTCTTTCTTTTAGGCTTGTTCCCTTACAATGTCGAAGACATTCACCTCATGTAATTGGGTTCCCTCTATTGTCACCGAGTGCATGCTCGAGGACTTTGTCAAAGTTGGCCTTTTACTAGCAAAAAACATCATGCATTGGCGTGCTCACAAACCAAATGAGAAAAAACCTCAGCCGCAGGATGGTGAGATCATTGTTTTTAATGATCATATGAACCGGGGCTTCTCACCACCTAGGTCCAAATTTTTTTGAGACGTTCTGCATTTCTTTCAACTTCATCCTCAAGACATCGGACCCAATTCCGT
Source organism: Aegilops bicornis (assembly GCA_021605145.1). Lineage (NCBI taxonomy): Eukaryota > Viridiplantae > Streptophyta > Magnoliopsida > Poales > Poaceae > Aegilops > Aegilops bicornis. The sequence continues at coordinate 371,243,697 of CM038671.1, forward strand.
GTCAAACATCTGCACTTTTAAAGTCTTTTGCAAAGTATACCTTCAAGAAGAACCCAGTGTTGAACTCTTCAGGGAATATTTTTATCTGAACCGGCAAAATGAGTATACTAATGGACCCAGCTTAGAACTTGGTGGGGTCTCAATTCAACGGAGAAGAGATGCTATCTTCCCCTATGCTCGCCTGCCGAGTCACCCCAAGGATTGAAACCAAACATGGTTCTATTGTAGAGATACTTCTCCGGCTAATGAGAATCCACTGTCGGGTTATCAAACTGAACGGCTCAACCCCAAACATCATCTTCCCGAATGGATTACCACTTCTGAACGTGCAAAGCTTGCACCCACTATCTCAAAGGTCAAGGCCCTGCCGGGAACTGGGTTAACTGGTATCGACTTGGTTCGGTGCTGGGTTTCTTCGAGAATCATACCCTTGAGCCGCCGATGACCCACAAGTATAGGGGATCTATCGTAGTCCTTTTGATAAGTAAGAGTGTCGAACCCAACGAGGAGCAGAAGGAAATGATAAGCGGTTTTCAGCAAGGTATTCTCTGCAAGTACTGAAATAAGTGGTAACAGATAGTTTTGAGATAGGATATTTGTAACGAGCAACAAGTAACAAAAGTAAATAAAGTGCAGCAAGGTGGCCCAATCCTTTTTGTAGCGAAGGACAAGCCTGGACAAACTCTTATAATAGGAAAAGCGCTCCCGAGGACACATGGGAATATCGTCAAGCTAGTTTTCATCACGTTCATATGATTCGCGTTCGGTACTTTGATAATTTGATATGTGGGTGGACTGGTGCTTGGGTGCTGTTCTTACTTGAACAAGCATCCCACTTATGATTAACCTCTATTGCAAGCATCCGCAACTACAACAAAAGTATTAGGGTAAACCTAACGAGCATGAAACATATGGATCCAAATCAGCCCTTACGAAACAACGCATAAACTAGGGTTTAAGCTTCTATCACTCTAGCAACCCATCATCTACTTATTACTTCCCAATGCCTTCCTCTAGGCCCAAATAATGGTGAAGTGTTATGTAGTCGACGTTCACATAACACCACTAGAGGCTAGACAACATACATCTCATCAAAATATCGAGCGAATACCAAATTCACATGACTACTAATAGCAAGACTTCTCCCATGTAAATGGGAACAAACGTAACTACTCACAAAACATATTCATGTTCATAATCAGAGGGTATTAATATGCATAAAGGATCTGAACATATGATCTTCCACCAAATAAACCAACTAGTATCAACTACAAGGAGTAATCAACACTACTAGCAACCTACTAGTACCAATCCCGGACTTGGAGACAAGAATTGGATACAAGAAACGAACTAGGGTTTTGAGAGGAGATGGTGCTGGTGAAGATGTTGATGGAGATTGCCCTCTCCCGGTGAGAAGATCGTTGGGGATGACGTTGGTGATGATTTCCCCCTCCCGGAGGGAAGTGTCCCAGCAGAACAGCTCTGGGAGCCCTAGATTGGTTCCATGAGGTTCCGCCTCGTGGCGGCGGAGTTTCGTCCCGAAAGGTTGCTTATGATTTTTTCCTTGACGAAAGACCTCATATAGCAGAAGATGGGCATCGGAGGGCCACCAGGGGGCCCACGAGGTAGGGGGCGCGCCCAGGGGGGTAGGGCGCGCCCCCACCCTCGTGGCCAGGTGGGGGCCCCTCTGGTGAACTTCTTCCGCTGGATATTTTTTATTATTTCCCAAAATGACTTTCGTGGAGTTTCAGGACTTTTGGAGTTGTGCAGAATAGGTCTCTAATATTTGCTCCTTTTCCAGCCGAATTCCAAACCGGCATTCTCCCTCCCTATGTAAACCTTGTAAAATAAGAGAGAATAGTCATAATATTGTGACATAACGTGTAATAACATCCCATAATGCAATAAATATCGGTATAAAAGCATGATGCAAAATGGACGTATCAAATCCCCCAAGCTTAGACCTCGCTTGTCCTCAAGCGAAAGCCGATAACGATAAATATGTCCCCATGTTTAGAGGTAGAGGCGTCGATAAAAATAAAATATGGACACGAAGGCATCATGATTATTCTCATAACAGTAACATATATAGATATTGTCATATGATTTCTTATGTTCAAGTAATAATCCATTCACGATGCAGAGTACGAATCATAAACTTTATTGAGAACAAACAAACTATAGTCTCAGTCATTGAAGCAATTGCAATTTATCATAACATCAGAAAGAGTCTACGTCAGAGCTTAATAGCAAGTCCACATACTCAACTATCATTTAGTCCTTCATAATTGTTAACACTCACGCGATACTTGTGGTTACGGAGTTTCGGACACAGAGACAGATAGGGGCTTATAGTTTCGCCTCCCAACCTTTTACCTCAAGGGTAATGTCAACAATAATAACTCATGCCCCCTACATCTAATTAGATATATCAATCAGGATCTTTCCAACACACCGTGCTTGCCAAAGGACAAAATGTAAAAAGGAAAGGTGAAGATCACCATGACTCTTGCATAAGGTAGAAGATAATAATAAAAGATAGGCCCTTCGCAGAGGGAAGAAGAGGTTGCCATGTTCTTTATGGTTGGATGCACAAAATCTTAATGCGAAAGAACGCCACTTTATATTGCCACTTGTGATATGAACCTTTATTATGCAGTCCGTTGCTTTTATCTCTTCCACATCACAAGATCGTATAAAGCTTATTTCTCCCACACCAATCAATCATACATATTTAGAGAGCAATTTTTGTTGCTTTGCACCGATGACAACTTACTTGAAGGATCTTACTCAATCCATAGGTAGATATGGTGGACTCTCATGGCAAAACTGGTTTAAGGGTTTTGGAAACACAAGTAGTATCTCTACTTGGTGCTGAAAATTTGGCTAGCATGAGGGAGAAAGGCAAGCTCAACATGTTGGAAGATCCATGACAATATACTTTATCTCAGATATAAGAAAACATAACCCATTACATTGTCTTCCTTGTCCAACATCAACTCTTTAGCATGTCATATTTTAATGAGTGCTAACAATCATAAAAGATGTCAATAATAGTATATCTATATGTGAAACCTCTCTTTCCTTATTACTTCCTATTAATTGCAACGATGACCAAAACTATGTTTGCCAACTCCCAACAACTTTCAATCATCATACCCTTTCTATGTGAAGTCATTACTCTCAATAAGATCAATATGAACTCTTTGTTTCTTTTTATTCTTTTTCTTCTTTTCTTTTATTCACTCAAGATCATGGCAAAATAATCAAGCCCTTGACTCAAGCCCTTGATTACATAGAGAGATCATAAAGCAAAAACTCAAAACTAGATCATGCCATAAACTTTATTCTACTAGATCAAGATACTACTAATAGGATTGAACTAAGAAAACGGTAAAGATAGGAGATGTGATGGTGATACGATACGGGGCACCTCCCCAAGCTTGGCAGTTGCCAAGGGGAGTGCCCATACCCATGTGATTATGTCTCCTTTGCTGGTGAAGAAGGTGGTGGTGATGTTGACTTAGTTGATGGCATAGACTTCTCCCTTAATTTGCCCTTGAGGACAGAATTTTGGTCCCTCAAATCATCAATCTCCCACTCTAGGGTTAATATCTTTTTGCATAAGTCCTGCTTATTTTCCTGCAAGAGATGAAAAGTGATAAACTCGATCTTTGGTTTCTTTACCCTATCAGGGAGACTTGACTTTTTGAACTCCACATGCATGTCCCCAGGTTGAGGTAATGGGGCTTCATCTTCATCTGAGCTCGTCTCCTCCTTCCCCTTGGGTTCATAGTCCTCTTCTTCCTCTGTGGTCCAACCATCGTGCTCCACATCTCCATAGACCTTAGGATTTGCTAGGTAATTATCCACATAGATTTCTCCTTCCGAATCCTGGGATGACATGTTGATCTAATCTGCAGTAGGACAACTCGAAACAAGAATAGAGGATATTTGCGTGATACGGGAGTCAAAACCTCTGGGAGAATATATAATGAATTTTTACCGATCAAAATATGTATCGTGCAATAAAATGGAGTCCGGAAGGCACACGGGGTGCCCACGAGGTAGGGAGCGCGCCCAGGAGGTAGGGCGCGCCCTCCACCCTCGTGGGGCCCTCGTGTCCTTCCCGGACTGCTACTTATTTTTCTATTTTTCTAAATATTCCAAGACGGAGAAATATTGCCTTAAAAATTGTTTTGCAGTCGGTTTACTTACCGCATTCACATACCTACTCCTTTTCGAGTGCGAAAGCGTTAGGAAAGTGTCCCTTATGTATTCCTTCGGGGTCACGGTTTCAATAACATTGGTTTAAATATTTATAGGCTTACCTGAGATATAGTGTTTGATTCTTTGACCGTTTACCACCTTCGGATTTGTGCCTTCGAAGTTGTTGATTTTTATGGCACCGCAATGATAGACCTCCTCGATAACGTAGGGTCCTTCCCATTTGGAGAGAAGCTTTCCTGCAAAAAATCTTAAACGAGAGTTGTATAGCAATACATAATCACCTACATTAAACTCACGCTTTTGTATCCTTTTGTCATGCCATCTTTTGACTCTTTCTTTAAACAACTTGGCATTTTCATAAGCTTGGGTTCTCCATTCATCAAGTGAGGTAATATCAAATAACCTCTTCTCACCGGCAAGTTTGAAATCATAGTTGAGCTCTTTAATAGCCCAATAATCCTTATGCTCTAGTTCGAGAGGTAAGTGACATGCTTTTCCATAAACCATTTTATATGGTTACATACCCATAGGATTTTTATATGCAGTTCTATAGGTCCATAATGCATCATCAAGTTTCTTGGACCAATTCTTTCTAGACCTATTAACAGTCTTTTGCAAAATTAATTTGAGTTCTCTATTACTTAATTATACTTGACCACTAGACTGTGGGTGATAAGGAGATGCAATTCTATGATTAACATCATACTTAGCAAGCATTTTACGGCAAGCACCATGAATAAAATGTGAACCACCATCAGTCATTAAATATCTAGGGACTCCAAACCTCGAAAAAATAACTTCCTTAAGCATTTTAATAGAAGTGTTATGATCAGCACTACTAGTTGGAATAGCTTCTACCCACTTAGTAACGTAATCAACAAAGAACTAAAATATGTGTATATCCATTAGAGGCAGGAAAAGGTCCCATATAATCAAAGCCCCAAACATCAAATGGTTCAATAACAAGTGAATAATTCATAGGCATTTCTTGACGTCTACTAATATTACCAATTCTTTGACATTCATCACAAGATAAGACAAACTTACGGGCATCCTTGAAGAGAGTAGGTCAATAAAACCAGATTGCAATACCTTATGTGCAGTTCTATCTCCAGCGTGGTGTCCTCCATAAGCTTCAGAGTGACACTTGTGTAGGATCTGTTCGTGTTCATGCTCAGGTACACAATGCCTAATAACACCATCTACTCCTTCTTTATAAAGATGTGGGTCATCCCAAAAGTAATGTCTCAAATCACAGAAAAACTTTTTCTTTTGCTGGTATGTGAAACTAGGTGGTATAAATTTAGCAACAATGTAATTAGCATAATCTGCATAACAATGGAGTACTACGAGAAGTACTTATGACATTTAATTGCTCATCAGGAAAGCTATCATCAATAGGTAGTGGTCATCAAGAACATTTTCTAACCTAGACAAGTTGTCTGCAACGGGGTTCTCAGCTCCCTTTCAATCAACAATAGGCAAATCAATTTCTTGTAGCAAGAGAACCCATATATTAAGTCTAGGTTTAGCATCTTTCTTATCCATCAGGTATTTAATAGCAGCATGATCAGTGTGAATAGTTACTTTAGAATAAACAATATAAGGTCTGAACTAATCACAAGCAAATACAACTGCTAAGAATTCCTTTTCATTAGTAGCATAATTTCTTTGAGCATTGTCTAGAGTCTTACTAGCATAATGGATAACATTTATTTTCTTATCAACTCTTTGCCCTAGAACAACACCTACAGCATAATCACTGGCATCACACATAATTTCAAAGGGTAAATTCCAATCAGGTGGATGAACAATAGGTGCAGAGATCAATGCTTTCTTATGTATTTCAAAAGCTTCTACACAATCATCATCAAAGACAAATGGTATATCTTTTTGTAATAAGTTGGTCAGAGGTCGAGAAATTTTTGAGAAGTCCTTAATGAACCTCCTATAAAATCCGGCGTGGCCAAGGAAACTTCGTATACCTTTAATGTCCTTGGGACATGTCATCTTTTCAATAGCATCAACCTTGGATTTATCAACTTCAATACCTCTTTCAGAAACTTTATGCCCCAAGACAATGCCTTCATTAACCATAAAGTGGCACTTTTCCCAATTAAAGACAAGATTAGTTTCTTCACATCTCTGCAAAACTCGATCAAGATTGCTCAAGCAATCATCAAAAGAGGATCCATAGACGGAAAAGTCGTCCATGAAAACCTCACAAATCTTCACAAAAGTCAGAGAAAAGTCGTCCATCATGCATCTTTGAAAGGTAGCAGGTGCATTACATAAACCAAAAGGCATACGTCTATAAGCAAAAGTACCAAAAGGGCATGCAAAAGTAGTCTTTGATTGATCTTTAGCCGACACAGGTGTCGGTGTCAAAACCGGCGGATCTCGGGTAGGGGGTCCCGAACTGTGCGTCTAGGCGGATGGTAACAGGAGACAAGGGACACGATGTTTTTACCCAGGTTCGGGCCCTCTTGATGGAGGTAAACCCTACTCTGCTTGATTAATATTGATGATATGGGTAGTACAAGAGTGGATCTACCACGAGATAAAGGAGGCTAAACCCTAGAAGCTAGCCTATGGTATGATTGTTGTTCGTCTCTGGGACTAAAACCCTCCGGTTTATATAGACACCGGATAGGGTTAGGGTTACCTGTAGTCGATTACAATGGTAGGAGATCTACATATTACGTATCGCCAAGCTTGCCTTCCACGCCAAGGAAAGTCCCATCCGGACACGGACGAAGTCTTCAATCTTGTATCTTCATAGTCCAGAGTCCGGCCAATGGTGATAGTTCGACTATCCGGACACCCCTAATCCATGACTCCTCGGTAGCCCTGAACCAGGCTTCAATGGCCAGTCTGGCGCGCATATTATCTTCGGCATTGCAAGGCGGGTTCCTCCTCCGAATACTTCATAGAAGATTTTGAACACAATGATAGTGTCCGGCTCTGCAAAACAAGTTCCACATACTACCGTAGAGAGAATAACCTTTGCACATATCTGTTGACGTATTCCGCGGCGTGACATCACACCACGGCCAGGCCTTTATACGAATCGTTTTTACTGTTCCACCTCAGCGCGTTTAGCGAGGCGGTTTCCTTGGCACGTCTTATCAAAGCGGAGATCGTGCCCCCTTATTCCGGGATTCTCATCAATACGGACGTGGGTAACCCAACCGCGCCATTGATTACGGTGCTTGGGAGATAAGCGAGTTTTACCAGGCTGGCGGGGGATGCATAGTTTTTGTCCGTCCATATAAGGGGATAATGATCCACCTTTTCACCTACGCCTTCTTCCTCCTTTGCTCATCCATTTCTGCGCACTCGAGCTCCAGCGCCCAAGTCCGCACATCCCACCTCAACCTTCTCCAACTATGTCCGGAGCGGGAGGCAAGTGGATGGCCTCCTCCGTCACGGAGGGGCACATCAAAAAGCTGCGGAAGGCCGGATACTTGTCCAGCGACATTGCGCACGGCTACCCGACGAGGGGCAACTCACTCCCACCCCCAGGCCCCATGAGAGGTTGGTGTTCCTCACCCACTTCCTCCGCGGACTAGGTTTTCCACTTCACCCATTTGTCCCGGGGCTCATGTTCTACTACGGCCTGGATTTCCACGATCTGGCCCCGAACTTCATCCTCAACATCTCGGCGTTTATCGTCGTGTGCGAGGCCTTCCTTCGCATCCAGCCCCACTTCGCTTATGGCTGAAGATCTTCAATGTCAAGCCGAAGGTAGTGGGCGGCCGCCAAGCGGAGTGCTTGGAGGTGCCATGGTTGGCAAGATGGCCAAAGTCCTATGGCTCGAGGCTCCTTTGTGGAGACCATAAAGGGATGGCAATCGGGGTGGTTCTACATCACCGAGCCGCGCGACTCCCAATGGGCGGCGGCCCCCGAATTCCGATCTGGCTTCCCCACACGGCTCACATCATGGAAAGAGACGGGCCTGACGTGGGGTGATTCGGACGAGCTGTCTGGACTCCAAACCTGCGTCCGAAACCTGGTGGACAAGAGTCTCAGGCTTGTCAACGTAATCTAGGTGATGCTCATCCGCCGGATTCTCCCATGCCAACAACGGGCCTCCAAATTGTGGGAGTTCGATCCGGCACAACACCAAACTCTGAAAAGGCTCTTCGACACTACGTACGAAGATGCCTGGATGGTGATGTTCAAGGGCGCCGAGGCTCCCACATCCGCTACCGAAGATCGCGGATTTAGCTCGCAGCGCCAAGCTGCCGAGGTAAGCTATTTTACCATTTACGGGACTCTTGTTTTTCATACTTTGACTCTATGTGGGATATGAAACTCCCTAACCTTTGACAGGATTGGCTGAGGACATCCGGACAGATTAACTGTCCAGCCCCTTGCCAGAAGACCCAGCGGATGCCCGATTGATGGGGCTGCTGGCTCCGGCACCTCCCGTGGTGCCGAAGAAGAAGGCCAAGAAAAAGGCCATGGGAACTCGAAGGAGCTCCCGGCTCCAGGTGCTGTCGGACTCATCGTCCGACGACTCTGAGGCGGAATCCTCCTCCGAGGAAGAGGAGGAGAAAAAGAAGCCTCTCCCCCAGCGGGGGGAGAGAAGAAAAGGAAGGCCGCCTGACCGGGAGGCCAGAGGGTCCAAGAAAGGAAGGACCCTTCCTCCGGACTTCTCCACCAACGCCGACAATGACGAGGAGGAGTGGCCAACAAGGGCCAAGCCCCTAGCGAGATCGTAAGTGTCCGGACTCCAGACTAGCTGATGGCTTTTTATTTTTCGCATAGTGTCTTCTAACGCCGAATATAACCATGTATCCCGCCCAAGGACGAGCTCGCCGCTTCGTCGAGCGACTCCCTGGGTTCGTTGGATGTGAACAGCACTTCACTTCCGACCGCCTCCTCTCCTCGTGTCGCCGACGACACCGCGGTGGAGCCCCAAAAGGGGCCCAGCCAGGAGGAGGTGGTCCTGGAGGCGCCGTAAGGCGACCTCCCGGACTCTGGGCACAAAGGGGGCGAGACCCCAGAGGGCTCTAAGTCCGGCCCTGTGCCGGACTCTGTACCTGAACCTTCAGTGGTTTCAAAGTCCGGCAAGCGGCCCCTTCGTAAGAAGGGCGAGACTGCGACGCCGGTGACCTCCGTCGCTTGCTGGAGGCGCTTAACGGCGCCTCCATCAACGAGGAGCACCGCACTGTTATGAGTGTGGTGATCCAGAAAGTTCAGTCCGCCAAGAGCGGGCTGACTTAAGCCTGTACCAGCCTTCTAACAGGCTTTGAGGTAAGTTTAGAATATGTAAAAAATATTACCGCATAGGCGGTAGCCTCACGATGCTTAGTTCGATTGTTGGAAAGAAAAGCCAGACTAAGGATCTAAAAAGATATACGCAGGAGTCTAACATAAGTATGTCAATATGGGAATGCAGGCTTCGCTGCTGACCTCTGCCCGACCTTTGCGGAGGTCAATGCATTGAAGCAGAGCCTCGATTGGTCCGAGAACGAGCTCGGCCTTGCCAAGAAGCAACTCGAGGACAAGGAAGGTAAGTAATACCTTATTAAAGAAATACCTTATAGAAAGGATTTGGTTGCAAAAATGACCGGAATAACGTAGGTATTGTAGGGGCCACGAACGAGGTGGCGACCCTAAAGGAAGCGGTGACCGCGGCCGAAAACAAAGCGGCCGCGGAGCGCACCGAGCGAGAGAAGCAGGAGGCGCGGGTGGCGGAGGTGCGGCAAGAGCTCCAGGCTCTCGTGAAAAAACACGAGAGTTTGGAGCGTGACTCAAAGACTTGAGAGTCCGAGCTCGCCTCGGCTCTTGAGAGTGCCAAAGTCGCTAAGGCCGAAGCCCAAAAAGCCCTCCAAGAAATTGAATAATTAAAGAAGATAGCGGCGGGTAAGGCATTCTTTATGCAAAGCAAGCATGTGAAAGTGAATTACCTATTACTTACCCGAATCCGGAGCTTTCCAGGAGCATTCGCAGATCTGCCCCATAGTGTGTCTGATGCTGTCGCGTTCTACTGTGCCAAGACGGGAAGCTCAACGGAAAAGGTGTTCTGGTCTCAGTATGCTAAGGCCGGACATCCGGTGCCTCTGAGCGACCAGCTGAAGCAGCTGGTCGAGCTCCGCAAGGTCGCCGAACAGGCCATGAAGGGCCTCATAATTCGGCTGTGGCCATTGGAAGCCATGCACAGGAGCTACTTGCCGGGCTAGTCACGGCGGCTGGTGGGCCTTTGTCCATGGATTGAAGTCATCAAGCACTCCGTCTGCATTGAAGGTGCCCGTCGGGCCTTGCCCGATGCTAAGGTGCCTTTGGGGCAAGCTGGATGCGGAGAAGCTTGTGACAGACGGGCCACGAAGGGCAAGGAGCATCGCAAGCCCGAAATGTACTATGAGGGCGTCATGAAGGGCGCCCGCCTTATAGCGGGTGAATGCTCCGAAGATGTAATTTTTGAATAAACTCGCATTTGTTATCCTGTACGGTGAAAACTTGTTCATGTGCGCTAAGCAACGCTTGTGAATTTAAAATATTACCTTCTATGTGGTCGTTTATCAAATTTGAGACATGACAAGTCGTTGGCTTCAGCCCCCATGCCACGAGTGCTGGGGTGTTCGGGATAAACTTGAGCGCTCTTGTTCCCATTCTTGGGTCCTTCGAGGGAGGCGCTCAACGCAACGAACAAGGCAACCGGACTATAGTGCTTGAACACTCTCACTTAGCCATAGAATTCTATAATTTTAAATTTCGGCGAAGCCCCTAGTATTCGGAAGACCGAGTTCGGGGCGCTATCCACGCCTTTGGCCGGACAATGCCAACTCCTCTCTCTAAGCAGCATAAGTCTTTAGGGACCCGAAAAAACCTCTCGAACAGCGACCGGCTCTCGTCCTATCATGACAGTCAGTTTTAGCTTTCTCCACTGAGGTGCTCAACCCAGCTCAACGGGGGCACAATCGCAGTGGTTCTCCCAGCGCTACCTTAGCCGATATAACAGAATGTAAGGTGCCAAAACATGGGAGCCGGGCAAACCCAACTATTGACCCAAGACATGATTCAGAGCCGATGCATATAGTGCTATAAGTTCGGGGTGCCGCACTTGTGAAAGTGTTCGGACTTATCACACCATATATTTGGGGGACTTAAGCCCCTGGTGTATTGGCTGTACCAAAGGGTACGGGTGCAACATGTTATGAATGAACATATATATAGATAAAGAAAGTAGTGCAATAATAGGCAAAAGCTATGTATTGTTTATTCAAAAAGGTACTGCAATTAAAGCAGAATGATACAAATAGTGCGATAAGCAAGGGATGGGACTACTTGACATGTCCCCCTCCAGGGGTAAGCTGCGGGATGGTATGTAAAACAGGTATAGTGCTCGTAGTAGAGACCACCTGGACACTCGACGTAACTACGCTTCCACTGGCTGTTGCATCGTGAGTTTGGCAATTATAGTGCCGGCGGACAGGGGCTTACGGAAAGCGGAGTCCTGAAAGTAAGAGAAAAGAAGAAAAAGAATGACACAATCGGGAGCCTGGTGCGGTTGAGCCGCGTGCAGGCGTGTGGTCGTGCCCCTCCCCTTATGCCCATGGTATCTCCAGAGCGTAGTTATGTACGCGTAGTACTGGCTTGCGATTTTGCGAGGGCTGGGGTGGGGGCCGGATTGCTACGCTTGCTCGAATCGTGCCAGGCGGTCTTGTTGTAGGTTACTCCGGGCGCGCTTGACGGTGTCCGGACGTTTAATAGCCGGACTCGAGAATTGCTGTGAGAGGCTGCTTTGCACCTCCACCGCGAGGGCCGCCATGTGCTCCTCCGTTCGGAGAGAGCGTTCGGTGTTTCCATTGACCGTGATTACTCCTCGAGGGCCTGGCATCTTGAGCTTGAGGTATGCGTAGTGCGGCACCGCATTGAACTTTGCAAATGCGGTTCGTCCCAAGCAAAGGCGTGATAGCCGCCATGAACGAGACTATGTCGAAGATTAACTCCTTGCTTCGGAAGTTATCCGGGGATCCAAAGACCACTTCGAGTGTAACTGAGCCTGTACAATTGGACTCTACACATGGTATGACGCCTTTAAAGGTCGTCTTTGTGGGTTTAATCCTTGAGGGGTCTATGCCCATTTTGTGCACTGTATCCTGGTAGAGCAGGTTCAAAGTTGCTACCGCCGTCCATCAGGACTCTAGTGAGGTGAAATCCGTCGATGATTGGGTCAAGAACCAATGCGGCGAATCCGCCGTGGCGGATGCTAGTGGGGTGGTCCCTTCGATCAAAGGTGATCGGGCAGGAGGACCATGGGTTGAACTTCGGGGCGACTGGCTCCATCGCATATACGTCCCTTAGTGCACGCTTCCGCTCCCTTTTGGGTATGTGGGTTGCGTATATCATGTTCACCGTCCGCACTTGTGGGGGGAAGCCCTTCCGTCCTCTATTGTTCGGCGGTCGGGGCTCCTCCTCGTCATCGCTATGCAGCCCCTTGTCATTGAGTTCGACATTTAACTTGCCTGCCTGTTTGAAGACCCAACAATACCTGTTGGTGTGGTTGGCTGGTTTTTCGGGGGTGCCATGTAATTGGCACAAGCGATCGAGTATTCGGTCCAGATTGGACGGGCCCTGAGTATTTCTTTTGAACGACTTCTTCCGCTGACCGGGTTTAGAGCCTCTGAATCCGGCGTTGACTGCCGTATCTTCAGCATTATCACCGTTAATGCGGCGCTTGTGCTTGTTGCGACACGACATGCCATTGCTGTCCTTGGTATCCGAACTACCAGGGTTTTTGGTCAAGTTGTTGCTACGAGCTAGCCAGCTGTCCTCTCCCGCGCAAAAGCGGGTCATGAGTGTTGTGAGGGCTGCCATGGATTTTGGCTTTTCCTGTCCTAGGTGCCGGGCAAGCCACTCGTCGCGGATGTTATGTTTGAAGGCTGCAAGGGCCTCTGCATCCGGACAGTCAATGATTTGATTTTTCTTGGTCAGGAACCGTGTCCAATTGTTCCGGCCGATTCTTCTGGCTGCTGGATTATGTGGCTGAGGTCATCGGCGTCTGGTGGTCGCACATATGTGCCCTGGAAGTTATCAAGAAATGCGCCTTCCAGGTCCTCCCAACAACCAATTGATTCTGCTGGCAAGCTGTTAAGCCAATGCCGAGCTGGTCCTTTAAGCTTGAGTGGGAGGTATCTGATGGCGTGTAGATCATCACCGTGGGCCATGTGGATACGGAGGAGGTAGTCCTCGATCCAATCCGCAGGATCTGTTGTGCCATCATATGATTCGATGTTTACGGGTTTGAAACCCTCGGGGATTTGATGATCCATCACTTCGTCTGTGAAGCATAGTGGGTGTGCGGCACCTCTGTATTGAGCTATATCACGACGCAGCTCAAATGAGCTTTTTCTACTGTGTTCGGCCCGGCCGGAATTATTGTATCCGGCGTGACGGTTATCATCACATATCGTGGGGCACCCACGTGATCCGTAGATCGATCTTGTTTGCCTTGCCTTGTCCTATAATATGTCTCGCAGGTCTGGCGCATTTCCCTGTGCCTTGGTAATTTTCGAGCGGCGCCGGGGTGCAGCTTGAATGGAGGGTCTAGAGGCCTCTCTGCTATGGGCTACGGGTGGCCGGTCGGCCACATCATGCGCTGGTGATGTAGGTTTGGGTGCTGCTTCCTCTAATTGGGGTAGCAGCCTGCGTTTTGGGTATCTCTTGGAGGGGCGTTCAAGTTCGTACTCTTCGGCTGCAAGGACTTCAGTCCATCTGTCAGCTAGCAGGTCTAGGTCAGCTCTAAGCTGCTTCTGCTTTTTCTTGAGGCTGCTTGCCGTGGCCATAAGCCTGCGTTTGAAACGCTCCTGTTCGGCGGGGTCCTCAGGCACAACGAATTCGTCGTCGTCGAGGCTTGCCTCATCTTCGGAGGGAGGCATATAATTATCATCCTCCACCTCCTTGTCTGCCGCTCTATCATGAGGGCTGGCTTCTCCCTCCTCCTGTGCTGAATCCTGCTGGAGGGGGTAGTCTTCGGCACTGTCCGGGGTGTTATCATCTCCCGTGCCGAAATCACCGTTTTTGCTGTGGCGGGATTTAGAGCGGCGCCGCTGACGCCGGCGCTTGGGTGTTTCTTGGAGGGGTCATCCTCCGTTGTTCCATCGCCGTTCCCATCTTTTGGGATGTCCACCATGTATATGTCGTATGACGAGGTGGCCTTCGATTGCCTCGTAGGCATTGGTTCTTGGTCGTCTCCAAAGATCGTCGTCCATACCGTCGATGTCTTGAGTCGAAGTCGAGCATGTCGGTTAAATCATCGGCATGTGGCTACAAAGTGGGTGGTGGGTGGGCGTTGAATTTCTTCGTCGTCCGCATCCCAACCTTCCTGACCGTAGTCCGGCCAGCGCTCTCCTGATAAAGAGAGAGACTTTAGTGAATTCAGGATGTCGCCAAAAGGGCGAGTGCTAAAAGATGTCCGTGGCAGTGAACTCCATAACCGGCGCCCAATCGGATTCGATTGGCAGGGGCGCGGAGGGTTCGGAGTCCGGCACCTTGGAGTCACGGTCTTCGCAAAGGACAGGGATGGAGTTCGGATCAATCACCGTAGAGATCGTAGCCCCCGAGGCGGTGTCCAACCACTCGTCCTCGATCGGCGGAGTCGGCTCGAGCTAAGGGTCGGAGCGGATGTCTTGACCTGTGGCAGCCTTCGGGCGGCATAGCTAGATCGTGCACATCGAGACAAAGGCGGCGCTTGGCGTGGCTCGAATCCGTCGAAGATCAAGTCTCCGCGGATGTCGGCCGTGTAGTAGTACAAACTCCCAAATCTGACACGATGGCGGGGCGTAGCTTTCGACCTGCTCCGGATGGCCAAGTGAATTGCCCATGATGCAAAGCCGCCGAATCTGAAGATCTGTCCGGGAGAAAAGTCTCACCTGGACCGCGTCGTTGTTGATGATCGAAGGAGCCATCGGGCCTAAAGATGACGACAGAGGAACTCTCAATGAAAGCACCAATGTCGGTGTCAAAACCGGCGGATCTTGGGTAGGGGGTCCCGAACTGCGTCTAGGCGGATGGTAACAGGAGACAAGCGACACGATGTTTTTACCTGTGTTCGGGCCCTCTCGATGGAGGTAAAACCCTACTCCTGCTTGATTAATATTGATGATATGGGTAGTACAAGAGTGGATCTACCACGAGATCAAGGAGGCTAAACCCTAGAAGCTAGCCTATGGTATGATTGTTGTTCGCCCCACGGACTAAAACCCTCCGGTTTATATAGACACCGGATAGGGTTAGGGTTACATGTAGTCGGTTACAATGGTAGGAGATCTACATATCCGTATCGCCAAGCTTGCCTTCCACACCAAGGAAAGTTCCATCCGGACACGGGACGAAGTCTTCAATCTTGTATCTTCATAGTCCAGGAGTCCGGCCAACAGTGATAGTTCGGCTATCCGGACACCCCCTAATCCAGGACTCCCTCAACATGTATTTGAGAGAAACCAGAACAACCATCTAGAAATCAATAATGTGTATGTTTGCATAATCTTTCTAGCATTTGATCAATAAAAGGTAAGGGGTAATGATCTTTCTTAGTAGCCTTATTTAATTTGCGGAAATCAATTACCATCCTATAACCTGTAATAATTCTTTGTGGAATCAATTCATCTTTATCATTAGGAACAACAAGAACACCTCCCTTCTTAGGGACACAATGAACAGGACTTACCCACTGACTATTAGCAACGGGATAAATTATACCTGCCTCCAAAAGCTTTAGTATTTCTTTTCTTACCACTTCTTTCATCTTAGGATTCAACCTTCGTTGATGATCACAAACTGGTTTGACATCTTCTTCCAAATTTATTTTGTGTTGACATAGAGTGGGACTAATGCCCTTAAGAGCATCAAGAGTATATCCAATAGCAGCACGATGCTTCTTCAGAGTTTTCAATAATCTCTCTTCTTCATGCTCTGAAAGGTTAGCACTAATAATAACAGGATATATTTCTTTTCATCAAGATAAGCATATTTAAGATTATCAGGCAACGGTTTGAGCTCAAACACGGGATCACCCTTGGGTGGAGGAGGATCCCCTAGGATTTCAACAGGCAAATTGTGTTTCAGAATAGGTTCTTGTTTAAAGAATACTTCATCTATTTCGCTTCCTTCATTCATAAACATATCGTTTTCATGGTCTAGTAAATAATGTTCTAGAGGATCACTGGGAGGTACGACAATAGAAGCAAGACCAATAATTTCATCCTTACTAGGCAATTCTTCTTCACGGTGTTGTTTACTAAATTTAGAGAAATTAAACTCATGAGACATATCATCCAAGCCAATAGTAACAACATTTTTTCGCACTCTATTCTAGCATTGACAGTGTTCAAGAAGGGTCTACCAAATATAATGGGACAAAAGCTATCTTGTGGCGAACCAAGAACAAGAAAATCAGCAGGATATTTAGTTTTCCCACACAAGACTTCAACATCTCTATTGGCAAGTTTAATTGTGACATCAATATCTTCTAATTCAGCAGGCGCAATTTCATGCTTAATTTCTTCATATAAGGTAATAGGTATAACAGTAGCACTAGCACCCATATCACATAAGCCATGATAACAATGATCTCCTATTTTAACAGAGATAACAGGCACGCCTAGCACAGATCTATGTTTATCTTTAGCACTAGGTTTGGCAATTCTAGTAGTTTCACCGCAGAATTGAATAACATGCCCATCAATATTATCGGCCAACAGATCTTTAACAATAGCAATATTAGGTTCAACTTTAATTTGCTCAGGAGGTGTATAAGTTCTAATATTACTTTTACGAACAATAGTTGAAGCTTTAGCATGATCCTTTATTCTAACAGGGAAAGGTGGTCTCTCAACATAGGAAGTAGGAACAACAGGATCATTATAAGTGACAATCTTTTCTTCAACTTTAATAGCTGCAGCTACTTTGACTTCTATGGGGGGATGATATTTAAACCACTTCTCCTTGGGGAGATCAACATAAGTAGCAAAAGCTTCACATAAAGAAGCTACTATTTCAGAGTGAAGTCCATATTTAGTGTTAAACTTACGGAAAATATCGGTATCCATAAAAGATTTAACACAATCAAACTTAGGTGTCATACCTGACTCCTTGTCGAGATCCCAATCTTCAGAGTTGCGTTTGATTCTATCCAATAAATCCCATTTAAATTCAATAGTCTTCATCATAAAAGAGCCAGCACAAGAAGTATCGAGCATGGTGTGATTTTTTTCAGAAAGCCGAGCATAAAGATTTTGAATAATTGTTTCTCTTGGGAGCTCATGATTGGGGCATGAATACAACATTGATTTAAGCCTCCCCCAAGCTTGAGCGATGCTTTCTCCTTCTTGAGGCCAAAAATTATATATATAATTGCGATCACGATGAACAAGATGCATAGGATAATACTTTTGATGAAATTCCAATTTCAATCTTCTATAGTTCCATGATCTCGTATCATCACATAGCCTATACCATGTCAATGCATCTCCCGTCAAAGATAAAGGGAAGACCTTCTTCTTTACAACATCATCGGGTATACCTGCAAGCTTAAATAGTCCACAAACTTCATCCACATATATTAGGTGCTCATCACGATGCTTTGTTCCATCTCCTACAAAAGGATTAGCTAGCAGTTTTTCCATCATACCAGAAGGAAATTCAAAGGGAACATTTTCATATTCATTTTCAGTAGGTTCATTAGGTTGAGGAGCAACTCTTTGCTCTACTTGTCGGGGTAAAGATACCCCGAACAAGCCCCTCAGAGGATTACTTTCCATAGTAACAAGTGATAGTAAATTTCAGCACACTATATAAATTTTTCCTTACCAAATTCCACCTACCAAAGGCGCTTCACTCCCCGGCAATGGCGCTTTAAAAGAGTCTTGATGACCCACAAGTATAGGGGATCTATCGTAATCCTTTCGATAAGTAAGAGTGCGAACCCAACGAGGAGCGAAGGAAATGATAAGCGGTTTTCAGCAAGGTATTCTCTGCAAATCTTGAAATAAGTGGTAACAGATAGTTTTGAGATAGTATAATTTGTAACGAGCAACAAGTAACAAAAGTAAATAAAGTGCAGCAAGGTGGCCCAATCCTTTTTGTAGCAACGGACAAGCCTGGACAAACTCTTATAATAGGAAAAGCGCTCCGAGGACACATGGGAATATCGTCAAGCTAGTTTTCATCACGTTCATACGATTCGCGTTCGGTACTTTGATAATTTGATATGTGGGTGGACCGGTGCTTGGGTGTTGTTCTTACTTGAACAAGCATCCCACTTATGATTAACCTCTATTTCAAGCATCCGCAACAACAACAAATGTATTAAGGTAAACCTAACCATAGCATGAAACATATGGATCCAAATCAGCCCCTTACGAAGCAACACATAAACTAGGGTTTAAGCTTCTGTCACTCTAGTAACCCATCATCTACTTATTACTTCCCAATGCCTTCCTCTAGGCCCAAATAATGGTGAAGTGTTATGTAGTCGACGTTCACATAACACCACTAGAGGCTAGACAACATACATATCATCAAAATATCGAACGAATACCAAATTCACATGACTACTAATAGGAAGACTTCTCCCATGTCCTCAGGAACAAACGTAACTACTCACAAAACATATTCATGTTCATAATCAGAGGGGTATTAATATGCATAAAGGATCTGAACATATGATCTTCCACCAAATAAACCAACTAGCATCAACTACAAGGAGTAATCAACACTACTAGCAACCTACTAGTACCAATCCCGGACTTGGAGACAAGAATTGGATACAAGAGATGAACTAGGGTTTTGAGAGGAGATGGTGCTGGTGAAGATTTTGATGGAGATTGCCCTCTCCCGATGAGAGGAGCGTTGGTGATGACGCTGGTGATGATTTCCTCCCGGAGGGAAGTGTCCCCGCAGAACAGCTCATGGGAGCCCTAGATTGGTTCCGCCAAGGTTCCGCCTCGTGGCGTGAGTTTCATTCCGAAAGGTTGCTTATGATTTTTCCTTGACGAAAGACCTCATATAGCAGAAGATGGGCATCGAGGGTTGTGGGGGCCACGAGGTAGGGGGGCGTGCCCAGGGGGGTAGGGCACGCCCCCACCCTCGTGGCCAGGTGGGGCCCCCTCTGGTGAATTTCTTCCGCTGGATATTTTTATTATTTCCCAAAATGACTTTCATGGAGTTTCAAGACTTTTGAAGTTGTGCAGAATAGATCTCTAATATTTGCTCCTTTTCCATCCCAGAATTCCAACTGCCGGCATTCTCCCTCCTTATGTAAACCTTGTAAAATAAGAGAGAATAGGCATAAGTATTGTGACATAACGTGTAATAACATCCCATAATGCAATAAATATCGGTATAAAAGCATGATGCAAAATGGAAGTATCAGCCGCCGATCCGGCCTAATGTGCACTTATACAGGTGCTGCAAAATATCCATTCTGCTACTGCTCCACGCGTTTAACTGATAACGCCATCTATGAGATGACAACGACCCTTCTTAATGAGAGCCTGGAAAGCTGCAGTAAAGTGGGACTGAACCCTTTCTGCACACTTAACCCGCCACCAGTTGTGAGTCTCCAAATTATTTATTTTACCTTATCATTCACATGTTCTATCAACTCAGCTTTAATAAGCTTCACAGGCTGGATCTGCTTTTTGGAATAATGAGTACGACCACGAATATACTAAGAAAGCCAGGGCCAAAGCAAAAGCCTCCAAGAAGAATAAGAAGAAATTAAGTGCTTCCGAGATGTTTGAACTGGACGACAACACTGAGTCGGAGGTAGCCCTTGACTCCCTTGGTTCCTTTTTCAATTATCTTATTGACACTGATTATCATCAGGATGACACGAGGGCCAGTCAAGCGGTCGAAGAAGAGGAAACTATTATTTCCTCTGACTCAGCGCCTTTGTCAAGACAGAAAATTCGACGAGTAACCCGGAAAGTAAGCTTTTCACACCCCTTAGCTTATTTGGATCCTCACTTTCTTTTGAAGCAACAGCAGCACGAGAACCGGCGACAAACTTGGACCAGCGGAGGCGGAGAATTATCCTCTGGTTTATCAAACACTCCAGCTCCACTGACACATCAAAACGAGGTCCCTCCAAATTTAAACTCTTTTTATCCTCTTGCGGGTCTTATTCATCAGCCACATAATTCTTCCGATTCGAATTATCAGGGGATATCTCACTCCTCTTTCGGTGACTCATCACAGACCCAGCTTCCGCCCTTCAAGACTGCCCCTGGGTAACAATTTTATTTTCTATCACCTTATATCCTTATACTTGTACTAACCTCCCACAACTCTCTGTAGTGGAAAGGCAAAGCCTAGCAAAAAGGAAAAGGTGATCAAGCCAGCTGAAGACCCCAAAGTTCATGAATCAGAGCAGCAAATTCCAGTGTCCGAAGCCTCCGTTCAACAACCAGAAGAACTTGTTCATGATCTTCCACCAGAAATTCCTGACCTCTCTAGTGATCAAATGAACATCAATCCTTTGAACACTGAATCATCGAGCCTAATTAAACCGTCAGAAACACATGCCAACGATGTTGTAATTACTGGCACCTCCTTCCAAGAACTGGGGCAACCTACTCTCTTGGCCAAACACTCTGCCAAAGAGGAACTTACTGAAAGGCGGAAAGTGAGATTTGACATTGCCAACTATTCTCAATTAAGCATCACTGAAGTTCTCTCTGGTTATCTCAACCAAGTGCATACCAGCCGCGATCTTGAAATTGACATGGTGAAACAGATGCATCAGAAATATGAGGTATGAACTCCTGCATGATAAATTATGCATATCCTGTCAGCCCCCAAGTGTAGTGTGTATAAAAGAATTGAATATGCTAGACTTAGAATATCCATGAGTATAAAAAAGCATCTTTGGTAGAATCCTTCAAAGTCCGGCTTTCACAGTCAGAGTTAAACCGGGTTTATAACGATTAACATTGCATCCGTAGACCCCAAGGGCCGGTTTAATCAGCATGAATGAACCGCAACTATTCACCATTGTTTGTACATCAAAGCTTACTTGTGTAGCCCCCATGAGCCGGCTGTGGTCGTCTGCGGCACAACCGGGTCATCATAAAGTAGTAATGAAATGCGAGCAATATGCATTAGCCCCCAGGTGCCAAGTACTCTTGCTTGCAAAGTTCTTGGGACTTATTTATATGTGCCATTGTATGAATAATTTTTCTGTACGCATTAGCCCCCAAGTGCCAAGTGTTGTTGCTTGCAAAATGCTTGGGACTTTCATTCCTATAACCCGAATATGAGTATGACTTCAAATCCGTGCATGTACAGGATGCCACTGCTCAACTTCAATCGCAATTGGCTGATGTGAAAACCCGACTGGAGCATCAAGAATCTGAGACCCGGAAAGCCGACTCAAAATTCCAATTTAGTTTGGCTGAAACAGAAAAACTGAAGACCAGCTTTGATACTGAAAGAAACGCTTGGGCTGAAGAGAGAACTACTCTGACATAGCGGGCTGAAAAAGCTGAAGCTTCTCTTCAAGAGATGACCACTGAACTTACCGGCTTAAAACACCTTATATCCCAGATCGTTTATGTTATCTTTGGTGAGTAGTATTGTTAGCATCATAACCGAGTCTTGTCTTGCATGTTACAAACCGTCTCTGATCAATCTGCAATTATTACACAGGTCCCACGAGCAGCAATCTTGGTCAAGAAATGCTTGTGAAGCTTAAGGCCGTATATACGCTTGTTGAACAGCTATATACTCGAACTCAGCGCACGCTGGCCACGATTTCTCCAACTAATCAAGCACCCACTCTTTTGAGTAACGTCTTGAAAAAACTCTCTGTTCTACCGGCTAGAATTGAAGAGATAAAGCGGTCATCTGCAAGAGCTGGTGCCGTGACGGCCTTAAGTCGGGCCAAGGCATGGCAAGCAGAGCTTGACCCGGCCGAACTAGCTACTGGGTATCCAAGTTTGAAAGAAGATGGCTCTGCCTTTGACAAGAAAGACTTCGCTGCCTGCATGAAGGAGATACGTTCTCGGGCCAGTCTGATTGATGATGGAACGGATCTTTCAAAATTCCAGGCGGCTTATGATATGGAGAATCAGAAGATGCCCACGCCGGCTTACAAAGTGATGGACCTGATCCCTCTAATCCGTAAGCATACTTTCGCCCCTGAAGTTGATCCATCTAAACTTATAGATGACGAAACTGAATTCCAAGCCTTGTGTGGCATTGATTGATCATCACCAAACTTCCAGACGACGGAGGAGGACGAAGTCCGGCGAAGGATGATCTAGAAGCCTCAAGCCGTCAAGGCCAAGAAGATTGATTCACTGGGCGGTTCACATATTCGATCTTCTGAAAAAAGACTTAAACATTTTGGCTCGCTGAGTCATGTAATAGTTTAGTTGAACTCCAATCTACCGTGCCATCGTGCACGTTTTGTGTTACATAACATTGTTGATCCGCCAATTGAAGATATGCCTCTTATGTGTATAATATCATCATGTAGGGCAGATTGTATTTCTTTGTTCTGCATAAAAACAGATCACAAAATTGCCCTGGCGGTTTATCGTCGGGTGGGTCACAATGCCCAGCATAAACCTGCTGGTGACTATAAAAGTCCATAACCAGGGCTGGTTTAATTATAACTTGTATAAAAAAATAAAGTATCGTACATGTGATACTTGCTCACACTGTCGGTTTATCAAACCTGTGTAATGAGGGTTATAACCCATAAATTGAGAGCTCCACGTCCTACTTCCATTGATTCATACTGCCGTCTTGTAACGCCAAACACCGCAGAGGGGTAGCATCCCAAGCGTAGAGTATTGTACTACAAATATATTATTATTATTCCCTCGCGACTTAGAATCTACTGCCAGGGCGGGTTATGAAAAACCCAAAAATCACTCAAATATGAGACATAGTCAGGGCTGCATGGCCCGACTTATAAAAACTATATGATAAGAAAAAAGGGGTGATATAAATCCAAGACAAATAAAAAATACAAAAAAAAACACGAGGCTTTCATAGGCCGCCGAGCCAAAATATCTTCTTCAATGTAACTAGCATGATAGCCATTGGAATATCCGCGCTTTCTGTGAGCTGGCTCTCACATGACCCAATCAACATTTTAACCCGGATAAGTTCAGGGTCTTATTAAAAGATTGACTTATCGAGAGTATGCGGGGTTGGAGTAGCATCGTGCAAAACAGGCCGGTTTAACCAAGTTTCAAGGAAGGCGGCTTAATAACCTGGATCTATCATTGCTCCCAATCAATGTTTCTAACCTTAACAAGTTTAGTGTCTTATTTAAAAGATTGTGTTAAGAACATAACAGGTCAGTCAGGATTACCTGATGGAGAAGCATCTGGCACACAGGCAGGATAAACCGGATTTTTGGTGAATACACCTGGCGTCCGGTCCAATCAAAAGGGTGAATGTAGATGTGTTCATTGAACAGGAAGCCCACAAGTGATATATTTCTGAGCTATGCTCAGCGGGCACCTATGTTTGAGATGTGTTGTGAATTCAACTCTCTTTGGTCCCTGTAACTTGGGCATCAAGCCTCTTAAATGATCATGTGAGATAACAATAAAGACTCAGTTTCGAAGAAGTGAAACGACAGAGGCCCTGAATTTATCAGGGATGCCGACTTTATTATATTTATTATAATATATACATCGTCAAACTATGTACATCACAAGAGCGGGTGGCTCAAGTATAGTAAGGCCAAAGATGAGCAATATTCCACGGTCGGCGGGTCCCTCCTCCGATTTGCGTGAGTCCTTATGGTCTCGAACGTCGGTAAGGTAGTATGACCCATTATTCAGATTCTTGTTGACCACAAAAGGCCCTTCCCAAGGTGGGGATAGTTTATCCATATCAGTCTGTTCCTGGATAAGCCGGAGCACCAAGTCACCTACTTGAAAGGTTCTAGTTTTGACCCGGCGGCTGTGATAATGGCGCAGATCTTGCTGATAAATCGCCGAATGAGCCGCCGCAAGGTCACGCTCCTCATCCAACAGGTCAAGTGCATCCTAACGTGCTTTTTCGTTATCAGCTTCAACATAAGCCGCCACACGGGGCGAATCGTGACGGATGTCACTAGGGAGAACCGCCTCTGCTCCATAAACCATGAAGAAAGGTGTGTAACCCGTAGATCTATTGGGGGTAGTATTGATACTCCATAACACTGAGGGTAACTCCTCCACCCAACAAACCGGCGTCCTTTGCAAAGGGACCATAAGTCGGGGCTTGATGCCTCGTAGAATCTCTTGATTAGCTCGCTCAGCTTGACCATTGGACTGGGGTGAGCCATTAAGGATACATCAAGTCAAATATGCTCTTGTTGACAAAATTCTTTCATAGCACCCGTGGACAGATTAGTGCCATTATCAGTTATAGTGCTGTGGGGAAAACCAAAATGGAAAATCACCTTTTAGATGAATTGAGCCGCCGTTGCTGCGTCACACTTACTAAGCGGCTCTGCTTCAACCCACTTTGTAAACTTGCCAAACACCACTAAAAGGTGGGTCTTCTTATCCTTGGACCTTTTGAAGGGCCCAACCATATCAAGCCCCCAAGTCGCAAATGGCCAAGCAATTGGAATGATCCTCAATTCTTGAGCCGCCACATGAGCTCGTCGTGAAAACTTCTGACAACCATCACATTTACTGACTAAATCCTCAGCATCAGCATGAGCCGTCAGCCAATAAATCCCATGACAGAAAGCCTTGGCTACGAGAGACATAGAACTGGCATGATGACCACAATCTCCTTCATGAATCTCTCGCAGAATCTCACAGCCTTCTTCAGGAGAAACACAACGCTGAAATGCCCCTGTGACACTGTGATGATGTAACTCCCCATTGACAATAGTCATTGACTTAGACTGCCAGGTTATCTGCCTGGCCAAAGTTTCATCCTCAGGTAACTCGCCCCGGGTCATATAAGCCATATACGGAACTGTCCAGTCAGGAATAGCATGAAGAGCCGCCACCAATTGTGCTTCTGGGTCAGGAATAGCAATATCCTCCTCTATAGGCAATTTGACAAAAGGGTTATGCAGAATATCCAGGAAAGTGTTAGGTGGCACCGGCTTACACTGAGACCCTAACCGGCTTAAAGCATCAGCCGCCTCATTTTTCCTGCGATCAACATGTTCAACTAGATAACCCTTGAAGTGACCCGCAATAGCATCAACCTCTTGACGATAAGCCGCCATGATTGGATCCTTAGAATCCCAAGTGCCAGAAACTTGCTGCGCTACCAGATCTGAGTCACCAAAACACCTCACTCGGCTTAAGTTCATCTCCTTCGCCATCCGAAGACCGTGGAGCAAGGCCTCATACTCAACTGCATTGTTAGTACAAGGGAACATCAAGCGGAGAACATAAGAAAATTTATCACCTAATGGGGAAGTCAAGACAACCCCAGCACCCGAGCCTTCCAACTGCCTGGATCCATCAAAGTGAATAGTCCAATATGTGTTATCCGGCTTTTCCTCAGGCATCTGCATCGCTGTCCAATCATTGATAAAATCCACAAGTGCTTGAGATTTGATGGATGTGCGAGGCACATACTTCAAACCATGAGGTCAAAGCTCAATGGCCCATTTGGCTATCCGACATGTAGCTTCTCTATTTTGAATGATATCACCTAAAGGGGCAGAACTAACCATAGTGATGGGATGACCCAGAAAATACTGCTTGATCTTTCGACTAGCCATGAAAACCCCATATACAAGCTTCTGCCAATGTGGATACCTCTGCTTGGACTCAATAACCACCTCACTAATGTAGTAAACCAACCGTTGAACCGGATGCTCCTTTCCTGACTCCTTCCTTTCCACCACAATGGCTACACTAATAGCTCGGCTATTGGCAGCCACATATAACAACAAAGGTTCTTTGTCAATGGGGGCAGCAAGAATCGGCGGCTCAGCTAATTATTTCTTTAAGGCCTCGAATGCCTGATCAGCAGCATCACTCCACACAAAGTGATATGTCTTCTTCATCACCTGGTACAGAGGGATAGCTTTCTCACCCAACCGGCTTAAGAACCGGCTTAAGGCCGCAATACGGCCCGCCAAATGTTGAACATCATTGATACACGCCGGCTTAGCCAGAGAGGTGATAGCCTTTATCTTCTTCGGGTTAGCTTCAATACCTCATTCCGAAACCAGAAAACCCAAAAGCTTGCCTGCTGGCACACCAAAAACACATTTGGCCGGGTTAAGCATCATCTTATAAACCCGGAGATTGTCAAAGGTTTCCTTCAAATCATCGATCAGGGTCTCCTTATTCCTGGACTTCTCCACAATATCATCCACATAAGCATGAACATTATGCCCGATTTGATTATGAAGGAAATTTTGCACACACTGCTGGTAAGTCGCCTGGGCACTCTTGAGCCCAAAAGGCATAGACACATAATAGAAGGCTCCAAACAGAGTGATGAAAGTTGTCTTCTCCTGGTCCTTAACTGCCATTTTGATCTGATGATAACCAGAATAAGCATCCAAAAAACTCAAACGCTAACAACCCGTCGTAGCATCAATAATCTGATCAATACGGGGGAGAGCAAAGGGATCAGCCGGACAAGCCTTATTTAAGTCCGTGTAATCCATACACATGCGCCAGGTGCCGTTTTTCTTAAGCACCAGCACCGGGTTAGCCAACCACTCAGGATGAAAAACTTCAACAATGAACCCAGCTGCCAAGAGCCGGGCTACCTCCTCACCAATAGAATTACGCCTTTCTTCGTTAAAACAGCGAAGGAATTGCTTGACCGGTTAAAACTTTGGAACAATATTAAGGGTCTACTCAGCGATTTCTCTCGGTACACCTGGCATGTCTGAAGGCTTCCATGCAAAGATGTCCCATTTCTCACGGATGAACTCGATGAGCGCGCTTTCCTATTTCGGATCCAGATTAGCACTAATGTTGAACTGCTTGGATGAGTCACCTGGAACAAAGTCAACTAGCTTAGTGTCATCTGCCGACTTAAACTTCAACAAGGGGTCATGCTCTGTGGTTGGCTTCTTCAAAGATGTCATATCCACCGGGTCAACATTATCTTTGTAAAACTTTAGCACCTTTGTTGCACAAACAGACTCAGCGTAAGAAGCATCACCTTCTTCACACTCCAAGGCTACCTTGTGACTCCCATGCACTGTGATGGTGCCCTTGTGACCCGGCATCTTAAGCTGTAAGTAAACATAACAAGGCCTCGCCATGAATTTAGCGTAAGCCGGCCGTCCAAACAGAGCATGATAAGGGCTCTTGATTTTAACCACTTCAAAGGCCAGCGTCTCAAACCTGGAACAAAACTCATCTCCAAAAGCAACCTCCAAAGATATTTTGCCTACTCGATACACCGACTTACCAGGCACCACACCATGAAAAACGGTATTAGACGGCTTAAGATTTTTATCAGACAGTCCCATGGGGGGAAGTATCATAGTAAAGGATATTTATGCTGCTGCCTCCATCCATGAGGACTTTCGTGAATTTGTATCCTCCAACCTGAGGAGCTACTACCGGCGCCAAGTGAACCGGATTATCAACCCGAGGCGGGTGATCCTCACACTCCACACAATGGGCTGCTCAGACCATCGTAAGTAACGGGCAACCGCCGGCTCAACGGCGTTCACTGCCTTTTTATGGAGCTTCTGATCCCGCTTACATAAGCTTGTGGTGAATACGTGGTACTACCCACTATTCAATTGTTTCGGGTTACTCTGATAACCAGACTGCTGCTGCTGATTCCCCTGATTATTCTGCTGGTTATAACCACCCTGATTACCTTGGCCTTGAAAGCAGGAATTTGAACCGCCACCTCCGTGGCCCGGACCATGAGGGCCGGACCCTGAACCGCCATTCGGGCCATGATTGTGCTGGAAAAGATGAGAATCCCGGAAATGTTTCATGATATAACAATGCTTCCACAAATGGGCAGATGGCTTTTCACGTGTTCCGTGCGTCGGACATGGCTGATTCATTATTGCCTCAAGATCAAAGCTTGTTCCTTGAGCCGGCCTCCCCTTACGACGCATGTTATTATTTTGTATACCAGTATTGGCCACGAAGTCTAAATTCCCATCAGCTTTGCGCTTACTGTTGCCACTCTGACTGGCCCAGTTGTGCTGTTGCCCCTTCACGCCGCTACTCTTCTTTCCCTTTCCCGATATTTCATCATTAGACTCAGGGTCCTTGGTACTATCAGAGTCGGCATACTTGACAAGGGTCGCCATGAGCTCCCCCATGTCACTGCAATGGTGCTTAAGCTGCCCAAGCTTCTGTTTGAGAGGGAGGAAATGGCAATTTTTCCCCAACATTAAAACTATTGAGCCGACGTTGAGATTATCTGATGAGTGTATGATAGTCGAGACCCGACGCAATGATGTAGGGTGGAACCCTAGATGGCCGATCTTTCACGAAAGGAGCGGATCCCTATGAAGAACGTGATGAACACGAGGGGAAACACGAGGGAAACACGAGGAGAACATGAGAGAAATCACTCAACCAACAAGGATAGATCACACATGCGCTAGATCGATGAACACAAAGGTAAGATACAAGATCCAAAGTCAACAACGGACGATACAAACGGTAACCGGTTCTTCTCCATGAGGAGGTCTTGATGGGGGACTTCTCTGCAAAGGAGGTCTTGAATCCAAGGTGGATCTTCTCCGAAGAGGGGCCGCAGTTGAGGGAGTCCTGGATTAGGGGGTATCCGGACAGCCGGACTGTGTACAACGTCCGGACTATGGAAGCATGAAGATACAAGACTCAAGATTTCGACCCATGTCCGGATGGGACTTTCCTTGGCGTGGAAGGCAAGCTTGGCGATCTCGTAGTAGATCTACTCTTGTACTACCCATATCATCAATATTAATCAAGCAGGAAGTAGGGTTTTACCTCCATCGAGAGGGCCCGAACTAGGGTAAACATCTGTGTCCCTTGTTTCCTGTTACCATCAGCCTTGACGCACAGATCGGGACCCCCTACCCGAGATCCGCCTGTTTTGACACTGACATTGGTGCTTTCATTGAGAGTTCCTCTGTGTCGTCGCCGTCAGGCTCGATGGCTCCTTCGATCATCATCAATGACGCTGTCAAGGGCGAGAATTTCCTCCCCGGACAGATCTTCGTGTTCGGCGGCTTCGCACTGCGAGCCAACTCGCTTGGCCATCTGGAGCAGATCGGCTCGCCACAGCCACTGTGTCAGGTTCGGAAACCTGAACTACGCAGCAGATATCCGCGGAGACTTGATCTTCGATGGATTTGGGCCTATGCCAGGAGTACCGGACAGTCTCGACGAGCACGGCTTAGACCTGCCATCGGACGAAGCTCGGGGTATCGCCCCCGTAGTATCTCCGGACCTAGATCCGGAGCAGGCTGCGCTGCCTAAGGATGGAGGGATGGACCCCGCCCCCCAGGTCGCGCCCTCACCGGTGGTGGAGCCGAACACGGGTCTTACCTCTGCGGTGGCCCGCGACTCCGAACCCCTGGATTCGTATCTGGACGTTGGTTCCAGTCCACACACTCCCGAGCCCGTCGGCGGGATGGGCTCCGTAATGGAGTTCACCTGCGGATATCTTCTGGCACTCGCCCTTTGGCGACATGCTGGACTCATTAAAGTCTCTCTCTTTGTCAGGAGACTCTTCGTCGAACTATGTCCGGCTCGAGTGGGAGGCAGACGACGAAGGAATTCATTGCCCACCCACCACCCACTTCATTGCCACGGTCGATGACTTAACCGAGGTCTTGAACTTCGACTCAAGACATCGACGGTATGGACTGACGATGCATGAGAAGAACATGAACCACCACTCCTTTGGGCGTGGACAACCACCTCTTCTTATGATATATATATGGTGGACACTCCGAAGGAAACAAATGGCGATGAGGCAACGGAGGACAAAACCTCAGGGAAAAAAGCAAAGAATGGGCGCCGTCGGCGCCACTCCAAGCCCCGCAACACCAATACCGGCCCAGGAGACGAAAACAATCTGAATGGTGCCGAAGAAGAATACAACCCTAATCAGCCCGCCTTCGAGCAGGCCGAACAGGAGGATGAGCAGGCCACCCCAGAAGAGTAGGCGACGGACGAATACCCGGAGGAGGACAGCTACATGCCCCCCTCCGAAGACGAGATTAGCCTCGGTGACGACGAGTTCAGCGTGCCTGAGGATCCCGTAGAGCAGGAACGCTTCAAGCGTCAGCTTATAGCCACTGCGAGGAGCCTGAAAAAGAAATAGTAGCAACTCCAAGCTGATCGAGACCTGCTCACAGATAGATGGACTGAAGTCCTGGCAGCCGAGGAATACGGACTCGAGCACCATACGGCTGACCGGCCACCTCGTGGCTGGGATAAAACGGCATACTAGTCCGGATACCAGCCAACACCCCCACGTCAACATACTACGGCCAGGGGCAACAAAACAGGACAGCAAAGATCGATCTACGGATCGCGGGGGCGCGCCTTGGTACGCGACGAGGACCGTCACGCCGGACACACCTTCAACAAGTCCGGCCGGGCCGAATATAGCCACCGAGAGCAATTCGACCTGCGTAGCCACATAGCCTGTCACGGAGGCGCCGCGCACCACCTCTGCTTCACTGATGAAGTAATGGATCACGAATTCCTAGAAGGGTTTAAACCATAAACATCGAATCATGTGATGGCACAACATACCCCGCAGTATGGATCGAGGATTTCCTTCTCCACATTCACATGGCCCGCGGAGACGATCTACACGCCATAAAGTATGTTCCCCTTAAGCTCAAAGGACCATCCCGGCACTGGCTAAATAGCCTGCCAGCAAATACCAGTGGCAGTTGGGAAAACCTGGAGGACGTGTTCCTCGACAACTTCCAGGGCACATATGTGCGACCACCTGACGCCGATGACTTGAGCCACATCACTCAACAGCCCGGAGAGTCAGCCAGGAAATTCTGGACTCGGTTCCTAACTAAAAAGAACCAAATAGTTGATTGTCCGGATGCCGAAGCCCTAGCGGCTTTCAAGCATAATATCCGTGACGAGTGGCTCGCTCGACACCTCGGCCAGGAAAAACCCAAGTCCATGGCAGCTCTCACAACACTAATGACCCGCAGCAGCACTACGCCACAGTCTGGCAATTCGGATGGCCGCGACAATAATGGCAAGCCACGGCGTAACAGACATAAGCGACGGAACAACGGCGACAGCACTGAAGACACGGCAGTCAACGCCGGATTCAGTGGATCCAAGCCCGGTCAGCGGAAGAAGCCGTTCAAAAGAAATAATCAGGGACCGTCCAGTCTGGACCGCATACTGGAGCACTCATGCCAAATTCATGGTACCCCGGACAAGCCAGCCAACCACACCAATAGAGATTGCTGGGTTCAAACAGGCCGGCAAGATAAACGCAGAAGACAAGGACAAGGGGTTGCACAGCGACGATGACGAGGAGCCCCGACATCCGAACATGGGGGGAAAGAAGAAATTTCCCCCCAGGTGAAAACGGTCAACATGATCTACGCCACACACATCCCCAAGCGGGAACGGAAGCGGGCACTAAGGGACATCTATGCGATGGAGCCAGTCGCCCCCAAATTCAACCCCTGGTTAGCTTGTCCGATCACTTTCGATCGTAGGGATCACCCTACTAGCATCTGTCACGGCGGCTCGGCCGCATTGGTCCTAGACCCAATCATTGACGGATTCCACCTCACGCGCGTCCTTATGGACGGTGGCAGCAGCCTAAACCTGCTTTACCTGGACACAGTCATAAAATGGGCATTGACCCTTCAAGGATCAACCCACTAAAACCACCTTTAAAGGTGTAATTGGGAAGCAGAGGCCTACCAGACGGGCTCTATAACATTGGAAGTGGTCTTCGGATCTCCGGATAACTTCCGAAGCGAAGAGTTAATCTTCTATATCGTCCCCTTCCACAGTGGTTACCATGCACTGCTCAGACGAACCGCATTCGCCAGATTCAATGCGGTACCACACCATGCATATCTCAAGCTCAAGATGCCAGGACCACGCGGGGTCATAACGGTGAATGGAAATATGGACCGCTCCCTACGAACAGAAGAACATACTGCAGCCCTTGCGGCGGAAGTACAATGCGGCCTTCTCCAACAAACCAATCCGGCGACAACAACTTCGAGCATAGTCAAGCGAG
This sequence comes from Aegilops bicornis, assembly GCA_021605145.1. Lineage (NCBI taxonomy): Eukaryota > Viridiplantae > Streptophyta > Magnoliopsida > Poales > Poaceae > Aegilops > Aegilops bicornis. The sequence continues at coordinate 371,276,094 of CM038671.1, forward strand.
TCCGGAGCACCCCGCAACAGGATCGTCAGGCACGCCAAGAGCGCGACTAGCAGTCCGACCCCCGCTTAAGCCCCATCAAAGCAGCATTCGTGCCACGTGCACACAATTACGCACTTAAAATACCATGGGCATAGGCGGAGGCGCATCAACGACTCAGTCAATAGTTTGGGTATCCGCCAAATACTTTCATACTCTTTCCCTCTTACCTTTCAGGACACCGTGTTGGCGCAGCATCCTCAAAAGAGCCGAATTGCCGGACTTATAGGGAAGAGACATCCAAGGAGGCAACAGGGCGTTGTGCCAGCAGGAAGGAAATACCAGTGGATTCTATTTACGATCATTATACCTGCTTTATCTATCTGAACACAGCCTGCCCCTGGATAGGACATGTCAAATAGTTCTATTTTATCTCTACTTAACGCATCCATTGTAAATGTACGCTTAAACGTATTTTTTTGTTAATGGGAGATCATATATAGCTTCAAGTTATCATTCTTATTTGAGAATTTTTCTCTTATAAATGTTTATTTGATATTGCATCCGTACACTTTTGTGCGGCCGGTTTGCCAGGGGCTTCTCATGGCGCCCCATAATATGGCAAATAAAGTCCGAACACTTTCAACAGTGTGGCACCCCAAACTTATAGCACTATATGCATCAGCTCCGAATCATGTCTTGGGTCTACAGTTGTGATAGCCTGGCTCCCTTGTTTTGGTGCCTTACGTTCCGTTATATCGGCTAAGGTAGCACAGGGAGAACTACTGCGATTGTGTCCCGATTCTTTCGGACGAGCACCTCAGTAGAGAAAGCCAAAAACTGACCGACATGATGTGGCGAGAGCTGGTCGCTGTTCGAGAGGTTTTAAAATCCTTAAAGATTTTCCGCTTTAGGCGATAAATCGGCCTCGTCCAATCTAGGCGTGTATAGCGCCCCAATTCGGCCTTCCGGATTCTAGGGGCTTCGCCGAAATTTAAAATTGTAGACTTCTATGGCTAAGTGAAAGTTATAAAGCCGCATAGTCCGATTGCCTTGTTCGCGCGGACACCTCCTTAAGGGACCAAACATTTGGATAAAGAGTGTCCGGTTTTCACGAACACCCCAAAGGTTAGTCACATCGGGCGGAAGCCGACGACTGGCCTACTTTAAGGATTTTATAAACAGCCGCACAGAAGGTAATATTTTAAATAACAAAAGCACTACATAGCGCAAGTAACTTCGTCTTTAAATTACAAACATGACAGAAGTGAACTCATTCAAAAATGGTATCCTTGGTACACTCATCGGCGACGAGGCGAGCACCCTTCATCACGCCATCGTAGTACATCTCGGGATGGCGATGCGCCTTGCCCTCCGGCAGCCCGTCCTTGACCAGCTTTTCCGCATCTAGCTTGCCCCAATGCACCTTGACGTGGGTGAAGGCTCGGCGGGCACCTTCGATGCAAACGGATCGCTTGATCACTTCAAGCCGCGGGCAGGCATCCACCATCCGCTTGATCAGGTCAAAGTAGCTACTGGGCAGGAGCTCACCAGGCCACATCCTGACTATGAAGTCCTTCATAGCTAGTTCCGCCGCTCTGTGGAGTTCGATCAACTACTTCAGTTGGTCTCTCAGAGGCGTCGGATGATCGGCCCCATCATACTGGGACCAGAACAGCTTCTCCGTTGAGCTCCCCTCCTAGGCACGGTAGAACTCCGCAGTCACCGAGACGGCTGCGTGGCAGATCTGCAAATGCCCCTGGAGAGCTCCGTATTCGAGTAAGTAAAAGAAATGCCTCCTCCACATGTTTGCTTTGCATAAAGAATTTCTTACCCGCTGCTATCTTTTTGGCCTCCTGGATCTCCTGCTATGCTTTCTCGGCTTCGGCCTTGGCATTTTTCAAATTCACAAGGGCCTTCGTAAGCTCGGCCTCCTTCGCCTTCAGATCATACTCCACGGACTCGCATTTCTTGCCGAGGTCCTGGAGCTCCTGCTGTACCTCACCTACCCTAGCACTTTGCTTTTCGCGCTCCTTACACTTCGAGGCCGCCTTGTCTTCGGCCTCGGACAGCGGCTTCTTCAGGGATGCCACTTCGGCGGTGGCCCCTGTTACACGGTCACAACACTTAGGTGTTAGACTCATCAATTCTGCCTATCCTTAAACGCATAAGAGCTGGAATTCCTTACCCTTATTCTCTTCGAGCTGCCTCTTCGTGAGGACGAGCTCTCCCTACGCCTACTCAAAGTGCTGCTTCAGTTCGGCAACCTCGGCAGTCCGGGCAGCAGCAGCAAGCAGCACAACCTGCTTATTCACAACAATACTTATTATTAGACTCCTGCGGATTATAGTTGACCCTCCGTTTGGCTTTTCTTTCAGAACACCAACCAGAGTATTAGGGGCTACTACCTATCGGGTGGTAATTTCATACATTTTTTACTTACCTCAAAGCCCGCCAGAAGGCTTGTGCAGGCTTTGCCTAGTCATCTTTTGGCGGACAGAACCTTTTGAATCACCGCACTCATAAGAGTACGGTGCTCTTCTTCCATGGAGGCGCCTCGGAGCGCTTCCACCAGGCTATCCGGCGCCGTTGATGCGCCGGAAGTCCTCGGCACGGGCGGCTCGCCCTCTCTAATGAGGGGTGGCCCGCCCAAGTCCGAAACCGTTTGGGTTTCCGGAGCAGTGTTCGGTCGAGAGTTCGCCTTGTTGCGGCTCTCATCGACGCGATCCGCGGGGATCTAGAACCCCGCATGCCCGACATCTGGAATCCCGCCGTGGGGCGTCTCCAGAGTCACCTCCCCCTACACTGAGAGCCTTCGGGACAACACCTCCGTGTCATCCGCGTGTGGAGGGGTAATGGCCGTCGGGAGCGAATTTATCGCCGAATCGCTCAAGGACCCAGAGGAGGATTCCTCGGGGTGAGCCCTGGCCGAACTGCATATACGTTCGGCACTATAAGTATAAAAACTATGAAGTTAAACCATGATAGGATGTGGACACTTACGATCGCACCGGGGGCTTGCCCCGGGGCAGCCACCCCTCCTCGCTGTAAGCGGTCGTGGCGGAATAGTCCGGAAGGGTTACCTTCCCCTTCTTGGACGCCCCAGCCTCCCCCTCCGGGGCGGCTTTTCTCTTCTTCTCCCCCTAGTGCGGGGAGGTGGAATTTCTTCTTGATTCCCCCCGCCTCCGCGGGAGGAATGTGTCTCGTCGTCATCGGACGACAGAGGAATAACGGCCTTGCGCCGAGGGCCTTTTCCGGCCCCCTGGCCCGCTTCGCCGGGCCCCTCATCCTTCCCGGATGGGGCGTATTCTTCTTCTTCCTCCTACCCTTCGTGGGAGGAGTCCGCCTCTTCGTCTTCGGATGAGGCTTCGGACGCAACCTTACGCCGGAGACCCTTCCTGGTCCCCGGGGCCTTCTTTTCGGCCTTCTTCTCCGGCACCTTGTACGGTGCCGGGACTAGCATCTCCGTCAAGAGAGCATCCGCTGGATCTTCCTAACAGCGGAGACAGTCCAATCCACTCCGCTGTCTTCACATAATCCTGAGGCAAATATATATATATATATATATATATATATATATATATATATATATATATATATATACTTAAAACTATCCCATGAATGTATTGGGAAAAAACTAAACCGGTGGTGGTCCCAAAACTCACCGGATTCGGGGCCGTGACCGCATGAAGTCTGCGGTCCTCGGATGTGGGAGGAGGTACCGGAGGCCTTGAACAACACTTTCCATGCGCCTTTGTGTGTCATGCCGTAGAGCTTCCGGGCGTCGGTGTCCGGCCGGACGAACTCCCACAGATTTACCGCCCGCCTTTGGCGGGGTGATCCGCGAACGAGCATGACCTGGATCACATTGACAAGCTTGATGTTCTTGTCCTTCATGCTTTTGATGCATCTCTGGAGTCCGCCGGCTCCGTGGATTCGCCCAGACAGGCCCTTCTTTTCCTGTGAGGTGAGCCGCATAGGGATTCGGATCGAACTCGGGGCCGCCGCCCGATTAAGCGCCCAGCAGCTCGGTTATGTAGAAACACCGATTGCCATCCTTTACGGTCTCCGCAAAGGAGCCGTCCAGCCAGTGACGTTAGGCATCTTGCCCACCATGGCCCCTCCAAGCACTCCGCTTGTTGGCGCGTACAATCTTCGGCTTCACGCAGAAGATTTGCAGCCACTGAGCGAAGTGAGGCCAGATGCGGAGGAAAGCCTCGCAAACGCATTTATGAACGCTGAGATTTTGAGGACGAAATTCGGGGCTAGATCATGGAAATCTAGCCCATAGTAGAACATGAGCCCGCGGATGAAGGGATGGAGTGGAAATCCCAGTCCACGGATGAAGTGGGCGACGTACACGACTCTCTCCTGGGGCCGGAATGACCTGCCCAGCGTCCGGTAGCCGGTGCGCTATGTCTGCGGCCAAGTATCCGGCCGCCCAAGATCTGTGATGTGCTTCTCCTGGACACTGGAAGCCACCCACTTGCCTCCTGCTCCGGACATGTCTAGCTGTGCGGAGGAGACTTGGGCTTGGGCGTTGGAGCTCGAGGGGGCAAGAGTGGGCAGAGAAGGAAGAAGGCGTCGGTAAAAATGAGGAAATCTTATCCCTTTATAGAGGCAGCGAAAGCGGTGCGCCTTCCCACATGCCCGTTGAGAATCGCTTGCTTCCCAAGCGCCACGATTAATGATGTGGTGGAATTACCCATACCCGTATTGATGAGAATCCCGTGATAAGGGGGCACGATCTCTGCTTTGACAAGATGTGTCAAGGAAACCGCCTCGCAATATGCGCTGTGGCTTGTTATGGGAAGACGGTTCGAATAATGACCCGACCGTAATGACACGTCGCGTTGCTTGAAAAGTTGTCAGCAGATTGCATTTGCGAAACATCATTCTCTCTATGGTGGCATACGAAGATCATCTTGTGGGTCCGGACACGGTTTGAGTGTTCGATAATTACCTTGGAGTATTTGGAGGAGGAACCCGCCCTGCAATGCCGAAGTCAAGACTGCGCACCGGACTCATCGTCATTGAAGCCTGGTTTAGGGGCTACTGAGGGAGTCCTGGATTAGGGGGTATCCGGACAGCCGGAGTGTGTACAACGTCCGGACTATGGAAGCATGAAGATACAAGACTCAAGATTTCAGGCTGTGTCCGGATGGGACTTTCCTTGGCGTGGAAGGAAAGCTTGGCGATCCGGATATTATATTTCCTTCCTTGTAACCGACTCCATGTAAACCCTAGCCCTCTCCGGTGCCTATATAAACCGGAGAGGTTGGTCCTTAGAAGGCCGATCACAATTAAAATCGTACCATCATAGGCTAGCTCTTAGGGTTTAGCCTCTACGATCTCGTGGTAGATCTACTCTTGTACTACCCATATCATCAATATTAATCAAGCAGGAAGTAGGGTTTTACCTCCATTGAGAGGGCCCGAACCTGGGTAAACATCTGTGTCCCTTGTTTCCTGTTACCATCAGCCTTGACGCACAGATCGGGACCCCCTACTCGAGATCCGCCGGTTTTGACACCGACAGCGGTCTCTCTAGTGGAGTAGATCCGATATGGATGAGCAATGCTCTATCTCAAGTATGAGATAAACCAATGCTAACCCTAGAAAGAGGAAGGGGATGGAGTATATATAGTCTAGGGGGGCGAAGAGGTACATGGGCTTCGGCCCTTTACTGTGCGCAGACAGGCGGGGCCGGATGTCCGGGCGTCGGGCCGGATGTCCGGGGCTTCAGGAGGGGCCGGATGTCCGGGCTAGCGGCGATAGCTTCTGTAGGTTCTGGTGCATGGCGCCGGATTTTCGGGCTTCTGGCCGGATTTCCGGGCTGGGGTCGGATGTCCGGGCTAGACGCCGGATGTCTGGGCCATGTAGACTTGGCCAGTTTGGCTATTGCTGAAGAAGACGCTCCAGGGGCCGGATGTCCGGGGCCTGGAAGGTGAGCTTGCCCGTTTCCGTTGGTTCTCTTCATCCATGGACTTGGCGGCTTGTCCGTCTTCACGTGCATCCTCGGGAGGCTCCTCTTGACACCTAATCATGCATATCATATCAGACTTAGGTAGCAGCCATGTCTCGAGTGGATCATATGTGATATCACTAAGGAAAGAAGTCACCTCGTTCTCGAGAGCTCTAGCTCGTGCTCGTGTCATAGGTCCTCTTGGCTCTTGATGATATGACGATAGGTCCATGGGGATGATCACGGGATGCTCCGCATCATCTCCCCTCCCTTGGGAAAGATCCGACCTCGGATTGAAATCCTCATCACCATGGTACGGGGAGAGATGTTTGATGTTGAAGATGTCGCTCACGGAGTACTTGTCGTGTGGGATGTCGATCTTGTATGCGTTGTTGTTGTAGCGTGCAAGCACCTTGAAGGTCCCATCCGCTCTAGGTAGTATCTTGGACTTGCGTTCATTCGGGAAGCGATCCTTGCGAAGGTGTTGCCACATAAGATCTCCAACATGGAACATCATGGGTTGCTTGTTGATGTTGAGCTTGGTCGCGAGTCGTTGTACTTGGCGCTCGATGGTGTTCCTTGTATCTTCATGCATCTTCTTGAGGAAGTTGACTCGGGCACTCGCGTCCATGTTTGTGCGCTCTTGTAGCGGTAGAGGTAGAATGTCCAATGGTGACAATGGGTTGAAGCCATAGACAACCTCGAAAGGGGACTTCCCGGTAGTTGAATGTCTTGCTCGGTTGTAGGCGTACTCGGTGATGGGTAGGCACTCCTCCCACTCCTTGATGTTCTTCTTTATCAACACGCATAGTAGAGTGGAGAACATGCGGTTGGTCACCTCCGTTTGGCTGTCGGTTTGTGGATGGTATGCCGAAGAGAACAAGAGCTTGATTCCGAGCTTGGCGCACAAGGTCTTCCAAAAGTAACTCAAGAACTCGACGTCATGGGTCCGAGACAATCGTCTTTGGCACTCCATGAAGGCGCAAGATTTCCCTACAAAACAAATTTGCAACATGTGAAGCATCGTCTATCTTGTTACAAGGAATGAAATGAGCCATTTTGGAGAAACGGTCCACAACAACAAAAACGGAATCCTTGCCATTTTGAGTTCTAGGCAAAGCAAGCACAAAGTCCATGCTAATATCTTCCCATGGTTGATATGGAATTGGAAGTGGCATATAGAGGCCATGAGATTGGGCTTTAGACTTAGCTTTGCGACATGGAGAGCATCGGTTGGTGAAGCGATTGATGTCGCGAAACATCTTGGGCCAAAAGTAGTTATTTGAGAGCGTAGCAAATGTCTTGTCACGTCCAAAGTGTCTCATGAGTCCGCCTCCATGAGATTCCTGCAAAAGCAACAAGCGAAGAGAGGACTCGGGAATGCAAAGTTTGTTAGCTCTCATAAGATCTTTGATGTAGTATCGATCCCAAGAAGTATGCGTCAAACACTTGGCATAAGGAATAGCAAATGTATGATCATGCTCATACAAGTCTTTTATGTGCTCAAAACCAATGAAATTCAATTCAAGTTGAGTAACAAGCATGCATATACGGGAAAGCGCATCCGCCACAACATTTTCCTTACCTTTAATGTACTTGATGACATAAGGAAATGACTCAATAAATTCACTCCATTTAGCATGACGCTTGTTCAACTTAGTTTGACCCTTAAGGTATTTAAGTGTTTCATGGTCGGTATGGATGATGAACTCATGAGGGCGAAGGTAATGTTCCCGTTCACGCAAAACTCGCACTAAAGCATATAGCTCTTTGTCATAGATGGGGTAATTGAGTTGCGCTCCGGAGAGTTTCTCACTAAAGTATGCAATGGGGCGCTTCTCTTGCGTTAACACACCTCCTATGCCACTACCACTAGCATCGCAATGAATTTCAAAAGGTTTGTCAAAGTTGGGTAATGCAAGCACGGGAGCATGAGTAAGCAAATTCTTAAGCTCATTGAAAGCAATATCTTGGGATGTTCCCCAAACAAATGGTGCATTTTTCTTACTCAAAGCATGCAAAGCTGAAGCAATTGTGCTAAAATCCTTCACAAATCTATGGTAGAAACCAGCTAAACCAAGAAAACTACACACTTGTTGCAAATTGGTTGGTTGGGGCCAATTTTTAATAGCATTGATCTTAGATTCATCAACATGAACACCCTTAGAAGATACTACAAAACCCAAGAAAACAAGCTTATCAACACCAAATAGGCATTTTTCCATATTAGCATAAAGTTGCTCTTTTCGAAGAGTTTGTAGGACGGTGCGAAGGTGGGTGACATGCTCTTTGAGAGATTTGCTAAACACAAGGATATCATCAAAGTAGACAACAACAAATTCACCAATGTAAGGGCGAAACACGTAATGCATAAGACGCATGAAAGTACCGGGTGCTTCCGATAAACCCATAGGCATGACTAACCACTCATATAGACCAAACTTGGTTTTGAAAGCGGTTTTCCATTCATCACCCTCTTGTATGCGGATTTGATAGTAACCACTTTTAAGATCAATTTTGAAGAAAATAGTGGCACCGCTAAGTTCATCGAACATGTCATCTGATAGAGGCGAGGGTGTCCTGATCTTTCGATGAGATGATAACTATCGATTTGGTGGAGATGACTTTGATGATCCGACTACAAAAGTTCACCACGTTGCGCCTTGGCAATCGCTAAACCAACTCCGAGAGGTTATTGACCATGCTGGAGCACGATCAACCTGACCATGAAGGTCTATTCCTGCAAGCAATCGAAGAACAATCAAGAATATGATCAAGCAATCTGAATATTGCGAATATAGATGAAGTATTGATAAAGGTGGGGATCCGGAAGCGGTCTTGGTCTGGTCGTTGGACACAAACGAAGTACACGAAGTTGCAATGGCTAACTTTTAACTAAACAAATCCCAAGGAAAAAGCTACTAGATAGATCTACTTATATAGGAGCAAGGGGTGCGCCCAAGGAGGTGGGAGGACGTCCCACGGCAGCCTAAAACCAACCCTAGGTCGTACAAGGCTCATGGGCCCAAGTGGAGGTGATGCAACACCTTTGGACTTGTTGTTTAACTCAGATTCTGCTGCAGCGTCAGATTGTTTCGTCCATATCTCAAAGCTCCAGATGAATTTAAAGGTGAATCCAATTGGGTTGGAAAGAGGACGAAATCTACTTTCGAATAAAAAAAGAATCACCCAATTGGGAGTCCGGATGAAAAAGTTGTTAGCGCTTTGAGTCAGGTATGTCTGTGCAGTCCGAATCTGAATCTAGAACGTGAGAGACTTGGATTCTATCTTCTCTTGGCCCAAAAGTGACGTGAGAGGACTTTTTGAACAGAACCTAAACTTCTCCTTTTGCCCTATCTTCAATGTGGATTGTACAAATGTCCCATACACTTGCAATTAGATAAAACACAAAAGTGTGTGAAGTAGTTTTGTTCTGGATAACATAAATAGATTATTGAATAGTTTGCACTGGAAATCACCTGACAAATATGCATGTATGCAATATTTTTGGTCGTATCCAAGGTAGTCATGTCCTCATCATCCTCCCCTTCATGAAAACAAAGCCGCCCTCGGCCTTGCTTAATCTGAAATCTGGGTAACAAAAGAGACAAGGTGTACATGTTGTATATGTATATGTCATCCGTTTTTACTGATCTCATTTGGTGCACATGTGACACAGTTATACAAGAGCACCCTTCAAAAGTTGTGAAATGAAAAGCCAATATATTATCACAAGAAGTCAAAGGCATGAAAATATTGCAACTCAGTTTGCACATATAAGTGAAGCTCTTATTCATATCAAAAGATTGACAATGCTTATCATTAAACCATCCCAACATTGATGAACCGTCACCAAGATTAGAGGTCATATCAAAATGATTAAACATTGGCACAATTATTTTCAAACATATTTGATTCAAATCTGATTTATTCCCTGATTCACTTGATTCTTTTGCATCGATAGTTAATTCAATGGGTTCACTCAAAATTGTTTGATCACATGGCAAAGTCAAATCATCAACGAAGTCCTCTAAAGTAGCTGGTGTGATCAAAGTAGTGGGAAGCTCACCGCATGGTGCACTTAAATTGACAAGACACTCATCTTACTCATGTGGAGGTGGAAGATTAGTACCTTTGTCATTACCTCGTATGATCAACTCAGATGATATAGGCACTCTCGGTGATGATGTGTCACATGGTGGAGGTGATGTAGTCCTCACAACAACGGATGTGGTTGTCATAGTATGCCTAGTAGTTGAAGGGAGAACCGTATCAACTCTTGGAATGTGCATCTCGCGCTTGTTCTCCTTGTGGGGAACACGTTGTTTTATTTCCTATTCAGCTTTGCAAGCAAGATGAAACAAATGGTCCATAGGATAACACTCTTCATGAATTAGTATCTCCTGTATGTCACGATTTAATCCTCCCCAAAATCTATCCATGAAATCTTCTTCACTTTCTTCTAAATAGGAATGCAGCAAGGTAGTTTGTAAAGTATCATAATATTTCGTTACGGTGTCACTACCTTGTTTTAAATGTTGCAACTTTGTAATCATGTCACGAGTATAATAAGCGGGAACGAATGTATGTCGCATGGCAAGTTTCAAATCATCCCAAGTAGTAGGTATATCATTAGGGTGTAACCGACAATATTCACTCCACCAAACTACATCATAACCAGTGAAAGAAGCAACCGCAACCTTAACTTTTTTACGTACATCAAAATTATTGGAAGCAAATATATTATTTATGTCAACCTCACATTCAATATATAAAGCAGGTCTAAAACGGCCGTTAAATGGTGGTATAGAAACATTAACATGATCATGTCCATTTGGATGTTTGTGCACCTCTCGTGACGGTTGTGTTATTTGCATAGGTGATGGCACGTCTCCCTCGATCGACAAACCCCATGAATTGACTCTAGATCCTGTCATGATTAGTAGAAACAAGAAACAAAATTCAAGAATAATGTTCCTATGAACTACTAGGATGTGGTGGTAAAGCGCTCACAGTAAAGCAAATATCAATATCTTACAAGTTCTTACCAAGCAGCAGATGGTGACAGGCAACCAGCGGAGTCAAATAACTTTGAAGATTGTGTAAAGAGATTGCCAGTGGAACGTACGTATACACTGTGCAGGAATATGTGGAGCTGGGTTGGCTATATATGATAGCAAGATATCAACAATAATCAATTCAGAGATGCAATGTCGAATAAACGCTCAACGACGGTACTGTGCTGGTCCTAGGCTAGACCGTACTAGAGACGCGAGCCTAGAACACTAATGAGGTCACGGCGTAGCGCAACTAGTATCAATGAAGGATACTAAGTAGCTCTGGACAGCAAGATATAAGTGAAGATCACAACGGCAGTAAAGATAATGATGAAAAACAACTGCCAAGCGGGATATACAACAACTCTCTCTCCAACTTTCCTCTTGAAAAGTTTGAGCCAATTTTCCGATAATTATTTTAAAACAATGCTACTAACTCAAGCTTTCCAATGCAAAAAGAATCACTCAATTCCGAGTTGATATGAGGAGTCAAAGAATTCTGAAACTGTCTTGAAAAACTGGAATAAGCTGTGTCCGCGAACTTCGGAGGACAAAAAGACCTATTTATAAGACGATTTTGAGGTGTCAAATATTGAAAAAGCCTCTGCAACTATTTAGATGCGGCTCGTCGCTAGCTTTCATTTGAGTACTCGCGGAGCCAAAACGGACATCGTATGAGGAAGTTATGCCTGTTTTACTGAACAGTACACAAAACAGATTCCATCTGAATTCAACTAGGAGATTGAGTCTAGATAGATCCGAATTTTTTTTTCTTCTCTCTTTTATTTCCTCACTTTTTTTTCTTTCTCTCTTTTTTTTTCTCTCACTTTTTTTTCTTTTTTTCTCTGTCTTTTTTTTCTCTCTCCCTCTTTCCAAAACAAACTAGATAAGATGCAGATTGGATCAAGCGAAGATGTGAAACGATCTCAACTATGATTATGACAATGAACAGTGGGTAGCACACATGGTGGAAATTGATGGATGGTTGATGGACAGCGGAAGGGATAACGATGTAGCGGCGGCCTGACTAATGTGAACAGAACTCGAAACTCTAAACGAACTAGACACTAAGACCAGCAACTCGACACGACGATGCAACCGATAATTCAACTATGCAAGCAATGAAAAGAAAATTGCAAAGGCTCGGATTGGCTTGTACAAGGGATGAATAGATCTAACTTTTTTTGTGGCTTTTTGTTGGACAATAGGTAAGAAAATAAATGTAATCTAGGAAAAACTGGAAATTCTCATCGAGCAACCTGAAAACTGATACCACTTGATAGAGGCGAGGGTGTCCCGATCTTTCATGAGATGATAACTATCGATTTGGTGGAGATGACTTTGACGATCCGACTACAAAAGTGCACCACGTTGCGCCTTAGCAATCGCTAAACCAACTCCGAGAGGTTATTGACCACGCTAGAGCACGATCAACCTGACCACGAAGGTCTATTCCTGCAAGCAACCGAAGAACAAGCAAGAATATGATAAAGCAATCTGAATATTGCGAATATAGATGAAGTATTGACAAAGGTGGGGACCCGAAAGCGGTCTTGGTCTGGTCGTTGGACACAAACAAAGTACACGAAGTTGCAATGGCTAACTTTTAACTAAACAAATCCCAAGGAAAAAGCTACTAGATAGACCTACTTATATAGGAGCAAGGGGTGGCGGCCAAGGAGGTGGGAGGACGTCCCAAGGCAGCCTAAAACCAACCCTAGGTCGTACAAGGCGCATGGGCCCAAGTGGAGGTGATGCAACACCTTTGGACTTGTTGTTTGACTCGGATTCTGCTGCAGCGTCAGATTGTTTCGTCCATATTTCAAAGCTCCGGCGAATTTAAAGGTGAATCCAATTGGGTTGGAAAGAGGACGAAATCTACTTTCCAACAAATAAAGAATCACCCAATTCAGAGTCCGTATGAAAAAGTTGTTGGCGTTTTGAGTCAGGTATGTCTGTGTAGTCCGATTCTGAATCTAGAACGTGAGAGACTTGGACTCTATCTTCTCTTGGCCCAAAAGTGACGTGAGAGGACTTTTTGAACAGAACCTAAACTTCTCCTTTTGCCCTATCTTCATATGTGGATTGTACAAATGTCCCATACACATGCAATTAGACAAAACACAAAAGTGTGTGAAGTATTTTTGTTCTGGATAACATAAATAGATTATTGAATAGTTTGCACTAGAAATCACCTGACAAATATGCATGTATGCAATATTTTTGGTCGTATCCAAGGTAGTCATGTCCTCATCATCATCAAGGCATGGAATGGGGTACCTATATCGAACAGTGATAGCATTGATAGGTCTACAATCGGAGCATATGTGAAAGCTACCGTCTCGTTTTGGCACAAGAATGACCGGTACGGCACAAGGACTCAAACTTTCACGCACATGTCCATGGTCTATGAGATGCTTTACTTGCCTTTGTATTTATTTGGTTTCTTCGGGATTGATGCGGTAGGGAGCTTTGTTGGGAAGCGACGCTCCGGGGATGAGATCAATTCGGTGCTCAATGACTCGTAGTGGAGGTAGACCCGGAGGTAGCTCATCGGGGAAAACGTCTTGGAATTCCTGCAACAAAGAAGATAACACCAAAGGTAGATCGTGAGAGTTGTTAGTTTTTGGTGCCTCATCCTTGCACAATGGGACATAGTGTGATGAGGACATCCCAGGTTCACCTCATTTATCATCTTCTCCTGATGATAAATCTCAGCCATCAAGTGAAGCTTCTACAAAGAAGATCTATTTGGGTCCCATGGCAAGGATTCGTGCCAAACAAATAGCACAAGAGGTGAACGTGCTCCTAGCTTATCATAATTCAAATGACCATGAGAACTTTATACTGCCTAAATCTCGTGTGCTAATTTTACTTAGGTACAATGTTGAGGACAACCAACAACATTCAGCACATGAAGAAACAAGTTTTGGATCCCATACAACAAGTTTGAAAAGAACAAGTTTCAACCCTGACGAAAGCCTTGTTTTGGTGACAAGGACAAGTAGTTACACTGCAAGGAAGAATAGCAAGCCATCTCAACACTCTATTGTTGCATGTGCAGTTCCAGAATTCGTCCCAGAACTTGCTGAATCATGCAACGCAAATATATGAGCATCCAGCATGTGTGGGAGTACAAAATGGAGAGCATATGAAGTCTACTTTTAGGAAAATCAAACGGTGCATCATTTGGAGTCCTGAGTCAAAGGATATGAGAGTTCCAATGCAAGCTGTCCAGGGCATTAATTGTTGCGCGAGGCTCGATGAGTTTGCTCCCTTGACCAGCTGGTTAGCACGAATTTGAGCCCCTCTTTTGGCCTGGTTTCACACCTAAACTAGGAGGGCTGTTCCTAGTATAAATACCCCTTCCCCCACTTCAGCCAAAACTCTTTGGCAATTTGATTTCAGCATAGGTTAACTAAGTGGAACCAGAATATTGTTTGAGAGTTCACTTCCTCCTTAGCTCTTGTAATCTAGCTTTGTGAGTGGGTAAACTCACTTTGTGATTTTACAACAGCAGCCGTTGAGGTGGCGACCAGTTCGTGCTTCCAATTTCGTGCGTGGTTGCGTGGATTGGAACTAAGAGTGTGGTTGGGCGAATACTTGTCGCTGGTTGTTGCATTTGCAATAGTTAGCTTCGGTCTTGTCAGGTTGCACTAGTTATCCTTTACCCGACAGCGTTGTTGTTTGGGGATCGAGGGTTTCCTTGCACTTTCAGGTGGCGTTGATTCGCAACATAGAGCAGATCCTCCGTGAAGATTGGGCAACCCCGTATCATCTTGGCATCAGAGCTTCGGTTGACACGGTAGGATCTTGTATCCCTAGTTTAGTTCGTGTTCTTGTTCATCCTAAAAGTCCAGAAAATAGCCCCACAAAAAAATCCCTTTACCTAGCCCTTTGCAGCCTTTAATCTGTTATTTGGTGAGTTTTATCAAGTTCTTGTCCACTAGATCTTTGTTTTTAGTTGCTGAGTTTCCCCCCATCCAATCTTGTTTGTTTGTGTTCATTTTCGTGCACAGATTTCAGATCTGCATCCTTTACCAAATCATGCATATCTTTGTCATCCGTAGTCCGTTCTGAGTGTTTTTGTGCATTTTGAAAAGCCCACACTGTGTGCTCTCCATTCATCCTTGTTAGATCTGATTCCCATCATGTTTTCAACCTAGTAAAATCAGATCAGTTCGTGTGTGTTTGCTGCCAAAGTTTCAACTGCATGTTCTTGTTGGTTGACTTCATCTATTGTGATTTTCGTGATTCCCCCAAAGTGTGTGTTCATATCCAAGTCCCTTGTTGAAAGTTTGTTAATAAAAGAGGCAAAAAAGGAAAAGAGGCAAAAAAAGAGATCTACCCAAAGAAAGAAAGTGTGTGCAAGAAGCAAAAGAGAGAAAACTTGGGACTGTTCTTCATTTATATCTTGAGAAATCCCTGTTTGTGTTGTGAGCTGAAACATGTCAGGTGTCAATCCTTGCTTGCAGCAAATCTGATTCCTTGGCGAGAGTTGCATGTACCTCACGTATATCTCATTCAGCAACTAAATGCATTAGAATCTTGTGTGGATGATTACTTGGTTCAACAATATCTAGATTGCAGATTAGTGCATCTTTTGCTACATATATACCCACCCAAACTCCACCAAACAACCCCGCATGTGCAACCCTAGACTTGTATTCGCTTGATTATCACTCTTTGTATACCAACCACCGACACCACGGTTGAGCATGATTCTTCTCTCACTTGGAAGTTACATGAGCTTGGTTGGTAAGTGAGGTGAGCTTGAGTTGTTATCCACATATATGCTTCTAGTACTATAGGGCTTTTGGAGAACTAACCATGGCAGGTGAAGAAAACGAGTATGATGTTGAAGGAAATGGGCATCTCAATCAGCCCGTCACACGGTTTCACTTCAACGCATTACATGATCATCTACGCCGAGAGTTCAGAAACAGCCTTGACCCAATTGAAGAGAAGCAAGTCAAGTTGTCGAGAGATTTGTAGCAACTTATGGGTAATGTTGATGAGCAACTCACTCAGAACATGGTAGCCATGAGGACTGGTATTGTTGATGATATTGTGCGAGAGCTTCGTCAGAATCGAGAAGATGCAAGTGTCCATGGTGAAGAACAAAATGTAAGTGATGGGGAAGGTGCTGCCTCCAATGCACAAGCTAGAAGAAACCGTGCTCGCCTCCCCATGCCATGAGACCTCCCGGTCCCGGACGTGGAAATGATCATGGTAATGGACGTGGTCAACATGAAGCTGCTGCTGGTCGTGCTCCTAGAGGAGGCCACCGAAGAGCAAATCTACATCATGAAGGTAGTGGAGATGAGTTTGATGAAGATGAAGATGGCATGCACCAGAATGACAAATTTCATCATCGTAGAAACTATGGTCGTGGACGGCAGGAGGAGGAAAGGTTTGGAAAGCTGAAATTTACCATGCCCAAATTTGATGGTGGATCTGATCCAGAAAGTTATCTCACATGGGAATTGAAGGTTGACAAAATTTTCTGCATGCACAACTACTCTGAAGAGAAGAAATTAGCAATGGCCTCACTTGAGTTTGAAGACTATGCTCTAATTTGGTGGGAGCAAGTTCAGATTCAGCGAGAAGAAGAAGGAGAGCATGTTGTTGCTACATGGACAGAAATGAAAAGAGAGATGAGGGCAAGATTTGTCCCAAGGCATTATAGACGTGACATCTTTGATAAGCTCCAGAATTTGAGGCAAGGAAAGTTATCAGTTCAGGAGTATCATAAGGAGATGGAGAAGGCAATGATAAGAGCCAACATACATGAAGATGAGGAGCACTCCATGGCAAGGTTCCTCTATGGGCTGAATCCTAATGTTAAACGAGTGGTTGATTTGCAGCCATATCGTAATGTGGTAGAGCTGGTACATCTTGCTTCTAAGGCTGAACTTCAATTCCAAGAAGACTCAAAGCAAAACAGAACTACGTCCTTCACAGCTCGAGCTACATCAAGTGGGAGTAAGTTTATACCTCAATTCAACATTGGTCGAGGTATTATGACTAGTTCTGGTGGTGGAAATCAGCCCCATGCACGTGCAGCCACGAGCAGAAATGATGCATCAAATTCGAAGGAGAAGAGCAAATTTGCAGCTCCTAGTTCATCCTCCATTGGCTCCACGAGGAAAACTAGCGAGATAGAGTGCTTTACATGTAAGGTACGTGGCCACATGAAGAAGGATTGTCCCAACAAGCGTACCATGCTGATCACTGAGAATGGAGAATATGAGTCTTGTAGTGAACCTGAAGAAGAAACTGAAGATGGTGATGGTTCAGATGGTGATGAGCAAACCTATTGTGATTATGAGCAAGGTGCCTCTCTTGTTGTCACTAAAGTTTTGAGTGTGCAGATCAAAGAAGCTGAGAATGGACAACGACACAATCTGTTTCAAACAAGAGCCAAAGTGCAAGACAAGGTATGCAAGGTAATTGTTGATGGTGGGAGTTGTCACAATCTTGCAAGCAAAGAAATGTTTGATAAGCTTGGGCTGAAGCTGCTACAACACCCTCATCCATATCATATACAATGGTTGAATGAATGTGGAGAGATGAAGATCACACACATGGTACAGGTGCAATTCAAGATTGGAGATTATAATGACACCGTTGAGTGTGATGTGGTGCCAATGAAGGAAAGGCCACTTGTCGCTTGGAGACTTGGGCCAGTAGCAATATGATCATTCAGCTCAACATTGTGGCAGAACCAATCAATACACCATCAAGTGGAGAGGAAACGACTTGGTGCTTAGACCCATGACACCCCAACAAATCATGGCTGAGCACTTGCTGAAAGTTTCTGAAGTAAAAATAGTGAGCAAGAAAGAGGGAGAGAAAAAGAGCGAGAGAGAGATCCACAAATCGGTGAGTGAGCGCCACAAGCCAAATCTGAGAGAGAAGAATAAAAGAGAGGGAGAGAACTTAGTAATGTTAGCCACCAAATCATAACTGAGAGATGTGAGGCTCAACCCAAATCAAGTGGTCGTTGTACTTGTGTACAAAGATGCTTTGCTTTCAGCTAACGACTTAACATGTCTCCCTAGTGCTGTTTGTGATGTTTTGCAGGAATTCGAGGATGTTTTTCCGGAGGAAGTACCCGCTGGTCTACCTCCCTTGCGTGGCATAGAACATCAGAATGACCTCATTCTAGGAGCATCACTTCTGAATCGACCTCCCTACCACACCAATCCTGAAGAAACAAAGGAAATACAAAGGCAGGTACAAGAACTGTTAGATAAAGGTTATGTGCGTGAAAGCTTAAGTCCTTGTGCTGTACCTGTGATTTTGGTGCCCAAGAAAGATGACACATGGCGATTGGTAATGGATTGTAGGCCTATCAATATTATAACTACTAGGTATAGTCATCCTATTCCTAGGTTAGATGATATGCTTGATGAATTGAGTGGCTCTACTGTTTTCTCTAAAATTGATTTGAGGAGTGGATACCATCAGATTAGGATGAAAGAAGGAGATGAATGGAAAACTGCTTTCAAAACAAAATTTGGGTTGTATGAGTGGTTAGTCATGCCTTTTGGATTAACTAATCCACCAAGTACATTCATGAGATTGATGAACCATGTTTTGAGAGCTTACATTGGCAAATTTGTTGTTGTGTACTTTGATGACATCCTAATCTATAGCAGATCCATTGAGGAACATATTGAACATCTAAAACAAGTGATGAATGTGCTAAGGATAGAAAAACTATATGCTAACATTGAGAAGTGCTCCTTTCGTTTCAGGACAGGGAATTGAAGTGGATGAATCTAAGGTGGAAGCAATCAAAAATTGGCCAACTCCAATGAATGTAAGCCAGGAATCACATGCAGGAGGATTAATGGGACACTTTGGTCGTGAGAAGACTTATGAGCTGTTGGCCGATCACTTTTATTGGCCAAAGATGAGGAAGGACGTTGAGAGACTTGTGCAGCGATGCATCATATGCCACAAATCTAAGTCTAAACTGAACACCCATGGTTTATATACTCCCCTACCTGTTCCAAATGCTCCTTGGGAAGATATTAGCATGGATTTTATTTTAGGACTGCCTAGGACTAAGAGGGGGAGGGATTTAGTTTTTGTTGTGGTTGATAGGTTCTCAAAAATGGCACACTTCATTCCATGCCACAAGAACGACGATGCTTCACATGTTGCTAATTTGTTTTTCAGGGAAGTTGTTCGCTTGCATGGAATGCCAAGGACTATTGTTTCAGATCGAGATGTGAAGTTCATGAGCTACTTTTGGAAAACATTGTGGGAAAAATTAGGAACCAAGTTGCTATTTTCAACAACGTGTCACCCCCAAACTGATGGGCAAACAGAGGTAGTGAACCGCACACTCTCAGCCTTACTGCGTACAATGATCAAGAAGAATTTGAAGGAGTGGGAAGAGTGTTTGCCGCACGTGGAGGTTGCTTACAATCAGGCAGTTCACTCTACCACAAACATGTGCCCGTTTGAGGTGGTATATGGATTCAAACCACTTGCACCAATTGACTTGCTGCCACTTCCATTGCAAGAGAGATGTAACATGGAGGCTTCAAAGCGTGCTGCATATGTGAAGAAGATTCATGAGAAGACCAGAGAAGAGATAGAAAGGAAGTCCAAGTACTATACTGCTAAGGCAAACAAAAATTGCAAGAAGGTAACTTTTGAGCCCGGAGATCTGGTTTGGATACATTTGCGCAAAGATCGATTCCCAGAGAAGTGCAAATCCAAGCTAATGCCTCGTGGAGATGGACCATTCAAAGTCTTGGCCAAGATCAATGACAATGCTTACAAAATCGAGCTTCCTGAAGACTATGCTGTGAGTCCAACTTTCAACGTTGTTGATTTGTCTTCGATCAAGAGGGTCAAGAGTCGAGGACGACTCCTTTTGAAGAGGGGGAGGATGATGAGGACATCCCAGGTTCACCTCGTTTATCATCTTCTCCTGATGATAAATCTCAGCCATCAAGTGAAGCTTCTACAAATAAGATCTATTTGGGTCCCATGACAAGGAGCCGTGCTAAACAAATAGCACAAGAGGTGAACGCGCTCCTAGCTTATCATAATTCAAATGACCATGAGAACTTTATACTGCCTAAATCTTGTGTGCTGATTTTACTTAGGTACAATGTTGAGGACAACCAACAACATTCAGCACATGAAGAAACAAGTTTTGAATCCCATACAACAAGTTTGAAGAGAACAAGTTTCAACCCTGATGAAAGCCTTGTTTTGGTGACAAGGACAAATAGTTACACCGCAAGGAAGAATAGCAAGTCATCTCAACACTCTATTGTTGCATGTGCAGTTCCAGAATTCGTCCCAGAACTTGCTAAATCATGCAACGCAAATATATGAGCATCCAGCATGTGTGGGAGTACAAAATGGAGAGCATATGAAGTCTACTTTTAGGAAAATCAAACAGTGCATCATTTGGAGTCCTGAGTCAAAGGATATGAGAGTTCCAATGCAAGCTGTCGAGGGCATTAATTGCTGCGCGAGGCTCCATGAGTTTGCTCCCTTGACCAGCTGGTTAGCACGAATTTGAGCCCCTCTTTTGGCCTGGTTTCACACCTAAACTAGGAGGGCTGTTCCCAGTATAAATAGCCCTTCTCCCACTTCAGCCACAACTCTTTGGCAAAGCATAGGTTAGCTAAGTGCAACCAGAATATTGTTTGAGAGTTCACTTCCTCCTTAGCTCTTGTAATCTTGCCTTGTGAGAGGGTAAACTCACTTTGTGATTTTACAACAGAAATTGCTGAGGCGGCGACCAGTTCGATGCTTCCAACTTCGTGCGTGGTTGCGTGGATTGGAACTAAGAGTGTGGTTGGGCGAATACTTGTCGCTGGTTGTTGCATTTGCAATAGTTAGCTTCGGTCTCGTCCAAAGTTGCACTAGTTATCCTTTACCCGACAGCGTTGTTGGTTGGGATCGAGGGTTTCCTTCGTACCCTTCAGGTGGCGTTGATTCGCAACATAGAGCAGATCCTCCGTGAAGATTGGGCAACCCCGTATCATAGTGTAGGACACTTGATGGGTTCTCACAAACTCCTCTCATCTCACGTTTGGTGGCTAATAGGACTAAGTTTTTCTTGTCGCTCATCGTGGAGGCACTCAATTTGGGCTTGTGGCACTCACTCTCTTTTTGGTGGTTCGCTCTTTCACTATTTTCTCCACAATGGGTGGCTTGCTTGTCGGCGAGTACTTGGCTTGGAGACATAGGACGTAGTACAAACTCCTTCCCTTTCATCTTGAAGCTATAGTGATTAGTACGCCCGTTGTGAATGACACCTCGGTCAAATTTCCATGGCCGTCCAAGAAGGAGGTGGCAAATGGTCATTGGAAGGACATCACATTCCAAAGTGTCTTCATAGGCGCCGATCTTGAAAGAGACTTGTACCCTATGCTCGACTTGTATGGTGCCGGTGTCGCTTAGTCATTGAACCTTGTAGGGGTGAGGGTGCTTCATCTTGACCAATTGGAGTTTGGAGCATAGCTCTTCACTTGCTAAGTTGTGGCAACTACCTCCATCGATGATGACCTTGACGGAATGTCCATTGATGCCGGCTTTTGTGTGGAAGATATGGCATCTTTGATCTTTGTCTTGTTGATGTTGAAGAGTCAAGACCTTGGAGACAACAAGAGCGGGACCTGAATCTTCGTCGCAAAAGACTTGATCATCTTCATCTTCATTGTTCACTTGTCGGTGCATGGCCACTTGCTCAAGAGCTTCCATTTCTCCTTCACTCATGGAGTCGTAGGTTCCGTCGTCGTTGAGGATCATGGTGCGCTTGTTTGTGCACTCGAAGGACTTGTGGCCTCGGCGTCCGCATGTGAAGCATTTCATGGAACTTGTCTTGATGGTCTCATCGGTTGGAGTAGATGATGATGAAGCTTTCTTGAAGTTGCGTGTAGTAGGAGGACGACTTGAGCTTGTCGAAGCTTTCTTGTAACTTGACTTGTCGCCGTTGCTTGTAAATGGCTTGGCTGAGGTAGAAGGTGTTGGAGTCGTTGAAGCTTGATTGTTGGAGGGGCCATAGGACTTGGATGAGAACTTGGCATACTTGAAGTCGTCTTGTACTTGCCATTCCGCTTTGGTAGCTTGATGCACTAGCTCGATGAGGTTCGAGTATGGTTGGAAGTCGGCAATCTTCTTGATAGGATGATTGAGTCCATTCAAGAAACGTGCCATAGTTTTCTCATCATCTTCTTTGACATTGGCTCGTATCATGGCAATCTCCATTTCCTTCTAGTACTCTTCAATGCTCTTGGTTCCTTGCTTGAGTTGTTGAAGTTTCTTGAAGAGGTCGCGGTTGTAGTAGTTTGGCATGAATCGTGCTCTCATGACATCCTTCATTTGTGCCCAAGTGGTGATGGGTGGTTCACCTCTTGCCGCTCGGCGCTCAATGACTTGTTCCCACAAAATGAGGACGTAGTCTTGGAATTCAAGGGATGCCATTGCGATCTTCTTCTCTTCTTCGTAGTTGTGCAAGCGGAAGATTTTGTCAACCTTCAATGCCCATGATATGTACTCTTTGGGGTCATTGCTTCCAGTGAACTTGGGCATGGTGAACTTTAGCTTGTCGTATTGTTGCTCTTCATTGTGTTGTGGACGGGGATGATGACGCCCTTGACGTGGAGGATTGTCAACCTCATGTTGCTCTTGGCGAGGAGGGTTGTCAACCTCATGTTGTTCTTGTCGGGGAGGCTCTTCATAGTCATCATGTGCTTGGTGAGCGTGGGGTAATCGTTGAGCTTGTGGATGAGCTTGTCGAGGTTGTGGTGGAACTTGTCGACCTTGACGAGGATCTTGAGGATCTTGATGATGTGCCCGTGCTTCGTAGATGCGTTCTTGGACTTCATCACGAAGAGCTTCTTCTTGTTCACGAGCTTGCTGCTTGCGCGTGGCGACGGCTCTACTTGAATCTCGTAGGGCTTGTTGTGCTTCGAGTGCTCGAGCTTCACGTAGTTCTTGTTCTTGGCATTGTGCTTCGGCGTCTTGTGCATCTTGATGTTGTGCGCGCGCTCCTCTTGTTCTTGTTGTCGTTGGCGTTGCCGTTCCCATGCTTGTGCGAAAGCAGCTTGGTTTTGACGATGTCGATGCTCTTGAGAGTCGGTGTCGTGTAGAGGATTGCGGTTTGCTTGACGGTCTTGACGCGCGGCACGACGAAGAGTATTCGATGTCGGTGTACTTGAGCCAGAGAGGGTGTCGTCGGAGTGTCGACTTGAGCGGCTCCTTCTTGAGTAGGACAAAGTGGTAGAAGAGCGGTTGACCAACAAGGAACGAATCTCATCCATTCTTGCGTCATTCTCGTGCTTGTGTTCATCGAGCTTGTTGTCGAAGAGGCGCAAGTCGGTGGCGAGGTTGTCGATGCGGTCGCCCAAAGCAAGTTGTTCTTGACGCAAAGCTCGGTGTGCACCAAATAGTTGGGTCTTGGTGATGTAGGATGACATGTCTTCGTCTTGCTCCAAGAAGAGTGGGTTGGTAGAAGTACTTGGCCTATCCATCATTCCAAATAAAGATATGTGAGTGGGAGACAAAGAAAAACCAATACCAAATGTACCTTGACCGAAGTTGAAAATGGATCAAAGATCACTCCAATGTGTAGCAAGGAAATAGCACAATTGGTACCAATTCTTGTCGGTTCTCACACCTACACAAGTAAAAGCTTATGGTGGAGCTCGGTTAGGATGGTGGCACAAAATTTGATGCAATTGTAAGTGAGACTCAATAATGTTGGAAAAAGATTCACAAATTTGCAAATGCAACAAGTAGACCAATAGCGAGATATGTTACACGGAAACACACACGCAAATAGATAAGATGGGGTTATGCAACCAAGGGTGAGCCAAAATGTGGAATCCACGAAGATGCTCTGTTTGCACAACACTAGAGAGACGCTAGCACGATTGCACAATAGGCGGATACGAACTTGTGCACAACCTACTAAGCAAAAATGCAACGACTTCTATCCCAAGTATGCTATATGTATGATGTTCCCATGCGTTGATCCAAGATGATCGAGTTTGACAATCTTAATGTTGTATGATGCTATGGTTCTTGCTTATAAGCTCTTTGCTTATCTTTCCTCTTTTGCTTAAAAGCTTGTTTGGCTCTTTGATGTTTGAGCTCTTGTCTCATGCAATGCTTCACGAACCAAGATAGCAATTGAGTATGCGACAACAACTTTGTGACACAAGAGATGATACCAAGTTATGCAACACGATGATGGTATGTATGCTATGGGAAGTATGAACACTAATGTGCACAAGTCACGTTGCCGGCAATACTCAAAGGCTAGTCTCGGTGGGTAAGCTACGCAAAAGTAAGGCTATGGGGTTATCAATGCAAATACAAGAGAGTATGACGATATCACAATACCACAACTCAAATTCTCAAAGCAAAATGGGTCAAAATTGTCGGAGTTGGTAGCGGGAAAGGCTATGATGGTGCTATGCGGAAGTGGTGGAGGTATGCGGAAGTGTATGTGGGCACCGGGACAAAATTTGTCGAAAGTTATACGGTAAACGGAGTGGAGGATTGAAGTGATGCTGTCAGGGGCCGGCTGTCCGGGCTGATGGCCCGATGTCCGGGCCGGGCCGGATGTCTGGGCTGTCGGGCCGGATGTCCGGGCGCTGGATCCGTGGACGAACTCGAAGAACACCGCATGGAGAGGTCAAACCCGGGGCAAAATTCGGAAGATTTTGTGGATGGAATTTGGGGAAAAGGTGGGGAAAATCTAGATCTACCTGCAACACACGAAATCCGCGGATCAAATCCAACAAAACTTCATCACACCAACAAATCACAAAAAAAATTGGGGCTATTTTTGTGGTGCAATTTTCGGATTAGGACGAAAAACAACAAAATCAAGCTAGAAAACAAAGAGAGGGGGCTCCGAAATCGTGATCAACGTGGCTCATGATACCAAGATAATGTAGGGTGGAACCCTAGATGGCCGATCTTTCATGAAAGGAGCGGATCCCTACGAAGAATGTGATGAACATGAGGGGAAACACGAGGGAAACACAAGGAGAACACGAGAGAAATCACTCAACCAACAAGGATAGATCACACATGCGCTAGATCGATGAACACAAAGGTAAGATACAAGATCCAAAGTCAACAACGGACGATAAAAACGGTAACCGGTTCTTCTCTGTGAGGAGGTCTTAATGGGGGTCATCTCCACAAAGGAGGTCTTGAATCCAAGGTGGATCTTCTCCGAAGAGGGGCCGCGGTCTCTCTCGTGGAGTAGATCCGATATGGATGAGCAATTCTCTATCTCAAGTGTAGCTAAACCAATGCTAACCCTAGAAAGAGGAAGGGGGTGGAGTATATATAGTCTAGGGGGCGAAGAAGTACATGGGCTTGACCCTTTCATCTTGTGCGCAGACAAAGGGCCGGATGTCTGGCCGGGCGGATGTCCGGGGCTTCAGGAGGGGGCGGATGTCCGGGCTAGCGGCGATAGCTTCTGTAGGTTCTGGTGCATGGCACCGGATTTTCGGGCTTCTGGCTAGATTTACGGCTGGGGCGGATGTCCGCCCTCAGAGACTTGGCCAGCTTGGCATTGTCGATGAAGACGCTCCAGGGGCCGAATGTCCGGGGCCTTGGCCGGATGTCCGGGGCCTGGAAGGTGAGCTTGCCCGTTTTCGTTGGTTCTCTTCATCCATGGACTTGGCGGCTTGTCCGTCTTCACGTGCATCCTCGGGAGGCTCCTCTTGACACCTAATCATGCATAGCATATCGGACTTAGGTAGTAGCCATGTCTCGAGTGGATCATATGTGATATCACTAAGGAAAGAAGTCACCTCATTCTCGAGAGCTCTAGCTCGTGCTCATGTCATAGGTCCTCTTGGCTCTTGATGAGACGATGGTAGGTCCATGGGGTTGATCATGGGATGCTCCGCATCACGAACCCAGTTGGTTGTTGACTCGCCCTCACCCTGAACACAAGAAACCAAATCCACGATTGACATAGGCTGCTTACACGTATCTTTGAAATTTTGAATAAAGCGGGCCTTTAGCTCTGCCCACGACCCAATGGAGTTGGCGGGCAGCCCCTTCAACCAAGTATGAGCCGGCCCTTCCAACATCATGGTGAAATACTTAGCACATGCTGCTTCACTAACATCCAACATCTCCATGGCCATCTCACAACTCTTAACCCAAGCCTCCGGGGGCTGATCTGCTGTGTAATTAGGCGCCTTACGAGGACCCTTGAAATCCTTGGGCAAATGCTCGTTACGCAGAGCTGACGTTAGACACGGCACACCCAAGGTTCTAGAGGTCATGCCTGCCTCCACCGAAGTCGTCGGGTAAGCCGGAATGTGTTGATGAGCTGCTAGCTGAGCCGCTAACTCAGCCTCTCGATGCGCTCTGCCCTGATCCACTAGAGTCTGGGCATTGGCACCACCACGTGCCGGGTCATGTCCACGGGGCTAGTTACGGCGCTGTTCAGTACTTGAAACCGCTGGTGAGTCGATGTGCCTGCTATAACTCCGGCATGGGCGAGGGGTTGAGTGAATCCACTCACGACTATAAGTATAAGCCGCCTACTGCTCCAATGCCGTCTGAAGAAGTTCTTTGGCCCTCCGTGTTTCAACCGCCGTCAGAGACTCGCCCTCGACCGACAGAGCCGCCAATCGTGTTGCTGCAGCAATCATATTGTCCAAAGGGTTGGAATAATGACCCGGCGGCATCAAAACATGCTGAGGCGAGGTATTTTTCATATGTGGAGAACCTATCACACGTGGCTGAACCGACACTCCACCCCCAGGCGCCTCAGCCGTACGGTTTACTACCGGCGGGTCACTGGTCCCTGCTCCAGGTGTGTTGAAGAGGCTCCTCGGCTCATAAACCGGGGTAGATGACTCCGGTGTCTCCTGCTCATAACCTCATTTGAAGCATTCTAATCCAATGTAAACCGGAAGGACTCTGCCTAAATTCGTTGCACCTGAGCATCCAGAGAAGACCGCTCCGTGGCCATCCTGGCGTTTTCTGCTTTCAGCTCCTCCTTGGCCTGTGCTATCTCGTCACGCAATTTTGCAACCTCTGCGTTATGCTGAGCTTGATTTGCCGGGTTAACCTCCGCTGTTAACAATGTTGTCAGAGTGTCCAACAAGTCGGACAAGACCTGAGCCAGCGGGCACACAGGGCCTTCTGCCCCGGCGCCTTTGCCGTCACTGACCCGGAAATCATTGCTGCTGCAGTCGTAGAATTCTGTCCTGGCTGTGTACCGGCCATGAAAATCGCAACCCTATTCGGCGGCTCATAGGAGTCCGGAATACTATTGCCATCGAAATAGCCCCCAAGCCAGCCGTCTTGCAGTTGATACAACGACTCCGTCTTGCCGGTGGACGATTCACCATCAGAATAAATGACTGTCTCACCGCCAGACATGGATCTATCCTCAAATTCCGCCCCATGGATGAACCCAACGAAGGAGGGCTTCACGACAGGCTGAACTTGGGCGGGTCGTGCACACTGAGCCGTCTCGATGATGTCGGTGCAGATGTCCGGCTCAGGGTCCGGCTCGCCGATCTTGATGATGAAGATGTGGACTCCGCAGAACGGGACCCGGTACCCATACTCAATTGAGCCGGCCTCGGGGCCCCAGCCTACGTCGTCGATGTAGAGCCGACGACTCTTGGTCATCCGGCCCATAGTGTATCCCTTGATCCCTTTGAAGCTGCCCTGTAAGAACTCAAAACCACCGTGCGCTAGCCCCACGGTGGGCGCCAACTGTCGTGGAATTGTCACGGCAGATGTCCCAGCAGAAGGACTTAGTCTGGAGCCATCGCGACGAGGTTAGCTTAAAGGGGTTAAACGGGACAAAGGACACAAGGAGTTTATAATGGTTCGGCCCCTTGCGGTGAAGGTAAAGGCCTAATCCAGTTTGAGGTGGTATTGCTTATGTTTCAATTACTAGGGAGTGAATAAGCTTGACCTAGCTTTCGATCTGTTATCTCTTGCCCTAAGCTGCCGCCTGGTCGTCCCTTTATATACACAGGTTGACGTCCCACGACACAAGAAGTCCCGATCGGCTCATACACAACGTGTCCGGCTCGGTGACTAACTATTGCCTTACAATACAAGTCATACACATATGGCGGTTTACACCTATGGGCCTTAAACCACCTTTGGGCTTTGGGCCCTTAGCAAGTCTGCTTCATGAACCGCCATCTTCAACATCTTCACGGGCCTTGTCTTGAGGAACCGCCATTGGTATAATCCGGCCCCTCCTGGGCGGGTCATACCCAATAGTCATATCCCCAACAAGTAGCATGTTAGGAGGAAAGAGCGATACTACAAAAATTGTCACGACGTTGCCTCCAGACTAGGTATAGTAGTAGCGCCGTTTTGGTAACCGCGCTACTACGATTGTACTTACCAGTAGCGCGTTACGCCAACCCACGCTGCTGCTATGTTTAGTCCCCTCCTTGGAACTAAGTTTAGTCCCACCTCGCTCTGTGAACAGGGTGTTTACCACCTTAAATATGTTACTTCTCAAACTATCATAACCACTTGGTGTTCATTGAACTCTATGTGCAGGATTTGTGGCCGCAATATGAGTCTTCACATGTTCCTAATCCGGTGAGGAATCATACTGACAATCTTGATTCTACACAAAAAGACCATTGATGACCAATGTATTTTTGATGCTTTTTTTACATGCTTAGCCTTAGTAGTAGCGTGTTTCCGAGGAAAAGCGCTACTACTATTAGGCTTAGCAGTAGCGCC
The DNA here is from genome assembly GCA_021605145.1 of Aegilops bicornis. Taxonomy (NCBI): domain Eukaryota; kingdom Viridiplantae; phylum Streptophyta; class Magnoliopsida; order Poales; family Poaceae; genus Aegilops; species Aegilops bicornis. The sequence continues at coordinate 371,304,843 of CM038671.1, forward strand.
CTTCCTGGGCCAGCGCTACTGCTATGCGTGCCTTATCCCTAGTTCCTTCCCCCGCGCCCGACCTTCTTCTTCGTCCCCTCACTCCACCCTGCCTCACTCTACCTCCGCGCGCTGCCTCCGCATTGACGTTGCCACCACATTTCCTCCTTCCTCGGTATGCCCTCCTTCCTCCTTCTCCGGCCACGCCCTCCTCCCTCCTCTCCTCCTCCTCCGGCCAAGCCCTCATCCGCCAATCGTCCTTCCACCCCTCCCTCCTCCTCTCTCCTCCTTCCTCCCTCCTCCCACCCCCTGCTCCCTCCTCTCTCCCTCATCTCTCCTCCCTCCTCCTCCTCCTCCCTCCTCCCACACCCTGCTCCCTCCTCCCTCCCTCGTCTCTCATCACTCTGTTCTTGCATTATGTAGTTTTTAATGTTTTTAATACTATAGAATGTAGATTATTTGCATTGAATAGAATGTAGATTCTTTCAATGTAGGTCTTTTGAATAGAGTATATCTTTTAGTAAATGTAGTTCATTTGGATAGATAAGAAAATTAGTAAATGTAGGTCTTTTGAAATGAATATTTTCAATGTATGTGTTTGAATAGAGTAGATTTTTAGTAAATGTGGGTGTTTGAATAGAGTATATTTTTTAGTAAATGTAGTTGTTTGAATGGAGTAGATTTTTTTAGTAAGTGCGACTGAGCACCAAGTTTGTATGCTCATGTGTTTATGCTTAGTTGATATCTTATAGTGTTTTTGCAGAAATCAAGGAGCCCTCCATCATCCCCGTCATCGTCCCCGTCACCGACGCCCTCCGACCTCGAGGTGAGGCCATCCAAATCCCCATGTTGATGATGATGTAGATGTTTTGATAGATATAGTAGAGTAGTAGATGTAGTAGAGTAGCAGGGAACACCTCAGAGTGGCCTATGTTTTGCTTGAGTGTTGATTAATTTCCATTCCGGAAAATTTCAAGCGCTCGATATATGTCCTTTTTAGCAAAGGTCATGCTGGATTTTTTCGTGAATTTTAGCATGGCTTGTGCTAGAATGTAGGAAATATCAAGTGCCTTGGATTTGCTAGAAAGAGCATTAAACGAAATTTTGGGTTGACTTTAAGTCTGTTGGGACTCCATACATGATAGTCAAAAAACAATGAGGGAGTGTCCACCAGATATGAGAGAAGAAGAATGCTGACTATTGTCGTGGGGGTCGCTCTTCCTCTTCTTTCTCATGATAGACCTTTTGGTAATGCACGGACAGGAAGAGAAGAGCGACCATCACTGACGGCCGAATATATCAGAGATGAAGAATCCTGACTGTTGTCGTGGGGGTCGCTTGTTCTTCGTTCCCATGTGCTACAAAATTTGGTGTAATGCACTCGAGGACGAAGGAGGAGCGACCATCACCGACGGTCGAATATATCAGAGAGGGAGTGCCCACCATATACACCACCTGAGATGAGAGTTTTCAGGAAGACTCGACAGACCGAAAGTCAACCCGTGATGAATATTCAGAAGTTTAATCTTTCAATTATGAACACAATAGATGTCTGATGACGATAGGATCCCAGATTGCCATTAATGCTATGATGACTGAGGTTTGTGCGACATGTTTCCTCACCTGCAAAATGACAGGTTTTTCACCGTGAAGCTGGACGAGACCTTTGATGTTTCTACGGTACGCAACGACAAGCATTTCATCGTAATTAATATCATCACTTGTTCTTCTTTTGTTCAACGTGTAATTTCTTGATTTTTTCAATTCGATTAGTACATCCCATGCCATGCAAGACCATATGTATTGCAGAAGCCCGGTTTCAAAGACTTTGAGAATATGGAGATGAGGAGGGCTTACTTAAGAACAAAGATGGTTATGTGTTTCAGGTTAAGCTGTACAATGCGGTCAATCACTCCCATTTCGGGTTCTCTAATTGGGAAGCTCTCTGCAAGGCATATGGATTTGACAAAGGTATGCAAATAACATTTGATATTCCTCCCGAAGATGATGATGATGATGATGATGATGATGATGATAATATCAACATCTGGGTGGATGTGGATTGCCCCTAGTTTTGCCTAAATGTGAGTTTGTCATACTAATTTATTAAGGTAAGTAATTTATATTGTTAATTTAAAAATATTTGGTTTCATCGGTACTAAACATCTTTATTTATAATTGTCAGCTTATTTCTTATCTTCCAAAAATACTCAAAAGGCTGTAGACAGGACAAACTACAGCTATGACTCGGAGCTTAATTGTGAGGAGAAAGGTTATCTTGCCTCATTCAAAGAGGATGTTGATGCCTTTAAAACCAATCACTTTATCCTCCCAAATTTTACTAGATACATGCCACTAGTCCATAAATTGCATGATGGTAACTTCATTGCCAGAAACTTGGTAAGATTTTGTTAATGATGGTAACTTTATTGCATACATACATTCTTCTTAAGTATATAAACTATATTGCTAACTATATATGTTACTATTACGTTTTCAACAGTGGCTCCCGAAGGAGGTTGTGCCTTACATGCTGTTTACCGAAGGTTATATGCATATGGTTAGCTTACGACCAACTCCTTCGAAGGCTTACCATACTACATACTCGATTTCTTCTTCAAATGATGGAAGGCTCAAAATCAATGAATGGAGCAAAGTGATGAATGCACACACACAACTAATTAGAGACAACATGAATGTGCACAAGCCACAAGTTGGAGATATGTTTATCTCCATTCTCCCTTATGGAGATGGACCAGTTTATCTCTTTTATGGTATTTTACCTAGGAGAGAGGAGTAGGTCATAGGTATTAAGAACAATTAGTTAGTGTTGATTATGACTATGATGATGATGAGAAGTTGTTATTATGTGCTACAACGTGTTAGAGTTGATGAGGATGAGGAGGAGGAGGAATTGTGACTATGACCAGTGACCAAGTTGTTATATGATGTCTCATGGACGAAAATGATGATCATGAGTTGTTATATGACAATGATATATGATGATGATAGGTTGTTAATGATATGCTGATGATGATGATGATGATGATGATGATGATGATGATGATGATGATGATGATGATGAGTTATTATATCATGGGGTAAAAGAACCGTGGATTAGTTTCAATTGGATGGATCCGAAGTGAACAAGTCATGGATTAGCATGCTAATCCATGACTTGGTCACTTAGGATCCATCCACTTGAAACTAATCTGCGGTTCTTTCACCCAATGATGTAATAACTCATTATGATGTAAAAACAATCTCTAAATTGCTACTGTATGAAAACATGTATAATGGTGTATGAATACATCATAAAAAATAGAATACGTAATAATAGTAGTAGCGTGGGTAGAGGAGCGCGCTACTAGTAACTACTAGGAGTGCTTTCTGCAAGAAGCGCTACTGCTAAGTAGGTATAGCAGTAGCACGGCTAAACCAATGCTACTGCTACCCTTTAGCTATAGCGCCATAGCAGTAGCGTGGTCTCCCACGCTACTGCTAGCCCAAAAACCAGCGCTACTGCTAGCCGTTCACATGATATGTGCTATCCTTGGATTGTCATTTTATTTTGTTTTGCTTGCTGTTTGAATAAAATACTTAAGATCTGAAATTCTTAAATGAGAGAGAGTATTGACATAGCTACATAATTATTCAACCACTCATTGGTCTTCACTCATACCTTCTAGAGTAGTTGGTCATTTACACTCGTGCTTCACTTATATATTTTTGAGAGTCTTATAAATAGTAATGGTAACATGCATGTGTTATGAAATTTAGTCCTAATATGATGGGCATCCAAGAGGGATATAATAAAAACTTTCATATAAGAGCATTGAATAATGTGAGAAGTTTGATTGCTTGCATTCGTTTTGAGATATAAAATGGTGATATTATAGTCATGCTAGTGAGTAATTGTGGATTGGTAGAAATACTTGTGTTAAAGTTTGTGATTCCCGTAGCATGCACGTATGGTGAACCGTTATGTGATAAAGTCGGAGCATGATTTATTTTTTGATTGTCTTCCTTATGAGTGGTGGTCGGGGACGAGCGATGGTCTTTTCGTACCAATCAACCCCCCTAGGAGCATGTGTGTAGTACTTTGTTTCGATGGCTAATAAATTTTTTTGCAATAAGTATGTGAGTTCTATATGACTAATGTTGAGCCCATGGATTATACACACTCTCACCCTTCCACCATTGCTAGCCTCTCTTGTACCACACAATTTTTGCCGGTGCATTAAACCCACCATATACCTTCCACAAAACAGCCACCATACCTACCTATTATGGCATATCCATACCCATTCCGAGATATATTGCCATGCAACTTCCACCATTCCATTTATTATGACACATACCATCATTATCATATTGCTTTGCATGATCATGTAGTTGGCATAGTATTTGTGGCTTGGCCACCGTTCATATTTTTTATACATGTCACTCTTGATCATTGCACATCCTGGTACACCGCCGGAGGCATTCATATAGAGTCATATTTTGTTCTAGTATTGAGTTGTAATTCTTGAGTTGTAAGTAAATACAAGTGTGATGATTATCATTATTAGAGCATTGTCCCATGTGAGGAAAGGATGATGGAAGCTATGATTCCCTCACAAGTTGGGATGAGACTCCAGACTTCAAAAAAATATAAACTAAAAGAGGCCAAAGGAGTCCAAATAAAAAAAAGAGGACAAAGAAGCCCAAACAAAAAAAGAGAGAAAAAATGAGAGAAAAAGAGAGAAGGGGCAATGTTACTATCTTTTCCACACTTTTGCTTCAAAGTAGAACCATGATCTTCATGATAGAGAGTCTCCTATTTTGTCACTTTCATATACGAGTGGGATTTTTTCATTATAGAACTTGGCTTGTATATTCCAATGACGGGCTTCCTCAAATTGCCCTAGGTCTTCGTGAGCAAGCAAGTTGGATGCACACCCACTTAATTTCTTTTTTGAGCTTTCATACACTTATAGCTCTAGTGCATCCATTGCATGGCAATCCCTACTCAGTCACATTGATATCTATTGATGGGCATCTCCATAGCTCGTTAATACGCCTAGTTGATGTGACACTATCTCCTTCTTTTTGTCTTCTCCACAACCACCATATTCTATTCCACATATAGTGCTATATCCGTGGCTCACGCTCATGTATTGCGTGAAAGTTGAAAAAGTTTGAGAACATCAAATGTATGAAACAATTGCTTGGCTTGTCATTGGGGTTGTGCATGATAAAATACTTTGTGTGATGAAGATGGAGCATAGCTAGACTATATGATTTTGTAGGGATAACTTTCCTTGGCCAAGATATTTTGGGAAGACATGATTGCTTTATTAGTATGATTTAAGTATTATTGTTTTTATGTCAATATTAAACATTTGTTTCGAATCTTATGGATCTGAATTGTCTTGCCACAATAAAGAAGATTACATTGATAAATATGTTAGGTAGCATTAACACTTCATAAATTGTTTCTTTTATCATTTACCTACTCGAGGACGAGCAGGAATTAAGATTGGGGATGCTGATACGTCTCCAACGTATCTATAATTGATGAAGTATTCATGCCATGTTTGCAACAATTTTATATGGTTTTGGTATGGTTTGATTAGAACTAACCCGGACTGACGTTATTTTCAGCAGAACTACCGTGGTGTCGTTTTTTGTGCAAAAATAAAAGTTCTCGGAATGGGCTAAAAATTTACGGTGGTTTTTTATGGACCAAAAGAGACCCCCGAAGCACCGGAGCTGGACCAGAAGAGCCCGAGGAGTCCACAAGCCAGGGGGCGCGCCTTGAGGGCTTGTGGGCACCTTGGGAACCTCCTTGACTTGTTTCCGATGCCAAAAATTCTTATAAATGTAGAAACCTCCGAAAAGAACCCTAGATCAAAAGTTCCGCCACCGTAAGCTGTAAGTGCATCTAGTGGCACACCTAGTTGGGTTTGGAGTATTGAGGACAAACGTGGTTGAGGGACTAATGTGTTTGTGAGAATTGCAGCATAACACAGGTAGTAGTCCGTCTTTCATTCGGTTTACCTACCAGAGATGACCCCTAAAAATGTATGAAGACATTGAAGACAATGGTGGTTCATGAAGACATTCACTTGAAGATAATGATGTGTGAAGACATTCACTTGAAGACTATGGAGTGCGAAGACATAGTTTCTTTTGTAGTTTTATTTTCTTCTTAATTGAGTCATAGGAAGCACCGAACTGTTAAGTGGGGTCCAAGTGAACAAAGTCAGAAGACTGACATGATGCTCAACCCAAATCCTATGTCTTCGAGTGAAGATTGAGAGCAAATCTTATCCAGAGTTGGATGAGTCAGCCTTGCTTGTAGCCCAAGCCAAGCTGCTGCGTGTGTTTGAAATTCGATCGTTGGACACGTGTCGGTTCCTTAGTGACCCAGGGTCATTTTGGGCATATCATGTTGGGTTGCCTCATGGGTGTAAATAGCCCACCCCCTACACCATAAATTTGGGGCTGCTTAGAGTTAGTGCATGACTTTGACGTTTGAGAGCAACCCACCTCTGAAGCCTTTGAGAGAGCGATCCTTGTGAGGACAAAGCCCAAAACACCCAGAGCCAAAGAGTGTTAGGCATCATTGAAGTCTTTCTATCTGTGTGACCTGAAGACTTGTTACACTTGAGGACTATGTATCCTCCAGCCGGTTAAGCGTCATGTTCTGAGGATCCAAGAGTCATTGTGGATCGCCGGTGAAAGGAGTCTGTGAAGGTTTGGAAGTCTACCTTGTAGACTTACCAGAGTGATTGGGTGAGGACTGGGTGTCCTTAGCTCAAGGGCAATAAGGTGAAGACATGGTCTTCTGAGTTCAATCTCAGCCTCCCTAATCAGATATATAGTTGCCACAGCAACTGGAACTGGTCTACCAAATCCTTGTCTTCACCAAGCTACTGGTTCTATCCCCCACCTCCTTTACATTTTAGTTTGTCTTCGTGAAGTCATTGCTTGCTTGACTGATTTGTTTGACTTCATTCTGTCTTCCATTCCGATTTGTACTACCTAGCTGCTATTATTCTTCGTGCTTTCATTACTATGCTTACTTCACTATGGTCTTTCTAGAGTAGTTTATTTTCCACTGCATATCTGATGAGGACATCAATACCATTGTTGCACCCACAGCCCCTACTGCTACATATACTGGACCAATTACTAGAGCTCACGCACGCCAATTAAATTTTCGTGTACATTTCTTGGTAATGATTCTAATGTTCATGAGAATATGATGCTGCCTAAATTGGATACATTTGTTTTGCTTACAAATGAAGGGCCTTGCATGGATAAGAGGGATGAACACCGAGCAAGACCAAGCATGGAGAGGATGGCATGCGTAAGGGGAACAAGAACGGAGTTACAAGTGATGATTTCAGGACTTTGAAGCCACCATAATGAGTGCATGAAGCCTTGGACGAAATATACAAGATGCCACTTCATAAATTTCGTCCAAAGGCTATTCTAGGTGCTGTGTCACCTTATTATTGGGCCAGGCCCATGTAATTTTGAAATACATAAGTATAGGTTGTCTTTAGAGTCCGTATGTGTGGGGAAACAAGATATAGGGTTGGTTTCGGACCCCTTCCCCAAGGGCCACGAAATTTCCCCCCTCTTCCTCCATATATACAACCCTTAGGGCACCATTTAGACTTTGGGTTTTGTTTAGATTAAAGTTCGCCATAGCTGCAACTTCGCGTACTTCGTTTGTGTTCAACGACCAGACAAAGGCGTCAAAGAACCCCATCTGATCAATAAAGCTTTCCTCTTATATTTGCAATATCCAGATTGGAATCTTAGTTTCTTGTTTGTTCTTCGTTTGCCTGCAGGAAACAGACCTTCGTGGTCAGGTTGATCGTGCTCCGGCGTGGTCAATAATCTCTCAGAGTTGGTTTAGCGATTGCTAAGGCGCGACGTCCTCGCACGTTCGTAGTCGGATCATCAAAGTCGACTTCCTCCAAAACGATAGCCACTATCTCATTGAAAGACGGGACACCTTTGCCTCTATCAAGTGGTATCAGAATTATAGGTTGCTCGGTGAGATTTTACAGTTTTTCGTAGTTTAGATCGAGTCTATTCTTCATAACTACAGTCCACGAAAAAGCCACAAAAAAATTAGGGTTAGTTCATCATATCCGAACCAGTCTGAGCCTTTGGATAGTCTTTTCAGTAGCTTTGTTGAATTTGTGGTTGCATCATCGTGTCAAGTTGCTGGTCTTAGCATCTAGTTTCCCTTAGTGTTTCGAGTTCTGTTCACAAGTTGTCACGTCGTCGCCACACCATCGTCATCGCTCCTGCCATATACCACCACCACCACCACCAACTTATTCCTTACCGCTGCCATATACATCCGCATGTCCACCACCAATCTGATCCACATATACAACCAATCCGAGTCACATATCCCCTGTCCACCACCAATCCGAGTCCACATATACATCCGCCTGTCTACCACCCATCCAAGTCCACATATACATCTACCTGTCCACCACCAATCCGAGTCCTTTCCATATTAGGCTTGTTTTCGAGATACTTTTATTTTCCGTTTCGTGTTTCCTTGCCTGAGTAGGTTTCGGAAAAAAAATATTTCGGTGACCAAAAATATTTTTTCCCTATCCTATTTTTAGGCTTTTCCGAGTCTTTTGAGCCACATGCCATCATAGTGATTTTTTGTCGCACTTTTTCATCGTCGCTGCCCTGAAAAGAAAAACAATAGTGAAAAAATTTCGTGCCCATCCTGTCATTTTGACCTGGGAAGAGTTTTGAGACACTCGCCATTATAGTGATTTTTCGCAAAAAAAAGAGTGCAAAAAAACAGAGCGAAAAAAAATTCCAAAGTGTGCTTTTCCCATGTTTACGTGCAGCGCCGTGATTTTGTTCATGTTCTAGGCTCGCGTCTCTAGTACGGTCTAGCCTAGGACCAGCACAGTACCGTCGTTGAGCGTTTATTCAACGTTGCATCTCTGAATTGATTATTGCTGACCCTTTGGCTACCATATTATAAGCCTTCCCAGCTCCACATACATCTATGACGTGTGTTTGACTCTCCCTGGTAATCGTTCTATCAAAGCTTTGAGAGTTTTGACTACAACGGTTGCCAATCACCACCTGCTTCTTGGTAAGAACTGGCAAGAATTTGAGATTTGCTTGACGGATTTGTGACACCCACCACCACCACTTGTTAGTAGTCTGTAGGATCATATTCTTGTGTGTTTCTATTGCTGCTAACCATGGCGGGATCACAAGCCGACGAGACTGACTGGGAGAACATGACGAATTTCAGCAAATGATGACTGAACAGGTGCAAGATGTGCTGAACAATTTTGAAGAGACCATGGATAAGATAACTGGCTTTGAGAAGACGTTTGAAACAAAGCTCAATAAAAAATTTAATGAAGTGCGTGTGCGTCTTCCACAACCACCACCGGCTGCACCTGCCGCACCTCTGCCACAACAACAACAACGACTACCTCCACGTCGTGAAACAGCCCTCCGCCGAGCGAGCCGTGTCCCTCTTGAGCCTGGCCAAACTGTTGGTGCTGCTGTTGATACTTCTGTGGCTCCTGCTGCTGATGAGGAGGAGCATCATTATGCAGGAGATTACGAGGATGAAGTTGATCAAAATCAGAACTACGTGCAACCACCAGGACCCGGTCGTCCACATGCAAATAATCGCAATGGTAGGGCTGGATTACCAGCTCAGGTACGAGATCATGACGATCTTCCTAAACTGAAATTGAATATTCCACCATTTGAGGGTAGATATGTTCCTGATATATATATATATATATCTTATTTGGGACTTAGAAACTGAACAACGTTTTACATGTTTAGAATATCCTGAGGAGAGACGTGTTGCTGCTGCACTTTGTGCTTTCACTAGTTTTGCTTGTGTGTGGTGGTCTGAACATCGCAGATTATATCCGTATAATATTCCATCTACTTGGGCTGCTTTGAAAACTGCTATGCGTACTCGTTGGGTTCCACCATATTATCAACGTGAATTACTTCAAAAATTACAGCAGTTAAGACAAGGAAAAAATTATGTATAGGAATATTATCAGGAATTACAAACTGGGATGATTAGTTGTGGTATTGTTGAGGATAATGAAGTTATGCTTGCACATTTTATGGGTGGATTAAATAGAGAGATTCAGACCATTCTAGAGTATAAGGAGTATAATAATATCACTCGTTTATTCCATCTTGCTTGTAAAATTTGAACGTGAAGTGCAGGATCGGCAGGTGCATTGGCGCGAACTAACTTTTCTCAGGTCGACCTTCATCATGGACACCACGTGCATCCTCTACTTCTCTTGCACCATCACCTCCATCGGTGCCACCTCCAACCGTGATACAAGAAAGCGTGCACAACCACCACTATCTCGCCAAGAGCACACTGTCGGGCCTGCCTGAGCTCTTCTTCTTCCATGGCATCAACAGGGGCACACAAGTGATATTATTTGTCGTCATTGTAAGGGAAGAGGTCATTATGCGAGAGAATGCAAATCTCAGCGTGTGATGATTGCTACTGAGAATGGTGGGTATGAGTCCGCTAGTGACTATGATGAGGAGACTTTGGCTCTTATTACACGTGAAGAACACGGTGGAGATGATTACGATCAGAGACGCAATACATGGCTCCACGAAGATGCCGACGACTATGAATGTTTGGTTGCTCAACGTGTTTTGAGTGTGCAGGTTACACAAGCTGAGCAAAATCAGAGGCATAATTTGTTCCATACAAAGGGAGTTGTGAAGGAACATTCTATTCGCGTCATCATAGATGGAGGGAGCTGCAACAACTTGGCTAGCATGGAGATGGTGGAGAAGCTATCTCTCACCACAAGATCACATCCACATCCTTACTAGATCCAATGGTTCAACAATAGCGGCAAGGTTAAGGTGACACGTACTGTTCGTGTGCATTTTAGTATCTCTACATATGCTGATTATGTTGATTGTGATGTGGTACCTATGCAAGCATGTTCCTTATTACTTGGTAGACCATGGCAATTTGATAAAAATTCTGTACACCATGGTAGAAACAATTAGTATACTCTTGTTCATAAGGATAAAAATATTATTTTGCTTCCTATGACTCCTGATTCCATTTTGAAAGTGATATTAATAGAGCTAATAAAGCAAAACAGGAGAAAAATAAGAGTGAAAATCAGATTGTGGCAAAAGAATTTGAGCAACAAATGAAGCCTAATAATAAACCATCTAGTGTTGCTTCTGAAATTAAAATGAAAAGTGCATGTTTACTTGCCACCAAATCTGATATTGATGAGCTAGATTTTAGAAAATCTGTTTGCTATGATTTTGTGTGCAAAGAGGCATTATTTTCATTCGAGGACGTGCCTTCCTCTTTGCCCCCTGCTGTCACTAACATTTTGCGGGAGTTCACCGACGCGTCTTCCCACAAGACATGCCACCGGATTACCACCTATTCGAGGGATTGAGCATCAAATTGACTTAATTCCCGGTGCATCGCTACCCAACCGTGCACCATACCGTACCAATCCAGAGGAGACGAAGGAGATTATGCGTCAAGTACAGGAGCTGCTCGACAAAGGTTATATATGCGGATCTCTTAGTCCTTGTGTTGTTCCTATTATACTAATGCCTAAAAAGGATGGTACGCAACGTATGTGTGTTGATTGTAGAGGCATTAATAATATTACTATTCGTTATCGTCATCCTATTCCTAGGCTAGATGATATGCTTGATGAATTGAGTGGCTCTACAATATTCTCCAAAGTTGATTTGCGTAGTGGATACCATCAAATTCGTGGGAGATGAATGGAAAACAGCTTTTAAAACTAAGTTTGGTTTATATGAGTGGTTAGTCATGCCTTTTGGGTTAACTAATGCACCTAGTACTTTCATGATACTAATGAACGAAGTTTTAAGTGCTTTCATTGGACGATTTGTGGTAGTCTATTTTGATGATATACTGATTTATAGAAAATCTTTGGAAGAACATTTGGAACATTTACGTGCTGTTTTTATTGCTCTACGTGATGCACGTTTGTTTGGTAACCTTGGGAAGTGCACCTTTTGCCTTGACCGAGTATCTTTCTTGGCTATGTTGTTACTCCACAGGGAATTGAAGTTGATAAAGCCAAGATTGAAGCTATTGAGAGTTGGCAGCAGCCAAAACGATCACACAAGTGAGGAGTTTTCTTGGACTCGCTGGTTTCTATAGGCGTTTTGTGAGAGATTTTAGCACCATTGCTGCACCCCTCAATGAGCTTACAAAGAAGGATGTGCCTTTTGTTTGGGGTACCGCACAGGAAGGAGCCTTCACGGTATTGAAAGATAAGTTGACACATGCTCCTTTACTCCAACTTCTTGATTTAATAAGACTTTTGAGCTTGAATGTGATGCTAGTGGAATTGGATTAGGAGGTGTGTTATTACAAGATGGCAAACCTGTTCCATACTTTTCTGAAAAATTGAGTGGGCCTAGTCTAAATTATTCTACTTATGATAAAGAATTATATGCTCTTGTTCGGACTTTAGAGACATGGCAACATTATTTATGGCCCAAAGAATTTGTTATACATTCTGATCATGAATCTTTGAAACATATTAAAAGTCAAGCTAAACTGAATCGTAGACATGCTAAATGGATTGAATTCATTGAGACTTTCCCTTATGTCATTAAACACAAGAAGGGTAATGAAAATGTTATTGCTGATGCATTGTCTCGTTGTTATACTATGCTTTCACAACTTGACTTCAAAATATTTGGTTTGGAGACCATCAAAGATCAATATGTGCATGATGCTGATTTTAAAGATGTAATGCATAATTGTAAAGAAGGAAGAACATGGAACAAGTTCGTTATTAATGATGGCTTTGTGTTCCGTGCTAACAAGCTATGCATTCCAGCTAGCTCTGTTCGTCTTTTGTTGTTGTAGGAGTCGCATGGAGGAGGATAAATGGGACACTTTGGCGTGAAGAAGACGGAGGACATACTTGCTACACATTTCTTTTGGCCAAACATGAGACGGGATGTTGAGCGTTTTGTTGGTCGCTACACTACATGTCAAAAAGCTAAGTCACGACTCAATCCTCATGGTTTATATATGCCTTTTCCTGTACCTAGTGTTCCTTGGGAGGATATATCTATGGACTTTGTTTTAGGTTTACCTCGAACAAAGAAGGGGAGGGATAGCATATTTGTTGTCATGGATAGATTCTCGAAAATGGCACACTTTATACCATGTCATAAAAGCGATGATCTTGTTTCTGATTTGTTCTTCGTGAAATTATTTGCTTGCATGGTGTGCCAAATACTATTGTTTCAGATCGTGATACTAAATTTCTTAGCCACTTTTGGAGATGTTTATGGGCTAAGTTGGGGACTAAACTACTTTTTAGTACTACTTGTCACCCCCAAACTGATGGTCAAACTGAAGTAGTCAATAGAACGTTGTCTACTATGCTTAGGACTGTTTTGAAGAATAATAAGAAAATGTGGGAAGAATGCTTGCCCCATATTGAATTTGCTTATAATCGTTCGTTGCATTGTACTACTAAGATGTGCCCTTTTGAAACTGTGTATGGTTTCCTACCTCGTGCACCCATTGATTTTTTGCCTCTACCATCTTCGGAGAAGGTTAATTTTGATGCTAAACAACGTGCTGAATTGATCTTAAAAATGCATGAGTTAACTAAGGAAAACATTGAGCGTGTGAATGCTAAATATAAACTTGCTGGAGATAAGGGTAGAAAACGTGTTGTCTTTGCACTTGGAGATCTTGTTTGGTTACATTTGCGTAAGGATAGATTTCCTAATTTGCACAAATCAAAGCTAATGCCACGTGCTGATGGTCCATTTAAGGTGTTAGAGAAAATAAATGATAATGCATATAAACTTGAGCTGCCTGCAGATTTTGGGGTTAGTCCCACTTTTAACATTGCAGATTTGAAGCCCTAGTTGGGTGAGGAAGATGAGCTTCCGTCGAGGACGACTTCATTTCAAGAAGGGGAGGATGATGAGGACATCAATACCATTGTTACACCCACAACCCCTACTGCTACATATACTGGACCAATTACTAGAGCTCGCGCATGCCAATTAAAATTTTAGGTACTTTCGTTTCTTGGTAATGATTCTAATGCTCATGCGAATATGTTGCTGCCTAAATTGGATACATTTGTTTTGCTTACAAATGAAGGTCCTGGCATGGATAAGAGGGATGAAAACTGGAGCAAGACCAAGCATGGAGAGGATGGCATGCGCAAGGGGAAGAAGAACAGAGTTACAAGTGATGATTTCAGGACTTTGAAGCCACCATAAGGAGTGCATGAAGCCTTGGACGGAATATACAAGATGCCACTTCATAAATTTCGTTCAAAGGCTATTCTAGGTGCGGTGTCACCTTATTATTGGGCCAGGCCCATGTAATTTCGAAATACATAAGTATAGGCTGTTTTTAGAGTCTGTATGTGTGGGGAAACAAGAGATAGGGTTGGTTTCGGACCCCTTCCCCAAGGGCCACGAAATTCCCCCCTCTTCCTCCTTATATACAGCCCTTAGGGCACCCTTTAGCCTTTGGGTTTTGTTTAGATTAAAGTTCGCCATAGCTGCAACTTCGCGTACTTCGTTTGTGTTCAACGACCAGACAAAGGCGTCATGGAACCCTTGATCAATAAAGCTTTCCTCTTATATTCGCAATATCCAGATTGCAATCTTAGTTTCTTGCTTGTTCTTCGTTTGCCTTCAGGAAACAGACCTTCGTGGTCAGGTTGATCGTGCTCCGGCGTGGTCAATAACCTCTTGGAGTTGGTTTAGCGATTGCTAAGGCGTGACGTCCTCGCACGTTCGTAGTCGGAGCGTCAAAGTCGACTTCCTCCAAAATGATAGCCACCATCTCATCGAAAGACGGGACACCTTTGCCTCTATAAATATCATATAGGTTCAATTTGATTGTTTATCTTCGAAGACCTCGTGTTTTGAAGACTTCCATAAAAATCGCCTATTCAGCCCCCCTCTAGTCGATAACTAGCACTTAGAATTGTTATCAGAGCAAGGTGCTCCCTTGTTCTATGTGATTCGGGTTAACCACCTGGAGTTTTAGCAATGTCGACTGTAGGGATAATCAAGGTGTCCGTTGCGTGCCCCGTCTTGGATGGCACCGATTACCCCTACTGGAAGAATAAGATGTGCATGCATCTTGAAGCCATTGACATCAACCTCTGGTATGTCGTCAAGACTGGCGTTCCTAAGGTCGGTGAAGGTGTCACCGCTCCTGCTGTCAAGAGGTTCATGCAACTGGACTCAACCACCAAGAACATCATCTGTGGTCATCTGACCAAAGGACAGTATGGCCGTGTGAGTGCTCTGGAACTGCGAAGCTAGTCTAGTACTGGTTGTCCAAGGTCAACAAAGGCGTCTGAACTCAGAGAGACAACCGCTTCAAGAGAAATGACAATGAGAATGTCCAGCTCACATTCGATCGCCTCACTGATATCACAAATGAGCTTTGCGCACTCGGTGCCACTAAGATCACCAAGCATGAAATTGTGAAGAAGCTACTGAGATCACTTGACAGCTCATTTGACACTTTGGCCCTGATGATTCAAGAACACCCTGACTTCACAGATCTCGATTCGTCTGACATACTTGAGAGGCTCAACACACATGAGTTCCAGCTGTCTGAGAAGAGAGATATCTATGGCTGATCTCATGCTTTGATGGCAAAAGTTGTTTCCTCATCTGAAGAAGAATCTAACTGCAGTTCTGATGATCCTGAAGATATTGGCAAAGAGCTAGCAATGCTTGTGAGAAAGTTCCAGAAGTTCTCCAAGAAGAATCGCTTCGGAAAGTCTTCAAGATCCAGTTCCAAGAATGATGACGTGACTACAAGAAGAGAACATGCCATAAATGCAAGAAGCCAGGTCACTACATATCTCAATGTCCTCAATGGGACAAGGAAGCCAAGAAAAAGAAGAAGAACACGGAATATGATTTTGACGACAAGAATAAGAATAAATCTTCAAAGTCTTCTTCAAATTCTTCATCAAAGTCTTCATCTTATAAGAAGAGCTCATCTGGCAAGACTCGTGCATTCATTGGCAAGGACAGGATTTAGAGGAGGAGTCTGCTTCTAAGGAGGCAGAGGTGGAGTCTGAGGAGGAGTCTAATTCAGGTGTGGCAAGCCCGGCTCTAGCTTCGGCATTCGTCGCCAAGTCCTTCAACACTTAAGACAATGGTCACGCCGCCGACGCTGAAGTCGATGATGAGGACGACTCTGCTCCGACCTACTTCTTCATGACACGAGGTGACAAGGTAAACTCACGAGATTCTTATTTTCAAATCTCCAGTGAAGATCACTCTGAATGTTAATCCAAACCAAGCTATAAGACTTTTGCTAAAATTGCAACTGAACAACAAACTGCTATGGAACACATTCAAAAATTGCTAGACAAAAGCGATGACCTGTTGGACGAGGAAATGAATCGAATTCAGTCCTTAATCGAAGAAATAAAAAACCATCGCGTTAAGTACGAAGAACTTGAAAGTCGTCATGAAACCCTCTCAGCCACTTAAAGAGAGTGTTGGTTTCGAGAGGAAAACGAATGTTGATGGTTCATACTGGAAGCCTGAGCAGTACCCCAAAACCACATGGGTTGATGCAAAGGGTCCTTCAGTAGATCCATCTACTTTATTTGGCTTCACTTGTTCTAACCCCATTATCATTGATGAGTCCTTTGACTCCAATTATAAGCTATTTAAGAATCAGAATGGTGAAGTGTTTGCCAGGTTTATTGGTACTGAATGCAGGAATGGGCCACCTTTGAAGAATATCTGGGTACCTACAAGTTGTCTTGAGAAGCTTCCTGTGAATGTCGTCATGACACCACCAGGGAAGATGACAAACCCCAAGACCAAAGGCTTCATATGTCCCAAAGGCTTCATACAGACAGAGGACCTCACAAGGTCACCCTAACGCCAATGTTTTGGATGGAAATTATCATCAGACTCATGAATATGAGCGTGTTTCATCTAAATGCTATGTTCACAGATCAAAGAACTTTTCTGCATATTCTTTTGAGTACTATTCACCTCCTGCAAAACTATTTGCTAGATCTCCAAAGCCAAAGTTCTCAGATGCTGCACTTATACTTATTGCTTCTAAGCCACCCCTTAAGATGTGGGTGGTTAAGAAGAATTAACCTCTCTTGTAGGGAAAGGTCTCCAGCCGGAAATCACTAACTTCTAAAGACAATGCTGGGGACCTAAAACATCTTGTGGGACACAAGATAAAGTGCCAAAAGGGTCTTACCATTTATTTCGTCCCTGGGTTTCTTGATGAGAATCCTATCTTACCATCCAAGAATCTTAACGTTGATAGTATGCTTGTTCATTATATGTTTGTTCTTCACAATACTCTTGGTGAAGCCTATCCCGCTAACTGCACTATAGGGTACGAATCTGAAAGCTACTGAGTGGATAATGGACAGTGGATGCACTAACCACATGACTGGTGATCAAAGTTTTCTCATGGATTCAACCCTACGTCCATCTACTAAAAGCCACATCACGTTTACTGACATTGGTAAAAGCAAGGTATTGGGCCTAGGTAGAGTTGCTATCTCAAAGGATCAACACATGGATAAAGTGATGCTTGTTAACCTAGGTATTGGGCCTAGGTAGAGTTTTCCCTTGGATAGAACTTAATGTCTGTCTCAATCCTTTGTGATCTGAACATGATTGTGATATTTGGAAAATATCGTTGCCTTGTGCTTATGGAATCTGACAAATCTCTAGTCTTCGAAGGTTATCGAAGAGGTGATCTGTATATGGTAGATTTCTCCACAGGACCACAACTTGTCGTATGTCTTCTAGCAAAAGCTTCAGAGTGTTGGCTTTGGCATCGAAGGCTAGGACATGCCGGCATAAGGAACTTGCACACTCTCGTGAAGAAGAATATAATTGGCGTCGATGGTGTCAAGTTCAAGAAGGATCGTCTATGTGGTGCTTGTTAATCCAGGAAGATGAGGGCCAAGCATCCCTCGAAGACAATCATGACTACATCACGCCCCTTCGAGCTGCTACACATGCACTTATTTGGCCCTACTCACTACTCTACCCTTACTACCACTGCACATCTTTATGGCTTCATTATTGTTCATGACTATTCGAGATAAACCTGGGTGCACATAATTCTCTATAAGAATGAAGTGTAGGATGTCTTCAGATGATTCGCCAATCGCGCCATGACGAACTATGGTGTCAAGATCAAGCACATCAGGAGTGACAATGGCACGGAATTCAAGAACACTGGCCTCGACACTTATCTTGATACATTGGGCATCACTCATGAGCTCTGTGCTCCATACACACCTCAACAGAATGGCGTTGTGGAGCGCAAGAACAGGACCCTATTGAGATGGCACATACGATACTGGGTGAGTACAAGACTCTAAGAAAGTTCTGGCCTGAAGCCATTGATACTGCATGCCATATCATCAACAGAGTTTATCTGCACAAATTCTAAAGAAGACATGATGAGGACATGACTAAGTTGGATACGACCAAAAATATTTCATACATGCATACTTGTCAGGTGATTTCTTGTGCAACCTATTCAATAATCTATTTATGTTATCCAGAACAAAAATACTTCACACACTTTTGTGTTTTGTCTAATTACAGGTGTATGGGACATTTGTATAATCCACATATGAAGATAAGGGAAAAGGAGAAGTTTAGGTTCTGTTCGAAAAGTCCTCTCACGTTACTTTTGGGCCAAGAGAAGATAGAGTCCAAGTCTCTCACGTTCTGGATTCAGATTCGGAATGCACAGACATACCTGACTCAAAACGCCAACAACTTTTTCATACAGACACTGAATTGGGTGATTCTTTTTTTGTTGGAAATTAGATTTCGTGCTCTTTCCAAACCAATTTGATTCACCATCAAATTCGTCCGGAGCATTGATATATCAACAAAACAATCTGACGCTGCATCAGAATCTGAGTCAAACAACAAGTCCAAAGGTGTTGCATCACCTCCACTTGGGCCACTGAGCCTTGTACGACCTAGGGTTAGTTTTATGCCGCCTTGGGACACCCTTTCACCTCCTTTCCGTCACCCCTTGCTCCTATATAAGTAGATCCATCTAGTAGCTTTTTCCTTGGGATTTGTTTAGTTAAAAGTTAGCCATTGCAACTTCGTGTACTTCGTTTGTGTCCAACGACCGGACAAAGACCACTTACGGATCCCCACTATTACCAATACTTCATATACATTCGCAATATTCAAATTGCTTTATCATATTCTTGCTTGTTGTTTGATTGCTTGCAGGAATAGACCTTCGTGGTCAGGTTGATCGTGCTCCGGTGTGGTCAATAACCTCTCGAAGTTGGTTTAGCGATTGCTAAGGCGCAACGTAGTGCATGTTTGTAGTCGGATCGTTAAAGTCATCTCCACCAAATCGATAGTTATTATCTCATCGAAAGATTGGGATACCCTCGCCTCTATCAAGTGGTATCAGTTTTCAAGTTGCTCGGTGAGAATTTCTAGTTGTCCCTAGATACTTTCTTACCTATTGTCCAAGAAAAAGTCACAAAAAAAGTTAGATCTATTCATCCTTTGTCCTAGCCTGTCTGAGCCTTTGCAATTTTCTTTTCATTGTTTGCATTATTGAATTATCGGTTGCATCGTCGTGTCGAGTTGCTGGTCTTAGTGTCTAGTTCGTTTAGAGTTTCGAGTTCTATTCACATTAGTCACATCGTGCTGCATCGTTATCCATTCCGCTGTCCACCACACCATCCATCAATTTCCACCACGTGCTACCCATAGTTCATTGTCATAATCATAGTTGAGGTCGTTCACATCTTCGCTTGATCCAATCTGCATCTTATCTAGTTTGTCTTGTAAAGAGGGGGAGAAAAAAAAGGCAGAGAGAAAAAAAGAGACAAAAAAAGAGAGAAAAAAGTTAAAAAAATGTCAGAGAAAAAAAGGATAGAAAGAAAAAGAAAGAAAGTGAGAGAAAGAAAAAAGAAATTTTGGATCTATCTAGAATCAATCTCGTACATGAATTCGGATTGGAATCTGTTTTGCGTAGTGTTCAGTAAAACAGGCATATCTTTTTCATACATAGTCCATTTTGGCTCCAGAAGTATTCAAATCAAAGCTAGCGACAAGACGCATCTGAATATTTGCAAAAGCTTATTCAATATTTGGCGTCTCAAAATCGGCTTCTAAATAGGTCTTTTTGCCTTCCGAAGTTCGCGCATACAGTTTGTTCCAGTTTTTTAGCCCAGTTTTAGAATTCTTTGACTCCTCATATCAATTCGGAATTGAGTTATTCTTTTTGCATTGGAAAGCTTGAGTTAGTAGCATTCTTTGAAAAAAGTTATCAGAAAATTGGCTCAAACTTTTCAAGAGGAAATTGGAGAGAGAGTTGTTGTATATCCCGCTTGGCAGTTGTTTTCCATCATTATCTTTACTGCCGTTGTGATCTTCACTTATATCTTGCTGTCCATAGCTACTTAGTATCCTTCATTGATGCTAGTTGTTCTACGCCGTGACCTCATTAGTGTTCTAGGCTCGCGTCTCTTGTCTGGTCTAGCCTAGGACCAGCACAGTACCGTCGTTGAGCGTTTATTCAACATTGCATATTTGAATTGATTATTGCTCATCTTTTGCGACCATATATAGCCAACCCAACTCCACATATTTCTACACCGTGTATATGTACGTTCCCCTGGCAATCACTTTACACAAGCTTCAGAGTATTTTGACACCACTGGTTGCCTGTCACCACCTGCCGCATCGTAAGAACTTGTAAGATATTGACATTTGCTTTACTGTGAGCACTTTAGAACCACATCCTAGTATTTTATAGGAACATTATTCTCAAATTTTGTTTATTGTTTCTACTAATCATGACAGGTTACGGAGATAGAAGTTCTTGGACAACAGACACATCTTCACCATCACGAGAGTTGGGACAACACACACAAGCACATTGTCAGGTTATCTCTTTACTGTCATTTGAGGGTAGATATAATCCTGCCATTTATCTAGATTGGGAGCTTGAAGTAGAACAAGTTTTTAGTCACCATGACTGATGCGGAGCATCCTACGATCATCCCCGTGTACACTATGACGAGACCACAACCATACACCATTGGACACAAGGTGAACTCGCTCCTTTCTGAATCGTCCCTTTCCGCATATAAGACATGGATGCTCCTTCAAGCCCGGACCTTGTGCATACTCAGGAACACCCGAGGAGACCATGGAGAACCCAAGGACCAAGTCCAAGTGTGCACGGGAGCGAAGGAAGGAGAAGGAAGAACAACCAGCTGCTACAGCAGCTGGACATCCGGCCAAGCCCCGGACATCCGGCCCATCCCGCAAGCCCGGACATCTGGCGCCCTATCACGGAAGCTGGACCCTGCCAGCCCGGACATCCCGCCCGTCGCAAAGCCCCGTACATCCGGCCCGACGCCCGGATAAACGGCCTCCCCTGCCTGCATGCAGCGCATCTGGGTCGAGGCCCATGTACCTATTCGTCCCTTAGACTATATATACTCCCCCACCTCCTCCTAGCTAGGGTTAGCATTTGTTCAGCTCATATGTCAGATAGAGCTTTGCTCATCCATACGGATCTGCTCCTTGAGAGAGACTGCGGCCCCTCTACGAAGAAGATCCACCTTGGATTCAAGACCCCCTCTCAAGTGGCCCCATCAAGGCCTCCTCTCGGAGAAGAACCGATTACCCTATGTATCGTCCCTTGTTAACTTTGGATCATGTATCCCTTTGTGTTTCGTGGATCTGGCACATGTGTAATCGCAACTTGTTGGTTTGAGTGTTTCCTCTCGTTTTTCCTCGTGTTTCCCCTCGTGTTCTTTGTGTTTCTCGTTGGGATCCGCTCCTTTCGTGAAAGATCGGGCATCTAGGGTTCCACCCTACATCATCTTGGATCAGAGCCAGCTTGTCCCATGATATCATCTTGGTATCATGAGCCACGTTGATCATGATTTCAGAGCCTCCCCTCTTTGTTTTCTAGCCTTCTTTTGCTTGATTTCGTCCTAAATTCAAAAATCCCCATAAACAATAGCCCCAATTTTTTTTTGTGACTTGCTGGTTTGATGATGTTCTGTTGATTTTGATCCGTGGATTCGTTGTGTCTTGAGTAGATCTATCTTTTCCCCAAGTTTCCCCACTTTCCATCCACGAAATCTCCGCAATTTTGCCCCCGAAATCATCAATTTCCGCCCCCAAAATCGAGTTCCTTGAGTTCATCCTCTGATTTGGAGCTCGGACATCCGGCTCCTGGAGCGCATCTTTGCGCGCGGTTCTGGACATCAGGTTCCGGAAATCCGGCCCGAGCCCCGGATGTCCGGCCCCTGTAACTTCAGCCTTTCCCATTTCACCGTTTTGACCATAACTAATTCATTCGGAGTCCGATTTTGACGTTCTTTAGCTCGTTTTCAAGCTATTGACATTCCCCATACCACAAAAATATTAACATCACCATTTGAATCCATCAAATTTTTGGAACTTTGGCATCTTTGCCTAGGACTTCCATCATATCTTCCGCATAACCACCACCGACTTCCACAACCTAACCAATTTTGTTCCCCTTACCACTTGTGGTTGTTTGAGTTGTGATTCGAGTCTCCTAAGGTGTTTAGGCTACTTAGGGACGGTTGCTTCTTCATCAACCACCACCATAACTTCCGCATAGGCTTACCCACCATACACTTCTGCCACCCCAACTTAACCCAATTTTGTTTGTGTTGTGAGTTGTGTCTCCTAAGGTGTTTCGGCTACTTAGGGACCGTTCTTCCAACTCCGACATCGTGTATAGTCCACCACCTTACCCTCCACTTCCGCATTGCGTGCTCCAAAACCCATCATTGCATTTCGGCAATCCCATTGAGCTTCCGCAAAACCACCACCGCTTTTCGCTACCACCAGTTGACAATTGACATTTGAGATTTTGAGTTCGCGGTTTTTCTGTTTCCTTAGGTGTTTCGGCTAATTAGGAACGGTTCTACATCAAGAACACCGCCATTCATCATCGCTAATGACGGTAACCTCAACGACACCATTGTATATTCCCCTTGCAATTGCATTGGTAACCTCTAGCCCATTTTGCGTCACTTGCCTATCAAGACTAGCCATTTGAGTATTGCTGACAACATTGCTTGTGCGCATTAGTGATCTACACCTTCCATTGCATACATACCATATCATATTGGTATCATCATATCATATCTTGTGTCACAAGATTGTTCCCGCATATACACAATTGCTATCTTGGTTTGTGCATTTCGCAAAGTGGCCATACAAAAAAAAAGAATAAAGCTTTTAAGCAAAAGAGAGTGAACAAAGAGCTTGTAAGCAATAGCCATAGCATCATACCACATTGCATATAAGATCATCTTGGACCATCTTGAGAGGAACATCGGGAACCATATATACATAACATAATTGGGATAGAAGTCGTTGCATTTTGTCTCCTATAGGTTGTGCATAAGGGCCGTATCCGCCTATTGAGCAATTGTGCTAGCGTCTCTCTAGAGTTGTGCAACATGAGGGTTTTCTGTGGATTTCACATTTTGTGCTCATTCCTTGGTTGCACGACCCCATTTATCTATTTGTGTGTGTGTTTCCGTGTGCCACATAATGCTATTGGTTTCACTTGCGAATTTGTGAATTTCTTTCAACATTATTGACTCTTGCTAATATTTTGCATCCAATTTTTGTGCCACTATCCTCATCGAGCTCCACCATAAGCCTTACTTGTGTAGGTGTGAGAAATTGACAAGATTGGTACCAATTGTGCTACTTCCTTGTTACATTATGGAGTGATCATTGATCCATCTTCAACATCGGTCAAGGTACATTTGGTATAGTTCTTCTCTTTTTCCCACTCATATTTGCTTGAGTCTTGTGATGGATAGGAAAGTCATTTCATCTCCGGTCTTCGACAACAACGACGACGCGAACAACTACATCACCAAATCGTCAATTTTTGGCCTACAACAACAAATGCAAGGCACACATTCTACCTTGCGAGAGCGCATTGAGAACCATTCCATCGACATTCGTCACTCCGAAGCAAGGAAAAGGGACTACATCAACGGCAAGCCTTCCGCACAAAAGGAGGAGCAAGATGCAAGGATGGAGGAGATTCGAACCTTGTTGATCAACCGTTCTTCCCCTTCACCATCCTCAAGGCAACGGCGAGCAAGTCGACCATCTTCGGAGCACCCAAGCAATACAAGCGCAACTCGTCCATGTCCACATCTCCATGGCGACCACCATCACGTTCGTGATCCACATCGTCATGAAGGGCAAGTCACCTCCAAGCATCATGTGCACGACGACGATGAACGACATCTACTACGAGCTCAAGTGCGACAATGACACCATCATCATGAAGATGCTCCACATGCGCAAATGTACATGTCCTCACAAGCCCTACTTCACGCCAAGTCCAAGCTTCATGAGCAAAAGAGAAGACCGCGAGATGAGCACCACCAAGACGGAGCTACGGCTACCACCACAACTTCGGCATCTTCGCCAAGTGCTATCAAGGCATCTTCGCCTTTGCACCTACGACATCTTCGCCTACTTCCCACAAGTTCGCCTACATCGACATCTTCAACAACGAGGCGACCACCTAAGAGCGAGGGCGATACTTCCATCTTCAGAAGCCCCTCAAGAAAGAAGGCCGAGCATGGGAAATTCCCTTCGGTCATGGAGACGAGCTACGAGGTGCCACATCATACGGAACTCCTACAACAAGACGGCGACAAGAAGGTCGAGCTAGGGCCATCCCCTTCGACCATGGCGACGAGCATGAACCTCTTCAACAACATGAAGACGGCGCCCATATTGGACTCCTACTCCGAGTCAAGCTACGAGATCGCGCATGAGACCCTCTCTTTGGTCTCGGAGGAGAGCGATGTTTTGCCACATCCTACGGCATTCATATTTGGAGGCGTTATGGATGAGGAGGTTGAGCATGGGACTATCCCTTCAACCAAGGTGGCAATAGGAGTTGAGCATGGAGATGTTTGCACCTACATCTCTCCGACACCCACATATGACAAGATGCTCCAATTCCCATGTGAGGAGAGCCACCCCACCATGAGTGATATGAGTGACTCCACCATATGTAACCTTGAGTGCGTTTCCTTTGAGAGGATGAGCGTGACCTCCACTAGCCCCACAAATGAGAGCATGCCACACATCCTATATGAGGTTGATAGCCATTTTGTAGCGACCAGACCCAAATGGATCTAGTGCTCTGTGCTCAGTGTCATCCCTGGATCAGTAATGCTGACACCACACAGTACTTCGAAGGATTTATAGCAGAGTAGCAATCACACACTTATTACATCGTTGTCCACAAGGGAACTTAATACAATAATATGGCTTAAGGCCATCTAATAATAACAGCGGAAGGCTTGGAAGACAAGTGAGTCCATCAACTCCATCGGCATCATCGAGTATAGAACCACGACCTAACACCTTACTAAATGCGTTCGAAAAGTGCATAGCGTGAAAGTTGCAGCCAAAACGGGTCAAGACATGGAATATGCCGGCAATGTAACACATAGAGGGCAATGAAGGAATAAGCCTATACTACATGCATATATGGCTGGTGGTAAGGCTCTCTGATTTACATTTTTGCATAAAGCTGGTTTTTCCCTACATCAAAGGAATGATTTTATTTAACTATCATGGTGGTTGTTAAACATTGAGAATGGTTGACAGCATCCTCAATCCCAATTAAAAAAAACTACTCATTAAAACCCAATAACATTTATTTGAAGTAACATGTTGAGATTCACATGATATTCAAGTACTAGATACTCAAAATTGTCCATAACCGGGGACACGGCTAATCATGATTAGTTTATACACTCTGCAGAGGTTTGCGCACTTTTCCCCACAAGACTCGATCGCCTCCGCTTGGTTCTCGCACTTCATGGTGTTTGAGAGACGGATGACCGAGACACAGTCTTTCAGAAGCGCTAGCACCTTACTTGTGGGTAGACCGGTACACCTACTTTCCCCTACATCTCGCTAGTCTACCCGTAAGAGTTCGCACAACTTAGTCAACTATGCGAGCCCATAATTGGCTTGTGGCTGCACACGGAAGTTTCTAGTTTGAATAATCTTATGATCCCTTAGAGCACGGGTGGCGGTCAGAAGAAATACTGAGCAAGTCTCGATAGAAACCAGGTGCCTCAATCCACCCAGATGTGTGTTTAGGTTGCCACCTTAGATAAACCATTAATTAACAATCTCACATCTGTCATGGATATTCACTCACCCAATCCACGTCTACTAGCATAGCATGGCATAATTAAGCAAACGTAGAAGTAACTCCCAAGGTTTCATAAGTAAAACAGGTAATAGGTACTACCTCAATCTACTTCCCATCCCACAATTTAATTAGATCCTAATCATGCAAGTGTTTGAGGATTTGATCTAATGCAATAAAACTGGGTATGAGAAGAGTATGATCAAAGTGTTACTTGCCTTGCTGATGATCCGCGAAACCTAGAGATTCGAAGTAACAAGCGGCGCACTCCGGGTGATCTAACGCAGAAAAACAACAAACATACAATAAGTACTCATCTAATGCACGGGGAAATCTCGAATAAAAAGATCTAACCAGATAGTTCAACTTAAGAACCCTGGTTGCAAAAGAATCGAATCAAATAAAGCATCGAAAGTCGGAACTCGAGAGAGAACGACTCGGTTTAGCAATCTGAAACTGGGTCAAAATTTTATAGTAGCAAAACTCCGTGTAAGTAGGTTAGTCGGAACGGCGGTTTCGTAACGAAACTCCAGGCGCTTGAATCACCTGATTCCGATAAACGAGCAAGAAATAAAACAGATTTGAAAATCATCGAATCTGAAAAAAATAACGGATTAAATCCGATTAAAAGAAAACGACGAACGGATTAAATAACGGACGTTCGTTAACAGAACTAATCCAACGAACACATTCATTGAAACGAACGGTTCGGTGAACGTTCGCTAAATAAGAAAACCGAAAAAAATAAAACCGTCTAGGTTTTTGAAAAAAAACCGAACATCTTCAAAAAACCGGATCGGGTCTTTTTAAAAAAAAACCGGATCGGGGGGTTGTGGCGGCGGCTAGCTCCGGTGACTTCAGCTGGGCTCATGGGCTCCGCTGGTCCGCGGGGTGGGCGGGCGGCGAGGGGCGACGAGGCGACGGGCTCGGCGACAACGGCGGCGGCCTCGGGCGGCGCCACTGGTGGAGGGCGGCAAGGGCGGGTTGAGGGAGAGGAGGGCGGCGGGGTATTTAAGAGGGGTTCGCGGCTTGGGGAAGGGGCAAGCCGGGCAAGTGAGGCGGACTCGGGCGGCGGAAGCGGCGTCTGTGGCGGAGATCACAGGAGGGAGAGGAGGTGGGCCGGGGCGCCGGTTGGGCCGGGCTGGGCCTTGGCCTGTGGGGCGCGATTTTTTATTTAAATCAAAACAAAACGGATTAAAAAATACCAAACAAACTCCGAATTTAATAAAATAATTTTCCGACTCCTAAAAATGAGTCGAACAAAATGAACTTTAAAAGCGGCAAACATGCATAAAATTTTAAAATGCTCATTTTTGCCTAAGCAAAATAAATCTTCCAAAACCAAATTTTGATTTATTTATAATATCTTCATTTTTCCTAAATATTGGGAAAGTCATATTATTTCCTCTCTTAAGTTTTTATAGGAAAAACTTTATGAAGATAATTAAATAAATCCAATGATCCCATTTTTAAGATTTGAGAAATAAATCCCCAATTATGAAAATAATGAAACTTCCAACTCTCTCCGATGGTCCTTGAGTTGCGTGAATTTTTCTAGGATCGGAAAATGCGAGAAAAAATATGATATGCATGATGACCTAATGTATAACATTCCAAATTGAAATTTTGGGATGTTACAAACCTACCCCCTTAAGATGAATCTCGCCCTCGAGATTCGGGTTGGCTAGGAAATAGGTGAGGGTGGTCCTTGAGCAAAACTTCCTCTCTTTCCCAGGTGGCTTCATCCTCAGTGTGGTGGCTCCACTGAACTTTGCAAAACTTGATAACCTTGCTGCGGGTAACTCTGCTGGCATAATCGAGAATCTTAACCGGTTTCTCCTCATATGTCAAGTCATCCTTCAACTGAATTGCCTCAGTGGCACTTGTGTCTCTTAATGGTACCTCTGCTATCTCGGGTGACATTTCTTCAATCGAGAAACATGGAATACATCATGAACTCCTGACAGTCCTTCCGGTAATTCCAACTTATAAGCAACTTCTCCCATGCGTTGCAAAATCTTATACGGTCCAACGAAACGGGTGCTAACTTTCCTTTAACTCCAAAACGCTTAACTCCTCGAAGTGGGGATACTCGAGATATACTCTGTCTCCAACTTCATACTCAATCGCTGGCGCTTTGAATCGGCATAGCTCTTTTGTCCGGGTGGGCTACCTTGAGCCTGTCTCGAATCAACTTAACTTTCTGCTCGGACTCCTTAATCAAATCTGGTCCAAACAAGCGACGATCTCCGGTTTAGTCCCATAACAACGGTGTCCTGCACCTTCTTCCATCTGAGCCTCGAAAGGTGCCATCTTCAAGCTGGTTTGGTAGCTGTTGTTGTAGGAAAATTCTGCATACGGCAAATTATCATCCCAGCTAGATCCATAATCTAGGGCACAAGCTCTCAGATGTCCTCCAAAATCTGATTGACTCTCTCGGTCTGTCCATCGGTCTGTGGGTGGAAAGTTGTCTTTGAATTCTAGTCTGGTTCCCAATGTTTCGTGCAAGCTGGTTCCAAAATTTCGAGGTAAACGGGTTCCTCTATACGTCTGATGCTCCTCGGAACTCCGTGTAAGCACACAATTCTGGTCATGTATATCTTTGCCAACTTAGCACCGCTATAGGTGGTCTTATTTGGAATGAAATGAGCTACCTTTGTTAAGCGGTCGATTATAACCCAAATCGAGTCATATCACGAACGAGTCTTTGGCAATCCTGTGATAAAATCCATGCCTAGTTTATCCCACTTCCATTCGAATTATCGGCAATGGTTGTAACAATCCTCGGCTTCGATGCTACGCCTTTACTTTCTCGACATACATCACAAACTGCTACATACTCCGCAATATCCTTCTTCATTCCGGTCCACGGAAAGTATTCTTCAAATCCAAGTACATCTTGGTATTTCTGGGTGAATCGAATAGGGTGAATCATGAGCTTCTTGTAAAATCAACTTCGATCTACGGGTCATTGGGCACATAAACACGGTCTTCAAACCATAGGGTATCATGCTCATCCTCACGAAATCCTTTAGCTTTTCCTTTGCTCATTTTCTCCTTTATAGAGGCAACTTCCTTATCCGCCTTTTGGGCTTCTACGATTTTGTCCATCGGCGTGGACTGAATCTCCAATGCTGCTACATAGCCTCTCGGAACTATTTCCAAACATAGCTCTCGAAGGTCCTCGGCTAACTCATTGGGTATTCCTCCCATCATTAGGGTATTGACGTGGCTCTTACGGCTCAATGAGTCAGCTACGACATTAGCCTTTCCGGGGTGATAATGCAATCTCATGTCATAATCCTTGATAAGCTCTAACCATGTCCTTTGTCCGAGATTCAATTCATACGTGTGAAAATGTACTTCAAACTCTTGTGATCCGTGTACACTTCACAATGATTTCCAATGAGAAAATGTCTCCATGTCTTCAAGGCATGCACAACGGTTGCTAGCTCCAAATCATGAGTGGCATAATTCAACTCATGGGGCTTAAGTTGTCGTGAAGCATCTGAAACAACTCTTCCTTCCTGCATAAGCATCGCTCCAAGTCCTCGGCGTGAAGCGCCGCGATACACCTCATAATCCTTAGTCCGATCTGGCAATATCAAGACCGGTGAGGTAACCAATCTTTTCTTCAACTCACGAAAACTTGCCTCACAGTCCTTAGTCCATATAAATTTGTTTTCCTTTTTCAACAATTACATCATAGGCTTAGCAATCCTTGAGAAATTCTCAATGAATCTTCGGTAGTATCCTGCGAGTCCAAGGAAACTCCGAATCTCTCCAACTGTCGTTGGTGCTTCCCATTTGGTTACGGTCTCAAATTTTGTGGGGTCGACTGCTATTCCTTCTCCAGATATAACATGTCCGAGAAATCCAACTTCCTTTAGCCAAAACTCACATTTGCTGAACTTGGCATACAACTGGCGTTCCCTCAGTTTCTCCAAAACCAATCGCAAATGTTCCTTGTGTTCCTATTCATTCTTCGAGAAAATCAAAATGTCATCAATGAAAAACACGACGAACTTATCCAAAAACTCCATAAACACTTTGTTCATCTGGTTCATGAAATAGGCTGGTGCGTTAGTCATTCCAAATGACATAGCGGTATACTCATATAGTCCATATCTCGTGGTAAATGCTGTCTTGGGTATGTCCCGCTCCCGAATCTTCAATCGATGGTACCACGATCGCAAGTCGATCTTGGAAAACACCTTGGCTCCTTGCAAGCGATCAAACAGATCATTTATCATAGGTAGTGGGTACTTGTTCTTGATTGTTACTTCATTCAATCCACGATAATCAACAACCATTCTTAACGATCCATCCTTCTTCTCCACTAGCAAAGCGGGTGATCCCCAAGGTGAAGAACTTGGGCGTATAAAACCTTTATCCAAAAGCTCCTTAATCGCTTCTTGATTTCCGCCAAACTCACATGCGGGCATCCTATATGGTCGCTTCGATATTGGGCCTGTTCACGGCAAAAGTTCTATCAAAAACTCAATGTCTCTATCTGGTGGCATTCACGGCAACTCTTAGGAAATACATCAGAAAATCCTTCACCATCGGGTACTTCTTCTGCACCACTCACGATAGGC
Organism: Aegilops bicornis; assembly: GCA_021605145.1. NCBI lineage: Eukaryota > Viridiplantae > Streptophyta > Magnoliopsida > Poales > Poaceae > Aegilops > Aegilops bicornis. The sequence goes on from CM038671.1 coordinate 371,335,758, forward strand.
AATTAACTTGCGCTCTTCTCGGTGATGCCGTGATACATACTTAATCTTTCTTCCTTACGGTGTTGTGAGAAAAAAGCGTCTTACTTGCGCAATCGATGTTTCCTCCATACATCGACGGCCAATCCATACCGAGAATTGCATCAAATCCTTGCGATTCCGTAATGATCAAATCCGTCGGAATACATGCCTTCCTATACTTAATGGCACTTGAAAACATCCTTGTGCGGCCATATACTCCGCTCTGGTGAGCTTACTAGCAAAGGGTTTTAAGAATCCGAGTAGGTAGGCTATACTTCTCTACAAATCCTTGATATGTATGAATGCGATGCACCGGTATCGAAAAGAACTAGTGCGATAAATGACTTAACCAAAAACTTACCGATTCTTGCATCGGGCTGATCTTCAACCTCCTCCACTTCAATGTGGTTCACTGTCCCCTATTGAAAGGGTTGGGCTTCTTTCGAGCTTCCATTGCCATTTCCATTACGCCTTACAGGCGGTCATTGGCATAATGCCCGATCTTGCGGCACTTAAAGCAAGTAATATGACTCAGGTCTACTTTGGATGGTGTTGACGGGTTGGTGCGATTACTGTCCGTTGCTTCCTCCATTTCCGTTCCCATTCTTGGTGCTGTTATGGTTATGCGAATTACCTCCTCCATGGGTATCTTTGAAACTGAATTCTGACTTAGGGGTATAACGAGGTTTTCTTTGAGCTCGAGTTATACTTCCCTTGCCCATACTTCCGCTTACGGTTCTCAATTTCTTCTTTGCTTTCCTTCAATCATGAGGGCTCGGTCTACTAACTCCTGGTAGTTATTGAAACTGGCTACCATCAACGGCATCTTGAACTCATCATTCAGTCCTTCTAGAAACTTCTCTGTTTAGGCTGCATCGGTAGCAACGTCATCCGGGGCATAACGTGCTAGTTTACTAAAGTCATCCACGATCTTGTATGATCCTTCCTCCTTGGCGTAAGTTGCGAAACTCACGCTTCTTCATGGCCATAGCTCCTGCTTTGAAACATGGGCGGGCGGAAAGCTTGCTGAAATTGATCCCATGTGGCGGTGTCTCTGAGGTAAGTGGCTGTGAAATTCTCCCACCATCTGCTGCGGGTCCTTCAAGCTGATGTCTTGCAAACTTCACTCTTTCTCCATATGTGCATCCTGCAGTGGTCGGCTCCTTCCTATCTTGCGAAGCCGGTCATACTGCTACAATTGGCTCGGTGCTCTTTGGAATACACCGCGGGTTTAGTCTAAGGAAACGAGTCGGATGATCCGCAGTGGTGGTGGTGGTGGGTTGTTGTTGTTGTTGTTGCCACAGTTACGCACCAATGTTTGAATCAGGGTATTCGCTCTTTGGATCAGTTGGGTGATCTCTGGCGGAAAACAAATCCGGTCGCGTCCTGGAGGCATCGATGGGTTTAGAAAAGATGAGAATTTAGAATAGAATGAGGTCTAAGGGGAATCACTACCCAAATGCACATGAGCAAATACACACAAAATCACTTCATTCAATCAAACAAGGGCTTACAACGATCTAACTATCGCAAAAGTGCGTGTACTATAATGTTTACATGGGGGAATACTACTAATATGTGGGGACTTCTACTAATTTGAACGGTGGAAGACTCCATAATGTCCGCTTCCAACTTCGTCTTCAAAGTCGGGTTCACTTGGATCCGAATCGGTGTCGTCGATGTTGATGTAGTCGCTTGGACAATCGACATCTTGGTCTTCATTCTGGCGCCAACTTCTTCTTGAGTTCTTCAATCTCGTACTTAAGATCGTTATTGTGTCTTGCTAGAGCTACGATCTCGTCCATATAGTCCTTGCGAGTTGACTTTAGTTCTTCTTCAAGTTCGATGATCCTTCCTTTGCATTCTGCAACTCCAACATATCATTGCACATCTGGTTCTCTGGCGTCGAATGTGCTGGTTTAACTCTGGATGAACGCTGCAATGGATCTATCCTTCTTGGTCTTGACGACGTCCCATTTGTCATCTCGGCGTCCGCAAATCTGGTAGATAGTGTCCTTGAGGTCTTCTTGATAAACTTCTCCAATGCGTCCCATGGTGATGTGAGCTGCCATGCTCTTTCCCGGACTCCAAGTTGGTGCACCGAAAACACTATCTATAGGCTTGGTGATTGGGGCGAATGTCCTTCCCGGGACGTGGCGTGAATCTTCGGCGCTCCTCTTGAGTAGTGGCGTTGAAAGTCCGGTGAAGCTTGGTAGTCCAATGTTCGGTACTTGGTAACTTCCTTCAAGTGAAATCCAAAAGGTGTGCCTTCATCCGGTTGGGTGTACTTGATCTTCGCGTCCTTCATCCTAAAGAGAGTAGAAAAGATGAGGAGTTAGAAAATGGGAAGAGAATAATGATCTATGGCTTTATCTTAGTGGTCGTGTCCTACAGTCAGCGTGTGCTCTGATACCATTCTCTGTAGCGACCAGACCCAAATGGATCTAGTGCTCTGTGCTCAGTGTCATCCCTGGATCAAGAATGTCGACACCACACAAGACTTGAAGGATTTATAGCGAGTAGCAATCACACACTTATTACATCGTTGTCCACAAGGGAACTTAATACAATAATATGGCTTAAGGCCATCTAATAATAACAATGGAAGGCTTGGAAGACAAGTGAGTCCATCAACTCCATCGGCATCCTTGAGTATAGAACCACGACCTAACACCTTACTCGTAAATGCGAAAAGTCTGCATAGCGTGAAAGTTGCAGCCAGCAAAACGGGTTGACACATGGAATATCTTGGCAATGTAACACATAGAGGGCAATGAAGGAATAAGCCTATACTACATGCATATATGGCTGGTGGTAAGGCTCTCTGATTACATTTTTGCATAAAGCTGGTTTTCCCTACATCAAAGGAATAATTTTATTTAACTATCATGGTGGTTGTTAAACATTGAGAATGGTTGATGACATCCTCAATCCCAATTAAAAAAAACTACTCATTAAAACCCAATAACATTTATTTGAAGTAACATGTTGAGATTCACATGATATTCAAGTACTAGATACTCAAAATTGTCCATAACCGGGGACACGGCTAATCATGATTAGTTTATACACTCTGCAGAGGTTTATGCACTTTTCCCCACAAGACTCGATCGCCTCCGCTTGGTTCTCGCACTTCATGGTGTTTGAGAGACGGATGACCGAGACACAGTCTTTCAGAAGCGCTAGCACCTTACTTGTGGGTAGACCGGTACACCTACTTTCCCCTACATCTGCTAGTCTACCCGTAAGAGTTCGCACAACTTAGTCAACTATGCGAGCCCATAATTGGCTTGTGGCTGCACACGGAAGTTTCTAGTTTGAATAATCTTATGATCCCTTAGAGCCCGGGTGGCGGTCCGAAGAAATCTGAGCAAGTCTGATAGAAACCGGTGCCTCAATCCACCCGGATGTGTGTTTAGGTTGCCACCTTAGATAAACCATTAATTAACAATCTCACATCTGTCATGGATATTCACTCACCCAATCCACGTCTACTAGCATAGCATGGCATAATTAAGCAAACGTAGAAGTAACTCCCAAGGTTTCATAAGTAAAAACAGGTAATAGGTACTACCTCAATCTACTTCCCATCCCACAATTTAATTAGATCCTAATCATGCAAGTGTTTGAGGATTTGATCTAATGCAATAAAACTGGGTATGAGAAGAGTATGATCAAAGTGTTACTTGCCTTGTCGATGATCCATGAAACCTAGAGATTCAAGTAACAAGCGGCGCACTCCGGGTGATCTAACGCAGACAAACAACAAACATACAATAAGTACTCATCTAATGCATGGGAAATCTCGAATAAAAGATCTAACCAGATAGTTCAACTTAAGAACCACAGTTGCAAAAGAATCGAATCAAATAAAGCATCGAAAGTCGGAACTCGAGAGAGAAACGACTCGGTTTAACAATCTGAAACTGGGTCAAAATTTTATAGTAGCAAAACTCCGTGTAAGTAGGTTAGTCGGAACGGCGGTTTCAGAACGAAACTCCAGCGCTTGAATCACCTGATTAGATAAACGAGCAAGAAATAAAACAGATTTGAAAATCGGATCGGAAATCGAATCTGAAAAAATAACGGATTAAATCCGATTAAAAGAAAACGACGAACGGATTAAATAGCGGACGTTAGATTAGCAGAACTAATCCAACGAACACATTCATTGAAACGAGCGGTTCGGTGAGCGTTCGCTAAATAAGAAAACCGAAAAATAAAACCGTCTAGGTTTTTGAAAAACCGAACATCTTCAAAAAACGGATCGGGTCTTTTAAAAACCGGATCGGGGGTTGTGGCGGCTACCTCGGGCTGGCCGTGGCTCGGCGGGTCCGTGGTCCGGCGGGGTCGGGCGGCGGCGAGGGGCGACGGGGCTCCGGCGACGCGGGAACGGCGGCTGCCCCGGCGGCGGGCGGCTCGGGTGGAGGCGGCGGCGGGGCGGAGTTGAGGGAGAGGAGGCGGCGGGGTATTTAAGAGGGGGGTTCGCTTGGGGAAGGGGCAAGCCGGGGCAGTGAGGCGGACTCGGGCGGCGAGGCGTCTTGGCGGGAGATCATGAGCGAGGAGGAGAGGGAGGTGGGCGGCCGGGCTGGGCGCGGCTGGTTGGGCCGGGCCGGGCCTTGGCCTGTGGGGGCGCGATTTTTTATTTAAAACAAAACAAAAGCGGATTAAAAAAAACCAAACGAACTCCGAATTTAATAAAAATAATTTTTCCCGACTCCTAAAAATGAGTCGAACAAAATGAACTTTAAAAACGGCAAACATGCATAAATTTTTAAAATGCTCATTTTTGCCTAAGCAAAATAAATCTTCCAAAACCAAATTTTGATTTATTTATAATATCTTCATTTTTCCTAAATATTGGGAAAGTCATATTATTTCCTCTCTTAAGTTTTTATAGGAAAAACTTTATGAAGATAATTAAATAAATCCAATGATCCCATTTTCAAGATTTGAGAAATAAATCCCCAATTATGAAAATAATGAAACTTCCAACTCTCTCCGAGGGTCCTTGAGTTGCGTGAATTTTTCTAGGATCGGAAAATGCGAGAAAAAATATGATATGCATGATGACCTAATGTATAACATTCCAAATTGAAAATTTGGGATGTTACACATTTGAGCGACTCCACCAACCATACGAGTGAGAGCATCCAAGAGGGAGTGAGTGAGCCACAACACTTAGTGAGTGAGGTAGTTGAGAGGGCACGTGAGGCCACTATGATTTCTAACAACTTAACTCTACTCCGAGTGTGTTTTGTTTGGTGCTAGGTCTCCTACATGACGACATGCCTACCCTCGATAAGTCCATCCCTCCAATGGCAAAACCGATGGCCATGGTGGAAGAAGATGCACCCCCCACATGGTTCCATCAAGATGAAGATAACAATGAGTGGATCTTCGACACCTCACCTACGACACATGAGCGATGCTCCAAAGGTAACATAGGTGATGGTGCTTCTCTTGTCCCACTAGTGGACGATCTCACCAATGATTGCTTGCATGATGTTGATCCACCTATTCCCATGCTTCATGCTAGTACGACTTCTCCATGTCATGACTCACCAATTTATGATGAATATGATGATGAGCATGTTGAGTTGCCTAGTTGTGATGCTATGCTCCATAGGATATCATGTGAAAATTCTATTGGTCACTTCATGTTTGACAATCCACTGAACCTGCCATATGCTATGAGTGAGATCTCCCATATTGCTTCATTTCAATCTCAACATAGTAACTATGCATGCCCCATTAAAATAAATCCCATTTTCACTTATGGCATAGATGACGAGATGATGGTCATTGGCTTTTGTTTTTCATGTGGTGATATTGCTATGCTTCCTTTACATGATTTGCACAATTCATCTACTATACCATGCCATGATCACATTGTTCCAAATATGCTTTGTTTTGGATGTTGTCAATATTCTCCTTGTGATGTTTCACTAATGATCATGAGGAGACCCCCATAGTTTCCTCATACATATTAGGAGATTTTGATGCATTCCATACTTTGCATGATTCCCATAATTGTGTGCACCATATGCATTCCATGAATAACAATGCTCTACATATTTCTCATGATGAATTACATAATTTGAGTCTCCATTATGCTATACATAACAACAAACCCATCATGATGGATGACATGTTTCTATATCACGCATCTCATTTATTTGAGCATTGTATATTTTGTGCTAACCAACACATGCACGTGCGCATCATGATGGATGATGTGTACATATACCACGCACACACAATTTTCCCTTTGCCTTTGTTTTGTGTAGGTACTCATGTATACTCGTCAACCTCTCAATCCCAAGAGTTGACGAAACGAGATCTTGAGAGCAATGATGACTTGGGATCCCGTGGACTATCCTTACCACCATTCACTTCGCGCAAGGACTACACGCGTCTCTTCTACTTGGTTCTCACACGGCTATGGGCCATATATCACTTGTTACTTTTATGCCCATGGTACCATGTTCACTTTGCATGTTATGCCTCTTTACATGATTTTGCCATGCAATTGTGACCCTTGCTTGCATCTACCCATGATTCGCAATTATGATACTCCTATGTGTATTTGCATGCTAGGTGGAGATACTTGTTGCTATTGCCATGTTCTATACATGCTCCATACTATTATTGATTGTTGTGTTGGGAGAGTCATGATGTCCCATCACTATTTACATATGGCCTCTCGCCAATACATTGATGATGTTTTGCTCATATCTTGCTTTCATGCTTGTGATATGTCATGTGCATTATTCATGACCACTATTTGCACACATGCCATGATTACCATGATTCCTCCTAGTATGTTGCATCTTCGCACTACTAGCTTGCTTGACTTGATCACTATGATGGCTTGCTTGGTTGCATCACCCATGTTCCATTATTACTCGCTTTCTTGGGTTGATGACATATATGTTCATGCCTCCCTCTTGATTTGTCTTGACCATTGTCTCTTGTCTCCATTAGTTGCATCTCTCATATCACCTTGTATTGAGTACCAACTTGCTATGCTTATTGATCATGGAGACTTGGACATATTACTTGTGAAGCATGTTTGTTTACTTGAGCCTACTGTATTTGGTTGTTCTCGCATCATATGCCTCCATACTATGAAATGCTCCCTTGTCCTTTCTTATGATGAACATGATGCATACACTTGTTGGGTATCTTACCACACGAATGATAGGTTTTGCATTTCCGCTAACCTCATTTGTTTTTTCGACTGTATGTCGTTTTCTTTCATTTTGAAGGATTCTCAAGGCATTTCCATCATGAGACATATTGGTTATGTGAAGGCGTATATGAAGTGCGACACCAACATTTTTGACAAACTCATAAAGGTGAACTCCTTCCATTTGAGCCATCCTCAAATATTTATATTGGATGGGTCATTCTTTCGTTGTTGTCACCTTCTTCTTCTATACATGATACATCTATTGGATGGAGGACCGACATTGGAGATCGACCCTATGGACCTTCAAGCTGAGGAGTGCTCGGACTTATTGGATGCACCTTCAAAACACCACTCATGCCACGACATCGAGCTTTGATACATCAACACTCCTTTGACTTTTTGTTCCACCACATCCATATTTGTTGATTGTGCTACCACATGTCATGCTCGATGGACATATCATACTCACCACAAGTTTCCACCCTATGCATGGATTGACTCACATTATGATTGCCTTGTTGCATCTTCCATGTCCATGTCATCCATGAATATGAGCTTATGCACTTACTAAGCAAATTTGTTGTGATCTTTCTTGATGGCATATTCATACATCATGATCACATTGCCTACCATCAATTGCATGATAACATAATCATATTGAGCATCCATTGTCATATTCATGCTATTGATAAACCGTCTCACTATGACATCATTTTGCACCGTGGTTGCATTGATCATATTCACAACACATTGTGTTCACAACGAATGCTTTTGCTCCCATGAATGCTTTGCATATCATTCTATACCATCTTGATAAGCTTCATGCGCTTTGTCCCGAACAATGTTGCCGAACGGACTCGTACTTACTTGATGGACACTTTGTGTGTGCTAACCATTGAATTTTTGAGTGTCGCTTGTTTTTGATCCTTTTGCATGTCTATCACTCTGGAGACACCTTGGAGTACTTGGATTGCGCAATGCTTTCAACTCCGTCCAACTACAAGTCCGTCCACGACAACCTTTTCCATGGTGATGAGAATTACGATCCGAGGTCGGATCTTTCCCAAGGGAGGGGAGATCATTCGGAGCATCCTACGATCATCCCCATGTACACTACGACAAGACCTCAACCATACACCATTGGACACAAGGTGAACTCGCTCCTTTCCGAATCGTCCCTTTCCGCATATAAGACATGGATGCTACTTCAAGCCTGGACCTTGTGCATACTCAGGTACACCCAAGGAGACCATGGAGAACCCAAGGACAAAGGCCAAGTGTGCGCGGGAGAGAAGGAAGGAGAAGGAAGAACAACCATTTCTGAAAGATAGGACATCCGACCTCAAGATGTCAACAATGACAGCCCAAAGAAGTGCTACAGGGCCCGGATATCCGGCTAAGCCCCGGACATCCGGCCCATCCCGCAAGCCCGGATATACGGCCTGGCCTGGACATCCGGCGCCCCATCACAGAAGTTGGACCCTGCCAGCCCGGATATCCGACCCGTCGCGAAGCCCCAGACATCCGGCCCGACGCCCGGACATCCAGCCTCCCCTGCCTGCATGCAGCGCATTTGGGTGGAGGCCCATGTACCCCTTCGTACCTTAGACTATATATACTCCCCCACCTCCTCCTAACTAGGGTTAGCGTTGGTTTAGCTCATATGTGAGATAGAGCTTTGCTCATGCATACGGATCTGCTCCTCGAGAGAGACTGCGACCCCTCTACAGAGAAGATCCAGCTTGGATTCAAGACCCCCTCTTGGGTGGCCCCATCAAGACCTCCTCTCGAAGAAGAACCGGTTAACCTATGTATCGTCTCTTATTGACTTTGGATTGTGTATCCCTTTGTGTTTCATGGATCTAGATCATGTGTAATCGCATCTTCTTGGTTTGAGTGATTCCTCTCGTTTTCCCTCGTGTTTCCCCTCGTGTTTCTTGTTGGGATCCGCCCCTTTCATGAAAGATCGGGCATCTAGGGTTCCACCCTACATCAATGACTTCTCTGAACTTGAGCGAGTATGAGCTGCCACTAGAGCATCTCCTGGTTTTGCTTCTGTTTGGTGGAGTGTGCATTGTAACAAAAACATTGATAACCAACCCACAACTTGGTCAGATTTGAAAGATGTAATGAGACAACAATTTTTACCTCCTTACCATCATCGTGAATTGCTTCGCAAATTTGAACAATTTAAACAAGGCAACAACACTGTTCATGCTTACTACCAAGAGTTCAAATCTTATATGCATCATTGTGACATAGAAGAATCTGAGGATGATACAATGAATAGATTTTTTGGTGGTTTGAACCATGATATTCAGGCAAGATTTTTGGTGGTTTGAACCAAGAAATGGAGATTGCCATGATACGAGCCAATGTCACAGAAGATGATGAGCAAACTATGGCAGGTTTCCTGAATGGACTCAATCATCCTATCAAGAAGATCGTTGACTTCCAACCATACTCGAACCTCATCGAGCTAGCGCATCAAGCTACCAAAGCGCATCGTCAAGTGCAAGATGACTTCAAATACGCCAAGTTCTCATCCAAGTCTTACGGCTTCTCCAACAACCAAGCTTCGATGACTCCAACACCTTCTACCTCAACCAAGCCATCTACAAGCAACGGCGACAAGTCAAGTTACAAGAAAACTTCGGCAACCTCAAGTCATCCTTCTACTACAAGCAATGTCAAGCCGAGAGCTTCACCATCATCTACCCCAACCGATGAGACAATGAAGACGAGTTCCTTCAAATGCTTCACATGCGGCGCACGAGGCCACAAGTCCTTTGAATGTGCAAACAAGCGCACCATGATCTTCAACGACGACGGAACCTATGACTCTATGAGTGAAGGAGAAATGGAAGCCCTTGAGCAAGTGGCCATGCACAGGCAAGTGAACGACGATGAAGATGATCAAGTCTTTTGTGACGAAGATTCGAGCCCCGCTCTCATTGTCTCCAAGGTCTTGACTCTTCAACATCAACAAGATGAAGACCAAAGATGCCATATCTTCCACACCAAGGCCGGCATCAATGGAAGGTCCATCAAGGTCATCATCGATGGAGGGAGTTGACATAACCTAGCAAGTGAAGAACTATGCTCCAGGCTCCAATTGGTCAAGACGAAGCACCCGCACCCATACAAAGTTCAATGGCTAAGCGATAACGGCACTCTCCAAGTGGAGCATAGGGTACAAGTCTCCTTCAAGATCGGAGCATACAAAGACACTTTGGAGTGTGATGTTGTTCCTATGACCGTGTGCCATCTCCTTCTTGGACGACCATGGCAATTCGACCGAGGTGTCATTAACAACGGGCGTACAAATCACTATAGCTTCAAGATGAAAGGGATGGAGTATGTGCTACGACCCATGTCTCCAAGCAAGTGATCACCGACAACCGATCCACCCATCATGGAGAGAATAGTGAGAGAGCGAACCACCCAAAAGAGAGTGAGCGCCACAAGCCAAAATTGAGTGCCTCCACGATGAGCGACAAGAAAAACTTAGTTCTATTTGCCACCAAACGTGAGAACCCATCAAGTGTTATGCACTATGTCCTTTTGTGCAAGGACCAGGCACCAAAAGCTAACACCTCTCACAATCTACCTTTAGTGTTATCTTCTCTATTGCAGGAATTCGAAGATGTTTTCCCCTACGAGCTACCTCCGGGTCTACCTCCACTACGAGGCATTGAGCACTGAATCGATCTCATACCCGGAGCACCACTTCCAAACAAGGCTCTATATCACGTCAAACCCGAAGAAACCAAAGAAATACAAAGGCAAGTAAAGCATCTCATCGATCATAGACATGTGCATGAAAGTTTGAGTCCTTGTACCGTACCGGTCATTCTTGTGCCAAAAAGAGACGGTAGCTTTCGCATGTGTTCCGATTGTAGACCTATCAATGCTATCACCATTCGCTATAGGCACCCCTTTCCACGCCTTGATGATATGCTAGATGAACTTAGCGGTGCCACTATTTTTTCCAAAATTGATCTAAAAAGTGGTTACTATCAAATACACATATAAGAGGGTGATGAATGGAAAACCACTTTCAAAACAAAGTTTTGTTTATATGAGTGGTTAATTATGCCTATGGGTTTATCGGAAGCACCCGGTACTTTCATGCGTCTTATGCATTATGTGTTTCGCCCTTACATTGGTGAGTTCGTTGTGGTCTACTTCGACGATATCCTTGTTTTTAGCAAATCTCTTAAAGAGCATGTCACCCACCTTCGAACCGTGTTGCAAACTCTTCGAAAAGAGCGTCTCTATGCTAACATGGACAAATGCCTTTTTGGCGTTGATAAGATTGTTTTCTTGGGTTTTGTTGTATCTTCTAAGGGTGTTCATGTTGATGAATCTAAGACCAATGCTATTAAAACTTGGCCCAAACCAACCAACTTGCAACAAGTGCATAGTTTTCTTGGTTTAGCCGGTTTCTACCGTAGATTCGTGAAGGATTTTAGCACAATTGCTTCACCATTGCATGCTTTGAGTAAGAAAAATGCACCGTTTGTTTGGGGAACATCCCAAGACACCGCTTTCAATGAGCTTAAAAATTTGCTTACTCATACTCCTGTGCTTGCATTAGCAACTTTGACAAACCCTTTGAAATTCATTACGATGCTAGTGGTAATGGCATAGCAGGTGTGTTAACGCAAGAGAAGCGCCCAATTGCTTATTTTTGCGAAAAACTTTCTAGAGCGCAACTAAATTACCCCATCTATGACAAAGAACTTTATGCTTTAGTGCGGGTTTTGCATGAATGGGAACATTATCTTCGCCCTCATGAATTTATCATTCATACCGATCATGAAACGCTTAAGTATCTTAAGGGTCAAACTAAGTTGAACAAGCGTCATGCTAAGTGGAGTGAGTTTATAGAGTCTTTTCCCGATGTCATCAGATACATAAAAGGCAAAGAAAATGCTGTGGTGGATGCGCTTTCCCGTATATGCATGCTTGTTACTAAACTTGAATTGAATGTCACAGGCTTGGAGCACATAAAAGAATTGTATGTGAATGATCCTACTTTTGCTATTCCTTATGCCAAGTGTTTGACGCATCCATCTTGGGAACGCTATTACATAAAAGATGATTATCTTATGAGAGCTAACAAACTATGCATTCCCGAGTCTTCTCTTCGTTTGTTGCTTTTGCAGGAATCTCATGGAGGAGGACTATGGGACACTTTGGACGCGACAAGACATTTGCTATGCTCGCCAAGAACTATTTTTGGCCCAAGATGTTCCGCGACGTCAACTGACGAAGACATGTACCTAGGGTAGGGTCACAGGCCCGACCTAGGTACCGTCCCCAAGGACATCATTTTATCACGAGAAGCATTCGAAGAAGAATCATCTTTCAATCGACCATGAAGTGTTCCACTCGACGGACTTGAAGTCACTCGACCATGAAGACTATCACTCGACCGCCAGGAGATCTAAAGCCACTCGGCATGTAGCTTTAATGGTCATTATGTCACTTTATTCTTAGCGTTACCAGTAACGCCCTATCTTAATGTACTTTAAACACTGCGTAACTGAGGGCCGGAGGGGTCTGGCGAACTCTATATAAGACACCCCCTCCTCAGTGACAAGGGTTCGCACTCCCTGTAACTCACACGCGTATAATCCAGTCAACCGCCTCCGGGCTCCGAGACGTAGGGCTGTTACTTCCTCCGAGAAGGGCTTGAACTCGTAAAACTCGCGTGTACAACTCCTCCATAGCTAGGATCTTGTCTCTACATCCCTACCCCCCATTCTACTGCCAGACTTAGAACCATGACAGTTGGCGCCCACCGTGTGCCAGGTGTCTTACCGACTTGTTGGAGAATTTGCAATTTTTCCGATCCCCATCATCATGGTTTCTGGCGGAGGAAAGGCCGAGGGCCGCAAGATCCGTCTCGGCGCGCTCGTGTTCGTCGCCGACGACTCCGCTTGGCTCCAAGAGGCTCCACTCGACGTCGAGGCGCTCCCGTCTGGGCAACGCACTTTCGCTGCAGGCGTCTGCGTCGTCCTCCGCGTATTGTCGACTCAGTATAAGTCGGTTCCTATGGCGTCCTCCCTCCCTGTTGCCCACTGGCGCAAGCGTTCCGGTCGATCGAGGCTTCAGCGGTGGGTGAGGCACGCGGTGGCTCGCCAGTCGGCCACCCCCCAAGTCGCGGCAATCAAGCCCGACGAAACTCTCTACGGCCTATTCGACTGGCTCCGTAGAGACGACATCCAGCACGACAATGAAGCGGACCCCGCCGGGCGGAAGTTATGATTGTCAATGGACCTCGCAGTCCTCCTGGCTTCCCCCGCATCGACGGTGGCGATGGCGGAGGCGATCCGTCGCGTGTCCACGAGGAGTACCTCCCCGAGCCCCTCTCTTCGCAGCAGAGGGAAGAACTTCGCCACCGGAACATGGATGCACTTCACACTCCTATCGTTGGAGAAATCCCCGAGGCCCGGGCCTTGGAGGACGCGCGCCTGGCCAACTTGGCTGAGCGCACATGACTGGAGAAACTCCAGCACGCACTCGACAAGCATGCTCGGTAGCGAAGTTCCGTAATCGGTCGGCGACAACTTTTTCTCGCCTCCAACCTGGTATATCGAACTCCAATCCAGACCGATACCGCAGCCCGAATAGCGTAGTCAATCCAGCCCTCCCAAATGGTCGCAGAGGTTTGATGCGAGATCGGGGCTTTACTCGGCGGGAGAGAGCGAGAATACTGGCCAGTAGCACGATCGCGGAATAGGATCCATAGCAGATCCGTTGTTGCAGATACAGTCCAGTCGGCTCACAACCCAACATCGCCCCCAAGGCGTGAGGGACGTGGAGACCGGCGAGATCAGTACAGAAACTGAGAGCAGTATGATCACCCACTCGATCACGATGATCGTCGTCGAGTGCCCACGCCTCCCCCAAGGAGTGGGTCATACGTGCCTCGACAGCATGATGACAGGTGCCCTCATAGTGGTGGGCGAAGGATTCTAGTCGACCCTAGGGAACTGGGCTTTGATGTGAGATCTATTCTCGTTCAGGGTCTAGTCGACATAAACAGAGCTCACAGAGAAGGCCATGATAGAGATTTTTCAACCAGCAGCAGAGTGCATGTCTTAGGTCCAGAGTGCTTCAGCAGAGCCATCAGGGCCGTGGTGATTCCTCCCAACTTCAGGTTGACGACTAGAGTCAGTAAGTTCACTGGTGAGTCCAAGCCTGACACTTGGCTTGAGGACTACCGAGTGGCTGTGCATATTGGTGGAGGCAATGATGAGGTGGCCATGAAGCATCTTCCTCTCATGTTGGAGGGCTCGGCAGAGCATGGTTAAATCAGTTAGCACCCGGCAGCATTTATAACTGGGAAGAACTTGCCCGAGTGTTTGTCAGAACATTCGAAGGAACATGCAAACGGCCAGCAGGGCTAACAGAGCTGCAATCTTGTGTGCAGAAGCCAAATAAAACTTTGAGGGATTATATCCAGAGATGGATCACGTTGCACCACACGGTGGAGAATGTGTCTGATCACCAAGCAGTTTGTGCCTTCAAGGAAGGAGTCAAATATCGAGAGTTGAATTTGAAGTTTGGTCGGACCGGAGATATGTCTCTGAGTCGAATGATGGAGATTGCCACCAAGTATGCCAATGGTGAAGAGGAAGATCGGCTCCGGAGTGGCAAACACAAAACAGTCGCCCATGAAACCGGCGGAGGAAACTCTAGTCGGAAGCAGAAGCGCAAAGCCGAACTAGCTGCTCCTGGAGAAACCTTAGGCGTGACTCAGGGAAAGTTCAAGGGGAAGCCCAAAGGACCGTGGAACCCCAAGAAAATAAAAGATCAAGACAGAAATGATGTGTTGGTTTTGCCGTGCCACATTCACACAAAGAAAGATGAAGAGGGTAATCTCATTTACCCAAAGCATACCACTCGACAGTGTCGGCTCCTAATCCAGTTAGCCCGAGAGAAACAACCCAAAGAAAAGGAAAAAGAGTCGGACAAAGTTGAGGACAAAGAGGAAAGTGACGATGGTTACCCCCACGTCAATTCCACTCTGATGATTTTTGCTGATGTTGAGAGCAAAAGTCGACTGAAAGTCATCAACAGAGAAGTAAACATGGTCGATCCGGCGACGCCCAGTTATTTGAAATGGTCTCAAACTGCCATTACATTCGACCAGTCTGATCACCCAACACACATAGCCACCCCTGGGAGGCAAGCGTTGGTGGTCGACCCAGTCGTCGAAGGCACTCGGTTGACTAAGGTTCGGATGGATGGTGGCAGTGGCCTGAATAAACTGTATGCGGAGATGTTGAAAGGAATGGGCATTCCGATGTCCAGACTCAGTGAAAGCAGTATGAGTTTCCATGGAGTTATTCCTGGCAAGAAGACTGAGTCACTCGGTCAGATCGCATTTGATGTGGTTTTCGGTGATTCCAAGAATTACCGCAAAGAAAAGTTGACATTTGAAGTCGTGGATTTCCAGAGTGCTTATCATGCTATTCTGGGCAGGCCAGCTTATGCACGTTTTACGGCTCGACCATGTTACGTGTACCTCAAATTGAAGATGCCTGGTCCTAAAGGAGTAATCACTATCACTGGAAATCGAAAGGAGGCAGAAGAGTGCTTCCAGAAGGGCTCAAAGATCACCGACGCTCAAATGGCAGTAGTGGAATTACAGGAGTATCAGAAAAATGCAGATTCGAGTGACTTGTTGCGAGCTAAGAAGCCTGCCACAGATTCAGCATTTCAGTCGTCCGGTGAAACGAAGCCGATTCATATTCACCCGACCGATCCCAATGCCGCCCCGACTCACATTTCAACAACACTTGACTCCAAACAGGAAGAAGCGCTCATCTAGTTCCTCCATGAGAACTGGGACATCTTTGCATGGAAACCTTGTGACATGCCGGGTGTTCCCAGGGGGCTGGCTGAGCATCGTTTGCGAGTCGACCCAAAAGTGAAACCAGTCAAAGAACATCTTCGACGGTCCGCCGTCCAGAAGAGAAAGGTAATCAGTGAAGAAATGGCTCGGCTTCTAGCAGCTGAGTTTATCTGAGAGATTTACCACTCCGAGTGGCTAGCTAATGTTGTCATGGTCCCTAAGAAGGACGACTCGCTTCGCATGTGCATTGATTTCAAGCATATCAATCGGGCCTGCCCGAAAGATCACTTTCCTATCCCTCGCATCGACCAAATAGTCAACTCGACTGCGGGGTGTGAGCGTTTGTCCTTTTTGGACGTTTATTCCGGGTATCATCAGATCCGTCTATATGGACCCGATGAGATAAAAACAACTTTCATCACCCCATTTGGCTACTTCTGTTATGTCACTATGCCATTTGGCTTGAAGAACGCTGGAGCCACATTCTTGCGGATGATTCAGAAGTGTTTACTCACTCAAATCAGTCGGAATGTGGAAGCGTACATGGATGACATTGTGGTCAAGTCACGTAAAGGTTCCGACCCTCTTGGCTGACCTTGCCGAAACCTTTGCCAACCTCAGAAGGTATGATATCAAGCTTAATTCATCAAAGTGCACATTCAGAGTTCCAGGCGGAAAATTACTCGGTTTTCTCGTTTCCGAATAAGGGATCGACTCTAACCCAGAGAAAGTGGGTTCCATACTCCGGATGAAACGCCCCGTGCGTGTGCATGATGTCCAAAAGCTTACTGGTTGTTTGGCCGCCCTAACTCGATTCATTTCTCGCCTCGGTGAAAAGGCACTGCCTCTTTACCGACTGATGAAGAAGTCAGATAAGTTCGAGTGGACTCCTGAAGCTGATGCAGCATTTGCAGAGCTAAAAGCCCTGCTTTCCACCCGGCCGGTGCTTGTTGCCCCAATCAGCAAAGAGCCTTTACTGCTTTACATTGCAGCCACTGGACAAGTCGTCAAGACAGATTTACTACGAGCGGGAAGAAGAAGGAAAAGCCTATAAAGTTCAAATACAAAGATATTATGTTTCAAGTTTTGACTCCATCAAAGCAAAGATATCCTCATTATCGAAGCTTGTTTATGGGATTTATATGACCACGAAGAAGGTTGCACATTACTTCTCGACCACTCCATTACGATTAAATCGTGACGCTCCTTGTCGAGATTCTCGCAATACAGATGCAACTGGTCGAGTGCAAAGTGGGCGATTGAACTCATTCCCTTGGATATCAAGTTTGAGGCAAAGAAAGCTATCAAGTCCCAAGCAATAGCAGATTTCCTCGCCGAGTGGATCGAACAAAGAATCGCCGAATCAAATTCACTTTCGAACCTTTGGACCATGTTCTTTGATGGTTCCAAGATGCTTTGAATGGCTCGGTCTTTGGGTGGTACTGGTATCCCCGAGGAGACAAGCTCAGATATGTCCTCCAGATTCACTTTGATTCCTCCAATAACGAAGCAGAATATGAAGCACTCTTGTATGGGTTGCGTATGGCCATCTCACTTGGCGTCCGTCGCCTCATGGTCTATGGAGACTCAAATTTGGTAGTCAATCAAGTGATGAAGGAGTGGGACGTCAGAAGCCCAGCCATGACTAGTTACTGCAATGCGGTGAGGAAGTTGGAAAGTAAGTTTGAGGGGTTAGAGCTCCATCATATACCCCGACTGAAAAATCAAGCAGCCGATGATTTGGCAAAGATAGGTTCCAAAAGAGAAGTCATTCCCAGCAATGTGTTTTTGGTACACATTCACACACCGTCAGTTCAGGAAGATCCTTTCATTGAAGAGCCCCCGCAGCCTAAGAGTGCCACAGATCCGACTGAAGTCGAGGTCCCAGCCGTGGTCGACCTGATCATGGATGTTTTGGTCATCACTCCCGACTGGACAGTGTCATACATTGCATATATCCTTAGGAAGGAACTCCCAGAGGATGAAGCAGAGGCTCGACAGATCGTCCGTCGATCCAAAGCCTATACTGTGATAAGAGGACAACTGTTCAGAGAAAGCGTAACCGGGGTCAGCCCGAAATGCATAACACCAGAAGAAGGTCGAGTGATCCTCAAAGACATCCACTCGGGGACCTGTGGTCACCATGCATCCTGTCGGACCATTGTGGCTGAAGCATACCGAGCTGGATTTTACTGGCCTCGAGCAAATGAAATGGCGAAAGATATAGTCGACACATGTGAAGGTTGCCAATTTTACTCGAATATGTCTCACAAGCCCGCGTCAGCCCTGAAGACCATTCCACTCATCTGGCCCTTTGCTGTTTGGGGATTGGACATGGTTGGACCACTGAGAACTGGTAGGATCGGCTTCACTCATGTGCTTGTAGCAGTCGACAAGTTTACCAAATGGATTGAAGCCAAGCTTATTAAGAATCTTGAAGCTAGCACTGCTGTCAGCTTCATCAGAGAGTTGACATTCAGATATGGGGTTCCGCACAACATCATCATTGACAATGGATCGAACTTCGATTCTGATGAGTTCAGAACCTTCTGCGCCTCCCAAGGCACACGGGTCGACTATGCTTCAGTCGCCCATCCCTAGTCGAATGGACAAGCAGAAGGAGCAAATGGCCTGATTCTCAAAGGACTGAAACCCCGACTGATGCGAGATCTCAAGCACGTAGCAGGCGCCTGGGTTGATGAACTTCCATTAGTTCTTTGGGGATTGAGGACAACTCCCAATCGGTCGACTGGCCGAACTCCATTCTTCTTGGTCTATGGAGCTGAAGCTGTTCTACCGAGTGACTTGCTTCACAATGCACCCCGAGTCGAGCTTTTCTCTGAAGATGAAGCAGAGCAGGCCCAGCAGGACGCAGTCGATCTCCTTGAGGAGGAAAGGGAGATGGCCTTAATCCGGTCGACCATTTATCAGCAAGACTTGCGTCGATTCCATGCTAGAAACGTGAGGGGTCGAGCCTTTCAAAAGGGAGACTTGGTTCTTCGAGTCGACCGGCAGAAACCACACAAGCTCGCCCCTGCTTGGGAAGGCCCCTTCATCGTCACCAGATTCTCCACAACGGATCATATCATCTTTACAATATCGAGCATAAGAAAGACGAGCCACGGGCTTGGAATGCGGAGCTTCTCCGCCCCTTTTATACTTAAGTACTCATTCGGATGAGATGTAATAAGAAATACTTTTGTAGTTTGTTTATCGAAGACAAGAGCTTTACAGTCTTCTTAAACGATTGTTGTTGCTTTTTGTTTGTGTCTGAAATCCCCCAGTGGGTGACTTTACTGCGAATCCGTTTCGCCTAAGTTTGAAAAATAATACCGAGTGGTGAGAAAGCCTCTCACTCGGGGGCTTAGCCGCGAATCCGTTTAGCCTAAGTTTGAAAAAATCCTGCCGAGTGGTGAGCAAGCCTCTCACTCAGGGGCTTAGCCGCGAATCCGTTTCGCCTAAGTTTGAAAACAATCCTGCCGAGTGGTGAGCAAGCCTCTCAATCGGGGGCTTAGCCGCGAATCTGTTTCGCCTAAGTTTGAAAATATCCTGCTGAGTGGTGAGCAAGCCTCTCACTCGGTGGCTTTGCCGCGAATCCGTTTCGCCTAAGTTTGAAAAAATCCTGCCGAGTGGTGAGCAAGCCTCTCACTTGGGGGCTTAGCCGCGAGTCCGTTTCGCCTAAGTTTGAAAAAATCCTGCCGAGTGGTGAGCAAGCCTCTCACTCGGGGGCTTAGCTGCAGTCCAGTACTCGCCTAAGTTCAAAAAATCCTACCGAGTGATGAGCAAGCCTCTCAATCGGAGGCTTAGCTGCAGTCTAGTACTTGCCTAAGTTCAAAAAATCCTACGGAGTGGTGAGCAACCCTCCCACTCGGGGGCTTAGCTGCAGTCCAGTACTCGCCTAAGTGTGAAAAATCCTACCGAGTGGTGAGCAACCCTCCCACTCGGGGGCTTAGCTGCAGTCCAGTACTCGCCTAAGTGTGAAAAATCCTACCGAGTGTTGAGCAACCCTCCCAATCGGGGGCTTAGCTGCAGTCCGGTACTCGCCTAAGTTTAAAAAATCATACCGAGTGGAGAGCAACCCTCCCACTCGGGGGCTTAGCTGCAGTCCAATACTCGCCTAAGTTTAACAAATCCTACCGAGTGGTGAGCAACCCTCTCACTCGGGGGCTTAGCTGCAGTCCAGTACTCGCCTAAGTTTAAAAAATCCTACCGAGTGGTGAGCAACCCTCCCACCCGGGGGCTTAGCTGCAGTCCAGTACTCGCCTAAGTGTGAAAAATCCTACCGAGTGGCGAGCAACCCTCCCACTTGGGGGCTTAGCTGCAGTCCAGTACTCGCCTAAGTGTGAAAAATCCTACCGAGTGGTGAGAAACCCTCCCACTCGGGGGCTTAGCTGCAGTCTTGTACTCGCCTAAGTTTGAAACACACCCCTATCCGCAAGGACGGCGAGGTGCTGGTCGACTACAGCCTTCTCCTTCGGAGCTGCGCCACAAGTACAATGTGCGCTCCATCCCTATCCGCAAGGACGACGAGGTGCAAGTCGACTGCAACCTTCTCCTTCGGAGCTGCGCCACAAGTACAATGTGTGCTCCATCCCTATCCGCAAGGACGATGAGGTGCAGGTCGACTGCAACCTTCTCCTTCAGAGCTGTGCCACAAGTACAATGTGCGCTCCATCCCTATCCGCAAGGACGACAAGGTGCAGGTCGACTGCAACCTTCTCCTTCGGAGCTGTGCCACCAGTACGATGTGCGCTCCATCCCTATCCGCAAGGATGACGAGGTGCAGGTCGACTGCAGCCGTCTCCTTTGGAGCTACGCCATATGTACAATGTGCGCTCCATCCCTATCCGCGAGGACGACAAGGTGCAGGTCGACTGCAGCCTTCTCCTTCGGAGCTACGCCACAAATACAATGTGCGCTCCATCCCTGACCGCAAGGACGACGAGGCGCAGGTCAATTGAAGCCTCCACTTCAGGGCTGCATCTCAAACACAAAGGTCATTCCAAATGAAGAACAAATTCCAAAAGCAATCGCAAGCATATCCTTAGATAAATCAAGTTCAGATGAACCTAAAGGTTCAAGACCACGGATCAAAGTACTCAGGCATTCAGCCCGAAGGAGTTTAACGATTACAAAAATCACTCGGCATCCCGAGGCAAATTTAAGGTGGAGCATAGAAGTTTGTTCACTCCGCAGGAGGAGGGCTGGTAGGCTCGACGAATTCGTCCAGGTCAATGCCATCGGCAATCCGAGTGGCGGCAGCAATGAAAGTCTCCATAAAGGATTGGAAATCATGCCTCTTGGTGTTGGCGACCTTGATCGCTGCCAGCTTCTCTTCTCGCGCTTCTTTGCAATGGACGCGAACCAAAGACAGAGCCACATCAGCACCGCACCGGGCAAAAGACTTCTTCCACTCCTGCACTCGACGGGGATCTCGTTAAGCCGAGTCATCAGAGACTCGAGGTCATTCTGGAGCGTTGTCCTCGACCAGAGTGCTGTGTCGATCCGCGACGTTGCGACCTTCAGTCGGGCAAGGTAGTCAACAACACCGTCGATGCGGGATTCCAGTCGGAGCACATTCATGGCGACTTCATCTTTCGCCCGATCTCCTCCTCGAAGTCCCAGCAAAACTCTGCATACACAATCCAAGGGTGAGTCAATAGTTGTATGCCGAGTCGACAAGGACAAACCAGTCGGAACAAGGAATATACCTTCAAGCTTGACGAACAACTTCTTAGCAAGGCTCCTCAGATAACTGATGTAGGGCGGAACCCTACGTGGATGATCTTTCACGTTGGAGCGGATCCTATGGTGGATTACGATGAACACGCGGAAGAACAAGAGGGAAACACGTGGAGGAACAAGGGAAAACACTCAACCAACAAGGAATCGGTCACACAAATGCTAGATCACCGATCACATAGAGTGGCACTAGATTCAAGATCAACAAAGGAAAGATACAAACGGTAGTCGTTCTTCTCCGTGAGGAGGCCTTGAGGGGGTCCACCCAAGAAGGGGGTCTTGAATCCGCTTGGGGGATCTTCTCCGTAGAGGTCCTGATCTCCGAGGAGAAGTAGCCAAGTGGATGAGCAAAGGCTCTCACACAAGAATATGAGCTAATCCAATGCTAACCCTAGAAAGAGGAAGGGGATGGAGTATATATAGTCTACGGGGGCGAAAGGGTACATGGGCTTTAGCCCTTTACTGTTCACACACAGGCGAGGCCGGATGTCCGGGCGTCGGGCCGGATGTCCGGGGCTTCAGGGGAGGCCGGATGTCCGGGCTGGCGGGGCAGACTTCTGTCGGTTCGGGATAGGTGAGGCCGGATTTCCGGGCTGGGGGGCCGGATTTCCGGGGCTTCGTGGGAGGCCGGATGTCCGGGCCCTGTAGCCCTTCGATGGCTGGGCTGCTGCTGCTGTTGACATCATCAGGGATCGGATGTCCGGGCTGGGGTCGGATGTCCGGGCTGGGGTCGGATGTCCGGGTCCTGTAGCCTCTTTCCGGTTCCTCTCGTCGTGCTCCTTCATCCTTGTACTTGGGGACTTGTCCATCATTCCGAGCATCTCCGAGAGGGTCTCCTTGGTACCTAGGCATGCATAGTGTCCTTGCATTAGGTAGCAACCATGTCTCACACGAATTGAAAGGGGAAGCATTTAGGAACGGGTTCACCTTGTGTCCAATGGCGAATAGTCGAGGTCTCATCTTATGTATCCTTGGGGCTTGGAGGGTAGTCGGAGTGTACATGGGGATGAACGTGGGATGCTCCGCATCATCTCCCCCCCCCCCCTTTGGGAAAGATCCGACCTCGGATCGTGATCCTCATCACCATGGAAACGGTTGCCATGGACGAACTTGTAGTTGGACGGAGTTGAAGGCATGACGCAATCCAAGTGCTCCAAGGTGTCTCCGTAGTGGTATATATGCAAAAAGAACAAACACAAGCGACACTCGGAGATACAATGGTTAGCGCACACAAAGTGTCCATCATGTAAGAATGAGTCTGTGAGGCAAGAGTGTTCATGACAAAGCACATGAAGCTTAGCAAGATAATATGGAATGAGATGTAGAGCATTCATGGGAGTAATGCAACCACGGTGCAAAATGATGTCATAGTGAGACGGTTTATCAATAGCATGAATATGGCAATGGATGCGCAATATGATTATGTTCTCATGCAATTGATGGTAGGCAATGTGATCATTATGTATGAATATGCCATCAAGAAAGATCACAACAAATTTGCTAAGGAAGTGCACAAGCTCATATATCATGGATGACATGGGAATACAAGATGCAACAAGGCAATCATAATGTGAGTCAATCCATGCATAAGACGCAAATTTGCTATGGGTATGATATGTCCATCGAGCATGACATGTATGAGCACAGTCAACAAATATGAAGGTGTTGGTATACCAATGCTCGATGTTGTGGCACTCCTCAACTTGAAGGTCCATAGGGTCCATCTCCAATGTCGGTACGCCATCGAATATATGCATCATGTAGACAAGAAGAAGGAAACAACAATGAAAGGATGGCCCATTCAATATGCATATGTGACGAGGGCTCAAACGGAAGGAGTTCACCTTTAGTAGTTTCTCGAGAATGTTGGTGTCGCACATCATGTACGCCTTCACATAACCAATATGTCTCGCGATGGTAGCGCCTTGTGAATCCTTCAAAATGAAAGAACATGAAAAACACTTGGAAAAACAAATGAGGTTAATGCAAATGCAAGACCTATCATTCGAGTGGTGAGATACCCAACAAGTGTATGCATCGTGCTCATCATAAGAAAGTACAAGGGAGCGTGTCATAGTATGGAGGCATATGATGCAAGAACAACCAAATGCAATAGGCTCAATCAAACAAGCATGCATCACAAGTGAAGTGTCCAAGTCTCCAAGGTCATTAAGCATAGAGGCAACTATACGAGGCAAGCGACAATACACAAGATATATCATGTGAGAGGCATGAACATATATGTCATCAACCCAAGAAAGCAAGTAATAGTGGAACATGGGTGATGCATCAAAGCAATCAATCATAGAGATCAAGTCAAGCAAGCTAGTAGTGCGAAGATGCAACATACTAGAAGGAATCATGACAAACATGTCGCGTGTGCAAATAGTGGGCATGAATAATGCACATGACATAGCACAAGCATGAAAGCAAGATATGAGTAGAATGGCATGAATGTATTGGCGAGAGGCCATGTGTAAATAGCAATGGGGCATCATGACTCTCCCAACACAACAAGCATCAATAGCATGGGGCACATGATAAACATGGCAATAGTAACAAGGATCTCCACCAAGCATGCAAATACGCATAGAAGTGGCATAATGATGAAACATGGGTAGATGCAAGCAAGGGTCAAAATTGCATGGCAAAGGCATAGGAGCAAGCATAACATGCAAAGTGAACACGGGAAAATGAGCATAAGGTGACAAGTGGTAAATGGCCCATAGCCATGTGAGAGCCAAGTAGAAGAGATGGGCGTAGTCCTTGCACGAAGGGAATGGTGGTAAGGATAGTCCACGGGATCCCAAAGCATCGTTCCCCTCAAGAGCTCGTTTCGTCAACTCTTGGGATTGAGATGTTGACGAGTATACGTGCGTACCTACACAAAACAAAGACAAAGGAAAAATTGTGTGTGCGTGGTAGATGTACGCATCATCCATCATGATGCATACGTGCATGTGTCGGTGAGCACAAAATAGCCAATGCTCAAATAAATGAGATGCGTGATATAAAAACATGTCATCCATCATGATAGGTTTGTTGTTATGCATGGCATAATGGAGACTCAAATAGTGTAATGCATCTTGGGAAATATCGAGAGCATTGTTATTCGTGGAATGCATATGGTTCACGCAATTATGGGAATCATGCAAAGTATGAGATGCATCAAAATCTCCTAATATGTATGAGGAAACTATGGGCGTCTCCTCATGAGCAAGAGTAGAAACTTCACGTGGAGAATATTGACAACATCCAAAACAATGCATATTTGGAACAATGTGATCATGGCATGTAATAGTAGATGAATTGCTCAAATCATGTAAAGGAAGCATGGCAATATCATCACAAGAGAAGCAAAAGCCAATGACCATCATCTCGTCATCTGTGCCATAAGTGCAAATGGGATTTATTTTAATGGGGCATGCATAGTTACTATGTTGAGATTGTGAAGATGCAATATGGGAGATCTCACTCATAGCATATGACAAGTTCAATGGATTGTCAAATATGATGTGACCAAAAGAATTTTCACATGATATCCTATGGAGCATAACATCACAACTAGGCAACTCAACATGCTCATCATCATATTCATCATAAATAGGTAAGTCAAGGCATGAATAAGTTTCACTAGCATGAAGCATGGTAATAGGTGGGTCAACATCATGGGAGCAATCGATGGTAAGAGAGTCCACTAGTGGGACAAGAGAAGCACCATCACCTATGTTACCTTTGGAAGGTCGCTCATGTGTTGTAGGTGAGGTGTCAACGATCCATTCGTTGTCATCTTCATCTTGATGGAACCATGTGGGGGTGTATCATCGTCCACCATGGCCATCGCCGCTCCAATGTAGGGATGGACTCGTCGAGGATAGGCATGTCGTCATGTAGGAGACCTAGCACCAAAGAAGAAAACACACTAGGAGTAGAGGTTAAGTCGTTAGAAATCATAGTGGCCTCATGTGCCGTGGTCAACTACCTCACTCACTAAGTGTTGTGGCTCACTCACTCCCTCAAGGATGCTCTCACCGTATGGTGGGTGGAGTCACTCAAATGGCGCTCAACCTCACATAGGATGTGTGGCATGCTCTCATGTGTGGGGCTAGTGGTGGTCACACTCATCCTCTCATAGGAAATGCTCTCAATGTCACGTATGGTGGAGTCACTCATGTCACTCATGGGGTGGTGGCTCTCCTCACATGGCAATTGGGGCATCTCGACATATGTGGGTGCCGGAGAGATGTAGGTGCAAATGTCTCCATGCGCGGTCGCGTAGCTTGACTCGGAGTATGAGTCCAATGTGGGCGTCGTCTTCATGTTGTTGAAGAGGTTCGCGCCGTCGCCGTGGTCGAAGGGGATGGCCCTTGCTCGACTGCCTTGTCACCGCCTTGGTGTTGGAGGCCCATATGATGTGGCACCTCATAGCTCGTCTCCATGACCGAAGGGAGTTTCCCATGCTCGGCCATCTTCCTTGAGGGGCTTAGAAGATGGAAGTGTCGCCTCGCCGTAGAGGTGGTTGCCTTGGACTTGATGAGGTCGATGTAGGCGTACACGGGAAGTAGGCGAAGATGTCGACGTCCAAAGGCGAAGATGCCTTGAGAACACTTGGCGAAGATGTCAAGTGGTTGATGTAGCCGTAGCGCCGCCTTGGTGGTGCTCGTCTCGCGGTCTTCTCTTGTGCTTATGAAGCTTCGACTTGGCGTGAAGTAGGGCTTGTTGGGACTTGTGCATTTGCGCTTGTGGAGCATCTTCATGATGATGATGTTGTTGTCGTGCTTGAGCTCCTTGTCGTTCGTCGTCGTCGCGGCACATGATGCTTGAGGTGACTTGCCCTTCATGACGATGTTGATCACGAACGTGATGGTGGTCGCCATGTAGATGTGGACGAGGACGATTTGCACTTGCGTCGTTTCAGCGCTCCGAAGACTTGTGGCTTGAATGTCGCCGCCTTGAAGATGACGAAGGGGAAGTAGACTTGATCCAGGCTCTAATCTCCTCCATCCTTGCATCTTGCTCCTCTTTATGTGCGGCAAGCTTCTTGTCGATGTAGTCCCTTCTCCTTGCTTCGGAGTGATGAATGTCGATGGAGATGTTCTTGATGCGCTCTCGCAATCTTGATTGTGTGCCTTGCACTTGTCGTTGTAGATCGAAGATAGACGCTTTGGTGATGTAGTTGTTCACGCCGTCGTTGTTGTCGAGGACCGAAGAGGAAATGCCTTGCCTATACATCACAAGACTCGAGCAAATATGAGTGGCAGAAAGAGAAGAACTTATACCAATGTACCTTGACCGATGTTGACAATGAATCAAGTTCACTCAAATGCGGACAATGAAATAGCACTATTGGTACCAATCCTTGTCGGTTCTCACACCTACACAAGTAAAGCTTATGGAGGAGCTCGGTGAGGATAGTGGCACAAAAATTTAATGCAAAATGTTAGCAAGAGTCAATAATGTTGAAAGAGATTCACAAATTCGCAAGTGAAACAAATGGACCAATAGCAAAGAATGGCACACGGAAACACACACACGGATAGATAAATGGGGTCATGCAATCAAGGAATGAGCACAAAATGTGGAATCCACGGAAAACGCTCGTGTTGCACAACTCAAGAGAGACGCTAGCACGATTGCTCAATAGGCGGATACAACACTTGTGCACAACCTATAAGATGCAAAATGGATAAACTTCTATCCCAAGTATGCTATGTATGTATGGTTGGGGGTGTTTCTCTCAAGATGATCCAAGATGATCGGATATGACAATCTTATATGCAATGTGGTATGATGCTATGGCACTTGCTTACAAGCTTCTTTGCTCTCTTTCTTTTGCTTAAAAGCTATTTTTTTCTATGGCCCCTTTGCACAAGGCACAAACCAAGATAGCAAATGTGTGTATGCGGGAACAAACTTGTGACACATGATATGATACCAATATATGCACCACAATGATATGGTATTTATGCTATGGGAAGTATGATCACTAATGTGCACAAGTAACGCTGCCGGCAATACTCAAATGGCTAGTCTCGATAGGCAAGTAACGCAAAAGTAAGGCTAGGGGTTAACAATGCAATGGCAAGGGAATATACAATGGAGGGATACCACGATACCAAGATGATATGGAGGTTACCGTCCGCGATGATGAGGAGCGGTGTTCTTGATGTAGATACCAAGATGATGGATACTCGTCCCTAAGTAGCCGAAACACCTTAGGAAACGGAAAAACAGCGAACTCAAAATCTCAAACGTCAAATGTCAAAATGGTGGTAGCGGGAATGCGGTGGTCGTTTGCACTTGGCAATGCGGAAGTGGAATGATGGTCTATACACGTGTCGGAGTTGAAGTTGCCGTCCCTAAGTAGGCGAAACACCTTAGGAGACACAAGCCACAACTCAAACAAGCTCAAACAACTATTGGATTAAGTTGGGGGTGGTTGAAGTGTATGGTGGGCAAGCCTATGCGGAAGTTATGGTTGTGTTGGTCGATGATGAAGATGCAACCGTCCCTAAGTAGTCAAACACCTTAGGATACTCGAATCACAACTCAAACAACCTCAAATGCAAAGGGGAACAAAATTGGTCAGTTATGGAAGTCGGTGGTGGTTATGCGGAGGATGTGGTGGAAGCCCTAGGCAAAGATGCCAAAGTTCCGAAAATTTGATGGAGTCAAATGGTGGTGGTAGTATTTTTATGGGATGGGGGATGTCAATAGCTTCAAAACGAGCTAAAGAACGTCAAAAATGGACTCCGGATGAATTAGTTATGGACAAAACGGTGAAACGGGAAAATCTGAAATCTACAGGGGTCGGATGTCCGGGGTGGAACCCGGATTTCCGGGGGTGTCTGTCCAGAACCGAGCAGATTTGGTGCTCCAGGGCCCGGATGTCCGGCTTGGGGCCCGGATGTCCGGCCGGATTGCCCGGATGTCCGGCCCGACGAATCCAGATCTCGTTTGGGGCGGAAATTTTCGAATTGGGGGCGGAAATTGATGATTTCAAGGTCAAAATTGGAGAGATTTCGTGGATGGAAAGTGGGGAAACTTGAGGAAATGCTAGATCCGCTCAAAACCAAGCAAATCCATGGATCAAAATCAACAAAACATCATCAAAACTAACAAATCACAAAAAAAAATTGGGGCTATTTTTGGTGGGGAATTTTCGGATTTAGGACGAAATCAACAATATCAAGCTAGAAAACACGGGGTAGGAGCTCCAAAAACGTGATCAACGTGGCTCATGATACCAAGATGATGTAGGGAGGAACCCTACGTGGATGATCTTTCACGTTGGAGTGGATCCTACGGTGGATTACGATGAACACGCGGAAGAACAAGAGGGAAACACGTGGAGGAACGAGGGAAAACACTCAACCAACAAGGAATCGGTCACACAAATGCTAGATCACCGATCACATAGAGTGGCACAAGATTCAAGATCAACAAGGAAAGATACAAACGGTAGCCGTTCTTCTCCGTGAGGAGGCCTTGAGGGGGTCCACCCAAGAAGGGGGTCTTGAATCCGGTTGGGGGATCTTCTCCGTAGAGGTCCTGATGTCCGAGGAGAAGTAGCCAAGTGGATGAGCAAAGGCTCTCACACAAGAATATGAGCTAATCCAATGCTAACCCTAGAAAGAGGAAGGGGATGGAGTATATATAGTCTACGGGGGCGAAAGGGTACATGGGCTTCGGCCCTTTACTGTTCACACACAGGCGAGGCCGGATGTCCGGGCGTCGGGCCGGATGTCCGGGGCTTCAGGGGAGGCCGGATGTCCGGGCTGGGGGCCGGATGTCCGGGCTGGCGGGGCAGACTTCTGTCGGTTCGGGATAGGAGAGGCCGGATTTCTAGGCTGGGGGGCCGGATTTCCGGGGCTTCGTGGGAGGCCGGATGTCCGGGGCCTGGGGGCCGGATGTCCGGGCTCTGTAGCCCTTCGATGGCTGGGCTGCTGCTGCTGTTGACATCATCAGGGGCCGGATGTCCGGGCTGGGGCCGGATGTCCGGGTCCTGTAGCCTCTTTCCGGTTCCTCTCATCGTGCTCCTTCATCCTTGTACTTGAGGAATTGTCCATCATTCCGAGCATCTCCGAGAGGGTCTCCTTGGTACCTAGGCATGCATAGTGTCCTTGCATTAGGTAGCAACCATGTCTCACACGAATGGAAAGGGGAAGCATTTAGGAACGGGTTCACCTTGTGTCCAATGGCGAATAGTCGAGGTCTCATCTTATGTATCCTTGGGGCTTGGAGGGTAGTCGGAGTGTACATGGGGATGAACGTGGGATGCTCCGCATCAATAACTCTCCAGATCGTTCCTCCTGCGGGCAATACCTTCCATCTTCTCATTCAGATTGACCTTGTCCTTCTTCAAGCGAGTTACTTCCTTATTGGCTTCGTCCAGAGCAGATTTTATCTTTGCATTTTCCTCTTCCAATTTGCCGACTGAAGCTAGCTTCTGTTCAGCCAGAGCGGTTTTCTCATCAGCCTTTTTCTGCGCAGCAGCTAGATATTGATCCTTTTTCGCTAGAGCCTGGTTCAGTTTCTCTGAAAGAAATAATGCTCGATTCAGAAAGAGCAGAATGAAATGCAGATCAAAGACAAACCAGTCGACGAGTCTTTCTTACCAGTGGCATCATCCTTGGCTTTCTGCAGTTCTGTCTTGGCCAACTCCCGATCGAGGTTGAGTTGAATCTGCTGTTTTTCCAGGTCAGCAAAGCGAGCTCCAAGATCACAAGATTTCTGCAACCAAAGAACAGGTCAGTCGACTGATGAAAAGATTGGTTATTGCGGAGAGGCAAAAGGATAAAACCAACAAATTCTAAGACTACTGTCGAATCAAACATCCAACGGTAGTCTCGGGGACTACACCCAGTGGGTGCACTTAGCGTGCCCCCACTGGTTCAGTTTACACTCGACAAGGCCTTTCCAGCGCGAGTGCAAAAAAAAGAGAGAAAGAGAAAGCAACAAACAGAGTCTTTAGACCATAGTCGACTGCCAGCAGTCGACCACGGTCTCGGGGACTAGACCCAGTGGGTGCACTCAGCGTGCCCCCACCAGTTCAAAAATCCACTCGACATGACCGACCGGACCGAGTGAAGAAAATCCAAATTCAAGACTACAATCAACTGCCCGTAGTCCATCATAGTCTCGGAGACTACACCCAGTGGGTGCACTCAGCGTGCCCCCACTAGTCCAAAAATCCAATCGACGACAACATCGAATTCAGCTCAAAGTACGAATTTGCTCAGTGACAAAATCGAAACACCCAGTGGGTGTACAGATGCAAAGATCCTTGGAAAGAGAGTTTTCAGGTACTATACCCTAAAGAGAACAAGTCAAGAGAATCAGTCGACAATCTGCTAACCTGAACGTTGCTCTTGAGAGCAGAGCTGGCATCATAAGCAGCCTGGCTAGCATCCCGCACCATCTTCATCTTCTCCATCATAATGCCCGCCTGGCGTATGGCTTCTTTGGCAGCACCCACTTCGTCTTCTGGGACGTGATGTGTAGCAAAAATTTAAGGTGGATCGGCAGGAGCATGTGCAGCTGACGCAGAAGGTTGAGCACTGGACATCGGTATGGCGAAGGAGACAGAAGTCCGATTGGCATCGCCGACGTCCTGAACTACCGGTTCCGCCACCAGCGTCGACTGAGGCGTCTTGCCAGCGGACGTTTTCCTGTTTCTTCTCCCCAAAGGCCTCTATGGCTCGTCCTCATCATCGTCGGGGAGGTCAATGACGTTGGGATCTGTAAAAAGATCAGTCGCCAAAATTTCATCGCCCGATTGGATATATCGCAGTTCAGTCGACAAAGGAAAGACAAAACAACAAAGATTGTACCCAGATTGGAGGTGACCGCGTCTTCCATTTCCTCATCCTCGTTTTTGTAAGCTGAAGTCCTAGAGGTAGCGGCACTGCCAGTTTCAAGAGTCATTCAATCAAACCAAAGGAAAGATAAACAACATAAGAACGCCGAGTAAAAGCGAAAAAAAAACACTCACGCAGAAGCGATAGGAACATCAATCTTGATTTTCGGCAGCACCTTCCGAGTCTTCTGCACTACAACCTTGGACTGCTTCGGAGCCTTCTCAGTTGGTGCCGGAGAGGACGTCCGAGGATGCTTCGACGACTGCCCAGTCTGAACGATCGCCTTGTCACGGGCGCTCGCCGGATCTTGGCCAAGCTTGGATCGCCTTTCCCTGCGAGGAGGCGAGTCGACCTCTTCTTCGTCACTCGGGTCATCGCTCTCCTCGTCCCTCTCTCCATCAGAATGCCACTCGCCACTTTCACCTCCGCTTGCCTCCCCCTCCGGATCCTGCTCCTGCTCTCCGTTGGGCATCGAGTACATTTCGGTAAGGGCCTGGAAGAAAACAAGCAGAACAAAGTCAGTCGGCGAAGCATAAACAACTGCACAATTAAATCAAGATTAGAGTCGGTAGTTCAGAATTGGACCTTGTCTGGTTCATAAGATTGGTCGAGCGGAGGAATTCTCCTGGCTCCCCTGGGGTTGTCTTTGTTTCCAGTGATACTCATCAGCCACCCCTCCAACGTGGTTTCTTCAACCTCCTCTGGATGGGTCCGAGTGGTGTCATGAGTGCGTGAATACATCCACATCGGATGGTCACGAGCTTGAAGCGGTGGATGCATCACCGGAGGAAGACCTCCAACAAATCCATACCAGTCACCCCATCATGGACAAGTTGAACTACTCGATCGACCAGCACCTTGACTTGTGCCTTCTCCTCCGGGATCACCTTCAAAGGGGAAGGCTTCGCCACTCGGGCCATGGAAAAAGGGGGAAGTCCAGTCCACTGCCCTGGAGTCGGCTGGTCTTTGAGTAGAACCAAGTCGACTGCCACCCACGGACCGAATCGGGAAGAATCATGGTTGGAAAGGAACTTTTGTCCCTCATCTGAATCCCAAGACCCCCACACATCTGGATCACTTACGTCTTCTCGTCACTCGGATTTGCCTTTTTGACCGACTGGGAGCGACATGTGAAAATGTGCTTGAAAAGGCCCCAGTGGGGTCGGCAACCCAAGAAATTTTCACACAGAGACACGAAGGCAGCAAGGTACACGATGGTGTTTGGAGTAAAATGGTGGAGTTGCGCCCCAAAGAAATTCAAGAAGCCTCGAAAGAAAGGGTGGGGAGGCAAGGAAAACCCGCGGTCGACGTGAGTGGCAAGCAGAACACACTCACCCTCACATGGTTGCGGCTCGGTCTCGTTCCCCGGGAGCCGCGCCTATTCGTGGGGAACCAGTCCTCCTTCGACCAGGTCGTCGATGTCGTCCTGGCGGATCGCCGAGCGAATCCAGTCACCCTGGATCCAGCCTAGCGGCAGGCCGGACCTCGAGGAAGATCCGCCCCGACTGGACTTCTTCCCCTTCGCCTTCACCGTCGCCTTCTTCGCGCGCTCCAGAGCCACCGTCTTCTCTTTCCCCATCGCCGCAGACGGAGCTCGAATGGAACGACGGCACTGGGGCGAGAGCAGGCGCAGCGAAGAAATCTGAGAAGGAGGAGGAAGAATGAGGGTGCACTATTCAAAAGCCCCGGTCCGACGCGTTATATGAGGTTACTTCCGAGTGACTGACTTGTAGGCCCGGGCAATCTTATCAAATCCCGCAATAGTCGCGCGCGCGATACGTGGCAAAAAAGGCGGCGTGAAAATCGAGGCGGCACTGCCTTATTCAGCCCGATTACTGCAGCCTCCTCCGCCCCGCGCGCTTCCCGAAATTCGAATCCCGCGAGATCTGCGGACAGCAGAACAACTTGTCAGACGGAAGATCTCCTCCACATCAGCACTCGGAGCTCTTCCATTAAAAGTTCACTCGACAAAAACAAGAACGGATCAAGGCGACTGAAAAAGAAGTTGACGTCACCACCTCGGTTCGTTGATCCAAGACCAGACACACCCGAAGTTCTGAAAATGAGTCGGAAGTATTTTTCAACTCCTTCCCCACTCAAACCCTGATCCATTCGGGGGCTAATGACGAAGACATGTATCTAGGGTAGGGTCACAGGCCCGACCTAGATACCCTCCCCAAGGACATCATTTTATTACCAGAAGCATTCGAAGAAGAATCATCTTTCAATCGACCATGAAGTGTTCCACTCGACGGACTTGAAGTCACTAGACCATGAAGACTATCACTCGACCGCTAGGAGATCTAAAGCCACTCCGCATTGCAATGGTCGGTCATTATGTTGCTTTAATGGTCATTATGTCACTTTATTCTTAGCGTTACCAGTAACGCCCTATCTTAATTTACTTTAAACCCTGCGTAACTGAGGGCCGGAGGGGTCTCGCGAACTCTATATAAGCCACCCCCTCCTCAGTGACAAGGGTTCGCACTCCCTGTAACTCACACGCGTATAATACAGTCGACCGCCTCCAGGCTCCGAGACGTAGGGCTGTTACTTCCTCCGAGAAGGGCCTGAACTCGTAAAACTCGCGTGTACAACCCCTCCATAGCTAGGATTTTGCCTCTACATCCCTACCCCTCATTCTACTGTCAGACAACCACGACATCAACCGCATCACCAACCGATGCTCTACATGTCGCAAAGTTAAGTCTAAAGCTCAATCTCATGGTCTATATACACCCCTTCCAATGCCATATCACCCATGGGAAGATATTAGCATGGATTTTGTAATTGGTTTTCCTAGAAATAGAAATGGAAAAGATTCCGTGTTTGTTGTTGTGGACCGATTCTCTAAGATGGCACATTTCATACCATGCAACAAGATAGACGATGCTTCACATATTGCAAATCTTTTTTGTAGACAAATCTTGCGCCTACATGGAGTGCCTAAGACGATTGTTTTGGACTGCGACATCAAGTTCTTGAGTTACTTTTGGAAGACCTTATGTGCCAAGCTCGGAATCAAGCTACTATTCTCCACAGCATACCACCCACAAATCGACGGCCAAACGGAGGTGACGAACCGTACGCACTCCACTCTACTACGCGTGTTGATAAAGAAGAACATCCAGGATTGGGAGGAGTGCCTACCTATCCCCGAGTACGCCTACAACCGTGCAAGACATAAGACTACCGGCAAGTCCCCCTTCGAGATCGTCTATGGCTTCAACCCGTTGTCCCCATTGTACATTCTTCCTCTACCAATACAAGAGCGCATCAACATGGACGCGAGTGCCCCGAGTGAACTATCTCAAGAAGATGCATGAAGATACAGGGCACACCATCGAGCGCCAAGTACAACGACTCGCGACCAATTTCAACGTCAACAAGCAACCCATGATATTCAATATTGGAGACCTTGTGTGGCTACACCTTCGCAAGGAACGCTTCCCGCACGAACGCAAGTCCAAACTTCTACCACGAGCCGATGGACCCTTCAAGGTGCTAGCACGCTACAACAACTATACTTACAAGTTCGACCTCCCGCGCGACAAGTACAACGTGAGCGACATCTTCAACGTCAAAGATCTTTTGCCCTACCATGGTGATGAAGATCTTTCCCAAGGGAGGGGAGATGATGCGGAGCATCCCAAGGTCATCCCCACGGACCTACCTACGTCTCCCACGACACCACTTGGACCTATGACAAGAGCCTGAGCAAAGGCTATCGAAGATAAGGTGAACTTGCTCCTTTCCGAACTACCACTTTCTATACATGAGACATGGTTGCTACCTCAAGCGAAACATTATGTGTGATGACGCACTTGGAGAAAAGCCACGGAACATCTACATCCAACAGGCAAGACGGCGAGGACACCAAGTGCAAAGGACAAGAAGAAGAGCTGCCACGGAAGCTACAGCCACCGGACGACCGGTCCAGACCCAAGAATCCAGGCCAACAAATGCTACAGCGGCCGGACGTCTGCCCAGGACCGAACGTCCAACACCTCCCAGGCCCCGGACGACCGGCGCCACTTCGACAGAACGAAAATAGCAGAAGTCCGAGGAAGACCGGACGACCGGCGACCGGACGACCGGGCTCCAACGGACGTCCGATGCCACTTCAACAGAACATAATTAACGGAAATCCGAGGATCCCCGACGTCCGGACGCTCGCGAACCTCCGGACGACCGTTACTTTACGGACGTCCGACCCCTGGCCGTGTCCAGTTGCGGGTGAGGCCCATGTACCCTTTCACTTTGCCCCTTTTTGTACTACGACTATAAATAGACCTCTCCCTCCTCCTAGCTAGGGTTAGCATTGTGACAGCTCATTTGTGAGATAGAGCCTCACTCATCCATACGGATCTACTCCTTGAGAGAGACCGCGGCCCCTCTACGGAGAAGATCCCCCTTGGAGTCAAGACCCCCTCTTGGATGGCCCCATCAAGACCTCCTCTCGGAGAAGAACCAGTTACCCTATGTATTGTCCCTTGTTGAGTTTGGATTGTGTATCCCTTTGTGTCTCGTGGATCTAGCACAAGTGTAATCGAATCTTGTTGGTTTGAGTGATTCTCTTGTGTTTCCCCTCGTGTTTTCCCTCGTGTTCTTCTTGTTCCTCGTTGGGATCTGCTCCTTTCATGAAAGATCGGCCATCTAGGGTTCCGCCCTACATCACAAAATCTCCAAGATCAATAAGCAAAGTATGGTTGCACTCACTACAAGTAGATATGAGAGAGGCAACTAATGGACACAAGATACAATGAAAAAGATATATCATGTGAGAGGCATGAGCGTATATGTCATCAAACCAAGAAAGCGAGTAAGAATGGAACATGGGTGATACGACAAAGCAAGCAATCATAGTGATCAAGTCAAGCAAGCTAGTAGTGCGAAGATGCAATGTACTAGAAGTAATCATAGCAATCATGTCATGTGTGCAAATAGTGAGCATGTATAACGCACCTGACATATCACAAGCATGAAAGCAAGATATGAATAATGTATCATCATTGTATTGGCGAGAGGCCATATGTAAATAGCAATGGGACATCATGAATCTCCCAACACAACAATCATCAATAGCATGAGGTACAAGGAAAGCATGGTAATCGCAACAAGGATCTCCACCAAGCATGCAAATACACATAGAAGTAGCATAATGGTGTATCATGGGTAAATGCAAGCAAAGGTCACAATTGCATGGCAAAGGCATACAAGCAAGCATAATATGCAAAGTGAACATGGATAGAATGGGCATAAGGTGACAAGTGGTAAATAGCCCATAGCCATGTGAGAGACAAGTAAAACAGATGTGCGTAGTCCTTGCGCGAAGGGAACGGTGGTAAGGATAGTCCACGGGATTCCAAATCGTCGTTGCTCTCAAGATCTCGTTTCGTCAACTCTCGGGATTGAGAGGTTGAAGAGTATACGTGAGTACCTACACAAAACAAAGACAAAGGGAAAATTGTGTGTGCGTGGTATATGTACACATCATCCATCATGATGCATACGTGCTTGTGTTGGTTAGCACCAAATATCCAATGCTCCAATAAATGAGATGCGTGATATAGAAACATGTCATCCATCATGAGAGGTTTGTTATTATGTATAGCATAATGGAGACTCAAATTGTGCAATGCATCATGAGAAATATGTAGAGCATTGTTATTCATGGAATGCATATGGTGCACACAATTATGGGAAGCATGCAAAGTATGGAATGCATCAAAATATCCTAATATGTATGAGGAAACTATGGGGTCTCCTCATGAGCATTTGTAGAAACATCACATGGAGAATATTGACAACATCCAAAACAAAGCATATTTGGTTCTATGTGATCATGGCATGGTATAGTAGATGAATTGCGCAAATCATGTAAAGAAAGCATGGCAATATCATCACATGAAAAACAAAAGCCAATGATCATCATCTCGTCATCTATGCCATAAGTGCAAATGGGATTTATTTTAATGGGGCATGCATAGTTACTATGTTGAGATTGAAATGAATCAATATGTGAGATCTCACTCATAGCATATGACAAGTTCAATGGATTGTCAAACATGACGTGACCGATAGAATTTTCACAAGATATCCTTTGGAGCATAGCATCACAACTAGGCAACTCAACATGCTCATCATCATATTCATCATAAATTGGTAAGTCATGACATGAGGAAGTCACACTAGCATGAAGCATGGTAATAGGTGTGTCAACATCATGCAAGCAATCATTGGTAAGATAGTCCACTAGTGGGACAAGAGAAGCACCATCACCTATGTTACCTTTGGAGCATCGCTCATGTGTTGTAGGTGAGGTGTCGGAGACCAGGTCGTGGTCATGTTCATCTTGATGGAACCATGTGGGGGTGCATCATCGTCCACCATGGCCATCGTCATCTCCATTGGAGGTATGGACTTGTCGAGGATAGGCATGTCGTCATGTTAGAAATCATAGTGGCCTCACATGCCGTGTCAACTACCTCACTCACTAAGTGTTGTGGCTCACTTTCTATAGTGGCCAGCCGCTTTGCTTTGAGGGTCCGGCATTCTCTATTGGTATGCTTTGCCGTCCTTCTATGAGTACCATGAATTTCGCATGGTTTATCTAGTGTGTGGCTCGGGCCGTATAGGTCTGAGCTCTTCTTTGTCCGTTGACTGGACCGGGAGTTGCTGAAGTTAGCACCAGCTTTCCTGACTTGACGCTTATGACCGTTGCGCCGGGGCTTGAGTATGCTTCTTCTTGTGTCCTTCGTGTTGTTTTGGACCGTAGTGGCATGTTGACGTCGAGGCATGCGCCTTGAGTTCTCCTGCTTAGGTTGGGGTGGCTGGTTGTGCCCTTTGTCGGGGCGGTTAGGTCCGTATCTTTCAGTGGCTAGGACCTTGGTCCATCTGTCCACCAGCGAATCTTGGTCAGCCTTGAGCTGCTGTTGCTTCCTTTGCAGGATTTTTGCCGAGGCCATGAGCCGTCGCTCGAAGCGAGCTTGTTCCACTGGATCTTCAGGCACGTCGAATTCATCATTGCCGAGGCTTGCCTCGTCCCCGGAGGGGGCATATAGTTTTCCCTCTCCAAGTATCCCAAAGTGGCCAGGCCG
This sequence comes from Aegilops bicornis, assembly GCA_021605145.1. Classification (NCBI taxonomy): domain Eukaryota; kingdom Viridiplantae; phylum Streptophyta; class Magnoliopsida; order Poales; family Poaceae; genus Aegilops; species Aegilops bicornis. Next base: position 371,374,545 of record CM038671.1, read on the forward strand.
GCCTTATGGAAGGCACGCCTACTAGGGTTATATTCATCTTCGGCGCCATCCAGATTGTTTTCGACTTCTGGGCCGGTTTTCCTGTGGCGGGGCTCGGAGCTGTGCCGACGACGCCCATACTTTGCTTTTCCCCCTGGGGTATTATCCTCCGCTGCCTCATCGCCATTGGTTCCTTTCGGAGTGTCCTCCATATGTATATCATGGGGATAGGCGGTTATCCACCGCCCAGTGAGCGGTGGCTCTTGCGGTTCTCCTACATCGTCGTTCATACCATCGATGCCTTCGGAGTCAAAGTCAGTCACGTCGGTTAAATCATCGACTTTGGCAATGAAGTGGGTGGTGGGTGGGCAAAGAGTTCCTTCATCGCCTACTTCCCACTCGAGCCAGACGTAGTTCGGCCAAGAGCCTCCTGACAGAGAGAGGGATTTTAATGAGTTAAGCATGTCTCCAAAGGGCGAGTGGTGGAAGATATCCGCAGCGGTGAACTCCATTGCCGGAGCCCATCCTGGCCCGACGGGCTCGGGACTGTGCGGACTGGAACCAACGTCCGGATACGAATCCGGGGATTCGGAGTCACAGGCCACCGCAGAGGTAAGGCCCGTGTTCGGCTCCACCGCCGATGAGTGTGCGACCTGGGGAGCGGGGTCCATCCCTTCGTCCTTAGGCAACACAGCCTGCTCCAGATCTAAGTCCGGGGACAGTACGGGGATGACGCCCCAAACTTCATCCAACGGCAGGTCTAAGCCATGCTCGACGTGACTGTCCGGTGCACCTGGCATAGGCCCAAATACATCGAAGATCAAGTCTCCGCGGATGTCCGCCGTGTAGTTCAGGTTTCCGAACCTGACTTGGTCGCCAGGGGCGTAGCTGTCGATCTGCTCCAGATGGCTGCTTAATTGGCCCACAAAGGCGGCCGCCAACACGAAGATCTGTCTCGGGAGGAAAGTCTCGCATACTGGGCGGTGTCGTTGATGATGATTGAAGGAGCCATCGAGCCTGACATCGACGACACAGAGGAACCCTCAATGAAAGCACCAATGTCGGTGTCAAAACCGGTGGATCTCGGGTAGGGGGTCCCGATCTGTGCGTCAAGGCTGATGGTAATAGGAAGCAAGGGACACAGATGTTTACCCAGGTTCGGGCCCTCTCGATGGAGGTAAAACCCTACTTCCTGCTTGATTAATATTGATGATATGGGTAGTACAAGAGTAGATCTACCACAAGATCATAGAGGCTAAACCCTAAGAGCTAGCCTATGATGGTATGATTGTAATTGTGATCGGCCTTCTAAGGACCAACCTCTCCGGTTTATATAGACACCTGAGAGGGCTAGGGTTTACATGGAGTCTGTTACAAGGAAGGAAATATAATATCCGGATCGCCAAGCTTGCCTTCCACGCCAAGGAAATTGCCAGCCGGACACGGGCCGAAGTCTTGAGTCTTGTATCTTCACGCTTCAATAGTCTGGACGTAGAACACAGTTCGGCTGTCCGGATACCCCCTAATCCAGGACTCCCTCAGTACCCCAAACAAAAGGCACATCCTTCTTTGTAAGCTCATTGAGAGGTGCAACAATGGTGCTAAAATCTCTCACAAAACGCCTATAGAAACCAACGAGTCCAAGAAAACTCCTCACTTGTGTGACCGTTTTGGGCTGTGACCAACTCTCAATAGCTTCAATCTTGGCTTTATCAACTTCAATTCCCTGTGGAGTAACAACATAGCCAAGAAAAAGTCCCATCCAGACACGGGCCGAAGTCTTGAGTCTTGTATCTTCACGCTTCAATAGTCCGGACGTAGTACACAGTCCGGCTATCCGGATACCCCCTAATCCAGGACTCCCTCAGTACCCCAAACAAAAGGCACATCCTTCTTTGTAAGCTCATTGAGAGGTGCAGCAATTGTGCTAAAATCTCTCACAAAACGCCTATAGAAACCAATGAGTCCAAGAAAACTCCTCACTTGTGTGACCGTTTTGGGGTGTGACCAACTCTCAATAGCTTCAATCTTGGCTTTATCAACTTCAATTCCCTGTGGAGTAACAACATAGCCAAGAAAAGATACTCGGTAGGTGCAAAAGGTGCACTTCCCAAGGTTACCAAACAAACGTGCATCACATAGAGCATTAAAAACAACACGTAAATGTTCCAAATGTTCTTCCAAAGATTTGCTATAAATCAGTATATCATCAAAATAGACTACCACAAATCGTCCAATGAAAGCACGTAAAACTTCGTTCATTAGTCTCATGAAAGTACTAGGTGCATTAGTTAACCCAAAAGGCATGACTAACCACTCATATAAACCAAACTTAGTTTTCAATGTTGTTTTCCATTCATCTCCCAATCTCATACGAATTTGATGGTATCCACTACGAAAATCAACTTTGGAGAATATTGTAGAGCCACTCAATTCATCAAGCATATCATCTAGGCTAGGTATAGGATGACGATAACGGATAGTAATATTATTAATGCTTCTACAATCAACACACATACGCGACATACCATCCTTTTTAGGCACTAGCATAATAGGAACAGCACAAGGACTAAGAGATTCGCGTATATAACCTTTGTCGAGCAGCTCCTGTACTTGACGCATAATCTCCTTGGTCTCCTCTGGATTGGTACGGTATGGTGCACGGTTGGGTAGCGATGCACCGGGAATTAAGTCAATTTGATGCTCAATCCATCGAATAGGTGGTAATCCTGGTGGCACGTCTAGTGGGAAGACGTCAGCGAATTCCTGCAAACTTTTAGTGACGCAGGGGACAAAGAGGAAGGCACGCCCTCGAATGAAAATAATGCCTCTTCGCACACAAAAGCATAGCAAACATATTTGCTAAAATCTAGCTCATCAATATCAGATTTGGTGGCAAGTAAACATGCACTTTTCAATTTAATTTCAGAAGCAACACTAGATGGTTTATTATTAGGCTTCATTTGTTGCTCAAATTCTTTTGCCACAATCTGATTATCACTCTTACTTTTCTCCGGTTTTGCTTTATTAGCTCTATTAATATCATCTTTCAAAATGGAATCAGGAGTCATAGGAAACAAAGTAATATTTTTATCCTTATGAACAAGAGTATACTGATTGTTTCTACCATGGTGTACATAATTTTTATCAAATTGCCATGGTCTATCAAGTAATAACTAACATGCTTGCATAGATACCACATCACAATCAACATAATCTGCATATGTAGAGATAGTAAAATGAACATGAACAGTACGTGTTACCTTAACCTTGCCGCTGTTGTTGAACCATTGGATGTATTAAGGATGTGGAAGTGGTCTGGTGGTGAGAGATAGCTTCTCCACCATCTCCATGCTAGCCAAGTTGTTGCAGCTCCCTCCATCTATGATGACGCGAATAGAACGTTCCTTCACAACTCCCTTTGTATGGAACAAATGATGCCTCTGATTTTGCTCAGCTTGTGTGACCTGCACACTCAAAACACGTTGAGCAACTAAACATTCATACCTGTTAGCGTCTTCAGGAGCCATGTATTGCGTCTCATGATTAGAATCACCTCCACCATGTTCTTCACGTGTAATAAGAGCCAAAGTCTCCTCATCATAGTCACTAGCGGACTCATAACCACCATCCTCAGTAGGAATCATCACATGCCGAGATTCACATTCTCTCGCATAATAACCTCTTCCCTTACAGCGACGACAAATAATATCACTTGTGTGCCCTGTTGATGCCATGGAAGAAGAAGAGCTCTGTATAGACCCGACGGGTGTGCTCTTGGTAGATAGTGGTGGTTGGGCCTGCTTTCTTGTATCACGACTGGAGGTGGCAGCTGATGGAGGTGTTGATGCAGTAGAATGTGTGGAAGTAGAGGATGCACGCGGTGTCCATGAGGAAGGTCTACTTGCAGAAAAGTTAGTTCTTGCCAATGCCTATGAATCCTGCACTTCACGTCCAGCTTTACAAGCAAGACGGAATAAACGAGTGATATTATTATACTCCTTATACTCTAGAATGGTCTGAATCTCTCTATTTAATCCACCCATAAAACGTGTAAGCATAGCTTCATTATCCTCAACAATACCACATCTAATCATACCAGTTTGTAATTCTTGATAATATTCCTCTACAGAATTTTTTCCTTGTCTTAAACGCTGTAATTTTTGAAGTAATTCACATTCATAATATGGTGGAACCAAACGAGTACGCATAGCAGTTTACAAAGCAGCCCAAGTAGCTGGAATAGGATATAATCTACAATGTTCAGGCCACCATACACATGCAAAACTAGTGAAAGCACAAACAGCAGCAGCAACAACACGTCTCTCCTCGGGATATTGTAAACATGTAAAATGTTGTTCAGTTTCTAACTCCCAAGTAAGATATATATAAGGGACATATCTACTCTCAGATGGTGGAATATTCAATTTTAGTTTTGGAAGATAGTCATGATCGCGTACCTGAGCTGGTGCTGGTAGTTGCACGTAGTTCTGATTTTGATTAACCTCATCCTCGTAATCTCCCGCATAATCATCCTCCTCCTCATTAGCAGTAGGAGCCACAGAAGTATCAACAGCAGCACCAACAGTTTGGCTAGGCTCAAGAGGGACACAACTCGCTCGGTTTAGGGCTGTTTTGCGAGGTGCAGGCAGTCGTTGTTGTTGTTGCAGAGGTGCGGCAGGTGCGGCGGGCGGTGGTTGTGGAAGACGCGCGAGCAATTCATTAAACTTGGTATCGAGCTTTGCTTCGAACGCCTTCTCAATGCCATCTATCTTCTCCATGGCCTCTTCAAATCTGTTTAGCACATCTTCCACCTGTCCACTCATCATTTGCTGAAACGTATCATGTAACATTTTGTTCGTCATGTTCTCCTAGTCAGTCTCGTTGGCTTGTGATCCTGCCATGGTTAGCAGCAATAGAAACACACAAGAATATGATCTACAGTGTACTAGAAAATGTCGGCGGTGGGGTGTCACAAATCTGTCAAGCAAATCTAAAATTCTTACCAGTTCTTACCCAACAGCAGGTGGTGAACGGCAACCGTTGTAGTCAAAAAAGCTTGGATAGAGAGATTACCTGGGGGAGTCAAACACACGTCGTAGATGTATGTGGAGCTGGGAAGGCTTATAATATGGTATCAAAAAGGGTCAGCAATAATCAATTCAGAGATGCAAAGTGGAATAAACGCTCAAAGACGGTACTGTGCTGGTCCTAGGCTAGAACATGCTAGAGACGCGAGCCTAGAACACTAACAAAATCACGGCGATGTACGTAGACAAGGGAAAAACACACTCTGGAATTTTTCTTTTTCGCTCTTTTTTTGCGCTCCTCTTTTTTTGTGAAAAATCACTATAATGGCGAGTGTCTCAAAACTCTTCCCAGGTCAAAATGATTGGATGGGCACGAAATTTTTGCGACTTTTTTCGGAAATCAGGGCAGCGACGACGAAAAAGTGCGACAAAAAATCACTATGATGGCACGTGGCTCAAAAGACTCAGAAAAGCCTAAAAATAGGATAGGGAAAAAATATTTTCGGTCGCCGAAATTTTGGCCTTAAAACTTCCCGGGGTCTCCAGACTCTTTTTTTTCTTTCCGAGACCTTCTCAGGCAAGGAAACACGAAACGGAAAATAGATGGATTGCGAAAACAAACCTAATATGAAAAGAACTCGGATTGGTGGTGGACAGGCAGATGTATATGTGGATTCGGATTGGTGGTGGAGAGGAAGATGTATATGGCAGCGGTAAGGAATATGTTGGTGCTGGTGGTATATGGCAGGAACGATGACGATGGTGCGGTGGCGGCGTGACAACTTGTGAATAGAACTCGAAACTCTAAGGGAAACTAGACGCCAAGACGAGCAACTTGACACGACGATGCAACCACAAATTCAACAAAGCAAAATACTGAAAAGACTATGCAAGGGCTCAGACTGGTTCGGATATGATGAACTAACCCTTTTTTGCCTTTTTCGTGGACTGTAGGTATGAAGAACAGACTCGATCTAAACTACGAAAAACTACAAAATCTCACTGAGCAACCTGGAAATCTTGGATAGAGCGATTACTAGGGAGAGTGAAACGCACGGCGTAGATGTATGTGGAGCTAGGAAGGCTTATAATATGGTAGCAAAAAGGATCAGCAATAATCAATTCAGAGATGCAAAGTTGAATAAACGCTCAACGACGGTACTGTGCTGGTCCTAGGCTAGACCGTTCTAGAGACGCGAGCCTAGAACACTAACAAAATCACGGTGCTGCATGCAAACAAAGGAAAAGCACACTTTGAATAATTTTTTTTGCTCTTTCTTTGCGCTCCTCATTTTTTTTGTGAAAAATCACTAGAATGGCAAGTGTCTCAAAACTCTTCCCAAGTCGAGATAATAGGATAGGCACAAATTTTTTTGACTATTTTTTTGGAAATCAGGGCAGCGACGGCGAAAAAGTGCGGCAAAAAATCACTATGATGGCGAGTCTCAAAACGCTCATTGGGACCTAAAAATAGGACAGGGAAAAAATATTTTTGGTCGCCGAAATTCTGGCCTAAAAACTGCCCGGGGGTCTCCAGAAACGGAAAATAGATGGATCTCGAAAAAAAAACTAATATGAAAAGACTCGGATTGGTGTTGGATATTGGATGGTAAGATATGGCAGCGGTGGTGGTATATGGTAGCGGTGGTGGTATATGGATACAGATTGGTGGTGGTATATGGATATGGATCGGCGGTGGATAAGCGGTGGTGGTAGATGGCAGGGCGATGACGATGGTGTGGCGGCGACGGCGGCGTGACAACTAGTGAACAGAACTCGAAACTGTAAGGGAAACTAGACGCTAAGACCAGCAACTTCACACGACTATGCAACCGCAAACTCAACAAAGCAAAATACTGAAAAGACTATGCAAAGGCTCAGACTGGTTCGGATATGAACTAAACCTAATTTTTTTGTCTTTTTCATGGACTGTAGGTATGAAGAACAGACTCGATCTAAACTATGAAAACTGTAAAATCTCACCGAGCAACCTGGAAATCTGATACCACTTGATAGAGGCTAAGGTGTCCCATTTTTCGATGAGATGGTGGCTATCGTTTTGGAGGAAGTCGACTTTGACGATCCGACTACGAACGTGCGAGGACGTCGCGCCTTAGCAATCGCTAAACCAACTCCGAGAGGTTATAGACCACGCCAGAGCACGATCAGTCTGACCACGAAGGTCTGTTTCCTGCAGGCAAATGAAGAACAAGCAAGAAAATAAGATTGCAATTTGGATATTGCGAATATAAGAGGAAAGCTTTATTGATCAAGGTGGGGTTCTGTGACGCCTTTATCTGGTCGTTGAACACAAACGAAGTACGCAAAGTTGCAGCTATGGCAAACTTTAATCTAAACAAAACCCAAAGTCTAAACGATGCCCTAAGGGTTGTATATATGAAGGAAGAGGGGGGAATTTCGTGGCCCTTGGAGGAGGGCTTCAAAACCAACCCCAACTCTTGTTTCTCCACACGTACAGACTCTAAAAACAGCCTATATTCAAGTATTTCGAAATTACATGGGGCTGGCCCAATAATAAGGTGACGCAGCACCTAGAATAGCCTCTGGACGAAGTTTATGAAGTGGCATCTTGTACATTTCGTCCAAGGCTTCGTGCACTCATTATGATGGCTTCAAAGTCCTGAAATCATCACTGGAAACTCCGTTTTCGTTTCCCTTGCGCATGCCATCAACTCCATGCTTGTTCTTGCTCCAATGTTTATCCTTCTCCAAGCTAGGCCCTTCATTTGTAAGAAAAACAAACGTATCCAATTTAGGCGGCATCATATTCTCATGAACATTAGAATCATTACCAAGAAACAAAAGTACCTAGTAATTTAATTGGCGTGCGCGAGCTCTAGTAATTTGTCCAGTATGTATACTAGCAGGGGTTGTAGCTGTAAGAATGGTCGGGCTTGTTCTTGCTCCAGCGTTCATCCCTCTTATCCATGCCGGGCCCTTCATTTGTAAACAAAACAAATGTATCTAATTTAGGCAGCATCATATTCTCACGAACATTAGAATCATTACCTAGAAACCAAAGTACCTGGTAATTTAATTGGCATGCGCGAGCTCTAGTAATTGGTCCAATATGTATAGTTGCAGGGGCTGTGGGTGTAACAATTGTATTGGTGTCCTCATCAAGGCCCATATGATGTGTCACCTTGTATCTCGTCTCCATGACCGAAGGGAAATTCTCATGCTCGGCAATCTTCCTTGAGGGGCTTCCGAAGATGGAATTGTCGCCCTCGCTCGTAGGTGGTCGCCTTGTTGTTGAAGATGTCGATGTAGGAGAACTCGTGGGAAGTTGGTGAAGATGACATATGTCCAAAGGAGAAGATGCCTTCATAGCACTTGGCGAAGATGCCGAAGTGGTTGTTTTAGCCGTAGCTCCGTCTTGGTGGTGCTTGTCTCGCGGTCTTCACTTTTGCTCTTGAAGCTTGGCCTTGGCGTGAAGTAGAGCTTGTTGGGAGTTGTACGTTTGCGCTAGGCGAGCATCTTCATGATGATGGTGTCTTTGTCGCACTTGAGCTCGTAGTAGATGTCGTACATCGTCGTCGTGCACATGTTGCTTGGAGGTGACTTGCTCTTCATGACGATGTGGATCACGAACATGATGATGGTCGCCATGTAGATGTGGATGTGGACGACTTGCGCTTGCACCGCATGGGCGCTCCGAAGATGATCGACTTGCTCGCCGTCGCCTTGAGGATGACGAAGGGGAAGAATGTTTGGCCAACAAAGTCTGAATCTCCTCCATCCTTGCATCTTCGTCCTCCTTTTGTGCGGAAAGCTTGTTGTCGATGTAGTCCATTTTCCTTACTTCGGAGTGACAAATGTCGATAGAAAGATTCTTGATGCACTCTCGCAAGGAATAATGTGCGCCTTGCATTTGTTGTTGTAGGCCGAAGAAGGATGCTTTGGTGATGTAGTTGTTCACGCTGTTGTTGTTGTTGAAGACCGGAGATGAAATGCCTTGCCAATCCATCACAAGACTGAAGCAAATACGAGCGGGAGAAAGAGAAGAACTATACCAAATGTACCTTGACCGATGTTGAAGATGGATCAATGATCACTCAATAATGTACCAAGGAAATAGCACAATTGGTACCGATCTTGTCAATTTCTCACACCTACACAAATTAGGCTTATGGTGGAGCTCGGTGAGGATGGTGGCACAAAATTTGATGCAATTGCTAGTGAGACTCAATAATGTTGGAAAAGATTCACAAATTTGCAAATGCAACAAGTAGACCAATAGCAAGACGTGGTACACGGAAACACACATGCAAATAGATAAGTGGGGTCGTGCAACCAAAGAATGAGCCAAAATGTGGAATCCACGAAAATGCTCTTGTTGCACAACACTAGAGAGACTCTAGCACGATTGCACAATAGGCGGATACGAAACTTGTGCACAACCTACTACACAAAAATGCAACGACTTCTATCTCAAGTATGATATATGTAAGGTATTCCGGTGATATGATCCAAGATGATCGAATATGACAATCTTAATGTAGTATGATGCTATGGTTCTTGCTTATAAGCTCTTTGCTTATCTTTCCTATTTTGCCTAAAAGCTTGTTTGGCTCTTTCTCTTTTGAGCTCTTTTCTTATGCAAAACTTCACGAACCAAAATAGCAATTGAGTATATGCGATGACAACTTTGTGACATAAGAGATGATACCAAGATATGCACCACTAAGATATGGTATGTATGCTATGGGAAGTATGATCACTAATGTGCACAAGTCATGTTGCTGGCAATACTCAAAGGCTAGTCTCAATGGGTAAGGTACGCAAAGATGGGCTATGTGGTTATCAATGTAATGTCAAGGAGTAGACCAATATGTCGTTGAGATTACCGTTAATCATTTGGCATGTGTAAGCAAGGACGGATAATGATGAAGTTGTCAATGTCGATGACGACCTCGTGGCGATGATGAGTGGCGGTGTTGTCGATGTTGAACCATTCCTAATTAGCCAAAACACCTTAGGAAATGGAAAAACCACGAACTCAAAATCTAAAATGTCAAATGTCAAATGGTGGTAGCGTGAAAACGGTGGTGGTTGCGGAAGTATTGGTGGAAACCCGGTCAAAATGGGTTAAGGTGGGGGAAGTGTATGATGGGCTATACACGGTGTTGGAGTTGAAGCATCGCCCCTAAGTAGCCGAAACACCTTAGGAGACACAAACCACAACTCAAACAACCTCAAACGAAATGTGGAACAAAATTGGTTAGGTAGCGGAAGGCTATGGTGGTTTTGCGGAAGTTATGGTGGAGGACCTTGGCAAAGATGCCAAAGTTCCAAAAATTTGATGGAGTCAAATGGTGATGGTACTATTTTTTTCTCATGGGGGATGTCAATAGCTTCAAAACTAGCTAAAGAACGTCAAAATCGGACTCCGGATGAATTAGTTATGGACAAAACGGTCAAAATGGGAAAGGCTGAAGTTACACGGGCCGGACATCCGAGGCTCGGGCCGGATTTCCGGGACGTGATGTCCAGAACCGCGCGCGAAAATGCGCTCCAGGAGCCGGATGTCCGGGGGGGTGCAGATGTCCTGGGCCACGGGCCGGATGTCCGGGCACCAAATCCGAGGATGAACTCAAGGAACTCGATTTTGGGGGCGGAAATTGATGATTTCGGGGGCAAAATTGCAGAGATTTCATGGATGGAAAGTGGGGAAAATTGGGGGAAAGCTAGATCCACTTGTAACAAAGCAAATCCATGGATCAAATCCAACAAAACTTCATCACACCAACAAATCACAAAAAAAATTGTGGGCTATTTTTGGTGGAGGATTTTTGAATTTAGGACAAAATCAACAAAACAAGGCTAGAAAACAAAGAGGGGAGGCTCCTAAATCGTGATCAACGTGGCTCTTGATACGAAGATGATTTAGGGTGGATCCCTAGATGCCCGATCTTTCACTAAAGGAGCGGATCCCAACGACGAATACGAAGAACACGAGGGAAAACACAAGAGAATCACTCAAACCAACAGATTTGATTACACATGTGCTAGATCCACGAGACACATACGGATATACGATCCAAAGTCAACAAGGGACGATACAAGAGGTAACCGTTTCTTCTCCGTGACAAGGTCTTGATGGGGCCACCCAAGAGGGGGTCTTGAATCCAAGGGGGATCTTCTCCGTGGAGGGGTCGCGGTCTCTCTCAAGGAGTAGATCCGTATGGATGAGCGAGGCTCTATCTCACAAATGAGCTATCACAACGCTAACCCTAACTAGGAGGAGGAGGGGGTCTATATATAGTGTTAGCTCACGAAGAGGTAAGTGGGAGGGGGATACATGGGTCCTTGTCCTGTTCACTATGCACAGACAGGCGCCGGATGTCCGGGCTGGGGGTCGGATGTACGGCGGCTCACAAAGAGCCGGATGTCCAGGCCTCTGGCTGGATGTCCGAGATGGACTTGGCTGGCTTCGGTTGCATTATGTGATGAGGGGCCGGATTTTTGGGCAAAGGGGCCGGATGTCCAGGGCTTCGGGAGGAGCCGGATGTCCGGGGCATGGTGCCGGATGTCCGGGCTGCGCTGGTCCTTTCCAGTGCTCTCTGGATAGCCAATGACGGATTTATAGGGCAGGGGCCGGATGTCCGGGACATGTCCAGATGTTCGGCTACTGTAGCAGCTGGCTCTTCTTCCTTCTCCTTCCTTCGCTCCCGCGCACACTTGGCCTTGGTCCTTGGGCTCTCCATGGTCTCCTCAGGTCTACCTGAGTATGCACAAGGTCCGCGCTTGAAGTAGCACCAATGTCTTACATGCGGCAAGGGAAGATTCGGAAAGGAGCGAGTTCACCTTAGGTCCAATGGCGTATGCTTGAGGTCTCAACATGTGGTCACTTGGGGCTTCAGGAGTAGTCGTAGTGTTCATGGGGATGATCGTAGGATGCTCCGTATCAATACGTGTTTGTCACAGTAGGTCACGTTTTCTGTCATGCATGTACATCCATGACGATTGTATGACAGAATCAAGATAGTCATACATGCGTTGTCGTAGAAGTGTTCCATGACATTACCAAAATTATTATCACGGAAGTGTCCAGTTCCATGACGATAAATCACGCGTCATAGAAGTGCTTTCGTCAAGGGTAACCGACACGTGGCATCCACCGTAACAGGACGCCGTTAAGCTATTGGGTTCCGGTTTGGATCTGATAACACGTTAACAGCCCGGACCAATGGGGATATTCCACGTGTAAAATTCTCATTTGCCGGCAGATCCACGTGTCGGCCTGGTGTTCGGACAGTTGTCATCCAGCGAATGGACGAAACGCGCCTATGATACGTCGACACGTGTCTCGGCCAAACAGTGGCCCATTCAGGTTAAAAGGCCGGGCCTATCAAAAAAAGTGGGCTGGCCCATTAGTGGCCTACTTGAGTCATGCCCATTCACAAGCATGGCCCATACAAGTTACATAGAATCGGCCCATTAAAGGCCCACTCTGGATTTGACAATTTCTAGCCCATCGTCAGTTTCAGCCGTTAACAGCCCGCTACGTCTTTGGACCCAATTACGACCTGAGCTTCTTTCGGCCTGTTAGCAGCCATCGTCAGTTCCAGCCAGTTACCGGCCCGGGACGTCTTTCGGCCTTTTTTCGGCCCATTATACACCTGGGCCAGTTCTAGCCCGTTGTGACTTGAGGCCTGTCCTCGGCCCATTCGGTAAATGGGCCAATTCCTAGCCCATTTTGTTTTTGTCCTGTTAATGGCCCGCACAACAGTTGGGCCTTTGACTTTGGGTCCATTAGGGGCCCACATTCCGCAGGGCAAAATTTCAGCCCGGCATGACTTTTGGCCTGTTAAAAGCCTTGTTTGCAAATTGGGCCTCCTATGGCCCATAACACTTTCGGCCTTTTACTGGCCCATAAAGTAAAAGGGCCGAGACAAAATTGACATTTATTTCGGCCTACTAGAGGCCCGCGGGCCATTTCCATTTATACGGCCCTATCGAGCTTTCGGCCTGTTAACGGCCTGCTAAGAGCCGTTGTCACGGTGGGCCACATCATTTGGGATCCACTAAATATTATTTTGACCAGCCCAATTGAGGCCCGCTTTGACTACACATGTTTGTTCGTTTGTATGGTATCCAGGAAATGTTTGGGCGTGTTGGCCCCCGTTTCAACGATATAGCAAATTCAAAGAATTATCCTACTCTATACTATCGCCTCTAAAAACCATACACTATACAATAAAAAGACGAAGGCATAGAAACATAGAATAATCCTACACTATACAACAAAGAAATTACAGCCGAATATACCCACTGGGCATTATAGTTCGGCAACAGTGATAATAAAGCGTACACAAATAGGAAATTACATACACTGGACAAATAAAGCTCATACATCATGGACACGTATCAATGGAACTTACCATTCGAACTATAATATCTTTAGAAAATAGGATTGGCCGGATTCAGATAGCACAAATTTCAGTCTGCAAAATCTCCAATTCCATCGTGGTTACCTCAGTGTCTCGTTTCATTTTTGTTGACTCCTACATCTATACCTGCAAGTTCAGTCTCAACTTGTTGATTGCACGTTGAGAATCATGTACACGTTGTCTTGCCACCTCTAGTTGATGCTCGAGAACATCAGCACATTCCAATTCCAATCCATAATCATTTGTTAACGGCCATGCCACACTACTCGGAGATCTTTGTGTTGATGTCACTTCTCCTGAAATGTTTCTATAACTACACATGACTAGGGCAAATATATAGTTACAACAAATAAGCGAAAGCAAGATGAACTATTTTGTACATGGCAAAACAGGACTAACAATAAGGTTACACGTCATGAAGCATAAGCAGGTGATAATTTAAAAATTATGAAAATGGTAGTCTGTGTAGCCCGCATACAGAAATCTCTCTTAGCTCACGAGAGGAGCATGATGTTGGGGCCAAATCCAAAACACAGACAGGTTACAAATTTAGACAGCATGTTGTGTATAAGTAAGCAAGCAGTTGGCCATTCTATATCTCAAGTAAAGTCTTAGGGAGCATAATGAACAGCAGAGGGATTCGTACAAACCTACTACCGCAAACAAAACTATGTAATCATTAGCTTAGTATAAACTAGATTGTGAGCCTCATGCAGTAATAGTTGGTTAATAGACTTCAAAGCTTCAGGCACACTTTGCTCGAGTAATTAAATGGTAAGGCCTTTAATTATGTCAACCAATAGTCATACAAGTACCCAACATCAGGCATCATTGTTTGGGAATCTCATTAACTGAGGACAAATAAAGCAATTGAAAAGAGCAATTTAACTATGCGTGAAACAAACAAGCAATTGAACTGTTGAGTTGGATACAGTGACTTACCTTAACTGGTTGAATGTGCTCGGTATTGCTCCACCTTCTCTTGCAAGGCTCCTTCCTAACATCTTGTACTTGGAAATCCTCAATCTTATCTTCATTGCACCCCCTCTGCAAGGTGACACAAACTAGTTACTCGTCTCCTTGGAAGATAAATATGCATACTGATATGTAGACTTCTCGCGCGCGCACAGCTGTAGTGACAATGACGCTGAACCCAGTGTGCCTTGTTTTTACCAGCCTCATGTGATAGTTTTCACCCTTATTTCTGTTAATTAACAAGGCAACCTTTTCTTTGTTACTACTAGTGAATCTGAAATCATTCGGGATAGACATAAAATATATCACTTCAACCCAATTATCGCAGTAACTATTAAAAGAAACTAACTAAATGCTTGTGCATTGCACGGAACGTCAAGATGCATTTGTATGAGTAGTTTATCTTGTGAGAGAAAAGGATGAACGTGGGAAGGCCTTATTTACAAATGTGAGAGGGGTGTGGGTATCTTTTTACAAAATTGCCATAGTTTCCTTCCTATCCGTTAGATATAAGTCCGACAACCTATATTGCAGGATGGCACACACACCATCATCACCAACTCTATTTTCTACTCCCGCCATTCCTAAATATTTGTGTTTTTAGAGATTACAACAAGTGACTACATACAGAGCAAAATGAGTGAATCTACCCTCTAAAATATGTGTACATACACATCCGTATGTGGTAGTCCATTTGAAATATAAAAAAGACAATATTTAGGAACGGAGGGAGTATAAGAGTAGATATACAGATATATCTCCAGCATGGTCCACAATGAAAATGGGCTGGACTGGTTAGCGCCGGATGCTCACAACGCGATGACCTGAGTTCGAATTCTATCTTTAACTTTAGATTTTTATATTATACATTATTTAATATATACTTCTTTCGCTACTGTACTGACAGTGGAACCCACGCAGTACTTAGCATACAAGATTAAGGATGGATTTGTTTCTTTTTAACTTTCTGTACGAAGCTGTAGCCACCCTTCAAGTCATGTGTACACTGTACATGCAATTAACTTTTTATAGAGGGAGAATCATACACGCAATTAACTCAAATGGATTGGATGTGACTCTATTATTTCCAGCATAAGAGCATCTCCAATGGGAGCCAGCAAATTTCCTCCCACTTCCTTCCGCGGAGGACGACATAAACGCAAGCGGCATACATTTTCACAACTCTAATCAACCAGAGGAAAACTCATGCAAACATGGACTGATTTGATACAAGAATGAAGATTTCGTATAAAAAAAGATGGATCTTCATATAAACATGATGGATTTCATTACATTTACATGAACTAAGCGGTGCTAATTCGGCTCTCGTGGTATAACTAGTACTCCTACCTAATATAAATGTCCGCCCTTGGATCCCTTTGTCTTCCTCTTGTCTGGAGGACACTTGCGGGGTCGACGAATGTCCTCGGAAGAGACGAAGCAGCAAAGAAACCACCTGAATACACTGTCGTCGCCTTGGCGGTAGCCTTCATTGGACCCAAGTGGTGGCGGCCTCCTGTGTTCTACTTCTCCTCGATGATGGCGGCGGACACGGAGAAGCTGGCCATCGACTCGTGGCTCTCCACACACCCATCTTCTGTCTCTACCTGCATGGCGCTGCCACAGGCATGGGAGGCACGCCCACAGACATGAGAGGCGCGACCGCCGCAGACACTGGTGGCGTGGTACGACGCGGCAACAATGACGCCCGTGCAGCCGTGCTCGCCGCCTTTCCGGCGTGGAGCAACTCGCCACTGCTAATCGAGCTGAACTGCAGCGGCGAGTTCCCGAACCACGCGCCGTCTTGGGGCACCAACTGGCTCCGTCGGGCCAAATGAGGTTAGTGAAGCACCGAGCATCCTCGCTCATATCCGGAGGACTCGGCGGGCCACCCAGCCGGGTAGTATGCCGGAGAACGGCTCCTCGGAAGCCATTAGAAGAGTGGAGAAAGTGGTGAAGGAGAAGATGGGGGAGCGGCGGAGGGGTGCGATTTTTGCCTGCTGTCTGTCTAGCCTCTTTAAACAGAGGGCGGATGGTAGGAGCTTGGCCGGCGTCTGGCCTTGTTTAAACTGAGGGCGGACGGGAGGAGCTCGGCCGGCGTTGCGTTTAATTACGGTCCGCTCATGAACAGACGTCTGGCCAGAATAGGTTTCTTAGTTTGTATGCGGGTTTAACGGAGGTGTTTGATGGAGGTGAGGAGGCGTGTTCAGCCGGGCGTGCAGTGGGCAGCGCAGTACTATTCGATTTGACAGCTACTAGTAAACCAGGGACAGTTCCCGATACGGCTTTATTGCAGATGAGGGAGAGGGTAGCGGTTCCCGAAATGTTGAATGGACAATGATGCATCCTCCTTCAATTAGCATCCTGAATGCATGAGGGAAGTAATGGGAGGAGGACGGGGGAAAGAGGCAGCACGATGTGAACGCAACGCAGTTTCCACTCATATAAAGGCGCCCCTCCATTCCAATGCATCTACCACATCGTACACACCTAAGCACCTACACTAAGCGCAAAAGTGCTCACTCCAGACCCATGGCGGCGATGCGCGCGAGCGGCCAGCGGCTGTGCCAGATGGTACATGACGCTGGCCTGCGACATGGCACCAAAGATCTTCTCCAGACGGTGTTGGCTACCGGCTGGTTCATGGCATTTGTCGACGCCAGCTATGACTCTCAATTGGACCAGATGATCGTTGCCACCATCAACAAGTTTACCATCATCAAGAAGCTCGTGGACGACATCACCGTAGTCCTCCAGCCCGCGCGCCCGGGCTCCTCATTGCCTGCCATCCTAATCGGCCTCCATGGTGAGAACCTCTTTCCAGCACTGGTGGCCCTGCGCCTGCCCGCCGACGCAACGAGTAATGCCTACCTGGAGGTCGCGCTCGCCGCGAGGCGCCTCGCCCTGCAACAATTCTTCGACCTACACATCCACGTGTACGAGCAAGTTGTGTACATAGGTATCTATAAGGCCGGAGAGGACGCTGCGACGTTGGCCTTTATCAACCGGGTGGAAGCATTGGACGACTTTGTTGAGAAGCACCTTGACCTGGCCACAAAAGCCACCGCTCCTAAGCCGCCGGTCGGTGGCCCGGCGCACCGAGTCGAGGACGAGGAGGTCGTACATTGATGGATGCATCTTTCTCCTTGCCTCCTGTAACCACCACTGCAATTGCATCATCATGGCCTTAATTCTTATTGCGCCATTGCATTCTCGTTCTAGTCAATAAAGACATGTGCGATCCCTTTGCTCACATTTGGAGGCAATTATATGCGGCACTGTAACTAGTACTCCATCCGTCAATTTATAAGTTGTGCTTACCTTTTCCATCAACTTCATGTAGCGCACAGGCATCTTGGATTTATATCTAACGGATAGGAAGGAAACTATGGCGATTTTGCAAAAAGATACCCACACCCCTCTCCACATTTCCAAATAAGGCCTTCCCTCATTCATCCTTTTCTCCCACAAGATAAACTACTCATAAAAATGCATCTTGATGTTCCGTGCAACGCACGGGCATCTTGTTAGTAAGAAACAAATCTCGAGTTTGGCACGAGTTCGTGCAGCGGTAGCACCACAAGGCGTGGCGCAGGAGTTACATTTCCCTCTCGGGGCCCACGGGAGGGAGCTTTAGTGGACCCGATAGGTGGCCGGTCCACATGTCATGCTCCCGAAGGCAGAGGGGCGGTGGGGCCGAGAGGGGTGAGCCGCAGGCCGAGAGACGTGTGGTGTCATGGGTTCGAGCGGCGTCGTGGGAATCGTGTGTGGATGTGGTAGATACTTGATGCTCGCCGCATTTCAGCTGGCCCACATGTCATGCACACAAAGGCAAAGGGGCGGTGCTACCGAGAGGGGTGAGGCACACGTCGCGGGACGTGGTGCCCTGGATTGGAGCGGCGTCATGGGAATCGCGAGTGGCAGTGTATGAAACGTGATGGTCGCCGTAGATCAACTTCCATGGACAAGCTGTCATGTCTACTGACACATGCATTGCATACCGATCACTGGAAGGAGTAGTAGAGAAAGTTAGGTGGACAAATAGTTCCTTATAGTCAAGCGGACCTATGCTGCTACATGTTCTAAAGACATGCACATCATCGAAATAGTTCATCTATGTCAATATACACAGAGAGG
Organism: Aegilops bicornis; assembly: GCA_021605145.1. NCBI lineage: Eukaryota > Viridiplantae > Streptophyta > Magnoliopsida > Poales > Poaceae > Aegilops > Aegilops bicornis. The sequence continues at coordinate 371,393,080 of CM038671.1, forward strand.
AAATATTTTTTTACAAGAGAGGAAATAGTTCATCCATCCATAATGCCCTGCTGCTGGTGCAGCTTCTTCTTATTCTTCTTCTTCTTCTTCTCATCTTCTGTGGAAGACGGCTTCGCAACAAGCTCTTTGGACCTTGCAGCTATTTCGAAACTCACACGGGCATCGAGGGCATCATATTTTATCTGCTCGTACGTCAAGGGATAATTCTCCCATCCAGACAACCTTAGTGCCAGCGTGTCGTGACCCTTTTGAAGATTTGTACCGAGCACAAAATTTGCTACGTCGAATAGGGATGGTGTCTTTTTATCACAATCTTGTAAAGTAATTTTGGTTCTGGTTTGTAGGTCAACGATGCTTTTCAAATCAAGGTTGAACGCCGCCCACTTTTTTTTGTCCCCTTTCATGGCTGCCCCACAGAAGTATATATCCTCCCGAGACAAGAAATCATGGAGCTCACCTGGTATGGAGGACACATGTATGATGTGGTACACCAAAACATAATCTTCGAGGCACAACTGAAGGACGGCGGCGCGTTGGATCTTCCTAGTTGCATGCTCCCTGTACTCTGCGTCCAGACCAATGACCTTCATCTCTACCTCTTGGAGGGAGTGGGATACATTGTTGATCCACTTCCGAACAACCCTTGGGTGGTCGGCGACGGTGGAAACTATGCTCAACGAGCCTTCGACAAGGACATGGTGGATGCTAAAAACCTGCATCTGGATCTCTTTCGCCATTTGGAACCGCTGGATAGGAGGGCTATGGTTTGGAGAATTAGGATTAGATGGCTGGTCTAACTGAAGAAGATGATTATTTAAAGGGGCTTCGAAATTACTCCAGGAGTATGTGAAGAGGTTAAAACAATTTTAATGCAGTGGGGTTTGGATGCAAATGAAGATGAAGGAGAGGTGAAGAAGCTAAAGAAAATTGGTTCCCGATGGAGAAGTAAATGGGAAAAGTGGCCTGCAGGCAGTTGATTAGACGGCTAGGTAGACTAAAAGAAAAGGCTATGCGAGTAGACTGAGGAGTGGTACCTGTCCATGTACGTGCCCATCCTTCTAGCGCTACATGTTCCACTGGCTAGTTGTGGTCACTCTTTCGAATCACCGTGGCGAGACATTTTATGATTCCTTTTTATTTCTGCACCCCTCCTGACAGGTGGGACCTATGCAAACAGATATAAAAAATGTGTCGTAGCTGGTATGGATGGATATTGGCGCGTGCGTGGGAGACACAACATTCTCTGGTTAAGGAATATGCGGTTATCCTCAAAAAAGAAAAAGAAAAACCTTCTTCTTGCTTCCGCATGCACGAGAGTTTGGTTCTGCTCGCAATATGGATGATACCTGGAGGATGAAATGGAACCAGAGGCATGCTAGCACGGGAGACATTTTCCGCTATACAATACTACTCCGTATGTTCCTACTAGTAGTAGTAAAACTGTGGTACACTTGATGGTCAAAATATTATTCATCCGGTCCTCACAGTGAAGTGACAAGACCGTGCGCTCGAGGTGACACTAGTCCAAGCGGCATGTTCGGGTTACGAAAGTCAGGCTCACCTTGTGCACTGTACAGTCACTATCACTGCCACTATATAGCATGCCTCGCCCCCGTCTCCCTCTCCCCTAGCACCACTCCATCTCCATGTCCGTCCTGCCAGAGATCCTGAGGTCACTCTTCATCATCTCACTGTGTCCCCGCGTACTGTCGCCTCGCTCGCCTCCCCAGTACCACTATTCCCTCGCTAGCCGCTCCAGCACCGAGAGCCTTCTCCCCCGTAAATCAAGCCCCCCAAAACCCCAACTTCCAAACTCCACCATGGCCGAACGCGAACCGCACAACATCCATATGAGCCGCGATTGGAGCAATCTCCCCTGTGACATCCTCGACCTCTGTTGTTCGTGTATGGATATGTTGAGCGTCGTGCGGCTGGCTGCATGCTCGAGGGACATGCACACGGCCATCATCGAAGCGAGGCCTAAGCTTTTCAAGACACCTTGCTTGCTGCTATCTGGTCTTGCGAGATTTGCTCACCATGATACGGAAGCGTACATGATGCCCCTCGACTTCAATCGGACCTCCATTAGCCGAAACTTCTTTGCAGGTATGTAATGGGTCGCCGTACATCATTTCCCTCAACTTTGATCCGATCACCATCGCCTGAAACTTCTTGTCAGGTATGTACTGGGTCGGCATGAACTCCCACTGGGTGGCTGCCATCAGAGAAGATCGGAAAAATTTTGGTGCTCGTGAACTTCCACACCTCCCATGAGATTATCCTTCCTACGTTGGATTATATAGGGTTTTACCGTCGCGGTCCAAGTCATCTAGGTTACCGCGTCAGTTGGACGGACCTTGTTTTGTAGAAGATTGTAATTTGCCAAGTTTCCACACGAAATGCGGGTTATACAGACTTCAAGCTAATTGCCTTGTTCGACCGCGGACTCACCTATCTTTCCGCTGGTGCCTTCTTTAGTTGGAGACAGCTCACCTCGCAGTGGATCATCAAAGCTGATACACACTTCTGTGATGCTATTGAACACAATGGCATCATCTGCGTGATCGACAAGCAGATGGCACCATGTATTGCTGGGACGGCGCGTGTAAGTTGTTTCCGTCTGATGTTAATGATAACGCCATGACACTGCTTGAACTTTTTGTGATGATTGGCATATCCCTCTTTGAGCAGAATTTGAGTAGAACGATGGCAATGTATTAGAGACACCGTAAATCAGCTATATTTGGAATGAGTTAATTCATGTGATTGTGACCATGTCATTACAGCTAATTTGTACCCCCTGCATAATCAAACGGTTAGGAAGATATGGATATTCTCCTTATTTTACAGTAATCTATATACTACTAAAAATGAGTGTGTATCAATGGCCAAGTTAGTTTCCTCATTTTCATGATGTAGAAACATGCATCACACTGTTGGTTTCATCTAACCATACATTAGGGAATTATAAATGTGCATATGGAGAACTCTATATTTGGAAGTAGTGAAATCTTGTAAAGCTTACCATGTGTACATACATGTATTCGCCCTTCGGCAATCAATGGCTAGAATAATATCCTCACAACAAAATTGCCCACAGAACATGAGTATATAACAATGCATGGTCTGTTAGTTTCCTTGAAGAATTTGTTTGTGAGGACAGACCATGATTACATAACATGCATGACATGGTAGTTTCCTATGAAGAATCGATTACGATATAACATGAGTATAACCATGCATGGCACTTCTATATTTTTGAACCGAGTATACATTTCCCTGTATTTTCCTCTCAGTTCCAACATGGACATATCAATGATGTTTCTTGCATTATCCTACTCATACGTTGAACAATGTTGATCTTACATTAACAATGCATGTCCTTTTTGATATGATGCAGTGTCCCTACAGTTACTGCCATTTGTAATTGATACGTCTCCAACGTATCTATAATTTATGAAGTATTCGTGCTATTATATTATCAATTTAGGATGTTTTGTATGCATTTATATGCTACTTTATATGATTTTTGGGACTAAACTATTAACCTAGAGCCCAGTGTCAGTTTCTGTTTTCTCCTTGTTTTTGAGTTTTGTAGAAAAGGAATACCAAACGGAGTCCAATTGACGTGCCAATTTTTGATGATTTTTTATGGACCAAAAGAAGACCACGGAGCATCGGAGTTGGGCCAGAAGAGTCCTGGGCTGCCCACGAGGATGGGGGGCGCGCCCACCCCCTGGGCGTGTGGGCCTGCCTCGTGGACAGCTCAGGCACCTCCTTGACGTAAGACCGACGCCAAAAATTCCTATAAATACAGAAACCTCGGAAAATTAACCTAGATCGGAAGTTCCGGTGCCGCAAGCCTTTGTAGCCACGAGAAATCAATCTAGGCCCTCTCCGGCACCCTGCCGGAGGGGGCCATCATCATCAGTGGCCATGGAGGAGTATCCCAGAGAGGCCATCATCGCCATGAAGGCCAAGGACCAGAGGGAGAACCTTTGCCCATGTAGGGGGGAGGCCATGGAGGAGGAAGCACAAGGGGGAGAACCTCTCCTCCTCTCTCTTGGTGGCACCGGAGTGCCATTGAGAGGGGAATCATCACCGCGGTGATCGTCTTCATCAACATCACCACCATCATCACCATCCTCACCTCTTTTATGCGGTCCACTCTCCCGCATCCCGCTGTAATCCCTACTTGAACATGGTGCTTTATGCCACATATTATGATCCAATGATGTGTTGCCATCCTATGATGTTTTGAGTAGATATCCTTTGTCTTTGGGTTGATTAATGACCTAGGTTGGTACAAGTTGTATGTTTTATTTTGGTGCTGTCCTATGGTGCCCTCAGTGTCGCGCAAGCGTGAGGGATTCCCGCTGTAGGGTGTTGCAATATGTTTATGATTCACTTATAGTGGGTTGCGTGAGTGACTGAAACACAAACCCGAGTAAGAGGATTGTTGCGTATGGGAATAAAGAGGACTTGATGCTTTAATGCTATGGTTGGGTTTTACCTTAATGATCTTTAGTAGTTGCGGATGCTTGCTAGAGTTCCAATCATAAGTGCATATGATCCAAGTAGAGAAAGTATGTTAGCTTATGCCTCTCCCTCATATGAAATTGCAATGACAACTATCGGTCTTGTTAACAATTGCCTAGGACAACTCCGCACACCAATCCATCATTATTCCACACTCGCTATTTATAATATTTAGTAATATATTCTAACTTTATGATAATAGCACCTACTTTTATATTTTAGCTCTCCAAAGTTATCCTCTTCATACCCACAACGTAGTTTTATTTCTCGTTTCTAGTTGGAAGCAAATGTTCGGTGGACGTAGAGTCGTATTAGTGGCAGATAGGGCTTGAGAGAATATAGATCTTACCTTTAGCTCCTTGTTGGTCCGACACTCCATACTTATGACTTCCACCTTTGGAAATTGCTATGATGATTCCCTGCACTTGGGGATTATCAAGCTCTTTTCTGGCGCCGTTGCCGGGGAGCAATAGCGTGGGGTTGATATTCTCGTGTGTGCTTGTATGCTTTCTTCACTAAGTAATTTTTTTCCTTTTTGTTTCTGTTTAGTTGTGGGTGAAACATACAAAAAAATTAAATAATGAAAATACCAAAAACATTTACTTGCCTCTCATGCCTAAAAAGTTTTTCAAAAAGAGAAGTGATTGGAAAGTTATGCATTGAAAAAGTGAGGGTCGACCTTGAGCACTTGTGTTCATGCTCACGGAAACAATGTCGAATTTTTCTTGCAAGTTTCTCTGTAAATAATTATCCCCTTGTATATATCCATTGTATTATAAAAATAATGTGCCAAGCTTTGGTTTTAGGATGATTAGATTGCTTGTTTACTATGTGCAGAACAAAAACAGAAACTTTGGCTGTAGTGCGTGATTTTACATTTTTAAGTGGAAAGTCAAATGGGTATGAAACTTTTTGAACATTACTTCTATACAAATTTGTCAAATTTTCAAATTTAGTTCATAATTTTAGGAGTTACAGAAATTTACTAAACTTCCAGATTACTATAGACTATCCTATTTTTGACAGATTGTGTTTTTCACGTGTTGTTTGCTTATTTTGATGAATATATGGCTAGCATCGGGGGGTATGACCATAGAGAAGTTGGAATACAGTAGGTTTAACACCAATATAAATAAAGAAGGAGTTCATTACAGTACCTTATAGTGGTAGTTTGCTTTATTACACTAACGGTCTCACAAGTTAAAGTTTTGTGTGGATCAGGTGTTCGAAGAACGAGGAGTTACCGACGTGAGAAGAATAAAGAGAGGCAAGAGTTCAAGCTTGGGGATGCCCAAGGCACCCCAAGTAAATATTCCAAGGATACTCAAGCATCTAAGCTTGGGGATGCCCCGGTTGGCATCCCATCTTTCTTCTTCAACAATTATCGGTATACCTCGGTTTTTGTTTTGTTCACATGATTTTTGTCCCTTGTGTTTTCCTTTTTCTTTAAGAACCATGCTAGTATGAGACATCTCTTCATCGATTTATAGAATGATCCATGTGCTTCACTTATATCTTTTGACCCGGTTGGCATCCCATCTTTCTTCTTCAACAATTATCGGTATACCTCGGTTTTTGTTTTGTTCACATGATTTGTGTCCCTTGTGTTTTCCTTTTTCTTTAAGAACCATGCTAGTATGAGACATCTCTTCATTGATTTATAGAATGATCCATGTGCTTCACTTATATCTTTTGAGTATGACCTTATAGAATGCTCTTTGCGCTTCACTTAAATCTTTTGAGTATGGTTTTATAAAATGCTTCTTGTGCTTCACTTATATATTTTGAGCTTGGATATTGGTTAGGTTATATTAATTATAGAATTCTCCATGAACTTCACTTATATCTTTTGGAGTATGAATAATACTATCATCTAAAGCGGGTTTGGAAGAGTGTCAACTTTAGGAACTAGTGATCCCGCTATTCTGAATGAGAAGAATTTTGCTTATGTGGAAAGTAGAAAAATTTCTATGCTTGTAGATCATGAAAAGAATGATTTATGTGATGGTTATATTGTTGAATTCATTCATGATGCTACTGAAAATTATTATGAGGTAGGAATATATGCTTGTAGGAGTTGCAATAATATCAAGTTTCCTCTCTATGTGCTTAAAGTTTTGAAATTATACTTGTTTTGCCTTCCTATGCTAGTTGATTCTTGTTCCTATAAATTATGTGTTCACAAAATCCCTAGGCATAGGAAGTTTGTTAGATTCAAATGTGCTACTCATATTCTTCATGCTGCTCTCTTTATGTTTCAATTCTTATGTTTTATGTGAGCATCATTGAAATCATCATGCCCAGCTAAAAGGCATTAAAGAAAAGCGCTTGTTGGGAGACAACCCAATATTTACCCCTAATGTTTGTGTGTGTTTACATCATTAAGCTACTGTAGTAATCATGTTTTATAGCTTTTGTTTCAATAAAGTGCCAAGTAAGATCTTTGGGAACACTTGGGTGAAAGTTAATGTGATCTTGCTGTAAAAAACAGAAACTTTGCACTCATGAGATTAGCTACCATTTTTTTACAGAAAAGTGCTTTTGAGTTGATTATTTTTGCAGAAGATTAATAGACAAATTCCTCACGTCCGCCAGTTTATTTCATAATTTTTGGAGTAGCAGAAGTATGGTTTATGTTCAGATCATTACAGACTGTTCTGTTTCTGACACATTCTGTTTTCATTGCATAGTTTGCTTGTTTTCTAGTTTCTATGGCTTATATTTCTCAATATAAATTGTAGAAATGATATGGTACAGTAGACATTGTGTGGGAACAATTATGAACCTTGTCTTAGACAGTACCAAAGAGAATGGTTTACTCTTTATCATACTAACCTATATCACGAAGTTTTGTTAAGTTTTGTGTGATTGAAGTTTTCAAGCTTTGGGTGAGATACCGATATGAGAAGAATAAGGAGTGGAAAGACCCTAAGCTTGGGGATGCCCAAGGCACCCAAGGTAATACTCAAGGAAGACTCAAGCGCCTAAGCTTGGGGATGCCCCGGAACCCTCTTTCGTATTCAAAACTATCGGTATACCTTACTCGAAGCTATATTTTTATTCGTCACATGATATGTGTTTTGCTTGGAGCGTGTTTCCAATTTTACTTGATGTTTAAATAAAATCATTGGATCTGAATTATTGAATGAAAAATAATCTTCCCATGGCTAGTTAATTATTTGACTACTCAGTTATCTTCACTTGTATCTTTTTGGAGTAGTTTGTCAATAACTCACGTGCTTCACGTATATCCTATGAGTAAAAGATTGAATGAATTGAATTTCATAAATCTGAATTTATATATGTTTCATATGCTTATATTATGGGGAGTAATGGCTTCACACATAATAAGTATAGGTAGTAAACTCATTGAAAGTTAGCAAACGTAGAATTAGTCACTTGAACAATTCATGAAAGCATATTGAAGGAAGAGAGATTTCACATATAAATATACTATCTTGGACATCTTTTGTAATTGTGAGCCCTCATTAAAATATGACATGCTAAAAGGTTGATGTCGGACAAGGAAGACAACGTAATGGGTTATGTTTTCTTATATCCGAAATAAAGTATATTGTCTTGGATCATCCAACAAGTTGAGCTTGCTTTCCCCCCTCATGCTAGCCAAATTCTTTGCACCAAGTAGAGATACTACTTGTGCTTCCAAACATTCCGTAAACCAGTTTTGACATGAGAGTCCACCATACCTACTTATGGATTGAGTAAGATCCTTCAAGTAAGTTGTCATCGGTGCATGCAATAAAAATTGCCCTCTAAATATGTATGATCTATTAATGTGGAGAAAATAAGCTTTATACGATCTTGTGATGTGGAAGAAATAAAAGTGACGAACTTCATAATAAAGGTCCATATCACAAATGGCAATATAAAGTGACGTTCTTTTGCATTAAGATTTTGTGCATCCAACCATAAAAGCGCATGACAACCTCTGCTTCCCTCTGCGAAGGGCCTATCTTTTACTTTTATTCTTCTCCCTTATGCAAGAGTCATGGTGATCTTCACCTTTCCTTTTTACATTTTATCCTTTGGCAACCACATTGTGTTGGAAAGATCCTGATATATATATATCTAATTTGATGTAAAGTTATCATGAACTATTATTGTTGACATTAACCTTGAGGTAAAAGGTTGGGCGGCGAATCTATAAGCCCCTATCTTTCTCTATGTCCGATTAAAACTTTGAACCCATAAATATCACATGAGTGTTAGCAATTGTGAAAGATTAAATGATAGTTGAGTATGTGGAGTTTGCTGAACCAAAGCTCTGACATAGAGCCTTCCTGAAAATAAGATGAATTGCAATTGTTTGATGACTAAGAGCACTGTTTGTTAGTTTTCAAGAAAGTTTATGATCAATACTTTAACATGTGAATGGCTTGTTACTTGATCATGAAAATTTTTATATGATGAGCTACTGTTATGACATATATTGATGTTAGAAAAAGTGAGTGAAATTATCATTGATCAAACTTGTGCACTTACTAGCATTCACACTTCATAAATTATTTCTTTTATCATTTACCTACTCGATGACGAGCAGGAATTAAGCTTGGGGATGATGATACGTCTCCAACATATCTATAATTTACGAAGTATTCATGCTATTATATTATCAACCTCAGATGTTTTATATGCATTTATATGCTACTTTATATGATTTTTGGGACTAACCTGTTAACCTAGAGCCCAGTGCCAGTTTCTGTTTTCTCCTTGTTTTTGACTTTTGCAGAAAAGGAATACCAAACGGAGTCCAATTGACGTGCCAATTTTTGATGATTTTTTATGGACCAAAAGAAGACCACGGAGCATCGGAGTTGGGCCGAAGAGTCCCGGCTGCCCACGAGGGTGGGGCGCGCCAACCCCAGGCGCGTGGGCCTGCCTCGTGGACAGCTCGGGCACCTCCTTGACGTGAGACCGACGCCAAAAATTCCTATAAATACGTAAACCTCGGAAAATTAACCTAGATCATAAGTTCCGCCTACCGCAAGCCTCCTCAGAGCCACGAAAAATCAATCTAGGCCCTCTCCCAAGACCACGAGGGGGGGGGCCATCATCACCGATGGCCATGGAGGAGTATCCCAGAGAGGCCATCATCACCATGAAGGCCAAGGACCAGAGCGAGATACTTTCCCCATCTAGGGGGGAAGCCATGGAGTAGGAAGCACAAGGGGGAGTACCTCTCCTCCTCTCTCTTGGTGGCACCGGAGTGCCATTGAGAGGGGAATCATCGCCGCGGTGATCGTCTTCATCAACATCACCACCATCAGCACCATCCTCACCTCTTTTACGTGGTCCACTCTCCCGCAGTACGCTGTAATCCCTACTTGAACATGGTGCTTTATGCCACATATTATGATCCAATGATCTGTTTCCATCCTATGATGTTTTGAGTAGATATCCTTTGTCTTTGGGTTGATTGATAATCTAGATTGGTATGAGTTGTATGTTTTATTTTGGTGCTGTCCTATGGTGCCCTCCGTGTCGCGCAAGCGTGAGGGATTCCCGCTGTAGGGTGTTGCAATATGTTTATGATTTGCTTATAGTGGGTTGCGTGAGTGACTGAAACACAAACCCGAGTAAGGGGATTGTTGCGTATGGGAATAAAGAGGACTTGATGCTTTAATGCTATGGTTGGGTTTTACCTTAATGATCTTTAGTAGTTGCGGATGCTTGCTAGAGTTCCAATCATAAGTGCATATGATCCAAGTAGAGAAAGTATGTTAGCTTATATCTCTCCCTCATATGAAATTGCAATGCCGACTATCGGTCTTGTTAACAATTACCTAGGACAATTCCTCACACCGATCCACCATTATTCCACACTCGCTATTTATAATATTTAGTTATATATTCTATCTTTATGATAACCGCACCTACTTTTATATTTTAGCTCTCCAAAGTTGTCCTTTTCATACCCACAACGTAGTTTTATTTCTCGTTTCTAGTTGGAAGCAAACGTTCGGTGCATGTAGAGTCGTATCAGTGACAGATAGGTCTTGAGAGAATATTGATCTTACCTTTAGCTCCTTGTGGGTTCGACACTCCATACTTATCGCTTCCACCTTTGGAAATTGCTACGATGATTCCCTGCACTTGGGGATTATCAGTAATCACACCACCTTTGCTAAAAACAGGGAAGCACAACTGGTTCCGCGCTCAATCAGAGGACGACAAAAGACTGATGATCATTCGTACACATGAGCCGGAAAAGTTATATTGCAAAAACCCCACTGTGTACAAGCACCGTGAAATACGTGAGTATCCGGACAGTGGCTATTACGTCTATTTGCAGGATACCAGCTTGTTGGGGCCTTCAGGATTTTTGAGTTGGAGGCGGGTAAACAGCCTTGGTTCACACTCTCGATTTCTCGGATTCAATTATCCGATTAACCAGGAGATCACCGTTGGTAAGGACCTTGATGGTAGAGAGGCTCTTTTTGCTATGGAAAACTATGTCTACACGGCGAGCCCTAGGACTTCGGGAGCAAACTCCCCTGATTGTCGATACAGCCTGCAGCCAAAAGAAGGTGAGAATGACAAAGGCATCTGGATTTACTTTGATCCTTGGATGTCTCAAGCCCGACAAGCAATGATGTGGTTCAAGCCTTCAGGTTGATAGGTAACTGGGTATTGCATCGAAAGGGTGGAGTTGGTGTCTCCGGATCACTGGTCGCTGAAGCGGGGCTGCAAATTATGATGGTGTTTGATCATCCCTCTTTGAATGCCTTGTTGTCTTTGCTGCTTGTTCTGTATGGGTAGTTCTCTCTTTTGTTATGCATATTCCTTGTCATTTGGTCATCCTCGTCTATGTCACTCTTACTATGTAATAGTTGCCTCTATTTAGAATGTCATTCTCGTCTGGATCACGCGAGTCTGAGCGCTGCAGATGGCTGCGTTTTGGTGGTGTAGCAAGACTTATTATGAACTATCATGTCTTGCTGTTTATGTCATTAGTAGTCACTAGTCAGTGTTTGAATCTTGTATATATCGTTGTTTTGAGCTCTTTATTGTCTCGAACTACTGGTTGGCTAAATGAGGGCATCACCATTCTCCAGTGTTCAGAGTATATCTCCTTTTTTTCAAGTTATAACTTGAGCTCAGTGTCTTTTTGATGATGTACACTTGTTTGGGCCAATGAGGTGTCGTTGAATATGGGCCGAGTCAGCGCAATGCCAAACGGGTCTATTATGACTCTCAGGCTGGGCTCTCAAAAGATCCGAAAAAAGGCCGGGCTCTCAAAAAAAGAAAGAATAAGGACTCTTAGGCCGACATATGGGCGCCACCGGTGTTTTCGTGCGCTTGTGCACAGAGAGCATATTGGCGCGTGTTCGAAATTCATGCTACCTTTTCATCCCCAATCTCCCGCCCCTCCCCCACCACAGGAATCTTGATTCCTACTCCACTTACTCCAAATCCCCTCCAGACTCTCGTACTCAAGTGCACTATCATGTCACGATCCAACGTGGATCTCCGAAATGGAGATCCCGAGGTCCGCCCCGCCTTGGGCGCGCATCTTGTCGCTCAACAAAGGCCATGGCGGCGGTTGATGACCAGTTTGCTGGCAAAGTGCTGATGGTAACCATCAATAATGACCGGCCTCCCGTCTCGCCGGACGACCTTGTCAATGCTCTTGGCATTGCGCATGACATCCAAATAAGTGACTTGCTCATCGAAGTCTGTCCGCCACCGACTAATTTCTTCGTCAGGTTCCAGACAACTTTCAACTGCAGTCGTGTGTTCGAATCTTCCCTGATTTTGTTCTGTGATGCGCGCTGGTGAGCTTTGATCGGTGGCACCCAGGATGGGGCATGGTGCCCTCTGAGCTTGAGTTTTTAACAAAGCTTACCTTCCACGGCATGCCTCGACGTGCTTGGAACAGCGAGTCCATGAATGAGCTTATCAACGACCTTGGAGGTGAGCATGTAAGTATGTTTGTTCCTCCAGACAGCTGGGCTCTGACGGTTATGGCATGGATGAAGAAGCCGTTGATTGGTGTTGAGATACCGGAGCAGGAACCGGGGTTGTACTATTCGTCGTCACCAAGGCCGCCGCGGACCACGTTAGGGATGTACCTGTATTGAGTGTTCGTGCATGTCGAAGAAGTGGTCAATCCATCAATCAAAGTCCTGCAACCGCCGCTGGTGCCAGGGTCCGTCGATGACACCATTATAGGAGTCAACGTCAGACTTTGCCCGTGTTGCTCAGAACGATGGATGGCACAGGGCCTACTCCATCGCGCGGCGGAGGCCACTGCTTCTTCGGGAGAAGAGGCAGGGCTGGCTGCCTGGATGTGCTATAATTTGAGGTAACAACTGAATCTTGTCAGAGACTAGTTAAATCCGAGCTATTGGTGTGAAGCGCTGATGTGCCAGTACATTTGATTGTGGCCTGTTCTATTTTTGTACCTGAATTTTTTTTAGAAAGGGTTGTACGTCAACTAAATGTGCTAGCAAAACTTATTGTGTTGTCTGTCTGTATTCTTTGCATAGCATTCAAGATATTTCCCTGTCATTGATAAAGACGATGAACCCTTATGTACGAGTTCGTTGGTTTCAACATAGCGCTACCCGTAGCGATCCACTGCTTCCACCCTGCTTGTGCTGCCTGCATGAAATTTTTGTATGCAAGTTCAGTGTGCTATGATGTTCTATATGATTGTGTCAACTATATAAGTTTTTACTGAACACCAGCAATGCATATGGCTGAAAGATGTATTCATGGTACCTGAATGGATTCACGCTATGCAAGAAGAGCTTCAAAAATTTAAGCTAAAAAATGTTTGGGAGCTAGTCAAACGTCCTGACCCTCGCAAGCACAATATTATAGGCACTAAATGGATCTATCGCAACAAACAAGATGAAGATGGTCAAGTTGTCAGAAACAAGGCTCGTCTCATTGCCCAAGGTTATACACAAGTGGAAGGAATTGACTTCGATGAAACCTTTGCTCCTGTGGCTAGGCTTGAATCCATTCCCATATTGCTAGCCTATGCTAACCACAACAACATCCTTCTGTATCAAATGGATGTGAAGAGTGCCTTCCTCAACGGCAAAATTGAAGAAGAAGTGTATGTAGCTCAACCACGTGGTTTTGAAGATCCTAAAGCGTCCTGATATGGTCAACAAACTCAACAAGGCACTGTATGGCCTCAAACAAGCACCTCGCGCTTGGTATGACACACTCAAAGACTTCCTGAAGATCAAAGGCTTCAAACCTGGTTCTCTTGATCCCACTCTCTTCATGAAGACATATGATGGATAATTGTTTGTTTGCCAAATCTATGTGGACGACATTATCTTCGGCTGCACTGATAAGAGATACAGGGATGAGTATAGGCATATGATGCAAGAGCAATACCAGATGTCCATGATGGGCGAGCTGAAATTCTTTCTTGGTCTTCAAATCCATCAACAGAGAAATGGCATCTTCATATCACAAGGAAAATACCTCAAAGATTTCCTGAAGAAGTTTGGAATGCAAGACTGCAAAGGGTACACGACACCAATGCCAACCAAAGGCCAATTGGGCCCCGACGACAATGGTAAAGAGTTCGATCAAAAGGTATACCGCTCCATGATTGGTTCTTTATTGTACTTATGTGCATCTAGGCCAGATATAATGCTTAGCATTTGCATGTGTGCCCGATTCCAAGCGGCACCAAAGGGATCGCATCACCTCGCGGTGAAGCGAATACTTCGATATTTGGCTCACACCCCGATGCTAGGATTATGGTATCCAAAGGGCTTAGACTTTGATATAGTTGGATTCTCAGATGCTGATTATGCTAGTGACAAGGTTGATCGCAAGTCCACATTAGGCACATGTCACTTTCTTGGATGATCTCTTGTCTCTTGGTCTTCAAAGAAGCAGAACTGTGTGTCACTCTCCACTACTGAATCCGAATACATTGCTGCTGGATCCTGCTGCGCTTAGCTTCTCTGGATGAAGCAAACCCTCAAGGACTATGGCATCAACATGAAGAATGTGCCCCTCTACTGCGACAATGAAAAACCATCAAAATTGCTCACAATCCAGTTCAGCACTCAAAGACAAAGCACATCCAGATCCTTCAACAGTTTCGTAGAGATCATGTGTTGAAGGAAGACATTGATATCATTCACGTCAACACTGAAGAGCAATTGGCAGATATCTTCACGAAGCCCTTGGATGAGAAAAGGTTTTGCAAGCTGTGGTGTGAGCTAAATATCTTAGAATCCTTGAATGTCCTGTGAATGGAGACACATCCTAACGCTTATGCATATGGATAACTTAGGTGCGCAACACACGAAGTAACGTATGTCTTCAATTCATGAAGACATACCCTTCGAGTGTGAATACATTAATGTGGAATTTGACTTCGGAGTGCCGCGATAATTATGCACCGTGTCTGGGTCTAATACTTCCTATAGGGTGGGTAACGCCAACACCAACCTTTCTTGAAGATTTTCGTTTGGTGTCATGTTGCATTATCTTAAAAGTTGGTTTGTCTTCAACATTGCCTTGTCTTCATGTGTGTATATATATAGGGGTGGGTCTATTATGATAACACCCATAAGAGTCTAATTCTGCTAACAATGTGCTTATTCTGCTAACACTCTCTCTCTCTCTCTCTCTCTCTCTCTCTCTCTCTCTCTCTCGGTTTAAGAGCGGTTTCAAAAATGGTGCGGCGGATGACGAGTGGCAGCGAGCGTATTTTTGTGATTTTTTCTAAACCGCTCATCGGAATAATGCAAATAATACGCCATTGGAAAGATATCATCGAGGCGCATCTATCTAATATATATTATTTTCTCTAATTAGTTACGGTTTAAGAGCAGTTTTAAATTTACTAAATAGCGGAATTACGTTTTTTGAATTTTTGCAATTTTTGGTGCTGTTTTCGCTCTAGTTTTTTAACCGCTTGTCGAAACGAGACGTGCAATACGTCGTTGAAAAGCTATGGACAAGGCGCAACTTTCATATGTAGAAATGATTTTGCGATTCCTTACATTTTTAAGTTAATTTTGAAAATCGTGCGGTGGACGACAAGTGGAAGCGGCCGTTTTTCACGAAAATTTTACAAACTGGTCGTCGAAATTATTCAAATGATATGCCCTTGGAAAGATATCGACGAGACGCAACTTTTTCATGTAGAACACTCTCTCTAATTCCTTGCGGTTTAAGAGCAGTTTTAAATTTACCGAAATGCGGACACTCGGTTTTTCGCGACACCCAAATCGACGTGGGTAATTCATCCGACTGAAAACCGCACTGCATCGGACGAAAAACCGCACTGCATCAGACGTGTTAGAGAACTGCATAGTTTATTTTATTCAAACGTAATTTTTTCAAGGACGAGAAAGTAGAGTGCACTTCACATCGGGTGTAAATGAAACACAACACTATCAAGAAGTGAACCGCATTACTTTTTTTGCTTTCGTAACAATTTTTTTGCACTTACGGGATGAACAACATCATACGGCCGACCGCACTGCTTCAGAATGAAAACCGCACTGCATCGGATGGGCAAGCGAGCTGCATAATTTCTTTTGTCGGACGTTATTTTTCTCATACGAGTTTTTGTTTGTTTTTTAACTTTTTTATGTACGAGAGTGGACCGCAGAGACTAGGGCAAGTGAACCACATCATATATCGAAGTGAACCGCTTTACTTTTTTGTTGATTCGCTAAAATTTTCACATTTTTCATGCTAGGCGCAAGTGAACAGCATCACCCTCAAAAGTGAACGACATTCGAAGACCGAAGGCACTGCACGTGTTGATGTAGTCGATTAAATTCTGAGACACACGAAAACATTTTTGCGAGACTCTATTTTTAGCGATACT
This sequence comes from Aegilops bicornis, assembly GCA_021605145.1. Lineage (NCBI taxonomy): Eukaryota > Viridiplantae > Streptophyta > Magnoliopsida > Poales > Poaceae > Aegilops > Aegilops bicornis. The sequence goes on from CM038671.1 coordinate 371,409,464, forward strand.
CAAATTGACGAGTGAGCTTCATACAACATAAAATCACACTGCTTCAGACGAAAAACCGCACTGCATACAAGGGTCAAGCGAACTGCATGGATTCTTCTATCTTTTTTATAAAAAAATTATGAATGAGTGGACCGCATAGAGGACGGCAAGTGAACCCCAACACTCTTGAAAGTGATCCACAACACTCTTGAGAGCGAACCTCATTACTTTATTTTAATAGTTTAAATTTCTTTCAACAAACACAACATAAATTTTTTAAATACATTTTTCCAAGTGAAGTGTACTTCAAAGTCCTTCGGAGTGGACTTTTTAAAAGACCGGAGTGCACTGCATTTTTCTTTTTCCTTTTTCTCTATAGAGTTTGGTTTTCCGCGTAGTGCACTGCATATATATTTTTTGGGTTAATAATGACTACTGTTCACTTAGATTTTTTTAAAGAAGACAAATTGTGGACTGCAGCTTGTTTTCTAAATTGATTCAATTCACTACGAGGTGGCTCTGGCCATTGCATTTCTGTCCATCGTTGGGCTTTTCTCGCTGGCCTTTGTACCACCTACATACCAACTAAGTGGACGGGCGTCAAAGAAAGAAGAGAGAGACTGATGTGCAAGCACACATAGCCGCATCGCACATAGGCAGTCTATGAGCTGCATGGGCTTGAAATATGGACTGCGACAGAGGAGGCAGAATAGCGTTGACCCAGGGTAGCCTCATCGCCGTGTTGGTTAGTGCGAGCCAGACACAAACGTCCGACGAACCACACTGGGAATTAATCAAACTGCATTAGAGATTTTATACTGCACTAAATTCACCAAAATCAACAGCAAAATCGAGTCATCGGCACTGCAATGGAATCACTACATGCCCAAAGGGCACTGCACACGCAGCACCGACGGACAGAACTGGCTCACACTGCGCACCGCACATCGCGTGCCCAAGTACTGCATCCCATGCCGCCGGAGTAGGCCGCCGTTCTTCCGACCCCAAGGACTGCACTGCATTGCTCGCAGTAAAGGCGAGAAGAGAGGAGGACTGTCGCGAGGGATGCATGGGCATTCCATTGCAATGCCGATGATTCGTGCTGGTGGGAGGAGAGGGGATCCTCGCCAGCGGGCCGTGAGCTTGCCCCCGCTGAAGATGAGGGCAGCAACAAACTCCGGCCGAGTGGAGCTATGGCCGTTGGAGTGCTGCCAGCTCGTCTTCGACGGCGACCGGGGAAGAGGAGAGGGGGGCTATGGCTGAGCGGGGGAGATGAGCAGAGGCAGGATCTGGCACGTAGGTCGACGACAGCTCCCTGCCGGGATCGATGGATCCGACGCTAGCTCGAGAAGGCGGGGGAGGAAGTTGTTTCGCCGGGGCGGGGCACGGTGGAATTCGTCGGGCCTCTAGAAGGCAATTTGGACATGTGGTGTGTGTAGCAGACGAGGCGGTGGGGAAGCTGACATCTTGGTGGTGCAATTTGGGGTGGGGAGTGGCGGCCTTGAGTCTGCAGGTTAGAGGCGGCGTGTGTGGGTCGAGGGCTGCAGGGAGGATGTAGCATGGGATCGACTCCGTCTTCTTGTGCAGGATAGAACCGCCGTCGACGAAAGTGTCAGTCTTGGGGAGATGTGGTGCGGTGGGGGTGTCTTGTGAGGGCAAGGTGTGGGGAGGAGGGGCCAGGCGGCAAGGTGCGCTGAAGATGGGCAGCTCTCCAGCCACCGCGGGGGAGGGAGTTGGCCGGGCGCTGGGGTGGCGCCAGCAGTGGAAGGTGGAGGGGAGGTGGGAGTAAGTGCGGGGAGGAAGGAGGTGGGAGGGAGGGGGTTGGTAACGGGAAGCACCGTGTTGGTTAGTGCGAGCCAGACACAAACGTCCGACGAACCACACTGGGAATTAATCAAACTGCATTAGAGATTTTATACTGCACTAAATTCACCAAAATCAACAGCAAAATCGAGTCATCGGCACTGCAATGGAATCACTACATGCCCAAAGGGCACTGCACACGCAACACCGACGGACAGAACTGGCTCACACTGCGCACCGCACATCGCGTGCCTGGCATCGCATCCCATGCCGGAGTAGGCCACCGTTCTTCCGACCCCAAGGACTGCACTGCATTGCTCGCAGTAAAGGCGAGAAGAGAGGAGGACTGTCGCGAGGGACACATGGGGATTCCATTGAAGTGCCGATGATTCGTGCTGGTGGGAGGAGAGGGGATCCTCGCCAGCGGGCCGTGAGCTTGCCCCCGCTGAAGATGAGGGCTGCAACAAACTCCGGCCGAGTGGAGCCGTGGCCGTGGGAGTGCTGCCAGCTCGTCTTCGGCGGCGACCGGAGAAGAGGAGAGGGGGGCTGTGGCTGAGCGGGGGAGATGAGCAGAGGCAGGATCTGGCACGTAGGTCGACGACAGCTCCCTGCCGGGATCGATGGATCCGACGCTAGCTCGAGAAGGCGGGGGAGGAAGTTGTTTCGCCGGGGCGGGGCACGGTGGAATTCGTCGGGCCTCTGGAAGACGGACAGGTGGTGTGTGTGGACAGGCAGGGTGGGGCGGCGGCCGGTGCACTGGGGTGGGGTGGAGGCGGCGCGCGACAGGAGCGAGGTCGGGCGACGCGCGGCTGGTACGGGTTGGGGCAGCGTGTGGGCGGGTCGGGGCTGCACGGGAGGATGGCAACGCACCGGATCCAGCTCCGTGCTGCGCGGGATGGGGGCCGCCGTCGACCGAAGGTGTCCGGTGCCGGGGAGATGTGGTGCGGTGGGGGTGTGCGCAGGGGCAAGGTGTGGGGAGGGAGGACGGGGCGCCGGCAAGGTGCGCTGAAGATGGGCAGCTCGCCAGCCACCGCGGGGGAGGGAGTTGGCCGGGCGCTGGGGTGGCGCCAGCAGTGGAAGGTGGAGGGGAGGTGGGAGTAAGTGCGGGGAGGAAGGAGGTGGGAGGGAGGGGGGTTGGTAACGGGAAGCACCGTGTTGGTTAGTGCGAGCCAGACACAAACGTCCGACGAACCACACTGGGAATTAATCAAACTGCATTAGAGATTTTATATCGCACTAAATTCACCAAAATCAACAAAGAAAATCGAGTCATCGGCACTGCAATGGAATCACTACATGCCCAAAGGGCACTGCACACGCAGCACCGACGGACAGAACTGGCTCACACTGCGCACCGCACATCGCGTGCCCAAGTACTACATCCCATGCCGCCGGAGTAGGCCACCGTTCTTCCGACCCCAAGGACTGCACTGCATTGCTCGCAGTAAAGGCGAGAAGAGAGGAGGACTGTCGCGAGGGACGCATGGGGATTCCATTGAAATGCCGATGATTCGTGCTGGTGGGAGGAGAGGGGATCCTCGCCAGCGGGCCGTGAGCTTGCCCCCGCTGAAGATGAGGGCTGCAACAAACTCCGGCCGAGTGGAGCCGTGGCCGTGGAGTGCCGCCACTGCCTTCGGGCGACCGGAGAAGAGGAGAGGGGGCTGTGGCTGAGCGGGGAGATGAGCGAGGCGGATCTCGCACGAGGGTCGACGACTCCCGCCGGATCGATGGATCCGACGCTAGCTCGAGAAGGCGGGGGAGGAAGTTGTTTCGCTGGGGCGGGGCATGGTGGAATTCATCGGGCCTCTGGAAGACGGCGGACGGTGGTGGCCTGTGCCGAGGCGTGGGAAGTGACCTTGGGTGGTCTTGTGGTGGGGTGGGGTGGGGCGGCGCCTGACAGGGAGGCGAGTCGGCGAGGTGCCTTGGTAGTCTGGTTAGAGGCGGCGTGTGGGCGGTCGGCTGCAGGAGGATGGCAACGCACGGATCCGTGGCCGTCTTCTGTGGGATGGGGAGCGTCGGCAAGAAGGGGTCCGGTCTTAGGGGAGATGTGGTGATGGGGGGGGTGTCTTGTGAGGGCAAGGTGTGGGGAGGGAGAGCAGGCGGCAAACAGGTCTGTGAAGATGGGCGACTTCGCCACCATGAGGAGGGAGTTGGCAGACCACAGGATGGCGCCAGTGATGGAAGGTGGAGGGGAGGTGGGAGTAAGTGCGGGGAGGAAGAAGGTGGGAGGGAGGGGGTTGGTCACAGGAAGTGAGGGGTGGTTTCATGGGGTTGGTTGACTTTTTCTTTTTTCCCGTCTGTTCGGGTCTGGTAGGCGCGACAGGAGTGAAGGTGTTAGCAGAATGAGCACATTGTTACCAGAATAAGACTCTTAAGGGTGCTATCATAATAGACCCACCATATATATATATATGATAGTTCTATTCTAATAACACCCCTTAAGACTTTATTCTGCTAACAAAAAAAAGCTTATTCTGCTAACACCTCTGTCCCGCCCCAACCACCACCCACCCATCGATCCCATCCAAATCCCCACCCCACCACCTCCTCGGTTCCTCCCCACTCGCCGGCTACCACTATCCCCCTCCCCACGGCGCCCGGCTGACCACCACCTCTCGATGCGCCGCCCGACCACCGCCTGCCACCGCGCCGCCAACAACCACCTTTCACTGAGCTGCCCGTGGGACATGACGGCGCGGCCACTGCCCACCGCCGGCACCACCACCTCCCACCCCGCCGCCCAGCCATGGGGGCGCCGCCACAGTGAATCCGGCCGTCTCCATGGTTCTTGCGTCACATCCAGTTGACGGCAGCAAGGTCCGCCGCCCCGCTCGCTGCCCGGACGACTTTCGCCGCCTCGCCCTGTCCTGCCACGACCGGAGATGGCGCCGTGTTCCCATCTTCCTCCCTGCACCATCTGTGGTACTCGGGCGCCGCTCCCCTCCGTGCAGCTCGGTTGTGGCCCCCGTGCAGCTCGTTTGCGGCCGTCTCTCCTTCCCCCTCACCCACGCCGCTTGGCAGCGATGAGCGGCGGTGGAGGAGTGTGCTCATGGCGGGGAGAAGGTTCGGGCGCGCGGGGCTCGTCCCACTTGGGGGAGAGCAGGACCTCTGTCTCCTCTCCCTCTGGTCACCGCCATGGCCAAATTCCCCTACCGGCGCGCCATCGCACTGCACGTGCTCATCGTCCGCACTACACGGGTTGAGGTGGTGCTCCTCCTTTCGTTGAGATCCAGTGACCTCTCCCTCTCCTCTCCGGCGCCCCCTCTCCATGTCGTGGGCCCCTCTACAATCGACAGTAGGGGATCTGCCCGGCAAGCACCTTCCAAGCCCCGCGGTTGGCCCGGACGACCCTCACCGCGGCGGCGAGCATGTTGGGCCCAAACGGTGTAACACACGCGGCCACTACTGCTCTGACCACCTCTGTAGTTCTCGTACCCCTCCTATGTTCGACTTCCTCTGCCATGGACCGAGATCTGCAACGACTGCCCGACCAGCTACCTTTTGTCCCCGCCTTCCTCTCCCCCGATGGCCACGACTAGCCTCCATCTTCGTCCATTGCTTTGCAGTTTATACATGGTTGCCGTGCAGTTGACGCCTCTGCACTGACTCACCTAGGCTGCTCCACCTGCACCAGCTTGACCTCCTCCTTCGACAAGACAACACAGTTCGCTCGACATCTGCTCATGGTTCGGTGCGGGTTAGCTGTAGTGCGAAGAGCCACAGAGTGCATTTTTTTGGATTTTGACTTTCAGCAAGGCCGCCGCCGCCCCTGACCACCTTCATCCTCTGTCGTAAAATGAGATCCAGGATGAGCAGTAGCTCACCGCGGCTTGGAGTTCACTTTTTGCGTTTTTCATTTTTTTGCTGTTGATCTAGTGGATTCGGTGTAGTGAATTTTCTAATGATGTTTGATTCCTTTGTGCAGTTTGCCGGATGATGTGTGCCTTGCACTGCTTTTCCCACATGAGTCCCCCACTATTTCACTTCCTCCGCCATGGAGTACTACCTACAAAAAGCCAGGACGGCACGTTCGAAGCTTTCCGGCGGTGCGACGTGCAGTTCACTCGCTTGAGCAAGCGGTTTGGCAGGCACACTATGTGCAGTGCCTTGGCATGGTCTTGCAGTGCGGGCATGTATGTTCGTGATGTGTGCCGTGTTTCTTGCAGTGGCAGAGCACCCATGGCGTCTCGCGGTCCGAAGGCTTCGGCGTGCAGTGCATCTCATATTGTGCGTCAGTCCGTTTCAGTCCAAAAGGGAAACTGGAAAAGTTTGCTGTTTCGCTCTTGTTTGTGACAAGAATTTGGTGCTTCACTTCTCTTAATAAAACCACAAGTGGTATTCTTTCTTTTTCGATGCGGTTCACTTGTACTATACATTGGTTCACTTTTGTATATGCGAGAAAAAGGAAGCATCATGTGCATCCAGTTTGTTTTGTACTCCATCCGTTCCGAAATACTTGTCGGAGAAATGGATGTATCTAGACGTATTTTAGTTCTAGATACATCCATTTTTATGCATTTCTCCGACAAGTATTTCCGGACGGAGGGAGTATCTTCCTGCAATGCGGTGTGTGTATGTCTGCTGTACACCCCATCAGTCATGTGTTTTTTTAGAAGAAAATTTGTATTGTCGCATGTGCCGTTTCACTTGTTTTCTGTATGCTTGCAATGCGGTGTATGTATGTTTGCAATGCACTCCTTTGGTTTCCTTTGTAAAAAAATTCCCTTTGTGAAAACAATAAAAAAATCAACACAGAAGAAGTTCGTTTCTTTTTAGATAAAGTTCCCTTTGTAAAAACAATAAAAAAAATCAACACAGAAGAAGTTCGTTTCTTTTTAGATGAAGTTCCCTTTGTAAAAACAATAAAAATTCAACACAGAAGAAGTTTGTTTCTTTTTAGATGAAGTCCACTACTTTCTGCCCCGCGATTCACTTTCACCAACCGAACAAATGCAGTTCTCTAGTCTAGGCCATGCGGTTCACTAACTTTGACCATGAGGTTCACAAATAAGCGGAAGAAAGTAAACAAAAAAAGATAAAACTTATGGGGTTCACTTGCCCGTCTGATGCAGTGCGGTTTCAGTCTTAAGCAGTGCGGTTTTCTGTCCGATGCGGTTCACTCGTCGATTTTGGTGTCACGAAAAATAGTGTCCGCATTTTGGTAAATTCAAAATTGCTCTTAAATCATAAGGAATTAGAGAGTGTGTTCTACATGAAAAAGTTGCATCTCGTTGATATCTTTCCAACGGCGTATGATTTGAATCATTCCGATCAACTTTTTGTAAAAATTTCGCGAAAAACGGCCGCTACCTCTCGTCCTCAGCCGCACAATTTTCAAAATTAACTAAAAACTGTAAGGAATCTCAAAACCATTCCTACATATGAAAGTTGCGCCTTGTCCATAGCTTTCCAACGACGTATTACACGCCTCGTTTCAACAAACGGTTCAAAAACTAGAGCGAAAACAGTATCAAAATTGCAAAAAATTCAAAAAAAAAAACGTAATTCCGCGATTTAGTAAATTTGAAACTGCTCTTAGACCGTAACGAATTAGAGAAAAAATAGATATGAAAAAGATGCGCCTCGATGATATCTTTCCAATGGCGTATCATTTGCTTTATCCCGATGAGCGGTTTAGAAACAAACGCGAAAAAACGCCTCGCCGCCACTTGTTGTGCGCCGCACCATTTTCAAAACTGCTCTTAAACCGTGAAGAATCTCGGAAAGTGTTCAACATGGGGAAGTTGCGCCTAATCCATAGCTTGTCAATGGTATATTACACGTCTTGTTCTCATAAACGATTAAAAAACTAGAGCAAAAAAGGTATCAAAAAAACACCGCGCGTAGTTTTTTCCCGACACGAAGTTCACTAGTCCGTGTATTGCAGTACCCTTGCTATTGAAAGTGCAGTGCATTTGCATTAAGCGTGCAGTGCGGAAGTGTTATCAGAATAGTTATTCTGCTAATATTATCATAATAGACCGGCTGTATATATCTCTGTGTGTGTATGTGTGTGTGTGTTCTGTCCTCTACAACATTCACTTATAGCTATGTCTTTAAGTTGCCATTTTCTGCGCTAAGTGAATGTGATCGGACCTAACCCCTTCTGTGCTTATCTCTCAAATTCTCTCTTTCTCTTCATATGCATTCTATTGACACGTTTCGATTGTCTTCACTATGTCTTGTCAGCTGAAGATACAGAGACACACATTTAAAACTGCTTTTATTATCTCTATCCTTTTTTGCCTGAATACCGGAGAAGATGGAATGACCACCCGACAAACCAGGCACGCGTGGGGTCATGGCACAAGTTTCAATCAGTTGCATGCTTGCCACATGTCCTTCAAATGTGAACCACCAGGGGCAGCTGAGTAATTACACTGTGCCGACCCACCTTATAAATACTCCTCCCCTGCGGTCATTATTTCTTCTCCCCTCGCCATCTCGCTCAAACCCTACCGCCACCACTAGCTTTCGTCGTCGCTGGAGACGAAGCGCTTCGCTGCCGCGACTTCTCCGACATCATCTTCACGCCAGCCGTGGACATCTTCCCCCCGCCGCCGCCGTAGGTTTCTTCCTCCTCCATGTTAGGGCGCGGGAGATTGTACTGCTCGGCCTCCATCTTTCTCGTCTAGCAGTTCTTCGTGCGGTAAATAAGAACTCACTTTTTACTATTTAGATCCATTGAAATCTTCACATCCTACAAAGGTTGTTTTTACACTTCCAAATCTGGATCTTATCTACTCTGAATCTCATATTCTGCAATGATCTTTCACTTATGAATGCTTCACATCTAGTTTGATTCCTCACTTGTGCTTTTTTTGGATTCGTACAAATCTAGAACCAAGTTACATCTATAAGTGAACGTCTTTGCACTGTGAGGTCAATTGTCTTCAAACTGATTTATCTTCAAAATCTTCTGAGAATGCATATGACCTCTTCCCCTTCCCTCGCATCTATAATGCTGTCACGGGTACATGTTCGTGGGAGAATCCCTTGGTTCTCATTGTCTGCTTTCATTTGAAGAGTTCTTACAGCATCATATTGAATCACCTAAAGCCATTTCCTGTCTGACCAGTCGCCTGAAGCCAAACACTATTGCGAAGCCTTTCAGTCTGAACTTCAATGGCATCTGGCAAATCTACAAAGAAGGGTGGCAGGCAGCACCATGACAACACCGATTTGGACTTGCCACCAGATCTATATGTGATGTACAAGTCTGATCCTGAAGAAACCTAGGATTTAAAGATATTGGGCAGAGCAATGGTTTCAGTATCACTTTGTAACTCCTGAATATGCAAAGAAGAATGCTGTGAGGCCACCCTTGGCGGATATTGTATACAGGAAACTTCACCCAAGACCAAGGCTGAAGTCATTGCAAAAGGCTTCTTTCCTTGCATGGTCCTTAGCCCAATGCCTGACAATGCCGACCAATCCAGTCTTTGATGGTGTCGTGAGGATGAACTGTTTGAAGCCAATCTTCAGTTTGTTAAGGCTTCAGCATCTCAAAACAAGAAGGACCTTGGAATCGACTTCAACCCAGGTCCAACTGCTCCAAGGCTAGATGGCAGTCGCGAAGCTGAGCCAAATCTCATTGGCCCCTTTGAGGATTTCGATTCATACTTGGCACATTGTGCCGCTCAAAGGGCCACTGTTGAAGAAGCTGCTGTGGAAGAGGGAAATCCTGAAGTTCTAGAGCCCACGAAGCCAAAGAAAAAAGCAAAGGCTTCAAAATCTTCTACTGCACCAAAAGCTTCAATTGTGAAGCCATTGAAATCTACACCACCTGAATCAAGTGTGCAGTTTGAGGACTTGTCTTGCATCTCCAAGAAGTTCGCGAAGGCCAAGAAGACCTTAGGGCAAGCTCTTACAGCCGCACACATCTTTCGCGATGATGAAGATATTGTCGATCTATCTAGCGATGAAGACGTAGATGATGATGCCCTTGAGATGCTGATAAGGAGCAAATAGGAGGCCGAAGTCTTCAATGATCTGCCTCTGTTTGATGTTGATATTCTCAACAACTTCAATGACGAGTATGAAGGTACCTCTCTTACCCTCGATGATCTGCAACTTCCGATTGGTATCAGCTTGACATTTCAGGGCTATATTGCCAAAAAGCTTGCAATTCTTAAAAAGGTCATTGAGTAGAAGAACAAGATTGACCATGAAAAGGCCCTCTTCAAGAAGCACACGGCCTAACTCTGTGTCACTGAAGTGCAAAATTTCAAGCAAATGATGATTGATCTCAGGGCTGAATTTGCTAAGCGCCGTGATGAAGCCAAAGGCTCAAGAGAGCGCCTCAAGCACTATGCTGAAAACTACGTTCAGGCTCATAATGAAGCCTTGAAGAGGAAGGCACTTGGGCGTCCAGGCATTGACCCCAAGCTTGTAGCTAAGAAGAAGAAGAAGCCGATCTAAACTGAGACTGGAACTCAAAGGAAAAAAACAAGCATTGTCTTCCCTGCCAGCATGACTAGCTCGAAGCCAAAGGTCCCTTCTACTGCTTCTGAGCAGAAGAAGACAAACAGGCTGAAGCTGAAGCTAAGAAGTGAAAGCATCAAGAAGCATCTGATGCTGCTCCTTCTCAAAAGAGGCTGAAGAAGTCCTCTAAGGCTGCACGAAGGGGCCAAGCACAGACCGCCTCATCTGCTCCTAGTGAGCCACTGCTTGTTGAACCCATTTCAGTTCCCTTCCTGCATCCTCCAACTGTGAGCGTCGTCTGGTTGTTCATGAGCCTGCTACCATAGAGGCTCATGTGTCTGAAGAGATTCCAGCTGCTGACACCACCGCAGCTAAAGACATTTGTCTTGAAGAAAATGTTGTTGATGATGAAGTCCTTCCTCAGTTCCCCCAGATCATGCCCAAGCCGGTATCATCGCCTACTCAATCGAGTAGTGAACAAATAAGCATTGGTGGTCCCACGACGCCAATCGCACATGATGAGTTCTCGGAAGAGCAACACCCCAACTCCCTGCTGCATGAAGTCATTCCTCACACACCACCAGCTCAAGTCACTACTCCTGTGATTGATATTCCGCAAGACACCTCCGAAGACATGGAGAAGACCACTCCCTCAGCACAGGCATCGCCATCTTTCCGAAGGCTTCGCAAAGGTCCTAGGCCCACGGTCTCTATGTCGAGCATTCTTGAAGAGGATGTGCACGCCACAAGCTCAGTAGCACGTCAAGTGTTCCCTGAAGCCATCCCTTCAGTCACTGCTCAAGAGTCTGAAGCCAAAGAGGTTGAAGATATTCCGGCTGCATCAGCCGATGACAAAGAAGAAGAGTCTGAAGTTATTCCCCCTACCGTTAAAACAAGAGAGGATGAGATGTGATTGTGCCTGACCCACCAGCTGTTGAAACCACTAAAGCCCCTGCACCTGATGATGCTGCTGCCACTGCTACTGAAGCCAATGACGTTGTCATGGCTGAAGTCAATGCTTCTCCTGAAGCCACCCCTTAGTCTGAAGCCCCTGAAGCCACATAAGATCTTCAGCCATCCTCCTCGGATGTTTCTGCTGCTCCACCCGTTCCACATACAATGTCAAGGGCCTTCAATCATGAAGGTGTGCTCATCAGCATCAAGTGGCCCATTATGACGCCTCCAGTTGCTCCTGGTCCCCAGTATAACTATCATGTGGAGCAAAGGCCTCAGACGCAGAAGCCAAAGCCCAGGCTGCCAAGGCTTCCCAGTGTCGTTACCACACAAGGCTCCTTCAGTGTGCTCAACTTCAGAGAGCACAACACATTCTTTGACACGGCCAAGAATCCATATCAGAAGCCAAAGATATCTTCTGACACGTTCTGGAGCCACCAGCAGCGAAGCTATTACTCTTGCATCTTATACAACCATGGCATGATCATTCCCCACTAGCGCCTGTGCTGTGATGCCATTGCTGGACTCCCCTGCCTTGAGGAAGCTCTTGACTGCTTTCGTGAAGTTGGCTTGCTGCCATTTTTCGTCGACAAGGAGCATTGGAATGAAGAACTCTTGTTGCAATTCTATGCCACTCTCCATATATCAAGCTACAACAGGGATCCGAAGACACGGGTCCTTAAGTGGATGTCACATGATGTACATCACGAAGCCAAATATCAAGACATCATCGAGCTAACTTCCCTGCCCACTCCTAGTGATCTCTATTAGCCAGGTTGACAGTGTTCTGAACAAGAATTGCAGAGCATCTTTCAGAAGCCTGAGCCCAACATGAGTCAAATGCTCAGCATGATGAAGCCATTGCCAGTTGATGTTGAATACCCTAGGGAATTCTATGGCAATGACCTCGAGTATCTGCCCCGCACCATCTATCACATACTGAGGCATACTCTATGGCCAATTAAGGGGCATTCTCCTCACGCCAAGATTGAAGGAACTATGAAGACATTGATTTTCTACATCATCAATGGCATCAAGTTCAATACTCAAGACTTCTTCATTCGTCAGTTGGCTGCTTCAGGAATTGATTTTCTTGGCCTCAAGTTCTATGCTCCATGGGTCATGCGGCTGATTAAGCTTCACTCCACCATCAACTATCAAACTTCAGCGCGCAACCATGTTGTCTTTCTGCCTGAAGTGGATATGTCTCATGAAGCCATATATCCTGAGCAAGCCAAGGAGCCTGTTCACGAAGACAATGTTGCCTTAAAAAGCTTCACTCAACCCCTTGAAGGGATTCATTTGTCGAACCCAACCACTACTATTGTTGGTCCTCTTGTCGGTCAGCTCCGGATGCTGCGTCGTGCTAACACTGATGCAACAGCCAGCATAGTAGCCCAAAGGACTCAGAAGCGTGCTCGTGTACTTAATAATAGAGAGCTTCTAGTGTCACTTCATCAGAAACATGATAGGCATCATGACTGGATGAAGCTCCAAATGCAAAGTCTTCTTGTTCATGTCAATCGCATCCACAACCTTGCAACCAAGAACTCGTTTGTTGCTCATGAAGCCTGTCGGCGTGCCTGGAAGAGCCTCACAATGCTCTGTTATGAAGACGATCTTCAAGCAGATGGCTTCACTGAACGCTTCAAGTTTGACACCAGGCTTCCACAGTCAGCAAGTTGGCGTCAAACTCACTACAAAAAAATACACTTCCATGATGATACATGATGTAGGGTGGAACCTTAGATGCCCGATCTTTCACGAAAGGAGCGGATCCCAACGAGGAACACGAGGAACACGAAGGACACAAGGGAAACACGAGGGAAAACACGAGAGAATCACTCAAACCAACAAGATTCGATTACACATGTGCTAGATCCACGAGACATAAAGGGATATACGCTCCAAAGTCAACAAGGGACGATATAAGAGGTAACTGGTTCTTCTCCGTGAGGAGGTCTTTATGGGACCACCCAAGAGGGGGTCTTGAATCCAAGGGGGATCTTCTCCGTGGAGGGGCCGCGGTCTCTCTCAAGGAGTAGATCCGTATGGATGAGCGAGGCTCTATCTCACAAATGAGCTATCACAACGCTAACCCTAACTAGGAGGAGGAGGGGGTCTCTTTATAGTGTTAGCCCATGAAGGGGTAAGTGAGAGGGGGGATACATGGGCCCTTGGCCCGTTCACTGTGCATAGACAGGCGCCAGATGTCTGGGCTGGGGGGCGGATGTCCGGCGGCTCAAGAAGAGCCGGATGTCCAGGATGGACTTGGCTGGCTTCGGTTGCATTCTGTGATGAGGGGCCGAATTTCCGGGTGAAGGGGCCGGATGTCCGGGGCTTTGTGAGGAGCCGGATGTCCGGGCTGCGCTGGTCCTTTGCGATGCTCTCTGGATAGCCGATGCCGGATTTCCGGGTCAGGGGCTGGATGTCCGGGACATGTCCGGATGTCCAGCTGCTGTAGGAGCTGGCTCTACTTCCTTCTCCTTCCTTCGCTCCTGCGCACACTTGGCCTTGGTCCTCGGGTTGTCCATGGTCTCCTCGGGTGTACCTGAGTATGCACAAGGTCCGCGCTTGAAGTAGCATCCATGTCTTACATGCGGAAAGGGAAGATTCGGAAAGGAGCGAGTTCACCTTAGGTCCAATGGCGTATGCTTGAGGCTTGAGGTCTCAACATGTGGGCACTTGGGGCTTGAGGAGTAGTCATAGTGTACAAGGGGATGATCGTAGGATGATCCGTATCATCTCCCCTCCCTTGGGAAACATCCACCTCGGATCGTAATCCTCATCACCATGGAAACGGTTGTTGTGGACGGACTTGTAGTTGGACGAAGTGGAAGACATGGCGCAATCCAAATACTCCAAGGTGTCTCCGGAGTGGTACACATGCAAAAAGAGCAAACACGAACGACACTTGGAAATACAATGGTTAGCGCACACAAGGTGTGCATCAAGTAAGTATGGGTCCGTTCGGCAAGATTGTTTGTGGCAAAGCGCATGAAGCTTAGTAAGATGATATAGAATGATATGCAAAGCATTTATGGGAGCAAAAGCATTCATTGTGCACACAAAGGTGTTGTGAATATGATCAATGCAACCATTGTGCAAAATGATGTCATAATGGGACGGTGTGCCAAAAGCATGAACATGGTAATTGGTGCTCAATGTGACTATGTAATCATGCAATTGATGGTGGGCAATATGATCATGATGTATGAATATGCCATCAAGAAAGATCACAACAAATTTGCTTAGGAAGTGCATAAGCTCATATATCATGGATGACATGAGAATGGGTGCAACAAGACAAGCATAATGTGTGTCAATCCATGCATAGGGTGCAAACTTGTGGTGAGTATGATATGTCCATCGAGAATGACATGTGTGAGCACAGTCAAAAAATATTAAGGTGTGGGTGCAATGTGTCAAAGGAGTGTTGATGTACCAATGCTCGATGTCGTGGCATGAGGTTTGAAGGTGCATCCAATAAATCCGAGAGCTCCTCATTGTGAAGGTCCATAGAGCCAATCTTCAATGCCGGTCCTCCATCCAATAGATGTATCATGTAGACAATAAGAAGGAGACAACAATGAAAGAATGACCCATCCAATATGCGTAATTGAGAATGCCTCAAAGGGAAGAAGTACACCTTTAGGAGATTCTCGCAAATGTTGGTGTTGCACATCGTGTATGCCTTCGCATGACCAAGTTGTCGCATAACGGTACTGCCTTGTGAATCCTCTAAAATGAAAGAACTTAACAAACACTCGGAAAAACAAATGAGGTTAACGGAAGTGCAAAACCAATCATTCGTGTGGTAAGATACCAAACAAGTGTATGCATCATACTCATCATAAGGAAGGACAAGAGAGTATTGCATAGTATGGATGCATATGATGCGAGAACAACCAAATACAATAGGCTCAATCAAACAAGCATGCATCATAAGTAAGGTGCCAAAGTGATGCGGAGCATCCCAAGGTCATCCCCATGGACCTACCTAAGTCTCCCACGACACCACTTGGACCTATGACAAGAGCCTGAGCAAAGGCTATCGAAGATAAGGTGAACTCGCTCCTTTTCGAACTACCACTTTCTATACATGAGACATGGTTGCTACCTCAAGCAGAAACACTATGTGTGATCAGGCACTTGGAGGAAAGCCGCGGAACATCTACATCCAACGGGCAAGACGGCGAGGACACTAAGTGCGAAGGACAAGAAGAAGAGCTGCCACGGAAGCTACAGCCACCGGACGACCGGTCCAGACCGGACATCCGGCCCCTGAAGGTCACGCCAGCCGCAGGTACCCAGGCCAACAAATGCTACAGCCGCCGGACGTCCGCCCAGGATCAGACGCCCGACACCTCCCAGGCCCCGGACGACCGACGCCACTTCAACAGAACGAAAATAGCAGAAGTCCGAGGAAGACTGGACGACCAACGACCGAACGATCGGGCTCCAATGGATGTCCGATGCCACTTCAACAGAACGTAATTAACGGAAATTCGAGGATCCCCGGATGTCCGGACGCTCGTGAACCTCCGGACGACCATTACTTTCCGGACGTTCGACCCCTGGTTGTGTCCAGTTGCGGGCTGAGGCCCATTTACCCTTTCACTTTGCCCCTTTTTGTACTATGACTATAAATAGACCTCTCCCTCCTCCTAGCTAGGGTTAGCGTTGTGATAGATCATTTGTGAGATAGAGTCTCGCTCATCCATACTGATCTACTCCTTGAGAGAGACTGCGGCCCCTCTACGGAGAAGATCCCCCTTGGATTCAAGACCCCCTCTTGGGTGGCCCCATGAAGACCTCCTCTCGAAGAAGAACCGGTTACCCTATGTATCATCCCTCGTTGACTTTTGATCGTTTATCCGTATATGTCTCGTGGATCTAGCACATGTGTAATCGAATCCTGTTGGTTTGAGTGATTCTCTTGTGTTTTCCCTCGTGCTCTTCGTGTTCCTCGTTGGGATCCGCTCCTTTCGTGAAAGATCGGCCATCTAGGGTTCCACCCTATATCATCTTGGTATCATGAGCCAGGTTGATCACGATTTCGGAGCCTCCCCTCTTCGTTTTCTAGCTTGATTTTGTTGTGTTCTTCCCTTTAAAAAATTCCACACAAAAATAGCCCATTTTTTTGTGATTTGTTGGTGTGATGAAGTTTTGTTGGATTCAATCCATGGATTTGCTTTGCCACGAGTGGATCTAGCTTTCGCCCATCATCTCCACCATTTCCATCCGCAAAATCACTCGGATTTGACCATTTTGACCTCTCCACGACGAACCCTAGCAGTTCATCCCGTGCCCGAGATCAGGCACCGGGCGTCCGACAGCTTCCGGACGTCCGACGACCGGACGACCGTTCCACCACCGGACGTCCGACGTTTCCTGACGAAACTGGAAAAGTTCAGTTCGGCCACCACCACCTCTCCACCTCCACCTCCGCATACGCACTCCAATACCTTTCACCACTTCCGCATAGCACCACCATAGCTTTTCCGCTACCACTTTCGACACGATTTTGACATGTTTTGGTCTTTGAGAATTTGAATTGCGGTTCCCGTGTCCTATTGTGTTTCGTCTATCTAGGTACGGTTCGACATCGACACCACCACAGCTCATCTTCGCCGTGGACTCATCATCAACACCATCAACCGTTCTTGCTTACTTACCAACATCAACGGTAACCTCATCTTGGTATCATGATATCATCTTACATTCTTGCCATTGCATTGATAACCACCATAGACCATTTTTCCGTAACTTACCCATTGAGACTAGTCTTTGACTATTGCCGACAACGTGACTTGTGCACATTAGTGATCATACTTACCATAGCATACATACCATATCATCATGGTGCATATCTAGGTATCATCTCTGGTGTCACAAAGTTTTCATCGCATATACTCAATTGCTATCTTGGTTCGTGAAGCATTGCATGAGAAAAGAGCTCAAACACAAAGAGCCAAACAAGCTTTTAAGCAAAAGGGAAATATAAGCAAAGAGCTTATAAGCAAGAACCATAGCATCATACAACATTAAGATTGTCATATTCGATCATCTTGGATCACATCATTGGAATACCATACATATAGCATACTTGGGATAGTAGTATTTGCATTTTTGCTTAGAAGGTTGTGCACAAGTTCATATCTGCCTATTATGCAATCGTGCTAGTGTCTCTCTAGCGTTGTGCAACAAGAGCATTTTCGTGGATTCCACATTTTGGCTCATTCCTTGGTTGTCCGACCCCACTTCTCTATTTGCATGTGTGTTTCCGTGTACCACATCTTGCTATTGGTCTACTTGTTACATTTGCAAATTTGTGAATCTTTTCCAACATTATTGAGTCTCAGTAACAATTGCATAAAATTTTGTGCCACCATCCTAACCGAGCTCCACCATAAGCTTTTACTTGTGTAGGTGTGATAAAATGACAAGAATTGGTACCAATTGTGCTATTTCCTTGTTACACATTGGAGTGATCATTGATCCATCTTCAACATCGGTCAAGGTACATTTGGTATAAGTGCTTATCTTTCTCCCACTCACATACTTGCTTTAAATGATGGATAGGCCAAGTACTTCTACCAACCCACTCTTCCTTGAGCAAGACGATGACCCGAACAACTACATCACCAAGCTACACCTGTTTGGAACGCAACGAGCCTTGCATGAAGAGAAACTAGTAATGAGCGACCGCATCGACAACCTCGCCACCAACTTGCGACTCTCCGAGCAATGTACAAGAGACTACTTCGACAACAAGCTCGACGAACAAAAGCAAGAGAACAATGCAATAATGGACGAGATTCGTGCCTTGTTGGTCAACCGCTCTTCTACCACTTCGTCCTACTCAAGACGGAGCCGCTCGAGTCGACACTTCGACGACACCATCTCCGGCTCAAGTACCCCAACATCGAACACTGTACCATGAGCCACGCGTCAAGATCTTGAAGCAAACCGCAATCCCCTACACGACAACGACTCTCAAGAGCATCGACATCGTCAAAACCAAGCTACATTCGCGCAAGCACAAGAACGGCAATGCCAACGTCAACGAGAAGAAGACGAGCGAGCGCGACAACACCAAGATGCACAAGCACTACGTGAAGCTCAAGCACTTGAGGCGCAACGTGCCCTTCATGAGTCAAGTCGAGCCGTAGCCAACCGAGGCCGACAAGCTCATGAGCATCAAGAAGCGCTTCGTGATGAAGTTCAAGAGCGGAATTATCAATCATGTGTGCATCGTCAAGCTCTTCGTCAAGATCGACAAGTGCCTCCTCAAGCTCGACAAGAACCTCAAGTTCGCCAAGAACATGAAGACAATGGAAATCATCCAAGACAAGAGCAACATGAGGTCGACAACCCTCCTCGCCAAGAGCAACATGAGTGTGTCAATCCTCAATGACATGGGCGTCATCATCCTCGACCCCAATTGAATGAAGAACAACGCTACGGCAAGCTCAAGTAAACCATGCCAAAGTTCACCGAAAGCCATAACCCCGAAGAGTACATATCATGGGCATCGAAAGTCGACAAGATCTTTCGCTTGCACAACTATGAAGAAGAGAAGAAGATCGCGATGGCATCTCTTGAGTTTCAAGACTACATCCTCATTTGGTGGGAACAAGTCATCGAGCACTGTGAGGCAAGAGGAGAACCACCCATCACAACTTGGACGCAAATGAAGGATGTCATGAGAGCACGTTTCGTGCCAAACTACTACAACCGCGACCTCTTCAAGAAACTCCAACTACTCAAGCAAGGAACCAAGAGCGTTGAAGAATACAACAAAGAGATGGAGATTGCCATGATAAGAGCCAATGTCACAGAAGATGATGAGCAAACTATGGCACGTTTCTTGAATGGACTCAATCATCCTATCAAGAAGATCGCCGACTTCCAACCATACTCGAACCTCATCGAGCTAGTGCATCAAGCTACCAAAGCGGAACGTCAAGTGCAAGATGACTTGAAATACGCCAAGTTCTCATCCAAGTCCTACGGCTTCTCCAACAACCAAGCTTCGACGACTCCAACACCTTCTACCTCAACCAAGCCATCTACAAGCAACGAAGACAAGTCAAGTTACAAGAAAACTTCGGCAACCTCAGGTCATCCTTCTACTACAAGCAATGTCAAGCCGAGAGCTTCACCATCATCTACCCCAACCGATGAGACCATCAAGATGAGTTCCTTCAAATGCTTCACATGCGGCGGACGAGGCCACAAGTCCTTTGAGTGTACAAATTAGCGCACCATGATCCTCAACGACGACGGAACCTATGACTCTATGAGTGAAGGAGAAATGGAAACCCTTGAGCAAGTGGCCATGCACAGCCAAGTGAACAACGATGAAGATGATCAAGTCTTTTGTGATGAAGATTCGAGCCCCGCTCTCATTGTCTCCAAGGTCTTGACTCAACATCAACAAGATGAAGACCAAAGATGCCATATCTTCCACACCAAGGCCGGCATCAATGGAAGGTCCGTCAAGGTCATCATCAATGGAGGGAGTTGCCATAACCTAGCAAGTGAAGAACTATGCTCCAAGCTCCAATTGGTCAAGACGAAGCACCCGCACCCATACAAAGTTCAATGGCTAAGCGACAACGGCACTCTCCAAGTGGAGCATAGGGTACAAGTCTCCTTCAAGATCGGAGCATACGAAGGCACTTTGGAGTGTGATGTTGTTCCTATGACCGTGTGCCATCTCCTTCTTGGACGGCCATGGTAATTCGACCGAGGTGTCATCCACAACGGGCGTACAAATCACTATAGCTTCAAGATGAAAGGGAAGGAGTATGTGCTACGACCCATGTCTCCAAGCAAGTGATCACCGACAAGCAATCCACCCATCATGGAGAGAATAGTGAGAGAGCGAACCACCAAATGGAGAGTGAGTGCCACAAGCCAAAATTGAGTGCCTCCACGATGAGCGACAAGAAAAACTTAGTTCTATTTGCCACCAAACGTGAGATAAGAGAAGTGTTTGAGAACCCATCAAGTGTTATGCACTATGTCCTTTTGTGCAAGGACCAGGCACCAAAAGCTAACACCTCTCACAATCTACCTTTAGTGTTATCTTCTCTATTGCAGGAATTCGAAGATGTTTTCCCCGACGAGCTACCTCCGGGTCTACCTCCACTACGATGCATTGAGCATCGAATCGATCTCATCCCCGGAGCACCATTTCCAAACAAGACTCCATGTCGCATCAACCCCGAAGAAACCAAAGAAATACAAAGGCAAGTAAAGCATCTCATCGATCATGGACATGTGTGTGAAAGTTTGTGTCCTTGTGCCGTACCGGTCATTCTTGTGCCAAAAAGAGACCGTAGCTTTCACATGTGTTCCGATTGTAGACCTATGAATGCTATCACCGTTCGCTATAGGCACCCCTTTCCACGCCTTGATGATATGCTAGATGAACTTAGCGGTGCCACTATTTTTCCAAAATTGATCTAAAAAGTGGTTACTATCAAATACGCATACAAGAGGGTGATGAATGGAAAACCGCTTTCAAAACAAAGTTTGGTTTATATGAGTGGTTAGTTATGCCTATGGGTTTATCGGAAGCACCCGGTACTTTCATGCGTCTTACGCATTATGTGTTTCGCCCTTACATTGGTGAGTTCGTTGTGGTCTACTTCGACAATATCCTTGTTTTTAGCAAATCTCTCAAAGAGCATGTCACCCACCTTCGAACTGTGTTGCGAACTCTTTGAAAAGAGCATCTCTATGCTAACATGGACAAATGCCTTTTTGGCGTTGATAAGCTTGTTTTCTTGGGTTTTGTTGTATCTTCTAAGGGTGCTCATGTTGATGAATATAAGATCAATGCTATTAAAACTTGGCCCAAACCAACCAACTTGCAACAAGTGCGTAGTTTTCTTGGTTTAGCCGGTTTCTACCGTAGATTCGTGAAGGCTTTTAGCACAATTGCTTCACCTTTGCATGCTTTGAGTAAGAAAAATGCACTGTTTGTTTGGGGAACATCCGAAGACACCGCTTTTAATGAGCTTAAAATTTTGCTTACTCATGCTCCCGTGCTTGCATTACCCAACTTTGACAAACCCTTTGAAATTCATTGTGATGCTAGTGGTAATGGCATAGGAGGTGTGTTAACGCAAGAGAAGCGCCCAATTGCTTATTTTAGCGAAAAACTTTCTAGAGCGCAACAAAATTACCCCATCTATGACAAAGAACTTTATGCTTTAGTGCGAGTTTTGCATGAATGGGAACATTATCTTCGCCCTCATGAATTTATCATTCATACCGATCATGAAACGCTTAAGTATCTCAAGGGTAAAACTAAGTTGAACAAGCGTCATGCTAAGTGGAGTGAGTTTATAGAGTCTTTTCCCTATGTCATTAAATATATAAAAGGCAAAGAAAATGTTGTGGCAGATGCGCTTTAGCGTATATGCATGCTTGTTACTAAACTTGAATTGAATGTCATAGGCTTGGAGCACATAAAATACTTGTATGCGAACGATCCTACTTTTCCTATTCCTTATGCCGAGTGTTTGACGCATCCATCTTGGGAACGCTATTACATCAAAGATGATTATCTTATGAGAGCTAACAAACTATGCATTCCCGAGTCTTCTCTTTGTTTGTTGCTTTTGCAGGAATCTCATGGAGGAGGACTAATGGGACACTTTGGACGCGACAAGACATTTGCTACGCTCGGCAAGAACTATTTTTGGCCCAAGATGTTCCGCAACGTCAACCGCTTCACTAACCGATGCTCTACATGTCGCAAAGTTAAGTCCAAAGCTCAATCTCATGGTCTATATACACCCCTTCCAATGCCATATCACCCATGGGAAGATATTAGCATGGATTTTGTACTTGGTTTGCCTAGAACTAGAAATGGAAAAGATTCCGTGTTTGTTGTTGTGGACCGATTATCTAAGATGGCACATTTCATACCATGCAACAAGATAGACGATGCTTCACATATTGCAAATCTTTTTTGTAGAGAAATCTTGCGCCTACATGGAGTGCCAAAGACGATTATTTCGGACAGCGATGTCAAGTTCTTGAGTTACTTTTGGAAGACCTTATGCGCCAAGCTCGGAATCAAGCTACTATTCTCCACAGCATACCACCCACAAACCGACGACCAAACGGAGGTGACGAACCGTACGCTCTCCACTCTACTACACGTGTTGATAAAGAAGAACATCAAGGATTGGGAGGAGTTACTACCTATCGCCGAGTATGCCTACAACCGTGCAAGACATAAGACTACCGGCAAGTCCCCCTTCGAGATCGTCTACAGCTTCAACCTATTATCCCCATTGGACATTCTTCCTCTACCACTACAAGAGCGCATCAACATGGACGCGAGTGCCTGAGTGAACTATCTCAAGAAGATGCATGAAGATACAAGGCACACCATCGAGTGCCAAGTACAACGACTCGCGACCAAGCTCAACGTTGTCAAGCAGCCCATGATATTCAACATTGAGACCTTGTGTGGCTACACCTTCGCAAGGAACGCTTCCCGCACGAACGCAAGTCCAAACTTCTACCATGAGCCGATGGACCCTTCAAGGTGCTAGCACACTACAACAACAATACTTACAAGATCGACCTCCCGCGCAACAAGTACAACATGAGCGACATCTTCAACGTCAAAGATCTTTCGCCCTACCATGTTGATGAAGATTTCGATCCAAGGTAGGATCTGTCCCAAAGGAGGGGAGATGATGTGGAGCATCCCAAGGTCATCCCCATGGACCTACCTACGTCTCCCAAGACACCACTTGGACCTATGACAAGAGCCCGAGCAAAGGCTACCGAAGATAAGGTGAACTCGCTCCTTTCCGAACTACCACTTTCTATACATGAGACATCGGTGCTACCTCAAGCGGAAACACTATGTGTGATCAGACACTTGGAGGAAAGCCACGGAAAATCTACATCCAACGGGCAAGACAGCGAGGACACCAAGTGCGAAGGACAAGAAGAAGAGTTGCCATGGAAGCTACAGCCACCGGACGACCGGTCCAGACCGGACGTCCGGCTCCTGAAGGTCACGCCAGCACCAGGAACCCAGGCCAACAAATGCTACAGCGGCCGGACGTCCGCCCAGGACCGGACGTCCAACACCTCCCAGGCCCCGGACGATCGGCGCCCTTCAACAGAACGAAAATAGCAGAAGTACGAGAAAGACCGGACGACCGGCGACCGGACGACCGGGCTCCAACGGACGTCCGATGCCACTTCAACAGAACGTAATTAACGGAAATCCGAGGATCCCTGGACGTTCGGACGCTCGCGAACCTCCGGACGACCGTTACTTTCCGGATGTCCGACCCCTGGCTGTGTCCAGTTGCGGGGTGAGGCCCATGTACCCTTTCACTTTGCCCCGTTTTGTACTACGACTATAAATAGACCTCTCCCTCCTCCTAGCTAGGGTTAGCCTTGTGATAGCTCATTTGTGAGATAGAGCCTCGCTCATCCATATGAATCTACTCCTTGAGAGAGATCGCGACCCCTCTACGGGGAAGATCCCCGTTGGATTCAAGACCCCCTCTTGGGTGGCCCCATCAAGACCTCCTCTCGAAGAAGAACCGGTTACCCTATGTATCGTCTCTTGTTGAGTTTGGATCGTGTATCCCTTTGTGTCTCATGGATCTAGCACAAGTGTAATAGGATCTTGTTAGGTTGAGTGATTCTCTTGTGTTTCTCCTCGTGTTTTCCCTCGTGTTCTTCTTGTTCCTTGTTGGGATCCGCTCCTTTCATGAAAGATCGGCCATCTAGGGTTCTACCCTACATCACAAAGTCGCCAAGATCAATAAGCAAAGTATGGTTGCACTCACTACAAGTAGATATGAGAGAGGCAACTAATGGACACAAGAGACAATGATCAAGATATATCTTTTGAGAGGCATGAGCATATATGTCATCAACCCAAGAAAGCGTGTAAGAATGGAACATGGGTGATACGTCAAAGCAAGCAATCATAGTGATCAAGTCAAGCCAGCTAGTAGTGCGAAGATGGAACGTACTAGAAGCAATCATAGCAATCATGTCATGTGTGCAAATAGTGAGCATATATAATGCACATGACATATCACAAGAATGAAAGCAAGATATGAGTAATGTATCATCATTGTATTGGCAAGAGGCCATATGTAAATAGCAATGGGACATCATGACTCTCCCAACACAATAATCATCAATAGCATGAGGTACAAGGAAAACATGGTAATCGCAACAAGGATCTCCACCAAGCATGCAAATACACATAGACGTAGCATAATGGTGTATCATGGGTAAATGCAAGCAAGGGTCACAATTGCATGGTAAAGGCATACAAGCAAGCATAACATGCAAAGTGAACATGGATAGAATGGGCATAAGGTGACAAGTGGTAAACAGCCCATAGCCATGTGAGAGACAAGTAAAAGAGATGTGCATAGTCCTTGCGCGAAGGGAACAGTGGTAAGGATAGTCCACGGGATTCCAAATCGGCGTTGCTCTCAAAAGCTCGTTTCATCAACTCTTGGGATTGAGAGGTTGACGAGTATACGTGAGTACCTACACGAAACAAAGACAAATGGAAAATTGTGTGTGCATGGTATATGGACACATCATCCATCATGATGCATACGTGCTTGTGTTGGTTAGCACCAAATATCCAATGCTCAAATAAATGAGATGCGTGATATAGAAACATGTCATCCATCACGAGAGGTTTGTTATTATGTATAGCATAATGGAGACTCAAATTGTGTAATGCATCATGAGAAATATGTAGAGCATTGTTATTCATGGAATGCATATGGTGCACGCAATTATGGGAAGCATGCAAAGTATGGAATGCATCAGAATCTCCTAATATGTATGAGGAAACTATGGGGGTCTCCTCATGAGCATTTGTAGAAACATCACATGGATAATATTGACAACATCCAAAACAAAGCATATTGGTTCTATGTGATCATGGCATGGTATAGTAGATGAATTGCGCAAATCGTGTAAAGGAAGCATGACAATATCATCACATGAAAAACAGAAGCCAATGACCATCATCTCGTCATCTATGCCATAAGTGCAAATGGGATTTATTTTAATGGGGCATGCATAGTTACTATGTTGAGATTGAAATGAAGTAATATGAGAGATCTCACTCATAGCATATGACAAGTTCAATGGATTGTGAAACATGACATGACCGATGGAACTTTCACAAGATATCATATGGAGCATAGCATCACAACTAGGCAACTCAACATGCTCATCATCATATTCATCATAAATTGGTAAGTCATGACATGAGGAAGTCACACTAGCATGAAGCATGGTAATAGGTGTGTCAACATCATGCAAGAAATCATTGGTAAGATAGTCGGACAAGAGAAGCACCATCACCTATGTTACCTTTGGAGCATCGCTCATGTGTTGTAGGTGAGGTGTCGAAGACCAGGTCGTGGTCATCTTCATCTTGATGGAACCATGTGGGTGGTGCATCATCGTCCTCCATGGCCATCGTCATCACCATTGGATGTATGGACTCGTCGAGGGTAGGCATGTCGTCATGTAGGAGACCTAGCACAAAGAAAACACACTCGGAGTAAAGGTTAAGTTGTTAGAAATCATAGTGGCCTCACATGCCGTGTGAACTACCTCACTCACTAAGTGTTCTGGCTCACTCACTCCCTCTTGGATGCTCTCACTCGTATGGTTGGTGGAGTCACTCAAATGGCTCTCAGCCTCACATAGGATGTGTGGCATGCTCTCATGTGTGGGGCTAGTGGTGGTCATACTCATCCTATCATAGGAAATGCACTCAATGTCAGATATGGTGGAGTCACTCATGTCATTCATGTAGTGGTGGCTCTCCTCACATGGGAATTGGGGCATCTCTTCATATGTGGGTGTCGGAGAGATGTTGGTGCAAGTATCTCCATGCTCAACTCCTATTGTCGCCATGGTTGAAGGGATAGTCCCATGCTCAACCTTCTTGTTGCCATCTTGTTGTAGGAGGCCTGATAGAGGCAAATGTGTCTCATTTTTCGATGAGATGGTGGCTATCGTTTTGGAGGAAGTCGACTTTGATGATCCGACTACCAACGTGCGAGGACGTCGCGCCTTAGCAATTGCTAAACCAACTCCGAGAGGTTATTGACCATGCCGGAGCACGATCAACCTGACCACGAAGGTCTGTTTCCTGCAGGCAAACGAAGAACAAGCAAGAAACTAAGATTGCAATTTGGATATTGCGAATATAAGAGGAAAACTTTATTGATCAAGGTGGGGTTCTGTGACGCCTTTGTCTGGCTGTTAAACACAAACGAATTACGCGAAGTTGCAGCTATGGCGAACTTTAATCTAAACAAAACACAAAGTCTAAAAGATGCCCTAAGGGTTGTATATATGGAGGAAGAGGGGGGGAATTTCGTGGCCCTTGGAGGAGGGGTCCGAAACCAACCCTAACTCTTGTTTCCCCACACATACGGACTCTAAAAACAGCCTATATTCAAGTATTTCAAAATTACATGGGCCCAATAATAAGGTGACACAACACCTAGAATAGCCTCTGGACGAAGTTTATGAAGTGGCATCTTGTATATTTCGTCCAAGGCTTCATGCACTCATTATGGTGGCTTCAAAGTCCTGAAATCATTACTGGAAACTCTGTTCTTGTTTCCCTTGCGCATGCCATCAACTCCATGCTTGTTCTTGCTCCAATGTTTATCCTTCTCCAAGCTAGGCCCTTCATTTGTAAACAAAATAAATGTATCCAATTTAGGCGGCATCATATTCTCATGAACATTAGAATCCTTACCAAGAAATGTAAGTACCTAGTAATTTAATTGGAGTGCGTGAGCTCTACTAATTTGTCCAGTATGTATAGTAGCAGGGGTTGTGGGTGTAACAATGGTATTGATATCCTCATCATCCTCCCCTTCTTGAAATGAAGTCGTCCTTGACGGAAGCTCATCTTCCTCACCCAAATAAGGCTTCAAATCTGCAATGTTAAAAGTGGGACTAACCCCAAATCTGCAGGCAACTCCAGCTTATGTGCATTATCATTTATTTTCTCTAACACCTTAAAAGGACCATCAGCACGTGGCATTAGCTTTGATTTGCGCAAATCAGGAAATCTATCCTTACGCAAATGTAACCAAACAAGATCTCCTTGTGCAAACACAATATATTTTCTACCCTTATCTCCAGCAAGTTTATATTTAGCATTCATACGCTCAATGTTTTCCTTAGTTAACTCATGCATTTTTAAGATCAATTCAGCACATTGTTTAGCATCAAAATTAACCTTCTCCGAAGATGGAAGAGGCAACAAATTAATAGGTGCACGAGGTAGGAAACCATACACAATTTCAAAAGGGCACATCTTAGTAGTAGAATGCAATGAACGATTATAAGAAAATTCAATATGAGGCAAGCATTCTTCCCACACTTTCTTATTATTCTTCAAAACAGCCCTAAGCAAAGTAGACAATGTTCTATTTACCACTTCAGTTTGCCCATCAGTTTGGGGCTGACAAGTAGTACTAAAAAGCAGCTTAGTCCCCAACTTAGCCCATAAACATCTCCAAAAGTGGCTAAGAAATTTAGTATCACGATATGAAACAATTTGGCACACCATGCAAGCGAATAATTTCACAAAAGAACAAATCAGCAACATTAACAACATCATCGCTTTTATTACATGGAGTAAATTGTGCCATTTTCGAGAATCTATCCACAACAACAAATATGCTATCCCTCCCCTTCTTTGTTCGAGGTGATAGAGGTGAAGGTATACCGATGTTTTGATGAGATAACTTTCATTTTCTGTGGGAGTTGACTTGGACGATCCGACTACGAATGTGGGAAGACGTCGCGCCTTAGCAATCGCTAAACCAACTTCCGAGGGTTATTGACCACGCCGGAGCACGATCAACCTGTCCATGAGGGTCTATTTGGTGCGAGCAAACAAAGAGCAAGCAAGAAACTAACATTGCAATCTAGATATTGCGAATATAAGAGGAAAGCTTTATTAATGAAGGTGGGTTCTGTGACGCCTTTGTCTGGTCGTTGAACACAAAAGAAGTATGCGAAGTTGCAGCTATGGCGTACTTTTGATCTAAACAAAACCCAAAGTCTAAACGGTGCCCTAAGGGCTGTAACTGCCTATACTTATGTTTCCCCACACATACAGACTCTAAAAACAACCATATCTCTTGTTTCCCCTATCTCTTGGGGAAGGGGTCCGAAACCAACCCTATCTCTTGTTTCCCCACACATACGGACTCTAAAAACAGCCTATACTTATGTATTTCAAAATTACATGGGCCTGGCCCAATAATAAGGTGACACGACACCTAGAATAGCCTCTGGACGAAATTTATGATGTGGCATCTAGTATATTTCGTCCAAGGCTTCATGCACTCATTATGGTGGCTTCAAAGTCCTGAAATCATCACTTGTAACTCCGTTCTTGTTCCCCTTGCGCATGCCATCCTCTCCATGCTTGATCTTGCTCCAGTATTCATCCCTCTTATCCATGCCAAGCCCTTCATTTGTAAACAAAACAAATGTATCCAATTTAGGCAGCATCATATTCTCATGAACATTAGAATCGTTACTAAGAAATGAAAGTACCTGAAAATTTAATTGGCGTGCGCATGTAGCAATAGGAGCTGTGGGTGTAACAATGGTATTGATGTCCTCATCACGTGGTAAACCTAAAACAAAGTCCATAGATATATCTCCCGAAGGAACACTAGGTACAGGCAAATGCATATATAAACCATGAGGATTGAGTCGTGACTTAGCTTTTTGACATGTAGTGCAGCGAGCAACAAAATGCTCAACATCCCGTCTCTTCTTTGGCCAAAAGAAATGTGTAGCAAGTATATCCTTCGTCTTCTTCACGCCAAAGTGTCCCATTAATCTTCCTCCATGCGCCTCCTGCAACAACAAAAGACATACGGAGCTAGCTGGAATACATAGCTTGTTAGCACGAAACACAAATCCATCGTTAACGACGAACTTGTTCCATGTTCTACCTTCTTTACAATTCTACAATACATCTTTAAATTCAACATCATGCACATATTGATCTTTGATGGTCTCCAAACGAAATATTTTAAAGTCAAGTTGTGAAAGCATAGTATAACATCGAGACAATGCATCAGCAATAACATTTTCTTTACCCTTCTTGTGTTTAATGACATAAGGGAAAGTCTCAATGAATTTAACCCATTTAGCATGTCTATGGTTCAGTTTTGCTTGACTTTTAATATGTTTCAAAGATTCATGATGAGAATGTATAACAAATTCTTTGGGCCATAAATAATGTTGCCATGTTTCTAAGGTCCGAACAAGAGCATATAATTCTTTATCATAAGTAGAATAGTTCAGACTAGGCCCACTCAATTTTTTAGAAAAGTATGCAACAGGTTTGCCATCGTGTAATAACACACCTCCTAATCCAATTCCACTAGCATTACATGCAAGCTCAAAAGTCTTATTAAAATCAGGAAGTTGGAGTAAAGGAGCATGTGTCAACTTATCTTTCAACACCGTGCAGGCTTCTTCCTGTGTGGTACCCCAAACAAAAGGCACATCCTTCTTTGTAAGCTCATTGAGAGGTGCAGCATGGTGCTAAAATCTCTCACAAACCGCCTATAGAAACCAGGGAGTCCAAGAAAACTCCTCACTTGTGTGACTGTTTTGGTCTCCGACCAACTCTCAATAGCTTCAATCTTTGCTTGATCAACTTAAATTCCCTGTGGAGTAACAACATATCCAAGAAAAGATACTTGGTCAGTGCAAAAGGTGCACTTCCCAAGGTTACCAAACAAACGTGGATCACGTAGAGCAATAAAAACCAGCACGTAAATGTTCCAAATGTTCTTCCAAAGATTTTTTATAAATCAGTATATCATCAAAATAGACTACCACAAATCGTCCAATGAAAGCACGTAAAACTTCATTCATTAGTCTCACGAAAGTACTAGGTGCAGTAGTCAACCCAAAAGGCATGACTAACCACTCATATAAACCAAACTTAGTTTTAAATGCTGTTTTCCATTCATCTCCCAATTTCATACGAATTTGATGGTATCCACTACGCAAATCAACTTTGGAGAAATTGTAGAGCCACTCAATTCATCAAGCATATCATCTAGCGTAGGAATAGGATGACGATAACGAATAGTAATATTATTAATGCCTCTACAATCAACACACATACGCGATGTACCATCCTTTTTCGGCACTAGAATAATAGGAACAGCACAAGGACTAAGGGATTCACGAATATAACCTTTGTCGAGCAGCTCTTGGACTTGACGCATAATCTCCTTCGTCTCCTCTGGATTGGTACGGTATGGTGCACGGTTGGGTAGCGAAGCACCTGGAATTAAGTAAATTTGATGCTCAATCCCTCGAATAGGTGGTAATCCCGGTGGCACATCTTGTGGAAAGACGTCAGCAAACTCCTACAAAATGTTAGTGACAACAGGAGGCAAAGAGGAAGGCACGTCCTCGATTGAAAATAATGCCTCTTTGCACACAAAAGCATAGCAAACAAATTTGTTGCAATCTAGATCATCAATATCAGATTTGGTGGCAAGTAAACATGCACTTTTCAATTTAATTTCAGAAGCAACACTAGATGGTTTATTACCAGGCTTCATTTGTTGCTCAAATTGTTTTGCCACAATCTGATTCTCACTCTTATTTTTTCTCCCGTTTTGCTTTATTAGCTCTTCATGAACAAGAGTATACTAATTATTTCTACCATGGTGTACAATTTTTTTATCAAATTGCCATGGCCTACCAAGTAATAAGGAACATGCTTGCATAGGTACCACATCACAATCAACATAATCAGCATTTATAGAGATACTAAAATGCACACGAACAATACGTGTTACCTTAACCTTGCCGCTGTTGTTGAACATTGGATGTAGTAAGGATGTGGATGTGGTCTTGTGGTGAGAGATAGCTTCTCCACCATCTCCATGCTAGCCAAGTTGTTGCAGCTCCCTCCATCTATGATGACGCGAATAGAACGTTCCTTCAGAACTCCCTTTGTATGGAACAAATTATGCCTCTGATTTTGCTCAGCTTGGGTGACCTGCACACTCAAAAACACGTTGAGCAACTAAACATTCATATCTGTCAGCGTCTTCAGGAGCCATGTATTGCGTCTCATGATCAGAATCATCTCCACCGTGTTCTTCACGTGTAATAAGAGCCAAAGTCTCCTCATCATAGTCACTAGCGGACTCATATCCACCATCCTAAGTAGCAAACATCACACGCTGAGATTTGTATTCTCTCGCATAATGACCTCTTCCCTTACAACGACGACAAATAATATCACTTGTGTGCCCTATTGATGCCATGGAAGAAGAGCTCTGTGCAAGCACGGCAGGTGTGCTCTTGGCAGATGGTGGTGGTTGTGCCTGCTTTCTTGTATCACAGCTGGAGGTGGCACCTGATGGAGGTGATGGTGCAGTGGATGTAGAGGATGCACGTGGTGTCCATGATGAAGGTCAACCTTCAGAAAAGTTAGTTCGTGCCAACGCCTGTCGATCCTGCACTTCACGTTCAGCTTTACAAGCAAGATGAATAAACGAGTGATATTATTATACTCCTTATACTCTAGAATGGTCTGAATCTCTCTATTTAATCCACCCATAAAACCTGCAAGCATAGCTTCATTCTCCTCAGCAATACCACATCTAATCATACCAGTTTGCAGTTCTTTATAATATTGCTCTACAGAATTTTTCCTTATCTTAAACGCTGCAATTTTTTAAGCAACATTCTCATTGATAATATGGTGGAACCCAACGAGTATGCATAGCAATTTTCAAAGCAGCCCAAGTAACTGGAATAGGATATAATCTACAATGTTCAGACCACCAAACACATGCAAAGCTAGTAAAAGCACAAACAGCAGCAGGAACACGTCTCTCCCGTTGGAATGGTCATGATCGTTGTTTAGTTTCTAACTCCCAAGTAAGATATATATCAGGAACATATCTATCCTCAAATGGTGGAATATTCAATTTTAGTTTAGGAAGATGGTCATGATCTCGTACCTCAAGTGGTGGTGCAGCCCTACCGTTGCGATGATATGCATGAGGACGACCTGGTGGTGGTGGTGCTGGTGGTTGCACGTAGTTCTTATTTTGATCAACCTCATCCTCGTAATGGTACTCCACCTCTGCAGTAGCAGCAGTTGCTACAGAAGAATCAACAGTAGGTACACCGGCACCAGAAGTTTGACCAGGCTCAAGGGGAACGCGCTGTGCTCGTCCCACTTGATTTGGAAGGCGATGTTGTTGTTGTTGTAGTAGAGGTGCGACAGCTGCAGCGGGCGGTGGTTGTGGAAGACGCGCGAGCAATTCATTAAACTTGTTATCGAGCTTTGTTTCGAACGCCTTCTCAATACCATCTATATTCTCCATGGCCTCTTCAAATCTGTTTAGCACATCTTCCACCTGTCCACTCATCATTTGCTGAAACTTATCATGTAACTCTTTGTTCGTCATGTTCTTCCAGTCAGTCTCGTTGACTTGTGATCCTGCCATGGTTAGCTACAAGACAAACACACAAGAATATGATCCTATAGACTACTAGAAAATGGCGGTGGTGGGGTGTCACAGATCCGTCAAGCAAATCTCAAATTCTTACCAGTTCTTACCCAGCAGCAGGTGGTGAACGGCAACCTTTGTAGTCAAAACTCTCAAAGCTTGGATAGAGCGATTACCAAGGAGAGTGAAACGCACGACGTAGATGTATGTGGAGCTGGGAAGGCTTATAATATGGTAGCAAAAAGGATCAGCAATAATCAATTCAGAGATGCAAAGTTGAATAAACGCTCAACGATGTTACTGTGCTGGTCCTAGGCTAGACCTTGCTAGAGACGCGAGCCTAGAACACTAACAAAATCACGGCGCTGCACGTAAACAAAGGAAAAGCACACTCTGAATAATTTTTTCGCTCTTTTTTTGCGCTCCTCTTTTTTTGCGAAAAATCACTAGAATGGCAAGTGTCTCAAACTCTTCCCAAGTCAAGATAACAGGATAGGCACAAAAAGTTTTGACTATTTTTTTGGAAATCAGGGCAGCGACGATGAAAAAGTGCGACAAAAAATCACTATGATGGCGAGTCTCAAAGTGCTCCCTAGGACCTAAAAATAGGATAGTGAAAAAAATATTTTTGGTCGCCGAAATTCTGGCCTAAAAACTGCCTGAGGGTCTCCAGAAACGGAAATTAGATGGATCTCGAAAACAAACCTAATATGAAAAGACTCGAATTTGTGGTGGATATTGGATGGTAAGATATGGCAGCGGTGGTGGTATACGGCAGCGGTGGTGGTATATGGATACGGATTGGTGGTGGTATATGGATACGGATTGGTGAGGGTATATGGATATGGATCGGCGGAGGATAAGCGGTGGTGGTAGATGGTAGGGCGATGACGATGGTGCAGCGGCGGCGGCGTGACAACTTGTGAACAGAACATGAAACTCTAAGGGAAACTAGACGCTAAGACCAGCAACTTGACATGACTATGCAACCGCAAATTCAACAAAGCAAAACACTGAAAAGACTATGCAAAGGCTCAGACTGGTTCGGATATGAACTAACCCTATTTTTTGTCTTTTTCATGGACTGTAGGTATGAAGAACAGACTCGATCTAAACTATGAAAAACAGTAAAATCTCACCGAGCAACCTGGAAATCTGATACCACTTGATAGAGGCAAAGGTGTCCCGTTTTTCGATAAGATGGTGGCTATCATTTAGGAGGCAGTCGACTTTGATGATCCGACTACGAACGTGCGAGGACGTCCTGCCTTAGCAATCGCTAAACCAACTCCGAGAGGTTATTGACCACGCCGGAGCACGATCAACCTGACCACGAAGGTCTGTTTCCTACAAGCAAACGAAGAACAAGCAAGAAACTAAGATTGCAATTTGGATATTGCAAATATAAGAGGAAAGCTTTATTGATCAAGGTGGGGTTCTGTGACGCCTTTGTCTGGTCGTTGAACACAAACGAAGTACGCGAAGTTGCAGCTATGGCGAACTTTAATATAAACAAAACCCAAAGTCTAAACGATGCCCTAGGGGCTGTATCTATGGAGGAAGAGGGGGGAATTTCGTGGCCCTTGGAGGAGGGGTTCGAAACCAACCCTAACTCTTGTTTCCCCACACATACGTACTCTAAAACAGCCTATATTCAAGTATTTCGAAAGTACATGGGCCTGGCCCAATAATAAGGTGATGCAGCACCTAGAATAGCCTCTGGACGAAGTTTATGAAGTGGCATCTTGTATATTTAAGGCTTCATGCACTCATTATGGTGGCTTCAAAGTACTGAAATCACCACTGGAATCTCCGTTCTTGTTTCCCTTGCGCATGCCATCAACTCCATGCTTGTTCTTGCTCCAATGTTTATCCTTCTCCGAGCTAGGCCCTTCCTTTGTAACAAAACAAATGTATCCAATTTAGGCAACATCATGTTCTCATGAACATTAGAATCATTACCAAGAACCGGAAGTACCTGGTAATTTAATTGCCGTGCGCGAGCTCTAGTAATTGGTCCATTATGTATAGTAGCAGGGGTTGTGGGTGTAACAAAGGTATTGGTGTCCTCATCAAGGCCCATATGATGTGGCACCTCGTAGCTCGTCTCCATGACCGAAAGGAAATTCTCATGCTCGGCCATCTTCCTTGAGGGGCTTCCGAAGATGGAAGTGTCGCCCTCGCTAATAGGTGGTCGCCTTGTTGTTGAGGATGTCGATGTTGGAGAACTCGTGGGAAGTAGGCGAAGATGTCATATGTCCAAAGGCGAAGATGCCTTCATAGCACTTGGCGAAGATGTCGAAGTGGTTGTTGTAGCCGTAGCTCCGTCTTGGTGGTGCTTATCTCGCAGTCTTCTCTTTTGCTCTTGAAGCTTGGCCTTGGCATGAAGTAGAGCTTGTTGGTACTTGTACGTTTGCGCTAGGCGAGCATCTTCATGATGATGGTGTCGTTGTCGCACTTGAGCTCGTAGTAGATGTCGCACGTCGTTGTCGTGCACATGTTGCTTGGAGGTGACTTGCTCTTCATGACGATGTGGATCATGAACATGATGATGGTCGCCATGTAGATGTGGACGTGGATGACTTGCGCTTGCATCGCATGGGCGCTCAAAAGATGATCGACTTGCTCATCGTCGCCTTGAGGATGACGAAGGGGAAGAACATTTGTCCAACAAAGTTCGAATCTCCTCCATCCTTGCATCTTCCTCCACCTTTTGTGCGGAAAGCTTGTTGTCGATGTAGTCCCTTTTCCTTACTTCGGAGTGACGAATGTCGATGGAAAAATTCTCGATGCGCTCTCGCAAGGTAGAATGTGTGCCTTGCAGTTGTCGTTGTAGGCCGAAGATGGATGCTTTGGTGATGTAGTTGTTCACGCCGTCATTCTTGTTGAAGACCGGAGATGAAATGCCTTCCCAATCCATCACAAGACTCAAGCAAATATGAGTGGGAGAAAGAGAAGAACTATACCAAATGTACCTTGACCGATGTTGAAGATGGATCAATGATTACTGAATAATGTAACAAGGAAATAGCACAATTGGTACCGATCTTGTCAATTTCTCACACCTACACAAATAAGGCTTATGGTGGAGCTCGGTGAGGATAGTGGCACAAAATTTGATGCAATTGCTAGTGAGACTCAATAATGTTGGAAAAGATTCACAAATTTGCAAATGCAACAAGTAGACCAATAGCAAGATGTGGTACACGGAAACACGCACGTAAATAGATAAGTGGGGTCGTGGAACCAAGGAATGAGCCAAAATGTGGAATCCATGAAAATGCTCTCGTTGTACAACACTAGAGAGACGCTAGCACGATTGCACAATAGGCGGATACGAAACATGTGCACAACCTACTAAGAAAAAATGCAACGACTTCTATCCCAAGTATGCTATATGTAAGGTATTCTGGTGATATGATCCAAGATGATCGAATATGACAATCTTAATGTAGTATGATGCTATGGTTCTTGCTTATAAGCTCTTTGCTTATCTTTCCTCTTTTGCTTAAAAGCTTGTTTGGCTCTTTCTCTTTTGAGCTCTTTTCTTATGCAAAACTTCACGAACCAAAATAGCAATTGAGTATATGTGATGACAACTTTGTGACACAAGATATGATACCAAGATATGCACCACTAAGATGTGGTATGTATGCTATGGGAAGTATGATCACTAATGTGCACAAGTCACGTTGTCGGCAATACTCAAAGGCTAGTCTCAATGGGTAAGGTACACAAAGATGGGCTATGTGGTTATCAATGTAATGGCAAGGAGTAAACCAAGATGTCGTCGAGAATACCGTCAATGATTTGGCATGTGTAAGCAAGGACGGATAATGATGAAGTGGTCAATGTCGATGACGACCTCGTGGCGATGATGAGCGGCGGTGTTGTCGATGTTGAACCATTCCTAATTAGCCGAAACACCTTAGGAAACGGAAAACCATGAACTCAAAATCTCAAATGTCAAATTTGAAATGGTGGTAGCGGGAAAACGGTGGTGGTTGCAGAAGTATTGGTGGAAACCCGGTCAAAATTGGTTAAGGTGGGGGAATTGTATGATGGGCTATACACGGTGTTGGAGTTTAAGCAATGTCCCAAAGTAGCCGAAACACCTTAGGATACACAAACCACAACTCAAACAACCTCAAATGAAATGTGGAACAAAATTGGTTAGGTAGCGGAAGGCTACGGAGGTTTTGTAGAAGTTATGGTGGAGGACCTAGGCAAAGATGCCAAAGTTACAAACATTTGATGGAGTCAAATGGTGATGGTAGTATTTTTTGTTATGGGGGATGTCAATAGCTTCAAAACAAGCTAAAGAACGTAAAAAATCGGACTCCAGATGAATTAGTTATGGACAAAACGGTGAGATGGGAAAGGCTGAAGTTACACGGGCCTAACATCCAAGGCTCGGGCCGGATTTCCGGGACCTGATGTCCAGAACCTCGCGCGAAAATGCGCTCCAGGAGCCGGATGTCCGGGCTACGGGCTGGATGTCCGGGGCCACGGGCCGGATGTCCGGACTCCAAATCCGAGGATGAACTCGAGGAACTCGATTTTGGGGGCGAAAATTGATGATTTCGGGGGCAAAATTGCAGAGATTCCATGGATGGAAAGTGGGGAAAATTGGGGGAAAGCTAGATCCACTCATAACAAAGCAAATCCATGGATCAAATCCAAAAAAACTTCATCACACAAAAAAATCACAAATAATTTTGGGGGCTATTTTTGGTGGGGGATTTTCGAATTTAGGACAAAATCAACAAAACAAGGCTAGAAAACAAAGATGGGTGGCCCCGAAATCGTGATCAACGTGGCTCTTGATACCAAGATGATGTAGGGTGGAACCCTAGATGCCCGATGTTTCACAAAAGGAGCGGATCCCAACGATGAACACGAAGAACACGAAGGAAAACACGAGGGAAAACACAAGAGAATCACTCAAACCAACAAGATCAGGTTACACATGTGCTAGATCCATGAAACACAAAGAGATACACGATCCAAAGTCAACAAGGGACGATACACGAGTTAGCCGGTTCTTCTCCGTGAGGAGATCTTGATGGGTCTACCCAAGAGGGGGTCTTTAATCCAAGGGGGATCTTCTCCGTGGAGGGGTCGCGGTCTCTCTCAAGGAGTTGATCCGTATGGATGAGCGAGGCTCTATCTCACAAATGAGCTATCACAACGCTAACCCTAACTAGGAGGAGGAGGGGGTCTATATATAGTGTTAGTCCATGAAGGGGTAAGTGGGAGGGGGGATACATGGGCCCTTGGCCCGTTCACTCTGCGCAGACAAGCGCCGGATGTCCGGGCTGGGGATCGGATGTACGGCGGCTCACGAAGAGCCGGATGTCCGGGCCGCTGGCCAGATGTCTGGGATGGACTTGGCTGGTTTCGGTTGCATTGTGTGATGAGGGGCTGGATTTCCGGGCAAAGGGGTCGGATGTCCGGGGCTTCGGGAGGAGCCGGATGTCCGGGGCATGGTGCCGGATGTCCGGGCTGCGCTGGTCCTTTCCGGTGCTCTATTTTGCTTCCGTGGCCCACCCCCGGAGCAACAGCCAAGCGGAGAGGGCAAATGCTGAAGTGTTGAGAGGCCTGAGAACGAAGACTTTTGACAAGCTGCACAAGAGCGGAAGGCGCTGGATTGATGAGTTGCCGGCGGTTCTTTGGTCGATCAGGACGACGCCAAATCGAGCCACCGGCCAGACACCCTTTTCCCTAGTATATGGGGCAGAAGCAGTTCTCCCCACGGAACTCATATACGGGTCACCTCGAGTGCTCGCTTATGATGAGCTTGAGCAAGAGCAGTTGCGGCAAGATGACGCAACGCTCCTTGAGGAAGATCGTCTTCGGGCGGTTGTGAGAGGAAGGCGACCTTGTTCTTCGGTGCGTTCAGTCGGCCAAGAATTCCAACAAGTTGACGCTGAAGTGGGAAGGCCCTTATCGGGTATCTGAGTCACGGTGCCCGGCACGATGCACTGGAGACCAAAGATGTTGTCCCAGTGAGCAACTCCTGGAACACTGAGCATCTTCGCAAGTTTTACCCATAAGGCGCGGCTTGTCGAGCCCCCCGGCAAGCCACCTTTTGTACAAGCTTTGCCGACAAGGCATGTAACCCTCTATACAAAGCCAGGCGCAGACCCTGAGCATAGACAAACGAAGCGCTAGCGCCCTAAGTTATAGCATGCATGCTAGGTTAGGTCTCTTCCTCAGTTAGGGTTGATAGTGCTTAGCGGCAACTAACCCCTAGCCTAGAGGTCGAGTGTGCGTATTTCTGTCCTCTTTTGTTCGCAGGGCACGTGGACATATCTCCTGAGCCGCTTGGGAGAAAGAGGATGGACCGGCGCTCCGGCCCCGGCAAGCCAGACCGCCGGGGGCTGAAGACACAAGGATCCAACCACGGCAAGCCAAGGTTGCCGGGGGCTGCGGATTCGATAAGTCTTTTATCCCCTATTATGCACTTTCGTATAGAACTGGGACATATGAAACATAGTTTATATTCTTAAAACCACCGTGCTCCCCTTTTCCCGTACCCAAGGGCTATCCCCTGGGTCGGAACTTGGTCGTAGTCGCGGTGGCAAGAGAAATGAACAAGGGGCCTAACCCTGCTTTGCCCTGCCTCCACCGAGAGCGTGAGAAAGGTCGACCAAAGCGGGGGGACGGCAAGGCCTGTTGCCGGGCAACACTATTTATCTTAAAAATAACAAGGATTCGTTCCTTGGCATGGGCCTCACTCACGCACAAAGAACCCGGCAAACACCCTTTTTCATAAAAAATGTCCCATACAAGTACTGTTCATATGGAAAGAAAAACATGAGCCAGGGGATTACAAGTTTCAAATCTAACAAGTGCCCGCAGGCTTACAAACTAAAAAAAGATAAGGTGCCCGTACTCCCTTTCTTGTCCCCCTCCTCAGGAAATGGAACAAGATGACGGAAGGGCAAAAAGAGCGCCTAGGCGAGGCACGAGCAGCAGAGGGCACCAGGAGGACATCCCGGTGGCCATCCCAGAGAGAGGCTGGTGATAATGATGACAGGAGAAGAGCTGGAAGATGAGGCGGCAGGACCGGCAATACGCGACGAAGGCGTCGGTGCCCGCGTACTCCGACATAACGGCCCGCCACCCGCCTTCTTTGCCTTCTCCGGGCCTCCTACGCCAGCCGCCCCAGGAGGCGACCCCGAGAAGTCCAAGGGGCCTGGTGCAGATGCTGCTGCTGCCGACACCGCCCTGGGACGGCGTGTCCGATACCTAGTCGGACCCATCATCCTCCCGCCTATTACCCTCGTCGTCGCTGTCGCTGACCTCCTCGTCGTTCTCGCTCGAGGAGGAATCTTCATCGTCGGAGGAGCTCTCCACATAGCACTTCAGGCAAGTTCCACGATCTCCAAGACCTTGAAGGAGAGCGGGTCGCCCCCCATTAACTTGAAGTAGAGGACGAGCCCCACCGTCAGGCTATGGATGCGAGCAAATGTCTTCCATCCGCGACGGAGATACATAACATGAGGAGCGGGGAAGTCAACGTCGACCCGCGTGCCACCGGTCCCGCAGCCCCTCATGTGCAATATGAGGGCCTGCGGCGAATCGAGCTCCATCTCCTGAGCAAAGGGGGTGGGGAGACGGAGACGACGACGCGGTGGCCGGCAGCCTGATGAAGAACTCGCGGGCTGGTCCCCGACGTGACTCCGCCACGGGAGGCATCGCTGTCGGAGGCACGGCCGTCGCGCCGCCTCATCCCTCTCTCCCCCGACCGCCACGGCGACCTCGGCGACGCCCCTCCCCCTTCCTCTCATGGCTGGCTCCGCAGCCACAGGTTCGTGGTTAGGAGGGATGCGCTGACGAGCAGCAACCCTCGCCGCCAACGTCGAAGGCCCAGCGCCTCCTCTCACCATGGCCGGTAGAAGAAAGAAGCAGAAGTGGAGGAAGATGGAGGCTGAAGGAATGTGGGACGACGCCCCCTCCCCCCTCCTTATAAAGGGGCGGGGTTGAGGCTCGGCCGCCCCACTCAGCCAATCCAGCCGTCGGAGGCGCAGGGAATCAGGACCGACCCGCTACCCCATTCAGTGACGGCCCGGTTTCCCGCCTCCACCACCGGCCACTTGAATGAAGGACGCGTGGCGAGTGAGTAGGGTCGAAAGGACAGGTGAGACGACCGTTCCCCGCTACGTGATCAGGAGGGCGCGGGCGTCCTGAAGACTACGACCCGAGTCCATCCAGTAAATGAGCCACGCCTCCACACCTCCCTCTTTTTATGGGGAAGGCGCGAGCCGCCTCTTTACCATGATGTGACGCATGCATGAGAAAAACACCCCACGCATGCCGCCCACGTCACGCACGAGCCTCCATGATGCGCGTCCAACGCGGGTCGTGGGGAAGCGCAGCAGACGGAGAGTTACTGCGGTAAGATTCGCCCCGCCTGCCAGCGCACCTTTCTGGGCCTGGCCAACAACGAGTCGCGCTTATGTGTGGCCCAAGCCCGGGGGCTCCTGTCGGTGTACAAAAGTAGGGGCTCTCCTTTTGACCCCTTTACTTGTGCACGGGCAGTCAGAGCCACGCGCCACGGCCGCACATAGCTGGGCAGAGGAGGGGAGCCAAAGAGAAGCCGAAGCACAAGCTGGCCAAGGCAACGCCAAGACCAGAAACACCGAAAAGCAAGTGGGCGAGGTGGACTTCCCTGGGAAGGCCCTTGCCGGGGCGGCCTCCGCAGCCCCGGCAAGAGCCTTGCCGA
This sequence comes from Aegilops bicornis, assembly GCA_021605145.1. Classification (NCBI taxonomy): domain Eukaryota; kingdom Viridiplantae; phylum Streptophyta; class Magnoliopsida; order Poales; family Poaceae; genus Aegilops; species Aegilops bicornis. The sequence goes on from CM038671.1 coordinate 371,450,948, forward strand.
GGCAACTTGCCCGACGCCAGCAGAGTGAGCAACCCTTGAGCCCATGGGTTCCAAGCCAACCAACTGCGTTGGAACTAGGGCTCGGGAGGCACTTCCGTGGTGGCATGCAGATCTTTGTCAAGATCATAAACATGTGAGATCAGATGAGGACCAGAAGACGGCGACCCTCGGCGGGATCCTTACCGAGGAGATCCACAAGATCCCCGCAAGTGCCTTGCCGGGGACAACTGCAACGCCACGGCAAGACCCTTGCCGGGCCCCTGGCAAGGCCCTTGCCGAGGGCGTCAGCAGGGCCACAGCCAGGCCCGCGTCGACCAAGATTCCACCTCCGTCCCCAAGCAGCTGCTAGCTCAACCAACTGGGCAGGCACCTGCGTGGCGACAGGCGGCCCCTACGCCAACTCAGCAAGCACCTGCGCGGTGGCATGCAGATCTTTGTGAAGACCCTACCACTGCGCCACCTCAGCTGCCTGCCTGCCTACATGGCGCCGCATGCACCGCTGGCCTGGGCGCGTGTCGATGCAAGGCGAGGCGGCAACGGACGGGACGGGCCTCGTTACCAACCCCAATAAAGCTAAGGGACACCTAAGCTACGCATTACATGCGTATTGTCCTGTGACACGAGCGATAAGCTCGCGGCACTGTAGACCTTTCCACCTCCTGTGCACCACTGTGGCAGCCCCTTTCGACTCTAAAAGGAGGCCCATGGCATACTGGAGAGGGATCCGGCTCTTTTGAACTAGGCAGCCACCATAGCTAGTTCGAGAGCTCAAGAACTCTCTCAAATACACACCAAAGCAGGACTAGGGTATTACGCATCCTCGCGGCCCGAACCTGGGTAAACGATCCTTGTGTTGACTGCTAATCCTGCTCTTCTCACAACCCCGCGCCCCGGCAACCGTAGTAGGGATTCTTGTGATCCCATAGGTGTCGTTTCCCACTGACAGTGACGCCTTTGTGTGGTCGTTGAACACAAATGAAGTACGCGAAGTTGCAGCTATGGTGAACTTTAAACTAAATAAAATCCAAGGGAAAAGCTAATAGATGGATCTACTTATATAGGAGCAAGGGGTGGTGGCCAAGGAGGTGGAAGAACGTCCCAAGGAAGCCTAAAATCAACCCTAGGTCGTACAAGGCTCATGGGCCCAAGTGGAGGTGATGCAACACCTTTGGACTTGTTGTTTGACTCGGATTCTGCTACAGCGTCAGATTGTTTCGTCGATATCTCAATGCTCCAGACAAATTTGAAGGTGAATCCAGTTGGGTTGGAAAGAGCACGAAATCTACTTTCCAACAAAAAAAGAATCACCCAATTTGGAGTTCGTATGAGAAAGTTGTTATCGTTTTGAGTTAGGTATGTCTGTGTAGTCCGAATCTGAATTCATAACGTAGAGACTTGGACTCTATCTTCTCTTGGCCCAAAAGTGACGTGGGAGGACTTTTTGAACAGAACCTAAACTTCTCCTTTTCCCTTATATTTGTATGTTCATTGTACAAATGTCCCATACACTTGCAATTAGACAAAACACAATAGTGTGTAAAGTATTTTTGTTCTAGATAATATAAATAGATTATTGAATAGTTTGCACTAGAAATCAGCTGACAAATATGCATGTATGCAATATTTTTGGTCGTATCCAAGGTAGTCATGTCCTCATCATCCTCCCCTTTTTGGAAAAAAGCCGTCCTCGGCGTTGCTTAATCTGAAATGTGGCTAACAAAAGAGACAAGGTGTACATGTTGTATATGTATATGTCATCCATTTTTACTTCCCTTGGTTTTTGCACATATGACACATGTATACATGAGTAACTTTCATAGATCATAAAATATAAAGCCAAAATATTATTATAAGTAGAAGGCATGAAAATATTGCAACTCAGTTTGCACATATAAGTGAAGCTCTTATTCATATCAAATGATTGACAATATTCATCATTAAACCATCCCAACATTGGTGAATAAACCTTACGTGCATCAAATTTACATGCTACAACATGCTAAATAAGAAAACATGCAATAAGTCATTTGACACAGAATAATCATCAAGATTAGAGGTCATATCAAAATGATTAAACATTGGCACAATTATTTTAAAATGTATTTGATCCAAATCTGATTTATTTCCTGATTCACATGGTTCTTTGACATCAACAGTTAATTCAATGGGCGCACTCAAAATTGTTGGTATTTCAGTTGTTTGATCCCATGATGCATTCATGACAGTAACATGATTCTCTAAAATAGGTGATGTGCTCAAATCAACAGGTAACTCAACACATGATGTACTCAAGTTAACTAGGCATGCATCATTCTCATGTGAAGTTATATCATCAATACCTTTATAGTTACCTCGTCGCAAAGATGTAGCTGATATAGGTACGGATGATGGCAATGTACCATACTCTTGAGATGATGTCGTCCTCACAATCTGAGGTGTGGCTGCTCTAGTAGGTGCAACAGTGGAGGAATCAACCGATGGTAGTGAGCATGAATTGGAATAGTAGTTGTTGTAGTCATCCAATGCATCCTCCTGTAACTGTCTCTCAAAAGTACAAGCACGAACATACATACCAGTAATGCAACGAGGAATATACTGAAATCTTGCCTGAATATCATGGTCCAAACCACCAAAAAATCAGTTCATTGTATCATCCTCAGATTATTCTATCTCACAATGATGCATATAAGATTTGAACTCTTGGTAGTAAGCATGAACAGTGTTGTTGCCTTGTTTAAATTGTTCAAATTTGCAAAGATATTCACGATGATATTAAGGAGGGAAAAATTGTTGTCTCATTACATCTTTCAAATCTTTCCAAGTTGTGGGTTGGTTATCAATATTTTTCTTACAATGCACACTCCACCAAACAGAAGCAAAACCAGTAAATGCTCTAGTGGCAGCTCATACTCGCTCAAGTTCAGAAAAGTCATGGTGACTAAAAACTTGTTCCACTTCAAGTTCCCAAGCTAGATAAATAGCAGGATTAAATCTAACCTCAAATGACGGTAAAGAGATAACCTGACCATGTGCTTATGTGTGTTATCCCAACTCTCGTGATGGTGAAGATGTGTCCGTTGTCCAAGAACTTCTATCTCTGGAACCTGTCATGATTAGTAGAAACAAGATACAAAATTCAAGAATAATGTTCCTATGAACTACTAGGATGTGGTTGTAAAGTGTTCACAGTAAATCAAATATCAATATCTTACAAGTTCTTACCATGTGGCAGGTGGTGACAGGCAACCAGCGGTGTCAAATAACTCTGAATATTATGTAAAGTGATTGCCAGGGGAACGTACGTATACACGGTGTAGAAATATGTGGAGCTAGGTTGTCTATATATGGTAGCAAAAGATTAGCAATAATCAATTCAAAGATGCAATTTTGAATAAACGCTCAACGACGGTACCGTGCTGGTCCTAGGCTAGACCGGACTAGAGACGCGAGCCTAGAACACTAATGAGGTCACGGCGTAGCACAACTAGCATCAATGAAGGATACTAAGTAGCACTGGACAGCAAGATATAAGTGAAGATAACAACGGCAGTAAAGATAATGATGAAAAACAATTGCCAAACAGGATATACAACAACTCTCTCTCCAACTTTCCTCTTGAAAAGTTTGAGCCAATTTTCTAATAACTTTTTTCAAAGAATTGTACTAACTCAAGCTTTCAAACACAAAAAGGATCACTCAATTCTGAGTTGATATGAGGAGTTAAAAATTCTAAAACTAACCTGAAAAACTGGAATAAGCTATGTTCGCGAACTTCGGAGGGCAAAAAGACCTATTTGGAAGCCTATTTGGAGGTGTCAAATATTGAACTAGCTTCTACAACTAATTAGATGCGGCTCGTCGCTAGCTTTCATTTGAGTACTCGTGGAGCCAAAACAGACTTCGTATGAGGAAGTTATGCCTGTTTTAATGAACAGTGCACAAAATAGATTCCAATCCGAATTCAACTACGAGCTTGAGTCTAGATAGAGCTGAATTTTGTTTTTTTTCTTCTGTTTTTTTCTCTCTCCCTCTTTCCAAAACAAACTAGATAAGATGTTGATTGGATCAAGCAAAAATGTGAACGATCTCAACTATGATTATGACAATGAACGGTGGGTAGCACGTGGTGGAAATTGATGGATGAGTGGTGGACAGCGGAAGGGATAACGATGCAGCGGCGGGGTGACTAATGTGAACATAACTCGAAACTCTAAACAAACTAGACACTAAGACCAACAACTCGACACGACGATGCAACCAATAATTCAACTATGCAAGCAATGAAAAGAAAATTGCAAAGCCTCAGACTGGCTTGGACAAAGGATGAATAGATCTAACTTTTTTATGGCTTTTTCTTGGACAATAGGTGAGAAAATAAATCTAATCTAGGAAAACTGGAAATTCTCACCGAGCAACCTGAAAACTGATACCACGTGATAGAGGCAAAGGTGTCCCGTCTTTTGATGAGATGGCAGCTATCATTTTGGAGGAAGTCGACTTTGACGATCCGACTACGAACATGCGAGGACGTCGTGCCTAAGCAATCGCTAAACCAACTCCGAGAGGTTATTGACCATGCCGGAGCATGATCAACCTGACCACAAAGGTATGTTTCCTGCAGGCAAACAAAGAACAAGCAAGAAACTAAGATTGCAATCTAGATATTGCGAATATAAGAGGAGATATTTACTGATCAAGGTGGGTTTCTGTGACGCCTTTCTTTGGTCGTTGAACACAAACGAAGTACGCGGAGTTGCAGCTATGGCGAACTTTAATCTAAACAAAACCCAAGGGAAAAGCTACTAGATGGATCTACTTATATAGGAGCAAGGGGTGGCAGCCAAGGAGGTGGGAGGACGTCACAAGGCAGCCTAAAAACAACCCTAGGTCGTACAAGGCTCATGGGCCCAAGTGTAGGTGATGCAACACCCTTGGACATGTTGTTTGACTCAGATTCTGCTGCAGCGTCAGATTGTTTCGTCGGTATCTCAACTCTGGACGAATTTTAAGGTGAATCCAATTGGGTTGGAAAGAGCATGAAATCTACTTTCCAACAGAAAAAGAGTCACCCAATTCGGAGTCCGTATGAAAAAGTTGTTGTCGTTTTGAGTCAGGTATGTCTGTGCAGTCCGAATCTGAATCCAGAATGTGAGAGACTTGTACTCTATCTTTTCTTGACCCAAAAGTGACGTGAGAGGACTTTTTGAACAGAACCTAAACTTCTCCTTTTCCCTTATCTTCATATGTGGATTGTACAAATGTCCCATAAACCTGCAATTAGACAAAACACAAAAGTGTGTGAAGTATTTTTGTTCTAGATAATATAAATAGATTATTGAATAATTTGCACTAGAAATCACTTGACTAATATGCATGTATGCAATATTTTTGGTCGTATCCAAGGTAGTCATGTCCTCATCAGTAACGGCTGCATGAGTCCACAGAGGGCTCCACCCACGAAGGGTCCACGAAGAAGCAACCTTGTCTATCCCACCATGGCCATCGCCCACGAAGGACTTGCCTCACTAGGGTAGATCTTCACGAAGTAGGCGATCTCCTTGCCTGCATACAAACTCCTTGGTTCAACTCCACAATCTTGACGGAGGCTCCCAAGTGACACCTAACCAATCTAGGAGACACCACTCTCCAAAAGGTAATAGATGGTGTGTTGATGATGAACTCCTTGCTCTTGTGCTTCAAATGATAGTCCCAACACTCAACGCTCTCTCTCACAGATATGGATTTGGTGGAAAGATGATTTGAGTGGAAAGCAACTTGGAGAAGGCTAGAGATCAAGATTCATATGGTTGGAATGGAATATCTTAACCTCAACACATGAGTAGGTGGTTCTCTCTCAGGAAATATATGCTGGAAGTGTAGGCATGTTCTGATGGCTTTCTCCACGAATGAAGAGTGGGTGGAGGGGTATATATAGCCTCCAAACAAAATCTAACCGTTACACACAAATCACCAAACTCGGTGGGACCGAATCACAAAACTCGGTCGGACCGATTTAGTTTATAGTGTGACAGTTAGGTATTTTGGTGGGACCGATATGATCAACTCGGTGGGACCGATGTGCTAGGGTTAGGGTAAAACCTCATCTCGGTTTGACCGATTACACAAACTCGGTGGGGCCGATTTAGGTAACAAGCTAACTAGAGAGTTGGTCAGGCAAACTCGGTGGGACCGATTACAAAACTCGGTTGGACCGAATTTATTGCAACAGGAATCACAGAGTTTGCAAGCCCAACTCGGTGAGACCAGGATCCCATCGGTGAGATCGAATTGATTAGGGTTTCTGGCAGTGGCTATGTCAAGTGAACTCGGTGGCGCCGGATAGAAACTTTCGGTAGGGCCGAGTTTGACTTTTGGTTTGGGACATATGTGGATATGAAAAGTGGTTGAGGGTTTTGGAGCATCTCACTAAGCACTTTGAGCAAGTAAGCCATTAAGAAACACCTCATCCACTTTTAATAGTATTGACTTTCCTATGGACTCAATGTGATCTTGGATCACTAAAAGTAAAATGTAGAGTCTAGAGCCTTTGAGCTTGAGCCAATCCTTTATCCTTAGCATCTTGAAGGGGTTACATATCCTCTTGCCCACGCCACTCCATCTGTTGAACTTGTCTGAAATATACTAGATAAAAACATTAGTCCAACAAGAGATATGTTGACATTAATTACGAAACCATCCAGGGAGCAGTTGTGCTTTTAGAAATGGTAGAGACGAAGGGGAAAAGCTAGATCCACTCGTGCCAAAGCAAATCCATGGATCAAATCCAACAAAACTTCATCACACCAACAATCAAAAAAATTGGGGCTATTTTTGTGGGGAATTTTCGAATTTGGGACAAAATCAACAAAACAAGGCTAGAAAACAAAGAGGGGAGGCTCCGAAGTCGTGGTCAACGTGGCTCATGATACCAAGATGATGTAGGGTGGAACCCTAGAGGGCCGATCTTTCACGAAAGGAGCGGATCCCGCGATGAACACGAAGAACACAAAGGGGAAGATAGGAAACATCCGGACATCCGGACCGCCATTCGGATCATCCGGGCTCAGCCGGATCATCCGGACCCTCCCCCGGATCATCCGGATAACCGCGCCGAAGACACCCGAAGGCTTCACTTGAAGCCAGATCATCCGAGCTCCGTCTGGATCGTCCGGATCCCGGATGCCCGGATCTGCCGGACCCCCGCCCGGATCGCAAGTCAGAGAGCGTCCGAAAGCCTCCACTTGAAGCCGGATCATCCGGATGAGAACCTGGATCATCCGGACGTTGCCCGGATCATCCAGACCCCCACTTGGATCATCTGGCCTTGACTGCGCACATGACTTGGGCCGAGGCCCATGTACCTGTTTCGCCCTCTTTCTTACCCCTTCGCCCCTTAGACTATAAATAGACCTCCTCCACCTCTTTTCTAGGGTTAGCAAAGTGATACCTCATTTTTATGTGAGCTTTGCTTCTACCTTCCTCTACTCTTGAGAGAGAGAGAGAGACCACCACTCCCATGGAGTTCAAGACCTGCATGTGAGAAGATCCTACGGGATAATATCGTCAAGACCCCTCACGGGAAGATCCGTCTAGGATATCATCAAGACCTCCTCATGGAGATGAACTTTACCTTGTCTCTTTCCCTTTGTTGTTCATGTACCTTGTGGATCTTGTGGGTTTGATTGTCTAGTGCGTGTGTGATTGGACTTGTTCTTGAGTGTTTCATATTGTCATTTCTCTCCGTTCTTCCCCGTGTTCTTCATGTTCTTCAAGGGAATCCACTCCAATCGGGAAAGATCGGGCAACTAGGGTTCTACCCTACATCATGTGCGAGACGTAGTCAGCCGGTGTTGGGTTGCCTCTCGATGAGCGATGTGTTGCTACCGTGTAATGTGATGCGCGTGAAACGAGTCGAGACGTGGTGAGTCGAGCCGGTTGGTTGGCTGTGGATGAACAGTTCCCGGTGGGGGTAGGATGAATAGGACCCCGTGGTAGTAGGCCGTTCCCGCTGGATGAACAGGACCTTGAGGAGGCCACCACACCACAACCTGTTGGGTGTGGATGAACAGGACCCCGTGGAGGCTCTATGAACAGGAGCCGGTGGAGGTTAGATGAATAGTAGCCATGGATGAACAATAGCCCCATGGAGGCTGGAGGAGGTCGACGGTGGATGAACAGTAGCCCGTGGAGCCTGGAGTGAGGCACTAGACGGTGGATGCACCGGACCCCATTTTGACCGTGGGCGCTCTAACACAAGTCCGTTTCCTCCGTTTTGAAGTACGCCACACCCCTCCCAATCAATAGGACCCCGTTTCGACCGTAGGCACTCGAACACAAGTCCGTTTCCTCCGTTTTGCGTTACGCCAGACCCTTCCCACTGAACAGGATCCTATTTCGACCGTGGCCGATCAAATAGAAGGTTGTTTCCTCCATTCTGCGGTACGCCAGTCTCTGTTTCGGCTGTTCCGTCCAAGCTAGTTGGTTCCCGTTGATCAGGACGCATTCTGACCTAGTCGGTTGTCTCCCGATGAACAGGATGTTGTTTCTCCGTTTCGGTCCAGCCGGTTCGCTGCACGATGAACAGGGCGCCGTTGCTGCCGTCCGTTGCCTCTCCATGTACACAACCCATGGTCATCTGTATATATGCGGGAGTACGCGCTCGAGACCCCGCCCATATATACGTACGTGGCCTTATTTTTTGCCATGTGGATGTACGTACGTGTACATGACTTAGACGAGACTGCGTGAACTGCTATATCGGGTGCTCTACAACGACACGTGCCGCTACTTACTCGGCCACGGTTCATACTTGGAGAGAGACCGATCGACTAGTATGTACGTACACGTTCGCGACCAGACATACAACGCTATGTACGCTTTGACCGGGTGGGTCCCAGTGGTCAGGGAGGATAAGGACACTCTTCTTTGCGTGCGAAGATATAGCTAGTCGGTCCCAGCTGTCAAGGGGAGGAATCGTTTTTATTTTGCGAGTAATAAGGAGGCACTTCCTTGTGTTCGAAGATGTAGCTGGTGGGTCCAGCTGTCAGCCTCACCGCCTAAAGTCCTCTTCCGATGGCTGTCCTTCGTTGACCACGTTGAGCACGCCGCACCGAGAGCACCAAGGCGGTGGACGACGGCGAGGCCTAGGAAGGGAACGACGCGGAGCCGGGGAAGACGCGGCAGTGGATGCCCACACGGAGGGGAGTATGTGGGTTGACTGCTTCGGCTGCGGTGTGAGGCTGCCGTCGCCAAAAAATAACAGGAGGTGTGGGTGAGTATAGAGGGATGCCATGGCCAGCGGTGGTTGCACGGCCGGACACGGGAGGCAGGAGCAGGCGGCACGGCCGGCGCTGGTTTGGGCGGCTAGAGCAAGAATACCAGAGGTTGAAGAACCACAATGGCCGTTGGATGGACATCGTACGGTCACTTCAGCTAGTATCATTTATATTGACTAAGTTGACAAAGCCCTTGATACGCGTCAACTTAGTAGGCCCACTGGTCACCCTCCGAAACGGTGCGCCCCAGATGTCAGGGGGAGGAATCATTTTTTGGGTGGCTGAAGCAAGAATATCCAAGATTGAAGAAGAAGCACGACATCCATTGGATGGGGAGGAATCATTTTTTGGGTGGCTGAAGCAAGAATATCCAAGATTGAAGAAGAAGCACGACATCCATTGGATGGACATCCAATGGCCACTGCTGCTAGAACCATGTGTTGACTATAAGTTGACAAAGCCTTGCATGCGTCAACTTAGTAGGCCCACAAGTGTGTGGCAGAGAACATATAGCCCATTTGCGATTTGTAAAAATGTACAACCCATTTTTGAATTCTAATGGAATTTACTACAACCCATTTACAGTTTGTTAATAGTACAACCCATTTTCTAGCTAGGACAACGATTAATAATTTCAGCCAACATCTCAAAACAGAATTCAATAAATTCCCACATTTTGATGGGGTCCGAAATATTTTTATCTCGAAATATCTAGTTAGATTAAATATAATTTCAAAATAAATTCGTATTATGTAAAAATTCAACAAAATATTGGCCGCGCAACAAGTAATGAAATTAAAATTTTCAATATCCAAAAATAATATTTTTTAAACTAATTACGTGTTTGGTGCATTTTTTATAGTTATTGCCCAGTTTTTATAATTAAGATTTGCAGCCCAGCGGGGCGGAGAATAACAAGTTGACCCGGATATTGTGTACAACTCTCGGCCCGGTTGCATTGCTGATGTTAATAAAAGGCTTGTGTAGTACAATACAACTTTACATGGCTACTCAGCCCACATTCAGCGACACTGGAAAGTCCCAAACAAGGCTTTTGTACAACTTTTTGAAGTCATTGATCTCAATTAATAACTTAAGAAAAGTTAGAGTACAGTGGAACCTAATTAAAAGCTGTCATGAGCGAAGAAATAATTTAAGGGGTCCCACTTGTGTGTGTGTGTGAGAGAGAGAGAGAGAGAGACCCATCGGTCGATGCTCGTAAATACATCTTTCAGCCATATGCATTGCTGGTGCTCAGTAAAAACTTATATAGTTGACCCAATCATATAGAACATCATAGCACACTGAACTTGCATACAAAAATTTCACGCAGGCGGCACAAGCAGTGTGGAAGCTGTGGATCGCTACGGGTAGCGCTATCGAAACCAACGAACTTGTACATAACAGTTCATCGTCTTTATTGATGACGGGGAAATATCTTGAATGTTGTGCAAAGAAAATAGACAGACAACACAATAGGTTCTGCTAGCACATTTAGTTGATTTACAACCCTTTCTAAAAAAAGTTCAGGTACAAAAATAGAACAGGTCACAATCAAATGTGCTCGCACATCAGCGCTTCACACCGATAGCTCGGATTTAACTAGTATCTGACAAGATTCAGTTGTTACCTCAAATTAGAGCACATCCAGGCAGCCAGCCCTGCCTCTTATCCCGAAGAAGCAGTGGCCTCTGCCGCGCGATGGAGTAGGCCCTGTGCCATCCATCGTTCCGAGCAACACGGGCAAAGTCTGACGTTGACTCATGTAATGGCGTCGTCGACGGACCCTGGCAACAGCGGCGGCGACAGGACTTTGATTGATGGATTGACCACTTCTTCGACATGCACAAACACTCGATACAGGTACATCCCTAACATGGTCCACGGCGGCCTTGGTGACGATGAATAGTACAACCCCGGTTCCTGCACCGGTATCTCAACACCAATCACCATTGGTATGGTGGACGGCTTCTTCATCCGTGCCATAACCGTCAGATCCCAGCTGTCTGGAGGAACAAACATACTTACGAGCTCACCTCCAAGGTCGTTGATAAGCTCATTCATGGACGCGTTGTTCCAAGAACGTCGAGACATGCCGTGGAAGGTAAGCTTTGTTAAAAACTCAAGCTCAGAGGGCACCGTGCCCCATCCTGGGTGCCACCGATCAAAGCTCACCAGCGCGCCATCGCAGAACAAACTCCGGGAAGATTCGAACACACGACTGCAGTTGAAATTTGTGCGGAACCTGACGAAGAAATCAGCCGGTGGCGGACAGACTTCGACGAGCAAGTCACTTATTTGGATGTCATGCGCAATGCCAAGAGCTTTGACAAGGTCGTCCAGCGAGACGGGAGGCCGGTCATCGTTGATGATTACCATCAGCACTTTGCCGGCAAACTGGTCATCAACCGCCGCCATGCCACTGTTGAGCGACAGCATGCAGCGCCTGAAGGCAGGACGGACCTCAGGATCTCCAGCTCGGAGATCCGTGTTAACCGGCGACATGATAGTGCGCTTGAGTACAGGGAGTACAGGAGGGGGATTTGGAGGAACTGGAGTAGGAATGAAGATTACAGAGGTGGGGGAGGGGCGGGAGATTGGGGATGAAAAGGTAGAACGAATTTCGAACACGCGCCAATATGCTCTTGGCGCGCAAGCGCACGAAAACACCGGTGGCGCCCATATGTCGGCCTAAGAGTCCTTATTCTTTCTTTTTTTAGGATCTTTTGAGAGCCCAGCCTGAGAGTCATAATTGACCTATTTGGCATTGCGTTACTTCTCAGCCCATATTCAACGACACCTCACTGGCCCAAACAAGTGTACATCATCGAAAAGACACTGAGCTCAAATTATAACTTGAAAAAAGGAGATATACTCTGAACACTGGAGAATGGTGATGCCCTCATTTAGCCCACCAGTAGTTCGAGACAATAAAGAGCTCGAAACAACGATATATACAAGATTCAAACACTTACTAGTGACTACTACTGAAATAAACCGCAAGACATGATAGTTTGTAAGAAGTCTTGCTACACCACCAAAACACACCCACCTGCAGCGCTCAGACTCTCGTGATCCAGACGAGAATGACATTCTAAATAGAGGCAACTATTGCATAGTAAGAGTGACATAGACGAGGATGACGAAATGACAAGGAATATGCATAACAAAAGAGAGAACTACCCATCCATAACAAGCAGCAAAGACAACAAGTCATTCAAAGAGGGATGATCCAACACCATCATAATTTGCAGCCCCGCTTCAGCGACCAGTGATCCGGAGACACCAATACTCCACCCTTTCGATGCAATACTCAATTACCTATCAACCTGAAGGCTTGAACCACATCACTGCCTGTCAGACTTGAGACATCCAAGGATCAATGTAAATCCAGATGCCTTTGTCATTCTCACCTTCTTTTGGCTGCAGGTTGTATCGTTGACAATCAGGGGAGTTCGCTCCCGAAGTCCTAGGGCTCGCTGTGTAGACATAGTTTTCCATAGCAAACAGAGCCTCTCTGCCATCAAGGTCCTTGCCAACGGTGATCTCCTGGTTAATCAGATAATTGAGTCCGAGAAATGGAGAGTGTGAACCAAGGCTGTTTACCCGCCTCCAACTCAAAAATCCTGAAGGCCCCAACAAGCTGGTATCCTGCTAATAGACGTAACAGCCACTGTCCGGATACTCACGTATTTCACCGTGCTTGTACACAGTGGGGTTTTTGCAATATAACTTTTCTGGCTCATGTGTACGAATGATCATCAGTCTTTTGTCATCCTCTGATCGAGCGCGGAACCAGTTGTGCTTCCCTGTTTTTGGCAAATGTGGTGTGATTACAAATGGCAGTAACTGTAGGGACACTGCATCATATCAAAAAGGACATGCATTATTAACGTAAGATCGGCATTGTTCAACGTATGTGTAGGATAATGCAAGAACCATCATTGATATGTCCATGTTGGAACTGAGATGAAAATACAGGGAAATGTATACTCGGTTCGAAAATATAGAAGTGCCATGCATGGTTATACTCATGTTATCTCGCAATCGATTCTTCACAGGAAACTACCATGTCATGCATGTTATGTAATCATGTTCTGTCCTCACAAACAAATTCTTCAAGGAAACTAACAGACCATGCATTGTTATATACTCATGTTCTGTGGGCAAATTTTTTGTGAGGATGTTATTCTAGCCATTGATGGCCGAAGGGCGAATATAGGTATGTACACATGGTAAGCTTTACAAGATTTCACTACTTCCAAATATAGAGTTCTCCATATGCACATTTACTTCCCTAATGTGTGGTTAGATGAAACCAACAGTGTGATGCATGTTTCTACATCATGAAAATGAGGAAACTAACATGGTCCATTGATACACACACATATTAGTAGTATATAGATTACTGTAAAATAAGGAGAATATCCATATCTTCCTAACCGCTTGATTATTCAGGGGGTACAAATTGGCTGTAATGACATGGTCACAATCACATGAATTAACTCATTCCAAATATAGCTGATTTACGGCGTCTCTAATACATTGCCATCGTTCTACTCAAATTCTGCTCAAAGAGGCATATGCCACCAATCATCACAAAAAGTTCAAGCAGTGTCCTGGCGTTATCATTAACATCAGACGGAAACAACTTACATGCGCCGTCCCAGCAATACGTGGTGCCATCTGCTTTGTCGATCGCGTAGATGATGCCATTGTGTTCAATAGCATCACAGAAATGTGTATCAGCTTTGATGATCCACTACGAGGTGAGCTGTCTCCAGCTAAAGAACGCACCAGCGGAAAGATAAGTGAGTCCGCGGTCGAAGAAGGCAATTAGCTTGAAGTCTGCGTAACCCGCATTTCGTGTGGGCACTTAGCAGATTACAATCTTCTACAAAACAAGGTCTGTCCAACTGATGTGGTAATCTAGATGACTTGGACCGCGACGGTAAAACCCTATATAATCCAACGTAGGAAGGATAATCTCATGGGAGGTGTGGAAGTTCATGAGCACTAAATTTTTCCGGTCTTCTCTGACGGCAGCCACCCAGTGGGAGTTCATGCCGACCCAGTACATACCTGACAAGAAGTTTCAGGCGATGGTGATCGGATCAAAGTCGAGGGAAATGATGTACGGCTCCCCACTACATACATGCAAAGAAGTTTCGACTAATGGAGGTCCGATTGAAGTCGAGGGGCATCATGTACGCTTCCGTATCATGGTGAGCAAATCTCGCAAGACCAGATAGCAGCAAGCAGGGTGTCTTGAAAAGCTTAGGCCTCACTTCGATGATGGCTGTGTGCATGTCCCACGAGCACGCAGCGAGCCGCACGGCGCTCAACATACCCATACACGAACAACAGAGGTCGAGGATGTCACAGGGGAGATTTCTCCAATCGCGGCTCATATGGATGTTGTGTGGTTTGCGTTCGGCCATGGTGGAGTTGGAAGTTGGGGTTTTTGGGGGCTTGATTTACGGGGGAGAAGGCTCTCAGTGCTGGAGCGGCTAGCGAGGGAATAGTGGTACTAAGGGAGGCGAGCAAGGCAAGGGTACACGGGGACACGGTGAGATGATGAAGAGTGACCTCAGGATCTCTGGCGGGACGGAGATGAAGATACAATGGTGCTAGGGGAGAGGGAGATGGGGCGAGGCATGCTATACAGTGGCGATGACAGTGACTGTACAGTGCACAAGGTGAGGCTGACTTTGGTAACCCGGACATGCCGCTTGGACTAGTGTTACCTCGGGCCCAGGGTCTTGTCACTTCATTGTGAGGACCGGATGAATAATATTTTGACCATCAAGTGTACCATAGTTTTACTACTACTAGTAGGAACATATGGAGTAGTACTGTATAGCGGAAATAGGTCTCCCGTGCTAGCATGCCTCTAGGTCCACTTCATCCTCCAGGTATCATCCATATTGTGAGCAGAAGCAAATTCCCGTGCATGCGGAAGCAAGAAGAAGGTTTTTTTCTTTTTTGAGGATAACCGCATATTCCTTAACCAGAGAATTTTGTGTCTCCCACGCACGCACCAATATCCATTCGTACCAGCTACGACATATTTTTATATCTGTTTGCATAGGTCCCACCTGCCAGGAGGGGTACAGAAATAAAAAGGAATCATAAAATGTCTCGCCACGGTGATTCGAAAGAGTGACCACAACTAGCCAGTGGAACATGTAGCGCTAGAAGGATGGGCACGTACACGCACAGGTACCACTCCTCAGTCTACTCGCATAGACTTTTCTTTTAGTCTACCTAGCCGTATAATCAACTGCCTGTAGGCCACTTCTCCCATCACTTCTCCATCGGGAACCAATTTTCTTCGGCTTCTTCACCTCTCCTTCATCTTCATTTGCATCCAAACCCCACTGCAATAAAATTGTTTTAACCTCTTCACATACTCCTGGAGTAATTTCAAAGCCCCTTTAAATAATCATCTTCTTCAGTTAGACTAGCCATCTAATCCTAATTCTCCAAACCATAGCCCTCCTGTCCAACAGTTCCAAATGGCGAAAGAGATCCAGATGCAGGTTTTTAGCGTCCAACATGTCCTCGTCGAAGGCTCGTTGAGCATAGTTGCCACCATCACCGACCACCCAAGGGTTGTTCGGAAATGGATCAACAATGTATGCCACTCCCTCCAACAGGTAGAGATGAAGGTCATTGGTCTGGACGCAGAGTACAGGGAGCGTGCAACTGGGAAGATCCAACGCGCCGCCATCCTTCAGCTGTGCCTCGAAGATTATGTTTTGGTGTACCACATCATACACGCGCCCTCCATACCAGGTGAGCTCCATGATTTCTTGTCTCAGGAGGATATATACTTCTGTGGGGTAGCCATCAAAGGGGACAAACAAAAGCTGGCGGCGTAAAACCTTGATTTGAAAAGCATCGTTGACCTACAAACCAGAACTAAAATTACTGTAGAAGATTGTGATAAACAGACACCATCCCTATTCGACGTAGCAAATTTTGTGCTCGGTACAAATCTTCAGAAGGGTGACGACACGCTGGCATTAAGGTCGTCTGGATGGGATAATTATCCCTTGACGTACGAGCAGATAAAATATGATGCCCTCGATGCCCATGTGAGTTTCGAAATAGCTGCAAGGTCCAAAGAGCTTGTTGCAAAGCCGTCTCCCACAAAAAATGAGAAGAAGAAGAATAAGAATAAGAAGCTACACCAACAGCAGGGCATTATGGATGGATGAACTATTTCCTCTCTTGTAAAAAAACATTTCCTCTCTGTGTATATTGATATAGATGAACTATTTCGATGGTGTGCATGTCTTTGGAACATGTAGCAGCATAGGTTCGCTTGACTATAAGGAACTATGTGTCCACCTAGCTTTCTCTACTACTCCTTCCAGTGATCGGTATGCAATGCATGTGTTAGTAGACATGACAGCTTGTCCATGGAAGTTGATCTACGGCGACCATCACGTTTCATACATTGCCACTCGTGATTCCCATGACGCCGCTCCAACCCAGGGCACCACGTCCCGCGATGTGTGCCTCACCCCTCTCGGTCGCACCTCCCCTTTGCCTTTGTGTGCATCACATGTGTGCCAGCTGAAATGCGGTGAGAATCAAGTATCTACCACAGCCACACACGATTCCCACAATGCTGCTCGAACCCATGAAACCACACGTCCCTCAACCTACGGCTCACCCCTCTCGGCCCCACCGCCCCTCTGCCTTCGGGAGCATGACATGTGGACCAGCCACCTACCGGGCCCACTGAAGCTCACTCCCGTGGGCCCCGAGAGGGAAATGTAACTCCTGCACTAGGCCTTGTGGTGCTACCGCTGCACGAACTCGTGCCAAACTCGAGATTTGTTTCTTACTAGCAAGATTCCCGTGCGTTGCATGGAACATCAAGATGCATTTTTATGAGTAGTTTATCTTGTGGGAGAAAAGGATGAATGAGGGAAGGCCTTATTTGCAAATGTGGAGAGGGGTGTGGGTATCTTTTTGGAAAATCGCCATAGTTTCCTTCCTATCCGTTAGATATAAATCCAAGATGCCTGTGCATTGCACGAAGTTGATGGAAAAGGTAATCACAACTTATAAATTGACGGATGGAGTACAAGTTACAGTGCCACATATAATTGCCTCCAAATGTGAGCAAAGGGATCGCACATGTCTTTATTGACTGGACCGAGAATACAATGGCGCAATAAGAATTGAGGCCACGATGATGCAATCAGAGTGGTCGTTAGACCTCCTCGTCCTCGACTCAGTGAGCTGGGCCACTGACCGGCGGCTTAGGAGCGGCGGCTTTTGTGGTCAGGTCAAGGTGCTTCTCAACAAAGTCGTCTAATGCTTCCAGCCGGTTGACGAAGGCCAATGTCGCAGCGTCCTCACCGGCCTTATAGATACCTATGTACACAACTTGCTCGTACACGTGGATGTGTAGGTCGACGAATTCTTGCAGGGTGAGGCGCCTCGCGGCGAGCGCGACCTCCAGGTAGACATTACTTGTTGCATCAGCGGGCAGTCGCAGGGCCACCAGAGCTTTAAAGAGGTTCTCACCATGGAGGCCGATTAGTGTGGCAGGCAATGAGGAGCCCGGGCGCGCGGGCTGGAGGACTACGGCGATGTCGTCCGTGAGCTTCTTGACGACGGTGAACTTGTTGATGGTGGCAATGATCATCTGGTCCAACTGAGAGTCGTAGCTGGCATCGACGATGGCCATGAACCAGCCGGTCACCAACACCGTCTGGAGACGATCCTTGGTGCCATGCCGCAGGGCAGCGTCATGGACCATCTGGCACAGCCGCGGGCCGCTCGCGCGCATCGCCGCCATGGGTCTGGAGTGAGCACTTTTGTGCTTAGTGTACGTGCTTAGGTGCGTACAATGTGGTAGATGCATTGGAATGGAGGGGCGCCTTTATATGAGTGGAAACTGCATTGCATTCACATCGTGCTGCCTCTTTTCCCTGTCCTCCTCCCATTACTTCCCTCATGCATTCAGGATGCTAATTGAAGGAGGATGCATCATTGGTCGTTCAACATTTCGGGAACCGCTACCCTCTCCCTCATCTGCATTAAAGCCGTATCGGGAACTGTCCTGGTTTACTAGTAGCTGTCAAATCGATTAGTACTGCACCGCCCGCTGCACGCCCGGCTGAACACGCCTCCTCACCTCCATCAAACACCTACGTTAAACCCGCATACAAACCAAGAAACCTATTCTGGCCAGATGTCCGTTCATGAGTGGGCCGAAATTAAACGCAACGCCGGCTGAGCTCCTCCCATCCGCCCTCCGTTTAAACAAGGCCAGACGCCGGCCAAGCTCCTACCGTCCGCCCTCTATTTAAAGAGGCCAGACAGACAGCAGGTAAGAATCGCACCCCTCCGCCACTCCCCCATCTTATCTTCACCACTTTCTCCACTCTTCTGATGGCTTCCGAGGAGCCGTTCTCCGGCATACTACCCGGCTCGGTGGCCCGCCGAGTCCTCTGGATACGAGCGAGGCCGCTCGGTGCTTCACCAACATCGCTTGGCCCAACGGAGCCAGTTGCCGCCCCAAGCCGGCGCGTGGTTCAGGAACTCGCCGTAGCAGTTCAGCTCGATGAGGAGTGGCGAGTTGCTCCACGCCAGAAAGGCGGGGAGCACGGAGGCACGGGCGTCGTCGCTGCCGCGTCGTACCGTGCACCAGTGTCTGTGGTGGCCGCACCTCTCGTGTCTATGGGCGCGCCTCCCGTTCCTGTGGCAGCGCCATGCAGGTAGAGACATAAGATGGGTGCGTGGAGAGCGACGAGTCGGTGGCGAGCTTCTCCGTGTCCGCCACCATCATCGAGGAGAATTAGAACACAGGAGGCCGCCACCACTTGGGTCCAATAAAGGCTATCGCCGAGGCGATGACTGCGTATTCAGGTGGTTTCTTTGCTGCTTCGTCTCTTTCGAGGACATTCGTCAACCCCGCAAGTGTCTTCCGGACATGAGGAAGACAAAGGGATCCGCGGGCGGCCATTTATATTAGGTAGGAGTATTAATTATACCACGAGAGCCGAATTAGCACCGCTTAGTTCATGTAAATGTAATGAAATCCATCATGTTTATATGAAGATCCAGCTTTTTTATATGAAGTTCTTCATTCTTATATCAAATCAGTCCATGTTTGCATGAATTTCCTCTGGTTGGTTAGAGTTGTGAAAATGTATGCCGCTTGCATTTGATGTCGTCCTCCGAGGAAGGAAGTGGGAGGAAATTTGCCAGCTGCCGTTGGAGATGCTCTTATGCTGGAAATAATAGAGTCACATCCAATCCATTTGAGTTAGTTGCGTGTATGATTCTCCCTCTATAAAAAGTTAATTGCATGTACAGTGTACACATGACTTGAAGGGTGGCTACAACAAGATGTAAAGTTAAAAGAAACAAATCCATCCTTAATCTTGTATTCTAAGTACTCTATGGGTTCCACTGTCAGTACAGTAGCGAAAGATGTATATATTAAATAATATATAATATAAAAATCTAAAGTTAAAGATAGAATTCAAACTCGGGTCATCACGTTGTGAGAATCCGGCGCTAACCAGTCCAGCCCTTTTTCGTTGTGGACCATGCTGGAGATATATCTTTATGTCTACTCTTATACTCCCTCCGTTCCAAAATATTTGTCTTTTTTAGATTTCAAATGGACTACCACATACGGATGTGTATGTACACATATTTTTTAGAGCGTAGATTCACTCATTTTGCTCTGTATGTAGTCACTTGTTGAAATCTCTAAAAAGAAAAATATTTAGGAACGAAGGGAGTAGAAAATAGAGTTGGTGATGATGGTGTGTGATACGTCTCCGTCGTATATACTTTTCCAAACACTTTTGCCCTTGTTTTGGACTCTAACTTGTATGATTTGAATGGAACTAACCCGGACTGATGTTGTTTTCAGCAGAATTGCCATAATGTTGTTTTATGCGCAGAAAACAAAAGTTCTCGGAATGACCTGAAACTCCACGGAACATCTTAGAAAAAATAATAAAAAATCCTCGCCAAAGATGAAGACCAGGTGGCCCACACCCTGTCCACGAGGGTGGGGGTCGCACCCCCCCCTCCTGGGAGCGCTCCCCTACACTTGTGGGTTATCAAGACTAATTTCTGGCGCCGTTGCCGAGGAGCATAGGTCTATTATTTGAGTCACTTGGGATTTATATCTGCTGGACACTATGAAGAATTTGAAAAACGCTAAGACAAAATTTATCCCTCAACTACGAGGGGAGGTAAGGAACTGCCATCTAGCTCTGCACTTGATTCACCTTCTGTTATGAGTAAGCTTGCGACACCTAAACCTGATTCTGCTATTCGATTACGATATGTCGCATGTTATTGATGATGCCACTTTTGCTATGCATGATACCTATGATGAAACTACTTCTATGCTTGATACTCATGTGCCCCTTGGTGAATTTCTTGATGAACAAATTTCTAGGGCTAGAGAGAAAGAAATTATTGAAACTGATAATGTTGATGAAATTGATGATGAAGATATGCATGTTATTCCTGAAGGTTATGTTTTTGATGTGGAATCTTCTGCAGCTATTTTTGCCTGCAAGGATAGAAACGAACTTAAGAGGCTATTAGTTAAATGGAGTAAATAATTTCTTAGGGATAGAATGAAACCCGACCCTGCTTTTGCTACTTAACCTATTTGTGTTCCCAATAAGGATTATGAATTCTCTGTTGATCCTGATATAATTACTTTGGTTGAATCTGATCCTTTTCATGGTTATGAATCTGAAACTGTTGTGGCACATCTTACTAAATTAAATGATATAGCCACCCTGTTCACTAATGATGAGAGATCTCGCTACTTTTATATCCTTAAAATATTTCCGTTCTCATTAAAGGGTGATGCTAAGATATGGTTTAATTCTCTGGATCCTGGTTGTGTGTGTAGTCCCCAGGATATGATTTATTACTTCTCTGCTAAATATTTCCCTGCTCATAAGAAACAAGCTGCTTTAAAGGAAATATACAACTTTGTGCAAATTGAAGAAGAGAGTCTCCCACAAGCTTGGGGGAGGCTTCTCAAGTTACTTAATGCTTTGCCTGACCATCCTCTTAAGAAAAATGAAATACTTGATATCTTTTATAATGGACTAACCGATGCTTCAAGAGATTACCTGGATAGTTGTGTTGGTTCTATTTTCTGGGAAAGAACACAGGATGAAGCTGAAATTCTATTGAATAATATGTTGACAAATGAAAATAATTGGGCACTTCCTGAGCCAGCTCCTAAGCTAGCTCCAGAGCCAATTACTGGGCCTATTCCTAAACCAACTCCGAAGAAGACAGGTGTTCTATTTCTCAGTCCTGAAGATATCCAAGAGGCAAAGAAATCTATGAAATAAAAAGGTATTAAAGCTAAAGATGTTAAGAATTTACCTCCTATTGAAGAAATACATGGTCTTAATTTATCACTTTGTTGAAGAAGCATATGATCTTAATCCATTACCTATTGAAGAACCTCCGATCCCGATAACCCGACACGGTAGTAAAGGTAAATTCTCTCTATAGATATGATAAAGCTGAAGTCCCTCCTACTAAAATTGCTAGTCGATTGCTTGGATGAGTTTGATAACTTTATGTTTAAGGTGAAGACTTCAATGCTTATTTTGGTAGACAATTAAAACAAAATGCTTATATGATTAAACACTTGGGTGATTATATGGCTAATATTAGAGGTGAACTTAAACTTGTTAGCAAACATGCTTCTATGGTTACCACTCAAGTAGAACAAGTACTCAAGGCTCAAAATGATTTGCTCGATGAAATGAATAGTAAGAAAATGATTATGTTGTTAGAGTGGCTACTAGAACTGGTAAAATGACTCAGGAACCTTTGTATCCTGAAGGCCACCCTAAGAGAATTGAGCAAGATTCTCAGATAAATAATATTGATGTGCCTAGTTCTTCTAAAAGGAAGAAAAAGAAAAATGATAGGACTTTGCAAACTTCTAGTGAACCTATTGCTGAACCACACGAGAATCCCAATGATATATCTATATGCGATCTTTGAAACACAATCTGGTAATGAACATGAACCTAGCGAAAATAATAATGATGATGTTCAACCTAGTAATGATAATGATGTAGAAGTTGAACCTGTTGTTGATCTTGATAACCCACAATCAAAGAATCAACGTTATGATAAGAGAGACTTTGTTGCTAGGAAACATGGTAAAGAAAGAGAACCATGAGTTCAGAAACCCATGCCAAACCATCCAAGAAAAAGGATCACGAGGATTTTGAGCGCTTTGCTGAAATGATTAGACCTATCTTTTTGCGTATGCGATTAACTGATGTGCTCAAAACAAATCCTTATGCCATGTATATGAAGGATATCATTACCAATAAGAGAAAGATACCGGAAGCTGAAATTTCCACCATGCTTGCTAATTATACTTTTAAGGGTGGAATACCTAAGAAACTTGGAGATCCAGGAGTACCCACTATACCATGCTCCATTAAAAGAAATTATGTTAAAACTGCTTTATGTGATCTTGGAGCCGGTTTTAGTGTTATGCCACTCTCTTTATATCGTAGACTTGATTTGAATAAGTTGACACCTACTAAAATATCTTTGCAAATGGCTGATAAATTAACTGTTATACCTATCGGTATATGTGAGGATGTGCCTGTTGTGGTTGCAAACGTTACTATTTTAACGGACTTTGTTATTCTTGATATTCCCGAGGACGATAGTATGTCTATTATTCTTGGAAGACCTTTTTGAATACTGCAGGGGCTGTTATTGATTGCAACAAAGGCAATGTCACTTTTCATGTTAATGGTAATGAGCATACGGTACACTTTCTGAGGAAACAACCTCAAGTTTATAGCATCAATTCTATTGGAAAAATTCCATCGATTATATTTGGAGGTTTTGAATTTCCTCTTCCCACTGTCAAGAATAAATATGATATTCTTATTATAGGGGATGTGCATATCCCCGTTGAGGTAACATAGTGTTATTCGAAATTTCTCCGGTTCCATGTTAATCGGAATGAGTTTGTTAACAAGACTTGATCGACCTTGTTAGTGGATTCTTTTTGATGAGCATGAGATGGAGGAAACTAGAAGGCACAACCTTCTGTACCCTCTTTTTACTTTCTGTTATTTAGTTGAAATAAAGTAAAAATAGTATTTTTCTGTCTGCTTCTGATTTATCATGCAATATAAAAATACCCCAAAAATAAAAGTCCTCGTAATGCCATGCAAATTTAATATGATTTTTCGGGAATATTTGAGGATTTATGGTGCAAAAATTACCACGGGGAGGGGGCTGCCACTGACCACGTGGGTGGAGGGCGCGCCCTACCCCCCAGGGCACGCCCCCTGCCTCGTGGGCCCACGGTGGCCCTCCTCCACTTATTCCTGCACCCATCCTCTTCTTCTTCCTCCCACAAACACGAATATCTACCTCAAACACGAGTTCCAGCCCCCATTGCTGTGATTTTCGATCTCCTTGCTCAAAGCACCTCTCACAAAACTGCTTGGGGAGATTGTTCCTTGGTATGTGACTCCTCCATTGGTCCAATTAGTTTTTGTTCTAGTGCTTTATTCATTGCAAATTTATGCTGCATAGGTGACCATGTTCTTGAGCTTGCATGTCAAATTTATATGGTTCCAAGTAGTTCTAATGCTCGATATAGGCTCTAGGTACTTGCAGGAGTGGTTGCTATCAATTTTATTGAAGTTGGTTCACTTTTGTTTGAAGTTACTAAAAATTTCAGATTATTTCAGAAAATAATGAAGAGACTTTTGAGGGGCTCGTCGAGCCGAAGCTCGAAGGAAAAACAAAATGAAGAAGCACAGAAGCCCAAATATGATTTGCCTCGTACCGCGGAGGTCCGGCTGTGTGAATGGCCTTCCGATGACTTATTAAGGAGAGCCGGAATTTATGAGGATTTTATTTATTGATTGAGAATGCTGGCCTCACCGACTTCCTCCGCGACCAACGTCATCAGTATCTCTTACTCACTAATAATTTTGTGCAAAACTTCTACTATTTTCCTAAGGAATCACCTCCATCGGTAGAGTTTCATTTATATGATGTTGTTAAGAAGATGCCATTAGCTGAATTTTGCAAGGTTTGCAAAATACCCTTTGAGGGTACCTTAGATGAACCACACCGTAATGAAGTGGAAGCATTTATTAACACTATCACTATGGGAGAAACCAGGAAGGTTTCTGATGCAAGAATTACTAGCATACATTTTTCTGTGTTATGCTACTTTGCCTTATTTGCTAGTCGTCGCTTGATTGGTCATGGAAACTGTGGAAACCTTAGTATTCCTGATATTATCATTTTGTTCCATGGTTTATACCGCAATAACACTGTTAGTATGGGCGGAATTATTGCTAAGCGGTTAAGTTTGAACCGTACTAAAGGCCCCATCTTTGGGGGTATTTATGCTTCGCGCCTAGCTGTACATTTTGACATACCCAT
This sequence comes from Aegilops bicornis, assembly GCA_021605145.1. NCBI lineage: Eukaryota > Viridiplantae > Streptophyta > Magnoliopsida > Poales > Poaceae > Aegilops > Aegilops bicornis. The sequence continues at coordinate 371,475,694 of CM038671.1, forward strand.
TAGGCTTCATGAGAAAGAAGAAAAATTGCTGCCCAGTGCTTATTTAGATTATAAAAGTATGCTAGCGCATGATTTTATTGTTAAAGGCAAGGAAGGGGAGCTTAAATATAAATTGTACTTTGATAAACATCATCCTGAGACTATTACTTTGCCTGCTCCTTCTTTGTTTAACTTGTCTGAAGGTCTTTATCTCGTTCCGTGGCCGTTCATTCAAGCCTATCAGAATCCTGCACCAGCCCCGGAGCCGGAACCACAATACGAGCCTCCATGCCAGTCTGTTTATTCTTGGGATTCGGAGGTGTCCGCCACCGATGGCGATCGAGTCCTCTTCATCGCAAAGACGACCCGGCTACACCTACGGGTATCCGCCAGGCTATCCCTGGCAATGAACCAACTTAGGCCAAAAGCCTAATGATAGAGGCAAAGGTGTCCAGATGTTTCTATGAGATGGTGGCTATCGTTTTCTGTGGGAGTCGACCTTGACGATTCGACTACGAACGTGCGAGACGTCGCGCCTTAGCAATCGGTAAACCAACTTCCGAGGGTTATTGACCACGCCGGAGCACGATCAACCTGACCACGAGGGCCTGCTTCCTGTGAGCAAACGAAGAACAAGCAAGAAACTAAGATTGCAATCTGGATATTGCGAATATAAGAGGAAAGCTTTATTAATGAAGGTGGGGTTCTGTGACGCCTTGGTGCAGTCGTTGAACACAAACGAAAATCTGTGAAGTTGCAGCTATGGCGAACTTTTAATCTAAACAAAACCCAAAGTCTAAACGGTGCCCTAAGGGCTGTATATATGGAGGAAGAGGGAATTTCGTGGCCCTGGGTTGAGGGGTCCGATATCAACACTATCTCTTGTTTCCCCACACATACGGACTCTAAAAATAGCCTATACTTATGTATTTCGAAATTACATGGGCTGGCCCAATAATAAGGTGATTTGACACCTAGAATAGCCTCTGGACGAAATTTATGAAGGGTCATCTTGTATATTTCGTCCAAGGCTTCATGCACCGATTATGGTGGCTTCAAAGCCTGAAATCATCACTTGTAACTCCGTTCTTGTTCCCCTTGCATGCCATCATCTCCATGCTTGTTATTGCTCCAATGTTCATCCTTCTCCAAGCTAGGCCCTTCATTTGTAATCAAAACAAATGTATCCAATTTAGGCGACATCATATTCTCATGAACATTAGAATCATTACCAAGAAACGAAAGTACACGGTAATTTAGTTGGCGTCTTGTGAGCTCTAGTAATTGGTCCAAGATGTATAGCAAATAGGGGCTGTGGGTGTAACAATGGTATTGATGTCCTCATCATCCTCACCTTCTTGAATTGAAGTCGTCCTCGACGGAAGTTCATCTTCCTCACCCAAATAAGGCTTCAAATCTGCAATGTTAAAAGTGGGACTAACCCCAAAATCTGCAGGCAGCTCAAGTTTATATGCATTATCATTTATTTTCTCCAACACCTTAAAGGGACCATCAAAGACGTGGCATTAGCTTTGATTTGCGCAAATCAGGAAATCTATCCTTACGCAAATGTAACCAAACAAGATCTCCAGGTGCAAACACAACATGTTTTCTACCCTTATCCCCAGCAATTTTATATTTAGCATTCATACGCTCAATGTTTTCCTTAGTTAACTCATGCATTTTTAAAATTAATTCAGCACGTTCTTTAGCATCAAAATTAACCTTCTCCGAAGATGGAAGAGGCAACAAATCAATAGGTGCACGAGGTAGGAAACCATACACAACTTCAAAAGGGCACATCTTAGTAGTAGAATGCAATGAACGATTATAAGCAAATTCAATATGAGGCAAGCATTCCTCCCACATATTCTTATTATTCTTCAAAACAGCCCTAAGCATAGTAGACAATGTTCTATTGACTACTTCAGTTTTTCCATCAGTTTGGGGGTGACAAGTAGTACTAAAAAGCAGTTTAGTCCCCAACTTAGCCCATAAACATCTCCAAAAGTGGCTAAGAAATTTAGTATCACGATCTGAAACAATAGTATTTGGCACACCATGCAAGCGAATAATTTCACGAAAGAACAAATTAGCAACATTAACAACATCATCGCTTTTATGACATGGTATAAAATGTGCCATTTTCGAGAATCTATCCACGACAACAAATATGCTATCCCTCCCCTTCTTTGTTCTAGGTAAACCTAAAACAAAGTCCATAGATATATCCTCCCAAGGAACACTAGGTACAGGCAAAGGCATATATAAACCATGAGGATTGAGTCGTGACTTAGCTTTTTGACATGTAGTGCAGCGAGCAATAAAACGCTCAACATCCCATCTCATCTTTGGCCAAAATAAATGTGTAGCAAGTACGTCCTCCATCTTCTTCACGCCAAAGTGTCCCATTAGTCCTCCTCCATGCGCCTCCTGCAACAACAAAAGACGAATGGAGCTAGCTGGAATGCATAGCTTGTTAGCACGAACACAAATCCATCATTAACGCATTTAACTTGTTCCATGTTCTTCCTTCTTTACAATTCTGCAATACATCTTTAAAATCAGCATCATGCACATATTGATCTTTGATGGTCTCCAAACCAAATATTTTGAAGTCAAGTTGTGAAAGCATAGTATAGCGACGAGACAATGCATCACCAATAACATTTTCTTTACCCTTCTTGTGTTTAATGACATAAGGGAAAGTCTCAATGAATTCAACCCATTTAGCATGTCTACGATTCAATTTAGCTTGACTTTTAATATGTTTCAAAGATTCATGATCGTAATGCATAACAAATTCTTTGGGCCATAAATAATGTTGCCATGTTTCTAAAGTCCGAACAAGAGCATATAATTCTTTATCATAAGTAGAATAATACAAACTAGGCCCACACAATTTTTCAGAAAAAAATTCAACAGGTTTGCCATCTTGTAATAACACACCTCCTAATCCAATTCCACTAGCATCACATTCAAGCTCAAAAGTCTTATTAAAATCAGGAAGTTGGAGTAAAGGAGCATGTGTCAACTTATCTTTCAATACCGTGAAGGCGTCTTCCTGTGCGGCACCCCAAACAAAAGGACATCCTTCTTTGTATGCTCGTTGAGAGGTGCAGCAATGGTGCTGAAATCTCTCACAAAACGCCTATAGAATCCAGCGAGGCCAAGAAAACTCCTCACCTGTGTGACCGTTTTGGGTTGCGGCCAACTCTCAATAGCTTCAATCTTGGCTTTGTCAACTTCAATTCTGTGTGGAGTAACAACAAAGCCAAGAAAAGATACTCGGTCGGTGCAAAAGGTGCACTTCCCAAGGTTACCAAACAAATGTGCATCACGTAGAGCAATAAAAACAGCACGTAAATGTTCCAAATGTTCTTCCAAAGATCTGCTATAAATCAATATGTCATCAAAGTAAACTACCACAAATCGTCCAATGAAAGCACGTAAAAATTCGTCACTAATCTCATGAAAGTACTAGGTGCATTAGTTAACCCAAAAGGCATGACTAACCACTCATATAATCCAAACTTAGTTTTAAATGCTGTTTTCCATTCATCTTCCAATTTCATACGAATTTGATGGTATCCACTATGCAAATCAACTTTGGAGGATATTGTAGAGCCACTCAATTCATCAAGCATATCATCTAGCCTAGGAATAGGATGACGATAACGAATAGTAATATTATTAATGCCTCTACAATCAACACACATACGTGATGTACCATCCTTTTTCGGCACTAGAATAATAGGAACAACACAAGGACTAAGGGATTCGCGTATATAACCTTTGTCGGGCAGCTCCTCGTGACTTGACGATAATCTCCTTCGTCTCCTCTGGATTGGTACGGTATGGTGCACAGTTGGGTAATGATGCACCGGGAATTAAGTCAATCTGATGCTCAATCCCTCGAATGGGAGGTAATCCCGGTGGCACGTCTTGTGGAAAGACGTCAGCGAACTCCTGCAAAATGTTAGTGACAGCAGGAGGTAAACAGGAAGGCACGTCGAATGAAAATAATGCCTCTTTGCACACAAAAGCATAGCAAACAGATTTGCTGAAATCTAGCTCATCAATATCAGATTTAGTGGCAAATAAACATGCACTTTTCAATTTAATTTCAGAAGCAACACTAGATGATTTACTATTAGGCTTCATTTGTTGCTCAAATTCTTTTGCCACAATCTGATTTTCACTCTTATTTTTATCCTGTTTTGCTTTATTAGCTCTATTAATATCATCTTTCAAAATGGAATCGTGGAGTCATAGGAAGCAAAGTAATATTTTTATCCTTATGAACAAGAGTATATTGATTGTTTCTACCATGGTGTACATAAATTTTATCAAATTGCCATGGTCTACCAAGTAATAAGGAACATGCTTGCATAGGTACCACATCACAATCAACATAATCAGCATATGTAGAGATACTAAAATGCACACGAACAGTACGTGTTACCACCTTGCCGCTGTTGTTGAACCATTGGATGTAGTAAGGATGTGGATGTGGTCTTGTGGTGAGAGATAGCTTCTCCACCATCTCCATGCTAGCCAAATTGTTGCAGCTCCCTCCATCTATGATGACGCGCACATAACGTTCCTTCACAACTCCCTTTGTATGGAACAAATTGTGCCTCTGATTTTGCTCACTTGTGTGACCTGCACACTCAAAACATGTTGAGCAACTAAACATTCATACCTGTCGGCGTCTTGGGAGCCATGTATTGCGTCTCATGATCAGAATCATCCCCACCATGTTCTTCACGTGTAATAAGAGCCAAAGTCTCCTCATCATAGTCACTAGCGGACTCATACCCACCATCCTCAGTAGCAATCATCACACGCTGAGATTTGCATTCTCTCGTATAATGTCCTCTTCCCTTACAACGACGACAAATAATATCACTTGTGTGCCCTGTTGACACCATGGAAGAAGAAGAGCTCACTTGAGCCCGGCAGTGTGTGCTCTTGGCGATAGTGGTGGTTGTGCCCGCTTTCTTGTATCACGGTTGGAGGTGGCACCAAGGAGGTGATGGTGCAGTGGAAGTAGATGATGCACGTGGTGTCCATGATGAAGTTCGACCTACAGAAAAGTTAGTTCGTGCCAATGCTTGTCGATCCTGTACTTCACGTTCAGCTTTACAAGCAAGATGGAATAAACGAGTGATATTAGTATACTCCTTACACTCTAGAATGGTTTGAATCTCTTTATTTAATCCACCCATAAAACGTGCAAGCATAGCTTCATTCTCCTCAACAATACCACATCTAATCATGCCAGTTTGTAATTCCTGATAATATTCTTCTACATAAATTTTTTCCTTGTCTTAAGCGCTGCAATTTTTGAAGTAATTCACGTTGATAATATGGTGGAACCCAACGAGTACGCATAGCAGTTTTCAAAGCAGCCCAAGTAACTGGAACAAGATATAATCTACAATGTTCAGACCACCAAACAGATGCAAAGCTAGTGAAAGCACAAACAAAGGAACACGTCTCTCCTCAGGATATTGTAAACATGTAAATCGTTGTTCAGTTTCTAACTCCCAAGTAAGATATCTATCAAGAACATATCTACCCTCAAACGGTGGAATATTCAATTTCAGTTTAGGGAGATGGTCATGATCTCGTACCAGAGGTGGTGGTGCAGGCCTACCGTTGCGAAGATATACCTGAGGTCGACCTGCTGGGGGTGGTGCTGGTGGCTGCACGCAGTTCTGATTTTGGTCAACCTCATCCTCGTAATAGTCCTCCATCTCTGCAGTAACAGCAGGAGCTACAGAAGCACCAACAGCAGTAGCAGCGGCACCCGAATTTTGTCCTGGCTCAATAGGAACACGCTATGCTCACCCTACTGTATCATGGCGTAGAACTGGTTGTGGGAGGCGTTTGAGTAATTCATCAAACTTGGCGTCCAACTTGGTGTTAATTGACTTCTCAATGTCATCCATCTTCTCCATTGCCTTTCCAAAGCTGGCCATCACGTCTTCCACATGTTGACCCATCATTTCTTGAAACTTATCATGAAGCTCTTTGTTCGTCATGTTCTCCTGTGCAATCTCGCCGACTTGTGTTCCTGCCATAGTTAGCAGCAATAGAAAAGCATAAGAATACGATCCTCTGACCCTCTTTGGAATATGGTGGTGGTGGGGTGTCACAAATCCGTCAAGCAAATCTCAAATTCTTACCAGTTCTTACCCAGCAGCAGGCGGTGATCGGCAACCGTTGTAGTCAAAACTCTGAAAAGCTTGGATAGAGCGATTGCCAGGGATAGTTAAACGCACGACGTAGATGTATGTGGAGCTGGGAAGGCTTATAGTATGGTAGCAAAAAAAGGTCAGCAATAATCAATTCAGAGATGCAAAGTTGAATAAACGCTCAACGTCAGATCTTGTCTGGTCCTAGGCTAGACCGTGCTAGAGACGCGAGCCTAGAACACTAACAAAATCACGGCGCTGGACGGAATCAAGGGAAAAGCACACTCTGGAATTTTTTTGTTCGCTCTATTTTTTTTGCGCTATTTTTTTTGCGCTCCTCTTAGTTTTTTTGCGAAAAATCACTATAATGGCGAGTGTCTCAAAACTCTTCCCAGGTCAAACTGACAGGATGGGTACGGAATTTTTTTTGATAATTTTTTTTTGAAATCAGGGCAGCGACGACGAAAAAGTGCGACCAAAAATCACTATGATGGCGAGTGTCTCAAAAGACTTAGAACAGCCTAAAAATAGGATAGGGAAAAAATATTTTCAGTCGCTGAAATTTTGGCCTAAAAACTGCCCGGGGGTCTCCAGACTCTTTTTTCTTTCGAGACCTACGCAGGCAAGGAAACACGAATCGGAATTTAGATGGATCTCGAAAACAAACCTAATATGAGAAGAACTCGGATTGGTGGTGGATATATGGTGGTGGTATATGGCAGCGGTGGTGGTATATGGTAGCGGTGGTGGTATATGGATACAGATTGGTGGTGGTATATGAATACTGATTCAGAGCGGTGGCGGATAAGCAATGGTGGTAGATGGCAAGGAGATGATGATGGTGCGGCGGCGGCGTAACAACTTATGACCAGAACTCGAAACTCTAAAAGACTAGACTCTAAGACCAGCAACTTGACACGATGATGCAACCGCAAATTCAACATAGCAAAAACCCTAAAAAGATTATGCAAAGGCTCAGATTGGTTCGGATATGATGAACTACCCGTAATTTTTTTGTGGCTTTTTCGTGGACTGTAGGTATGAAGAACAGACTCGATCTAATCTACGAAAAAAAAACTGTAAAATCTCACCGAGCAACCTGGAAATCTGATACCACTTGATAGAGGCAAAGGTGTCCCGATGTTTCTATGAGATGGTGGCTATCGTTTTCTGTGGGAGTCGACCTTGACGATCCGACTACGAACGTGCGAGACGTCACGCCTTAGCAATTGCTAAACCAACTTTCGAGGGTTATTGACCACGCCGGAGCACGATCAACCTGACCACGAGGGCCTGTTTCCTGCGAGCAAACGAAGAACAAGCAAGAAACTAAGATTGCAATCTGGATATTGCAAATATAAGAGGAAAGCTTTATTAATGAAGGTGGGGTTCTGTGACGCCTTGGTCTAGTCGTTGAACACAAACGAAGTACGCGAAGTTGCAGCTATGGCGAACTTTTAATATAAACAAAACCCAAAGTCTAAACGGTGCCCTAAGGGCTGTATATATGGAGGAAGAGGGGGAATTTCGTGGCCCTTGGTGGAGGGGTCCGAAATCAACCCTATCTCTTGTTTCCCCACACATACGGACTCTAAAAATAGCCTATACTTATGTATTTCGAAATTACATGGGCCTGGTCCAATAATAAGGGGACGCAGCACCTAGAATAGCCTCTGGATGAAATTTATGAAGTGGCATCTTATATATTTCGTCCAAGGCTTCATGCACCCGTTATGGTGGCGTCAAAGCCCTGAAATCATCACTTGTAACTCCGTTCTTGTTCCCCTTGCGCATGCCATCATCTCCATGCTTGTTCTTGCTCCAATGTTCATCCTTCTCCAAGCTAGGCCCTTCATTTGTAAGCAAAACAAATGTATCCAATTTAGGCAGCATCATATTCTAATGAACGTTAGAATCATTACCAAGAAACGAAAGTACCTGGTAATTTAGTTGGCGTGCGCGAGCTCTAGTAATTGGTCCAGTATGTATAGCAGCAGGGGCTGTGGGTGTAACAATGGTATTGATGTCCTCATCACCTAAGCTTTGGGGAGTACGTATTTCTCACCGACATTACATTTATGTTCACACACACTCATTGCTAGATGTCGGTGCTCATACTCTTTCACTGTAATATCCATGCTAGTTTATTTTCTTTTTCCTGCTTTCTTCTTGTGTGTTTAATAAACTTTAAGAAAACAACAACAAAAGATTAGTGTAGCTTCTAGTTAGTTTACTTTTCCTGCTGTAGTAGTAATAATTAAAAAGAAAACCCAAAAAGATTTCCTGTTCTTATTTTTCTTGTTGGGAGCTTCCCGCGTAAATAGTTTTTATTTCTTTTCTTTTCTTTGGGGGTCTATAGGAGAAGACCATGATTAAACTGTTGAAGTGGCTCTTATATGCTTTATTGTTGATTTAACCAAGAGCCCATATTGCCTTGTCTTCTCCTGTTTATTGAATGCTCGCAGATTCCAGCTTAGTCCAATGCACGTGCACTCTTATTATTATCCACATCGTTCGGTCGTGCAAGTGAAAGGAAATTATGATGATATATGATGGACTGACTGAGATGGGAAAAGCTGGTATGAACTCAACCTCTCTTGTTTTTGTAAATATGATGAGTTCATCGTTCTTGATTCAGCTTATTATGAATAAACATGTTTGCAATGACAATTAGAGATCACAGTTGCTTATGCCATGCTTGATTAGCTATGAGTTATAATGGTTTACCTTGCGTGCCAACATGATATTAAAGTGGTTGTGATGTGGTATGATGGGATGGTATCCTCCTTTGAATGATTTAAGTGACTTGACTTGGCACATGTTCACACATGTAGTTCAAAAAAAATGAACATAGCCTTCACGATATTTATGTTCATGGTGGATTATATCCTACTCATGCTTGCATCCAATGTTTATTAATTTTAATGCATGTTCATGACTGTTGTCGCTCTCTAGTTGGTCGCTTCCCGCCTTTTGCTAGCCTTCACCTGTACTACGCGGGAATACTGCTTGTACATCCAATCCCTTAAACCCCAAAGTTATTCCATATGAGTCCACTATACCTTCCTATATGCGGTATCTACCTGCCGTTCCAAGTAAATTTGTATGTGCCAAACTCTAAACCTTCAAATAAACATTTTGCTTTGTATGCTCGAGTAGCTCATGTATCAACTAGGGCTGCCCTTATCTTCCATGTTAGGCGGGTTATTCTCAAGAGGAGTGGACTCCGCTCCTCACTCGCGAGAAAATGGCTGGTCACCGGGATGCCCAGTCCCATGCTTTATGCAAACTAAATCAAAATAATTGCAAACAAAACTCCCCCTGGGACCTGATGTATGTTGGAGGCACTCGTTGTTTCGAGCAAGCCATGGATTGATGCTTGTTGGTGGAGGGGGAGTATAAACTTTACCATTCTTTTTGGGAACCGCCTATAACGTGTGTAGCATGGAAGATATCGTCATCTCTTAGTTGTTATGTTGACAATGAAAGTATGCGGCTCAAGATATTATTTATATCTATTTCAAAGCCGAGCTCTGGCACCTCTACAAATCCCTGCTTCCCTCTACGAAGGGCCTATCTATTTACATTTATGTTGAGTCATCACCCTCTTATTAAAAGCACTAATTTGGAGAGCACTGATTGTCATTCGCATTCATTCTGTTAATTTATATTGGGTATGACTATGATTGGATCTCTTTTACCATGAATTACAATGTCTAGTCAGTCCTTGATCTTTAAATGTGCTCTGCATTTATGTTTTGCGGTCTCAGAAAGGGCTAGCGAGATACCATCTTGTTATATCATATTATGATTGTTTTGAGAAAGTGTTGTCATCCAAGATTTATTATTATGACTCGCTAGTTGATTATGCCATTGATATGAGTAATCATGAGACCTGAGAATTATTGCAAATGTGGTTAGTTATAATCTTTGCTGAAAACTTGAATGCTGACTTGACATATTCTGAAGAACACGAGCAAACAGCGTTTGTAAAAGTTTTCTTTTTCTCTTTCGGTTTGTCAACTGAATTGCTTGAGGACAAGCAAGGGTTTAAGCTTGGGGAGTTGATACGTCTCCGTCAGATCTACTTTTCCAAACACTTTTGCCCTTGTTTTGGACTCTAACTTGTATGATTTGAATGGAACTAACCCGGATTTGGCTGTTTTCGGAGAATTGCCATGATGTTGTTTTATGTGCGTAAAACAAAAGTTCTCGGAATGACACGAAACTCCACGGAACATCTTAGAAAAATAATAATAAATCCTCGCCAAAGATGAAGACCAGGGGGCCCACACCCTGTCCACGAGGGTGGGGGCGCCCCCCCCCCTCCTGGGCGCGCTCCTCTACACTTGTGGGTTATCAGTGTGCTTGCCATCCTGCAATATAGGTCGTCGGATTTATATCTAACGGATAGGAAGGAAACTATGGCAATTTTGCAAAAAGATACCCACACCCCTCTCACATTTGTAAATAAGGCCTTCCCTCGTTCATCCTTTTCTCTCACAAGATAAACTACTCATACAAATGCATCTTGACATTTCGTTCATTTCCGGGGCAGGGGCCGGATGTCCGGGACATGTCCGGATGTCTGGCTGCTGTAGCAGCTGGCTCTTCTTCCTTCTCCTTCCTTCGCTCCCGCGCACACTTGGCCTTGGTCCTTGGGCTCTCCATGGCCTCCTCGGGTGTACCTGAGTATGCACAAGGTCCGCGCTTGAAGTAGCACCAATGTCTTACATGCGAAAAGGGAAGATTTGTAAAGGAGCGAGTTCACCTTAGGTCCAATGGCGTATGCTTGACGTCTCAACATGTGGGCACTTGAGGCTTGAGGAGTAGTCATAGTGTTCGTGGGGATGATCGTAGGATGCTCCGTATCAATACATGTTTGTCACAGTAGGTCACGTTTTCTGTCATGCATGTACATCCATGGCGATTTTATGAAACAATCAAGATAGTCATACCTGCGCTGTCATAGAAGTGTTCCATGACATTACCAAAATTATTATCACAGAAGTGTCCACTTCCATGACGATAAATCACGCGTCATAGAAGTGCTTTCGTCAAGGGTAACCGACACGTGGCATCCACCGTAACGGGTCGCCGTTAAGCAATCGGGTTCTAGTTTAGATCCAATAACACGTTAACAGCCCGGACCAATGGGGATATTCCATGTGTAAAGTTCTCATTTGCCGGCAGATCCACGTGTCGGCATGGTGTCCTGACAGTTTTCATCTAGCGAATGGACGGAACGCGCCTATGACACGTCGACACGTGTCTCGGCCCAACAGTGGCCCATCCAGGTTAAAAGGCCAGGCCTGTCAAAATAAGCGGGCCGACCCATTAGCGGCCTACTTGAGTCAAGCCCATTCACAAGCATGGCCCATACAAGTTACAAAGAATCGGCCCATTAAAGGCCCACTCTGGATTTGACAATTTCCAGCCCATCGTTAATGACCCGCTACGTCTTTGGACCCAATTACGGCCCGAGCTTCTTTCGGCCTGTTAGTAGCCCATTGTCAGTTCCAGCCTGTTACCGGCCCGGGATGTGGTTCGGCCTTTTCTCGGCCCATTCTGCACTTGGGCTAATTCTTGCCCGTTGTGACTTTAGGCCTGTCCTCGGCCCATTCGGTAAATGGGCCAATTCCTAGCCCACTATGTCTATCGGCGTGTTAACGGCCCGCACAACAGTTGGGCCTTTGACTTTGGGTCCATTAGGGGCCCACATTCCGCAGGGCAAAATTTCAGCCTGGCACGACTTTCGGCCCGTTAAAAGCCTAGTTTGCAAATTGGGCCTCCTATGGCCCATAACACTTTCGGCCTCTTACTGGCCCGTAAAGTAAAAGGGCTAAGACAAAATTGACATTTATTTTGGCCTGCTAGAGGCCCGCGGGCCATTTCCATTTATACGGCCTATCAAGCTTTCGGCGTGTTAACGGCTCGCTAAGAGCCGTTGTCACGGTGGGCCACATCATTTGGGATCCACTAAATATTATTTTGACCAGCCCAATTAAGGACCGCTTTGACTACACATGTTTGTTCGTTTGTATGGTATCCAGGAAATGGTTGGGCATGTTGGGCCCCGTTTCAACGATATAGCAAATTCAAAGAATTATCCTACTCTATACTATCGCCTCTAAAAACCATACACTATACAATAAAAAGACGAAGGCATAGAAACATAGAATAATCCTACAATATACAGTATAGAAATTACAGCCGAATATACCCACTGGGCATTATAGTTCGTCAGCAGTGATAATAAAGCGTACACAAATAGCAAATTACATACACTGGACAAATAAAGCTCATACATCATGGACACGCATCAAAGGAACTTACCATTCGAACTATAATCTCTTTAGAAAATAGGATTGGCCGGATTCAGATAGCACAAATTTCAGTCTGCAAAATCTCCAATTCCTTCGTGGTTACCTCAGTGTCTCGTGTCATTTTTGTTGACTCTTGCATCTATACCTGCAAGTCCAGTCCTAACTTGTTGATTGCACGTTGAGAATCATGTACACGTTGTCTTGCCACCTCTAGTTGATGCTCGAGAACATCAGCACATTCCAATTCCAATCTATAATCATTTTGTAACGGCCATGCCACACTACTCGGAGATCTTTGTGTTGATGTCACTTCATCCTAAAATGTTTCTATAACTACACATGACTAGGGCAAAAGTATAGTTACAACAGTGAAGCGAGCAAGACAGACTATTTTGTACATGGCAAAACAGGACTAACAATAAGATTACATGTCATGAAGCATAACCAGGTGATAATTTAAAAATTATAGAAATGGTAGTCTGCGTAGCCCACATATATAAATCTCTCTTAGCTCACTAGAGGAGCATGATGTTGGGGCCAAATCCAAAACACAGACAGGTTACAAATTTAGACAGCACGTTGTGTATAAGTAAGCAAGCGGTTGGCCATTCTGTAGCTCAAGTAAAGTCTTAGGGAGCATAATGAAAAGCAGATGGATTCATACAAACCTACTACAACAAGCAAAACCATTTAATCATTAGCTTAGTATAAACTAGATTGTGAGCCTCATGCAGTAATAGTTGGTTAATAGACTTCAAAGCTTCAGGCACACTTCGCCAGAGTAATTAAATGGTAAGGACTTTAATTATGTCAACTAATAGTTATACAAGTATCCAACATCAGGCATCATTGTTTGGGCATCTCATTAACTGAGGACAAATAAAGTAATTGAAAAGAGCAACTTAACTATGCGTAAAACAAACAAGCAATTGAACTGTTGAGTTGGATACAGTGACTTACCTTAACTGGTTGAACAGGCTCAGCGCCGCTCTGCCTTCTCTTGCAAGGCTCCTTCCTAACATCTTGTACTTGGAAATCCTCAATCTTATCTTCATTGCACCCCCTGTGCAAGGTGACACAAACTAGTTACTCATCTCCTTGGAAGATATATATTCATACTGATATGTAGACTTCTCGCGCGCGCACAGCTGTAGTGACGATGATGCTGAACCCAGTGTGCCTTGTTTTTACCGGCCTCATGTGATAGTTTTCACCTTGTTTTCTGTTAATTAACAAGGCAACCTTTTCTTTGTTACTACTAGTGAATCTGAAGTCATTCTGGGTAGACATAAAATATATCACTTCAACCCAATTATCACAGTAACTATTTTAAAAGAAACTACCTAAATGCCCATGCGTTGCACAAAATGTCAAGATGCATTTGTATGAGTAGTTTATCTTGTGAGAGAAAAGGATGAACGAGGGAAGGCCTTATTTAAGGGCCTGGTGACTCGTATTACCTGATAAGTGCCTTCCCACTTCAGCGGCAACTTGTTGGAATTCTTGGCCGACTGAACGCACCGAAGAACAAGGTCGCCTTCCTCTCACAACCGCCCGAAGACGATCTTCCTCAAGGAGCGTTGCGTCATCTTGCCGCAACTGCTCTTGCTCAAGCTCATCATAAGCGAGCACTCGAGGTGACCCGTATATGAGTTCCGTGGGGAGAATTGCTTCTACCCCATATACTAGGGAAAAGGGTGTCTGGACGGTGGCTCGATTTGGCGTCGTCCTGATCGACCAAAGAACCGCCGGCAACTGATCAATCCAGCGCCTTCCTCTCTTGTACAGCTTGTCAAAAGTCTTCGTTCTCAGGCCTCTCAACACTTCAGCATTTGCCCTCTCCGCTTGGCTGTTGCTCCGGGGGTGGGCCACGGAAGCAAAATAGACCTTGCTGCCGAGGTCTTGAATGTATTGCATGAAGGTGTGGCTTGTGAACTGCGTGCCGTTGTCGGTGATGACTTTGTTTGGCTCACCAAAATGGTAGACTAGTCACTTGAAGAACTTGACGACTGACTGTGCTGTCATCTTCCTCACCGGTTCCACCTCTGTCCACTTTGTGAACTTGTCGATTGCAACGTACAAGTACTCATAGCCCCTGACAGCACAGGGGAAGGGGCCTAGTATGTCGAGCCCCCAGACCGAAAATGGCCAGGAGAGAGGGATTGTTCGAAGGGCTTGAGCTGGTTGATGAAGCTTCTTTGAATGGAACTGGCACGTTTCAAACTTGGTTATTAGTGTCGTTGCATCCTGAAGGCTGACTGTGCTGTCACCTTCCTCACCGGTTCCACCTCCGGCCACTTTGCGAACTTGTCGATTGCAACGTACAAGTACTCAAAGCCCCCGACAGAACAGGGGAAAGGGCCCAGTATGTCGAGCCCCCAGACCGTAAATGGCCAGGAGAGAGGGATTGTTTGAAGGGCTTGAGCTGGTTGATGAAGCTTCTTTGAATGGAACTGACACGCTTCACACTTGGTTATTAGTGCTGTTGCATCCTGAAGGGCGGTGGGCTAGAAGAAGCCTTGCCAGAATGCCTTGCCGACAAGGGCCCTTGACCCTATGTGGGAGCCACATATGCCTCCATGTATCTCTGCCAACAACTCCAGTCCTTCCTCCAGGGGATGCACTTCAATTTCACACCGCTCAGTCTTCTTACATGCAGACGCCATCGACGAACCGGGTACAAGGCAGACCGACGGGCTACTTTTTTCCGCTTCTTCCTGCTCCTCGTGAAGTTCCCTGTCTGGAGGGAATGGGCGGTATCTTGTGCCCATCTTTGGAGCACAGGGCTCGGCGGCAAGGACTAAAGGCATCTCTTCCGCCATGGGGTAGCCGTCTCACGGCCAGGCTTGCGCCTGCCGGAGCCACCGATCCTCGGCAGGCTCAGGATCCGCGGCAACACCCTTGCCGGCAGCCCCTGGGGGCTCGGCGGGAAAGTACTTGCCGGGGCCTGACTTCCTCCGCTTGTTCTGCTATGTTGATGGCTCGACGGATGGTTGAGTTAACCGAAGCAAGAAGGTACCTGGTTCCATAGGTAGCTTGAATGCAGCGCGCTTTGACAGGTAGTCAGTGATGTTGTTCTTCGCTCGGGGAACGTGCTCCGCTTGTATACCGTCGAAGTGCTCCTCTAGTTTCCTCACCTCATCTACGTAGGCCTCCATCAACGGACTCTGATAATCCTTGTGAACTTGTCCGACGACAAGATGTGAATCACCCTTGACGATGAGCTTTTTCACCCCGAGGTCCGCCGCGATCCTGAGACCGGCAAGCAACCCCTCGTATTCAGTAGTTTTGTTTGTGGACATCTCCCTGGGAAAGTGCATCTGGATCACATACTTGATGTGCTCTCCGGTGGGTGCGAAAAGCAGCACACCGGCACCGGCGCCTTGCAGCGAGAAAGCCACATCAAAGTACATGATCCAATTACAGCTTGCTTCCTTGCTGGGGAGAGCGGTCTCCTGGATTTCTTCATCGGGCGTCGAGGTCCATTCTGCAATGAACTCCGCCAAGACTCTGCTCTGGATTGTCGAGGTATTTTCAAACTTCAACCCAAATCTCGACAACTCCAAGGCCCATTCCACAATCCTTCCGGTCGCATCTGGGTTGTGCAGTATCGGTTGCAACGGGAGACGAGTGACGACAGTGATCTCGTGGGCTTGAAAGTAATGACGCAGCTTCCTTGAGGCCATAAGGAGGTCGAAGAGCAATTTCTACACACCAGAGTACCTCGACCTAGCCCCCTGCAAGAGGGAGCTAACAAAGTAAACCGGGTGCTGCATCATCTTCTTCTTCTGCACCACTTCACTTGACTGTGCGGGCACCACTCCGATGGTGTCAGACTCTGTCAGGGGCCTCGCCTTGCCGGCACCAGGCCCTGCCGGGAGAATCTCTGCCTTGCCATCCACTGGTCATGTCGTTGCCACTGCCTCCTCGTCGACCTCCCTCTGTCCTACCAGTGCAGCGCTGACCACTTGATTCGTTGCCGCTAGATATAGCAGCAACGGCTCTTGTGGTTTAGGCGCAACCAGTATTCACGTGGAGAAAAGGTATTTCTTCAGATCCTACAACGCCGCCTCGGCTTCTGGGGTCCACTCCATTGGGCCTGCCTTCTTCAAGATTTTTGATGTGGGGCAGAACCCTATGGGGCCGATCTTTCACGTTTGGAGTGGATCCTACGGGGAAACACGAAGAACGCGCGGAAGAACACAAGGGAAATCACGGGGAGGAACGAGAGAAACACTCAACCGACAAGTGATTGATCACACAAGGGCTAGATCACCGAACACATAAGGTAACACATGATCCAAAATCAACAAAGGGAAGATACAAGAGTAACCGTTCTTCTCCGTGTGGAGATCTTGATTGTCTTCTCCGGATGGAGGCCTTGAATCCGAATAGATCTTCTCCGAAGAGGCACGGTCCAGCACATGGAGTAGATCTGGTACGGATGAGCTATGCTCTATCTCAAGATGAGCTATCACAACACTAACCCTAACTAGGAGGAGGTGGGGGGTATATAGTGCTAGCCCATGAAGGGGTAAGTGAGGGCGAAGGGGTACATGGGCTCGGCCCAATACACTATGCGCAGACAGGCCGGAAGTTCCGGGCTCCGGAAGTTCCGGGCAGGTTCCGGCTGGGTTCGGGCTATCCAGAGAGTTGGCGCGCTCGGGGCTGGTCTGGACTCCGGGGGTCGGAGGTTCCGGGCAGGCCGGAAGGTCCGGGGGCCGGAAGTTCTGGGCTGAGGCTGGAAGTTCCGGGCTTTCCAGAAGCTTGTCCCTGCTTCTTCTTCCTTCTCCTCTTCCATGCTTGGCATTGGTCCTTGGATCCTCCATGGTCATCTCGGTTGTACCTGAGTGTATGCAAGGTCCATGCATGAGGTAGTAGCCATGTCTCACATGTGGAAAGTGAAGGTTCGAAGAGGAGTGAGTTCACCTTGTGCCCAATGGTATATGGTCGAGGTCTCGTCATATGTCCTCTTGGGGCTTGGAGATTAGTCGGAGTGTACATGGGTATGAACGTGGGATGCTCCGCATCATCTCCCCTCCCTTGGGAAAGATCCGACCTGGGATCGTGATCCTCATCACCATGGAAACGGTTGTCGTGGACGGACTGGGAGTTGGACGGAGTTGAAGACATGGCGCAATCCAAGTACTCCAAGGTGTCGCCGGAGTGGTAGACATGCAAAAAGAGCAAACACAAGCGACACTCGGAAATACAATGGTTAGCGCACACAAAGTGTCCATCAAGTAAATCTGAGTCCGTTCGGCAAGATTGTTCGTGACAAAGTGCATGAAGCTTATCAAGATGATATGCATCATGGGAGCAAAAGCATTTATTCTGCACACAAATGTATTGTGAAAGTGATCAATGCAACCACGGTGCAAAATGATGTCATAGTGAGACGGTTTATCAATAGCATGAATAGGGCAATGGATGCTCAATATGTGTTTGTAATCATGCAATTGATGGTGGGCAATATGATCATGATGTATGAATATGCCATCAAGGAAGATCACAACAAATTTGCTAAGGAAATGAACAAGCTCATATATCATGGATGACATGGAAATAGGTGTAACAAGACAAGCATAATCGGTGTCAATCCATGCATTGGGTGCAAACTTGTGGTGAGTATGATATGTCCATCGAGCATGACATGAGGAAGCACAATCAACAAATATGGAGGTGTTGGTGCAATGTGTCAAAGGAGTGTTGATGTACCAATGCTCGATGTCATGGCATGAGTGGAGTTCCGAAGGTGCGTCCAATAAGTGTGAGTGCTCCTCAATGTGAAGGTCCATAGATCCAATCTCTAATGTCGCTCCTCCATCCAATAGATGTAACATGTACACAACAAGAAGGAAACAACAATGAAAGAGTGACCCGTCCAATATGCATATGTGAGGATGGCTCAAATGGAAGGGGTTCACCTTTAGGAGGATGTCGAAGATGTTGGTGTTGCACATCGTGTATGCATTTATGCATTCGCATGACCAAGTTGGCGCATCACGGCACCGCCTTGTGAATCCTCCAAAATGAAAGAACATGACAAACACTCGAAAAAACAAATGAGGTTAGCGGAAGTGCAAAACCTATCATTCGTGTGGTAAGATACCCAACAAGTGTATGCATCATGCTCATCATAAGAAAGGACAAGGGAGTATTTCATAGTGTGGAGGCATATGATGCGAGAACAACCAAATACAATAGGCTCAAGTAAACAAGTATGCATCACAAGTAATATCTCTAAGTCTCCACAATCAATAAGCATAGCAAGTTGGCACTCAATACAAGGTGATGTGAGAGATGCAACTAATGGAGACAAGAGACAACGATCAACACAAATCTAGTGAGAGGCATGAACATATATGTCATCAACCCAAGAAAGCGAGTAAGAATGGAACATGGGTGATGCGACAAAGCAAGCAATCATATTGATCAAGTCAAGCAAGCTAGTAGCGAAGATGCAACATACTAGGAGGAATCATGGCAAGCATGTCATGTGTGCAAATAGTGGGCATGAATAATTCACATGGCATAGCACAAGCATGAAAGCAAGATATGAGGAAAGTATCATCAATGTATTGGCGAGAGGCCATATGTAAATAGCAAAGGGACATCATGACTCTCCCAACACAAAAAGTATCAATAGCATGAGGCACACGATAAACATGGCAATAGCAACAAGGATCTCCACCAAGCATGCAAATACACATAGAAGTAGCATAATGGTGAATCATATGTAAGTGTAAGCAAGGGTCACAATTTCATGTCGAAGGCATGGAAAGAGGCATATCATGCAAAGTGAACACGAGAAAATGGGTATAAGATGACAAGTGATATATAGCCCAAAGCCGTGTGAGAACCAAGTAGAACAGATGCGCGCAGTCCTTGCGCGAAGGGAATGGTTGTAAGAATAGTCCACGGGATCCCAAAGCATCGTTGCTCTCAAGAGCTCGTTTCGTCAACTCTTGGGATTGAGAGGTTGACGAGTATACATGAGTACCTACACAAGACAAAGACAAAGGAAAAATTGTGTGTGCGTGATAGATGTACACATCATCCATCATGATGCGCACATGCATGTGTCGGCTAGCACAAAATAGCCAATGCTCAAATAAGTGAGATGCGTGATATAGAAACATGTCATCCATCATGATAGGTTTGTTGCTATGTATAGCATAATGGAGACTCAAATTGTGTAATGCATCATGAGAAATATGTAGAGCATTGTTATGCGTGGGATGCATATGGTGCAAGCAATTATGAAAATCATGCAAAGTATGGAATGCTTCAAAATCTCCTAATATGTATGAGCAAACTATGGGGGTCTCCTCATGAGCATTTGTAGAAACATAACATGGAGAATATTGACAACATCCAAAACAAAGCATATTTGGAACATTGTGATCATGGCATGGCATAGTAGATGAATTGTGCAAATCATGTAGATGAAGCATGGCAATATCATCACAAGAGAAACAAAAGCCAATGACCATCATCTCGTCATATATGCCATAAGTGCAAATGGGATTTATCTTAATGGGGCATGCATAGTTACTATGTTGAGATTGAAATGATGCAATATGGGAGATCTCACTCATAGCATATGACAAGTTCAATGGATTGTCAAACATGACGTGACCAATAGAATTTTCATATGATATCCTATGGAGCATAGCATCACAACTATGCAAATCAACATGCTCATCATCATATTCATCATAAATAGGTAAGTCAAGGCATGAAGAAGTCGCACTAGCATGAAGCATGGGAATAGGTGGATCAACATCATGCAAGCAATCATTGTCAAGATAGTCCACTAGTGGGATAAGAGAAGCACCATCACCTATGTTACCTTTGGAGCGTCGCTCATGTGTTGTAGGTGAGGTGTTGAAGATCCACTCGTTGTCATCCTCATCTTGATGGAACCATGTGGGGGTGTATCATCGTCCACCATGGCCATCGTCATCTCCATTGGAGGGATGGACTCGTCGAGGATAGGTATGTCGTCATGTAGGAGACCTAGCACCAAAGAATAAAACACACTAGGAGTAGAGGTTAAGTCGTTAGAAATCAAAGTGGCCTCACATGCCGTGTCAACTATCTCACTCGCTAAGTGTTGTGGCTCACTCACTCCCTCAAGGATGCTCTCACTCATATGGTTGGTGGAGTCACTCAAACGGCGCTCAACCTCACATAGGATGTGTGCATGCTCTCATCTGTGGGGCTAGTGGTGGTCACACTCATCCTCTCAAAGGAAATGCTATCAATGTCACATATGGTGGAGTCACTCATCTCTCTCATGGGGTGGTGGCTCTCCTCACATGACAAATGGGGCATCTCGACATATGTGTGTGTCGGAGAGATGTTGGTGCAAATGTCACATTCTCAATTCCTATCGCCGTGGTCGAAGGGGATGGCCCTTGCTCGACCTTCTTGTCACTGTCTTGGTGTGGGTGGCCCATATGATGTGGCACCTCGTAGCTCGTCTCCATGACCGAAGGGAGTTTCCCATGCTCGGCCATCTTCCTTGGGGTGCTTCCGAAGATGGAAGTGTCACCCTCGCTCGTAGGTAGTCGCCTTGGACTTGATGAAGTCGATGTAGGCGTACACGTGGGAAATAGGCGAAGATGCCGTACGTCCAAAGGTGAAGATGCCTTGATAGCACTAGGCGAAGATGCTGAAGTGGCTGTTGTAGCCGTAGCACCGTCTTGGTTGTGGTCATCTCGCGGTCTTCTCTTTTGCTCATGAAGCTTGGACTTGGCGTGAAGTAGGGCTTGTTGGGACTTTTGCATTTTCGCTTGTGGAGCATCTTCATGATGATGCTGTCGTTGTCGTGCTTGAGCTCGTAGTAGATGTCGTTCGTCATCATCGTGCACATGTTGCTTGGAGGTGACTTGCCCTTCATGACGATGTAGATCACGAACGTGATGATGGTCGCCATGTAGATGTGGATGAGGACGATTTGCACTTGCATCGTTTTCGCGCTCCGAAGACTTGTGGGTTGAATGTCGCCGCATTGAAGATGACGAAGGGGAAGAAGACTTGATCAAGGCTCTAATCTCCTCCATCCTTGCATCTTGCTCCTCTTTTTGTGCGGAAAGCTTCTTGTCGATGTAGTCCCTTTTCCTTGCTTCGGAGTGACGAATGTCGACGGAGATTTCCTCGATGCGCTCTCGCAATCTTGATTGTGCGCCTTGCATTTCGAAGATGGATGCTTTGGAGATGTAGTTGTTCACACCGTCGTTGTTGTCGTAGACCAGAGAGGAAATGCCTTGCCTATCCATCACAAGACTCGAGCAAATATGAGTGGGAGAAAGAGAAGAACTTATACCAATGTACCTTGACCGATGTTGACGATGAATCAAGTTCACTCAAATGCGGACAATGAAATAGCACTGTTGGTACCAATCCTTGTCGGTTCTCACACCTACACAAGTAAAAGCTTATGGTGGAGCTTGGTGAGGATAGTGGCACAAAAATTTGATGCAAAATGTTAGCAAGAGTCAATAATGTTGAAAGAGATTCACAAATTCGCAAGTGAAACAAGTAGACCAATAGCAACGAATGGCACACGGAAACGCACACACTGATAGATAAATGGGGCCGTGCAACCAAGGAATGAGCTCAAAATGTGGAATCCACCAGAACGCACGTGTTGCACAACTCAAGAGAGACGCTAGCACGATTGCTCAATAGGCGGATACGACACTTGTGCACAACCTATAAGATGCAAAATGGATAAACTTCTATCCCAAGTATGCTATATATGTATGGTTCCCGGTGTTTGATCCAGGATGATCGGATATGAAAATCATATATGCAATGTGGTATGATGCTATGGCACTTGCTTCCAAGCTTCTTTGCTCTCTTTCTTTTGCTTAAAAGTTTATTCTTTTTTTTGTATGGCCACTTTGCACAATGCACAAACCAAGATAACAATTGTGTATATGCGGGAACAAACTTGTGACACAAGATATGATACCAATATATGCACCACGATGATATGGTATGTATGCTATGGGAAGTATGATCACTAATGTGCACAAGTAACGTTGCCGGCAATACTCAAATGGCTAGTCTCGATAGGCAAGTAACGCAAATGGGCTAGGGGTTAACAATGCAATGGCAAGGGGAATATACAAAGGAGGGATACCACGATACCAAGATGATATGGAGGTTACCGTCCGGCGATGATGAGTGGCGGTGTTCTTGATGTAGAAACCAAGATGATGGAGTCTCGTCCCTAAGTAGCCGAAAAACCTTAGGAAACGGAAAACCGCAAACTCAAAATCTCAAACGTCAAATGTCAAAATGGTGGTAGCGGGAATGCGGTGGTGGTTTGCACTTGGCAAAACGGAAGTATTTGTGGAAACCCGAGTATCCGAAGTTGACCGGGTTATGGTGGTGGGAGCGTATGATGGGCTATACACAGAGTCAAAGTTGAAAGCACGTCCCTAAGTAGCCGAAACACCTTAGGAGACACAACTCTCAACACAACAAAATTGGGTTAAGTTGGCGTGGAGGAAGTGTATGGTGTGCAAGGCTATGCGGAAGTTATGTGGTGGTTGATGAAGAAGCAACCGTCCCTAAGTAGCCTAAACACCTTAGGAGACTCAAGTCACTACTCAAACAACCTCAAATGCTATGGGGAACAAAATGGGTTATGTTGCGGAAGTCGGTGGTGGCAGAGCGGATGTTATGGTGGAAGGCCTAGGAAAAGATGCCTAAGTTTCAAAAATTAGATGGTGTCAAAAGTAGGTGAAACTCACTTGAGGACCTCGGGCACGTCGATAGATTCAAAACGAGCCAAAGAACACTCAAATCGGAGTTCAGAGCAAAAAGTTATGATGAAAAAGGTGAAGAAGGCTGATGCTGAAATTTTGTGCAATGTTTCGGGTTAGGCCGGAAGTTCCGGGGTTAGGGCCGGAAGTTCCGGGGGGTGGCCGGAAGTTCTGGGGGTCGCGGAAAAAGTGCGGGGGTCGGGGGGATTTTAGGGTTAAACTTTCTGTTTAGCCCGGAACTTCCGGGGCTAGGACGGAAGTTCCGGGGGACGGAAGTTCCGGGGGACGGAATTCCGGGGGAGACCGGAAGTTCCGGGGGTCGTGGAATTTCTTCCGGGACGAACCCTAAATTCCAGATCTGAGAACGGGGACGGAAAAACTCGATTTCCAAGGTCAAAATTGGGGAGATTTTGTGGATGGAAAGGGGGAAAAATGGGGGAAAGCTAGATCCACTTGAAACACAATGAATCCATGGATCAAAATCAACAAAACATCATCAAAACCAACAAATCACAAAAACTTTTGGGGCTATTTATGGTGGGGATTCTCGGATTTAGGACGAAATCAACAAAATCAAGCTAGAAAACAAAGGGTAGGGGCTCCAAAAACGTGATCAACGTGGCTCATGATACCAAGATGATGTGGGGCGGAACCCTATGGGGCCAATCTTTCACGTTTGGAGTGGATCCTACGGGGAAACACGAAGAACGCGTGGAAGAACACAAGGGAAATCGCGGGGAGGAATGAGAGAAACACTCAACCGACAAGTGATTGATCACACAAGCGCTAGATCATCGAACACATAAGGTAACACCTGATCCAAAATCAACAAAGGGAAGATACAAGAGTAACCGTTCTTCTCCGTGAGGAGGTCTTGATTGTCTTCTCTGGATGGAGGCCTTAAATCCGAATGGATCTTCTCCGAAGAGGCACGGTCCCTCACGTGGAGTAGATCCAGTACGGATGAGCTATGCTCTATCTCAAGATGAGCTATCACAACGCTAGCCCTAACTAGGAGGAGGTGGGGGAGTATATATAGTGCTAGCCCACGAAGGGGTAAGTGAGGGCGAAGGGGTACATGGACCCAATACACTGTGCGCAGACAGGCAGGAAGTTCCAGGCGGGGCCGGAAGTTCCGGGCTCCGGAAGTTCCGGGCAGGTTCCGGCCGGGTTCCGGGCTATCCAGAGAGTTGGCGCGCTCGGGGCTGGTCCGGACTCCGGGGGTCGGAGGTTCCGGGCAGGCCGGAAGGTCTGGGGGCCGGAAGTTCCAGGCTTTCCAGAAGCTTGTCCCTGCTTTTTCTTCCTTGTCCTCTTCCATGCTTGGCCTTGGTCCTTGGATCCTCCATGGTCATCTCGGTTGTACCTGAGTGTATGCAAGGTCCATGCATGAGGTAGTAGCCATGTCTCACATGTGGAAAGTGAAGGTTCGAAGAGGAGTGAGTTCACCTTGTGCCCAATGGCGTATGGTCGAGGTCTCGTCATATGTCCTCTTAGGGCTTGGAGATTAGTCGGAGTGTACATGGGGATGTACGTGGGATGCTCTGCATCAATTTTGAAAAAGGGGAGGGCGCGCTCGGCGGACTTGGAGATGAACCGGCTCATGGCGGCAACACAGCCAGTGAGCCGACGCACATCCTTGATCTGCTTGGGCGCCTCAATCTGTTCAATAGCCTTGATCTTGTCTGGGTTTGCCTCGATCCGTGCTGTGACACAGAGAACCCGAGAAGCTTGCCAGACGGAACGCCGAAGACACACTTCTCAGTGTTCAGCTTGAGGTTGATCTTGTGCAGGTTGGCAAACTTCTCTTCCAGGTCTTGTACAAGAGTTGCCCTGTCCTTGGTTTTGACCACTATGTCATCCATGTATGCTTCCATATTTCTAGGGAGCTGGGGTTCAAAATCAATTTGGACCGCTCTTGCAAACGTCGAGCCAGCACTCTTCAACCTGAAAGGCATCCGTAAAAAGCAATACGTACCACATGGGGTGATGAATGCTGTCTTCTCTTCATCTTCTCTTGTCATGAAGATCTGGTGGTAGCCCGAGTAGTCGCCGAGGAATGAGAACAGATCACACCCGGCCGTGGAGTCAACAATCTGGTCGATGCGCGACAACGGGAAGGGGTCCTTGGGACAAGCCTTATTGATATCTGTGTAGTCAATACACAGCGTCCACTTCCCATTTGCCTTGCGCACCACCACCGGATTGGCCAACCACGTCAGATGGAGCACTCCTCTCACCAAACCTGCCGCTTCCAACTTCCTGATCTCCTCTGTGATGAACTCCTGCCTTTCCAGAGCCTGCTTCCTGACCTTCTGCTTGATGGATCGCGCATGGGGACAGATAGCAAGATGGTGCTCAATCACTTCCCTGGGAACGCCGGGGATGTCATATGCTTGCCATGCAAACACATCGACATTTTCCCGCAGGAAAGTAATGAGCGCGCTTTCCTATTTGCTGTCGAGGGTGGAGCTTATGGTGAAAGCCCCTCCTGTGCCATCCTCCCTGATGGACACCCTCTTGGTCTCTGGTGGTGTAGCTCTGGATTTCTTGCTCTTGACTGTGGAGCTCTCTGGCATGTCCTTGACAGTAGCACAACACTCCGAAGAGGTGCGCTTGCCGGAGTGGGTGCGAGAGGTCTTGCCGGTCTTCTTCTTCCCTCCTGGGGCTTCAGCGGCAGGAGCAAGTGCCTTGGCAGCAGCTGCTGCAACTGCTTCCCGGTATAGTAGGTCGGTGCAGATCAGCGCGTCCTTCTTGTCGGAGGGGACGGTGATGATGTTCATCGGCCCAGGCATCTTCAGCGTGTTGTAGGCATAGTGCGACGCCGCCATGAACTTGGCCAGTGCCGGGCGACCGAGGATCCCGTTGTAGGGCAAGGGGATCTCGGCTACATCGAAGACAATCCTCTCCATCCTGTAGTTCAACTCTCCTCCAAACGTCATGGGCAGTGTGACCTTTCCCTTCAGTTGGCTCCTCCCCGGATTGACCCCTTGAAACGTGCCCGTTTCCTCGAGGTCCCCATCAGGAATTTGCAGCCTTTTGATCACGACGGGCGAGATCAAGTTCAGGTCGGCCCCGCCGCCAACCAACATCTTGTTCACCTTGAGCTTCTGTATCATTGGCGAGACCAACAACGACAAACACCCGACCGCGGTTGTGCGGTCTGGGTGGTCCTCGGCGTCAAAGATGAGGGGCGTGCTCGACCACTTCAGCGACTTCTGAGTGTCGAACGACAGCTCCGCTGCTGTAATCTCATGCGCCCACTGCTTGAGATGGCGGTGAGAAGTATGCAGCGAGGCGCCACCATCGACGCACATGGCCTCCGTAGCCTTATGGAACTCTTTCTCGCCGGACTCGTCATCCTCGTCATGATCATCGTCTTCTTGCTTCTTGTCATGGCCCCGGGCGGGCCTCTCTTGCTGGTTGTCCTTGCCGCGATGGCCTCCTTGGCTGCCACACTTCTTGTCGGATCCCTCGGCACCGTCCTGACCCTTCTCCTTATCCCACCTCTCATACTCGGCCTTTTGCTTCTCAGCAAGCTGCTCGACTTGCCGGCAGTTCTGGAGGTCGTGGCCCTTGGTGCGGTGGATCTTGCAGTACTGCTTGTCGGAGCCCCCTAGCTTGTCGGCAGCCGCCAAGGCCCGGCAAGCGGCGCACCCAGCGGTTTCTTTGCCGGGGTCGTCTGCCTTGGCCTTCTTGGCGGCGCCGGTGCTGTCGGATCCCTCGACGGCAAGCACGGTCTTGCCCTTGCATTTCCTGTTGTGACACCGGCCCTTCTCGTCGGGGCGGCGGTGTCTTCATCAGTAGAGTCGGTTTCTGCGCCGGGGTACTTCCTTCCTTCTTTAGCCCGGGCGCACCTATCGGTTAGAACATAGAGTTCGGCCACATCCTTAACCTTGCTCATCGCCAGCTCTTCGCGCATCTTGCGGTTGCGCACGTTCTGATGGAACGCGCTGATCACGGCGGCGGGATGAACATCGGGGATGTTGTACTGCACCCGACTGAACCTCTGGATGTACTTGCGCAGGGTTTTCCCTTCCTTCTTGGGAATGATATGCAGATCACTGGCCTAGCCATGAGCTTGGTGGCCTCCAGTGAAGGCGCCAACAAACTCATGGCACAGATCTGACCAAGAAGAAATGGAATCCGCCGGCAAGTGCATCAACCAAGACATGACATTGGGCTTCTGTGCCGACGGGAAGTAATTGGCAAGCACCTTATCATCGCGAGCTCCGGCAGCCTGCATCGCGATGGTGTAGATGCTGAGGAACTCTGATGGATGGGTCTTGCCAGTGTACTTCTCGCCGACGTCGGGTTTGAACATTCGGTGGGACGGCCACTAGAACCGCCGCAGCTCACGGGTAAAGGCTGGGCAGCCCACCTCGTAAGGTAGGCTGCCGGAGCCCCCCGGTGTTGGGTGGTCCATAGCGGGTCTCCCCCGCT
Organism: Aegilops bicornis; assembly: GCA_021605145.1. Classification (NCBI taxonomy): domain Eukaryota; kingdom Viridiplantae; phylum Streptophyta; class Magnoliopsida; order Poales; family Poaceae; genus Aegilops; species Aegilops bicornis. Next base: position 371,503,426 of record CM038671.1, read on the forward strand.
TGTCCGACTGGTGGCGTGTATCACGCCGACGCTCGATAGTGGTTCGAGCATCTTCGTGAGCTCGTTCTCGAAGAACTTGGTGTTGGTCGCGGTGGGTCCGTGGGTCGGACGACGCTATGGAAATATTATCACAAACGTCATCGCGACGTACCGACACCCGCGGTGGCTGGCGTGGAGGAGGAGAGTGCACCGTGGCCGCAGCACCCCTAGCCCCTCCACCGCTGGCATGTGGTGGTTTGGCAGAGCGCTGGCTCGAAGGCCTGCCAGTCGCGGATCATCTTTATTGGCGACGGCGACGAGGCTCCGGATGGTGGCTCTCCACTCATCGAGCTTCTCCGCAGCAGGAGGGAAGTCGAGGACCAGCTGCGCGTGCACCAAAGCTTCCGCTGGCGTGGGTGGTGGTGCAGCTGCATGGACCGTGGCGGGCTTCGACTTCTAACTACGTTAGAAGGAGCTCTACCACGGCCCAGTGGTTGCGTGCCATTTTCGCCAGCACTTCGGCGAGCATGCTAGACTCCTTCGTCCCACGGACGATGCAGAGGGCTCTTCCCACGGCGGTGTCCGGGGTCTCCAGCGTGGTGGCGCTGCTCATCGCGCGCACCCTGGGAAGAGCGCGCTGTGGGCACCGGCGTGGGCGTCTTGGAGGTTGCTGCGCCGCCCGTGGGTGGCACAACGACACTCATTTTGGGCCCCGCGCCGCCTGCGGGGGGGGGGGGGGGCAGCTCCGTCTTTGGATTTGGCGGCGTGCGGCCCGTCGCCTAGGGCACGAACGACGCCGCTTGCCAGGCTCTGACTGCCAGAGCGATGCTGGTGCTCGCGGACTGCGGCCTGGGTCTTGTCCGCGACTGGCCCGCTGCTCGTCCGCACTGGCACGGGCCGTTCGGCTGCTGACGAGCTGATCGCCGTGATCGTCTTCTTCTTGGGAGCCATGGCGATGAAGAACTGCTAGGCTAACTACTAGACCAGATTCTCACAATTGCGCCCCCTACCTAGCGCACCGAAGATGTCGGTGGGAAACGACACCTATGGGATCACAAGAATCCCTACTACGGTTGCCGAGGTGCAGGGTTGTGAGAAGAGCATGATTAGCAGTCAACACAAGGATCGTTTACCCAGGTTCGGGCCGCGAGGATGCGTAATACCCTAGTCCTACTTTGGTGTGTATTTGAGAGAGTTCTTGAGCTCTCGAACTAGCTATGGTGGCTGCCTAGTTCAAAAATTGCTGAATCCCTCTCCAGTATGCCATGGGCCTCCTTTTATAGTCGAAAGGGGCTACCAGAGTGGCACATAGGAGGTGGAAGGGTCTACAGTGCTGCGAGCTTATCGCTCGTGTTACAGGACAAGACACATTTAATGCGTAGCTTAGGTGTCCCTTAGCTTTATTGGGGACGGGAACGAGGCCCGTCCCGTCCGTTGCCGCCTCGCCTTGCTTCGACACGCGCCCAGGCCAGCGGTGCATGCGGCGCCATGTAGGCAGGCAGGCAGGCAGCTGAGGTGGGGTGGTGGTAGGGTCTTCACGAAGATCTGCATGCCACCGCGCAGGTGCGTGCTGAGTTGGCGTAGGGGCCGCCAGTCACCACGCAGGTGCCTTCCCAGCTGGTTGAGCTAGCAGCTACTTGGTGACGGCGGTGCAGTCTTGGTCGACGCGGGCCTGGCTGTGGCCCTACTGGCGCCCTCGGCAAGGGTCTTGCCGTGGCGTTGCAGTTGTCCCCGGTGAGGCGCTTGCGATCTTGTGGATCTCCTCGGCAAGGATCCCGCCGAGGGTCGCCGTCCCTGGTCCTCATCTGACCTCACATGTTTATGATCTTGACAAAGATCTGCATGCCACCACGGAGGTGCCTCCCGAGCCCTAGTTCCAACGCAGTTGGTTGGGTTTGAACCCGTGGGCTCAAGGGTGGCTCACTCTGCTGGCGTCGGGCAAGTTGCCCCGGCAAGGGCTTTGCCGGGGAAGTCCACCTCGCCCTCTTGCTTTTCGGTGTTTCTGGTCTTGGCGTTGCCTTGGCCATCTTGTGCTTCGGCTTCTCTCCGGCTCCCTCCTCCCTGCCTCACGTGCGGCCGTGGCGTGGTTTCGATCGCCTGCACAAGTAAAGGGGTCAAAAAGGAGAGCCCTTACTTTTGTACACCGACAGTCACAGAACCTGTAACATCCCAAAATTCTAAATTTTGGAATGTTATATTAAATAGATAGTTTTGATTGATTGTATGATTGTTGTGTGATTGATTGACTGGAAGTGAGTGAAATTGAAAGTTTTGAAAGTTAAATGAGAGGGAATAAAAGGACTTTCCCAAACTTTCATTTTGCATTTATGATCTCCATGAATTCAAATTCTTTTCAAATACAAAACCCTAGAGAGAAGAAGACATGACTTCTTCCATTTAAAATGAAAAGGGTTGTTGAAAATATTTGAATTTCATTTGGAAATATTTCAAATTCAGTAACTTTAAGCAACTCAATGATTTTCATGAGAGAAGATAAAATGACTTCTTCAAAACATATGAAATATGAGTTGGAAGTTTAAAAGAAATCAAATTTAAAATCCCTTTGAAATTATTTTCAATTTGGAGTTATTTGGGTTTTATTCAAATTATTTTTCTCCAAAAATAAAATATATGGAAAATAGGGTAAAATGATTCCCTACATCAGAAAATTGGAGAGAAATAAATTTGAAATCATTTTGGTATTTTTAAAATGATTTTTTACAGGGTTTTATTATTTGATTTTTTGTGGATTTTATTTGATGCTAGAAAAATGTTCATGTTGTAGAAAATAATTTTCTGAAAATTTTGATATATTATATGCCTCTATAATATTTTAATTTCTTTTGTTTTATTTAATTTTGTGTGTGTGTGTGTGTGTTTAAAAAAAACTTTCCGAATTGGGCAGGCCCAGCTTAAGGCATGCCGCGGCCCAGTCGCGCGCCACCTTCTCCGAGCTCGAGACGAAGTCCCGAGCGTGACCGACATCGCCGCCGCCTCTGTGACGCCGCGGGGCTCCTCTGCCCCCTTGCCCTGCACTCCGCCCTGCCTCCTATAAGTAGGTCGCCCCGGCTGTTTCTCCTCCGAGTTGCGCCGCCTCTCGCCTCCCACCACCGCAGATCACTACCACCAACCGCCACCGCCGCAAGCGTGCCGCACCGCCGCCTAGTCTGTCGCCGCCTCCTGCCGCTGCACGCCGCCGCGCCGTCCGCTGATGCCCGCGCCGCCTACTGCCATCGCCGGAGCTGCCTCGCTCGCCGGAGCCGCCGCCCCGCCTCGTAGTTGACCTCGCCGCCGTCGATGAAGAAAACCGACGAAAATCCGCCGGTAAAACCGCCGAGTCGTCCCGGTTTATTTTGGTTTTTCCTCGGTTTTATCTTAATAACCCGATCGGTTCTGTTTAACAAACGTTCGTTCGTTTAGGATCTTTAGTGAGCATATTCATTAGATTAGTTCTGTTAGCGAGCATTCGCTCGATAGATTTTTCTTTTTGTTTTTATTTTTCTGCAAGGGACTTAGTTGTAGTTGTTTTATTTTACAGTTTAGCCCCTAGTTTTCAAACGATCACAACTTTTTGCTCGTTTGTCGGAATTAGACGAAACCAACGCCCACTTCTTCGTTATGACCCCCTCTATCTAGTAAAATAACTTTAACTTATTTTTTTTAAAATTTGAATTCAAACAGATTTGTATTCAAACTTCGTTTGATCGTAACTTAAGTTTTATAACTCCGTTTGAGTTGATTCTTTTTGCAAATCGAAGCTCTTGACCTAAACTTTCTGATAAGGCCAAATTCACTTAATGTTGGTAATGTTAGAAATTGTTTTCTGTTGCAAGAGTTATTTGCTTGGTTTTGATGTTTTCCGAATTGTCTTGTTCTTTCTTTCCGATCTTGTGAGTGAGTGCTTATGTATGCAATTGCTTGCTTACGATAGATTGAACGAAGTGTGACGAGTAGAACTATCAGGATTTATGAGTGCAAATCATCTTCATCAATAGTACAGACAAGTTAACACTTTGATCATATCCTTTTCATACCCAGTTTTTATGCATTAGTTTCACCCCCCAAACATTACGTGAGTAGGATCTGATTAATATGTGGGTTTTGGGAAGTATTTGATGAGGTAGAACCTATTATCCTTTATATCAAACCACTGGGAGTTACTACCTTATGCTTACTGCTATGCTATGCTCGTAGACGTGGTTTGGTTTTGAGAGAATTCATGAAGGATGTTAGAGTTATTGTTAACTAAGGTTTAACTTAAGGTGGCTACTTTAATACACATCTGGGTGGATTGGTTGGGGCACCCTGGAGCACCCAATGGTTGCTCGGGCACCTGGAGAACCCAGTGCTTGCCCAAGGGGATCCCGGAGTACCCGTGTGATCACCCTATGGAATGCCACCCAGGCTCAAAGGGATCATAAGATTATTCATGCTAGAAAATTCAGTGTGCAGGCACAAGCCATTATGGGCTCTGGCATAGTTGAGTATGTTGTGTGACCTCTTTCAGTGGTAGGCTAGCAGATGTAGGGGAAAGTAGGTGTACTATCTACCTAGAGTAAAGAGTTAATGCTTCTGAAAGACTGTGTCTCGGTCATCCGTTTCTCAAACACCATGTAGTGCGAGAAATTCAATGGAGGAGATCGAGTCTTGTGGGGAAAAGTGCGCAAACCTCTGCAGAGTGTACAAACTAATCATGATTAGCCGTGTCCCTGGTTATGGACATCTTGAGTATCTGGTACTTGGATTATCATGTTGATCTCAACACTCTATTTAATTAATTTGATTGGGTTAATGATTATTATTTTGGGATTGAGTTGGAGGAACCTTCTCAATATTTTCAACAAACTTTGTAGTTCAATAAAATATATTCCGTTGTCGTAGGGAAAAATTAGCTTTATGCAAAACTTAAACTTAGAGCCTCCACCAGCCAAATATGCATGTAGTGATAGCCATTATTCAGCGTTGCTCTACAGTGTGAAATTGCCAGTACATTCAACGTACTGGCCTACATGGCTGCAACGTCTCATGTTGCAGGAATCTTACGACGAGTCTCAACTTTGTTGTTGGTGTTGATGGGAATCCACAACCTTATTGTTACTTCCACTATATGGATTGAGGTAATAGTATTTACATTATTTATACATGTGATTTACCTCTGTTATAAATCCTCGAGTACTGTGTGTGTCAGCATACCGATCAAGGGATGACACTTAAGCACAGAGACTTGATCGTCTGAGGTCGGGTCGCTACAAGATGGTATCAGAGCACATGTTGACTATAGGATGTGACCCTAGAAACTAGCAAAACCCTTAGGAAATATTTTCTCTAAAACTTCTTTTTCAAAAGATCTTTTACCTCTCTTCTTTTCTGAGCTTTATCAAATGTTCCCTTTTAGTTAGACCATACCCCTTTTCCCTTTTGACCACACGAAGATTCGAATGATGAGACCACTCCAAGAAGTACAAGATATCGGACAACTAAGACCACTTCGGAATAAAGAGGATTTTACCGTGCATCCGAATAGTTGAAACTACGATGGTTGAAGACTCCGAAGACTAGGAGAATTTGAAGGCTCTGAAGAAATTCCAGATTGGTATGACCTAGGAAGGCTACCCTTGTGGAACTTGCTAGACTATGGAAGCTGTCAATACCCGAGATCAAGGTGTGTCGGGGAAAGACCGGAACTTGGAGCATTAAACTCAAAGTTTTGTCAAGAAAACCCTAAGGCAGGAGATATCAACTATGGAATGATAGCTCATGGCAATGATAAGGGCAGAAACCCGGCTATCCATGATGTTATCGCCCGCTTATGCTATTGTCACCGTGCTGACTTGAGCATGCATTTCTTTGGAAGGATTGGATGACAAAAGGGCTAATGGAGCACCTATCAGCAAAAGATGAAGTTTTCACCTTAGCTGGTGTATCACCGGGATCTGGAGTATTACATCAAGAATTTTAAGCTGGACATGCATGAAGCCGTATTTGACGAGAAAGCATTTCGTGAAGAACTTATAACCCAGAAGCTGAAGTAGCCAAACTGGAGGAACAAAACCTCGAGATACCGGAGATTAGTCAGGAACTGAAGGACAGTAGGAACTGAAACCCAGAAGTTTGGAATGCAACTCCCGAAATATTAAAGGACGTCATGAGAGACTTCACATCAACAGAGATGATCTGGCAAAAGAACTTGAGAAGGACTAGCACAATCGGAAGAAGCCACCAGAGACAAGAACAAGACTTGAAGAGTTTGGCGACTTTGAAGATTTATTGACCTTTAGAAGACCAAACCCCTGTTATATACCTACGTTAGATGCGACGATTGTGAGTTGTCATTTGTTTGATGTTTTCTTTCGACATCCACAAATAAAATCTGTCTTTTTCAAAAAACTATTGTTTGTATTATGTGTATCCCTCTCTCTCTCTCTCTCTCTCTCTCTCTCTCTCTCTCTCTCTCTCTCTCTCTCTCTCTCTCTCTTATCTTCCCCCCGAAAACCCATGGAACCAATAGAGTATGAATGGAGATGAACCCATTGTAGCGACCCGACCTCAGACGGTCAAGCCTCTGTGTATCTGTGCCATCCCTGGATCAGTATGCTGGCACACACAGTACATCAATGTATATATCAAAGTGCAATCACATGTATAATTAAAGTAAAATTGATATATACCTCATAAGTCACAGCGGAAACAATTAGTCGGGTGTGGAGTCCGATCAACGCCATCGGCAGGTTGAGTGTAGACCGTAACCCTGTATCGTAACTCTTACTCGTCGAGGAAATATCTACAACATGATACGTTGCAGCCGTGTAGTTCAGTACATTGAATGTACCGGCAAGATCACAACATGAGAAAACAGATAATAAAACTATACTATATGCAATATGGCTTTGTGGCTCTGTGTCTGAGTTTTGTTTGCGTAAAAGCTGGTTTTATTTTCCCTACATCAAAGGAATAAATGAAGTCTGTACTATGGAGTTTTCTATCATGACATGGTTCCGCCAACCGATGTCTCATAGCCCAAAATCATCATAAGTTGCCCACAATTAAGTTATCAATCCGGTGTTGAGAGTTCGAGATAGATCCAAGTCCGGATGCTCAAGTTGTCCATAACCGGGGACACGGCTAATCGATTAGTTTTAAACCCTCTTCAGAGTTTTGTACACTTTACCCGCTAGTTTCGATCCCTCTTTTTACGTTCTCGCAATTAATGGTGATTGAGAACAAGATGACCAAAACATGGTCTTCGAAGAGTTCCCCGACCACTTTCCGGTGCTCATTCAATCCTACCGTACTTCTACATCTGCTAGCACCGGCCCCAGCCAGAGTCACAACTAAGGTCAACCAAGCCGAGCCCATAGTGACTTGCGGTTGCAGTGTAAGCTTCCGGGCATGAAGTATTCTTCCGTCTCTTTGAGTCTGGGTGAAGCTTTCCGCAAGATGTCATGGCGCTTCTCCATGCATCCCGGCCATCCATTGGTTTCTCCAGGGTGCCCGTCAACCGTCCTTCACCCAGTAGTGTGTATTGAATTGTTGTCTCGAGTCTTGAAGTCTTGAGGCCTTGAAGATGCAGTCCTTGCAGATGTCATCATGGAGTTGTCATCATCGACGTAGAGAGTCCTCCTTCTTCACACCACTCTCGTGCACTCATACCAAACCCCGTCTACTATAGCGTAGCATTAAAATAAATAACGTCCCGGGCTTGGTAACAAGGTGATGGGTTCCTACCTCATGCATACTAATCAACTACAAGAATTCAATATCACTACTGGAGGGATTGTTGCGAAGATGACACTAGATGCAATAAAACACATAGGTATGAAAAACATGGTCAAAGTGAACTTGCCTGGTATTACTTGATGAAGATAATAACGCTCTCAGAATAAAGACTTGGTAGAACTATTCGTCACTCCTTTGAAAATCTATATTAAATGCAGACAATCATATAAGCAATCATCCTAGCAATCAATTCTATCAATCATAACAATACTCAATCACAATAAAAGCAACAAAGAAAACCAAGTCGAAAACCAAAGGAAAAACTTGAAAGAAAAATTCAAGGAAAAACTAGTGGTGACCAACTCACACAAATCTTAACATAACATCACTAAATTACTCTAACATTTTTTTTTCTACAGCAAAGAAAATATAAATCTAATAAAACAACAGAAAATAAATTACTAATTTAATAACTAACAAAAAGAACTAATATAAAACTACTGTAACCATCTAGTTAATACTAGAACAAATATAGCAACTAGCAAAACACTAAGACAACTATAACAGCAAATCATTTATTAAAACATTCATAAACTATATTAAATAAATATAACAACTAATGTGTTCACAAATAATGTAAACAAAAACAATATAACTTGAAGTGGAAAAGAATTACTTTTAAAACTAATAAAACTACTTTTATCCACTATCACTATGAACTAAACAAGCAATTACAAAAACAGTAGCTAAACACTAATAAATAACTACAAAAATTTATCTACTGTAGCTAAACATAAACATATAACAACAAGTGAAAATCTACAAAAGGAATGACCTAAAAATAATTAAAAACAATAATTACATAACTAAAACAACTATGTAAGCAAAACAGTACTGTTTTTACTAAAAATCTAATTTAAAATACTCCAAAATTACCAAACTAAATCCTACAGCTAAAAATATCACAAGTGACCAGGAGCAAAAGAATTAATTAAAACCTATTTTTAAACTCAAGTTATGGCCAAAATACTAATCTGAACAAAACTTATCAAATTCAAATTTAAACTACTCAAATTTGAAATCCAGAGACACTAACAGAAACTTCAGCAAATTTGTGACACATAGCAATTGGAATCACTCAAAAATACTAAAAACTCTAAAAGATATGAATTTTCTAAGATTGCTATTTTCTAAAAAAATGAATTACGGGATTTCGTGGATCTCATCGGAGTAGTCGTCGGAGTTGGGGAAGAAGATCGGATCCGATGTTGCGGTTGCTCCTAGAGGAAAGGAGATCACGGGATGGTGGAGAGGAGATCATATAAACCTCAGGAGAGGTCGAGGGCGCGGCGGCGGCGGTGGTGTAGGGCGGCGGCGGCAAGTGGCGGCGGCGGCGCTGTGGTGGTGTTGTGCTGCCGCTGCTGCGGAGAGGAGAGGAGAGGAGAGGAGTTGATTTGATGTGTTGGAGGGGGGGGGGTGCTTGGGTATTTATATTGGGGAGGGGAGGGTTTTGCTTGGGATAGGGGACAAGAAATAGACTAGGATTAGGAATCCTAGGAGTAAAAAACGGAATAACGAAACGGGATCAAATCCTACTAGGATTTGTAAAAGAATAGGAAACCGAGCGGCTCCCTTGCTCACAGTGCTTGTGGCGTGCTAGCGATGGCCTTGGCCTCGGCCGTCATTGGCTTGGCGGCTTGGGCCTTTGGCCCTAGGCGATGCGATTTTTTTAAACAAACAGAGAGGAAAACAAAATGATAAAACAAAATAAAATGAAAATATTATATAGGCATATAATATATCAAAATTTTCAGAAAAAGATTTCCTACATGATGAACATTATTCTAATGTCAAATAAAATTCACACAAATTCAAATAAAGCAAAGAGTGCTTCTGGTCCAATAAAATCCAGCAAAAATCATTTTAAAAATATCAAAATGAATTCAAATTTATTTCTCTCCATTTTTCTGAGGTAGGGAATCATGTTACCCTATTTTCCATATATTTTATTTTTGGAGAAAAATAATTTGAATAAAACTCAAATAACTCCAAATTGAAAAATAATTCAAAGAAACTTTGAATTTAATTCTTTGAAACTCCCAACTCATATTTCATATGTTTTGAAGAAGTCATTTTATCTTCTCTCGTGAAAATCATTGAGTTGCATAAAGTTTCAGAATTGGAAATATTTTCCAAATGAAATTCAAATATTTTCAACACCCATTGTCTTTTAAATAAATGGAAGAAGTCATGTCATCTTCTCTCCAGGGTTTTGTGATGAAAAGAATTTGAATTCACGAAAAGCATAAAAGCAAAAATGAAAGTTTGGGAAAGTCCTTTTATTCCCTCTCATTTAACTTTCAAAAGTTTCAATTCACTCACTTTCAGTCAATCAATTAAGCAATCAATCAAAACTATCTATTTGTTTATAACATTCCAAAATTTATAATTTTGGGATGTTACAAACTACCACCTTAAAATGAATCTCGCCCCTAGATTCGGAGAGGCTAGCAAGAAATAGGTTAGGGTTTGGGGTCTTCTCAAAAATCCATCGATTATCTCCGGGGTCTCGGGTGCCACCACCCTTAGAAGCATGGTTATGGTTCCATCAAAACTCATATACTCCATCCTTATTGTTGACAGTGTCAGTCTTCTCAGATCGTAAGGAAAATTCCTTCTTTGGGCTCTTCTGGTAGTGGCATAACCTTTTCCTCAATACTGTTGTCCTTTACTTCTTGGTAAGGTTATCCCGAAACTGGGTCTTCATAGTCGACGGTCCGGCGCCAATTCTAAACAAATATCGGTATCTCATGGTGGTCAACGATTTATGGTTTCTCCTGCAGAAACGGGTCTGGGTTGAACCTCACCGTATAACCTACGGTTGGCAACAAGCCGTGTACAAGGGAAAAAAATACCTATACCTTTCTAAGGTTTAAACAAGGTTTTGATCGTTGCTCTCTACTATAGGTAAGTCACTCAGATTTTACCATCCCACATAGCAAAGCGGATAATAAGAGTAAGTCGGTAGGGTGATCAATCCATCCCGCACCCAAATCATCACCTTGCACATGGTTTAGCGAATCTCGCATTCTAGCACTCGGTCATCCTCACAAGCATTGCAGAATTTTTCTTGTCGACGAACCAAGTTCGGAAAATCCATTGTTTCTGCAAGCCAAACAAACATCTATCGTTCCTTAACAACTCTCAGGTTTTGCGTAAACTCCTATAGAATCGTCGGTTGATAAAATCGCAGTCTTCCCAAAATTTCTTCTTCCAGTGGGTACTTGACCCTTATTAATTCCTGGGCCTGTGGGTTATGAGCCCACTTCAACACTTGTACCAATTTCACTCATCCTTGGAGTTACAATTGCTCCATTTTCCAACATTACACCACTTTCCAATAACATTTCAATTTTGGAATGTTATAAACCTACCACCCTTAAAATGAAATTCACAAATCCATCCATAGACCATATTTCTCATATCCTCGAAAATGGTCCGTGTTCATAGAGTAACAACTCATACAATTAAACATATGAAAACATGTCACCTTAACTTTAGTGATTTCATGAATCCATTACAAACTCTGAGCACCCATTACATAACTCAACTTATTGTAATCATGAAAAAAATTGGTTTCTACCACTCTTATTATCCATATCAAAATTCCAACTACTCAACTCCAGCTTCCTTCTTGTAGGAACATTTAGTAGCATAATGTCCTGCTTCCTTGCAATGAAAACACATAACTTTCGATAAGTCTTTGGGCTTCTTGGAGATGGTGCATGCTGCTTGAGTTCCTTGCTTCCTTTCAAGACAATGATTGGCATAATGCCCGTCGTCCTTACATTCAAAACAGGTAATATGACTCTTGTCCCTCTTTGCAGAAATTGGGTTGTTCTGAGGGTGTCTTTGTTTTCTCTTCCGGGGTTTCTTCGTTCTGACCAAACCTTTTATTCCCTGTGGATCAAACTCTATTGCTTCCGTCGAGAAGTCTCCCAGATACTCTTTTCTTTCCTTGGTGCAATACTGTGAAAAATGTCCTTCTTCTCCACATGAATAGCATGCATTCGAGTAAAATCTGTTGAGGCCTTCTCCATCAGGGTCTTCAACACATTCCTTCATCACAGGTTCTTTCATAACTTCTCGGAGGGCTTCTTTCATTCCTTCTTCCTGCTCCTGAATATTGTGTTGCACCATGGGGTAAATGTGACCTTGAGTCGGGTAGTGGGTGGTTCCTTCACACAAGAAACAAGTCACACGACTAGTTGGGCATTCCTCACCGGGTGTTTCTCCTCACAATGAGGGCATCCATCCTTGTGTTCCTCCTGGTGTGTCCTATTTCTCCGCAAATCTTGCAGGCACAAGGTTTCTTCTTCGGGTTATCATAGTGCTTCCGGATGAGACGTGATCTCAACAGGTCTTCTTGAATTCCTCCCAAGTCTTTGCTCCATTCCATCCCGTATAGCTTGATGCATCTCGCCACCATGTTGCAGCACTTCCTTCAAAGTAATCAAGAGCGTAAGATACTTCATTCTTCCTTGAAACCAAATTGCTCCCAAGTGATTCTCCATGTTACGAATCCATAGCTACGCCTCCTACCGGGTTTTCGGTCCATAGAATACCGGTCCAACTTCATTCATCATCTAATGGGTCCAAAAGTTTTGGGATGAGATATGAGAGAGGTGGGGAGGGATACACACAATACAAACAATAGTTTTTGAAGAAACGGGTTTTACTTTGTGGATGTCGGAAAACATCAAACAAATGACAGCTCACAAATCATCGCATCTAACGTAGGTGTGTAACAGGGGTTTGGTCTTCTAAAGGTCAAACAATTTTTCAGATTCTTCAAATTCTTCAAGTCTTCGGAGTCTTCAAATGATGCAATTCTCTTTACTCTCAAGTGGTTATCAGTTGTCCGATATCTAGTCCTTCATGGAGTGGCTTCAGTTGATCCTCCGAGTGGTCAAAAGGGGATATGGTATGTTCTAACTATTTGTGGTAAGAGGGACTATAAGATAAAATCGGAAAAGATGAGAAGTAGGGGTCTTTTTAAAAGTAAAATTTTAGAGATTTCCTATCCTAATGGCTTTCCGATTTCTAGGGTCACGTCCTACAGTCAACATGTGCTCTGATACCATATCTGTAGCGACCCGACCTCAGACGGTCAAGCCTCTATGTATCTGTGCCATCCCTGGATCAGTATGCTGGCACACACAGTACATCAATGTATATATCAAAGTGCAATCACATGTATAATTAACGTAAAACTGATATATACCTCATAAGTCACATGAAACAATTAGTCGGGTGTGGAGTCCCATCAACGCCATCGGCAAAGTTGAGTGTAGACCTCAACCCTGTATCGTAACTATTACTCATCGAGGAAATATCTACAACATGATACGTTGCAGCCGTGTAGGTCATTACATTGAATGTAACGGAAAGTTCACAACATTAGAAAACAGATAATAAAACTATACTATATGCAATATGGCTTTGTGGCTCGTGTCTGAGTTTTGTTTGCGTAAAAGCTGGTTTTATTTTCCCTACATCAAAGGAATAAATGAAGTCTGTACTATGGAGTTTTCTATCATGACATGGTTCCGCCAACCGATGTCTCATAGCCCAAAATCATCATAAGTTGCCCACAATTAAGTTATCAATCCGGTGTTGAGAGTTCCAAGATAGATCCAAGTCCAGATGCTCAAGTTGTCCGTGAATCGGGACACGGCTAATCGATTAGGTTTAAACCCTCCGCAGAGGTTTGTACACTTTACCCGCAAGATTCGATCCCTCTTTTACGTTCTCGCACTTCAGGGTGTTTGAGCACAAGATGACCAAACATGGTCTTCCGAAGAGTCCCCGACCACCGTCCGGTGCTCATTCAATCCTCTGTAGTTCTACATCTGCTAGCACCGGCCCCAGCCAGAGTCACAACTAAGGTCAACCAAGCCAGAGCCCATAGTGACTTGCGGTTGCATGTAAGCTTCCGGCATGAAGTATTCTTCCGCCTCTTTGAGTCTGGGTGAAGCTTTCCACAAGATGTCATGGCGCTTCTCCATGCATCCCGCCATCCACTGGTTTCTCCAGGGTGCCCACAACCGGCCCTTCACCCAAAGAGTGTGTATTGAATTGTTGTCTCGAGTCTTGAAGTCTTGAGGCCTTGAAGATGCAGTCCTTGCAGATGTCATCATGGAGTTGTCATCATCGACGTAGAGTCCTCCTTCTTCACACCACTCTCATGCACTCATACCAAACCCCGTCTACTATAGCGTAGCATTAAAATAAATAACGTCCCGGGCTTGGTAACAAGGTGATGGGTTCCTACCTCATGCATACTAATCAACTACAAGAATTCAATATCACTCTTGGAGGGATTGTTGCGAAGATGACACTAGATGCAATAAAACACATAAGTATGAAAAACATGGTCAAAGTGAACTTGCCCGGTATTACTTGATGAAGATAATAACGCTCTCGAATAAAGACTTGGTAGAACTATTCGTCACTCCTTTGAAAATCTATATTAAACAGACAATCATATAAGCAATCATCCTAGCAATCAATTCTATCAATCATAACAATACTCAATCACAATAAAAGCAACAAAGAAAACCAAGTCGAAAACCAAAGGAAAAACTTCGAAAGAAAAATTCAAGGAGAAACTAGTGGTGACCAACTCACACAAATCTTAACATAACATCACTAAATTACTCTAACATTTTTTTCTACAGCAAAGAAAATATAAATCTAATAAAATAACAGAAAATAAATTACTAATTTAATAACTAACAAAAAGAACTAATATAAAACTACTATAACCATCTAGTTAATACTAGAACAAATATAGCAACTAGCAAAACACTAAGACAACTATAACAGCAAATCATTTATTAAAACATTAATAAACTATACTGAATAAATATAACAACTAATGTGTTCACAAATAACAGAAACAAAAACAATATAACTTGAAGTGGAAAAAGAATTACTTTTAAAACTAATAAAACTACTTTTATCCACTATCACTATGAACTAAACAAGCAATTACAAAAACAGTAGCTAAACACTAATAAATAACTACAAAAATTTATCTACTGTAGCTAAACATAAACATATAACAACAAGTGAAAATCTACAAAAGGAATGACCTAAAAATAATTAAAACAATAATTACATAACTAAAACAACTATATAAGCAAAACAGTACTGTTTTTACTAAAAATCTAATTTAAAATACTCCAAAATTACCAAACTAAATCCTACAGCTAAGAAATATCACAAGTGGCCAGGAGCAAAAAGAATTAATTGAAAATTATTTTTAAACTCAAGTTATGGCCAAAATACTAATCTGAACAAAACTTATCAAATTCAAATTTAAACTACTCAAATTTGAAATCCAGAGACACTAACAGAAACTTCAGCAAATTTGTGACACATAGCAATTGGAATCACTCAAAAATACTAAAAACTCTAAAAGATATGAATTTTCTAAGATTGCTATTTTCTGAAAAAAAATGAATTACGGGATTTCGTGGATTTCACCGGAGTAGTCGTCAGAGTTGGGGAAGAAGATCGGATCCGATGTTGCGGTTGCTCCTAGAGGAAAGGAGATCACGGGACGGTGGAGAGGAGATCATATAAACCTCAGGAGAGGTCGAGGGCGCGGCGGCGGCGGTGGTGTAGGGCGGCGGCGGCGGCAAGTGGCGGCGGCGGCGCTGTGGTGGTGCTGTGCTGCTGCTGCTGCGGAGAGGAGAGGAGAGGAGAGGAGTTGATTTGATGTGTTGGAGGGGGGATGCTCGGGTATTTATATTGGGGAGGGGAGGGTTTTGCTTGGGGTTGGGGACAAGAAATAGACTAGGATTAGGAATCCTAGGAGTAAAAAACGGGATAACGAAACGGGATCAAATCCTACTAGGATTTGTAAAAGAATAGGAAACCGAGCGGCTCCCTCGGCTCCCCAGAGTGCTGATGCTAGCGATGGCCTTGGCCTCGGCCGTCATTGAGCTTAGCGGCTTGGGCCTTTGGCCCAAGGCGATGCGATTTTTTTTTAAACAAATAGAGAGGAAAACAAAATGATAAAACAAAATAAAATGAAAATATTATATAGGCATATAATATATCAAAATTTTCAGAAAAAGATTTCCTACATGATGAACATTATTCTAATGTCAAATAAAATTCACACAAATTCAAATAAAGCAAAAAGTGCTTCCGGTCCAATAAAATCCAACAAAAATCATTTTAAAAATATCAAAATGAATTCAAATTTATTTCTCTCCATTTTTCTCGAGGTAGGGAATCATGTTACCCTATTTTCCATATATTTTATTTTTGGAGAAAAATAATTTGAATAAAACTCAAATAACTCCAAATTGAAAAATAATTCAAAGAAACTTTGAATTTAATTCTTGAAACTCCCAACTCATATTTCATATGTTTTGAAGAAGTCATTTTATCTTCTCTCGTCAAAATCATTGAGTTGCATAAAGTTTCAGAATTGGAAATATTTTCCAAATGAAATTCAAATATTTTCAACACCTTGTCATTTAAATAAATGGAAGAAGTCATGTCATCTTCTCTCCAGGGTTTTGTGATGAAAAGAATTTGAATTCACGAAAAGCATAAAAGCAAAAATGAAAGTTTGGGAAAGTCCTTTTATTCCCTCTCATTTAACTTTCAAAAAGTTTCGAATTCACTCACTTTCAGTCAATCAATCAAGCAATCAATCGAAACTATCTATTTGTTTATAACATTCCAAAATTTATAATTTTGGGATGTTACACCCATGTTTTCTGGACCGATGACTCAATTGGAGACGGACCGATGGATTCATAACATGGAAGATCATATGGAGAATAACACTATAGCCGGAAAGGATATGGCCCAGCATGCTCTTCAGTGCTTTGAAAGAGGTGCTACTACTTGGTGGAGGATGTACCAAACCATCAATGGATGGCAAGGAGTAACCACTTGGAAAGAATTTAGGTTGACTCTGCTAAAGTCTCGTCTTGTGTCCCAGAAATTGAAGCCTTATGAAAATGATATGAAGAAACCCTGTGCATGCAAGTTTTGTGGAGAAATAGGACACAACCATAAAGAACACAAAGATGAATGCCCAAATTGTGAAGGAAGTCACCCAACTGAAGAATGCCCAACTAGGCAGATGACTTGTTTCTTGTGTGAAGGGACTACCCACTACCCTGCTCAGTGTCACATTTACCCGATGGTACAAAGAACCATCCAGCAAAAGAAATAAGCAATTAAAGGAGCCCTCATGGAAATTTTAGAAGAACCGGTGATGAAGGAAGATATCGAGGACACACACAAAGGAAACAGAATTAAATCCTGCACCAAGTCATGCTATTCATGTGGAGAAGAAGGACACGTCTCCAAGAATTGTCGGAATGGGGATCTAACAGAATTCCCGACAAAGGAAGTAGAGTATGACCCACAGGAAATGGAAGCCCCGATTGGCACGGAAAAGTCCAGGAAGAGAAATAGATTTGATTTCAGGAAGGACCTGAGTCATATCACCTGTTTGAGGTGCAAGGAGTCAGGGCACTACTTCAGCGGTTGCCCAAAAAGGAAACCTCGAGACTTGTCAGAAGTAATATGTTTTCGTTGTAATGGAGCAGGGCACTTTGCCAGAGAATGCCCCAAAGAGAAGGAGGCTTGTGCTAAATAGTTGAGTCTGTGAGAATATAGTAGTAGTAGTGGGAATAATTCTTTTATTATTGAGGTGTTGAGTTGAGGCATGTAATGGAAATGCAGGAGATGGTAATAATTTGAGAATCAATAAAGTTAGCATCATTGGTAAAGATTTCGATTTTTTTTAGCAGTGACTCTATGAAGGAAGATTTTGACCATTTTCGAGGATATGAGAAATATGGTCTATGGATGTATTTGTGCATTTCAACGGTGGTAGTACCCTGTGAGGAGATTTGACCCCTGGAAAAGATAATGATATTCCACAGAGTGGACTTCGGACAAAATAAGTATGAGTTTTGTCTCGATATGTGGGATATCCCAAGAATATGAAGGGACGAAGTACTATTGGATATAAAGGAGGTAGAATGTTGGTAATATGGAGCAAATGTAACTCCATGATGAGTCCGAGTAATCACGTCTTTGTTTGGAACCAATAGAAGGAGGAAGGACAGTACAATTGGATGGAATTAAGGATGCTAGGAGGCTGGAAGTTGGAATAACGAGCAGTTGCCCCGATGATGAGTTCAAGGTTTACAAGTGATGAGATGGGCCATAACCCACAGGCCCCAGGACCTGCCAAGAAGCAAGCAAACTCTTGCTGAAGGAAAAAAAACCTGGAAGAAGATACGACTTTATCAATAAACGATCTTATAGGAGTTACGCAAAACTTGAGAGTTGTGAAGGAACGATAGATGTTTGTTTGGCTTGTAGAATCAATGGATATATCCGAACTTGGTTCGTCGACAAGAGAAATTCTGCAATGCTTGTGAGGATGACCGAGTGTTAGAATGCAAGATTATAACGCCCTCGATGCGGCTATATCTCCCACGTGTCAAAGCACGACTTAGAGGCATAACCGCATTGAAAGCAATGCCGCAAGTGAGGTAATCTTCGCACAACCCATGTAATACATAAGGGAAAGAGATACATAGTTGGCTTACAATCGCCACTTCACACAATACATGAGTAAAGCATTACATCATACATATACAATCAAGGTCCGACTACGGAACCAAAATAAAAGAAGACTACCCCAAATGCTACACAGATCCCCGATCGTCCCAACTGGGTTCCACTACTGATCAACTGAGACGAAACAACACAAAGAACAAGATATTCATCGAGCTCCTCCTTGAGCTCGGATGCGTCACCTGCACGGTATCATCAGCACCTGCAACTAGGTTTGGAAGTATCTGTGAGTCACGGGGACTCAGCAATCTTACACCATGAGATCAAGACTATTTAAGCTTATGGGTAGGAGAAGGTAGTGAGATGGAGCTGCAGCAAGCGACTAGCATATCTGGTGGCTACACTCGCAAAAGAGAGCGAGAAGAAAATCAAGGCACGGTCGAACAACTATGATCAAGAAGTGATCCTGAAACTACTTACGGCAAACATAACTCCAACACCGTGTTCACTTCCGGACTCACGAGAAGAGACCATCACGATTCTGCACGTGATTGATGTATTTTAATTAAGGTCAACTTCGGGTTTTCTACAACCGGACATTAACAAATTCCCATCTCGCCTCATAATCACGGGCACGGCTTTCGAAAGATAATACCTCGCAGGGTGTCCCAACTTAGCCCATTATAAGCTCTCACGGTCAACGAAGGATATTCCTTCTACCGGGAGACCCGATCAGTCTCGGAATCCCGGACTACAAGACATCTCGACAATGGTAAAACAAGACCAGCAAAGCCGCCCGAATGTGCCGACAAATCCCGATAGGAGCTGCACATATCTCGTTCTCAGAGCACACCGGATGAGCCAGACGTCGGGTTGGCATAGAGCCTGATTGCCCAGGGGGCGCCGGACATCGCTCGGTTTGGACCAGCAATCGAAGGAGAACTGGTCCGGGGGTTTAAAACAAAGATGACCCTTGAGTCTGCAGAACCCAAGGGAAAAAGGCTTAGGTGGCAAATGGTAAAACCAAGGTTGGGCCTTCTTTGGAGGAGTCTTATTCAAAGCGAATCGTCAAGGGGTCCCATAAATCACCCAACCGCGTTAGGGACGCAAAATCCGGGAACATAATACCGATATGACGGAAACTAGGGCGGCAAGAGTGGAACAAAACACTGGGCATAAGGCCGAGCCTTCCACCCTTTACCAAGTATATAGATGCATTAATTAAATAAGATATATTGTGATATCCCAACAAGTAAACATGTTCCAACAAGGAACAACATCTCCATGTTCCGACAAGGAACAAACTTCATCTTCACCGCAACTAACAACGCTATAAGAGGGCTGAGCAAAGCGGTAACATAGCCAAACAACAGTTTGCTAGGAAAGGATGGTTAGAGGCTTGACATGGCAACATGGGAGGCAGGATATAGCAAGTGGTAGGCATCGTAGCATAGGCATAGCTAAAGAGAGAGCATCTAGCAAGCAAAGATAGAAGTGATTTCGAGGGTATGGTCATCTTGCACGAAATCCCGCAAAAGAAGAAGAACGAGTCCATGAAGAAGACAAACGGACGTAGTCGAACGAATCCTCACAACTCCTAAGGAAACCGAAGCTAACGAGAGAAGCAACCCGGAAACAAACAAACAACATGGTAAACCAACAAGCACAAACATGGCATGATGCACAACCAAGTATGATGCATGTCCGGTTTAAATATCATGGCATGGCAATATGCACAAACAAAACTACAAGTTAAATGGAGCCCAATATGCAACGAGTTGCATATTGACGAAACACCACATTCGAGTTATTTAGTTCGCTCTTGGTTATGTACCCAGCAATATTAAATGTTATTAAGCATGGCAAGGGGTGAAGCATAATAAAACTACCTATCTAGGCAAATTTAAATGAGGCCGAACAACAAACAACAATTAGGAAAATCCCCATATGCATATTTTTGATTTGGTACTGTTCTGTCCTAAAACATATTTTAGAGTTGTTAAACATGCAAAGTAATGCTACCATGTTAATCTATGCATTTTTCTACCCCATTTACATATATGATTTATTTAAATCCGAGCTACTGTTATTTAGTTATGAAATAAATCATTTTAACATGGCATATATGTAAATTTAAACAAACAGCATTTTAAACCTTTTAAACATAGATGAAAATAGCAGATTATGAAACTAGATGAAAAACTAAGCATTTTCCATATATAAAACATTTTAATTCGATGCACCATTTGTGAGTTATTAAATGCATGATCTAGGGGACTATTTTGTAAACCGATGACTACTGGAAAATTGATTAAACGCCCGTAATCGAAAAAAAACGCTATGCGGGCTGAAATCGGAGGCTGAGGGAGCTGCTCACATTGGGCCAAGCCCAGTCGGTGGAGGCGGGCTCGGCGAGCTGCAGACTTGGGGGGCCCACGAACAGAGAGGTCGGCTCGGGATGAGGCCCAAGCGGGGCGCTGGAGCAGGCGATCGAGCTCTCACGCTCGATCTGGTCAATGCGCGGGGGCGCTCGGTCATGACGAAGCAGAGGAGGCAGAGGAAGACGGGGACAAGCGCCTGGAACGAGCAGATGGACTTGGCGCGGGGGACTCCGGTGGGACGGCTGCGGATCTGGTCCCTGGGCCATGGATCTGGCCGGAGACGGGAGAGGGAGGCGCGGTCATGGATCTCCAAGTGGCGGCGCCATGGTTCCTCGTGGAGAAGAGGCGAGGAGATGAGACGGGAGGAGAGGGGAACAAGAAAGGAGAGACAGGGAAGGAGAAGGCGGCTCTGCTGGTGCTCGTCTTGGCCGGTTCGGGCGGCGGGCGGAGCAGCTCCGGCGGTGGCGAGGTTCGGCAACGACGGGGATGACCGGCTGGGCTGCTACTACGGTTGGCGTGGCAGTGAGGCAAAGGAGCTCGTGCTCCTTGGCGACGGGAGGCTCGGGGCATGAGCAGGGGAGGCTGGGCTTGGAGGCGAAGCGCTCGATCCACTCGGGATCGAGATGCTCGGGCGGTCGCACGGAAAACCGTGGGATCTGGTCGGAGGTCGTGGTAGGTGGGGATGGATCCCGAGAAAGAGAGCGGCGGCGGCACGGATGGGACTGGGTAGACTAGGGTTAGGCTAGGTTGGTTTATATAGCAGGTGGACTAGGTTTAGGGGCTAAACTGAAACCTTCGATCGAAATCGAGTGGTTGTGAATAAATGGCTTAGGGGAGCCCAACTATGAAAACGGAGATGTATTATAGATGTTTGGGGATGATCTGAACGCAACGGTCGTGACCGAGCGGGTCGGGTTCGGGCAAGTTCCAGACGTGCGCGAGGGGGGTGTGAGCACTATGCAGAGAGGGTCAAATGGTTAGGCAAAAGGGAATTGAAAAACCCGGTTGGGCTCGGAACGGTCAACAAAAGCAAAGGGGGACGCGGCAACTACGAGCGGATGCAAGTTTTATGAAAACATGATGATGCAATGCGCATGATGCCATGATGAATGCAACAACCAAATAAATAGCACAACGAAACTACGCAAAACATGGAAGGCGTCTGGAGCGTCGGTCTCGGGGCGTTACAACACTCCACCACTACAAGAGGATCTCGTCCCGAGATCTAGGATGGCACCAAAGAGAAGGGGAAGAGGAAGAGAAGAGGTAAAGCTAAGTTGCTTCTTTGATTTAACGAGTGAAACCACAAACCTTGAGAGGTTGAGCAATTTAAAAGAAAGAGTACAACAGAGATGAACGAGATTGCAAACAATCCATTAGAAAAGAGGAACAAGGAACATTACGGGAACTAGAAGGTTGCAAAGACATGAATTAAGAGTTTAATGGACAAGATATAATCCGAAACCACTCTGGTTAAAACAAGATGAGAGAGGAAGAATTCGGGCAGCACTCCGGTTGAACATGGAAGGAATAGAACATGAACTTGACAAGATGAGAGGATACTTGATGAGATCAACAACACACTACCTCCTAAAATATTGAAAGAATGGCACAAGGGGTAAGAAAGATTTCAGACAGCTCTCCGGTTGAGGAAGGAGGCAAAACTTGATAAAATGAGAGAACTCGAATGAAAACACGACACTCCGGCTAAACGGAGAAGCACGGAGAAGAACATGATCTTGAAAAAACAAGATGATGGGTCGAAGAGAGCAACATCACAATGCCTCCGGAAGAAAGAATAGAAGATAGATCATTGGAGTAACAGAATGGTGAAGAAAATGATAACTTCTACCACAATTGAATTTGGAAAGCATCCTTGCAAGAAGGTTAGAGCGGAGTTGTTGTAAAACCAACAACGGAAGGATATGATCCTCGTGGGCTTATGGAGACATCTCAAAACTTGAGGTGAAATTCTGCCACTACCGAAAACAAATGCTTGCACGAAATCAACGAAGAGATGAAAACTCTTTCACCGAGAAGAGAAGGAGAAACTTGGACCATTGATAAGCACCACAAATAGCAACATTCCCAATGGAAGGCTTTAGGTGAAATATAACCCAAGATAACTCCAATGAAGAAATTGATGGATTTAAAATACCTCATTCTTGACAACATGTGAATCATGAAGCACGAAGGGAAGTTGTCAAGAATGACATAACACCACCTCAAAAGATAATGATAGAAAGAATTGCACTTTGGAATGCAAGATGAAGAATGCTTGAACTCCTCAAGAAAAACATGTGTTGAACACCATGTTTATTTAGAGTATGGCTTGACGGATCTTAACTCCGAGAGAAATCTTGATGAACAATTGAAGAATGAAAAGAATCCTTGACGAAGCACCATGTACAGCCTCCATGAAGAACTCCGTAAACAAAAGGGTGATAGAAAGAAAGAGAAGTTGAAAACACAAGGTGAAGCCTTGCAATGATTTAGATGGATCTTCGTGATGATGAGAGCTTGGAACTCCAGGAAAAGAAAAGATGAACAACTTAGAACCGAGAAATGATATCATGAACAACTCCGGAATAAGGAATTGAATTTACTCAATGAAACAAGAATAAGAACTACATTATGCTCATCCTTCACCAATTAAATTGATGACAAGCAATGGATTTGGCACACTACTTATTCTTTTGCAAGGATTGAAGAGAGATATAGCGCCAACTTGAAGAAGTCTTCGACAAATCACCGAGAGGATTGGAAAGGACGAATGAACTGATACGGTAATAAAGGAAGAGGAATCTTGAGCGAACCACCGTAAAAACTGAAAATGAATGAAGAAAAGAGAACGAATCACTGGGAGGAATTAGAAAAGCAGCGTTGATACTTGAGGGAAATTAGATACAAATGAACGCAGAGATCCCGAGCTGATTAGATAATACTTGAATGATGCACCGGTAAGATTTGGAGAACGAGAGCCGAAAGCTGGAATGAATAATTACGAGATGATGGGCTCGTAAGAATCAAACTGAAAAAACTCCTGAATTTCTCCGGATGGGTGAAAAGAATTCTCAAACTGAAAAAAATTATGAGTATGGCACGAAGATAGAACCATGAATATTGAAGAGATTGGAGCAAGATTAAAGAGAAACTCTTCTTCGGTCTTCAAAATTCGAGAATGACTAAGAGAAACATCACCATGAATTGTTGAGGCACTCCGAATGAAAATTAGAACGGTTGAACCAATGATGAAAAGAATTTGAAAGATCTAGGAGAAAGCCATGACTGATGAAAACCCATTCTTACGTCAAATTTAGAAAAGAATTTTAGAAGCTCCGAAAAAATTAGAAGAGTCAGGTAAGATACTGGAAAAAGACATGTGGGTTAGGGCCCACTCAAAAGAACCACCGTTGAATGATTGCTTGAAAGGGAGGTTGCACCGGTTGATTTAAATGGCTTGAATGAGATAACAATCTCGAAATAACTTGAACGGATTAAGAATGGAAACACGAATCTTCTGAGATATCTTCATCACTCCCAACCAAATGAATAGCGAGAAGTGAATGATTAGGAGATACACCGCCATGAGAAATCATTGTGAAAAGAGGAAAAGGGATAAGATCAACAATCCGAAATCTTGAATTAAATCCACCGGAGAAGAAAATTAGAATGGAACAATGATAAGGTTGAAACTTCCTTAGCGTCTTCATGAGAAATCACCGGATAAAACATTAAATGAAAAGAATGCAGAAACTTCTCTCAATAAAATGGATACTTGATTAAGAAATCTGAGTCCTTGAAGAAAAAAGGTGGGAGGGCGGGAAAACAAAGGCAACTTGGGCAGATGGAACGAACACCATGAATTGTTGAAATGATCGGATCCACTTGAAGAGGAGCATGCTGGTTGAAAAGGATTGACATGACAAGCTCGGTGATCAAGAAGGATTAGTATTCACATAGAAATATGGGAACACCGTTTAGGAAAAGGTATGGAATCCACATTTGACTTTGAAGCAACTCGAATAGCACAACTCAGAACAAAAACAAAGGATTTGGCTCGCAGAATAAGCCGGAAACAAACATATGATAGATCCCATATCGTATCATGTATGTGTTGGAAAGATATCCTACGAGATACTTGAATTCCCACTTATAAACTCCCGAAACTTTACGGTTATGCAACCAGGTGTTGGGGATCTGAGGACACAAAATATATCACCCAAACTAACAATACCTAGATCCAAATTGTATCCATCCTTCAACACATAACCAAGAAACCTTCGAAATCGTTTACCTCAACCTTGAAAAGCATCCGTTATACGAGTTATGGCAATACTCTCGAGCTCGCCTCAAAGATCTTGGGTTATCGAGGTTATCTCACCAACAACTGCATAAAAGAGATTTTCGATGTCGGCAAAGCTCGTGTATTCCAGAATCGCAACGATAAAATTGTGACGACAACACCTCGGAGCTCAACTCCCCGGGACACTGCCACAACCCCTAAATGTCAGGGGGCACCAAGAACAATGTTCTCGTCACAAAACCATCGGAGCGATTCCAAGATACCCGCGTGATCCTAAAAAAAATTAGTGAAATTTGAGGAGAGGAAAGTCAAAACATCTACGTCAGGAGACCTCACCAGAGCGACGAAGGGACTGAGGAGTAAAAAGAATCCTACTCTCCGATATATAATCCTAAGACTCAAAACATTTTTTTTCTAGACTCAACAACGCCAGCAAACAATCAAGCAGGGGGCTCCTAAGTCGGGGATGGCTCTGATACCAACTTATAACGCCCTCGATGCGGCTATATCTCCCACGTGTCAAAGCACGACTTAGAGGCATAACCGCATTGAAAGCAATGTCGCAAGTGAGGTAATCTTCGCACAACCCATGTAATACATAAGGAAAGAGATACATAGTTGGCTTACAATCGCCACTTCACACAATACATGAGTAAAGCATTACATCATACAGATACAATCAAGGTCCGACTACGGAACCAAAATAAAAGAAGACTACCCCAAATGCTACACAGATCCCCGATCGTCCCAACTGGGCTCCACTACTGATCAGCTGAGACGAGACAACACAAAGAACAAGATCTTCATCGAGCTCCTCCTTGAGCTCGGATGCGTCACCTGTACGGTATCATCGGCACCTGCAATTGGGTTTGGAAGTATCTGTGACTCACGGGGACTCAGCAATCTTACACCCGCGAGATCAAGACTATTTAAGCTTATGGGTAGGAGAAGGTAGTGAGATGGAGCTGCAGCAAGTTTAATTAGCATATCTGGTGGCTACATTCGCAAAAGAGAGAGAAGAGAAGCAAGGCACGGTCGAACAACTATGATCAAGAAGTGATCCTGAAACTACTTATGGCAAACATAACTCCAACACCGTGTTCACTTCCGGACCACCGAGAAGAGACCATCACCAGTTACACGCAGTTGATGTATTTTAATTAAGGTCAACTTCGGTTTTCTACAACCGGACATTAACAAATTCCCATCTGCCTCATAAATCATGGGCACGGCTTTGAAAGATAATACCCTGCAGGGGTGTCCCAACTTGGCCCATTATAAGCTCTCACGGTCAACGAAGGATATTCCTTCTACCAGAAGACCCGATCAGTCTCGAATCCCGGACTACAAGACATCTCGACAATGGTAAAAACAAGACCAGCAAAGCCGCCCGAATGTGCCGACAAATCCCGATAGGAGCTGCACATATCTCGTTCTCGGGCACACCGGATGAGCCAGACGTCGGGTTGGCATAGACCCCGATTGCCTGTGGGCGCCGGACATCGCTTCGGTTTGGACCGCAATCGAAGGAGAACTGGTCCGGGGTTTAAAACAAAGATGACCCTTGAGTCTGCAGAACCCAAGGAAAAAAGGCTTAGGTGGCAAATGGTAAAACCAAGGTTGGGCCTTCTTTGGAGGAGTCTTATTCAAAGCGAACTGTCAAGGGGGTCCCATAAATCACCCAACCGCGTTAGGGACGCAAAATCCGGGAACATAATACCGATATGACGGAAACTAGGGCGGCAAGAGTGGAACAAAACACCAGGCATAAGGCCGAGCCTTCCACCCTTTACCAAGTATATAGATGCATTAATTAAATAAGATATATTGTGATATCCCAACAAGTAAACATGTTCCAACAAGGAACAACATCTCCATGTTCTGACAAGGAACAAACTTCATCTTCACCTGCAACTAACAACGCTATAAGAGGGGTTGAGCAAAGCGGTAACATAGCCAAACAATAGTTTGCTAGGAAAGGATGGTTAGAGGCTTGACATGGCAACATGGGAGGCATGATATAGCAAGTGGTAGGCATCGTAGCATAGGCATAGCAAAAGAGCGAGCATCTAGCAAGCAAAGATAGAAGTGATTTCAAGGTTATGGTCATCTTGCCTGAAATCCCGCAAGGAAGAAGAACGAGTCCATGAAGAAGACAAACGGACGTAGTCGAACGAATCCTCACAACTCTGGAAGGAAACCGAAGCTAACGAGAGAAGCAACCCGGAAACAAACAAACAACATGGTAAACCAACAAGCACAAACATGGCATGATGCACAACCAAATATGATGCATGTCCGTTTAAATATCATGGCATGGCAATATGCACAAACAAAACTACAAGTTAATGGAGCCCAATATGCAACGAGTTGCATATTGACGAAACACCACATTCGAAAGTTATTTAGTTCGCTCTTGGTTATGTACCCAGCAATATTAAATGTTATTAAGCATGGCAAGGTGAAGCATAATAAAAACTACCTATCTAGGCAAATTTAAATGAGGCCGGAACAACAAACAACAATTAGGAAAATCCCCATATGCATATTTTTGATTTGGTACTGTTCTGTCCTAAAACATATTTTAGAGTTGTTAAACATGCAAAGTAATGCTACCATGTTAATCTATGCATTTTTCTACCCCATTTACATATATGATTTATTTAAATCCGAAGCTACGGTTATTTAGTTATGAAATAAATCATTTTAACATGGCATATATGTAAATTTAAACAAACAGCATTTTAAACCTTTTAAACATAGATGAAAATAGCAGATTATGAAACTAGATGAAAAACTAAGCATTTTCCATATATAAAACATTTTAATTCGATGCACCATTTGTGAGTTATTAAATGCATGATCTAGGGGACTATTTTGTAAAAGCGATGACTACGGAAAATTGATTAAACGCCCAGAACTGAAAAAAACGCTATGGCTGAAACTGGAGGCTGAGGGAGCTGCTCACATTGGGCCAAGCCCAGTCGATGGAGGCGGGCTTGCGGGGCTGCAGACTTGGGGGGCCCACGAACAGAGAGGTCGGCTCGGGAGGAGGCCCAAGCGGGGCGCTGGAGCAGGCGATCGAGCTCTCACGCTCGATCTGGTCAATGCGCGGGGGCGCTCGGTCATGACGCAGAGGAGGCAGAGGAAGACAGGGACAAGCGCTGGAGCAAGCGAGAGGACTTGGCGGGGACTCGGTGGGGCGGGCTGCGGATTCGTCCTGGGCCATGGATCTGGCCGAGACGGAGAGGGAGGCGCGGTCATGGATCTCCAAGTGGCGGCGCCATGGTTCCCTGTGGAGAAGAGGCAGGGAGATGAGACGGGAGGGAGAGGGGAACAAGAAAGGAGAGGCAGGGAAGGAGAAGGCGGCTCTGCTGGTGCTCGTCTTGGCCGGTTCGGGCGGCGGGCGGAGCAGCTCCGACGGTGGCGAGGTTCGGCAGCGACGGGGATGACCGGCTGGGCTGCTACTACGGTTGGCGTGGCAGTGAGGCAAAGGAGCTCGTGCTCCTTGGCGACGGGAGGCTCGGGGCATGAGCAGGGGAGGCTGGGCTTGGAGGCGAAGCGCTCGATCCACTCGGGATCGAGATGCTCGAAGCGGTACCACGGAAAACCGTGGATCCGGTCGGAGGTTGTGGTAGGTGGGGATGGATCCCGAGAAAGAGAGCGGCGGGCGCCGGATGGGACCGGGTAGACTAGGGTTAGGCTAGGTTGGTTTATATAGCAGGTGGACTAGGTTTAGGGGCTAAACTGAAACCTTCGATCGAAATCGAGTGGTTGTGAATAAATGGCTTAGGGGAGCCCAACTATGAAAACGGAGATGTATTATAGATGTTTGGAGATGATCTGAACGCAACGGTCGTGACCGAGCGGGTCGGGTTCGGGCAAGTTCCAGAGACGTGGCGAGGTGTGAGCACTATGCAGAGAGGGTGAAATGGTTAGGCAAAAGGAATTGAAAAACCGGTTGGGCTCGGAGCAGTCAACAAAAGCAAAGGGGGACGCGGCAACTACGAGCGGATGCAAGTTTTATGAAAACATGATGATGCAATGCGCATGATGCCATGATGAATGAAACAACCAAATAAATAGCGCAACGAAACTCGCAAAACATGGAAGGCATCTGAAGCGTCGGTCTTGGGGCGTTACAACACTCCACCACTACAAGAGGATCTCGTCCCGAGATCTAGGATGGCACCAAAGAGAAGGGGAAGAGGAAGAGAAGAGGTAAAGCTAAGTTGCTTCTTTGACGAACGAGTGAAACCACAAACCTTGAGAGGTTGAGCAATTTAAAAGAAAGAGTACAACAGAGATGAACGAGATTGCAAACAATCCATTAGAAAAGAGGAACAAGGAACATTACGGGAACTAGAAGGTTGCAAAGACATGAATTAAGAGTTTAATGGACAAGATAGAATTCGAAACCACTCCGGTTAAAACAAGATGAGAGAGGAAGAATTCGGGCAGCACTCCGGTTGAACATGGAAGGAATAGAACATGAACTTGACAAGATGAGAGGATACTTGATGAGATCAACAACACACTACCTCCGGAACTATTGAAAGAATGGCACAAGGGGTAAGAAAGATTTCAGACAGCTCTCCGGTTGAGGAAGGAGGCAAAACTTGATAAAATGAGAGAACTCGAATGAAAACACGACACTCCGGCTAAACGGAGAAGCACGGAGAAGAACATGATCTTGAAAAAAAAAGATGATGGGTCGAAGAGAGCAACATCACAATGCCTCCGGAAAAAAGAATAGAAGATAGATCATTGGAGTAACAGAATGGTGAAGAAAATGATAACTTCTACCACAATTGAATTTGGAAAGCATCCTTGCAAGAAGGTTAGAGCGGAGTTGTTGTAAAACCAACAACGGAAGGATATGATCCTCGTGGGCTTATGGAGACATCTCAAAACTTGAGGTGAAATTCTGCCACTACCGAAAACAAATGCTTGCCTGAAATCAACGAAGAGATGAAAACTCTTTCACCGAGAAGAGAAGGAGAAACTTGGACCATTGATAAGCACCACAAATAGCAACATTCCCAATGGAAGGCTTTAGGTGAAATATAACCCAAGATAACTCCAATGAAGAAATTGATGGATTTAAAATACCTCATTCTTGACAACATGTGAATCATGAAGCACGAAGGGAAGTTGTCAAGAATGACATAACACCACCTCAAAAGATAATGATAGAAAGAATTGCACTTTGGAATGCAAGATGAAGAATGCTTGAACTCCTCAAGAAAAAACATGTGTTGAACACCATGTTTATTTAGAGTATGGCTTGACGGATCTTAACTCCGAGAGAAATCTTGATGAACAATTGAAGAATGAAAAGAATCCTTGACGAAGCACCATGTACAGCCTCCATGAAGAACTCCGGTAAACAAAAGGGTGATAGAAAGAAAGAGAAGTTGAAAACACAAGGTGAAGCCTTGCAATGATTTAGATGGATCTTCGTGATGATGAGAGCTTGGAACTCCAGGAAAAGAAAAGATGAACAACTTAGAACCGAGAAATGATATCATGAACAACTCCGGAATAAGGAATTGAATTTACTCAATGAAACAAGAATAAGAACTACATTATGCTCATCCTTCACCAATTAAATTGATGACAAGCAATGGATTTGGCACACTACTTATTCTTTTGCAAGGATTGAAGAGAGATATAGCGCCAACTTGAAGAAGTCTTCGACAAATCACCGAGAGGATTGGAAAGGACGAATGAACTGATACGGTAATAAAGGAAGAGGAATCTTGAACGAACCACCGTAAAAACTGAAAATGAATGAAGAAAAGAGAACGAATCACTGGGAGGAATTAGAAAACGACGTTGATACTTGAGGGAAATTAGATACAAATGAACGCAGAGATCCCGAGCTGATTAGATAATACTTGAATGATGCACCGGTAAGATTTGGAGAACGCGAGCTGAAAGCTGGAATGAATAATTCTGAGATGATGGGCTCAGAAGAATCAAACTGAAAAAAAACTCCTGAATTGCTCCGGATGGGTGAAAAGAATTCTCAAAATGAAAACAATTATGAGGATGGCACGAAGATAGAACCATGAATCTTGAAGAGAATGGAGCAAGATTAAAGAGAAACTCTTCTTCGGTCTTCAAAATTCGAGAATGACGACGAGAAACACCACCATGAATTGTTGAGGCACTCCGGAATGAAAATTAGAACGGTTGAACCAACGATGAAAAGAATTTGAAAGATCTAGGAGAAAGCCATGGTGATGAAAACCCATTCTTACGTCAAATTTAGAAAAGAATTTTAGAAGCTCAGGAAAAATTAGAAGAGTCGGGTAAGATCTTTGGAAAAAGACATGTGGGTTAGGGCCCACTCAAAAGAACCACCGTTGAACGATTGCTTGAAAGGGAGGTTGCACCGGTTGATTTAAATGGCTTGAATGAGATAACAATCTCGAAATAACTTGAACAGATTAAGAATGGAAACACGAATCTTCTGAGATATCTTCATCACTCCCAACCAAATGAATAGCGAGAAGTGAATGATTAGGAGATACACCGCCATGAGAAATCATTGTGAAAAGAGGAAAAGGGATAAGATCAACACCGAAATCTTGAATTAAATCCACCGGAGAAGAAAATTAGAATGGAACAATGATAAGGTTGAAACTTCCTTAGCGTCTTCATGAGAAATCACCGGATAAAACATTAAATGAAAAGAATGCAGAAACTTCTCTCAATAAAATGGATACTTGATTAAGAAATCTGAGTCCTTGAAGAAAAAGGGTGGGAGGGCGGAAAACAAAGGCAACTTGGGCAGATGGAACGAACACCATGAATTGTTGAAATGATCGGATCCACTTGAAGAGGAGCATGCTGGTTGAAAAGGATTGACATGACAAGCTCGGTGATCAAGAAGGATTAGTATTCACATAGAAATATGGGAACACCGTTTAGGAAAAGGTATGGAATCCACATTTGACTTCGAAGCAACTCGAATAGCACAACCCAAAACAAAAACAAAGGATTTGGCTCGCAGAATAAGCCGGAAACAAACATATGATAGATCCCATATCGTATCATGTGTGTGTTGGAAAGATATCCTACGAGATACTTGAATTCCCACTTATAAACTCCCGAAACTTTCTGGTTATGCAACCAGGTGTTGGGGATGTGAGGACACAAAATATATCACCCAAACTAACAATACCTAGATCCAAATTGTATCCATCCTTCAACACATAACCAAGAAACCTTCGAAATCGTTTACCTCAACCTTGAAAAGCATCCGTTATACGAGTTATGGCAATACTCTCGAGCTCGCCCGATCGAAGTTATCGAGGTTATCTCACCAACAACTGCATAAAAGAGATTTTCGATGTCGGCAAAGCTCAGTATTCCGAGCTGCAACGATAAAATTGTGACGACAACACCTCGGAGCTCAACTCCCCGGGACACTGCCACAACCCCTAAATGTCAGGAGGCACCAAGAACAATGTTCTCGTCACAAAACCATCGGAACGATTCCAAGATACCCGCGTGATCCTAAAAAAATTAGTGAAATTTTAGGAGAGGAAAGTCAAAACATCTACGTCAGGAGACCTCACCAGAGCGATGAAAGGGACTGAGGAGTAAAAAGAATCCTACTCTCCGATATATAATCCTAAGACTCAAAACATTTTTTTCTAGACTCAACAACGCCAGCAAACAATCAAGCAGGGGGCTCCTAAGTCGGGGATGGCTCTGATACCAACTTATAACGCCCTCGATGCGGCTATATCTCCCACGTGTCAAAGCACGACTTAGAGGCATAACCGCATTGAAAGCAATGTCGCAAGTGAGGTAATCTTCGCACAACCCATGTAATACATAAGGGAAAGAGATACATAGTTGGCTTACAATCGCCACTTCACACAATACATGAGTAAAGCATTACATCATACAGATACAATCAAGGTCCGACTACGGAACCAAAATAAAAGAAGACTACCCCAAATGCTACACAGATCCCGATCGTCCCAAGCTGGGCTCCACTCTTGATCGGTGAGACGAGACAACACAAAGAACAAGATCTTCATCGAGCTCCTCCTTGAGCTCGGATGCGTCACCTGTACGGTATCATCGGCACCTGCAATTGGGTTTGGAAGTATCTGTGAGTCACGGGGACTCAGCAATCTTACACCCGCGAGATCAAGACTATTTAAGCTTATGGGTAGGAGAAGGTAGTGAGATGGAGCTGCAGCAAGCGACTAGCATATCTGGTGGCTACATTCGCAAAAGAGAGCGAGAAGAGAAGCAAGGCACGGTCGAACAACTATGATCAAGAAGTGATCCTGAAACTACTTATGGCAAACATAACTCCAACACCGTGTTCACTTCCCGGACTCCGCCGAGAAGAGACCATCACGGTTACACACCTTGATTGATGTATTTTAATTAAGGTCAACTTCGGGTTTTCTACAACCGGACATTAACAAATTCCCATCTGCCTCATAACCGCGGGCACGACTTTCGAAAGATAATACCCTGCAGGGGTGTCCCAACTTGGCCCATTATAAGCTCTCACGGTCAACGAAGGATATTCCTTCTACCAGGAAGACCCGATCAGTCTCGGAATCCCGGACTACAAGAAATCTCGACAATGGTAAAACAAGACCAGCAAAGCCGCCCGAATGTGCCGACAAATCCCGATAGGAGCTGCACATATCTCGTTCTCAGGGCACACCGGATGAGCCAGACGTCGGGTTGGCATAGACCCTGATTGCTTGTAGCCGGACATCGCTTCGGTTTGGACCAAAGAATCGAAGGAGAACTGGTCCGGGGTTTAAAACAAAGATGACCCTTGAGTCTGCAGAACCCAAGGAAAAAAGGCTTAGGTGGCAAATGGTAAAACCAAGGTTGGGCCTTCTTTGGAGGAGTCTTATTCAAAGCGAACTGTCAAGGGGTCCCATAAATCACCCAACCGCGTTAGGGACGCAAAATCCGGGAACATAATACCGATATGACGGAAACTAGGGCGGCAAGAGTGGAACAAAACACTGTGCATAAGGCCGAGCCTTCCACCCTTTACCAAGTATATAGATGCATTAATTAAATAAGATATATTGTGATATCCCAACAAGTAAACATGTTCCAACAAGGAACAACATCTCCATGTTCTGACAAGGAACAAACTTCATCTTCACCTGCAACTAACAATGCTATAAGAGGGGTTGAGCAAAGCGGTAACATAGACAAACAACAGTTTGCTAGGAAAGGATGGTTAGAGGCTCGACATGGCAACATGGGAGGCATGATATAGCAAGTGGTAGGCATCGTAGCATAGGCATAGCAAAAGAGCGAGCATCTAGCAAGCAAAGATAGAAGTGATTTCGAGGGTATGGTCATCTTGCACGAAATCCATAAGGAAGAAGAACGAGTCCATGAAGAAGACAAACGGACGTGGTCGAACGAATCCTCACAACTCAGGAAGGAAACCGAAGCTAACGAGAGAGAAGCAACAGGAAACAAACAAACAACATGGTAAACCAACAAGCACAAACATGGCATGATGCACAACCAAGTATGATGCATGTCCGGTTTAAATATCATGGCATGGCAATATGCACAAACAAAACTACAAGTTAAATGGAGCCCAATATGCAACGAGTTGCATATTAATGGCTACCACATTCGAGTTATTTAGTTCGCTCTTGGTTATGTACCCAGCAATATTAAATGTTATTAAGCATGGCAAGGGGTGAAGCATAATAAAAACTACCTATCTAGGCAAATTTAAATGAGGCCGAACAACAAATAACAATTAGGAAAATCCCCATATGCATATTTTTGATTTGGTACTGTTCTGTCCTAAAACATATTTTAGAGTTGTTAAACATGCAAAGTAATGCTACCATGTTAATCTATGCATTTTTCTACCCCATTTACATATATGATTTATTTAAATCCGAGCTACGGTTATTTAGTTATGAAATAAATCATTTTAACATGGCATATATGTAAATTTAAACAAACAGCATTTTAAACCTTTTAAACATAGATGAAAATAGCAGATTATGAAACTAGATGAAAAACTAAGCATTTTCCATATATAAAACATTTTAATTCGATGCACCATTTGTGAGTTATTAAATGCATGATCTAGGGGGACTATTTTGTAAAACTGACAGACTCTGGAAAATTGATTAAACGTCCAGAACTGAAAAAAAA
Source organism: Aegilops bicornis (assembly GCA_021605145.1). Classification (NCBI taxonomy): domain Eukaryota; kingdom Viridiplantae; phylum Streptophyta; class Magnoliopsida; order Poales; family Poaceae; genus Aegilops; species Aegilops bicornis. Next base: position 371,538,625 of record CM038671.1, read on the forward strand.
ACGTTGCGGGCTGAAACTGGAGGCTGAGGGAGCTGCTCACATTGGGCCAAGCCCAGTCGATGGAGGCGGGCTTGCGGGGCTGCAGACTTGGGGGGCCCACGAACAGAGAGGTCGGCTCGGGATGAGGCCCAAGCGGGGCGCTGGAGCAGGCGATCGAGCTCTCACGCTCGATCTGGTCAATGCGCGGGGGCGCTCGGTCATGACGAAGCAGAGGAGGCAGAGGAAGACGGGGACAAGCGCCTGGAACGAGCAGAGGGACTTGGCGCGGGGGACTCCGGTGGGACGGCTGCGGATCTGGTCCCTGGGCCATGGATCTGGCCGGAGACGGGAGAGGGAGGCGCGGTCATGGATCTCCAAGTGGCGGCGCCATGGTTCCCTGTGGAGAAGAGGCAGGGAGATGAGACGGGAGGGAGAGGGGAACAAGAAAGGAGAGACAGGGAAGGAGAAGGCGGCTCTGCTGGTGCTCGTCTTGGCCGGTTCGGGCGGCGGGCGGAGCAGCTCCGGCGGTGGCGAGGTTCGGCAGCGACGGGGATGACCGGCTAGGCTGCTACTACGGTTGGCGTGGCAGTGAGGCAAAGGAGCTCGTGCTCCTTGGCGACGGGAGGCTCGGGGCATGAGCAGGGGAGGCTGGGCTTGGAGGCGAAGCGCTCGATCCACTCGGGATCGAGATGCTCGGGCGGCTGCACGGAAAACCAGGGATCTGGTCGGAGGCTGTGGTAGGTGGGGATGGATCCCGAGAAAGAGAGCGGCGGCGGCGCGGATGGGACTGGGTAGACTAGGGTTAGGCTAGGTTGGTTTATATAGCAGGTGGACTAGGTTTAGGGGCTAAACTGAAACCTTCGATCGAAATCGAGTGGTTGTGAATAAATGGCTTAGGGGAGCCCAACTATGAAAGCGGAGATGTATTATAGATGTTTGGGGATGATCTGAGCATAGCGGTCGTGACCGAGCGGGTCGGGTTCGGGCAAGTTCAGCACGTCTTGTGAGGGTGTGAGCACTGTGCAGAGAGGTTCAAATGGTTAGGCAAAAGGGAATTTAAAAAACCGGTTGGGCTCGGAACGGTCAACAAAAGCAAAGGGGGACGCGACATCTACGAGCGGATGCAAGTTTTATGAAAACATGATGATGCAATGCGCATGATGCCATGATGAATGCAACAACCAAATAAATAGCACAACGAAACTCGCAAAACATGGAAGGCGTCTGAAGCGTCGGTCTTGGGGCGTTACAACACTCCACCACTACAAGAGGATCTCGTCCCGAGATCTAGGATGGCACCAAAGAGAAGGGGAAGAGGAAGAGAAGAGGTAAAGCTAAGTTGCTTCTTTGACGAACGAGTGAAACCACAAACCTTGAGAGGTTGAGCAATTTAAAAGAAAGAGTACAACAGAGATGAACGAGATTGCAAACAATCCATTAGAAAAGAGGAACAAGGAACATTACGGGAACTAGAAGGTTGCAAAGACATGAATTAAGAGTTTAATGGACAAGATAGAATTCGAAACCACTCCGGTTAAAACAAGATGAGAGAGGAAGAATTCGGGCAGCACTCCGGTTGAACATGGAAGGAATAGAACATGAACTTGACAAGATGAGAGGATACTTGATGAGATCAACAACACACTACCTCCGGAACTATTGAAAGAATGGCACAAGGGGTAAGAAAGATTTCAGACAGCTCTCCGGTTGAGGAAGGAGGCAAAACTTGATAAAATGAGAGAACTTCGAATGAAAACCACGACACTCGGCTAAGCGGAGAAGCACGGAGAAGAACATGATCTTGAAAAAAAAGATGATGGGTCAAGAGAGCAACATCACAATGCCTCCGGAAAAAGAATAGAAGATAGATCATTGGAGTAACAGAATGGTGAAGAAAATGATAACTTCTACCACAATTGAATTTGGAAAGCATCCTTGCAAGAAGGTTAGAGCGGAGTTGTTGTAAAACCAACAACGGAAGGATATGATCCTCGTGGGCTTATGGAGACATCTCAAAACTTGAGGTGAAATTCTGCCACTACCGAAAACAAATGCTTGCCTGAAATCAACGAAGAGATGAAAACTCTTTCACCGAGAAGAGAAGGAGAAACTTGGACCATTGATAAGCACCACAAATAGAAACATTCCCAATGGAAGGCTTTAGGTGAAATATAACCCAAGATAACTCCAATGAAGAAATTGATGGATTTAAAATACCTCATTCTTGACAACATGTGAATCATGAAGCACGAAGGGAAGTTGTCAAGAATGACATAACACCACCTCAAAAGATAATGATAGAAAGAATTGCACTTTGGAATGCAAGATGAAGAATGCTTGAACTCCTCAAGAAAAAACATGTGTTGAACACCATGTTTATTTAGAGTATGGCTTGACGGATCTTAACTCCGAGAGAAATCTTGATGAACAATTGAAGAATGAAAAAGAATCCTTGACGAAGCACCATGTAGAGCCTCCATGAAGAACTCCGGTAAACAAAAGGGTGATAGAAAGAAAGAGAAGTTGAAAACACAAGATGAAGCCTTGCAATGATTTAGATGGATCTTCGTGATGATGAGAGCTTGGAACTCCAGGAAAAGAAAAGATGAACAACTTAGAACCGAGAAATGATATCATGAACAACTCCGGAATAAGGAATTGAATTTACTCAATGAAACAAGAATAAGAACTACATTATGCTCATCCTTCACCAATTAAATTGATGACAAGCAATGGATTTGGCACACTACTTATTCTTTTGCAAGGATTGAAGAGAGAATATAGCGCCAACTTGAAGAAGTCTTCGACAAATCACCGAGATGATTGGAAAGGACGAATGAAATGATACGGTAATAAAGGACGAGAAATCTTGAACGAACCACCATAAGAATTGAAAATGAATGAAGAAAAGAGAGCGAATCACCGGGAGGAATTAGAAAAGCAGCGTTGATACTTGAGGGAAATTAGATACAAATGAACGCAGAGATCCCGAGCTGATTAGATAATACTTGAATGATGCACCGGTAAGATTTGGAGAACGCGAGCTGAAAGCTGGAATGAATAATTCTGAGATGATGGGCTCAGAAGAATCAAACTGAAAAAAAACTCCTGAATTGCTCCGGATGGGTGAAAAGAATTCTCAAAATGAAAACAATTATGAGGATGGCACGAAGATAGAACCATGAATCTTGAAGAGAATGGAGCAAGATTAAAGAGAAACTCTTCTTCGGTCTTCAAAATTCGAGAATGACGACGAGAAACACCACCATGAATTGTTGAGGCACTCCGGAATGAAAATTAGAACGGTTGAACCAATGATGAAAAGAATTTGAAAGATCTAGGAGAAAGCCATGACTGATGAAAACCCATTCTTACGTCAAATTTAGAAAAGAATTTTAGAAGCTCCGGAAAAATTAGAAGAGTCAGGTAAGATACTGGAAAAAGACATGTGGGTTAGGGCCCACTCAAAAGAACCACCGTTGAACGATTGCTTGAAAGGGAGGTTGCACCGGTTGATTTAAATGGCTTGAATGAGATAACAATCTCGAAATAACTTGAACAGATTAAGAATGGAAACACGAATCTTCTGAGATATCTTCATCACTCCCAACCAAATGAATAGCGAGAAGTGAATGATTAGGAGATACACCGCCATGAGAAATCATTGTGAAAAGAGGAAAAGGGATAAGATCAACACCGAAATCTTGAATTAAATCCACCGGAGAAGAAAATTAGAATGGAACAATGATAAGGTTGAAACTTCCTTAGCGTCTTCATGAGTAATCACCGGATAAAACATTAAATGAAAAGAATGCAGAAACTTCTCTCAATAAAATGGATACTTGATTAAGAAATCTGAGTCCTTGAAGAAAAAGGGTGGGAGGGCGGGAAAACAAAGGCAACTTGGGCAGATGGAACGAACACCATGAATTGTTGAAATGATCGGATCCACTTGAAGAGGAGCATGCTGGTTGAAAAGGATTGACATGACAAGCTCGGTGATCAAGAAGGATTAGTATTCACATAGAAATATGGGAACACCGTTTAGGAAAAGGTATGGAATCCACATTTGACTTCGAAGCAACTCGAATAGCACAACTCAAAACAAAAACAAAGGATTTGGCTCATGAGAATAAGCCGGAAACAAACATATGATAGATCCCATATCGTATCATGTGTGTGTTGGAAAGATATCCTACGAGATACTTGAATTCCCACTTATAAACTCCCGAAACTTTCTGGTTATGCAACCAGGTGTTGGGGATACAGGGGACACAAAATATATCACCCAAACTAACAATACCTAGATCCAGCTGTATCCATCCTTCAACACATAACCAAGAAACCTTCGGAAATCGTTTACCTCAACCTTGAAAAGCATCCGTTATCTGAGTTATGGCAATACTCTCGAGCTCGCCCAAGATCTTTGGGTTATCGAGGTTATCTCACCAACAAGCGCATAAAAGAGATTTTCGATGTCGGCAAAGCTCGTGTATTCCAAAACTGCAACGATAAAATTGTGACGACAACACCTCGGAGCTCAACTCCCCGGGACACTGCCACAACCCCTAAATGTCAGGAGGCACCAAGAACAATGTTCTCGTCACAAAACCATCGGAGCGATTCCAAGATACCTGCGTGATCCTAAAAAAAATTAGTGAAATTTTAGGAGAGGAAAGTCAAAACATCTACGTCAGGAGACCTCACCAGAGCGACGAAGGGACTGAGGAGTAAAAAGAATCCTACTCTCCGATATATAATCCTAAGACTCAAAACATTTTTTTCTAGACTCAACAACGCCAGCAAACAATCAAGCAGGGGGCTCCTAAGTCGGGGATGGCTCTGATACCAACTTATAAGCCCTCGATGCGGCTATATCTCCCACGTGTCAAAGCACGACTTAGAGGCATAACCGCATTGAAAGCAATGTCGCAAGTGAGGTAATCTTCACAACCCATGTAATACATAAGGGAAAGAGATACATAGTTGGCTTACAATCGCCACTTCACACAATACATGAGTAAAGCATTACATCATACAGATACAATCAAGGTCCGACTACGGAACCAAAATAAAAGAAGACTACCCCAAATGCTACATGTGATCCCCGATCGTCCCCAACTGGCTCCACCATCGATCACCGAGACGAGACAACACAAAGAACAAGATCTTCATCGAGCTCCTCCTTGAGCTCGGATCACGTCCACGCATTATCATCGGCACCTGCAATTGGGTTTGGAAGTATCTGTGACTCACGGGGACTCAGCAATCTTACACCCGCGAGATCAAGACTATTTAAGCTTATGGGTAGGAGAAGGTAGTGAGATGGAGCTGCAGCAAGCGACTAGCATATCTGGTGGCTACATTCGCAAAAGAGAGCGAGAAGAGAAGCAAGGCACGGTGGAACAACTATGATCAAGAAGTGATCCTGAAACTACTTATGGCAAACATAACTCCAACACCGTGTTCACTTCCTGGACTCCGCCGAGAAGAGACCATCACGGTTACACACGCGGTTGATGTATTTTAATTAAGGTCAACTTCGGGTTTTCTACAACCGGACATTAACAAAATTCCCATCTGCCTCATAACCGCGGGCACGGCTTTGAAAGATAATACCTGCAGGGTGTCCCAACAGGCCCATTATAAGCTCTCACGGTCAACGAAGGATATTCCTTCTACCAGGAAGACCCGATCAGTCTCGGAATCCCGGACTACAAGACATCTCGACAATGGTAAAACAAGACCAGCAAAGCCGCCCGAATGTGCCGACAAATCCCGATAGGAGCTGCACATATCTAGTTCTCAGGGCACACCGGATGAGCCAGACGTCGGGTTGGCATAGACCCTGATTGCCCAGGGGGCGCCGGACATCGCTCGGTTTGGACCAGCAATCGAAGGAGAACTGGTCCGGGGGTTTAAAACAAAGATGACCCTTGAGTCTGCAGAACCCAAGGGAAAAAGGCTTAGGTGGCAAATGGTAAAACCAAGGTTGGGCCTTGCTGGAGGAGTCTTATTCAAAGCGAACTGTCAAGGGGGTCCCATAAATCACCCAACCGCGTTAGGGACGCAAAATCCGGGAACATAATACCGATATGACGGAAACTAGGCGGCAAGAGTGGAACAAAACACCGGGCATAAGGCCGAGCCTTCCACCCTTTACCAAGTATATAGATGCATTAATTAAATAAGATATATTGTGATATCCCAACAAGTAAACATGTTCCAACAAGGAACAACATCTCCATGTTACAACAAGGAACAAACTTCATCTTCACCTGCAACTAACAACGCTATAAGAGGGGCTGAGCAAAGCGGTAACATAGCCAAACAACGGTTTGCTAGGAAAGGATGGTTAGAGGCTTGACATGGCAACATGGGAGGCATGATATAGCAAGTGGTAGGCATCGTAGCATAGGCATAGCAAAAGAGCGAGCATCTAGCAAGCAAAGATAGAAGTGATTTCGAGGGAATGGTCATCTTGCACGAAATCCCGCAAGGAAGAAGAACGAGTCCATGAAGAAGACAAGCAGGCGTGGTCGAGCGAATCCTCACAACCCGAAAGGAAACCGAAGCTAACGAGAGAAGCAACCCGAAACAAACAAACAACATGGTAAACCAACAAGCACAAACATGGCATGATGCACAACCAAGTATGATGCATGTACGGTTTAAATAGCATGGCATGGCAATATGCACAAACAAAACTACAAGTTAAATGGAGCCCAATATGCAACGAGTTGCATATTAATGGCACCACATTCGAAAGTTATTTAGTTCGCTCTTGGTTATGTACCCGGCAATATTAAATGTTATTCAGCATGGCAAGGGGTGAAGCATAATAAAAACTACCTATCTAGGCAAATTTAAATGAGTAGGAACAACAAACAACAATTAGGAAAATCCCCATATGCATATTTTTGATTTGGTACTGTTCTGTCCTAGAACATATTTTAGAGTTGTTAAACATGCAAAGTAATGCTACCATGTTAATCTATGCATTTTCTACCCCATTTACATATATGATTTATTTAAATCCGAGCTACAGTTATTTAGTTATGAAATAAATCATTTTAACATGGCATATATGTAAATTTAAACAAACAGCATTTTAAACCTTTTAAACATAGATGAAAATAGCAGATTATGAAACTAGATGAAAAACTAAGCATTTTCCATATATAAAACATTTTAATTCGATGCACCATTTGTGAGTTATTAAATGCATGATCTAGGGGGACTATTCTGTAAAACTGACAGACTCTGGAAAATTGATTAAACGTCCAGAACTGAAAAAAAACGTTGCGGGCTGAAACTGGAGGCTGAGGGAGCTGCTCACATTGGGCCAAGCCCAGTCGGTGGAGGCGGGCTCGCGGGGCTGCAGACTTGGGGGCCCATGAACAGAGAGGTCGGCTCGGGATGAGGCCCAAGCGGGGCGCTTGGAGCAGCGATCGATCGAGCTCTCACGCTTTCGATCTGGTCAATCTTGTGGGCGCTTTCAGTCATAAGCGGAGAGGAGGCAGAGGAAGATGGGGACAAGCGCTGGAGCAAGCAGAGGGACTTGGCTGGGGACTCGGTGGGGCAGGCTGCGGATCTGGTCCCTAGGCCATGGATCTGGCCGAGACGGGAGAGGGAGGCGCGGTCATGGATCTCCAAGTGGCGGCGCCATGGTTCCCTGTGGAGAAGAGGCAGGGAGATGAGACGGGAGGGAGAAGGGAAGAAGAAAGGAGAGACAGGGAAGGAGAAGGCGGCCCTTCTGGTGCTCGTCTTGGCCGGTTCGGGCGGCGGGCGGAGCAGTTCCGACGGTGGCGAGGTTCGGCAGCGACGGGGATGACCGGTTGGGCTGCTACTCCGGTTGGCGTGGCAGCGAGGCAAAGGAGCTCGTGCTCCTTGGCGACGGGAGGCTCGGGGCATGAGCAGGGGAGGCTGGGCTTGGAGGCGAAGCGCTCGATCCACTCGGGATCGAGATGCTCGGCGGTACCACGGAAAACCGAGGATCTGGTCGGAGGTGTGGTAGGTGGGGATGGATCCCGAGAAAGAGAGCGGCGGCGGCGCGGATGGGACTGGGTAGACTAGGGTTAGGCTAGGTTGGTTTATATAGCAGGTGGACTAGGTTTAGGGGCTAAACTGAAACCTTCGATCGAAATCGAGTGGTTGTGAATAAATGGCTTAGGGGAGCCCAACTACGAAAACGGAGATGTATTATAGATGTTTGGGGATGATCTGAACGCAACGGTCGTGACCGAGCGGGTCGGGTTCGAGCAAGTTCAGGACGTCTTGTGAGGGTGTGAGCACTATGCAGAGAGGGTCAAATGGTTAGGCAAAGGGAATTGAAAAACCGGTTGGGCTCGGAATGGTCAACAAAAGCAATGGGGGACGCGGCAACTTCTGACGGATGCAAGTTTTATGAAAACATGATGATGCAATGCGCATGATGCCATGATGAATGCAACAACCAAATAAATAGCACAACGAAACTCGCAAAACATGGAAGGCGTCTGAAGCGTCGGTCTTGGGGCGTTACAAAGATTTGCTAAACCATATATGGGGTAAAGATTTGGGTGCGGGATGGATTGATCACCATACCGACTTACTCTTATTATTCGCCTTGCTATATTGGATGGTAAATCTGAGTGACTTACCCATAGTAGAGAGACGACGATCAAAACCTTGTTTAAACCTTAGAATGGTATGACAATTTCCCTTGTACAAGGCAGCTGCTGCCAATCATGTCCAACTTCGCACTTGTATAGGTGGTTTTCACTGGGATAAAGTGAGCCACTTTTGTCAAGCGAGTCAACTACTACCCAGACAGAATCATGTCCAGTTCGGGTTCTGGGAAATCCGGTAATGAGATCCATGCCAAAGTTATCCCACTTCCATTCGGGTATTGGCATAGGCTGTAGTAATCCTGCTGGCTTCTGATGCTCTGCTTTTACTCTCTCTCTGGCATACACCACCTACGACTACATACTCCGCAATATCCTTCTTCATACCAGTCCACCAGAAACGCTTCTTCAAATCCAAATACATCTTGGTGTTTCCAGGGCGAATCGAGTATGGTGAGTCTTGAGCCTCCTGAAGTATTAACTTCCTGATCTTTGCATTATTGGGTACATGCACACTATCCTCAAACCATAAGGTGTCGTGCTCATCCTTACGAAAACCTTTGGCATTTCCTTTGCTCATCCTCTCTTTTATCTCAGCAATCTCTTTGTCATCCTTCTGAGCTTCACAGATCTTTCCCAACAATGTAGACTGAACTTCCATTGCTGCAACAAAACCTTTGGGAACAATCTCCAACTGAAGTTCCCTGAGATCCTCGGCTAACTCCTTTGGTAATCCTCGACTTATGAGGGTATTCGTCCTTATTTTCTTTATGGTTGTGTCCTATTTCTCCACAAAGCTTGTATGCACAAGGTTTCTTCATATCCTTCCCATAAGGCCTCAATTTCTGGGACACTAGCCAAGACTTTAACAAAGTCCACTTAAATTCTTTCCAAGTGGTTACTCATTGCCATCCATTGATGGTTTGGTACATCCTCCACCAAGTAGCAGCATCTCTTTCAAAGCACTGAAGGGCATGCTGGGTCATATCCTTTCCGGCTATAGGGTTATTCTCCATGCGATCCAACATGTTCTGAATCCATCGGTCTGTCTCCAATTGACCCATCGGTCCAGAAAATACGAGCTCATCTCCATTCATCCTATTGGGTCCAAGGGTTTTGGGGTGGGGTAAGAGAGATAGAGAGGGATGTACACAATACAAACAAAAGTTTTGAAAAGGCAGATTTTATTGTGGCTGTCGGAAAAACAACAAACAAATGACAGCTCACAATCGTCGCATCTAACGCAAGTATATAATATGGTTTTGGGCTTCTAATGGTCAATAGATCTCAAGGTCATCATACTCTTCAAGTCTTGGTCATGTCTCTGTTGGCTTCTTCTGATCATGCTTGTCCTTCTCAAGTTCTTTTGCCAGATCATCTCTGTTGTCGCAAAGTCTCTCGTGACGTCCTTCAATATTCATGAGTTGCGTTCCAACTTCTGGGTTTCATCATCCTTGGCATGAACCATGGTCTTACTGTCCCCCAATTTCCTGACGAATCTTCGGTATCTCGAGGTTTATCTCCTCTGGCTTGTCTACTTTCAGCTTCTGGGTTCCGAGTTCTTCACCAAATGCCGCCTTAACAAATACTGCTTCCTGCAGGTCCATCTTAAACTTCTTAATGTAACACTCCAGATCCTGGTGATACACCAGCAATGTTAAAACTGCATCCTTCGCTGACAGATGCTCCTTCAGCCTTCTACCTTCCAATCCTTCCGAGGAAATGCATGCTTAACTCAAAGACGGTGAAAAAGCATAAGCAAACAATAACATCATGAATATCCATGTTTATGCTCTTATTATTTTCATGAGCTATCATTTCATAGTTGATATCTCCTGCCTTAGGGTTTTCCTGACAAAACTTTGAGTTACTAACTCTCCATGTTCCGGTCTTACTCCAATACACCTTGATCTCAGGTATTGATAACTTCCATAGTCTGTCAAATTCCATAAGCGTAACCTTACTAGGTCATAAAAATCTGGGAATTCTTCAGAGCCTTCAAAATCACCTAGTCTTCGGAGTCTTCAACAGTTGTAGTTTCCATTTACATGGTAAAATCCTCTTCATTCCAAATGGTCTTAGTTGTCCGATATTTTGTACTTCATGGAGTGGTCTCATCAGTCGAATCTTTGAGTGGTCAAAGGGAAAAGGGTATGGTCTCACTAAAAGGGAATATTTGAATAAACTTAGAAGAGAAAAGAGGTAAAAGATCTTTTTGAAAAAGAAAGTTTTAGAGAAAATCCTTTCTATGGGCTTGCCAGTTTCTAGGGTCACGTCCTACAGTCAACATTTGCTCTGATACCATCTTGTAGCGACCCGACCTGGATGGGTCAAGTCTCTGTGCTTAAGTGTCATCCCTGGATCGGTATGCTGACACACACAGTACTCGAGGATTTTTAACAGAGGTAAATCACATGTATAAATAACATAAATACTATTACCTCAATCCAAAATAGCGGAAGTAACAAGGTTGTGGATTCCCATCAACACCAACGGCAAAGTTGAGTGTAGAAATCGTAACCCTAACGTATCACTTACTCGTCGTAAGATCCTGCAACATGAAACGTTGCAGCCACAAACGGTCAAGACATGGAATATCTTTGGCAATGTAACACATAGAGAGTAATGAAAGAAATAAGCCTATACTACATGCATATATGGCTGGTGGAAAGCTCTATGGTTACAGTTTTGCGTAAAGCCAATTTTTCCCTACTACAAAGGAATAAATTTATTTAACTATCATGGTGGTTGTTGAACATTGAGAATGGTTGACATCATCCTCAATCCCAATTAAAAGTACTCATTAACAACCCAACAAATTATTTAAGTAACGTGATGAGATCAACAGGATAATCCAAGTACTAGATACTCAAGATGTCCATAACCGGGGACACGGCTAACCATGATTACTTTATACACTCTGCAGAGGTTTGCGCACTTTCCCCCACAAGACTCGATCGCCTCCGTTGGATTTCTCGCACTACATGATGTTTTTGAAACGGATGACCGAGACATAGTCTTTCGGAAGTGCTAGCACCTTACATAGGGTAGACCGGTACACCTACTTTCCCCTACATCTGCTAGTCTACCCGTAAGAGTTTGCACGACTTAATCAACTATGCCAGAGCCCATAATGGCTTGTGGCTGCACACGTAAGTTTCTAGCATGAATAATCTTATGATCCCTTTGAGCCTGGGTGGCGGTCCGAAGAAATACAGGCAAGTCCTGATGGAAACCATGTGCCTCAATCCACCCAGATGTGTGTTTAAGTTGCCACCTTAGATAAACCATTAATTTAACCATCTCACATCTATCATGGAATACACTCACCCAATCCACGTCTACTAGCATAGCATGGCATAATAAGCAAGCGAGAAGTAACTCCCAAGGGTTTGAATATAAATGGGTAATAGGTACTACCTCAACTACTTCCCATCCCACAATTTAATTAGATCCTAATCATGCAATGTTTGAGGATTGATCTAATGCAATAAAAGCTGGGTAGTAGAAAAGAGTATGATCAAAGTGTTACTTGCCTGCAATGTTGATGAAGATGATTCGCACTCAAAACTCTTGATAGTTCTACTCGTCACACTCCGTTCAATCTATCGTAATCAAGCAATAGTAGCCACACATAAGCAATCACTCAAAACATCGGACGAGCAGAAGAAAGCGATTAGGAAAACATCAAAACCAAGCAAATAACTCTTGCAACATAAAACAATTTCTAACAGTACCAAAATTATGTGAATTTGGCCTTATCAGAAGGTTTATGTCAAGAGCTTTAATTTGCAAAAAGAATCAACTAAATCGGAGTTACGAAACTCAAGTTATGACCAAACAAAGTTCAAATTCAAATCTGGTCTAATTCAAAATTTTAAAACTTCAAAAACATGTTTGAGTTGGATTACTGAATAGAGGGGATCATAACGAAGAAGTGGGCGTTGGTTTCGTTGAATTCCGACTAACGAGCAAAAAGTTATGGTCGTTTGAAAAACAAGGACTAATCTGTAAAAGAAATATTCACGAATGGGTCCCTGACCGAAATTAAAAGAAAAAGAAAAATCCTATCGAACGAATCGTTCGCTACAGAGACAAAACCGATGAAAACCGTTCGCTCCAGAAGCCTAACTAGTGAACGCTCACTACATAACTAAACATAAAAAAAATCAGATCTAGGTTTTCTGTAGAAAACCGATCTAGGGTTCGGTTTTTATACCGATCCTTGGCGGTTCGGCGGTCTTCGGCGGAAAACCGGTAGCTCTCCGGCGAGGCTGCGGACTCCGACGAGTCTGGCGAGCTCGGCGTTCATGGCCATGACGAGGGGCGAGGCGGCGACGAGGTGGCGAGGTGGCGCTTGATCGAGTGGCCAGTGGTGGTGGTGTAAAGCGTGGCGTGATTGACTTGGCAATGACTCGGCGAGATGCGTGGCGGTGGAGTTGAGGAAGAGAGAGAGCAGGGCCCGAGGCTCCGGTATTTAAGGGGCAGGCAAGGTGGCGTGGGGAGGCGGAGGAGGCGGCGGAGGCCGGGCGATGTCTGACGGCGGCGTGGCGGCTCGGGACTCTGTCCCGAGCTCGGGAGACAGCCATGGCGCGGCTGGGCTGGGCCGTGGCTGGCTGGCTAAGCCCGGCCCGATCAATGAAGTCTTTCTTTAAAAAAAAATAGACAAACAAAAATAAAAACAAAAGAAATAAAAAATATTATATAGGCATATAATATATCAAAATTTTCAGAAAAAGATTTCCTACATTGTGAGCATTTTTTTAATATCAAATAAAATCCACAGAAATTCAAATAAAGCAAAGAGTGCTTCTGCTCTAATAAAATCCAGTAAAAATCATTTTAAAAATACCAAAATTATTTCAACTTTATTTCTCTCCAATTTTCTGATGTAGGGAATCATGTTACCCTATTTTCCATATATTTTATTTTTGGAGAAATATAATTTGAATAAAACTCAAACAACTCCAAATTGAAAATAAATTCAAAAGAACTTTGAATTTATTTCTTTGAAACTCCCAACTCATATTTCATATGTTTTGAAGAAGTCATTTTATCTTCGCTCGTGAAAATCTTTGAGTTGCATAAAGTTTCAGAATTGGAAATATTTTCCAAATGAAATTCAAATATTTTCAACACCCCTTGTCATTTAAATAAATGGAAGAAGTCATGTCATCTTCTCTCCAGGGTTTTGTGTTTGAAAGGAATTTGAATTCATGAAGATCATAAAAGCAAAAAATGAAAGTTTGGGAAAGTCCTTTTATTCCCTCTCATTTAACTTTCAAAAAGTTTCGAATTTCACTCAATTCACTCAATCAATCAAATCTATCTATTTATTATAACATTCCAAAATTTAGAATTTTGGGATGTTACAGGCCCATGTACCCCTTAGCCCACCTAGACTATATATACTCCTCCTCCTCCCTCTTTCTAGGGTTAGCATTGTGATAGATCATTTGTGAGATAGAGCCTCGCTCATCCATACAGATTTACTCCTCAAGAGAGACCGCGGCCCCTCTTGGGAGAAGATCCACGTTGAATTCAAGAACCCCTCTCGGGTGGCCCCATCAATACCTCCTCGTGGAGGAGAACCGGTTACCCTATGTATTGTCCCTTGTTGACTTTGGATCGTGTATCTCTTTGTGTCCCGAGGATCTAGCACATGTGTAATCGAATCTTGTTGGTTTGAGTGATTCTCTCGTGTTTCCCCTTGTGTTTCCCCTCGTTTTCTCCTCGTGTTCTTCGTGGGATCTGCTCCTTTAATGAAAGATCAGCCGTCTAGGGTTCCACCCTACATCATTGGTCCTTGAATGGCTTCGTAGTCGTAGTCATCGCCGCACCATCTTCAAAAGAGTCAAAGTATACTCGGTCTCATCAATGCCACAAAGAGGGATGGCGGTGAATTCGAACTTGGGAGCATCATCTTGTAGCTCGTCGGGCTTGGACATCTTGGTGGTAGTATCCTCATGCTCGCCTTCTTGGAGCTTGGTCTTCGAGAAGTGTGCTTGCGGTGGAGAAGTCTTGGCCTTTATGAGTTCTTGTTCCGCCTTGAGAACACCAATATAGTAGTCACTGAGGGACTTGTAGTTCTCGAGGAAGATAGTCTTGGAGATGTCCTTGTGCAATCCCATCATGAAGTGGAACTTCATCGAAATGGGGTCATCCATGTCAGCTCCTCGTAAGGCATTCTTCATCTCCTTGAAGTACATGTCGATGGACTGGGATCCTTGGATGGTGTTTTCAAATTGGCGTAGAAGGTGTTTCGTGTATGTTGGAGGCACGAACTCTCGCCGCATAGCTCTCTTCGTCTTGGGCCAACTCATGTCGTAGGTCTCCGAAGGTGTGTGAAGCCACCATGTCGACACGTAGTCATGGAAGTTTCTTGTGGCTCACTTCACTTGATCTTCGGGAGGAACTTGATGTAGCTTGAGGTAGTCGTCCATTAGGCGCTCCCACGCGAGATACTCCTCGGGTTCTTGAGTCCCATAGAAAGGAACCTTGTGGTCGGTGTCGAGGTCGTAGTAGCTCGTGGATGTCGCGTACTTGAGCTTGGGGAGCTTCTCTTGAGGGTAACCTTGAGGTTCTTGTTGGCGAAGATGTCGTATGTCCATAGGAGAAGATGCCTTGAAGTCGCTTGCTGAAGATGCCAAGGGAGATGGTGAAGTCATTGAGCGGTTGTTGGTGTTGAGATCTTGACCTTCACGTTCTTGTTGGTGATGGTGTTGATGCCGATGTCATCTTGCCGGAGATGGTAGCTCGGAGGCATGTGCTCTTCAGCGTCTTCTCTAAGATGAGGAAGATCTCTTGTAGGAATTGATGAGGGCTTTGATCTCCTCCATTTGAGCATGCATCTTGGCATTGGTGGAGTTTTTTGTGGCATCGGACTCGTCATTGTTTTTGTAGACCGAAGGTGAAATGCCTTGCTTATCCATCACAAGACTCGAGTAGAGGTGAGTAGGAAATGAGATAAACAATACCAAGTTACCTTTTCCCAAAGTTGAGGATGTATCCCGTTTCACTCAATGTGAAATGAAAGAATAGTGGAATTGGTACCGGACTTGTTCACTCACACCTATCAAGTAAAGCTTATGGTGTAGGTTGGTTAGGATAGTGGCAAATAAATTTGAGGCAAAATGTTAGCAAGAGTCAATAATGTTGAAAGAGATTCAAAAATTCGCAAGTGAAACAAGTAGACCAATAGCAATGAATGGCACACGGAAACGCACCCACGGATAGATAAATGGGGCCGCGCAACCAAGGAATGAGCACAAAATGTGGAATCCACGAAAAACGCTCGTGTTGCACAACTCAAGAGAGACACTAGCACGATTGCTCAATAGACGGATACGACACTTGTGCACAACCTATAAGATGCAAAGATATATCAACTTCTATCCAAAGTATGCTATTATGTATGGTTCTCGGTGTTTCTCAAGATGATCCAAGATGATCGGATATGCAATCTTATGTGCAATGTGGAATGATGCTATGGCACTTGCTTACAAGCTTCTTCGCTCTTTCTCTTTTGCTTAAAAGCTTTATTCTTTTTTTTGTATGGCCACTTTGCGAAATGCACAAACCAAGTTAGCAATTGTGTATATGCGGGAACTATCTTGTGACACAACGGATGATATGATGATACCAAGATGATATGGTATGTATGCAATGGAAGGTGTAGATCACTAATGTGCACAAGTAACGTTGCCGGCAATACTCAAATGACTAGTCTCGATAGGCAAGTGACGCAAAATGGGCTAGGGGTTATCAATGCAATTGCAAGGGGAATATACAATGGTGTCGTCGAGGTTACCGTCTATGTCGATGATGAGAGGCGGTGTTGTCGATGTCGACCCATTCCTAATAAGCCGAAACACCTTAGGAAACGGAAAAACCACGAACTCAAAATCTCAAACGTCAAATGTCAAATGGTGGTAGCGGAAAGCGGTGGTGATGTAATGATGGGTTATGCGAGTAGGCAATGCGGAAGTGGAGGTTATGGTGGTGTACTATACACGATGTCGGAGTTGAAGTCAATGTCCCTAAGTAGCCGAAACACCTTTGGAGGGACAAACCACAACTCAGACAAGCTCAAACAAAATTGGGTTAAATTGAGGTGGTGGAAGTGTATGGTGGGTAAGCCTATGTGGAAGTGGTGGTGGTGGTTGATGAAGAAGCAACCGTCCCTAATTAGCCGAAACACCTTAGGAGACTCAAGTCACAACTCAAACAACCACATATCCAATGGGGATCAATATGGGTTAGGTTGCGGAAGTTGGTGGTGGTAATGTGGATGATATGGTGGAAAGCCTAGGCAAATATGCCAAAGTTCCCAAAATTTGATTAAGTCAAATGATGTTGGTGGTATTTTGTGGTATGGGGGATGTCAAGAGCTTCAAAACGAGCTAAGAACGTCATAAACGGACTCTGGATGAATTAGTATGGCCGAAACAAGAATTCAGCCGAGTCAGTGTCAGGGTTACCCGGACATCCGAGAGGAGGTCCGGGTGACCCGGGTCATGTCCGGATGATCCGGGAGTACTTCCGGATGATCCGGGTTCATCAGCTCCGGTTCTGTTTTTCGGGTGCGTGGGTTATCCGGACATCCGGGAGAGGGTCCAACTGATCCAGGAGGTGTCCGGATGATCCGGACAGGTCAAACTGCTCGGGATTTCTTCCCGGGGACGAATTTTTGGGCAGCAATGGATAATTTTCTTGGCAAAATTGAGGATATTTCGTTGATGGAAGGTGGGGAAACTTGGGGAGATGCTAGGTCCACTCGAAACCAAGCAAATCCACGGATCAAAATCAACAAAGCATCATCAAACCAACAAATCACAAAAACAATTTGGGCCTAGTTTTGGTGGGGATTTTCGAAATTGGGACAAAATCAACAAAAATAGCCTAGAAAACAAAGGGATAGGGGCTCCAAATTCATGATGAACCTTGCTCTGATCCAAGATGATGTAGGGTAGAACCCTAGTGGCCCGATCTTTCATGATTAGAGTGGATTCCCTCGAAGAACACGAAGAACACAGGGAAGAACGGAGAGAAATCACAAGAGGAAACACTCAAAACAAGTCCAATCACACATCCACTAGACAATCGAACACACAAGATCCACAAGGTACATGAACAACAAAGGGAAAGATACAAGGTAAAGTTCATCTCCATGAGGAGGTCTTGATGATATCCTAGATGGATCTTCCCGTGAGGGGTCTTGATGATATATCCCGTAGGATCTTCTCACATGGAGGTCTTGAACTCCATGTGAGTGGTGGTCTCTCTCTCTCTCTCTCTCAAGAGTAGAGGAAGGTACGAGCAAAGCTCACATAAAAATGAGCTATCACTTTGCTAACCCTAGAAAAGAGGTGGAGGAGGTCTATTTATAGTCTAAGGGGCGAAGGGGTAAGTGAGAGGGCGAAACAGGTACATGGACCTCGACCCAAATCATGCACGCAGGCAAGGCCGGAGGATCCGATGGGGTTCCGGATGATCGGGGCAACGTCCGGATGATCCGGCTTCAAGTGGAGGCTTTTGGACGCTCTCTGACTTGCGATCCGGGCGGGGCTCCGGCGGATATGGGCATCGGGGATCCGGTCGATCCGGCTTCAAGTGAAGCCTTCGGGTGTCTTCGGCACGGTTATCCAGATGATCCGGGGGAGGATCCGGATGATCCGGCTGAGCCTGTATGATCCGGACGGCGGTCTGGATGTCTGGCCTAGCTCCAGCAGCCACTCAGTCTTCTTCTTGTCCTTTCTTCCGTCTTCCCTTCCACGCTTCCCTCACGGATGGTGTAGTCGTTCCTTGGCGCTTGCACTCCTCCTCGTTGTCCGTGAAGTTCCGATAATACCTATGCATGCGCACGGGAGAAGTATCAAGTAGTATACCATCCTCGAAGAGGTCAAGTGCACACATGTAAAGGAGATGATTCACCTTTCTGTATGTGAATTAGAGGTCGCACGTGTCACTTGCCAAATGGACTCTTGACATGGTGATGTCCGTAGGATGCTCCGCATCAGCACGGGGGCTCGATCGGCTTCAGTAAGCAGCAACAGTGATCGATCGCTCGGGTTCAGTTGGTAGCAGCAGTGAAGGAATTGCTCGGGTTCAGTCAGCAGCGAATGAATCGCTTGGGTTCAGTTAATAGCCAAGGGATCGATCGCCTGGGTTCAGTAACATGCGATCGCTCGGGTTCGATTAATAACGCCTCGCACACAGCGCTGTCACGGAGAAAGCGCCCAAACCACAGTGCATCGCTCAGCCTCGACCACCCACCGTAATTGGGAACTCCGTGATATTTTCCTCGCCCTCGCTTCTACCACGATTTTTTCCGTCATGGATGGCCCAAAGAATGTCATGCAACTATGTCTCCGGTATGCCCAGGACGAAAAGCCCATTTTCTGTCATGATTTTTTGTCATATAAGTAGGAGCCCACCACATATATGATGATACCGGGTTTTTTCACAATTATCGTCATAGAAGTGTCATAACCATGACAAAAAAATTCGTTCAGCCCAAAATGTCACGGATGTGTCTTTTCTTTTGTAGTGATCCTTCAATTGAAGATTCTGAGTATTCATCTTCGGCTCCAACTGTTGTTGCGCGAGCCATTGATGAAGAGGATGACAATACTTCACCAGCTATGGCTTCACTTCATCACGGTTCTGCATCAGGCCCCGCTGCTCCGCCCAACTCCACCGTCTACCCTGCCGCCCCAACATATTCACCAACACCGCGTGGGAACGCATCAACACTCTATGTCTTCACTCCTTTTTGGCCATTCCTGACAAAAGGCGAAGAAGCATATGAGTTGATAGTCTTCAACCGGGTCTATATGGGTGGGGTTCTTATTTTTTGCTAAGTTTTTACAACTCTCGTTCTTGAACTCTTGGTTTTTGAGTTGTAAAACTTAAAACTTGATGGTCGTCTACCACTTTTGCTGCTACCGTTTACTGCGATGATAAATTCCGCATGATATCATTCTGCTGACGCTCATTACTCATTATGCATTTCATTATCTTCATTACATTTGTGTATGCATGATGAATTGTCTTCATGAGATGAAGAAGATCTCCAAAAAGCAAAACCTGCCATGTTCATGTGCATTCAAAGGCAAAATATTTATATGCACATCTTCAGGGGGAGCCTCTTTCAACTTATGAAGCCAATGCACAAGTACTTTAACTTTCACATAATTTTATCCCCGTTGAAAACTTCAACCAGTTTGTCATCAATCACAAAAAAGGGGAGATTGTAAGTGCATCTAGTGCCACCCCTAGTTAGTTCTGGAGTATTGACGACAAACGTGGTTGAGGGACTAATGTGTGTGTGAGAATTGCGGGATAACACAGGTAGTAGTCCCTCTTTGATTCGGTTTACTTACCAGAGATGACCCCTTAAAATGTATGAAGACATTGAAGACAATGGTGGTTCGTGAAGACATTCACTTGAAGATAATGACATGTGAAGACATTCACTTGAAGACTATGAGTACAAAGACATAGTTTCTTTCATAGTTTCGTTTTCTTCTTTATTGAGCCATAGGAACCACCAAATTATTAAGTGGGGTCCAAGTGAACAAAGTAAGAAGACTGACGTGATGCTCAACCAAATCCTATGTCTTCGAGTGAAGATAATGAGAGCAAATCTTATCCAGAGTTGGATGAGTCAGCCTCGCTTGTAGCCCAAGCCAAGCTGCCGCGTGTGTTTGAAATCCGACCGTTGGACACGTGTCGGTTCCTTAGTGACCCAGGGTCATTTCAAACATATCATGTCGGGTTGCCTCCTGGCTATAAATAGCCCATCCCTACACCATAAATTGGGGGCTGCTCAGAGTTAGTGCATGACTTTTGTCATTTGACAGCAACCCACCTCTGAAGCCTTCGAGAGATAGCCTTGCGAGTACAAAGCCCAAAACACCCAGAGCCAAAGAGTGTTAGGCATCACTGAAGTCTTTCTGTCCGCGTGACCTGAAAACTTGTTACACTTGAGGACTGTGTATCCTCCAGCCGGTTAGGCGTCACGTTCTGAGGATCCAAGAGTCATTGTGGATCGCTGGTGAACGGAGTCTATGAAGGTTTGGAAGTCTACCTTCAAGACTTACCAGAGTGATTGGGTGAGGACTAGGTGTCCTTAGCTCAAGGGGAATAAGGTAAAGACGTGGTCTTCTGAGTTCAATCTCAGCCTTCCTAACCAGACATACAGTTGTGACAACAACTGGAACTGGTCTACAAAATCCTTGTCTTCACCAAGCTACTGGTTCTATCCCCCACCTCCTTTACATTTCAGTTTGTCTTCTTGAAGTCATTGCATGCTTGCCTGATTTGTTTGACTTCATTCTGTCTTCCATTCCGATCGGTACTACCTAGCTGCTATTAGTCCTCGTGCTTTCATTACTATGCTTACTTGACTATGGTTTGTCTAGAGTAGTTTATCTTCCGCTGCATATCATATAGATTCAATTTGATTGTTTGTCTTAAAAGACCTCGTGTTTTGAAGACTTCCATAAAATCGCCTATTCACCCCCCATCTAGTCGATAGCTAGCACTTTCAATTGGTATCAGAGCAAGGTGCTCCCTTGTTCGGTGTGATTCGGGTTAACCACCTGGAGTTTTAGCTATGTCGACTGCAGGGATAATCAAGGTGTCCGCTGCGTGCCCCGTCTTCCATGTCACTGATTGCCCCTGCTGGAAGAATAAGATGCGCATGCAACTTGAAGCCATTGACATCGACCTCAGGTATGTCGTCAAGACTTGAGTTCCCAAGGTCGGTGGAGGTGTCACCGCTACTGATGTCAAGAGTTTCACGCAACTGGTTTCAACCACCAAGAACATCATATGTGGTCATCTGACCAAAGGAAAGTATGGTCGTGTGAGTGATCTCGAAACTATGAAGCTAGTCTGGGACTGGCTGTCCAAGGTCAACGAAGGCGTCTCAACTCAGAGAGACTCAAGGATTGATGTACTTCGCAATCTCTTCAACCACTTCAAGAGAAATGACAATAAGAATGTCTAGCTCATGTTCGATCGCCTCACTGATATCACAAATGAGCTTCGCACACTCGGCGCACTGAGATCACGAAGCATGAAATTGTGAAGAAGCTACTGAGATCACTTGACAACTCATTTGACACTTTGGCCCTGATGATTCAAGAACACCCTGACTTCAGAGATATCGATCCGTCTGACATACTTGAGAGGCTCAACACACATCAGTTCTAGCTGTCTGAGAAGAGAGATATCTATGGACCCAACTATGGCCAATCCCGTACTTTGAAGGCAAAAGTTGTTTCCTCATCTGAAGAAGAATCTGAATGCAGTTCTGATGATCGTGAAGATATTCGCAAAGAGCTAGCAATGCTTGTGAGAAATTTCCAGAAGTTCTCCAAGAAGAGTCGCTTCGGAAAGTCTTCAAGATTCAGTTCCAAGAATTATGAGGCTTCCTCTCATGACTACAAGAAGAGAACATGCCATAAATGCAAGAAGCCAGGTCACTACATATCTGAATGTCCTTAATGGGACAAGGAAGCCAAGAAAACGAAGAAAAGCAAGGAATATGATTATGATGACAATAAGAAGAATAAATCCTCAAAGTATTCTTCAAAGTCTTCATCAAAGTCTTTGTCTTACAAGAAGAGCTCATCTGGCAAGGCTCATGCATTCGTTGGCAAAGAGATGGATTTAGAGGAGGAGTCTGCTTCTGAGGAGGAAGAGGTTGAGTCTGAGGAGGAGTCTGATTCATGTGTGGCAAGCCTCGCTCTAGCTTTGGCATTCATCGCCAAGTCCATCTTCAACACTAAAGACAATGGTCACACCACCGACGCTGAACTCGATGATGTGGACAACTCTGCTCCGACCTATTGCTTCATGGCACGAGGTGCCAAGGTAAACTCATGAGATTCTTACTTTCAAATCTCCAGTGAAGATGACTCTGAATGTGAATCCAAACCAAGCTACAAGAATCTTGCTAAAATTGCAATTGAACAACAAATTGCTATGGAACACATTCAAAAATTGCTAGACAAAAGCGATGACCTGTTGGACGAGGAAATGAATCAAACTCAGTCCTAAAATCGAAGACATCAAAAACCTTCGCGTTAAGTACGAAGAACTTGCAAGTCGTCATGAAACCCTCTCATCCACTCATGAGAAGCTTTCCTATGATTATCTTCAAAGGAAGCAAGATCTAGAGAAACTGAGAGCGTCTCATGAAGATCTTCAAAAGGAGAATGATTCACTACTTGCTCAACAGATCAGTTTCGCTCAGGAAGATTTTGTGCCACCATGTGTTAAAATGCCTTGAGCGTGACAATGCTGTCCCTATTGCTGAATGTTCTACTGCCTCTGATGTTGCAATATCTTCAACTCCTGATGTGGTAACTAACCCCTCTTCTGAGGATACCACTACTAGTGCTGATGAGAATGCCAGGTTGAAGACATTGCTTGAAACGGGCATGTACAAAAGCCTCAAAGGGCATCAAACACTGTGTGATGTCCTAAAGAAACAGATTCTGAACCAAAACCCTAGGAAAGAGGGTGTTGTTTTCGAGAGGAAAATGAATATTATTGGTTCATACTTGAAACCTGAGCAGTACCCGAAAACCACATGGGTTGTTGCAAAGGGTCCTTCAGTAGATCCATCTACTTTATCTCGCTTCACTTGTGCTAACCCCATTATCATTGATGAGTCCTTCGAATCCAATTATAAGTTATTTAAGAATCAGGATGGTGAAGTGTTTGCCAAGTTTATTGGTACTAACTGCAGGAATGGGCCACCTTTGAAGAAGATCTGGGTACCTAAAAGTTGTCTTGAGAAGCTTCCTGTGAATGTCATCATGACACCACCAGGGAAGAAGACAAACCCCAGACCAAAGGCATCATATGGCCCAAAGGCTCCATACAGACAGAGGACCTCACAAGGTCACCCTAACGCCAATGTTTTGCAGGGAAATTATCACCAGACTCATGAATATGAGCGTGTTTCATCCAACCACAATGTTCACAGATCAAAGAACTTTTCTGCATATTCTTTTGAGTACTATTCACCTCCTGCAAAACTATTTGCTAGGTCTCCAAAGCCAAAGTTCTCAGATGTTACACTTAGACTTATTGCTTCTAAGCCACCCCTTAAGATGTGGGTGGTTAAGAAGATTAACCTCCCTTGCAGGGAAATGTCTCCAGCCTGAAAGTGCTAGTTATCGACTAAAGGGGGGGTGAATAGGCGATTTTTATGTAAGTCTTCAAAACACAAGGTCTTTAAAGACAAACACTAGCAATGAACCTATTGATATGCAACGGAAGATAGACTACACTAGACAAGCCATAGTCAAGTAAGCAATGTAGTGAAAGCACGAAGACTATCAGCAGCTAGGTAGTATGGATCAGGGTGGAAGACAGTATGAAGCCAAACAGTAGATAGTCTTCACTCAGTGAAGTCAATCAGATCACACAAGCAGGCAATGACTTCACGAAGACAAACTATAAAGTAAAGGGAAGTGGAGGATAGAACCAGTAGCTTGCTGAAGACAAGGATTTGGTAGACCAGTTCGATTCTTGTGACAAGCTAGACGTCACAGTTAGGGAGGCTGAGATTTAACTCAGAAGACCGCGTCTTCACCTTATTCCCCTTGAGCTAAGGACACCCAGGCCTCTCCCAATTACTCTGGTAATTCTTCAAGGTAGACTTCCAAACCTTCACAGACTTCGTTCACTGGCGATCCAAAATGACTCTTCGATGCTCAGAACGCGACGCCTAACCGGCTGGAGGATTCATAGTCCTCAAGTGTAACAAGTCTTCAGGTCACCCCGACAGAAAAACTTTAGTGATGTCTAACACTCTTTGGCTCTGGGTGTTTTGGGCTTTGTCCTCGCAAGGATCTCTCTCTCAAAAGCTTCGGAGGTGGGTTGCTCTCAAACGACAAAAGCCATGCACTAACTCTGAGCAACCACCAATTTATGGTGTAGGGGGTGGGGTATTTATAGCCAGGAGGCAACCCGACCTGATATGTCCAAAATGACCCTGAGTCGCTAAGGAACCGACACATGTCCAACGGTCGGATTTCAAACACACACGGCAGCTTGACTTGGGCTACAAGCAAAGCTGACTCATCCAGCTCTGGATAAGATTTGCTCTCATTGTCTTCGCTCGAAGACATAGGATTTTGGTTGAGCATCACATCAGTCACTCTGACTTTGTTCACTTGGACCCCACTTAACAATACGGTGGTTCCTATGACTCAAGAAAGAAGAAAAGGAAACTGCAAAACAAATATATCTTCGCACTTCATAGTCTTCAAGTAAATGTCTTCACATGTCATAACCTTCATCGTTAATGTCTTAACAAACCACCATTGTCTTCAATGTCTTCACATATTTTTTGGGTCATCTCTGGTAGGTAAACCGAATTAATAAGGGACTACTACCTGTGTTATCCTGCAATTCTCACAAACACATTAGTCCCTCAACCAAGTTTGTCGTCAATACTCCAAAACCAACTAGGGGTTGCACTAGATGCACTTACAATCTCCCCCTTTTTGGTGATTGATGAAAAACTGGTTGAAGTTTTCAACGGGGATAAAATTATGTGAAAGTAAGGATTAAGGCATTGTCTTCATATGTCGCAAAAGGCCCCCCCCTGAAGATGTGCATACAAGTAGTTTGCTTTTGAATGCAAATGCACATGGTAGGTTTTACTTTGTGGAGATCCTCTTTAGCATACGAAGACAATTCATCATGCATATATAAAAATAACGAAGATAATGACATGCACAATGAAAAATGGGCGTCTGCAGAATGACTTCATGCGGAATTTATCATCAGATCACAGAGTAGCAGGCAAAAGTAGCAGATGACCGTCAAGTTTAAGTGTTACAACTCAAGAGCCAAATAGTTTCAAAACGAGAGTTGTAAGAACTTAGCAAAAATAATGCAACCACCCATATGGACCCGCTTGAAGAGTATCAACCTCATATGCTTCTCCCCTTTTGTAAGTAATGACGAAAAAGGTTTGAAGACATAGAGGATCTACTCGTTCCCAGTTGGAGTAGAAGATGGAGCAGGGTCGACATTGGAGTTTGGTGGTGCAGACGGGCCTGCCACAGAATCATGATGTAGTGTAGCCAAGGTTGGTGAAGTGGCGTCATCCTCTTCATCGACGACTCTCGCAACAACAGTTGTAGCCGAAGACGAATGTTCAGAATCTTCAATAGATGGAGTGCGACACCAGCTTGCATTTTGTGGAGGCCTGGAGTCAAATTTGAATCTCTCTATGAAGCCATCTTCGCGAAGATCTTCTTCAGAGCAAAGCAATGTAAGGCTCTTCCAGGACAGCCAACAGGCTTCATGAGCAACAAAGGAGTTCTTGGTGGCCATGTTGCGAATGTGATTAACATCCACCAAGAGACTCTGCATCTGACGCTTCAGCCAGGCATGATGCCTATCCTGCTTTTGATGTAAATCCACCAGAAGCTCACGATCATTGAGGACACGAGGACACTTTTGAGGCCTTTGAGCTATGGTGCTGGCAGTGGCTTTAGTGTTGGCGCGGTGCGGCATACGCAAGTTGCCAGCTAGAGGATAAGGAGGAGTTGCAGCATTGGGCACATGAATCCCTTCAATAGGCTGCGTGAAGCTTTGGAATTCTGCATTCTGAAGGTGGAGTGACTTCTTTGCTGGCTCGGGGTAGATGGCTTAAATAGACATATCAACATAAGGCAGAAAGACAATGTGGTTGCGCGCTGAGGGTTGATAGTCAATGGTTGAATTAAGCTTGATCAAGCGCATCACGCATGGAGCATAGAATTTCAGGCCAAATAGATCAATCCCAGAAGAAGCTAGCTACCGGATGAAGAAATCCTGAGTGTTGAATCTGATGCCATTGACAATATAGAAAACCAATGTCTTCATGGCGCCTTCAAGTTTAGCTTCAGAGGAGTTGCCTTTGATGGGCCAGAGAGTACACCTCAGAATATGATAGACTGTGTGTGGCAAGTACTCAAGGTCCTGAACAAAGAATTCCTTAGGATATTCGGTGTCATGGGGTAATGGCTTCATCATGCTGAGCATTTGGCTCATGTTTGACTTTGGCTTCTGGGAAATGCTTTGCAGCTCATTCTGATGAAGCTGACAACCAGTTTCATATAGCTCACCTGGCGTGGGCAGGGAAGTAAGCTCGATGATATCCTGAGCTTTGGCTTCATGATGAACATCACCTGTCATCCACTCAAGGACCCAAGTCTTCGGATCCCTGCTATAGCCTCGAATGTGTAGTGTAGCATAGAACTACAGCAGAAGCTCTTTTTTCCAATGTTCCTTGTTAGTCACAAAAGGCAGAAGCCCAACATCGCGAAAGCAGTCAAGGGCCTCCTCAAGACATGGCAGCCCAGCCATAGCATCACAATCCAGACGCTTATGCGGAAAAATCCGGTCTTGGTTGTATAGGACGCAAGAGTAATAGCTTCGCTGCTGATGGCTCCAAAATCTATCAGAGGTGATCTTGGGCTTCTTGTATGGGTTCTTGGCACTGTCAAAGAATGTATTGTGCTCTCTGAAGCTGAGCACGCTGAATGAGCCATGTGTTGTGGTAGCACTTGGAAGCCTTGGTAGTCTTGGCTTTGGCTTCTGAACCTGAGGCCTCTACTCCACATGATAATCATATTGTGGCCCGGGAGCAGTGGGTGGAACCATGGTGGGCCATCTGACAGTCACCAACTCACCACAATTGAATGCGCGTTCCATAATATGGGGCCTTGGTGGAGGAACGACATCATTAGAGATAATTGGCGTCATAGTGGTGTTAGTGGTCACATTGGCTTCGGGCTCCACATTATATTCAGCCATGACAGAGTCATTGTCTTCAGTAGTGTTGTTGGTGGTAGCCTCATTGTTTTCAACCTCCATCTATTCGACAACTGGAGGGTCGGGTATGATCACATTCTCTTGAAGAATGACTGGATCACTGACAGGGCGTGTGGCTTCTCTTTCTTCTCCTTTCTCTTCTTCTTTTTCTTCTTCGGCTGATGCAGCCAGAATGTCTTCAACAGTTTTGGCTTCAAACTCAGAGGCAGACGCAGAAGGGGTGGATTTAGGAAACACTTGATGTGCTACTGAGCTATGGTGTTGCACTTCCTCTTCTGGAATGCTTGACATGGAGACCTATGGCCTGAGGCCTTTGCGAAGCCTGCGGAATGCTGGCGATGCCTTTGGAGAGGGGTGGTCTGTTCCATGAAGTTGTCATCATCAAGCACTGGAGTGGTGACTTGAGCTGGTCGAGTTATTGGTGTCTCATCTTGTAGAGGGGTGTCTTGTTGTTGTCGCTCAGCCCATGAGTCATCTTGAGAAACTGGCGTCAGAGGATGACCAATGCTAATAAGTTCACTGCTCGTGAGAGCAGGCAATGATACCGACTGGGCTCGAGCCGAGGAAGGACTTCATCATCATTTACATTGTCTTCACGACCAATGTCTTCAGCTGCGTTGGGGTCAACAGCTGGAACTTCTTCACTTTCTGGAGCCTCTGTGGAAGCAGGCTCATGAATCACTAGGCGGCGTTCTCGGTTGGTAGAGGCAGGGAGAGCAACTGAGATGGGTTCAACGATGAGGGGCTCTGGGGCAGCACACACTCTTTCTTTGAAGACTTTGAAGCCTTAGTCTTCAATTTCTTTTTGGAGGGAGCATTATCAGAGGTGTCCTAGAGCTTCCTCTCCTGGCTTCGGCTTCGCCTGGCCCTGTCTTCATTTCAGAAGCTGCTGAGGGGACATTTGGCTTCGAGCCAGTCATGCTGGCAGGGAAAACTATGCTTGGTCGTTCCTGTCATTGAGCTTCCGGTTTGGCTTCAGAAGACTTCTTCTTTTGCTTGGCAGCCATTCTGGGGTCGATGCCAGGAAGCCCAAGAGCCTTTCTCTTCTCAGCTTCATTGTGTGCTTGCACACATTTCTGCGCATAGTACTTCATGCGCTCGCGTGAGCCTTTGGCTTCTTCACGCTTCTTGTTGAACTCTGGCTTGAGATCTTGCATCTTCTTGAAGATTTGCACATCAGCCACACTGAGTTTGGCAATGTGCTTCTTGAAGTTGTCCAGTTCATTGGCAAGACCAGTTCATTGAGCTCGATGATTTTTTGAGCCAAGGCCAGTTCATTAGCAATGGTTCCATGAAATGTGACGTTGATGTCCACTGGTAGCTGCAGATGATCAATGTTGATGCTTTGGTCCTTGAACCATTCATCAATGAAGTTGTCCAGAATGTTAGCATCAAAGAGAGGCAGATCTTGAAAGATCTCTGCCTCTTGCTTGCTCTTGATCAGCATTTCTAGAGCTTCATCACCAAGATCTTCATAACTCGACAGATCAATGGTGTTCTTCTCATTGTGCATAACGACAGCAGGTGTCAGGTCATGCCCTGAAATCTTCTTGGGCTTCTGGGTCTTCTTAGTCTTCTTGGAGACACGAGACAAGTCTTCAGACTACACACTGGGTTCAGGAGGTGCAGTTGTCAGTGGCTTCACCATCGAAGCTGTTGGTGCAGCAGAGGGCTTTGAAGCTTTTGACTTCTTCTTCTGCTTTGGTGGTGCAGGAGCATCTTCAGAGTCTGCATCATCAGCAGATTGATCCACCGTGGCCCTCTGAGTAGCAATGTGGGAGAGGAGCCCATCGAAGTTAGTGAAGGGGATGATGACATTAGGATTGGCATCGCGTGTGCCATCCGGCCTTGAAGCAGACAGACCAGGGTTGAAGTGGAGTTCGAGCTCCTTCCTATTCTTGGCAGCTAACACCTTTGCAAACTGAAAGTTGTGCTTGAAGAGATTGTCGTCATGACACCATAGAAGAGACGATCGGTCGACATTTTTTGGATGAGGTCCTCGGACCATGCAAGGATAGAAGCCTTGGGCAATAGCTTCAGGCTTCGAGTTGGGTTGCATATTCTTGTATAGAATATCGCCCCATGGGCGCTTGATGGCATTCTTCTCAGCATATTCAGCAGTGACGAAGTTGTACTTGAACCACTGTTCAGCCCAATATCTTTGGATCCATTGGATCCTAGTCTTGCTTTGATTATAGTTCTCCTCAGGATCAGTCTTGTACAGTTCATGCAGATCCGGAGGCAGATCTAGAGCAGTATTTCCATGGCGCTGCCTGCCACCCTTCCTTGCAAATTTCTCAGAAGCCATAATATTCAGACAGAGAGGCTTCAAAATAGTGAAAGGCTTCCGTCTACTTGTCAAACAAGATATGGCTTCAGGGGAGTCAATATGATGATATAAGAATTCTACAAATGAATGCAGACTATGAGAACCAAGGGATTCTCCCACAGACATGTACCTCTGACAGCATTAGAGATGCGAGGGAAGGGGAAGAGGTCATATGCATTCTCGGAAGATTTTGAAGATAAATCAGTTTGAAGACATTGACCTCATACTGCGAAGACATTCACTTATTTGAAGTGAGTTGGTTCCAGATTTGTACAAATCCATGAATAAGTACAAGTGAGGAATCTAACTAGTTATGAAGCATAAGTGAATATACTTTGCAAGATATGAGATTCGGAAAGAGACAAATCTAGATTTGGAAGTGTAGTAACCACTTTTGGTTGAAGTAGATGGATTTGACAGATCAAAAAGGCTGTAAAAAGTGAGATTAATTTACCACAGACGACCTGGTAGATGAGGCAGAAGGGAGACCGAGCAGTCCAATCTCCTGCGCCCTAACTTGGTGGCGGAAGACACCTACGGCAGCGGCGGAGATGACGAGGTCCGCGGCTGGCGTGAGGACGGCGTCGAAGAGGTCGCGGCAGCTAAGCGCTTCGTCTACGATGTCGAAGCGAGGTAGCGGTGGCGCTAGGGATTGAGCGAGTTGGCAAGGTGGAAGAGGAGATAATGACAGTGCTAGATGTGTATTTATAGGGTAAAGGGATGCGCAGCGCAATTATGCAGGTGCCCCTGGCGGTTCACATCTGATGGACACATGGCATGCATGCAACTCATTGAGAGTTGTTCCATGTTCGCACGCACGCTTGGTTTGTCGGGTGGTCGGTCCGGCTTCTCCGGTGTTCAGGCAAAAAAGATATAGCATTAAAAGCAGTTTTAAATGTGCGTCTGTGTATCTTCAGCTGACAAGGACACAGTGAAGTAATTTGACACACTTCAACAGAATGCATATGACTAGATAGACAGAATTTGAGGAAGAAGCATAGAAGGGGTTAGGGTCCGATCACATTCACTTAGTTCAGAAGATGACAAGTTTGAAGACATAGCTATAAGTGAATGTTGTAGAGGACAGAACATGCATATATATACTAGAAGATACCAAATCAACATTGCGAAGATAAACCTTGAAGTCAAATCAATGTTAAAGACAAACCAACTGCGAAGATAATGCAATCATGACGCCAAATGAAAATCTTCGAGAAAGATTGGTGGTGGCGTTACCCACCGTATAGGAAGTATTAGACCCACACATGGCGCACAATTATCGTGGTGCTCCGAAGTCAAATTCTGTGTTAATGTATTCACACTTAGAGGGTAGGTCTTCATTGATTGAAGATATATGTTACTTTGTGTGTTGCAGATCTAAGTCATCAACATGCATAAGCGTTAGGATGTGTGTCCAATCACATGACTTTTGAGGATTCTAAGATATTTAGCACACACGCAGCTTGCAAAACCTTTCTCATCCAAGGGCTTTGTGAAGGTATCTGCCAATTGCTCTTCAGCGTTGACGTGAATGATATCAATGTCTTCCTTCATGACATGATCTCGGAGAAAGCGATGACAAATCTGAATGTGCTTTGTCTTCGAGGGCTGAAATGGGTAATTGTCAATCTTGATGGCGCTTTCATTGTCGTAGTAGAGTGGCACATGCTTCAGGTGCATGCCATAGTCCTTGAGGGTTTTCTTCATCTATAGAAGTTGAGCGCAACAATGTATTCGGATTCAGGAGTGGAGAGTGATACACAATTCTGCTTCTTTGAAGACCAATAGACTGAAGGAAATATGCCCTAGAGGCAATAATAAAGTTATTATTTATTTCCTTATATCATGATAAATGTTTATTATTCATGCTAGAATTGTATTAACCGGAAACATAATACATGTGTGAATATATAGACAAACGGTATGTCACTAGTATGCCTCTACTTGACTAGCTTGTTAATCAAAGATGGTTATGTTTCCTAACCATGAACAAGGAGTTGTTATTTGATTAACAAGGTCACATCATTAGTAGAATGATCTGATTGACATGACCCATTCCGTTAGCTTAACACTTGATCGTTTAGTTTGTTAATGCTTTCTTCATGACCCATACATGTTCCTATAACTATGAGATTATGCAACTCCCGTTCTGGGAGGAACACTTTGGTACTACCAAACGTCACAACGTGATCGGGTGATTATAAAGGAGTACTACAGGTGTCTCCAAAGGTACTTGTTGGGTTGGCGTATTTCGAGATTAGGTTTTGTCACTCCGATTGCCTGGGAGAGGTATCTCCAGCCTTCTCGGTAATGCACATCACTTAAGCCTTGCAAGCATTATAACTAATGAGT
Source organism: Aegilops bicornis (assembly GCA_021605145.1). Taxonomy (NCBI): domain Eukaryota; kingdom Viridiplantae; phylum Streptophyta; class Magnoliopsida; order Poales; family Poaceae; genus Aegilops; species Aegilops bicornis. Next base: position 371,570,749 of record CM038671.1, read on the forward strand.
TAGTTGTGAGATGATGTATTACAGAACGAGTAAAGAGACTTACCGGTAACGAGATTGAACTAGGTATTGGATACCGACGATCGAATCTCGGGTAAGTAACATACCGATGACAAAGGGAACAACGTATGTCGTTATGCGGTTTGACCGATAAAGATCTTCGTAGAATATGTAGGAGCCAATATGGGCATCCAGGTTCCGCTATTGGTTATTGACCGAGAATGGTTCTAGGTCATGTCTACATAGTTCTCGAACCCGTAGGGTCCGCACGCAACAACGTTTCGATGTGATTCATTATGAGTTTATAAGTGTTGATGCACCGAAGTTTGTTCGAGTCCCGGATGTGATCACGGACATGACGAGGAGTCTCGAAATGGTCGAGACATAAAGATTGATATATTGGAAGCCTATGTTTGGACTTGGAAAGGTTCCGAGTGAAAACAGGATGTTACCGAACGCAGGGGTTACGGAACCCCGGGGTATATGGGCCCTCATGGGCCTTGAGGGAGAAGGAGAAGGGCCGGCCGGGTGGGCTGCGCCCCCTCCCCTTCCAGTCCGAATAGGACAAGGAGAGGGGCGGCGCCCTTCCTCCTTTCCCCTCCCAATCCTAATCCAACTAGGAGAGGGGGGAGTCCTACTCGGTGGGAGTAGGACTCCTGGCCAGCGCCTCCTCTAGGCCGGCCGGCCCCTCCCCTTGGCTCCTTTATATCACAGGCGGGGGCACCCCATGACACACAAGTTGATCTACGGATCTTTCCTTAGCCGTGTGCGGTGCCCCTTCCACCATATTCCACTTCGGTCATATCGTCGTGAGAGCTTAGGCGAAGCCTGCGCCGGAGAAGTCATATTGTCGCGGAGCTTAGGCGAAGCCTGCGTCGGTGGAGCATCAACATCGCCACCACGCCGTCGTCTTGTGGAACTCATCCCCGACACTTTGCTGGATCGGAGTCCGGGGATCGTCATCGAGCTGAACGTGTGCAGAACTCGGAGGTGCCGTACGTTCGGTGCTTGGATCGGTCGGATCGTGAAGACGTACAACTACATCAACCGCGTTGTTATAACGCTTCCGCTTTCGGTCTACGAGGGTACGTGGACGGACACTCTTCCCTCTCGTTGCTATGCCATCACCATGGTCTTGCGTGATCGTAGGAAATTTTTGAAATTACTACGTTCCCCAACAAAGGCATCCGAGCCTGGTTTTATGCGTTGATGTCATATGCACGAGTAGAACACAAGTGAGTTGTGGACGATACAAGTCATACTGCCTACCACATGTCATACTTTGGTTCAGCGGTATTGTTGGACGAGACGATCCGGACCAACCTTACGCCAGACGCTTACGCCGAGACCGGTTCCTCGACGTGCTTTGCACATAGATGGCTTGCGGAAGACCTGTCTCTCCAACTTTAGTTGAACTGAGTGTGGCTACGCCCGGTCCTTGAGAAGGTTAAAGCGGAGTCTATTTGACAAACTATCGTTGTGGTTTTGATGCGTAGGTAAGAACGGTTCTTGCTCAGCCCGTAGCAGCCACGTAAAACTTGCAACAACAAAGTAGAGGACGTCTAACTTGTTTTTGCAGGGCATGTTGTGATGTGATATGGTCAAGACGTGATGCTATATTTTATTGTATGAGATGATCATGTTTTGTAACCGAGTTATCGGCAACTGGCAGGAGCCATATGGTTGTCGCTTTATTGTATGCAATGCAATCGCGATGTAATGCTTTACTTTATTACTAAGCGGTAGTGATAGTCGTGGAAGCATAAGATTGGCGAGACGACAACGATGCTACGATGGAGATCAAGGTGTCGCTACCGGTGACGATGGTGATCATGACGGTGCTTGGCGATGGAGATCACAAGCACAAGATGATGATGGCCATATCATATCACTTATATTGATTGCATGTGATGTTTATCCTTTATGCATCTTATCTTGCTTTGATTGACGGTAGCATTATAAGATGATCTCTCACTAAAAATTTTCAAGAAGTGTTCTCCCTGAGTATGCACTGCTGCCAAAGTTCGTAGTACCCGGACACCACGTGATGATCGGGTGTGATAAGTTCTACGTCCATCTACAACGGGTGCAAAACAGTTGCACACGCGAATACTCGGGTTAAACTTGACGAGCCTAGCATATAACAGATATGGCCTCGGAACACGAGACCGAAAGGTCGGCGTGAATCATATAGTAGATATGATCAACATAGTGATGTTCACCATTGAAACTACTCCATCTCACGTGATGATCGGACATGGTTTAGTTGATTTGGATCACGTGATCACTTAGATGACTAGAGAGATGTCTGTCTAAGTGGGAGTTTTAATATGATTAATCAAACTTAAATTTATCATGAACTTAGTACCTGATAGTATTTTGCTTGTCTATGTTTGATGTAGATAGATGGCTCGTCTTTGTTGTTCCGTTGAATTTTAATGCGTTCCTTGAGAAAACAAAGTTGAAAGACGATGGTAGCAATTACACGGATCGGGTCCGTAACTTGAGGATTATCCTCATTGCTGCATAGAAAAATTACGCCTGGAAGCACATTTGGGTAGCGAACTCTTTGTCAGATCTTGAGCCGAAGTTATGAACGCCCCGGCAAAGGTAGCTGATGACTACTCTATAGTTCAGGTGTGCCATGCTTTACGGCTTAGAACCGGGTCTTCAACGACGTTTTGAACGTCATGGAGCATATGAGATGTTCCAGGAAGTTGAAGTTAATATTTCAAGCAAATGCCGGATTGAGAGATATGAAGTCTCCAATAAGTTCTATAGCTGCAAGATGGAGGAGAATAGTTACATCGGTGAGCACATACTCAAAATGTCCGGGTATAACAATCACTTAATTCAGCTGGGAGTTAATCTTCCTGGATGATAGTGTCATTGATGTAATTCTCCAATCATCGCCACCAAGCTACAAGAGCTTCGTGATGAACTATAATATGCAAGGGATGACTAAGACAATTCACGAGCTCTTCGCGATGCTAAAAGCTGCGAGGTAGAAATCAAAAGGAGCATCAAGTGTTGATGGTCAACAAGACCACTAGTTTCAAGAAAAAGGGCAAAGGGAAGAAGAAGGAAACTTCAAAAGAACAGCAAGAAAGTTCTTGATCAAGAGAAGAAACCCAAGTCTGGACCTAAGCCTGAAACTGAGTGTTTTTACTGCAAGCAAACCGGACACTGGAAGCGGAACTGCCCCAAGTATTTGGCGGATAAAAAGGATGGCAAGGTGAACAAAGGTATATATGATATACATGTTATTGATGTGTACCTTACTAGAGCTCGTAGTAGCACCTGGGTATTTGATATCGGGTTACATTGCTAATATTTGCAACTCAAAGCAGGGACTACTGAATAGTCGAAACGGGCAAAGGACGAGGTGACGATGCGTGGGAAATGGTTCCAAAGTCAATGTGATCGCGGTCGGCACGCTACCTCTACATCTACCTTCGGATTAGTTTTAGACCTAAATAATTGTTATTTGGTGCCGCGTTGAGCATGAACATTATATCTGGATCTTGTTTAATGCGAGACGGTTATTCATTTAAATCAGAGAATAATGGTTGTTCTATTTATATGAATAATATCTTTTATGGTCATGCACCCTTGAAGAATGGTCTATTCTTGTTGAATCTCGATAGTAGTGATACACATATTCATAATGTTAAAGCCAAAAGATGCAGAGTTGATAGTGATAGTGCAACTTATTTGTGGCACTGCCGTTTAGGTCATATCGGTGTAAAACGCATGAAGAAACTCCATACTGATGGGATTCTGGAATCACTTGATTATGAATCACTTGGTACTTGCGAACCGTGCCTCATGGGCAAGATGACCAAAACGCCGTTCTCCGAACTATGGAGCGAGCAATGATTTATTGGAAATCATACATACCGATGTTTGTGGTCCAATGAATGTTGAGGCACGCGGGTATCAAGTTATTTTCTCACCTTCACAGATGATTTGAGCAGATATGGGTATATCTACTTAATGAAACACAAATCTGAAACATTTGAAAAGTTCAAAGAATTTCAGAGTGAAGTGGAAAATCATCGTAACAAGAAAATAAAGTTTCTACGATCTGATCGTGGAGGAGAATATTTGAGTTACGAGTTTGGTTTACATTTGAAACAATGTGGAATAGTTTGAACTCACGCCACCCGAACACCACAGAAATGGTGTGTCCGAACGTCAGAATCGTATTTTACTAGATATGGTGCGATCTATGATGTCGATTTCCGATTTACCGCTATCGCTTTTGGGGTTATGCTTTAGAGACGGCCGCATTCACGTTAAATAGGACACCATCAAAATCCGTTGAGACGACGCCTTATGAACTGTGGTTTGGCAAGAAACCAAAGTTGTCGCTTTCTTAAAGTTTGGGGCTGTGATGCTTATGTAAAGAAACTTCAACCAGATAAGCTCGAACCCAAATCGGAAAATGTGTCTTCATAGGATACCCAAAGGAGGCTGTTGGGTACACCTTCTATCACAGATCTGAAGGCAAGATTTTCGTTGCTAAATTTGGATCCTTTCTAGAGAAAGAGTTTCTCTCGAAAGAAGTGAGTGGGAGGAAAGTAGAACTTGATGAGATAACTGTATCTGCTCCCTTATTGGAAAGTAGTTCATCACAAGAAATGATTCATGTGACAACTACACCAATTAGTGAGGAAACTAATGATGATGATCATGAAGTTTCAGATCAAGTTACTACTGAACCTCGTAGGTCAACCAGAGTAAAATACGCGCAGTGAGTGGTACGGTAATCCTATTCTCGGGAGTCATGTTACTTGACCATGGCGAACCTACAAACTATGAAGAAGCGATGGTGAGCCCAGATTCATAAAATGGCTGGAAGCCATGAAATCTGAGATGGGATCCATGTATGAGAACAAAGTATGGACTTTGGTTGACTTGCCCGATGATCGGCAAGCCATTGAAAATAAATGGATCTTTAAGAAGAAGACTGACGCCGATGGTAATGTAACCGTCTACAAAGCTCGACTTGTTGCGAAAGGTTTTCGACAAGTTCAAGGGGTTGACTACGATGAGACTTTCTCACCAGTAGCGATGCTTAAGTCTGTCCGAATCATGTTAGCAATTGCCGCATTTTATGATTATGAAATTTGGCAAATGAATGTAAAACTGCATTCTTGAATGGATTTCTAGAAGAAGAGTTGTATATGATGCAACCAGAAGGTTTTGTCGATCCAAAAGGTGCTAACAAAGTGTGCAAGCTCCAACGATCAATTTATGGTGCAGTGCAAGCCTCTCGGAGTTGGAATAAACGCTTTGATAGTGTGATCAAAGCATATGGGTTTATCTGAGACTTTTGGAGAAGCCTTTGTATTTACAAGAAAGTGAGTGGGAGCTCTGTGGCATTTACGATATTATATGTGGACGACATATTATTAATTGGAAATGATATAGAATTTCTGGATGGCATAAAAGGATACTTGAATAAAAGTTTTTCAATGAAAGACCTCGGTGAAGCTGCTTACATATTAGGCATCAAGATCTATAGAGATAGATCAAGACGCTTAATTGGACTTTCACAAAGCACATACCTTGATAAAATTTTGAAAAAGTTCAAAATGGATCAAGCAAAGAAAGGTTTTTTGCATGTGTTGCAAGGTATAAGATTGAGTAAGACTCAATGACCGACCACAGCAGAAGATAGAGAGAAAATGAAAGATGTTCCCTATGATTCAGCCATATGCTCTATCATGTATGCAATGCTTGTGTACTGCACTGACGTATGCTTAGCCATAAGCTTGGCAGGAAGGTACCAAAGTAATCCAGGAATGGATCATCGGACAGCGGTCAAGAACATCTGAAATACGAAAAGGACTAAGGATATGTTTCTCGTATATGGAGGTGACAAAGAGCTAGTCGTAAATGGTTACGTCGACGCAAGCTTTGACAATGATCCGGACGATTCTAAATCGCAAAACCGGATACGTGTTTTTATTAAGCGGTGGAGCTGTCGGTTGGTGCAGTTCTAAACAAAGCGTCGTGGCGGGATCTACATGTGAAGCGGAGTACATAGCTGCTTGAAGCAGCAAATGAAGGAGTGCGGATGAAAGAGTTCATTTCCGATCTAGGTGTCATACCTAGTGCATCGGGACCGATGAAGATCTTACGTGACAATCTTGGTGCAATTGCCTTGGCAAAGGAATCCAGATTTCACAAGAGGACCAAGCACATCAAGAGACGCTTCAATTCCATTCGGGACCAAGTCCAAGTGGGAGACATAGAGATTTGCAAAATACATACGGATCTGAATGTTGCAGACCCGTTGACTAAGCCTCTTCCACGAGCAAAACATGATCGGCACCAAGACTCCATGGGTGTAAGGATCATTACTTTGTAATCTAGATTATTGACTCTAGTGCAAGTGGGAGATCAAGGAAATATGCCCTAGAGGCAATAATAAAGTTATTATTTATTTCCTTATATCATGATAAATGTTTATTATTCATGCTAGAATTGTATTAACCGGAAACATAATACATGTGTGAATATATAGACAAACAAGTATGTCACTAGTATGCCTCTACTTGACTAGCTTGTTAATCAAAGATGGTTATGTTTCCTAACCATGAACAAGGAGTTGTTATTTGATTAACAAGGTCACATCATTAGTAGAATGATCTGATTGACATGACCCATTCCGTTAGCTTAACACTTGATCGTTTAGTTTGTTAATGCTTTCTTCATGACCCATACATGTTCCTATAACTATGAGATTATGCAACTCCCGTTTACGGAGGAACACTTTAGGTACTACCAAACGTCACAACGTGATCGGGTGATTATAAAGGAGTACTACAGTGTCTCCAAAGGTACTTGTTGGGTTGGCGATTTCGAGATTAGGTTTTGTCACTCCGATTGTCGGAGAGGTATCTCCGCCTTCTCGGTAATGCACATCACTTAAGCCTTGCAAGCATTATAACTAATGAGTTAGTTGTGAGATGATGTATTGTGAGCGAGTAAAGAGACTTACCGGTAACGAGATTGAACTAGGTATTGGATACCGACGATCGAATCTCGGGTAAGTAACATACCGATGACAAAGGGAACAACGATGTCGTTATGCGGTTTGACCGATAAAGATCTTCGTAGAATATGTAGGAGCCAATATGGGCATCCAGGTTCCGCTATTGGTTATTGACCGAGAATGGTTCTAGGTCATGTCTACATAGTTCTCGAACCCGTGAGGGTCCGCACGCTTAACAACGTTTCGATGACAGTTCATTATGAGTTTATAAGTGTTGATGCACGAAGTTTGTTCGAGTCCCGGATGTGATCACGGACATGACGAGGAGTCTCGAAATGGTCGAGACATAAAGATTGATATATTGGAAGCCTATGTTTGGACTTGGAAAGGTTCCGAGTGAAAACAGGATGTTATCGAACAGCGGGGTTACGGAACCCCGGGGGTATATGGGCCCTCATGGGCCTTGAGGGAGAAGGAGAAGGGCCGGCCAGTGGGCTGCGCCCCCTCCCCTTCCAGTCCGTATAGGACATGGTGTGGGGGGGCGGCGCCCCTTCCTCCTTTCCCCCACCCCAATCCTAACCAAACTCGGATACGGGGGGGGGGGAGTCCTACTCCCGGTGGGAGTAGGACTCCCTGGCGCGCCTCCTCTAGGCCGGCCCCTCCCCTTGGCTCCTTTATATCACGGGGCGGGGGCACCCCATGACACACAAGTTGATCTACGGATCTTTCCTTAGCCGTGTGCGGTGCCCCTTCCACCATATTCCACTTGGTCATATCGTCGGAGAGCTTAGGCGAAGCCTGCGCCGGAGAAGTCATATTGTCGCGGAGCTTAGGCGAAGCCCTGCGTCGGTGGAGCATCAACATCGTCACCACGCCGTCGTGCTGACGGAACTCATCCCCGACACTTTGCTGGATCGAGTCCGGGATCGTCATCGAAAGCTGAACGTGTGCGTAACTCGGAGGTGCCGTGACGTTCGGTGCTTGGATCGGTCGGATCGTGAAGACGACGACTACATCAACCGCGTTATTATAACGCCCGCTTTCGGTCTACGAGGGTACGTGGACGGACACTCTTCCCTCTCGTTGCTATGCCATCACCATGGTCTTGCGTGATCGTAGGAAATTTTTTGAAATTACTACGTTCCCCAACATAGACAAGAGATCGTCCAAGAAAGTGACATGTGCCTTATGTGGACTTGCGATCAACCTTTTCACCAGCATAATCAGCATCTGAGAATCCAACTAGATCAAACTCTAAGCCCTTTGGATACCATAATCCTAGTGTTGGGGTGTAAGCCAAATATCGTAGAATTCGCTTCACAACTAAGTGATGCGATTCCTTTGGCGCCGCTTGGAATCGGGCACACATGCAAACGCTAAACATTACATCTGGCCTAGATGCATATAAGTAGAGTAAAGAACCAATCATGGAGCGGTATACCTTTTGATCGAAATCTTTACCATTGTCGTCGGGGCCCAATTGGCCTTTGGTTGGCATTGGCGTCGTGTACCCTTTGCAGTCTTGCATTCCAAACTTCTTCTGGAAATCTTTGAGGTATTTTTTTTGTGATATGAAGATGCCATTTCTCTGCTGAAAGATTTGAAGACCAAGGAAGTATTTCAGCTCACCCGTCATGGACATCTGATATGCCAAAACTCATCACTGTATCTCCTGGCAGTGCAGCCAAAGATAATGTCATCCACATAGATTTGGCAAACAAACAGTTCACCATCATATGTCTTCGTGAAGAGAGTGGGATCTAGGGAACCAGGTTTTGAAGCCTTTGCTCTTCAGGAAGTCTTTGAGTGTGTCATACCAAGCACGAGGGGATTGTTTGAGGCCATACAGTGCCTTGTTGAGCTTGTATACCATGTCAGGACGCTTCGGGTCTTCAAAACCAGGTGGTTGTGCAACATACACTTCTTCAATTTTGCCGTTGAGAAAGGCACTCTTTACATCCATTTGGTATAGAAGAATGTTGTTGTGATTGGCATAGGCTAGCAGTATGCGAATGGCTTCAAGCCTAGCCAGAGGAGCAAAGGTTTCATCAAAGTCAATCCCTTCAACTTGTGTGTAACCTTGAGCGACGACACGAGCCTTGTTTCTGACAACTTGACCATGCTCATCTTGTTTGTGGCGATAGATCCATTTGGTGCCGACGATGTTGTGCTTGAGAGGATCTGGACGCTTAACTAGCTCCCATACATTGTTCAACACAAAATGTTGAAGCTCTTCTTGCATAGCTTAAACCCATTCAGGTTCCATGAAGGCTTCATCAACTTTCTTGGGTTCAGATACAGAGACAAATGCAAAGTGCCCACAGAAATTTGCTAGCTGTGTTGCTCTTGAACGAGTGAGTGGACCAAGTGCATTGATGCTATCAATTATCTTCTCAATTTGGACTTGATTTTCAACGCGAGGATGAACTGGACGAAGATTTTGCCCTTGCTGATCATTGTCTTCATCTTCAAAGATTGGCTTGTGCTGAGCGTGTCTTCATGCTGATTAGGTGCAGAAATGATGATTTCCTCTTCAGCCTGTTCCTCTGAAGGTATGATTTCTCCAGTACCAATAACCTTGATAGATTCACTTGGTGTACCTTCATCTAGCACATTTGGCAGATGCTCTCTTTGCGAGCCGTTAGTCTCATCGAGCCGCACATCCACAGTTTCAAGCAATTTGTAGTGATAGAGGTTGAAGACTCTGTAGGAGTGCGAATCCTATCCGTAGCCAAGCATTAAACCTTCATGTGCTTTCGGTGCAAATTTTGAAGTGTGATGCTGATAGACACGAAGGTGTCCCGATTTTTCAATGAGATGGTGGCTATCGTTTTCTGTGGGAGTCGACCTTGACGATCCGACTATGAACATGCGAGACGTCGCGCCTTAGCAATCGCTAAACCAACTTCCGAGGGGTTATTGACTACGCCGGAGCATAATCAACCTGACCACGAGGGTCTGTTTCCAGCAAGCAAACAAAGAACAAGCAAGAAACTGAGATTGCAATCTGGATATTGCGAATATAAGAGGAAAGCTTTACTAATGAAGGTGGGGTTCTGTGACGCCTTCGTCTGGTCGTTGAACACAATCGAAGTACGCGAAGTTGCAGCTACGGCAAACTTTTAATCTAAACAAAACCAAAAGTCTAAACGACGCCCTAAGGGCTGTATATATGGAGGAAGAGGGGGGGGGGATTTCGTGGCCCTTGGAGGAGGGGTCTGAAACCAACCCTATCTCTTGTTTCCCCACACATACGGACTCCAAAAATAGCCTATACTTAAGTATTTCAAAATTACATGGGCCTGGCCCCATAATAAGGTGACGCGTCACCTAAAATAGCCTCTAGACAAAATTTATGAAGTGCCATCTTGTATATTTCGTCCAAGGCTTCATGCACTCATTATGCTGGCTTCAAAGTCCTAAAATCATCACTTCTGTTCTTGTTCCCTTTGCGCATGCCATCTTCTCCATGCTTGGTCTTGCTCCAGTGTTCATCCCTCTTATCCATGCCAGGCCCTTCATTTGTAAGCAAAGAAAATGTATCCAATTTAGGCATCATCATATTCTCATGAACATTAGAATCATTACCAAGAAACGAAAGTACCTGATAATTTAATTGGCGTCATGAGCTCAAAGAATTGTTCCAAAGATATGTAGCAGTAGGGCCTGTGGGTGTAACAATGGTATTGATGTCCTCACATCCTCCCTTTCTTGAAATGTAGTCGTCCTCGACAGAAGCTCATCTTCCTCACCCAAGTAAGGCTTCAAATCTGCAATGTTAAAAGTGGGACCAACCCCAAAATCTGTAGGCAGCTCAAGTTTATATGAATTATCATTTATTTTCTCTAACACCTTAAATGGACCATCAGCACGTGGCATTAACTTTGATTTGCGCAAATCAGGAAATCTATCCTTACGCAAATGTAACGAAACAAGATCTCCTGGTGCAAAGACAACACATTTTCTACCCTTATCTCCAGCAAGTTTATATTTAGCATTCATATGCTCAATGTTCTCCTTAGTTAACTCATGCATTTTTAAGATCAATTCAGCATGTTGTTTAGCATCAAAATTAACCTTCTCCGAAGATGGAAGAGGCAACAAATCAATAGGTGCACGAGGTAAGAAACCATACACAATTTCAAAAGGGCACATCTTAGTAGTAGAATGCAATGAACAATTATAAGAAAATTCAATATGAGGCAAGCATTCTTCCCACATTTTCTTGTTATTCTTCAAAACAGCCCTAAGCATAGTAGACAAGGTTCTATTAACTACTTCGGTTTGTCCATCAGTTTGGGGGTGACATGTAGTACTAAAAAGCAGTTTAGTCCCCAACTTAGCCCATAAACATCTCCATAGTGGCTAAGAAATTTAGTATCATGATCAGAAACAATAGTATTTGGCACACCATGCAAGCGAGTAATTTCACGAAAGAACAAATCAGCAACATTAACAGCATCATCGCTTTTATGACATGGTATAAAGTGTGCCATTTTCGAGAACCTATCCACGACAACAAATATGCTATCCCTCCCCTTCTTTGTTCAAGGTAACCCTAAAACAAAGTCCATAGATATATCCTCCGAAGGAACACTAGGTACAGGCAAAGGCATGTATAAACCATGAGGATTGAGTCGTGACTTAGCTTTTTGACATGTAGTGTAGCGAGCAACAAAACGCTCAACATCCCGTCTCATCTTTGGCCAAAAGAAATGTGTAGCAAGTATATCCTGCATCTTCTTCACGCCAAAGTGTCCCATTAATCCTCCTCCATGCGCCTCCTGCAACAACAAAAGACGAACGGAGCTAGCTGGAATGCATAGCTTGTTAGCACGAAACACAAATCCATCGTTAACGATGAACTTGTTCCATGTTCTCCCTTCCTTACAATTCCGCAATACATCTTTAAATTTAGCATCATGCACATATTGATCTTTGAAGGTCTCCAAACCAAAAAATTTAAAGTCAAGTTGTGAAAGCATAGTATAACGATGATGCATCAGCAATAATATTTTCTTTACCCTTCTTGTGTTTAATGACATAAGGGAAATTCTCAATGGATTTAACCCATTTAGCTTGTCTACGGTTCAGTTTTGCTTGACTTTTAATGTGTAAGGTTCATGATTAGAATGTATAACAAATTCTTTGGGCCATAAATAATGTTGCCATGTTTCTAAGGTCCGAACAAGAGCATATAATTATTTATCGTAAGTAGAATAGTTCAGACTAGGCCCACTAAATTTTTCAGAAAAGCATGCAACAGGTTTGCCATCTTGTAATAACACACCTCCTAATCCAATTTCACTAGCATCACATTCAAAATCAAAAGTCTTATTAAAATCAGGAAGTTGGACTAAAGGAGCATGTGTCAACTTATCTTCAAATACCATGAAGGCTTCTTCTTGTGCGGTACCCCAAACAAAAGGCACACCCTGCTTTGTAAGCTCATTGAGAGGTGCAGCAATGGTGCTGAAATTTCTCACAAAACGCCTATAGAAAGCAGTGAGTCGAAGAAAACTCCTCACTTGTGTGACCGTTTTGGGTTGCGACCAACTCTCAATAGCTTCAATCTTGGCTTTATGAACTTCAATTCCCTGTGGAGTAACAACATAGCCAAGAAAACATACTCTGTTGGTGCAAAAGGTGCACTTCCCAAGGTTACCAAACAAACCTGCATCACGTAAAGCAATAAAAACAACACGTAGATGTTCCAAATGTTATAAATCAGTATATCATCAAAATAGACTACCACAAATCGTCCAATGAAAGCACGTAAAACTTTGTTCATTAATCTCATGAAAGTACTAGGTGCATTAGTTAACCCAAAAGGCATGACTAACCACTCATATAATCCAAACTTAGTTTTTAAATGTTGTTTTCCATTCGTCCCCCAATTTCATACGAAGTTTATGGTATCCACAACGCAAATCCACTTTGGAGAATATTGTAGAACCACTCAATTCGTCAAGCATATCATCTAGCCTAGAAATAGGATGACGGTAATGAATAGTAATATTATTAATGCCTCTACAATCAACACACATACGCGATGTACCATCCTTTTTCGGCACTAGAATAATAGGAACAACACAAGGACTAAGGGATTCATGTATATAACCTTTGTCGAGCAGCTCCTCGACTTGACACATAATCTCCTTCGTCTCCTCTGGATTGGTAAGGTATGGTGCACGGTTGGGTAGCGACGCACCGAGAATTAAGTCAACCTGATGCTCAATCCCTCGAATAGGTGGTAATCCCGGTGGCACGTCTTGTGGAAAGACGTCAGCGAACTCCTGCAAAATGTTAGTAACAGCAGGAGGCAAAGAGGAAGGCACGTCCTCAAATGAAAATAATGCCTCTTTGCACACAAAAGCATAGCAAGCAGATTTGCTAAAATCTAGCCCATCAATGTCAGACTTGGTGGCAAGTAAACATGCACTTTTCAATTTAATTTCAGAAGCAACACTAGATGGTTTATTATTAGGCTTCATTTGTTGATCAAATTCTTTTGCCACAATCTGATTTTCACTCTTATTTTTCTCATGTTTTGCTTTATTAACTCTATTAATATCATCTTTCAAAATGGAATCAGGAGACATAGGAAGCAAAGTAATATGTTTACCCTTATGAACAAGAGTATACTAATTATTTCTACCATGTTGTACAATTTTTTTATCAAGTTGCCATGGTCTACCAAGTAATAAGGAACACGCTTGCATGGGTACCACATCACAATCAACATAATCAGCATATGTAGAGATACTAAAATGCACACGAACAGTACGTGTTACCTTAACCTTGCCGCTGTTGTTGAACCATTGGATGTAGTAAGGATGTGGATGTGGTCTTGTAATGAGAGATAACTTCTCCACCATCTCCATGCTAGCCAAGTTGCTACAACTCCCTCCATCTATGATGACACGAACATAACGTTCCTTCACAACTCCCTTTGTATGGAATACATTATGCCTCTGATTTTGCTCAGCTTGTGTAACCTGCACACTCAAAACACGTTGAGCAACTAAACATTCATACCTGTCAGCATCTTCAGTAGACATGTATTGCGTCTCATGATCAGAATCATCTCCATCGTGTTCTTCACTTGTAATAAGAACCAAAGTCTCCTCACCATAGTCACTAGCGGACTCATACCCACCATCCTCAGTAACAATCATCACACTCTTAGATGGGCATTCTCTCGCATAATGACCTCCACCCTTGCAAAGATGACAAATAATATCATGTGTTTGCCCTGTTGATGCCATGGAGGAAGAAGAGCTCTGTGTAGGCCCAGAAGGTGTGTTCTTTGCAGATAGTGGTGGTTGTGCCTACTTTCTTGTATCACGATTGGAGGTGGCAGCTGACGGAGGTACCGGTGCAGCAGTAAGAGTGGAAGTAGAGGATGCACGTTGTGTCCATGATGAAGGTTGACCTGCAGAAAAGTTAGTTCGCGCCAATGCCTGTCGATCCTACACGTTCAGCACTGCAAGCAAGATGGAATAAATGAGTGATATTATTATATTCCTTATACTCTAGAATGGTCTGAATCTCTTTATTTAATCCACCCATAAAACATGCAAGCATAGCTTCATTATCATCAACATACCACATCTAATCATGCCAGTTTGTAATTCCAGATAATATTCTTCTACAGAATTTTTCCTTGTCTTAAACTCTGCAATTTTTGAAGTAATTCACGTTGATAATATGGTGGAACCCAATGCGTACGCCTAGCAGTTTTCAAAGTAGCCCAAGTAGCTGGAATATGATATAATCTACAATGTTCAGACCACAAAACACATGCAAAACTAGTGAAAGCACAAACAACAGCAGGAACACGTCTCTCCTCAGGATATTGTAAACATGTAAAACATTGTTCAGTTTCTAACTCGCAAGTAAGATATATATCAGGAACATATCTACCCTCAAATAGTGTAATATTCAACTTTAGTTTAGGAAGATGGTCATGATCTCGTACCTCAGGTGGTGGTGCAGCCCTACTGTCGTGGTTTTGTCACGGCAGATGTCCTCGTGAAAGGACTTAGTCGTGGAGCCATCGCTACGGGTTAACTTGAAGGGGTTAAAGCGGACGCGAAGACACAAGAGTTTATACTAGTTCGGCCCCTTCGATGAAGGTAAAAGCCTACGTCTAGTTGTGATGGGATTGATGTGGTTTCGATGACTAGGGAGCAAATAAGCTTCGCCTAGGCCTCGAGTTGTTGTTGTCTGTATTGAACTGCGGCCGGGTTGTCCCTTTATATACACAAGTTGACGCCCGGCCGGTCTACAGAGTCCCGAGCCGACCTATACAAAGTGTCCGGCTCGGTCTGCCTCCTTTCTAACTTATATTACAAGTTTACATAATCATGGCGGTTTACCACTACGGGCCCTAATCCGCCTTTGGGCCGTGGGCTTCCAAGCTTTACTAGTTGAACGCCATCTTCAAGACCTTCATAGGCTTCAGCACAGTCTAAGGTGAACCGGGCTCTCCTGGCCGGTTTATACTTAGTAGCTATATCCTCAACATTAGGCCCCGGATTGATTTGAATTTATTCATGTCAATCTTCAACACTAAAAATATCTTGTAAACATCTTCTTGTATTTTCGTAAACCGCCATACTGACTTCTCCTGTGAATTTTTGTAAACCGCCGTGATGTCATCTTCGGAGCTCCGCAATGGTCCGTCATGACATCATCTCTGCATAAAAAGGATTAAAAATATTCCCTTCTCATTAACGATTATCTCGAAAATCGAGGCGGTAGCGCCCACTCGGCCGCTTGGACGCCTTTGATTCTCGCGCCGCCATTTACTCTTTCCCTTATAAATAAAGCCCGAGGGCTCCTTTTCTCTTCCTCTTACGCATCTTCTTCCTCGTGGACGCCTCAGCTCAAGCTCCACCGCCGTCCGCGACCTTCGAGAACTGCACCAACCAAGGCCGCTGCATCAACTCGAGTTAGATCGAGGCTCATCGCCCCCCTCCGCCATAATCTGCAGCGGTAAGCTTCTTCTGTTCTTCGTCCTTAGATCTGCATTAGGTTTTTGCAAGCTCATCCGCACAGTTCTCCATTTTTCCTCTTCATCCTTCCTTCTGCCGCGGTAGTTTTGATCAAAAACGGTATAGATCTCCTGCGGTAGTCATTCCGCATATGTTTTTAATACTAGCAGCCCTTCCTTTTCTTCTTGCAAAGTATGCATCCTTCTCTGTTCTACTTGAAACGCCTTTTAAAGAACGCAGTAAAACTGCTTTATAGATGTGCGGTAGATCCAAATAGATTTGAACATTGTGTAAAACCTGTTTCTGTCAACACTTAGCAGAAATCTTGAATCTTGGCCTTTCTGCCTATGGGCGGTTTAATCCTTGATGGCCAACCCGCCATATGTCATTAGCCCTCTCTTAAACCGCCAACTGGACCTTGCATTGTATTTTCACCGGTTTAACACTGAATCTTTCACTTACAAACCGTGGACAGTAAACCGACACCTGTTTGATTTTCTTTCAGCTCCCCCCTTCCGGAATGGCGAAACAATTTACTGCTTGCAATTGGGTTCCGTCCCGAATCACGGAAACACAACTCAACGGCTATGTCACCACTGGCGTTTTAGCCTCAAAAAATGTTCTCCACTGGTGAGTTCCGGAATCGGAATGTCCACCTGAACCTCAAGAAGGAGAAGTGATTGTTTTTATGCAACACCTAGACCGGGGATTCAGCCCGCCCGGATCAAAAATTTTCTGGGATGTCCTCGCAAGCTTTCAACTCCATCCACAAGACATTGGTCCGAACTCCATGTCCAATATATGCAACTTTCAAGTATTCTGCGAAGTCTATCTTCAAGAAGAACCAACCGTGGAGTTATTTCGAGATTTCTTTCATTTGAACCGCCGTACAGAATTCTCGGACGGTCCTAACACAGAACTTGGTGGCGTTTCAATCCAAAAAAGGAAGGAAGTGGACTTCCCTCACGCCAAACATCATAGTCATCCTAAAGATTGGAATCAAACCTGGTTCTATTTCCGGAACACTACTCCTAACAGAGAAAATCCCTTGCCGGGTTATCGCCCTCACCGGCTTAGCAACAGCCACCCATTGCCTTCGCGCTTAACCGCCGCAGAACGGAAGAATTTTGCACCTCAAATTACCAAACTCCGGCTCGATGGCCAACGGTTTAACCGGTATTGACCTTGTCCGCTCTTTGGGTTTCTTGGGGCATCTTGCCATTAAGCCGCCGCCCCGGATTGATGCATGAATATACTGGTGACGTCAAGGATCCTCAACGACATCATGAACTATCAATATCCGAGCTTGAAGTTACCGAAATAGTGAAGAAAATGCTCGATGAACCGATCTCTACATGCAGCCAAACTGGGTTGGCTCCGTTCTGCATCTCCAACAAACCGCCCGCGGTAAGGTTCCTCTCATTACTCTACTGACTTTGATTCCATATTGATTGTATTAATCCCTCTGTATTAATTTTCAGGCTAACAACTCCTTTTGGAAACGAACTAAACCGGCCCGGGTTCCTCGTGCAAAGACCAAGACCACCAAGAAAACTAGCAAGAGGAAAACATGAGTCTTACGAACCGCCGGAAGATGAAGAATCAGATCTTGAGGTAGAGCTTGACTCACTTGGTTCTTTTTTCATTCATTTTATTGGCGATTACAATTCCCGAGGATGACGCCGAGGCCAGCCATGCGAGAACTGTTGAGGTAATCCTTCTTTCTTCCGATTACGATCTTGTACCGCTTAAAAGAATTCGCCGCACAGTCCGGAAAGTGAAACAATCTCACTCCTATGCTCATTTGGATCCAAATTTTTCTTTGAAGACACAACAAACTGAAGAACGCCGTACGACCCGGCATAGCGGTCAACAAATTACGTCGTCCGGTTTAGGCGACACACCAACCCTAAACGCTGGCCCGTGAGGTGACTTGTTCTCTGAAAAGCATTATCCTCTGAAAGGTTTCTTCCGATGCCCTCTCAATCCATCTCGACCAATTACTGTGCTTCTTCCAACTCGTCTGGCGGTTCATCAACCACTCAGCTGTCTCCTCTCAAAGTTGCTGCTGGGTAAGTATATTACTCCTTAGTTTGTTCCTTGTATTTGTCGGTTTATCATATTGTAACCCTTGATGTTGTAGCACCAAGGCTCGACTTAGTAAAAAGGCTAAGACCCTTGACCCTACTGTGGATGTTGATCCGGAGAAGAATCCAGAGCATCATGGTGAAAATCCCGAAGTTGCTAAAGACAACTCTGCTGGGAAAAATCAAGATGCCAATGCTAATCCGCCAGAGGTTGAACCGGATGTCCAAGTTGAGACTTCACATCCTCCTGCTCCTTCGACTCTGCAGCGTAACAACGAGACTCAATCGCTGATCCGCCAAGCCCGGGTATGAAAACGCCAAGCCACGTTGAAAATGCTAATTCGCCATCCGACCAAAGATGATGATGTCGTAGTTACGGGCACCGCATATACATACAAATCCAGTTGCTCTATCAAAGCACACCGCCAAGGAAGAATTTGCTGCCATGAGCAAAGGGAAGGAAAAACTGATCCGACGACTTATAACAATCTCTCCGCCCAAGACCTTCACTCTGGCTTCTCGAACCGGCTGTACACAAGCCGTGATTATGAAGCCGGTTTAGTAAATCTTATGAAGGAGCGCTATGAGGTAAATAGATGTGCCCTTCTCTTGTACCTTCATTGCATAGTAGCCCCCAAGGGCCGGTTTGTCCCTAGAAAGTCAAACCGGGACTTTGCATAGTTCATAGTACTTTGTCTTATATATTTATAATCAAACACACATTAGCCCCCAAGTGCCATGATTAACACTTGTATTAATCCATGGGACTTCAATAATCAGTATAAAAAATGCGCATTAGCCCCCAAGGGCCAAGTGTATGACTGGTTATGCACTTGGGACTTCTAATGAAGATATTAACATGCTCTCTTTTTGTTGCAGAGTGAGATACGCCAACAAGTCTCACAAATCAATGATCTTCAAGAAAATCTGAAATCTCAACAAGCATAAACCTCCAAGGCCAAGGATGAGCAGAAAACCGCCCTGACTACCATGGAGCAGCTCAAGGAGTGGTTTAAGTCTGAGCGGTCCAAATTGGGATCTTGAAAAGGTGGGCTTGCTAAAGCAGGCGGAAGATCTTTGAAGCAGCTCTTAAACCGGCAACGGAAGAGCTCACTGGATTAAAGCGCCAAATCAATGCCATGACCTCTGCAATATTTGGTGAGCAACGTTTCACCAAGGTTGTGATGAATATTCCATTTTGAATTTCCTCCGGTTTAACCTGAACTTTCTTAAACCGGTATAGGTAGGCGCATTGCTCATCTGGGCTCTGACATGCGGAAGAAACTCAAGGCCGCGTATACGCTAATTGAACAGCTGTATACCGGCACCCAAAGTTATTGCGCCACTTCTTATGATAATGCAGCTCGACATCGATCAAGGACACCTGGACCGGCTATCTATGATACCAGACAGATAGAAGAATTGAAACGATCCGCTGCCCGGTTGGCACCTTATTGGCACTAACTTCGCCAAAGCATGGATAGCTGACCTTGATCCTACCGACATAGCCAAAGGCTTCCCCAAAGTGCTCAAGAAAATGGCGAAGTATTTGATAATGATGCTCTCAAGCGGGTAACAAGGGAGATCGTCCTCTGGCGAGTCAACTGGCAGAGGAGGCCAACCTGACGGTTCACCACTCCTTCTATGACGCGAACAACAGACGGGTTGAAGCTGTTATTCCGGAAGTGCAGAACCTTGTTCCACCAACCCGTAAGCACACTTACGCCCCTGACGTTGATTTGGCTGAGCTTATATGTGAAGAGGCCGTCTTTCAGGCTTTAACCCAGATTGACTGGACCACCAATGACTTTCGGCCATTGGATGGTGAGGAGGAAGAAGTTGAACCAACGCCAGACGACCCATCTACTTCACGTCAACCCGGCAATGAAGCTTAATCCGTCAAGTCGGTTGATACGTCAGAAACTGCCCGTTATGAAGCAACTCCAAATTTTGGGCCTCTGAATGCCTTGTAATAAAACTAGCTGCCACCTTTGGCGTTTATATGCCTTCGTGCATACGTTTTGCAACTTATGCCTCCTTTTGTTTTGCCAATGATAAGCTATTACCTGCAGCGAAAATCTTAAACTGCCACGGCGGTTTGTGCCGCCAGCTGGCTTGTGACGTTCATATATATGCAATGAAATATTGAGGTATACGATAAAAATTTGTGATACAAAATACCTGCCATCGCTGGGCATGAAGTTGGCTTAGCCAATCTTGAAGCGGAGGTTGTATAAACCATTACCGTCAAAGGAGAAAACAACTCCTGTGTTTATAATGCCGGTTTACCACGTAAACTATGCCAGGTCATGACAAGCCCCCTGTTACTCCATAATGGGATGTTAACAGAAAAAGTCAAACCGGAAAAATTATCTCCGGATTAAAAATGGACCGAATTCCGTCAATTGACAGTTTGAACCGGTTTAAAAATGTTATCGGTTTAAAAAATGCAACAAAAATCAAATAACAGTTATGAAAAAATATGGAAGCAAAGGCAATGATAAAACCTTTTGCAAAAAGAGGCTTTACTGAGCCGATCAGATGGTGTTACCATGGTCGGACACGACCAAGCTCCCTATAAGGTGTAGCCATGGTTCAAGTCAGCCAGGTCCCCAACTGAAACAGTGGCATTATGCCGATCAAGTGGCGTGGCAATGGTTCGGGTTCGACCAAGTCCCCAAGTAACTCTATGGCCTTAGGCCGATCAAGAGGTGTGACTGGTTCAGACTTGACCATGTCCCCAAGTGATCTGGTGGCTTTCGCCTATCAAAAGGTGTTGCATTGGTTCGGACACGACCAAGCCCCCAAGTGATATCATAAAGCTTTTGAAAAGCAAACTCAAGGGGTAAACCGGAGGCTGCTTTAAGGCAGAACAACTCCATGTAACCACGCATGATGTAACGAGCAGATACCCCGCTTTAGGCGAGGCTGGTTTATTACTTTATTCATAATACATACACTGCCATAATATGTACATGAGTAGAGCCGATGGCTCAGGTATAATAAGGCCGAAGATGAGCTATGTTCCACGGCCTGTTGGTCTCCTCCTCTGACGTGCGTGAGTCTTTATGCTCTCGAATATCGATCAGATAGTACGACCCGTTGTGCAGATTCTTGCTAACCACAAAAGGTCCTTCCCAGGGTGGGGATAACTTGTGCATATCAGTCTGGTCTTGGATGAGTCGAAGCACCAAATCTCCTTCTTGAAAAGTTCTGGTTCTGACTCGGCGACTGTGATAACGACGAAGATCCTGTTGGTAAATCGCCGAGCGGGCAGCTGCTATGTTACATTCTTCATCCAATAGGTCCAAAGCATCTTGTCTTGCCGTCTCGTTGTCCGCTTCAACATAAGCCGCCACACGAGGTGAGTCATGACGGATATAGCTAGGGAGAACCGCCTCCGCACCGTAGACCATGAAGAACGGTGTGTATCCTGTGGATCTGTTTGGCGTAGTATTGATACTCCATAACACAGACGGTAGCTCTTCTACCCAACAACCAGGTGTTCTCTGCAAAGGAACCATAAGCCGGGGTTTGATGCCTCGCAAGATCTCTTGATTAGCCTGCTCGCTTGTCCATTGGACTGGGGGTGAGCCACTGACGATACGTCAAGCCGGATGTGCTCACGCTCACAGAACTCCTTCATAGCGCCCTTGGACAAGTTGGTACCATTGTCAGTAATGATACTGTGTGGAAAGCCAAACCGAAAATCACCTTTTAATGAACTTAACCGATGTAGCTGCATCACACTTGCTAACGGGCTCCGCTTCAACCCACTTGGTAAACTTGTCAACCGCCACCAAGAGGTGGGTCTTTTTGTCCTTGGACCTTTTGAAAGGTCCGACCATATCCAGCCCCCAAGTCGCAAACGGCCAAGTAATTGGAATCATCTTCAATTCTTGAGTCGGCACATGAGCACGCCGTGAAAATTTCTGACAGCCATCACATCGTCTAACTAGGTCCTCCGCATCAGCATGAGCCGTCAACCAGTAGAACCCGTGACGAAACGCCTTAGCCACCAGAGACTTTGAACCGGCGTGGTGACCACAATCCCCTTCGTGGATTTCACGTAAAATTTCGCAACCTTCCTCAGGGGACACACAGCGTTGGAGCGCTTTGACACCTTTACCAATGATGCAATTCGCCATTGACAATGGTCATGGACTTGGATCGCGGAGTGTCTGCTGGCGTAGTCTCATCCTCGGCAACTCGCCCCAGTTCATGTAATGCAAGATAAGGAACTGTCCAATCCGGTATAACATGCAGGGCTGCCACCAACTGCGCCTCCGGATCAGGAATAGCCAAATCCGCTTCACCAGGGAGCTTGACGGGCGGGTTATGCAAAACATCTAAAAAGACATTAGGCGGGACCGGTTAACGCTGAGAGCCCAGCCGGCTTAAAGCGTCCGCCGCTTCATTCTTCTGTCTGTCCACATGATCCACCTGATAACCCTTAAAGTGACCTGCAACAATGTCCACCTCACGTCGATAGGCTGCCATGAGGGGATGCTTGGAATCCCAAGTGCGGACACTGTTGAGCCACCAGTCCGAGTCATCAAGCACTTAACCCGGCTGAGATTCATCTCCTTCGCCATCCGAAGACCATGGAGTAAAGCTTCATACTCAGCTGCATTGTTAATACAAGGGAACATCAAGCGGAGAACGTAGCGAATTTGTCACCTCGTGGGGAAGTTAATACGACTCCAGCCCCCGAGCCCTCCAATTGCCTGGATCCATCAAAATGAATCGTCCAATAGGTGTGATCCGGCTTCTCTTCAGCTGCCTGTAACTCCGTCCAATCATTGATGAAATCCACAAGCGCTTGAGATTTGATTGCCGTTCGAGGCACATACTTTAACCCGTGCGCCCCAAGCTCTATAGCCCACTTAGCAATCCGGCCAGTCGCTTCCCTGTTCTGAATTATATCGCCCAAAGGAGCGGTGACCACTTTGTGATCGGATGGCCTGGAAGTATTGCTTAAGCTTCCGCTTGCCATAAAAACTCCGTATACTAGCTTTTGCCAATGCGGGTACCGTTGCTTGGATTCAATAAGCACCTCGCTAATATAGTAAACCGCCATTTGAACCGGATATTCCTTGCCTGCCTCTTTGCGCTCTACCACAATAGCCACGCTGACTGCGCGAGCATTAGCCGCTACGTATAGTAATAACGGTTCTTTGTTGATTGGAGCTGCAAGAACGGGCGGATTGGCTAACTGCTGCTTTAAGTCCTCCAACGCTTCATCGGCGGCTGGACTCCAGACAAACTGATCTGTCTTTTTCAGCATCTGGTACAAAGGGATGGCCTTCTCTCCGAGGCGGCTGATAAACCGGCTCAGCGCGGCAATCCGGCCTGCCAAACGCTGGACATCATTAATACACTTCGGTTTAGCTAGGGAGGTAATAGCCGTAATCTTCTCCGGATTAGCTTCAATTCCCCTGTTGGACACGAGAAAACCCAATAACTTGCTGCCGGAACACCAAAGACACATTTGGCCGGGTTGAGCATCATCTTGTAAACCCGCAGGTTGTCAAAGGTTTCCTTCAAATCGCCAATCGGTGTCTCCTTCTCCCTTGACTTGACCACAATATCATCAACATAGGCGTGCACATTACGGCCGATCTGTTTATGCAGGCAATTTAGTACAGCGTTGATAAGTTGCTTGGGCGCTCTTGAGCCCAAAAGGCATAGATACATAGCGAGAAGGCTCAAAGGGAGTGATAAACGCTGTTTTCTCCTGGTCCTTAACTGCCATCTTGATCGATGATACCCGAATATGCATCCAAAAGCTCAACGCTCACAACCCGCGATGGCATCAATAATCTGGTCAATGCGGGGAGGGCAAAGGATCTGCTTGGACAAGCCTTGTTAAGATCTGTGTAATCCACACACATCGCCAAGTGCCGTTTTCTTAAGAACCAGACCGGATTAGCAAGCCACTCTGGATGGAAGACTTCAACAATAAACCGGTACCGCTAAGAGCACAGCCACCTCCTCTCCAATGGCCTTGCGCCTTTCTTCATTAAACCGGCGGAGAAACTGCTTCGCCGGTTTGTACTTGGGATCAACATTAAGAGTGTGCTCGGCGAGTTGCCTCGGTACACCTGGCATGTCAGAAGGCTTCCATGCAAAAATGTCCCATTCGCACGGATGAACTCGATGAGCGCGCTTTCCTATTTCGGATCCAAGTTGGCGCGATCTTTGAACTGCTTGGGCCGAATCGCCAGAACGAAGTCAACAAGCTTAGTCTCATTTGCCGATTTGAATTTCAGGTCCGGATCATGTTCTGTAGTCGGCTTTTTCAAAGGGGTCATGTCCGCCGGATCAACGTTGTCCTTGTAATATTTCAACTCCTCCGTAGCGCAAACCAACTCTGCATAGGCCATCACCTTCCTCACATTCCAAAGCGATCTTGCGGCTCCCATGAACCGTTATTGTCCCCTTGTGACCCGGCATCTTGAGCTGCAAATAGATATAACAAGGCCGTGCCATGAACTTGGCATAAGCCAGCCGCCCAGATAGGGCGTGATATGGGCTCCGGATTTTCACCACCTCAAATGTTAATGTCTCTGATCGGGAATCGTGATCGTCCCCAAAAGCCACTTCGAGCTATCTTGCCGGCTGTGGTATGCTGACTTTCGGGCACCACACCATGGAACACCGTATTAGACGGTTTGAGATTTTTATCTGTTAGCCCCATGCGGCGGAATGTCTCATAGTACAGGATGTTAATACTGCTCCCTCCGTCCATGAGCACTTTGGTGAACTTATAACCTCCCACCTGAGGGGCTACCACCAATGCCAGCTTTACCTCTGCGTCGCTGACCCTTGTCCTGCGCATTAGTATTAGCCACAAAGTCCATGCTGCCATCCGCTTTACGTTTGCCTCCGTTCCCATGGCCTGCCGGTTTGTGTTGATGCCCCCTGGAGTTGTTGTTCTTCTTTCCCTTCCCTGCTTCGTCATCCTCAGATTCGGGGTCCTTGGTACTATCAGAATCAGCATACTTCACTAAAGCACCCATGAGAGTTCCCATGTCGTTACAAAATCGCTTCATACACCCCAACTTCAACTTTAAAGGCTTAAACCGGCAGTTTCCTTCCAGGGTTAAGATCGCAGAGTCAGCGTTGATCCGGTCTGACGAGTGTAAGATTTCCGAGACGCGGCGTACCCAATGGGTTGTTGACTCCCCTTCCCCCTGGACACAAGCCGCCAAGTCCACTACGGACATGGGCTGCTTACAGGTATCTTTGAAATTCTGGATAAACCGGGTTCGCAACTGGGCCCATGAACTGATAGAATTGGGCGGCAAGCTCTTTAACCAAGTACGGGCCGTCCCTTCAAGCATCATGGTAAAATACTTTGCACAGCGGCCTCATCCACATCTAGCATCTCCATGGCCATCTCATAGCTCTCTATCCATGCTTACGGAGGTAAATCAGCAGTGTAATTTGGCACCTTGCGCGGACCCTTGAAGTCTTTGGGCAAGCGCACATTGCGTAAAGCGGGGATCAAACAGGGCACCCCCAAGCTAGAAGCGACCCCTTGCTCGACTGAGGTGGTGGGGCGAATCGGCGTAAGCTGACGCGCCTCGTTCTGTGTTACTAACTCGGCCTCCCTGCGTGCTCGGGCCCGGTCCACCACCTCCTGGGCGTTATCAACACCACCTGCCGGGTTGTTGCCACGGGGCGCACCACGCCGTGCATTACTTGATACGGCCGGTTCATCCATGTGCCTGCTTTACCTCCGGCTTGGGCGGGGGGTAGAGTGGATCCGGTCGCGGCTGTACGAATACGCTTCCTGTTGGACCAAAGCTATCCTAAGGAGCTCCTTGACCCGGCGCGTCTCTATCACCTGTGTTGAGTTACCTTCAATTGGAATAGCCTCCAGCCGTGCCGCAGCTGCAACAAGGTTATCCATCGGGTTGGAGTAGTGACCCGGAGGTGTTTGCACGGCCTGAGGCACACTGGCGTTATGGCGAGGTAGATCTATTAAGCGGGGCTGGACCGGCGTGCCCGTCCCAGGTGCTTCCGCCCGGTTTACCACCGGTGGATTACTGGTTCCCGCTCCGGGGGTGTTGAAGAGGTCTCTGGCTTCGAAAACTGAAGGAAAACGGGATCTGTATTTCCTCTTCATAACTTCATGTGACGCGTTCTGATCCAACATGAGCCTATAAGCCTGCGCATCTAAAGCGGCCCGCTCTGGCGTCATCCTGGCGTCTGCAGCTGCTAGATCCGCTTTAGCCTAAGCGATTTGTTCCTTCACATTCGCAATCTCTGCGTTATGAGCGTCCTGATCTGCCGGGTTAGCCTCTGCCATGAGCGCAGCCAACGCATCGAACAGATCTGATAAAACTTGAGCCGACGGGCGCACAGGGCCTCCTGCCCCGGTAGCCGTCGCCGCTGTTGAGCCGGAGATCATTGCCACAGCAGTCGAAGAGTGAAGCGCTGCTTGTGTAGCGGCCATGAATATTCCAGCCCGGTTGGGCAGATCGGAGGGGTCCGAAATCATCACCATCGAAGGCCCCAATCCGGCCATCTTATGGCGATATAGAGATTCAGTTTCTCCGGTTGTGATTAAATCGCCAGAGTAGACGACGGTCTCGCTACCAAATTCTGATCCGTCCTCATAACTTCCTCCGTGGATGACTCCCACAAAGGCACACTTCACGGCCAGTTTGACCTGGGCAGATCACGCACACTGAGCTGTCTCGACGAGGTCGGTGCAGGTGTCCAACTCAGGGCCCGGTTCACCGATCTTGCCAATGAAGACGTGTATGCCACCAATGGGGACCCGGTACCCGTACTCAATCAAGCCGGCCTCGGGGCCCCAGCCTGCATCGTCGATGTAGAGCTTGCATGACGACTCTTGGTCATCCGCCCACGATAGCCTTCGAGTCCTTGAACTTGCCCTCCAAGATCATCAAACCATCGTCGATAGCCCCACGGTGGCGCCAAGCTGTCGTGGTTTTGTCATGGCAGATGTCCTCGTGAAAGGACTTAGTCGTGGAGCCATCGCTACGGGTTAACTTGAAGGGGTTAAAGCGGACGCAAAGACACAAGAGTTTATACTAGTTCGGCCCCTTCAATGAAGGTAAAAGCCTACGTCTAATTGTGATGGGATTGATGTGGTTTCGATGACTAGGGAGCAAATAAGCTTCGCCTAGGCCTCGAGTTGTTGTTGTCTGTCTTGAACCGCATGGTCGTCCCTTTATATACACAGGTTGGCCTTGGCCGGTCTCTGAGTCCCGAGCCGACCTGTACAAAGTGTCCGACTCGGTCTCTCTCCTTTCTAACTTATATTACAAGTTTACATAATCATGGCGGTTTACCACTACGGGCCCTAATCCGCCTTTGGGCCGTGGGCTTCCAAGCTTTACTAGTTGAACGCCATCTTCAAGACCTTCATGGGCTTCAGCACAGTCTAAGGTGAACCGGGCCCTCCTGGCCGGTTTATACTTAGTAGCTATATCCTCAACACCTACCATTGCGATGATATGCATGATGGCGACCTGGTGCTGGTGGTTGCACGTAGTTCTGATTTTGATCAACCTCATCCTCGTAATGGTCCTCCACCTCTGCAGTAGCAGCAGGAGCTACAAAAGCATCAACAGTGGGTACAACGGCACCAAAAGTTTGACCAGGCTCAATGGGAACGCGCTGTGCTCGTCCCACTTGATTTAGATGGCGATGTTGTTGTTGTTGTTGTAGAGGTGCGACGGGTGTAGCGGGCGGTGGTTGTGGAAGATGCGCGAGCAATTCATTAAACTTGTTATCAAGCTTTGTTTCAAACGCCTTCTCAATGCCATCTATCTTCTCCATGGCCTCTTCAAATCTGCTTAGCACATCTTCCACCTGTCCACTCATCATTTGCTAAAACTTATCATGAAGCTCCTTGTTCGTCAAGTTCTCCCAGTCAATCTTGTTAGCTTGTGATCCTGCCATGGTTAGCAGCAATAGAAAAACACAAGAATACGATCCTACAGACTACCAACAAGTGGTGGTAGTGGGCGTCACAAATCCGTCAAGCAAACCTCAAATTCTTACCAGTTCTTACCCAGCAGCAGGCGGTGATCAGCAACCGTTGTAGTCAAAACTCTCAAAGCTTGGATAGAGCGATTACCAGGGAGAGTCAAGCATACGGCGTAGATGTATGTGGAGCTAGGAAGGCTTATAATATGGTAGCAAAAAGGGTCAGCAATAATCAATTTAGAGATGCAACGTTGAATAAACGCTCAACGATGGTACTGTGCTGGTCCTAGGCTAGACCGTACTAGAGACGCGAGCCTAGAACACGAACAAAATCACGGCGCGGCACGTAAACAAGGGAAAAACACACTCTCAATTTTTTTTGCTCTTTTTTTTGCGCTCTTTTTTTATGCGCTCCTCTTTTTTTGCGAAAAATCACTATAATGGCGGGTGTCTCAAAACTCTTCCCAAGTCAAACTAACAGGATAGGCACGAAATTTTTTTGACAATTTTTTTTCGGAAATTAGGGCAGCGACGACAAAAAATCACTATGATGGCGAGTGTCTCAAAATGCTCCCTGGGAACTAAAAAAAGGATAGGGAAAAATATTTTCGGTCG
This sequence comes from Aegilops bicornis, assembly GCA_021605145.1. Classification (NCBI taxonomy): domain Eukaryota; kingdom Viridiplantae; phylum Streptophyta; class Magnoliopsida; order Poales; family Poaceae; genus Aegilops; species Aegilops bicornis. The sequence goes on from CM038671.1 coordinate 371,599,422, forward strand.
CCGATTTTTTCCCCGAAACCTACTCAGGCAAGGAAACACGAAACGGAAAATAGATGGATCTCGAAAACAAACCTAATATGAAAAGAACTAGGGTTGGTGATGTACAAGCGGTGGTATATGTGGACTCGGATTGGTGGCATGGTATATATGGACTCGGATTTGGGGCAGATATATGGTGGTATATGGCGGCGGCGATGTATATGGTGTGGTGGTGGTATATGGCAGCGGATGATTAATCTAGTGTGGTGGTGGTATATGGCAGTGGATGATGATGGTGCGGCGGCGGCGTGAATACATGTGAACAGAACTCGAAACTCTAAAAGACTAGACGCTAAGACCAGCAACTAGACACGATGATGCAACCGCAAATCTAACAAAGCAAATACAGAAAAGATTATGCAATGGCTCAGACTGGTTTGGATATGATGACTAACCCTAATTTTTTTTGGCTTTTTTGTGGACTGTAGGTATGAAGAACAGGCTCGATCTAAACTACGAAAAAGTGTAAAATCTCATCGAGAAACCTAGAAATCAGATACACATGATAGAGGCGAAGGTGTCCCGATTTTTCGATGAGATGGTGGCTATCTTTTTTGTGGGAGTCGACCTTGACGATCCGACTACGCACGTGCGAGGCGTCGCGCCTTAGCAATCGCTAAACCAACTTCCGAGGGGTTATTGGCTACGTCAGAGCATGATCAACCTGACCACGAGGGTCTGTTTCCTACGAGCAAACGAAGAACAAGCAAGAAACTGAGATTGCAATCTGGATATTGCGAATATAAGAGGAAAGCTTTATTAATGAAGGTGGGGTTCTCTGACGCCTTTGTCTGGTCGTTGAACACAAATGAATTATGCGAAGTTGCAGCTATGGCAAACTTTTAATCTAAACAAAACCCAAAGTCTAAACGACGCCCTAAGGCTGTATATATGGAGGAAGAGGGGGGGGGGGAATTTCGTGGCCGTTGGAGGAGGGGTCTGAAACCAACCCTAACTCTTGTTTCCCCACACATACAGACTCCAAAAACAACCTATACTTAAGTAAAATCGAAATTACATGGGACCGGCCCAATAATAAGGTGACGCGGAACCTAGAATAGCCTCTGGACGAAATTTATGAAGTGGCATCTTGTATATTTCGTCCAAGGCTTCATGCACACATTATGGTGGCTTCAAAGTCCTGAAATCATCACTTGTAACTCTGTTCTTGTTCCCCTTGCGCATGCCATCATCTCCATGCTTGGTCTTGCTCCATTGTTCATCCCTCTTATCCATGCCAGGCCCTTCATTTGTAAGCAAAACTAATGTATCCGATTTAGGCATCATCATATTCTCATGAACATTACAATCATTACCAAGAAAATGAAAGTACCTGATAATTTAATTGGCGTGCGCGAGCTCTAGTAATTGGTCCAGTATATGTAGCAGTAGGGCATGTGGGTGTAACAATGGTATTGATGTCCTCATCAGATGCGGATCCTTGATCCAACACCTAGCACCAAGTACTTTGAAATAGCTGACATTTGGCTTCTTACCAGTCAGGAGCTCATATGATTTTTCTTTCGGAACTTATGAAGACAAACACGGTTGATGACGTGGCATGCAGTATCAATAGCTTCAGGCCAGAATTTCCTGGGAGTCTTGTACTCATCGACCATTGTTCGTGCCATCTCAATGAGGGTTTTGTTCTTGCATTCCACGATGCCATTTTGCTGAGGTGTGTATGGAGCAGAGAACTCATGTATGATGCCCAATGTATCAAGATAAATGTCGAGGCCGGTGTTCTTGAATTATGTGCCATTGTCACTTCTGATGTGCTTGATCTTGATGCCATAGTTGGTCAAGGCAAGATTAGCGAATCGTCTGAAGACATCCCGCACTTCAGTCTTGTAGAGAACTATGTGCACCCATGTATATCCTGAGTAATCATCAACAATGACGAAACCATAGAGGCATGCAGTGGTAGTAAGGGTAGAGTAGTGAGTAGGGCCAAATAAGTCCATGTGAAGCAGCTCGAAGGGACGTGTCGTCCTCATGATTGTCTATGGGGGATGCTTGGCCCTAGTCATCTTTCCAGCTTCGCAGGCACCACATAGATGATCCTTCTTGAACTTTACGCCCTCGATGCCTATGACATGCTTCTTCTTCGTGAGAGTGTGTAAGTTCCTCATGCCCGCATGTCCTAGCCTCCGATGCCAGAGCCAGCACTCTGAAGCTTTTGCTAGAAGACATACAGCCAGATGTGGTCCTGAGGAGAAATCACGATATACAAATCGTCTTTTTGATATCCTTCGAAGACCAGAGATTTGCAGATTCCATAAGCACAAGGCGACGATATTTTCCAAATATCACAATCATGTTCAGATCACAAAGCATTGAGACAGACATTAAGTTGAAACCAAGGGATTCAACAAGCATCACTTTATGCATGTGCTGATCCTTTGAGATTGCAACTCTACCTAGGCCCAATACCTTGCTTTTACCCGTGTCAGCAAATGTGATGCGACTTTTGTCAGACGGACGTAGGGTTGAATCCATAAGAAGACTTCTCATGGATTCAACCCTACGTCCATCTACTAAAAGCCACATCACGTTCGCTGACACTAGTAAAAGCAAGGTATTGGGCCTAGGTAGAGTTGCTATCTCAAAGGATCAACACATGGATAAAGTGATGCTTCTTGAATCTCTTGGATACAACTTAATGTCTGTCTCAATGCTTTGTGATCTAAACATGATTGTGATATTTGGAAAATATCGTTGCATTGTGCTTATGGAATCTGACAAATCTCTACTCTTCAAAGGTTGTCAAAGAGGTGATCTGTATATGGTAGATTTCTCCGCAGGACCACAACTTGTTGTATGTCTTCTAGCAAAAGCTTCAGAGTGTTGTCTTTGGCATCGAGGGCTAGGACATGCGGGCATGAGGAACTTGCACACTCTCATGAAGAAGAAGCATATCATTAGCGTTGAGGGCGTCAAGTTCAAGAAGGATCATCTATGTGGTGCTTGTGAAGCCGGGAAGATTACTAAGCATCCCTCAAATACAATCATGACTACATCACGCCCCTTCGAGCTGCTACACATGGACTTATTTGGCCCTACTCACTACTCTACCCATACAACCACTGCCCATCTTTATGGCTTCATTACTGTTGATGATTATTTGAGATACACCTGGGTGCACATGACTCTCGATAAGACTAAAGTGCAGGATGTCTTCAGACGACTCACCAATCGCGCCATGGCCAGCTATGGCGTCAAGATCAAGCACATCAGGAGTGAAAATGGCACGGACTTCAAGAACACTGGCCTCGACACTTATCTTGATAAACTAGGCATCACCTATGAGCTCTCCACTCCATACACACCTCAGCAGAATGGCGTCGTGGAGCGCAAGAACAGGACCCTTATTGAGATGGCACGTACGATGCTTGATGAGTACAAGACTCCAAGAAAGTTCTGGCCTGAAACCATTGATACTACATGCCATATCATCAACAGAGTTTATCTTCACAAATTCCTCAAGAAGACATCCTATGAACTACTCACTGGTAAGAAGCCAAAAACGTAAGCTATTTTAAAGTCTTCGGTGCTAGGTGTTGGATCAATGATCCACATCATACTTCAAAATTTGCACCGAAAGCACATGAAGGTTTTATGCTTGATTACGGAAAGGATTCACACAATGAGAGAGTCTTCAACCTCTTTCACTATAAAGTGGTTGAAACTGTAGATGTGCAGTTCGATGAGACTAACGGCTCGCAAAAAGAGCACCTGCCAAATGTGCTAGATGAATCTTCCCCTAGTGAATCTATCAAGCTGATGGGTACTGGAGAAATCATACCCACCGAGGAACAGGCAGAAGAGGAAATGGTTGTTCCAGCACCTACTATGCATGAAGACAATGCTCAGCCTGAAGATAATGCTAAAGATGAGGATAGAAATCAGCAAGAGAAAAGTCTTCACCTTGTTCAGCCTCGGGTTGCCAATGAAGTTCAGATTGAGAAGATTCTCGATAGTCTTCTCTTGGCAACCCGAGGATACTATCGAGAAGGTTGATGAAGCAAGTTGTCTCTATATCTGAACCCAAGAAAGTTGATGAAGCATTCGTGGAACCTGAATGGATTCACACTATGCAAGAAGAGCTTCAAAAATTTGAGCTAAACAATGTCTGGGAGCTAGTCAAACGTCAGCAAGCACAATATTATAGGCACTAAATGGATCTATCGCAACAAACAAGATAAACATGGTCAAGTTGCCAGAAACAAGGCTCGTCTCGTGGCCCAAGGTTATACACAAGTGGAAGGAATTGACTTCGATGAAACCTTGCTCTTGTGGCTAGGCTTGAAGCCATTCGCATACTGTTAGCCTATGCTAACCACAACAACATCCTTCTATATCAAATGGATGTGAAGAGTGCCTTCCTCAACGGCAAGATTGAATAAGAAGTGTGTGTAGCTCAACCACGTGGTTTTGCAGATCCAAAGCATCCTGATATGGTCCACAAACTCACCAAGGCACTATATGGCATCAAATAAGCACCTCACGCTTGATATGACACACTCAAATACTTCCTGAAGAGCAAAGGCGTCAAACCTAGTTCTCTTGATCCCACTCTCTTCACGAAGACATATGATGGAGAATTGTTTGTTTGCCAAATCTATGTGGTTGACATTATCTTCGGCTGCACTGATAAGAGATAGAGTGATGAGTTTGGGCATATGATGCAAGAGCAATATCAGATGTCCATGATGGGAGAGCTGAAATTATTTCTTGGTCTTCAAATCCGTCAACAGAGAAATGTCATCTTCATATCACAAGAAAAATACCTCAAAGATTGCCTCAGGAAGTTTGGAATGCAAGACTACAAAGGGTACACGACGCCAATGCCAACCAAAAGGCCAATTGGGCCTCGACGACAATGGTAAAAAGTTTGATCAAAAGGTATACCGCTCCATGATTGGTTATTTATTGTACTTATGTGCATCTAGGCCAAATATAATGCTTAGCATTTTCATGTGTGCCTGATTCCAAGCTGCACCAAAGGAATCGCATCACCTCGCGGTGAAGCGAATACTTCGATATTTGGCTCACACCCCAACACTAGGATTATGGTATCCAAAGGGCTGGGAGTTTGATATAGTTGGATTCTCATATGTTGATTATGCTGGTGACAAGGTTGATCGCAAGCCCACATCAGGCACATGTCACTTTCTTGGACGATCTCTTGTCTGTTGGTCTTCAAAGAAGCATAACTGTGTGTCACTCTCCACTTCTGAATCTGAATACACTGCTGTATGATCCTGCTACGCTCAGCTTCTTTGGATGAAGCAAAACCCCTCAAGGAGTATGGCATCAATATGAAGAATGTGCCCCTTGTAAGTGCATCTAGTGCTACCCCTAGTTGGTTTTGGAGTATTGACGACAAACTTGGTCGAGGGACTAATGTGTTTGTGCGAATTGCAGGATAACACAGGTAGTAGTCCCTTATTAATTTAGTTTACCTACCAGAGATGACCCCTAAAAATGTGTGAAGATATTGAAGACAATGGTGGTTCGTGAAGACATTCACGATGAAGATTATGACATGAGAAGACATTCATGTGAAGACTATGGAGTACGAAGACATAGTTGTTTCGTAGTTTCGTTTTCTTCTTTGTTGAGTCATAGGAACCACCGTACTATTAAGTGGGGTCCAAGTGAATAAAGTCAGAGTGACTGAAGTGATGCTCAACCAAATCCTATGTGTTCGAGCGAAGACAATGAGAACAAATCTTATCCAGGATGAGTCAACTTTACTGGTAGCCCAAGAAAAGCTATTGGAGTGTTTGAAATCCGTCCGTTGGACACGTGTCGGATCCTTAGTGACCCAGGGTCATTTCGAACAAATCAGGTCGGGTTGCCTCCTGGCTATAAATAGCCCACCCCGTACACCATAAATTGGTGGCTGCTCAGAGTTAGTGCACGGCTTTTGTCGTTTGAGAGCAACCCACCTCCGAAGCATTTGAGAGAGAGATCCTTGCGAGGACAAAGCCCAAAACACCCAGAGCCAAAGAGTGTTAGGCATCACTGAAGTCTTTCTGTCCGCGTGACCTGAAGACTTGTTACACTTGAGGACTGTGAATCCTCCAGCCGGTTAGGCGTCGCGTTCTGAGCATCCAAGAGTCATTGTGGATCGCCGGTGAACGAAGTCTGTGAAGGTTTGGAAGTCTACCTTGAAGACTTACCATAGTGATTGGGCGAGGACTGGGTGTCCTTAGCTCAAGGGGAATAAGGTGAAGACGCGGTCTTCTGAGTTAAATCTCAGCCTCCCTAACCAGACGTATAGTTGTCACAACAACTGGAACTGGTCTACCAAATCGTTGTCTTCACCAAACAACTGGTTCTATCCTTCTCTTCCCTTTACTTTACAATTTGTCTTCGTGAAGTCATTGCTTGCCTGTCTGATCTGCTTGACTTCACTGAGTGAAGACTGTTTACTGTTTGGCTTCATACTGTCTTCCATCCTGATCCATACTACCTAGCCGCTGAAAGTCTTTGTGCTTTCAGTTCATTGCGTACTGAACTATGGTTTGTCTAGTGTAGTCTACCTTCCGCTGCATATCAATAGGTTCATTTCTATGGTTTGTCTTCAAAGTCCTCGTGTTTTGAAGACTTTCATAAAAATCGCCTATTCACCCCCCCTCTAGTCGACATCAAGCACTTTCAATTGGTATCAGAGCAAGGTGCTCCTTTGTTCTGTGTGATTCGGTTTAACCACCTGGAGTTTTAGCTATGTCGACTGCAGGGATAATCAAGGTCTCTGCTGTGTGTCTAGTCTTCGATGGCAGTGATTACCCCTACTGGAAGAATAAGATGCGCATGCATCTTGAAGCCATTGACGTCGACCTCTGGTATGTCGTCAAGAATGGCGTTACCAAGTTCGGTGAAGGTGTCACCGCTGCTGATGTCAAGAGGTTCATTCAACTGGATTCAACTGCCAAGAACATTATATGTGGTCATCTGACCAAAGGACAGTATGGCCGTGTGAGTGCCCTGGAAACTGCAAAGCTAGTCTGGAACTGGCTCCCCAAGGTCAACGAAGGCCTCTCAACTCAGAGAGATTCAAGGATGTTCTTCGCAACCTCTTCAACTGCTTCAAGAGAAGCGACAATGAGAATGTCCAACTCACATTTGATCTCCTCACTGATATCACAAATGAGCTTCGCGCACTTGGCGCCACTGAGATCACCAAGCATGAAATCGTCATGAAGCTTCTGAGATCACTTGACAGCTCATTCGACACCCTGGCCCTAATGATTCAAGAATGTCCTGACTTCAAAGATCTCGATCCGTCTGACATACTTGAGAAGCTCAACACACATGAGTTCCAGTTATCTGAGAAGAGAGACATCTACGGCCCAAAGTATGGTCGTACCCGGGCTTTGAAGGCAAAGGTTGTATCCTCATCTGAAGAAGAATCTGACTGCAGTTCTGGTGATCCCGAAGACATTGGAAAGGAGCTAGCTATGCTCGTGAAGAAGTTCTAGAAGTTCTCCAAGAAGAAAGGTTTCAGAAAGTCTTCAAGATCCAGCTCAAGAAATGATGAAGCTTCTACTCGTGACCACAAGAAGAGAACATGCCACAAATGCAAGAAACCAGGTCACTACATCTCTGAGTGTCCTCAATGGGATCATGAGACCAAAAAGAAGAAGAAGAGCAAGGAATATGATCCTGATGATTAGAAGAAGAAGAAATCCTCAAAGTCTTCTTCGAAGTCTTCATCAAAGTCTTCATCTCACAAGAATAGCTCATCAAGCAAGGCTCGTGCGTTTGTTGGCAAGGAAATGGATTCAGAGGAGGAGTCTGCTTCTGAGGAGGCGGAGGTGGAGTCTGAGGAGAAGTCTGATTCTGGCGTGGCAAGCCTGGCTCTAGCTTCAGCTTATGTCGCCAAGTCCATCTTCAACACTGAAGACAATGGCCTCGTCACCAACGCTGATGCTAATGATGAGGATAACTCTGCTCCTACCTACTACTTCATGGCACGTGGTGCCAAGGTAAACTCACGCGATGGTTTCTTTCAAACATCCAGTGAAGATGACTCTGAATGTGAATCTAAACCTAGCTACAAAACACTTGCTAAAATTGCAACTGAACAACAAACTGCTATGGAACATATTCAAAAGTTGCTAGACAAAAGCGATGACCTGTTGGACGCGGAAATGACTCGAACTCAGTCCTTAATTGAAGACATTAAAAATCTTCACGTTAAGTACAAGGAACTTGAAAGTCGTCATGAAACATTCTCAGCTACTCACAAGAAGCTTTACTATGATTATCTTCAAAGGAAGCAAGAACTTGAGATCCTGAGAGCGACTCGTGAAGATCTTCAAAAGGAGAACGAGTCACTCCGCGTGCAACAGATCAGTTCCACTCAGGAAGGTTTTGAGCCACCATGTATAAAATGTCTTAAGCGTGATAATGTTGTCTCTGTTGCTCAATGTTCTACTGCTACTACTATTGCAATATCTTCAACTTCTGATGTGGTAACTAACCCCTCTGCTGAGGATACCACTACTATTGCTGATGAGAATGCTAGGTTGAAGACATTGCTTGAAACAGGGATGTACAAAAGCCTCAAAGGGAATCAGACACTATGTGATGTCCTCAAGAAACAGATTCTGAACTGAAACCCTAGGAAAGAGGGTGTTGGGTTCGAGAGGAAAATGAATGTTGATGGTTCATACTGGAAGCCTGAGCAGTACCCAGAAACCACATGGGTTGTTGCAAAGGGACCTTCAGTGGATTCATCTATTTTATCTGGCTTCAGTTGTGCTAACCCAATTATCATTGATGAATCCTTTTATGCAAACTATAAACCGTTTAAGAATCTAAATGGTGAAGTGTTTGCCAGGTATATTGGTACTAACTACAGGAATGGACCACCCCTGAAGAAGATCTGGGTGCCCAAAAGTTGTGTTGAGAAGCTTCTTGTGAATGTCATCATGACACCACCTGGGAAGAAGACAAACCCTAGACCAAAGGCTTCATATGGTCCAAAGGCTTCATACAGACACAGGACTCACAAGAGTCACACTAACGCCAATGTTTTGCAGGGAAACCATACTCAGACTTATGAATATGAGCGTGTTTCATCATACCACTATGTTCATAAGACCAAGAACTTTTCTGCTTATTCTTATGAGTATTATTCACCTCCTGCAAGGCTATTTGCTAGGGCCCCAAGGCCAAAGTTCTCAGATGCTGCACTTAGACTCATTGCTTCTAAACCACCCCTGAAGATGTGGGTGGTTAAGAAAAATTAACTCTCTTTTGCAGGGAAAGGTCTCCAACCGGAAATCAAAGGCTTCTGATGCCTATGCTGGGTACCTAAAACATCTTGTGGGACGCAATATAAAATGCCAGAATGGTCTTACTATGTATTTCGTCCCAGGATTTCTTGACAAACATCCTATCTACCCTAACCGGGACCTGAACTTTCATAATATGCTTGTTCGTCAAATGTTTATGCTTCACATTTCCCTTGGTGAAGCCTATCCCCCAAACTGCACTATAGGGTAAGACACCAAAGGCTTCTGAGTGCATTATGGACAGTGGATGCACTAACCACATGACTAGTGATCGAAGTCTTCTTATGGATTCAACCCTACGACCATCTGACAAAAGTCACATCACATTTGCTGACACTGGTAAAAGCAAGGTATTGGGCCTAGGTAGAGTTGCAATCTCAAAGGATCAGCACATGGATAAAGTGATGCTTGTTGAATCCCTTGGTTTCAACTTAATGTATGACTCAATGCTTTGTGATCTGAACATGATTGTGATATTGGAAAATATCAATGCCTTGTGCTTGTGGAATTTGACAAATCTCTAATCTTCGAAGGGTACAGAAAGGATGATCTGTATATGGTAGATTTATCAGCAGGACCACAGTTGGTCGTATGTCTTCTAGCAAAAGCTTCAGAGTGATGGCTTTAGCATCGAAGGCTAGGGCATGCGGACCTGAGGAACTTACACACTCTCGCAAAGAAGAAGCACGCCATAGGCATCGAGGGCGTCAAGTTCAAGAAGGATCATCTATGAGGTGCCTGCGAAGCTGGAAAGATGACTAGGGCCAAGCATCCCTCAAAGAAAATCATGAAGACGACACGTCCCTTCAAGCTGCTTCACATGGACTTATTCGGACCTACTCACTTCTCCACCATTACTGCCACCGCTTGCCTCTATGGCTTCGTAATTGTTCATGATTACGCAAGATATACATGGGTGCACATAATTCTCTACAAGACTGAAGTGCAGGATGTCTTCAGATGATTCGCCAATCCTGCCATGACCCACTATGGCATCAAGATCAAGCACATCAGAAGTGACAACGACGCAGAATTCAAGAACACCGGCGTCGACACTTATCTTGATACATTGGGCATCACACATGAGTTCTCTGCTCCATACACACTGCAGCAGAATGGCATCGTGGAGCACAAGAACAGAACCCTCATTGAGATGGCACGGACGATGCTTGATGAGTACAAGACTCCAAGGAAGTTCTGGCCTGAAGCCATTGATAATGCATGCCACGTCATCAATAAGGTTTTTACCCATAGGGTATGCGGGTAATGGTTACCCATTGCCATCCCTAATATGAGCTCCTGACTGGTAAGAAGCCAAACATCAGCTATTTCAGAGTATTTGGTGCTAGGTGCTGAATCAAGGATCCGCATCACACTTCAAAGTTTGCACCGAAAGCACATGAAGGTTTTATGCTTGGTTACGGAAAGGATTCGCACTCCTACAGAGTCTTCAAAACTCTTTCACTATAAAGTGATTGAAACTGTGAATATGCGGTTCGATGAGACTAACGGCTCGCAAAGAGAGCACCTACCAAATGTGGTAGATGAAGCTACACCAAGTGATTCTATCAAGCTTATGGGTACTGGAGAAATCATACCTTCAGAGGCATAGGCTAAAGAGGAAATCATCATTTCTGCCCCAAATCAGCCTGAAGACACTACTCAGCCTGAAGCCAATGCTGAAGATGAAGACAATGATCAGCAAGGGAAAAATCTTCGTCCAGTTCATCCTCGCGTTGCAAATGAAGTACAGATTGAGAAGATAATTGATAGCATCAATGCACCTTGTCCACTCACTCGTTCAAGAGCAACGCAGCTAGCAAATTCCTGTGGCACTTTGCATTTGTCTCAATATCAGAACCCAAGAAAGTTGATGAAGCCTTCATGGAACTTGAATGGATTCAAGTTATGCAAGAAGAGCTTCAACAGTTCGAGCTGAACAATGTATGGGAGCTAGTAAAGCGTCCTGATCCTCGCAAGCACAATATCAGCGGCACCAAATGGATCTATCGCAACAAACAAGATGAGCATGGTCAAGTTGTCAGAAACAAGGCTCGTCTCGTTGCTCAAGGTTACACACAAGTTGAAGGGATTGACTTCGATGAAACATTTGCTCCAGTGTCTACGCTTGAAGCCATTCACATACTGCTAGCCTATGCCAACCATAACAATATTCTACTGTACCAAATGGACGTAAAGAATGCCTTTCTCAATGGCAAAATTGAAGAAGTGTATTTTGCACAACCACCTGGTTTTCAAGATCCAAAGCGTCCTGACATTGTATACAAGATCAACAAGGCACTGTATGTCCTCAAATAAGCCCCTCGCGCTTGGTATGACACACTCAAAGACTTCCTGAAGAGTAAAGGCTTCCAACCTGGTTCCCTGGATCCCACTCTCTTCACGAAGACATATGATGGCAAACTTCTTATGTGCCAATCTGTGTGGATGACATTATCATCGGCTGCACTGACAAGAGATACAGTGATGAGTTTGCGCATATGAGGCAAGAGCAATATTAGATGTCCATGATGGGTGAGCTGAAATTCTTCCTTGGTCTTCAAATCCGTCAACAGAGCAATGGCATCTTCATATCACAAGATAAATACCTCAAAGATTGCCTGAAGAAGTTTGGAATGCAAGACTGCAAAGGGTACACGACGCTAATGCCAACCAAAGGCCAATTGGGCCCCGACGACAATGGTAAAGAGTTCGATCAAAAGGTATACTGCTCCATGATTGGTTCTTTACCATTCTTATGTGCATCTAGGCCTGATATAATGCTTAGTGTTCGCATTTGTGCACGATTCCAAGCGGCACCAAAGGAATCACATCACTTAGCTGTGAAGCGAATTCTTCGATATTTGGCTTACACCCCAACACTAGGATTATGGTATCCAAATGGCTCAGAGTTTGATCTAGTTGGATTCTCAGATGCTGATTATGCTGGTGACAAGGTTGATTGCAAGTCGACATCAGGCACATGTCACTTTCTTGGATGATCTCTTGTGTGTTGGTCTTCGAAGAAGCAGAATTGTGTATCACTCTCCACTGCTGAATCCGAATACATTGCTGCTGGATCTTGCTGCGCTCAGCTTCTATGGATGAAGCAAACCCTCAAGGACTATGGCATCTACTTGAAGCATGTGCCACTCTACTGCGAGAACGAAAGCGCCATCAAGATTGCCAACAACCCAGTCCAGCACTCGAAGACAAAGCACATTCAGATCCGTCATCACTTTCTCAAAGATCATGTCATGAAGGAAGATATTCATATCATTCACGTCAACACTGAAGAGCAATTGGCAGATATCTTCACAAAGCCCTTGGATGAGAAAATGTTTTGCAAATTGCGGTGTGAGCTAAATATCTTAGAATCCTCAAATATCAAGTGATTGGACATACATCCTAACGCTTATGCATGTTGATGACTTATATGTTCAACACACGAAGTAACATATATCTTCAATCAATGAAGACATACACTCTAAAACTTCCTATACGGTGGAATTTGGCTTCAGAGCGCCACGATAATTATTCATCGTGTCTGGGTCTAATACTTCCTATACGGTGGGTAACACCACCACCAAACTTTCTCGAAGATTTTTTTTGGCATCATGATTGCATTATCTTCGCATTTGGTTTGTCTTCAACATTGATTTGTCTTCAAGGTTTATCTTCGCAATGTTGATTAGATCTTTCTCTGATGTATATATATGCGTGTTCTGTCCTCTATAGCATTCACTTATAGCTATGTCTTCAAACTTGACATTTTTTGAACTAAGTGAATGTGATCGGACCCTAACCCCTTCTATGCTTCTTCCTCAAATTCTATCTATGTAGTCACATGCATTCTGTTGAAACGTGTCGAATGTCTTCATTGGGTCCTTGTCAGCTGAAGATACAGAGACACACATTTAAAACTGCTCTCAATGTTACATCTCTTTTGCCTGAATACCGGAGAAGCCGGAACAATCACCCGACAAACCAGGCGTGCGTGGGAACATGGAACAACTTCCAATGAGTTGCATGCATGCCCCGTGTCTATCAGATGTGAACCGCCAGGGGCACCTACGTAATTGTGATGTGCACCCCTTTACCATATAAATACTCACCCCGCGCGGTCATTATCTCCCCTTCCACCTCGCTCAAACCCTAGCGCCACCACTAGCTCGCGTCGACGCCGGAGACGAAGCGCTTAGGTGCTCTGATCTCTTCGACGATGTCCTCACGCCGGCCACGGACCTCGTCTTCTCCGCCGCCGCCGTAGGTGTCTTCCGCCGCCAAGTTAGGGCGCGAGAGATTGGACTGCTCGGCCTCCATTCTGCCTCGTCTAGCAGTTCGTTGGGGTAAATAAATCTCACTTTTTACAGTCTTTTTGATCTGTCAAATCCATCCACTTCAACCAAAAGTGGTTTCTACACTTCCAAATATGGATCTATCTCTTTCTGAATCTCAGATCTTGCAAAGTATGTTCACTTATGCTTCATAACCAGTTAGATTCCTCACTTGCACTTATTCATGGATTCGTACAAATCTAGAACCAACTCACTTCAAATAAGTGAATGTCTTCGCACTATGAGGTCAATGTCTTCAAACTGATTTAACTTCAAAATCTTCTGAGAATGCATATGACCTCTTCATCTTCCCTCGCATCTCTAATGCTGTCACAGGTACATGTCCGTGGGAGAATCCATTGGTTCTCATAGTCTGCATTCATTTACAGAATTCTTACAGCATCATATTCACTCCCCTGAAGCCAGTTCTTGCCTGACAAGTAAAAGGAAGCCTCTCACCGTTCTGAAGCCTATATGTCTGAATATCATGGCCACTGAAAAATCAACAAGGAAGGGTGGTAGGCAGCACCGTGGCAATACTGCTCTAGATCTGCCTCAGGATCTGCATGAGATGTACAAGACAGATCCTGAGGAGAACTACAATCAGCGCAAGACTCGAACCCAATGGATCCGAAGATATTGGGTAGAACAATGGTTCAAGTACAACTTCGTCACTGCTGAATATGCTAAGAAGAATGCTATGAAGCGCCCGTGAGGCGATATTCTCTACAGAAATCTGCAACCCAAGTCCAATCCTGGAGCTATTGCCCAAGGCTTCTATCCTTGCATGGTCCGAGGACCGCAACCTGCAAATGCCGACCCATCATCTTTGTTATGGTGTCGTGATGACAATCTCTTCAAGCGCAACTATCAGTTCGCTAAGGAGTCAGCTGCAAAGAACAGAAAATCTTTCGGATTCAACTTCAACCATGGTCCGTCTGCTCCAAGACAGGACGGCACTCGCGATGCCAATCCAAATGTCATCGGGCCCTTTACTAGCTTCGATGGGCTCCTCTCCCACATTGCTGCTCAGACGGCAACGGTGGATCAGTCTGCAGATGACACAGACTCCGAAGATGCTCTTGCACCACCGAAGCAGAAGAAGAAAACAAAAGCTTCGAAGCCCTCTGCTGCACCAACCGCTTCCACTATGAAGCCATTGAAGGCTGCAACTCGTGAACCCAGTGTGCAGTCTGAAGACCTGTCTCGTGTGTCCAAGAGGACCAAGCAGACCAAGCAGCCCAAGAAATTTTTTAGGCATAACCTGACTCCTGCTGCCGTTCTGTGTAACGAGGAAGGCATCATTGATCTGTCTAGTGATGAAGATCTTGGTGATGAAGCTCTTGAGATGCTGACCAAGAGCAAGCAAGAGGAGGAGATCTTCAATGATCTACCCCTCTTTGATGTTGATATCTTGAACAACTTCACCGATGAATGGTTTGATGACCAGACCATTAGTATTGTGACCTACAGCTGCCCGTGGACATAAGCGTCACGTTTCACGGAGCCATTGCCAATGAATTGGCCTTAGCTCAAAAAATCGTCGAGCTCAAGAACAAGATTGATCATGAGAAGGCGCATTTCAAGAAGCACATGGCCAAGCTCAGTGTGGCAGATGTGCAAATCTTCAATAAGATGCTGCATGATCTTAAGGAAGAATTCCACAAGAAGCGTGAACAAGCCAAAGGCTCACGCGAGCGCATGAAGTACTATGCGCAGAAATGTGTTCAAGCGCATAATGAAGATGAGAAGAGAAAGGCTCTTGGGCGTCCTGGCATCGACCCCAGGATGGCTGCCAAGCAAAAGAAGAAGTCTACTGCGGCCCAATCCGAAGCTCAACGGCACGAAGAACCTAGCATTTTCTTCCTTGCAGGTATGACTAGCTCGAAGGCAAAGGTCACCTCAGCAGCTTCAGAGCTGAAGAAAACCAGGCACGCTGAAGCCGAAGCCAGGAAGAGGAAGCACAAGGATACATCTGATGATGCTCCCTCCAAGAAGAAACTGAAGACAAAGGCTTCAAAGTCTTCAAAGAAAGAGCATGTTGCTGCCCCAGAGCCCCTCATAGTTGAACCGATCTTAGTCCGTCTTCCTGCATCAACCAACCAAGAACGTCGCCTTGTGATCCATAAACCTGCTTCCACAGAGGCTCATGCAAGTGAAGAGGTTCTAGCTGTTGACCCCAACACAGCTGAAGAAATTGGTCATGAAGACAATGTGAATGATGATGAAGTCCTTCCACAACTCGAGCCCCAGACGGTATCATCGCCTGCTCCAACGAGCAGTGAACTTATCAGCATTGGTCGTCCATTGATGCCAATCGCTCAAGATGACTCATGGGCCGAGCGCCACGAACAAGACACCCCAGTACAAGATGAGACACCACGTGCTCCCCCTGCTCAAGTTACTTCTTCAGTTCTTGATGATGAAGACTACATGGAACAGACCACTCCTTCTCCAAAGGCGTCACCAACATTTCGCAGACTTTGCAAAGGCCTCAGGTGATGAGGACATCACTAACAAAGTTACACCCACAGCCCCTACTGATACATATACAGGACCAATTACTAGAGCTCGTGCACGCCAATTAAATTACCACGTACTTCCGGTTCTTGGTAATGATTCTAATGTTCGTGAGAATATGATGCTGCCTAAATTGGATACATTTGTCTTGCTTACAAATGAAGGGCCTAGCTTGGACAAGAAGGATGATCATTGGAGCAAGATCAAGCATGGAGATGATGGCATGCTAAGGGGAACAAGAACGGAGTTACAAGTGATGATTTCAAGACTTTGAAGCCACCATAATGAGTGCGTGAAGCCTTGGACGAAATATACAAGATGCCACTTCATAAATTTCGTCCATAGGCTATTATAGGTGCCGCGTCACCTTATTATTGGGCCAGGACCATCAAGGGCCACGAAATTCCCCCCTCTTTCTCCATATATACATCCCTTAGGGCGTCGTTTAGACTTTGGGTTTTGTTTAGATTAAAGTTCGCCATAGCTGCAACTTCGCATACTTTGTTTGTGTTCAACGACCAGACAAAGGTGTCACAGAACCCTACCTTGATCAATAAAACTTTCCTCTTATATTCGCAATATCCAGAGTGCAATCTTAGTTTCTTGCTTGTTCTTTGTTTGCCTGCAGGAAACTGGCCTTCGTGGTCAGGTTGATCGTGCTCCGGCGTGGTCAATAACCTCTCGGAGTTGGTTTAGAGATTGCTAAGGCGCGACGTCCTCGCACGTTCTTAGTTGGATCATCAAAGTCGACTTCCGCCAAAACGATAGCCACCATCTCATCGAAAGACGGGACACCTTTGCCTCTATCAAGTGGTATCAGATTTCCAGGTTGCTCGGTGCGATTTTACAATTTTTCATAGTTTAGATCGAGTCTGTTCTTCGTACCTTCAGTTCACGAAAAAGCCAAAAATAATAATAATTAGGGTTAGTTCCTCATATTCGAACCAGTCTGAGCCTTTGCATAGTCTTTTCAGTATTTTGCTTTGTTGAATTTGCGGTTGCATCGTCGTGTCAAGTTGCTGGTCTTAGCGTCTAGTTTCCCTTAGAGTTTCGAGTTCTGTTCACAAGTTGTCACGCCGCCGCCGCACCATCGTCATCGCTCCTGCCATCTACCACCACAGCTTATCCGGCACCAATCCGTATCCATATACCATCACCAATCAGTATCCATATACCACTACCAATCCGTGTCCATATACCTCCACCGCTAGCGTATACCACCACTGCTAGCGTATACCACCACCGCTGCCATATCTTACCATCATATATCCACCACCAATCCGAGTTCTTCTCATATTTGGTTTGTTTTCGCGATCCATCTATTTTCCGATTCGTGTTTCCTTACCTGAGTAGGTTTCGGAAAAAAAAGTCTGGAGACCCCCGGGCAGTTTTTAGGCCAAAATTTAGGCGACCGAAAATATTTTTTCCTATCCTATTTTTAGGTCCCAGGGAGCGTTTCCATCATAGTGATTTTTTGTCGCACTTTTTCATCGTCGCTGCCCTGGTTTCCAAAAAAATTTCATGCCTATCCTGTTAGTTTGACTTGGGAAGAGTTTTGAGACACTCTCCATTATAGTGATTTTTCGCAAAAAAAAGAGGAGCGCAAAAAAAATAGCAGAAAAGAATCAGAGTGTGCTTTTCCCTTGTTTACGTGTCGCGCCGTGATTTTGTTCCAGTTCTAGGCTCGCGTCTCTAGTACGGTCTAGCCTAGGACCAGCATAGTACCGTCGTTGAGCGTTTATTCAACTTTGCATCTCTGAATTGATTATTGCTGACCCTTTTTGCTACCATATTATAAGCCTTCCCAACTCCACATACATCTACATCATGCGTTTGACACCACCTGGCAATCGCTCTGTCCAAGCTTTGAGAGCTTTGACTACACTGGTTGCTGATCACCACCTACGGTTGGGTAAGAACTGGTAAGAATGTGAGATTTGCTTTATGGATTTGTGACGCCCCACCACAACCATTTTCTAGTAGTCTGTAGGATCATATTCTTGTTTGTTTCTATTGCTGCTAACCATGACAGGATCCCAAGTCGATGAGACTGATTGGGAGAACATGACGAATAAGGAGTTGCATGAAAATTTCAGCAAATGATGACTGAACAGGTGCAAGATGTACTGAACAATTTTGACGAGGCCATGGATAAGATAACTGGCCTTGAGAAGATGTTTGAAACAAATCTCGATAACAAATTTGATGAACTTCTTGCGAATCTTCCACAACCACCACCGGCTGCACCTGCCGCACCTCTACAACAACAACAACGACTACCTCCACATCGCGAAACAGCCCTCCGCCGAGCGAGCCATGTCCCTCTTGAGCCTGGCCAAACTGTTGGTGCTGCTATCGATACTTCTGTGGCTCCTGCTGCTGATGAGGAAGATGATGATTACGCGGGCGATTACGAGGATGAGGTTGATCAAAATCAGAACTACGTGCAACCACCAGCACCAGGTCGTCCACATGCAAATAATCGCAATGGTAGGCTATACCACCACCTCAAGTACGAGAGCTTGACCATCTCCCTAAACTAAAACAGAATATTCCACCATTTCAAGGCAGATATTTTCCTGATATATATCTTGGTTGGGAGTTAGAAACTGAACAATGTTTTACATGTTTACAATATCCTGAGGAGAGACGTGTTGCTGCTGCTCTTTGTGCATTCACGAGTTTTGCTTGTGTGTGGTGGTTTGAACATCGTAGATTATATCCTAATAATATCCCAACTACTTGGGCTACTTTGAAAGCTGCTATGCGTACTCGTTGGGTTCCACCATATTATCAACGTGAGTTACTACAAAAATTGCAGCGTTTAAGACAAGAGAAAAAATCGATAGAAAAATATTATCAGGAATTACAAACTGGCATGATTAGATGTGGTATTGTTGAGGATAATGAAGCTATGCTTGCACGTTTTATGGGTGGACTAAATAGAGAGATTCAGACCATTCTAGAGTGTAAGGAGTATAATAATATCACTCATTTATTCCATCTTGCTTGTAAAGCTGAACGTGAAGTGCAGGATCGAGAGGCATTGGCACGAACTAACTTTTCTGCAGGCCGACCTTCCTCATGGACACCCCATGCATCCTCTACTTCCACACATTCTACTGCATCGGCACCTCCATCAGCTGCCACCTCCAGTCGCGATACAAGAAAGTAGGCACAACAACCACTATCTACCAAGAGCGCACCTGTCGGGCCTGTACAGAGCTCTTCTTCTTCCATGGCATCAACAGGGCACACAAGTGATATTATTTGTCGTCATTGTAAGGGAAGAGGTCATTATGCGAGAGAATGCAAATCTCAGCGTGTGATGATTGCTACTGAGGATGGTGGGTATGAGTCCGCTAGTGACTATGAAGAGGAGACTTTGGCTCTTATTACACGTGAAGAACACGGTGGAGATGATTCTGAAAATGAGACGCAATACATGGCTCCTGAAGATGCTGACAGGTATGAATGTTTAGTTGCTCAATGTGTTTTGAGTGTGCAGGTCACACAAGCATAGCAAAATAAGAGGCATAATTTGTTCCATACAAAGGGAGTTGTGAAGGAATGTTCTGTTTGCGTCATCATGGATGGAGGGAGCTGCAACAACTTGGCTAGCATGGAGATGGTGGAGAAGCTATCTCTCACCACAAGACCACATCCCCATCCTTACTACATCCAATGGTTCAACAACAGCGGCAAGGTTAAGGTAACACGTACTGTTTGTGTGCATTTTAGTATCTCTACATATGCTGATTATGTTGATTGTGATGTGGTACCCATGCAAGCATGTTCCTTCTTACTTGGTAGACCATGGCAATTTGATAAAAATTATGTACATCATGGTAGAAACAATCAGTATACTCTTGTTCATAAGGATAAAAATATTACTTTGCTTCCTATGTCTCCTGATTCCATTTTGAAAGATGACATTAATAGAGCTAATAAAGGAAAATAGGAGCACAATAAGAGTGAAAATCAGATTGTGGCAAAAGAATTTGAGCAACAAATGAAGCCTAATAACTCACCATCATCTCATGTTGCATCTGAAATTAAATTAAAAAGTGGATGTTTACTTGCCACCAAATCTGATATTGATGATCTAGATTTCAGCAAATCTGTTTGCTATGCTTTTATGTGCGAAGAGGCATTACTTTCATTTGAGGACACGCCTTCCTCTTTGCCTCCTGCTGTCACTAATATTTTGCAGGAGTTCGCGGACGTCTTTCCACAAGACGTGCCACCGGGATTACCACCTATTCGAGGGATTGAGCATCAGATTGACTTAATTCCCGGTGCATCGCTACCCAACCGCGCACCATACCGTACCAATCCAGAGGAGACTAAGGAGATTATGCATCAAGTACAGGGGCTACTCGACAAAGGTTATATACGTGAATCCCTTAGTCCTTGTGCTGTTCCTATTATTCTAGTGCCAAAAAAGGATGGTACATCGCATATGTGTGTTGATTGTAGAGGCATTAATAATATTACTATTTGTTATCGTCATCCTATTCCTAGGCTAGATGATATGCTTGATGAATTGAGTGGCTCTACAATATTCTCCAAAGTTGATTTGCGTAGTGGATACCATCAAATTCCTATGAAATTGGGAGATGAATGGAAAACAACATTTAAAACTAAGTTTTAATTATATGAGTGGTTAGTCATGCCTTTTGGGTTAACTAAGGCACCTGGTACATTCATGAGATTAATGAACGAAGTTTTACGTGCTTTCATTGCATGATTTGTGGTAGTTTACTTTGATGATATCATTATTTATAGCAGATCTTTGGAGGAGCATTTAGAACATTTACGTGCTATTTTTATTTCTCTATGTGATGCACGTTTGTTTGGTAACCTTAGGAAGTGCACCTTTTGCACCGACCGAGTGTCTTTTCTTGGCTATGTTGTAACTCCACAGGGAATTGAAGTTGATAAAGCCAAGATTGAAGCTATTGAGAGTTGGCCGCAGCTCAAAACGGTCACCCACGTGAGGAGTTTCCTTGGCCTCGCTGGTTTCTATAGGCATTCTGTGAGAGATTTCAGCACCATTGCTGCACCTCTCAATGAGCTTACGAAGAAGGATGTGCCTTTTGTTTGGGGTACTGAACAGGAAGAAGCATTCACGGTATTGAAAGATAAGTTGACACATGTTCCTTTACTCCAACTTCATGATTTTAGTAAGACTTTTGTCGGTGTTCTGGGAACGGGGGTACCCAGACTTGCCTGCCTGCGGCCTGCGGCGTGGCTCAAGGGGTGGCCCAGCACGACCCATTTTCATCAGCACGAGCTCAAGACCCTCGCGAGGGGCCAAGCCTCGCGGGGCGGACGACAGGAAGCTTCCTCAGGCATGGCCTCGTCAGGCTGGCTCACAAGGAGGCAGAGAGATCAAGGCGGGGTACCTCACGAGGTGCCCATGACGCAAGCCATGACGACCGAGGGCGCCAGGAGGGCGCCAGCCCGCGCAGTGTCCTCATTTCCTCTTTGGTGCAAAGGAGGCAAGCACAGGCGAGAGCATCAAGCAAAGGCAACCATTTCGGTGCAACAAGACCAAGACCATCACAACGGCAGGAAGGAGGTCATCGTGGAGCCCAAGCCGGCGTCATCGTCAGAGCCTTTGACAGGCGAGGACCAACTTTAGTCAGGATAAGTGTACTAGATGTTCCCCTTCAAAATGGCCAATTGTTGGCGCCCTTCCCGCTCAATATTTGGGAAAAGGCCAGGGCCTCTGCCTATAAATAGGACTAGCCTCCCACAGGGTAGAGGGATCCGGAATCCAGAACAGAGCTAGAGGTCAAGCAATCTAGAGAGAGAGAGAGCAACCGAACTCCCCCTAGCAGTTCGTCAGACTGCCAAGAATGTAACCTCGCGAGGATGTTCTTCCTTGTATTGTTCATCATCAGCCCCTGAGGCAATCCACCACACCACACACTAGAGTAGGGTATTACACCACAATGGTGGCCCGAACCAGTATAAACCTTGTGTCCCTTGTGTTGCTCTTTGTGTAGTTTAGATCCTTGCGAGGCGACGAGGTGCAGGTAGGTATGGGGTGAGATCTCCGCGTGCACCCTGAGTTCGAACCTAGAGGGTCTGCCGGAACCCGAATCGACATTTGGCGCGCCCGGTAGGGGTGCACGGAATCCATCTTCCGCCGCCTGTTCTTCGCCGCCATCGCATCCATGTCGACGCTTCGTCGGGCCCGCACCGGCGTCGAGCCGCTCGCCACCGGGTCGCCAGACGGCCCCGCTGGCAGCCACCCCGCCGTTCCCCGTCGCCTGCCGTCAACGCCGCCACCGGCCCGGCGGGGAACGAGCAGCAAGTGTCGTCCCAGCATCCGTCCGTGAGGCGAGACGGCCGTACCGCTACTCCTTCGCTCGCCCCAGCTGGTTCTTCGTCTCGCGCGCTCCGCGCGCCCATGGAGGCTCGGGTCACGCTCATCGCGGCAAACGAGATCCTGCGCTACCGCCCTATCGATGACGTCTACGAGGAGTGGCTCGACCGCGCCGAAGCTTCGCCCACGCCGCAGGGGCTACCGCGCCGTCTTCATCGCAACGCGCCCCGCCTTGCGGGAGCGATGAAGCTCCGGGGGCGCCTCAACCGCCTCCCCCTCAAGAAGGCGCCTTGGCCCCAAGGCGCGTGGCCCCTGGGCGGAACCCACTCCGTCCGGCACCAGCGCAGCAAGAGCAGAGCTGTCAAGAGGTCCCTCACCCCCAAGAAGCTGCCCGAGTGCTCCCTGCACCGGCCCGTCACGACCGCGCTCCTGCTCCGGCACGCCAAGACCAGCGCTGCTCGGTGGCAGCGCATGGGGACCCACAAGACCAAGCCCTTCGTCACCAAAGGCCTCCCGTGGCCACTGCAGGCGGCCGCGCCTTCACCGCCGAGCTACGCAGCATCGCGTGGCCCGGCAAGTTCAAGCCAGACCTGCCTCCTCGCTACGACGGCACGGCCGACCCTGCGGAGTTCCTCCAGCTCTACGAGCTGGGCATCGAAGCCACCAACGAGGACGAGAAGGTCATGGCAAACTGGTTTCCCATGGCGCTCAAAGACGGTGCCCGCACCTGGCTCCTGAACCCGGCTCCTGGCACGATCTCCTCCTGGGACGAGATGCGCACCCGCTTCATCGCCAGCTTCCAAGGCACTCGTGACCGGCCTCCTGCCGTGGCGACATCGCGCCGCATCAAGCAGCAGCAGAGAGACCTGCAGAAGTACATCCAGCGCTTCAACAATGCACGCCTCAAGATACCCAAGGTGACCGAGGAGGCCATCATCTCAGCCTTCTCCGACGGTGTGCGTGGCGTCAAGATGAAGGAGGAGGCTGGCGATGCATGAAGACTGTGCACGTCCTTGGAGCTGTTCAACTTGGCGACCAAGTGCGCGGTGGCTGAGGAAGGACGCCTTTCCTCCTCGAGCTGCCCATCGCAGACCCGAAGAGAAGAAGCCCAAGGTCAAGGGCGTGAAGCGCAAGGGGCTGCCGTGCTCATGCGTAACTAGACACCAAGCGAGGCAGGGATCAGCCTGAGTCTTCCAAGGGCAGTCGGTACTGCGTGTACCACGACCTCCACACCCACAACACCAACGAATGTCAAGAACTCCGAGCCGTGCGAGAAGGGCGAATCGGTCAATGCCCCGACCGCAGTGATCGAGGCTACGACCGAGGAGGAGGAAGAAACGCAGGACGCTAGGAAGACCGCGGCCCTCGCCAAGGGTGGCGCGACCGACCTCGCGAGGACCGCTGGCAGGATCAGCCTCGTGAGGAAGGCTGGAGGGATCAGCCTCACGAGGATCGCCCGCAAGGCAACGCAGGCCTCCCTCCTCTGCCACCGCAGCCAAGGAGAAACGAAGACCATCATCAGGACGAGGGGGCTGGGGGCTTCCAGGAGCCGCGCACAATCGCTTGCATCCTGGGCGGAGCTCAAGCCCCAGCCTCCCAGCGCATCTTCAAGCAGTTTGCTCGCGAAGTGAATGCAATCCTCCCTAAGCTCGAAACCACGCGCCCTCTCAGGTGGTCAACGTGCGCCATCACGTTCCTTTCGGCGGATCAGCTCAAGTCTTGGCCCACAGCCGGAGTCCTCCTGATGCTTTGTTCCCCAATCATCAGCAACGTGCAAGTCATCAGGACCCTCATCGATGGTGGAGCAGGGCTCAATGTCCTGTCCGTAGAGACATTCAACAATATCCAAGTGCCTTACAATCAGCTTCAGCCGACCAAGCCTTTCTCCAAAGTCACCGATGGCTCCACAGTTTCGATTGGGCAGGTCCGCCTCCCTGTCACCTTCGGGGGGCGCGACAACTACCGCACCGAGCTCATCGACTTTGACGTCGCCCACATTCACCTGCCATACAATGCCATCCTCGGGTACCCAACTCTGGCCAAATTCATAGTCGTGACTCATCACGGCTACAACATCCTCAAGATGCTGGGAAGCGGCGGAGTCATCACGGTGCCTTGTGAAGAGAGGGACGCAGCAGTACTCCACAGGCGTGCTTTTCAAGCCGCGTCACTTGAAGACCCAGATCGCAGGAGCGGGAGGCTCCCCGAGGCTGCTCCCAAGAAGAAGAAGACATCGCCTGGCCCGGCCCCTTAGGGTCCGCGCCTATTCAGGGGGCACCTCCTTCTGTCGCATAGGAAGGCGCGACCGGTGCCCTCCTCGAGCAAGGCTCGAGGGCTCTCTCCTGGAGGGTCACCGACCTTGCTAAGATCACGAGGGAGGCGCTTGGGCACCACTTGGAGGCGTGTATCAAAGCACGTTTCCCTCCGGAAGGAGCGAGGCAAGGAGGGCGAAACCCTCAGGAGTTCGTCAGCCAGATCATTCAGGAGCTGCAGGAGTCAAGAGTCCTGAGTGGCAGCCGCCGCTTACCCGTCGTAGCTCCCCATCCAGGCGAGGAGGGTGGGCTGCGCGTCTGCATCGACATACCAGGGCTCAACCGAGCCGCCTCTCAGGAGCGCCTCTGGCCCTCAGGCGTGGGGCGTTGTGAAGGTCCACCCCACAGCTACGTTGGCATGCCTTACGGTTTGCTGAACGCGGCTGCCACATGACAGGGCCTCATAGGGAGCATCCTGGAGGCTCAAGAGGCCATGCGTTTCGCAGTCCTGGCGGAGAAGGAGATGGTCCGCGAGGAGCCACCAGCGCCTCCGGAGCCTCCCGAGGCTCCTGGGCCTGGGGGCTCATGAAGATCGGCTTCGGCAGCCCACGACGTCCGCTACTTCAGCATCCCCTTCGTCTTCAACGTTATCAGGTGACATCCTTCGAGTTTCATTTTCACCGGGAGCGCCTGTGGCTGCATCATTCCCAGGCCGCGTGGGTCCGTCCCTACGGCGTGTATCCCTTTTGCTTCATGTTCCTAGCTGACTTTATTGGGGGCGCCCCTCGGGCTGCATCATCCCCAAGTCGCTAGGGCCAGACCCAGCAATGTCTGCATTCCCTGCACCTGTCTAAATGAACTTGCTCCTTCGTGATTAACGTGTTTGACCTAGTCGCCCGCTCGATTGACACCAACTGATGGAGCTGCTCCCTAACGGCATGATGCTTGCGCATGGGTCCGTCCCTACAACACCGACAAACCTGAATGACCGAGCTCTGGCCGCGGCAGCCCCGCATGGCGCCACCTCGTCAAGCCTTCAGTGCCTCGTCACCCCTCCAGAGCAACCAACAGCTGACCGTCGCTTGTCATGGCGAACTCTTGTTCTTCTTGTGATGAGCCTGCAGGATTTCTTCAAGGATCAGCGCCAGGCCAGGCCCTCACGGTGTCTTGTTCACTCTCTTCCGCGCGAACCGCTTGCACGTTAAAGGGGGGTACCTGGGCATCGCGACTCATGGGCTCCTACTGGCTCTCAAGCCCTCACCCTCTGGCCTTGTCCACGGCATCACGACCTGGCATACCAGCGACGGCTGAGCCCCGCTCGAGGGCTGGGACCCGAGGACGTAGAGCAGAAAGGGGAGTAAAGGCGAGAGGGAAGAGGCACGCGGGGACCTCGCTAGGCAACTCCTCGTCTGCCGATGCACGGACCTAATGCCGCGCCAGGAAGCGGTTCGTGACTCCCGAGATAAGTCATCCTCCGGAAACACTAGCTATCACAGCACCGATCTCGCACCTATGGCAATCCCATGATAGCAACGTCGCGCTCCTTTCTCACCGAACGATGGCTGCTTGAGCGCTAAAGGGGACCTCCTGAGCATCGCGACTCAGGGGCTCTTACTGGACCCTGGGCCGCTCACCTCCCGGCCTTAACCATGGCATCGCGACCTGGCATACCCGACGGCCGAAGCCTGCCTTGGGACCGGGACACAGCCGACAGAGCATCAAGCCCTCGTGAGGTTCGAAAGGAGGAACTGAGCTAAGACGGAATGAGCATCTCGCACTACTTCACGACAAGGATCACATTAACAAACAGAACCACAGGCACCTTACAAGCCCCCACGGGGCGCATTTTTCGACTCCTCGCAGGGAACAGAGGGAGCAGATCCTAAAGAACGCTAACTACACGCGCCTCCGCAAGAGACGCCATCATCAACAGTGGGCCGTCAGGCACCGGCGCCAACCTCATCCAGATCAGAGGCGGCGGCGGCCTGACGAGCCCGCCCTGCTCCGAGAGCGACGCAAGCTCGGGGGCTCGTAGCTGTCGTCGCTCGTCTCCGGAGTCGCGAAGAGCTCGGCGGAGTCGCTGGATCCTCCGACGCCTCCGCCGCTTGAGGAGCTGCTGAGGGAGCGATCGGCATGCCTGGTCCTCGCCGCGGCAGGGCCCCGACCACCTCTCTCAGGGCAGCACTCCAGTCGGCGTCCTTCCGTGTCGAAGACCTTGAAGAACATCACGGAAGCGCCGTCGTACTCCAAGTGGATCACGAGGGCGCCCCTCGTTCTGCAGACCCGGGCGTTCTCGCCCCAGCCTTGAGTCATGAAGACCTTGCCCGGAGCAACGACCGCGACCTCCGCTTCGGTCGCAAGGGTGCTGCAGCCGGCGTGCTGCTACCAGAGCTCCAGAGATCCCCTCTGCGGAATCGCGAAGGCGAAGGAGGGAGGAAGGCGAATCCAAGACTGAGGAGGCATGGCGGCGTGGAGCACAAACTCTCGGGAGGAGCCCTTGGCATGTACTCCGGGGGGAACAACGCGCACCGCCGTGACCCGCCGGCGCCGACGGCGGCATCGTCCATGGCGCTCGACGACAACTCCTGCAGGGCCCTCAATGCGGGCGTACAAGGGCAGCGGGAAACCTGGCGGCGGCCGCTCGTACCAGGGCCTCGACACCTCCTGCCGGGCGCCCTCATCTCGACGGCAGAGGGCTAGCCGTTTCTTCGGCGGAAGCGGGTCGGGACCCTCTCGGGGAGCCTTTCCTTTCTCTTCCGCAGAGAACCGGCGGATCGGAGCCATTGCCGCAAAGTGGAGCAAGGGATGGAGAAGAAGGAGAAGCAAGAAGAGATGGACCGGAAGGGCACGCGCCGTTCCGTACTTATAACCGGGGAAGGCCAACCGACGACCTCCACGATCACAGGTAATCATGACCCGCTTTGCATGCAGGGACTTCTCAATTTGTGCAGTCGACAAGGCGTCGTGGGGAAGCAGAGACGCCCACGTCCAATCAACCGCCATGCGGCGCCCAAGGCCATGAGCTGTTAGGGCCTGGTAACCGCACTTGCCCCTTCGCTTCTTTGCTCGGCCAAGTCCAGGCGCACCTTGGGCCCAGGGGCTACTGTCGGCGTTCTCGGAACGGGGGTACCCAGACTTGCCTGCCTACGGCCTGCGGCGTGGCTCAAGGGGTGGCCCAGCACGGCCCATCTTCATCAGCACAAGCTCAAGACCCTCGCGAGGGGCCAAGCCTCGCGGGGCGGATGACAGGAAGCTTCCTCAGGCACGGCCTCATCAGGCTGGCTCGCGAGGAGGCGGACAGATCAAGGCGGGGTACCTCATGAGGTACCCATGATGCAAGCCATGAAGACCGTGGGCGCCAGGAGGGCGCCAGCCCGCGCAGTGTCCTCATTTCCTCTTTGGTGCCAAGGAGGCAAGCGTAGGCGAGAGCATCAAGCAAAGGCAACCATTTTGGTGCAACAAGACCAAGACCATCACAATGGCAAGAAGGAGGTCATCGTGGAGCCCAAGCCGGGGTCACCGTCCGAGCCTTTGTGGCGAGGACCAACTTTAGTCGAGGATAAGTGTACTAGATGTTCCCCTTCAAAATGGCCAATTGTTGGCGCCCTTCCCGCTCAATCTTTGGGAAGAGGCCCAGGGCCTCTACCTATAAATAGGACTAGCCTCCCACAGGGTAGAGGGATCCGGAATCCAGAACAGAGCTAGAGGTCAAGCAATCTAGCGAGAGAGAGAGCGACCGAACTCCCCCTATCAGTTCCTCGCACCGGCCAAGAAACAGGACCCTCATGAGGCTGTTCTTCCTTGTATTGTTCATCATCAGCCCCTGAGGCAATCCACCACACCACACACGGGAGTAGGGTATTACACCACAATGGTGGCGGAACCGATATAAACCTTGTGTCCCTTGTGTTGCTCTTTGTGTAGTTTAGATCCTTGCGAGGCGATGAGGTGCAGGTAGGTAGGGGGTGAGATCTCCGCGTGCACCCCAGAGTTCGAACCTAGAGGATCTGCCGGAACCCGAAATCCGACAACTTTTGAGCTTGAATGTGATGCTAGTGGAATTGGGTTAGGAGGTGTATTATTACAAGATGGTAAACCTGTTGCATATTTTTCTGAAAAATTGAGTGGGCCTAGTCTGAATTATTCTACTTATGATAAGGAATTATATGCTCTTGTTCGGACTTTGGAAACATGGCAACATTATTTATGGCCCAAAGAATTTTTTATACATTCTGATCATGAATCTTTGAAGCACATTCAAAGTCAAGCAAAACTGAACCGTAGACATGCTAAATGGGTTGAATTCATAGAGACTTTCCCTTATGTTATTAAACACAAGAAGGGAAAATAAAATGTTATTGCTGATGCATTGTTTCGTTGTTATACTATGCTTTCACAACTTGACTTTAAAATATTTGGTTTGGAGACCATCAAAGATCAATATGTGCATGATGCTGAATTTAAAGATGTATTGCAGAATTGTAAAGAAGGGAGAACATGGAACAAGTTTGTCGTTAATGACGGATTTGTGTTTCGTGCTAACAAGCTATGCATTCCAGCTAGCTCTGTTCGTCTTTTGTTGTTGCAGGAGGCGCATGGAGGAGGATTAATGGGACACTTTGGCGTGAAGAAGACGGAGGACGTACTTGCTACACATTTATTTTGGCCAAAGATGAGACGGGATGTTGAATGTTTTGTTGCTCGCTGCACTACATGTCAAAAAGCTAAGTCACGACTCAATCCTCATGGTTTATATATGCCTTTGCCTGTCCCTAGTGTTCCTTGGGAAGATATATCTATGGACTTTGTTTTGGGTTTACCTCAAACAAAGAAGGGGAGGGATAGCATATTTGTTGTCGTAGATAGGTTCTCGAAAATGGCGCACTTTATACCATGTCATAAAAGCGATGATGCTGCTAATGTTGCTGATTTGTTCTTTCGTGAAATTATTCGCTTGCATGGTGTGCCAAATACTATTGTTTATGATCGTGATACTAAATTTCTTAGCCACTTTTGGAGATGTTTATGAGCTAAGTTGGGGACTACACTGCTTTTTACTACTAAATGTCACCCCAAACTGATGGACAAACTGAAGTAGTCAATAGAACTTTATCTACTATGCTTAGGGCTGTTTTGAAGAATAATAAGAAAATGTGGGAAGAATGATTGCCTCATATTGAATTTGCTTATAATCATTCGCTGCATTCTACTACTAAGATGTGCCCTTTTGAAATTGTGTATGGTTTCTTACCTCGTGCACCTTTTGATTTGTTGCCTCTTCCATCTTCGGAGAAGGTTAATTTTGACGCTAAACAACATGCTGAATTGATCTTAAAAATGCATGAGTTAACTAAGGAAAATATTGAGCGCATGAATGCTAAATATAAACTTGTTGGAGATAAGGGTAGAAAACGTGTTGTCTATGCACCTGGATTTCTCGTTTGGTTACATTTGCGTAACGATAGGTTTCCTAATTTGCGCAAGTCAAAGCTAATGCCACATGCTGATGGTCCTTTTAAGGTGTTAGAAAAAAATAAATATTAATGCATATAAACTTGAGTTGCCTACAAATTTTGGGGTTAGTCCCACTTTTAACATTGCAGATTTGAAGCCTTACTTGGGTTTGGAAGATGAGCTTCCATCGAGGACGACTTCAATTCAAGAAGGGGAGGATGATGAGGACATCACTAACAAAGTTACACCCACAGCCCCTACTGATACATATACAGGACCAATTACTAGAGCTCACGCACGCCAATTAAATTACCAGGTACTTTTGTTTCTTGGTAATGATTCTAATGTTCGTGAGAATATAATGCTTCCTAAATTGGATACATTTGTCTTGCTTACAAATGAGGGGCCTAGCTTGGACAAGAAGGATGATCATTGGAGCAAGATCAAGCATGGAGATGATGGCATGCACAAGGGGAACAAGAACGGAGTTACAAGTGATGATTTCAGGACTTTGAAGCCACCATAATGAGTGCGTGAATCCTTGGACGAAATATACAAGATGCCACTTCATAAATTTCATCCAGAGGCTATTATAGGTGACGCGTCACCTTATTATTGGGCCAGGCCCATGTAATTTCGAAATACTTGAGTATAGGCTGTTTTTAGAGTCTGTATGTGTGGGGAAACAAGAGTTAGGGTTGGTTTCAGATCCCTCCTCAAAGGGCTACAAAATTCCCCCGTATTTCTCCATATATACAGCTCTTAGGGCGTCATTTAGACTTCGGGTTATGTTTAGATTAAAGTTCGCCATAGCGGCAACTTCGCGTACTTTGTTTGTGTTCAACAACCAGACAAAGGCGTCACAGAACCCCACCTTGATCAATAAGACTTTCCTCTTATATTCGCAATATCCAGATTGCAATCTTTGTTTCTTGCTTGGTCTTCGTTTGCCTGTAGGAAACAGACCTTCGTGGTCAGGTTGATTGTGCTCCGGCGTGGTCAATAACCTCTCGGAGTTGGTTTAGCGATTGCTAAGGCGCGACGTCCTCGCACGTTCGTAGTCGGATCGTGAAAGTCGACTTCCTCCAAAACAATAGCCACCATCTCATCGAAATACGGGACACATTTGCCTCTATCATCAGGCCACAGGTCTCCATGTCGAGCATTCTAGAGGAAGAAGTGGAACACACTAGCTCAGTAGCACGTCAAGTGTTTCCTGAAGCCACTCCTTCTGCGACTGCCTCAGAGTCCGAAGCGAAGACTGTTGAAGATATTCCGACTGCATCAGCCGAAGAAGAAAGAGAAGAAGAAAGAGAAGTCACACCCCCAGCAACTGATCTAGTCATTCTCGAAGAGAATGTGATTGTGCCCGACCCTCTAGTCGTTGAACAGATGGAGGTTCAAAACCCTGAGGCTGCCACCAACAACACCACTGAAGCCAATGACACTGTCATGGCTGAAGACAATGTGGATCCTGAAGGTAATGTGAATGCTGAAGCCACCGTGACGCCTGTCATCTCGGATGGCGCCGTTCCTCCTCCAAGGCCTCATACCATGGAACATGCATTCAATCGTGAAGGTGAGCTTGTCATAGTCAGATGGCCTATTATGGTTCCACCCACTGCTCCCGGGCCACTGTATGATTATCATGCAGAGGCCTCAAGTTCAGAAGCCCAAGCCTAGGCTGCCAAGGCTTCCAAGTGCTGCTATGACACAGGGCTCAATCACCGTGCTCAGCTTCAGAGAGCACAATACTTTCTTTGACAACGCCAAGAACCCATACAGGAAGCCCAAGATCTCCTCTGATAGATTTTGGAGCCATCAGCAACGAAGCTATTACTCATGCATCATGTACAACCAAGACCGGATCTTTGCACACATGCGTCTGGATTGTGATGCTATGGCTGGGCTACCATGTCTTGAAGAGGCTCTTGACTTCTTTCGGGATGTTGGTCGTCTCCCCTTTGTGACTGCCAAGGAATACTGGAATGAAGAGATTCTGCTACAGTTCTATGCTACTCTTCATATTCGAGGCTACAACAGGAATCCGAAGACTTGGATCCTTGAGTGGATGACAGGTGGTGTACATCACGAAGCCAAAGCTCAAGACATCATCGATCTTACTTCTCGGCCCACTCCAGGTGAGTTATGTGAACCTGGTTGTCAGCTTCATAGGAATGAGCTGCACATCATATTTCAGAAGCCTGAGCCAAATATGAGCCAAATGCTTAGCATGATGAAGCCATTGCCCCAAGATATTGAATATCCAAAGGAATTCTTTGTCAAGGACCTTGAGTACTTGCCACGCACAGTGTACCATATTTTGAGATGTACTCTCTGGCCTATCAAAGGATATTCTTCTGAAGCTAAATTGGAAGGTGCAATGAAGACTTTGGTATTTTACATCATCAATGGCATCAAATTCAATACTTAGGATTTCTTCATCAGACAACGTGTTCCTTCTGGGATTGATCTGTTTGGCCTGAAATTCTATGCTCCATGGGTGATGCGCTTGATCAAGCCTCATTCCACCATTGACTATCAGCCTTCAGCGCGCAACCATGTCGCTTTTCTGCCTGATGTTGATATGTCTGTTGAAGCCATCTACCCCGAGCCTGCCAAGAAGCCACTCCACCTTCCGAATGCTGAATTTCAAAGCTTCACGCAGCCAATTGAAGGTATTCATGTGCTAAATGCTGCAACTCCTGCATATCCTCTTGCTGGCAACCTGCGCATACCACACCGAGCCAATACTGAAGCCACTACAAGCACCGTAGCTCAAAGGCCTCAGAAGTGTCCTCATGTCCAGAATGACCGAGAGCTTCTGGTGGCTTTACATCAAAAGCAGGATAAGGATCATGACTGGCTGAAGCATCAGATGCAGAGTCACTTGGTGGATGTAAATCGCATTCGCAACTTGGCCACCTATAACTCGTTTGTTGCACATGAAGCCTGTAGGCGGTCCTGGAAGAGCCTCACATTGCTCTGCCCTGGAGAAGATCTTCGAAAGATGGCGTCACGGAGAGCTTCAAGTTTGACTCCTGGCCTCCTCAAAATGCAAGTTGGCATTGCACTCCATCTATTGAAGATTCTGAATATTTGTCTTCGGCTGCAACTGTTCTTGCGAGAGTCGTCAATGAAGAAGACGAAGCCACTTCACCGACCTTCGATGCAATGCACCACGATACTGCGTCAGGCCCATCTGCACTACCAAACTCCAACGACGACCCTGCTCCATCATCTACTCCAGCTGGGAATGAGTAGATACTCTATGTCTTCAATCCTTTTTGGTCATTACTGACAAAAGGGGGAGAAGCATACAAGTTGATAGTCTTCAAGCGGGTCCATATGGGTGGTTGCATTATTTTTGCTAAGTTCTTATAGCTCTCGCTTAGAAACTATTTTGCTTTTGAGTTGTAACACTTAAACTTGATGGTCGTCTGCTTCGCTTTACTACTACTTTGTGATGCAATGATAAATCCTGCATGAAGTCATTCTGCAGACGCCAATTTTTCATTGTGCATGTCATTATCTATGTTATTCTTATATATGCATGATGAATTGTCTTCTTAAGTTGAAGAAGATCTCCACAAAGTAAAATCTGCCATGTGCATTTGCATTCAAAAGAAACCTACTTATATGCACATCTTCAGGGGGAGCCTTTTTGCAACTTACGAAGACAATGTCGCTATCCTTAACTCTCACATACTTTTATCCCCGTTGAAAACTTCAACCGGTTTGTCATCAATCACCAAAAAGGGGGAGATTGTAAGTGCATCTAGTGCCACCCCTAGTTGGTTTTGGAGTATTGACGACAAACTTAGTTGAGGGACTAATGTGTTTGTGAGAATTGCAGGATAACACAGGTAGTAGTCCCTTATTCATTCGGTTTACCTACCAGAGATGACCCCTAAAAATGTGTGAAGACATTGAAGACAATGGTGGTTCATGAAGACATTCACGATCAAGATTATGACATGAGAAAACATTCATGTGAAGACTATGGAGTACGAAGACATAGTTGTTTCGTAGTTTCCTTTTCTTCGTTGTTGAGTCATAGGAACCACCATACTGTTAAGTGGAGTCCAAGTTAACAAAGTCAGAGTGAGTGAAGTGATGCTTAACCAAATCGTATTTCTTCGAGCGAAGACAACGAGAGAAAATCTTATCCAGAGCTGGATGAGTCGACTTCTTGGTAGTAGCCCAAGAAAAGCTGCCGCCATTCTGCTTGAAATCCGAAGGCCGACACGTGTCGGTTCCTTAGTGACCCAGGGTCAATTCGGACAAATCAGGTCGGGTTGCCTCCTGGCTATAAATAGCCCACCCCTACACCATAAATTGGTGGCTGCTTAGAGTTAGTGCACAGCTTTTGTCGTTTGAGAGTAACCCACCTCCAAAGCATTTGAGAAAGAGATCCTTGCGAGGACAAAGCCCAAAACACCCAGAGCCAAAGAGTGTTAGGCATCTGATAGAGGCAAAGGTGTCCCGTCTTTCGATGAGATGGTGGCTATCGTTTAGGAGGAAGTCGACTTTGACGATCCGACTACGAACATGCGAGGAAGTCGTGCCTTAGCAATCGCTAAACCAACTCCGATATGTTATTGACCACGCCGGAGCATGATCAACCTGACCACGAAGGTCTGTTTCCTGCAGGCAAACGAAGAACAAGCAAGAAACTAAGATTGCAATCTGGATATTGCGAATATAAGAGTAAAGCTTTATTGATCAAGGTGGGGTTCTGGGACGTCTTTGTGTGGTCGTTGAACACAAACAAAGTACACAAAGTTGCAGCTTTGGCAAACTTCAATCTAAACGAAACCCAAAGTCTAAAAGATGCCCTAAGGGCTATATATATGGAGGAAGAGGGGGGGGGGGGATTTCGTGGCCCTTGGAGGAGGGGTCCGAAACCA
This sequence comes from Aegilops bicornis, assembly GCA_021605145.1. Taxonomy (NCBI): domain Eukaryota; kingdom Viridiplantae; phylum Streptophyta; class Magnoliopsida; order Poales; family Poaceae; genus Aegilops; species Aegilops bicornis. Next base: position 371,634,582 of record CM038671.1, read on the forward strand.
ACCCTAACTCTTGTTTCCCCACACATACAAACTCTAAAAACAGCCTATATTGAAGTATTTCGAAATTACATGGGCCTGGCCCAAAAATAAGGTGACGCAGCACCTAGCATAGCCTCTGGATGAAAATTATGAAGTGGCATCTTGTATATTTTGTCCAAGGCTTCATGCACTCATTATGGTGGCTTCATAGTCCTGAAATCATCACTTGAAACTTTGTTCTTGTCTCCCTTGCGCATGCCATCAACTCCATGCTTGTTCTTGTTCCAATGTTCATCCTTCTCCAAGCTAGGCCCTTCATTTGTAAGCAAAACAAATGTATCCAATTTAGGCAGCATCATATTCTCATGAACATTAGAATCATTACCATGAAACAAAAGTACCTGGTAATTTAATTGGCGTGCGCGAGCTCTAGTAATTGGTCCACTATGTATAGTAGCAGGGGCTGTGGGTGTAACAATGGTATTGATGTCCTCATCAGCATCACTGAAGTCTTTCTATCCGCGTGACCTGAAGACATGTTATGCTTGAGGATTGTGAATCCTCCAGCCAGTTAGGCGTCGCGTTCTGAGCATCCAAGAGTCATTGTGGATCGCCGGTGAACGAAGTCTATGAAGGTTTGGAAGTCTACCTTGAAGACTTACCAGAGTGATTGGGCGAGGACTGGGTGTCCTTAGCTCAAGGGGAATAAGGTGAATACACGATCTTCTGACTTAAATCTCAGCCTCCCTAACCATATGTACAGTTGTCACAGCAACTGGAACTGGTCTACCAAATCCTTGTCTTCACCAAGCAACTGGTTCTATCCTTCTCTTCCCTTTACTTTACAGTTTGTCTTCGTGAAGTCATTGATTGCCTGTATGATATGATTGAGTCCACTGAGTGAAGACTGTTTACTATTTGGCTTCATACTATCTTCCATCCTGATCCATACTACCTAGCTGGTAATAGTCTTCGTGCTTTCACTTCATTGCATACTTAACTATGGCTTGTCTAGTGTAGTCTACCTTCTGCTGCATATCAATAGGTTCATTTCTATCGTTTGTCTTCAAAGACCTCGTGTTTTGAAGACTTTCATAAAAATCGCCTATTCACCCCCCCCCCTCTAGTGGATATCAAGCACTTTCACCCCTCTACTGCGACAACGAAAACGCCATCAAAATTGCTCACAGCCTAGTTCAGCACTCGAAGACAAAGCACATCCAGATCCTTCATCACTTTCTCAGAGATCATGTGTTGAAGGAAGACATTGATATCATTCACATTAACACTGAAGAGAAATTGGTAGATATCTTCACGAAGCCCTTGGATGAGAAAAGCTTTTGCAAGCTGCGGTGTGAGCTAAATATCTTAGAATCCTTGAATGTCCTATGAATGGACATACATCCTAACGCTTATGCATATTGATGACTTAGGTGCGCAACACACAAAGTAACGTATGTCTTCAGTTCATGAAGACATACCCTCTGAGTGTGAACACATTAATGCGGAATTTGACTTCAGAGCGCCACGATAATTTTGCAACGTGTATGGGTCTAATAATTCCTATACGGTGGGTAACGCCAGCACCAACCTTTCTTGAAGATTTTCGTTTGGCGTCATGTTTCATTATCTTCAAAGTTGATTTGTCTTCAACATTGCCTTGTCTTCATGATTTATCTTCGCGATGTTTGATTTGGTCTTCATTGTGTCCTTGTCAGTTGAAGATACAGAGACACACGTTTAAAACTGCTTTTATTATCTCTATCTGTTTTGCCTGAATACTGGAGAAGCTAGAACGACCACCCGACAAACCAGGCGCGCGTGGGGTCATAGCACAACTTTGAATCAGTTGCATGCTTGCCACGTGTCCTTCAGATGTGAACCGCCAGGAGCACCTGAGTAATTACACTGTGCCGTCCCTCCTTCTTATAAATACTCCTCACCCGCGGTCATTATTTCTTCTCCCCTCGCCATCTCGCTCAAACCCTAGCGCCACCACTAGCTTTCATCGTTGCTGGAGACAAAGCGCTTCACTGCCGCGACTTCTCCGACGTCGTCTTCACGCCGGCGGCGGACATCTTCCCCCCGCCGCCATCGTAGGTGTCTTCCACCGCCAAGTTAGGGTGCGGGAGATTGGACTGCTCGGCCTCCATCTTTCTCGTCTAGCAATTCTTTGTGCGGTAAATAAGAACTCACTTTTTACTGTGTATTTGATCCATTGAAATCTTCATATCCTACAAAAGTTGTTTTTACACTTCCAAATCTAGATCTTATCTACTCTAAATCTCATATTCTGCAAAGATCTTTCACTTATGAATGCTTCACATTTAGTTTGATTCCTCACTTGTGCTTATTTTTGGATTCATACAAATCTGGAACCAACTTACATCTATAAGTGAATGTCTTCGCGCTGTGAGGTCAATTATCTTCGAACTGATTTATCTTCAAAATCCTTTGAGAATGCACATGACCTCTTCCCCTTCCATCACATCTCTAATGTTGTCACAGGTACATGTCCGTGGGAGAATCCCTTGGTTCTCATGGTATGCATTCATTTGCAGATTTCTTACAACATCATATTGAATCACCTGAAGCCAGTTGATGTCTGACCAGTGGCCTGAAGCCAAACACTGTTGTGAAGCCTTTCAGTCTGAATCCAATGGCATCTGGCAAATCTGAAAAGAAGGGTGGCAGGCAGCACCATGACAACACTGCTTTGGACTTGCCACCGGATCTATATGTGATGTACAAGTCTGATCCTGAAGAAACCTAATGTGAACGCAAAACTCGTGTCGAATGGATTCGAAGATATCGGGCAGAGCAATGGGTTTAGTATCACTTTGTAACTCCTAAATATGCAAAGAAGAATGTTGTGAGACCAACATGGGCGGATATTGTATGTAGGAAACTTCACCCCAAGACCAAGGCGGAAGCCATTGCAAAAGGCTTCTTTCCTTGCATGGTCCGCGGCCCAATGCCTAACAATGTAGACCCATTCAGTCTTCGATGGTGTCGTGAGGATGAACTGTTTGAAGCCAATCTTTAGTTTGCTAAGGCTTCAGCAGCTTAAAACAAGAACGACCTTGGGATCGACTTCAACCGAGGTCCAGCTGCTCCAAGGCCAGATGGCAGCCGCGAAGCTGAGCCAAATCTCATTGGCCCTTTGAGGATTTCGATTCATACTTGGCACATTGTGCCGCTCAAAGGGCCACTTTTGAAGAAGCTGCTGAGGAAGAGGAACATCCTGAAGTTCTAGAGCCCACGAAGCCAAAGAAGAAAGAAAAGGCTTCAAAATGTTCTGCTGCATCAATAGCTTCAAGTGTGAAGCCACTGAAATCTGCACCACCTGAATCAAGTGTGCTGTCTGAGGACTTGTCTCGCATCTCCAAGAAGTCTGCAAAGCCCAAGAAGATCTCAGGGCAAGCTCTTACAGCTGCACACATCTTTCGCAATGATGAAGATATTGTCGATCTATCTAGCGATGAAGACGTAGATGATGATGCCCTTGAGATGCTGATAAGGAGAAAACAGGAGGCCGAAATCTTCAATGATCTGCCTCTGTTTGACGCTCATATTCTCAACAACTTCATTGACGAGTGGTTTGAACATACCTCTCTTACCCTCAATGATCTGCAGCTTCTGATTGGCATCAACGTGATATTTTAGGGCTATATTGCCTAAGAGCTTGCAATTGTTCAAAAGGTCATTGAGTAGAAGAACAAGATTGACCATGAAATGGCCCTCTTCAAGAAGCACATGGCCTGGCTCAGTGTCACTGAAGTGCAGAACTTCAAGCAAATGATTATTGATCTCAAGGCTGAATTTGCTAAGCACCATGATGAAGCCAAAGGCTCAAGAGAGCGCCTCAAGCACTATGATGAAAAATGCGTTCAGGCTCATAGTGAAGCCTTGAAGAGGAAGGACTTGGGCGTCCAGGCATCGACCCCAAGCTTACTACTAAGAAGAAAAAGAAGCCGATCCAACCTGCGGCTAAAACTCAAAGGCAGGAAAGACCAAGCATTGTCTTCCCTGCCAGCATGACTGGCTAGAAGCCAAAGGTCCCTTCAGCTGCTTACGAGCGTAAGAAGAAGGCAGTCAAGTCGGGCTAAGAAGTTTAAAGCATCAAGAAGCATCTGATGCTGCTCCTTCTCAAAAGAGGCGGAAGAAGTCCTCTAAGGCTTCACAAAGGGCCCAAGCACAAACCGCCTCATCTGCTCCTAGTGAGCCGCTGCTTGTTGAACCCATTTCAATTGGCCTTCCTGCATCCTCCAACCATGAGCGCCGTATGGTTGTTCATGAGCCTGCTACCAAAGAGACTCATGTGTATGAAGATATTCCAGCTGCTGAGACCGCCGCAGCTGAAGACATTGGTCTTGAAGAAAATGTTGTTGATGATGAAGTCCTTCCTCAGTTCCCACAGATCATGCCCAAGCCGGTATCATCGCCTGCTCCATCGAGCAGTGAACATATAAGCATTGGCGGTTCCACGACGCCAATCACGCATGATGAATTCTGGGAAGAGCAACACCCCAAGTCCCCACTGCATGAAGTCATTCCTCGCACACCACCAGCTCAAATCACTACTCCCGTGATTGAGACTCCGCAAGACACCCATGAAGACATGGAGAATACCATTCCCTCACCATAGGTGTCGCCATCTTTCCGAAGGCTTCAAAGAGGCCCTAGGCCCACGGTATCCATGTTGAGCATTCCTAACGAGGATGTGCACGCCACAAGCTCAGTAGCACATCAAGTGTTCCCTGAAGCCATCCCTTCAGTCACTGCTCAAGAGTCTAAAGCCAAAGAGGGTGAAGATATTCCGGCTGCATCAGCCGATGACAAAGAAGAAGAGTCTGAAGTTATTCCCCCTACCTTTGAAACAAGAGAGGATGAAGATGTGATTGTGCCTGACCCACCAGCTGTTGAAATCACTGAAGCCCCTGCACCTGATGATGTTGCTGCCATTGCTACTGAAGCCAATGATGTTTTCATGGCTGAAGTCAATGCTTCTCTTGAAGCCACCCCTTAGTCCGAAGCCCCTGAAGCCATAGAAGATCTTTAGCCATCGTCCTCGCATTTTGCTGCTGCTCCACCTGTTCCACATACAATGGCGAGGGCCTTCAATCGGGAAGGTGAGTCCATCAGCATCAAGTGGCCCATTATGACGCCTCTAGTTACTCCTCGTCCCCAGTATGACTATCATGTGGAGCAAAGGCCTAAGACGCAGAAGCCAAAGCCCAGGCTACCAAGGCTTCCAAGTGGCATTACCACACAAGGCTCCTTTAGTGTTCCCAGCTTCAGAGAGCACAACACATTCTTTGACGCAGCCAAGAATCTATATAAGAAGCCAAAGATATCTTCTGACAAGTTCTGGAGCCACCAGCAGCGAAGCTATTACTCTTGCATCTTAACAACCAGGACAGGATCTTTCCCCACAAGAGCCTATGTTGCGATGGCATTGCTAGACTCCCCTACCTTGAGGAAGCTCTTAACTGCTTCCGTGAAGTTGGCTTGCTCCCATTTGTCTTTGACAAGGAGCATTGGAATGAAGAACTCTTGCTGTAATTCTATGCCACTCTCAATATATCAGGCTACAACAGGGATCCGAAGACATGGGTCCTTGAGTGGATGTGGGGTGATGTACATCACGAAGCCAAAGATCAAGACATCATCCAGCTAACTTCCCTGCCCACTCCAGGTGATCTCTATGAGCCAGGTTGTCAGCGTTTTGAACAAGAATTCCAGAGCATCTTGCAGAAGCCTGATCCCAACATGAGTCAAAATGTTGAGCATGATGAAGCCATTGGCAGTTGATGCTGAATACCCCAAGGAATTTGATGTCAATGACCTCGAGTGTCTGCCCCGCACCATCTATCACATACTAAGGCATACTCTATGGCCAATTAAGGGGCATTCTCCTTACACCAAGGTTGAAGGCACTATGAAGACATTGGTTTTCTACATCATCAATGGCATCAGGTTCAATACTCAAGACGTCTTCATCCGTCAGTTGGCTTCTTCGTGAAATGATCTGTTTGGCCTCAAGTTCTATGCTCCATGGGTCATGTAGGTGATTAAGCTTAACTCCACCATCAACTATCTAGCTTTAGCACGCAACCATGTTGTCTTTCTGCCTGAAATAGATATGTCTCATGAAGCCATATATCCTAAGCAAGCCAAGGAGCCTGTTCGCGAAGACAATGCTGCCTTCCAAAGCTTCACTCAAACCCTTGAAGGGAATCATGTGCCGAACCCAACCACTATTGTTGTTGGTCCTCTTGTCGGTTAGCTCCGGCTACCGCATTGTGCTAATACCGATGTAACAGCCAGCACAGTACCCCAAAGGCTTCTAAAGCATGCTCGTGTACTTAATGACAAAGAGCTTCTAGTGTCACTTCATCAGAAACAGGATAGGCATCATGACTGGATGAAGCGCCAAATGCAAAATCTTCTTGTTGATGTCAATCGCATTAGCAGCCTTGCAACCAAGAACTCGTTTATCGCTCATGAAGCCTGTCAGCGTGCCTGGAAGAGCCTCACAATGCTCTGTTCTAAAGACGATCTTCAAGCAGATGGCTTCACTAAACGCTTGAAGTTTGACTCCAGGCCTCCACAGTCAACAAGTTGGCGTCAAACTCTTTCTGTTGAAGATTCTGAGTATCCATCTTTGGCTCCAACTGTTGTTGCGCGAGTCATTGATGAAGAGGATGATGCCACTTCGCCAGCTATGTCTTCACTGCATCACAATTCTGCACAGGCCCCTCTGCACCACCCAACTCCACCGTCGACCCTGCTGCCCCAACATCTTCACCAACACCGCTTGTGAACGCATAGACACTCTATGTCTTCACTCCTTTTTGGTCATTCCTGACAAAAGGGGGAGAAGCATATGAGTTGATAGTCTTCAGGCGGGTCTATATGGGTCGGGTGCTTATTTTTTGCTAAGTTTTTACAACTCTCATTCTTGAACTATTGGTTTTTGAGTTGTAAATTGTAAAACTTGATGGTCGTCTACCACTTTTGCTGCTACCGTTTACTGCATTGATAAATTCCGCATGAAATCATTCTGTAGACGCCCATTTCTCATTACGCATTTCATTATCTTCATTACATTTGTGTATGCATGATGAATTGCCTTGATGAGATGAAGAAGATCTCCACAAAACAAAACCTGCCATGTGCATTTGCATTCAAAGGCAAAATATTTATATTGACATCTTCAGGGGGGGCCTTTTTCAACTTATGAAGCCAATGCCCATGTACTTTAACTTCCACATAATTTTATCCCCATTGAAAACTTCAACCAGTTTGTCATCAATAAAAGGGGGAGATTGTAAGTGCATCTAGTGCCACCCCTAGTTGGTTTTGGAGTATTGACGACAAACATGGTTGAGGCACTAATGTCTTTGTGAGAATTGTAGGATACACAGGTAGTAGTCCCTCTGTGATCCGGTTTACCAACTAGAGATGACCCATACAAATGTATGAAGACATTGAAGAAAATGGTGGTTCGTGAAGACATTCACTTGAAGATAATGACGTGTGAAGACATTCACTTGAAGGCTATGGAGTGCGAAGACATAGTTTGTTTCCTAGTTCCCTTTTCTTCTTTATTGAGTCATAGGAACCACCCAACTGTTAAGTGGGGTCCAAGTGAACAAAGTCAGAAGACTGACGTGATGCTCAACCTAAATCATATGTCTTTGAGTGAAGACAATGAGATCAAATCTTATCCAGAGTTGGATGAGTCAACCTTGCTTGTGGCCCAAGCAAGCTGCCACGTGTGTTTGAAATCTGACCGTTGGACACGTGTCTGTTACTTAGTGACCCAGGGTCATTTCGGACATATTATGTCAGGTTGCCTCCTGGCTATAAATAAACCAACCCCTGAGGGAGTCTTCGATTATGGGGTCCTCGGGCATCCGGGCTATGTGACATGGGCCGGACTGATGGGCCGTGAAGATACAAGATAGAAGGCCTTCCCCCGTGTCCGGATGGGACTCTCCTTTGCGTGGATGGCAAGCTTGGTGTCCGGATGTGTGGTTTCCTTTCTTTGTAAACCGACTCTGTACAACCCTAGGCCCCTCCTGTGTCTATATAAACCGAAGGGTTTAGTCCATAGAGGCTATCACAAATCGTATAGGCTAGACATCTAGGGTTTAGCCATTACGATCTCGAGGTAGATCGACTCTTGTAACCCCTATACTCATCAAAGTCAATCAAGCAGGAATAGGGTATTACCTCCATTAAGAGGGCCCAAACCTTGGTAAACATCGTGTCCCTTGTCTCCTATTACCTTCGATCCTCAGACGCACAGTTCGGGACCCCCTACCCGAGATAGGCCGGTTTTGACACCGACATTGGCGTTTCATTGAGAGTTCTACTGTGTTGTCGACAGAAGGTTCGATGGCTCGATCGATCATCTACAATGATGCTGCTACGGGGGAGACTTTTCTCCCCGTCCAAACCTTTGTATTCGGCGGCTTCATGCTGTGTGCCAACTCGATTGGCCACCTTGAACAGATCGACAACTACGCCCCTGGTCATCAGATCAGTTTTAGAAATAAGATTTATGTCGCTGACATCCGAGGAGACTTGATCTTCGAAGGGTTCGCGGCCCTGACCACCGCTCTGGCCTTAGATCCGGAGCAAACTACCAGGTCCGGAGATGGGAGTTTGGAGCGCACCGGTCTCTCTGCAATTATGGAGCTTACTACAGGAGATCCAGAGGGGACCGTGTCACTGGCAAGCCCGGAGTCAAACCGGATTCCCCTTATCCTTGGAAAGCCGGACTCATCCCCGAATGCTAATTATGAACTCAGGTGGTCTACGACAGGTGAGCACGGCCAGGAGGCTTTCGCCCCACCTAACGCCAAAGACTTTTGTCTCCCCATCCAATCCTCGCCCTTAAGCGAGGCTCTGGATTTAATGCGATCCCTCGCCATTACGGAGGAATCATTTCCGAGCTACGCCCAGCCCGGACTAGGGCTGAGAGCGGGGAATTTTACGTCCCACCCACCACCCACTTGATAGACACTATCGAGGACTTAACCGGCATGCTGGACTATGCCTCTGAAGACATCGACGACATGAACGACGATGACGGAGACGAACAAGGCCAAGACCCGTTGATTACCGGACGTTGGACGGCCACCTCCACATATGACGTGTATATGGTGGACACTCCCTGTAACAGCCTGATTTTGGCCATTTCTTTTTCTTTTGATTTTCCGTGGTTTTTTCCTAAGATTTCTTTTTCCGTGGCTATGTTGTCTGGAAACTGAAGAAGATGAACTCTTCTTTCCTTCCAGACTGGCTTGTCATCCCCAAATCCTTTCCTATACATTTCCATTTCCACCTTGGACCAAATCCCAATATTCTTTTTATTGGGAATATTCCTTTTTCTATTAAAGGAATAATCCTTTTTACCCTAGGTTGTGAAGCAACCTATATTTCCATCACTCCTTAAATTCTCATCACTCCTTAAATTCCCAAATAATTCTCATAAATTTTTTGGGTCATATCTTCCTGAAATATGGCAAAATATTTCATTGGCCATGTTTCCCATCATGCTCAATAAATTCATTTTCTTTTCTGTCCTGGATGGCAGATTGTGAAGCAAGTGCCATCTACCATTTCCCAATTGACCCCAAACTTCTTGGACACCTTTCATGCCCAAATAATTTCCTCATGCCAAAATTCAACATAATTTGCCTAGTAAATATTCCCGAGCAATTTTTCAAAGTTCCTGTCTGAGGGAATTGGTTGTGAAGGAAGTACTAGCTAGGTTAATCAAATTGAGTTGAATTTTTACATGCTCTTCCATTTTATCAAATCAAAGCTCTCCTCAAGATTTGAGGTCATGCAATGCATCCATGTGAGCTAAGCATCAATTCTTTGGTTCTGTCCAAATTTTCAGTTAATGAAGCAAGTATATTTTATCTTGCTCCATTATGCCTGTACATTTTCCTAGGCCGTCTCTTATCCATATAACCTATCTCCACCCAATTTGGGCATATTTCATCTAGCCATTATTCCTCTAGAATTCGTGCAAGTTTCTGGTCAGTGGAAATGCTTGTGAAGCAAGTACCACTTTGGTTTATCCAATTGGTAGAAACCTTTTGCAGCATCTTCATATGACCGTATAACTCTACCTTGCCCAATTTCAGCTCAACTTGACACTCTATGTGAGTGCACCTTCCTGATCAACTTTCTGGACCAGATTTCGCACTTCTTAAGCAAGTGCATTAAATATTGGTCAGTTTCCATCCAAAATTCACAGGATCGTAGTCCTTCCTATCCTAAACACCCCGGACAACTCCATTTGACCCAATCAGCTCCTTGTTGATCACCAGTGCTCATCCAAAACTGGTACAGTAAAGTTTCAGCGATGCCACACTCCTCTCTTTGGCTCCTTGTCTTGATCCTTCAACTCTCTCAGCCTCCATTATGCAGGGACTAGTCAATTGACAACTCCTCACAGCCTCCCTTGTCCTCTTCGTGCCAGTGTCCGTGGTGACCACCGTTTTGGCATGCTCTGAGCATGTCCAGAGCGTCATTTTGCTCGGGCACGGCTCGTGCTCGTTGTCTTCGCGCTCGTGAGCGTGTCCAGCGTGTTCCCTGCATCGTCGCCGTCTCTCTGGAGCCCTTGCCCCCTCTGTCTTCTTCCCCGGTGATCCGTCACCGTCGCCGCACCATTCTGACCCATGACCGCGTCGTCTTCCGCGGCCATGTCCTCTTCCTTCTCTTGTTCCCGAGCTTTGCCTCGTCTCCGTGAGCTCTGCCAGTCGTCTGTTCCCTCCCTCGTCGCCTTGCCACCCCTTCCCGTGACCCTGGGCTGCACGTGCCCGTCGCCGGAGTGCGAACACGTAGCCGCGCGCGTGCCACCTCACCCCCTCGCTGCCCCGGCTATATAAGCCCACCCCGAGGTGCCCCGACCTCTCCACCGGCCTTCCCACACCCCTCTGGTCCTGCCTGGCTACCTGCCCGAGCACCAGAGCCCCTCCCTGACCTCCATCGCCGCCATGGCCCTCGCCTCTGACCTCTTAAATTCGGTCAAGCCAAGCTCCTTCCCTCCTCCATTCCACCACGAGAGATCCACCCTCTCACCGGCGCACCTCCCCCTTCTGTCAGTTTATCGATGGATCGACCATGGCCTCGACCCCAACTCCGGCCGAGCCACCATCCACCGCAACCCACACCATTGCCGTTCCCGAGCTTCCCCGTGACCGTGCTACCTTGGAACGGGTCGGCCTCGTCGCCCTGAGCACATGGGTAGGTCGGGCGTCGCCGGAGACGGCCGGTAGCTCCGGCAATCGTAGTCGAGCGCCGCCTCTACCACGGCTCCGCGCGGGCAACAGAGGAAGAAGACGACCCCAAGCCAGGATGGCCCCACCTTCCGCGACGCCCACCCGTCAGCCGCACGAGGGGTTGACCCCGGGCGCTGACGTGTAAGTGGCCGCACATTTCGAGAAATATGCTTTCACGCAATCGAAAGCGTATTCCTCTCGTCTTCGGCCAAATATGTTTTCTCTGCCTCGAAAGAGTACTCCTTTTCTACTCCGTCTAAGGATGCGTTTTACCTATGCAGAAGACGTATTTTCTCAAAAGCGTTTATGTTTTTCAGCTCAGGGGCCTGTTTGTAGAAGTTATTTTACAGATTGGTCCATGAACTACGCCGGGCTATAACTTTTTGCTTGAGACTCCGATTGCGGTGAATCCAACGCCCACATCTTCGCCTCTGCGAGCCCGAACTTTTGGTACCGTTTTCTCTATGGTTTGACATACTGGAAATGACCATTGTACCCTTGCCCCTAATCAGGCCCCTTCGAGGGAGAATCTTTTCCGGTGAAACTTTCCGCGATCGTTCCAGACCTCTTCCCGGAGCCTCCTTCATCCCCAGGCAAGCCATAACTACCATTTGCATGATAGCCATGCAGTAGCATTGGTTTTCAACTTGATTCTTTAATAAGTATTTGTTTGCTTTGCTGCTGCTGTCGTTATTTCGGTTATGCTTACTGATCGGTGTTTACCGTCATGCTATGTTTTCATGCACTCTGTTATTATGTTCTTCATGCTAGTATTACTTTAATATTGGCAATGGTTGGTAGTAATACATGTTGGTGATGGTCTTGATTGCACGACTATCGCATTAGTACCGTTGTTATGCATGTTCCTTTGCATACAGTTGATTAAATACTTGCATGATAGTTTTATCGTTATGTTATTGCATGGTATTTATTGTTGATGCTAGTGGTCATGTTATGCTGTGAGTAGTATTCTAGTTGTGATATCCATGCTCGTCCGTATGCCATGCTCATCTGGATAAATGGTTAAATGTTGTTGTTATGCTCGTTGATTAGGATGCACCCCCATGCTTATGTTAATATCATGTTCATGCATTGTAGTTGCATCATGTTATTTTTATCATGACTCAGCATATTGCATTCAAGTTTAACCGGATTAAATTGAACTTGAACAATTGTTGGCTGAGTCATGGTGCCACCATATCGAGCAGACCAGTGCAACCACGCTTACCTCATGTGTGTGGGGGGGTCCTATCTGGGTCAATTGTCATGCCGCTCGTCGGTGCCTCAAGGGTAGGTTATGCGCGAGCGCTACCTTGGCTAGGTAGGACGGCATAAGCCTTGTGTGCCCGTTGTTTTTGTAAGGATCCTTGTCCCTATTTCGGACCGTTTTGCCACGACGGTGGCCGTTGGTGCCTTTGGTAGGCAAGGGGCCACCCAGGACTTAGCCCAAAGGGGAGTTGGCCGGAGTGGCCGGGTGAGTGTCATGGCAGTAGGATGGTTTTGTCAGAACGTCGTTGGTCCACCCAAATGGGAGTGCAAGGCCATGGGTTCCATGGTGTGGGTACAGTGTGCTGACCTTTGAAGAGTGTGTGTGTGTGTGTGTGTGTGTGTGTGTGTGTGTGTGTGTGTGTGTTAAATCTATCGATAGCCGCGCCCGCGGATATGGGCCCAGTTCGTGTCGGTCACACTATGGGTAAACAATAATAATAATGATGTGCTTAATAACAACCCTGGTTTGATGATGAAAGAAGTTGGTTGATATTTATGTGATCGAGAGAGGATCACTGTGGTATCGTGATTACCAACTTGTTTGATATTTGTGATGTTATGCGAGAGTCAAGGGTAAAGGTCAAGATCCTTGTGGTCATAAATGATTACTACGGTATTGTTAATACCAAGCTTGATTGGATCCTGAGATGATCGTGTGATGTCCATGGTGGTAAGTGATGCATGTGATGGTTACGAGGTAACCCGAGCAGAGTAAGTTGGTGCATGACAGTTTCGTCATGTTGCATGCTAGCCTTATCATGTTCTTATGTTTATGTCATGCTCGTATTGTTCTAGCTTTATTATGTTGTACATGCTTTGTTGTTCTGATAGCATCGTGTTCATCATTGCTTAATAATCTGTAATTGCCATGCCATTGTTTGTCTTGATTGCTTTGGTTGCTGTGAGCTTGCAAGTACATTCAATGTACTGACCTGGCGTGTCATGCCAGTTTGCAGGTCAAGCAAGATTTGATTGCTTGTTTTTCATGGATTCCTTGTTTGCGAGCTAGGATAAGCGTTCCAGCCAAAGTCCCTGCGGAGTGGAGTTCACCACCGCCGACATTGTTCCGCTGCCAGGAGATATTCTGCCGTATCGTGTTCTTCTGCTGCTTGCATGGAGCAATCGTGGCAGGCGCAGTGTTGTCGTGCCGATGTAATCCCCTTATACCCATATAGATTGTAATAAAGAGCTGAGTTGTTCTATGCTAATAAGTGTCGTATTCCAGAAGACTTCTCCTCGATCTCTGGGCTGGAATACGGGGCGTTCCAGTTTCTCTGAGCCGGGGTGCCACGGGCTTGGTATTAGAGTAGGTCTGGATGTAGGATGCCCTAGCCCACGCGAACATTAGAATGCGGTAGTATAGAGCCCAGTTGGTTTGTTGCACTTGATTGCTGCATTTGTTTGTTGCATAGCATGCATATAGATTATTATCTTGTCGCTAAAGGTTAATCTTGTGAGTGTAGGTGGTATCGTTTTCGATCCACTACCTGCAGCCTCCTTCTTTGCATACGTGCTCTTCTGTATGATGCGACCACATCATCATCCAGGCCCTCCATCTCGTTCCTTTGGCAACCCTTGCTGATCTTTGTTATCAGAAAAGGGTAATGCCATTAAACCCAGTCTTCCACTGTTATCTTGCCTTGTCATTTCATTCTTTGGACGGGTATGATTCCCTTCGTACGCTTGATGATGAGGTAGTCGTGACCTCCGTGTCTCGCTGCATGATTGCCAAGTCCGTCCTCGCCTCCGTATCCATCCAGATCCAGCCGGTGTTCAGCCAGCGCTTGGTTTAGCCTTGGTTACGCCAACTCTTTCCACACACAGACTCACTTTCGTGCACACCGCCACAGCATATTAGACCGTAGTACTAGAGCTTCAACGACAATTCTATGCTTAGGTGTGCATGCATATTATTGTGTGAGTAGCAGTAATATGTGTTGATTGCTTTATATTAGTATGCTTGTGTGCTTTTGTTTTTGTCGTTTCTTTTGTTTCTTTCTTTGGGCCTTCGGTGTTACAAATTTTTCCCCTTATTAAAGTTGCTCGTCAACCGACACCGGACCCAAAGAGTCAGCAAGGAGTTAAAATATTTGGAAGCTCAGCTAAACAGAATGGAATTATCAACAAACTGCAGTGAAATTAGAATATCTTGTCTGAATGCAAAAAATCCTGGATGGACTGTCAGTATCAAGTTTCCATCAGTATGGAATTCTCAGCCGACTGCATTGAGATCTGGGCATATCTGGTCGTGATAGGATAATCAGGTTTGCCTCAGTGTGCACATTTCATAGCAGAAATGATCAAGAAGATAAGTTATGTGCAAGACTGACAATATATGGTAGTACATCTCAAGAATCAGATCTGCAACAGTTCAGCCAGAAAGCAAGTCTGCCTCGGGAATTAGATTTTCATATATAAGCGGTCAGCATACCACCAAGGTCTTGCAAGTCACTCGAAAGCAGATTTGACAGGCACATGAGGATTGTTAAAAGAAGGAAGCCAGCTATACACCACAGTGAGGCAAAGGAATGAGCTCAGTACAAGTACCTGTGAACCTGGAAGATGATCCTGATGAGCCCTTGTCTTCTTTCTCCAGTAACGGCACCACGCCTGTGATCTGAGCCGTTTTTAGCTATCCAGGGTGGATGCTGATTTTTATTTCTCTCTTCAACGACTGTCATGAGTTCTGAGCTGCTTTTCGGCCATCTCATACAGCTGTTGAGTTTCTTTTTGTGACAGTAGCCCTATAGCTGCTTTTGGCTATTTTAGGGAGCTGCCACTTTCTTCTTATCGAACCGGTCTCATGCTCTGAGCTGCTTTTCAGCCGTCCTGAGCCGTGGTTGAGTTATCTTAGTAATGTCCCAGATCTGAGTTGTAAAGACCATTCTGGTGGCTACTGATTTATTTGCCGATTACTTGCAAGGGTTGAGATGATCATTTTCCTACGGTCAGAACTTGAGAGGTGATGAACCGGCAATTTGAATAATGCTACCATGTCAGGAAATGAGGATAAGAGTATGCATGTCCGAATATTGCACCCGACAGAATCCATTGTCACCCGAAGAAGCAACATGACCACGCTCTTTCAACCAAGGAGCGAGTTAAGATGATACAGAAACTTCTGCGATGAGTCAGAATATGTCAGGAGACGGTTATGCCTCAACTCACAATTTGGAACCCAAAGGACATGCATTCAGTAAAGAAACCCAATGCAAGGAGTCAAAGCTTGGGTGTTCACCAGGAAAATGTGGCCACAACATCATGAAAGGTTGTCAGTGCTGGATGATGCACCCATCGAAAATCACTCTCGGATTTGTGAGACAGACACATATTTCAGTCATGGAATCTCAGCTAAGTCAGCGGATATGAAAATAATTGGAGCCAGTATAAGCATGACCAAGCCAGGTAAGATCTGTTAGAATATGGATACAGTGAATCAGACCACCCAGAGCTAGTCAGGTAAAAATTTAGTGGGAACAACAATAAAGGAAAAAGGAGACCCGAGTTGGAAACGATTTCCTTAAGTCAGTATATACATATTTGTTCCCTGAGCAACCAAATCTCGAGGACGAGATTTCTTTAAGGGGGTAAGATTTGTAACAGCCTGATTTTTGGCCCTTTCTTTTTCTTTTGATTTTCTGAGGTTTTTGCCAGAGATTTCTTTTTCCGTGGCTATGTGGTCTGGAAACTGAAGAAGATGAACTCTTCTTTGCTTCCAGAGTGGCTTGTCATACCCAAATCCTTCCCTAGACCTTTCCATTTCCACCTTGGACCAAATACCAATATTCTTTTTATTGGAATATTCGTTTTTCTATTAAAGGAATAATCCTTTTTGCCCTAGGTTGTGAAGCAACCTATATTTCGATCACTCCTTAAATTCCCAAATAATTCTCATAAATTGTTTGGGTCATATCTTCCTCAAATATGGAAAAATATTTCATTGGCCATGTTTCCCATTATGCTCAATAAATTCATTACCGATTATGTCCTGGATGGCAGATTGTGAAGCAAGTGCCATCTACCTTTTCCCAATTGACCCCAAACTTCTTGGACACCTTTTCATGCCCAAATAATTGCCTCATGCCAAAATTCAACTTAATTTGCCTAGTAAATATTCCTGAGCAAATTTTCAAAGTTCCTGTCTGAGGGAATTACTTGTGAAGGAAGTACTAGCTAGGTTAATCCAATTGAGTTGCATTTTTGCATGGTCTTCCATTTTATCAAATCAAAGCTCTCCTCAAGATTTGAGGTCATGCAATGCATCCATGTGAGCTGAGCATCAATTCTTTGGTTCTGTCCAAATTTTCAGTTAATGAAGCAAGTATATTTTATCTTTCTCCATTATGGCTGTAACTTTTCCTAGGCCTTCTCTTATCCATATAACCCATCTCCACCAAATGTGGGCATATTTCATCTAGCCATTATTCCTCTGGAATTTTTGCAAGTTTCTGGTCAATGGAAATACTCGTGAAGCAAGTACCACTTTGGTTTATCCAATTGGTATGAAACCTTTTGCAACATCTTCATACGACCAAATAACTCTGCCTTGCCCAATTTTAGCTCAACTTGACACTCTATGTGAGTGCACCTTCCTGATCAACTTTCTTGACCAGATTTAGCAGTTATTAAGCAAGTGCATTAAATATTGGTCCATTTCCATCCAAGATTCACAGGATCGTAGTCCTTCCTATCCTAAATACCCCGGACAACTCCATTTGACCCAATCAGCTCCCTGTTGATCACCAGTGCTCATCCAAAACAGATACAGTAAAGTTTCAGCGATGCCACACTCCTCTCTTTGGCTCCTTGTATTGATCCATCAACTCTCTCAGCCTCCATTATGCAGGGACTAGTCAATTGACAACTCCTCGCAGCCTCCCTTGTCCTCTTCGTGCCAGTGTTCATGGTGACCACCGTTTTGGCATGCTCTAAGCATGTCCAGAGCGTCGTATTGCTCGGGCACGGCTCGTGCTCGCTGTCTTCGTGCCCGTGAGCGTGTCCAGCGTGTTCCCCACGTCCTCGCCGTCTCTTTGGAGCCCTTTCCTCCTCCGTCTTCTTCCTCGGTGAGTCGTCACCGTCGCCGCACCATTCTGACCCGTGACCGTGTCGTCTTCCGCAGCCATGTCCTCTTCCTTCTCTTGTCCCAGAGCTTTGCCTCGTCTCCGTGAGCTCTGCTAGTCGTCCGTTCCCTCCCTCGTCGCCTTGCCACTCCTCCCTGTGACCCTTGGTCGTGCGTGCCAGTCGACGGAGCGCGGACACGTAGCCGTGCGCGTGCCACCTCACCCCCTCGTTGCCCCGGATATATAAGCCCACCCCGAGGTGCCCCGACCTCTCCACCGGCCTTCCCACACCCCTCTGGTCCTGCCTGGCTACTTGCCCGAGCACCAGAGCCCCTCCCTGACCTCCATCGCTGCCATGGTCGTCGCCTCTGACCTCTTAAATTCGGTCAAGACAAGCTCCCTCCCTCCTCCATTCCACCACGAGAGATCCACCCTCTTACCGGCGCACCTCCCCCTTCTCTCAGTTAATCGGTGGATCGACCATGGCCTCGACCCTGACTCCAGCCGAGCCACCATCCGACAAAGCCCACACCACTACAGTTCCCGAGCTTCCCGATGACCGTGCTACCCTGGAACGGGTCGGCCTCATCGCCCTGAGCACGTGGGTAGGTCTGGCGTCGCGGGAGACGGCCGGTAGCTCCGGCTATCACCGTCGAGCGCCGCCTCTACCGCGGCTGCGCGCGGGCAACGGAGAAAGAAGACGACCCCAGGCCAGGCTGGCCCCACCTTCCGCGAGGCCCACCCGTCAGACGCACGAGGGGTTGACCCCGGGCGCTGACGTGGATAAGTGGCCGCACATTTCGCGAAATACACTTTCACCCAATCGAAAGTGTATTCCTCTCTTCTTCGGCCAAATATGTTTTCTCTGTTCCGAAAGCGTATTCCTTTTCTACTGCGTCTAAGAATGCGTTTTCCCTATGCAGAAGACGTATTTTCTGTTAAGTGTTTCTGTTTTTCAGCTCAGGGGCCTGTTTGTAGAAGTTATCTTACAGATTGGTCCCTAAACTTCGTCGGGCTATAACTTTTTGCTCGAGACTCCGATTGAGGTGAATCCAACAACCACATCTTCATCTCTTCGAGACCGAACTTTTGGTACCATTTTCTCTATGGTTTGACATACTGGAAATGACCATTTTACCCTTGCCCCTAATCAGCCCCCTTCGAGGGAGAATCTTTTCCGGGGAAACTTTCCGCAATCGTTCCACACCTCTTCCCGAAGCCTCCTTCATCCCCAGGAAAGCCACAACCACCATTTGCATGATAGCCATGCAGCAGCATTGGTTTACAACTTGAATCTTTAATAACTGTTTGTTTGCTTTGCTGTTGTTGTCGTTATTTCGGTTATGCTTACTGATCGGTGTTTACCGTCATGCTATGTTTTCATGCACTCTGTCATTATGTTCTTCACGCTAGTATTACTTTAATATTGGCAATGTTTGGTAGTAATACATGTTGGTCATGGTCTTCGGTGCCTGACTATCGTCTGTTCCGAGTACCGTTGTTATGCATGTTCCTTTGCATACAGTTGATTAAATACTTGCATGGTAGTTTTTATCGTTATGTTATTGCATGGTATTTATTGTTAATGCTAGTGGTCATGTTATACTATGAGTAGTATTCTAGTTGTGATATCCATGCTCGTCCGTATGCCATGCTCATTTGGATAGATGGTTAAATGTTGTTGTTATGCTCGTTGATTAGGATGCACCCCCATGCTTATGTTAATAATGTGCATGCATTATAGTTGCATCATGTTATTTTTATCATGACTCAGCATATTGCATTCAAGTTTAACTGGATTAAATTGTCATGCCGCTCGCCGGTGCCTCCCACGAGGGAAGGTTATGCGCGGGCACTACCTTGGCCAGGGAGGACGGCATAAGCCTTGTGTGCCCGTTGTTTTTGTAAGGATCCTTGTCCCGGTTTGGGACCGTTTTGCCACGACGGTGGCCGTTGGTGCCTTTGGTAGGCACGGGGCCACCCAGGACTTAGCCCAAAGGAGAGTTGATCGGAGAGGCCGGGAGAGTGTCATGGCAGTAGGACGATTTTGTCGAAACGTCGTTGGTCCACCTGAATGGGAGTGCGAGGCCATGGGTTCCGTGGTGTTGGTACAGTGTGCTAATCTTTGCAGAGTGTGTGTGTTTGTGTTAAATCTATCGATAGCCGCGCCCGTGGATATGGGCCCAGTTCGTGTCGGTCACACTATGGGTCAACAGTAATAATAATGATGTGCTTAATAACGACCCTGGTTCGATGGTGAAAGAAGTTGGTTGATATTTATGTGATCGAGAGAGGATCACTGTGGTATCGTGATTACCAACTTGTTTGATATTTGTGATGTTATGCGAGAGTCAAGGGTAAAGGTCAAGCTCCTTGTGGTCATAAATGATTACTACGGTATTGTTAATACCAAGCTTGATTGGATCCTGAGATGATCGTGTGATGTCTGTGGTGGTAACTGATGCATGTGATGGTTAGGAGGTAACCCGAGCAGAGTAATTTGGTGCATGACCGTTTCATCATGTTGCATGCTAGCACTATCATGTTCATATGTTTATGCCACGCTCGTATTGTTCTAGTTGTATTATGTTGTACATGCCATGTTGTTCTGATAGCATCGTGTTCATCATTGCTTAATAATCTGTAATTCCCATGCCGTTGTTTGTCTTGATTGCTTTGGTTGCTGTGAGCTTGCAAGTACATTCAATGTACTGACCTGGCGTGTCATGCCAGTTTGCAGGTCATGCCAGATTTGATTGCTTGTTTGCTGTGGATTCCTTGTTTGCGATCTAGGATAAGCGTTCCAGCCAGAGTCCCTGCGGAGTGGAGTTCACCACCGCCGACGTTG
Source organism: Aegilops bicornis (assembly GCA_021605145.1). Lineage (NCBI taxonomy): Eukaryota > Viridiplantae > Streptophyta > Magnoliopsida > Poales > Poaceae > Aegilops > Aegilops bicornis. The sequence continues at coordinate 371,655,047 of CM038671.1, forward strand.
TTCCACTGCCAGGAGATATTCCACTGTATCGTGTTGTTCTGCTGCTTGCATGGAGCAACCGTGGCAGGCATAGTGTCGCTGTGGCGATGTAATCCCCTTGTACCCATATAGATTGTAATAAAGAGCTGAGTTGTTCTATGCTAAGCAGTGCCGTATTCCAGAAGACGTCTCCTCGATCTCTGGGCTGGAGTACGGGGCGTTCCATTTTCTCTGGGACGGGGTGCCACACACCCAAAGAGGATGACGGCGACGTCAGGAAGGATCCGGTTGAGGACAAGCCTGCTGAGGCACCACCAAAGCGTCGACGTCAGCGGCACCGCTCAAAATCGCGTCGCGAAAAAGACAGCAATACCGGCACTGGAGACAATAACACTCTGGAGAACACCAAAGACCCCAAAGCTGCTGTTGAGCCGACATCCTAACAGGATGATTGGGAGGAAGGGCAAGTTAACCATGACGGTCCAGTCAAGAAAGAGGACTAGGAGGATAGTAACTATCTACCGATCTCCGAGGATGATGTGAGCCTCGGCGACAAAGACTTCATCGTGCCAGAGGAACCACTCGAGCAGGAGCGCTTTAAGCACCAGCTAATCGCTACTTCGAGAAGCCTAAAAAGAAGCGACAATGACCCAAGCTGAATAGGATACACTCAACAACAGATGGACCCAGGTCCTGGCTGCCGAAGAGTATGGCCTTCAATGCCCAGCAAAGAGTTATCCGAAGCGTCGGCTACTAACACAATTTGAGGACGAGCCCCTCGAGCCCATACCGTCAAGACATGACTGTGTTGATGAACCAGACTGGCCACCACATGGGTGAGATAAAGCGACCATCTATGCCAAACAACAATCCGCACCACCTCATCGTAGAGGCAGAGAGACAGTGGCTCCAGGATACACCTACGATCTACGACAGGACCTGGACAATAGAGCAGGCCAAGCCAGATGAATCTATGGATCACGGGGGTGTGCCCCAACGCGAGAAGACGACCATCAGGCCTGGCGTGACAGGCACAACCTCACCCGAGGCGAAAACCGCATATGGACTTCATCTGAACTGCGTCGTGACGTCGCCCGATACAGAGGCGCCGCACACCCCTTATGCTTCACCGATGAGGTAATGGAGCACCAGTTCCCAGAAGGGTTTAAACCCGTGAACGTTGAATCATACGGTGGAACGACAGATCCCGTAGTATGGATTGAAGATTTTAGCTCACGGTGACGATCTCGATGCCATCAAGTACCTCCCCCTCGAACTCAAGGGACCAGCACGGCACTGGTTAAACAGCCTTCCAGAAAACTCTATTGGCAGCTGGGAAGATTTGGAAGATGCCTTTAGAAGCAACTTCCAAGGTACCTATGTTCGGCCCCCAGACACAGATGAACTCAGTCACATAGTGCAGCAACCCGGAGAGTCAGCCCGGAAACTCTGGACTAGGTTAATTAAAAAGAACCAAATTGCCGATTGTCCGGACGCCGAAGCCCTCGCGGCCTTTAAACACATCGTCCGAGATGAGTGGCTCGCCCGACACCTCGGCCAAGAAAATCCAAAGTCCATGGCAGCTCTTACCGCACTCATGACCCGCTTTTGCGCTGGACAAGATAGCTGGCTAGGTCGTAGAAGTAAAAGCACCAGCGACCCTGGCACCTCACAAGCCAGAGACGGTAACAGTAGGCCACGACGGAACAAACACAAGCATCGAAGCAACAATGAAGATACCAAAGATACGGCGGTTAACGCCGGATTCAATGGCTCTAAACCCGGTCAACGGAAGAAGCCATTCAAAGGAAACAAAGATGGTCCATCCAGTTTGGACAGAATACTCGATCGGCCTTGCCAGATTCATGGCACCCCTGATAAGCCTGCCAATCATACCAATATAAATTGTTGGGTCTTTAAACAAGCCGGTAAGCTAAACACCGAACATAAGGGAAAAGGGCCGTCCAGCGAGGACGACGATGAAGAGCCTCGCCCACCGAACACATGGGGACAGAAGAAATTTCCCCCCGAGGTAAAAACAGTGAATATGATATATGTTACACATATCCCCAATAGGGAGCGCAAGCATGCGCTAAGGGACGTCTATGCCGTAGAGCCGGTCGCCCCAAAATTCAACCCCTGGTCGGCCTGTCCGATCACCTTCGATCGCAAGGATCACCCGACCAGTATCTGTCATGGAGGTTCAGCAGCCTTGGTCCTTGATCGAATCATCGACAGATTCCATCTGACCCGAGTCCTTATGGACGGCGGCAGCAGTCTTAACTTGATTTATCAAGACACGATCCACAAAATGGGTATTGACCCCTCAAGAATCAAGCCTACTAATACTACCTTTGCACGGTCTCAATAACATTGGAAGTGGTGTTCCATTCACCGGACAACTTCCGAAGGAAAGACTTGATCTTCGACATCGTCCCCTTCTGTAGTGGTTATCACGCACTGCTCGGGAGAACTGCCTTCGCCCGCTTCAATGCGGTCCCGCATTATGCTTACTTAAAGCTCAAACTGCCCGGACCCCGCGGCGTAATTACAGTCAATGGAAACATGGGGCGCTCCCTCGGTACGGAGGAGCACACTGCGGCCCTCGCAGCCGAGGTACAAAGTGGCCCTATCAAGCCGCACACTTTATCAGCCATCAAGCCCGCGGACAGTGCTAAACGAGTCCGGTCCACTCTGCACGATGACAGCTCGGCAACTCCAGATCTAGACTAGCAGTTTCGCCTCCGTTGATCGCCACACACATCCGCAGCATTTGTACCACGTGTGCAAAATTACGCACTCAAAATACTTCCGGCATTGGCGGAGGCACAACACGGATAGGTCTATAGTACGATTAGACCCTATATGACCTTGACATTTTTGCTTTGATCATTTTTCTCTTTCTTCTTCAATACCACGTGTGCATTAAAAATAGCTAGTCCACGGATGTCTAAGGACTCTTTTCGAGGCCGGTTTCCTACAGACAACCGTGGGCCGTTCCTCTCAAGGAACCTCCCTCAAAGGCGAAAGCGACGCAGACGTGCGGCAGGGTGTGCAAAGGATCTTCAAGACTACCTTTTCTTTCTAGGACCTGTATACAGCTTTCCCTTGTTCACAAATTCTCGGCATGTAAAATAGCCTCGATGCTTATGGCATCCTCTGTAAAATACATTTTGATGTGTCAATCAGACTATAATGGCAATAGTTTCGTCCTACCTTATTCGGTATTGGCCTACTCCATAATTATTATTCCGTCTTCACGACTGATTAACATATACACATTGGCATCAATTGCTAGGGCCTTTATTCGGCCACAAATATTCGAAAACAAAAAGTCCGAACACTTTCATAGTACACTTCGGCGTCCCGAATACTGCATTATATGCATTAGCTCTGAATCATGTCTTTGGTCAATAGTTGGGTTGCCCGGCTCTTCTGGTTACCACCTTATGTTCCGCTTGTTCGGCTAAGGTAGTAAAGGGAGAACTACTGCGATTGTGTTTCTGGCTCGTCCGGTCAAATACCTCAGTAGAGAAAGCCGAAAACTGACATCATGATATGGCGAGAGCTGGTCAGCGGTTCGGTGACTTAATACAAATCTCTTGCGATTTTTTCCGTATTATACGAAGGACTGGCTTTGGTTTGGTCACACGCTTAAGGTATCCCAGTTCAGACAGCCGCATGCGCACCAGGGGCTAGTTCTTAGCCCCACCATCAAACTCCTATGGCTAAGTGAAAGTGCTAAAGCCACATAGTCTGATTGCCTAGTTCGCTGCACGATCGCCTCCTTCACGGACCAAGATGTTGGGGCTAGTGTAGTCACGTGTGCTATTCCGAACACCCCCGTAGTATCTACGTGGGGGCTGAAGCCGACTACTGGCAAACTTTCATATACAACAAACGCCCGCACAGGTGGAAAGTGATTTGAGATAAACAAGCAAGCATATTATACAAAGGCCTTGTATCATAAATACAAAGCCTGAACAGCCCAGATACATTAATTCGAACATGATATCCTTCGAGCATTGACCCTCTATCAAACGGGCACCCTCTAGGACATCTTCGAAATAGCACTCTGGCTTGCGGTGGTCCTTGCCTCCTGGCAGGTCCTCAACTGCCACGACGGCGACCTTCATTTTCGCCCAGTGCATCCTGACACGGGCGAAGGCCATCCGCGCACCTTCTATGCATGCCGACCGCTTGACCGCGTTAATTCGGGGCAGCGTGTCGACGAGTCGCTGCACGAGGCCGAAGTAGCTGCTTGGAATGGGTTCGGTTGTGATAAGGGGGTGGCCCGATCTTCTCAGTGAGTGGAGGATGTTGATATTGAACTTGCAGGATAACTTGTGAGATGCTCTCGAACTCTCCGGCTGTTCCCCCATTGCCAATGCAACAGATCTTCAACCCTATGGATATTCGCAACACCACACACTTGCGCACGTAGCCGCCGACCACGAAGCGGTTCTGCAATCTCCCAATTCCCAGTGGAACGACAGATAGCACTTGACTTTCAGTAGCAAATACACCCTATCGAAACAAATTTGGTGTAGGTAAATATTCCTGATCGTTGCAAAGAGGAATATGATTACAGAGGAATGCTTAAAGCAATTCAGTCTGATATGAGTTTAATCAAAACATGGTCTAACCCTAAAAGCCACGACTTACAAGGGTATATAAAGACCCCTGGACGTCCAACATAGTGTTGGGGTCGAAATCCAACTTATCTCTAACTTTCCTAACTTAAACGAATCTATCTGGAAAAACTGGCAGAAACAACTGCCGTATTGTTTTGGTGACTGCGACTCGGTCACCGCGAATCGCGGGCTGCGAGTATACAATTTGGAAAGCACACGAGTCAAGCTTTCCAAATTGTATTTAAACGCCTTATTTGGAGCATGGACACGGATTCTGCACGTATATCAATTGCGGGCCTCCTGGCTGTCAATTCGAGTCCGGTTCTGATTTTCCTTATGTTTATGTTGTGCACCTGCCTCCCTCTCCTCCCTCGTGCACTTGCTGATATTAGACATCAGTAGAAGTTCTTCTTGCTGCAATTCTTCATCTCCACGTGCCAAGCTTTCCTTCCCTTCAAATCCGATCATACAAATATGCAAAGACTTAGGCAGTATAAAATTCTGATTAACACAAATGTCAGATTCAACTAAGAGTGAATTCACCTGTTGTTCGAGTAGTTTTGCACGTGCTCTTGTAATTGGTCCAATTCTGATTTCATCGGACTTGTCTTGTGCAATATCATCTTTATTTGAAAATGATGTTAAAGGAGTACGGATGTCCTCATCAGGTTGCCCACAGCCGGACTCCCTCATGCCCAATCCGGGCATCCTATGCAGCTCGGCCCACTGTGTCATCTGGTCGTTCAACAGCGCTGGGCGCTCCTGCGTCGCGAACTGTGACCAGAATAGCTTCTCCGTCGTGTGCCCCTCCTGGGCCTAGAAAAACTGCGCGGCATCGGCGGCACTCTTCGGAAGATCCGCGAAAGCGTCTGGAGAACTCCACAGTCGAGTGAGCAAGGCATACTTCTGACTGTCGAATTTACTCTGTAGAAGAAAGGGCTTACCAGCCACTATCTATTCGGCTTGCTTGATCTCGTCGCGCGCCGCGCGGGACTCAGTCCACGCCTCCCTGAAGAGCCTTGGTCAGCTCGATCACTTGGGGCTTATTCTCTTCCAAGGACTCGCACTTGCGGGTGGCGTCCTCGAGCTCTTGCTCTACTTCGGTCGGCCGCTCCTTGTAGAGACGACGGGCAACCTGCTCGGCCTTCAAATCTGCGTCCGCTTTGTCAGCAGCCGCTTGGCTCACCCGTGCCTGCTCCTTGGCTCGGGCAAGGTCACCCTTCAGGGTCTCGACCGCTGCTGCACTACCTGCAATAATGATCAGGACAATACAGGAGGTTAGACTGCACGTTGGCATTTTAATTCAGGTGTGTACGCACTTTTTCAATAACATACCTTGCGCCTCATCAAACCGCTTGTTGATGTGGACAAGATCATCATCGGCCAGTGCCAGCTTCCACTTGAGCTCGGATACTTCGGCGGCCTGGACGGTTGCCGCTAACAGCGAAGCCTGTTTCTCAAAATAGACAAGTACATTATCTCCTACAAATATTATCGATCCTCTGTTCGGCCTTTTTCCAAAAGATGAACAGAGTCTCAGGGCTGCTATCTATATACAAGCATATTTTTCATATGAAAACCGGCCAAGAATATTACATTGAATACCTCGAAGCCTGTTAGGAGGCTAGTGAAGGCTTTGTTCAGCCCGCTCTTGGCGGACTGAACCTTCTCAACCACCACACTCATCTGGGTGCGGTGCTCCTCCATGATGGAAGCACATTGCAGTGCATCCATCTATGTGTTCTGTGCCTCTGGGTTAGTGGAGGTCACCGCTGGAGTTGGCGCTCCCCCCACCCTTGAAGGGGTCGCTCATTCGGTTCCGGAGCCACTTGGGTCTCCGGAATGTTGTTCGGCTGGGGACCGGGCTGGTCAGGGCCCCCACCATTAGCCTCCATGGGGATTGCACCCCCCATGTTTTCGGCAGCCGAGGCATTACCCTCTAGCGCCGTCTTGGTGGCCTCCCGCACCTCTCCGTAGCCCGAAGAGGCCCTTCGAGACAACACTTCGGTGTCGTCCATGGCGGTTGGCGGGGAGGCCCGCGGAGGCGTCTCGCTCTCCATCATCCCCGGCTCCAGAGAACTCCGATAATGATTGTTGTGGGAGATCGCGGACCGGACTACACCATACAATGTTTAGACTACAATCATAAAGATTGGACATATGTAAGGCATCCTCGGATGCTTACGATGTGGCGAGGGGCTTCGACCTGGGGCGCCACTCGGGGATGGCCTCGGCATCCGAATCCGAGCCATCCGAGAGGGATATTTTCCCCTCTTTGACGCCTCCGTCTCTGGGTCTACGGAGGTCGCCCTTTTCTTCCTCCTACCCTTAGGGGGAGAATTGCTTTCTGCCTCCTCCTCCTCTTCGTCTTCATCTCCCTCGTGGGAGGAGTGAGCTTCGGTCTCTTCGGACAAGGCGTCCGAAGCACCTTTTCGGCGGAGGCCTCCTTTGGCCTCCTTGCTCTTCTTATTGGCCCTTTTCTCCGGCGCCTGATAGGGCGCCGGGACCAACATCCTCGTTAGCAGAGGATTGGTTGGGTTTTCGGGTAGCGGCGCCGGACACCTGATCCGCTCCGCCTTCGCTGTCCAGCCCTGAATAGGGAATGGACATCTCAGTATACCCTCTGACGTATGGACCGAAATTGTGTTCGGAAGTAAAATGCATACCTCAGTAGCCGGATTCGCGCTGTCGAGACCGATGTCTTCGGTCTTCTCCGGCCACATCTTTTGGGCCTTGAAAAGTAGTTTCCAAATCTCTTCGTGCATTGTGCCAAAGAAGCGATGTAGGGTCCAGGGGCCCTCCGGATTAAACTCCCACATGCGGAGAGGCCGGCGTTGGCATGGGAGGATCCGACGGAAGAGCATCACCTGAATCACACCGGTGAGACTGGTGTTCTTGTTTATCATAATCTTGATGCACTTTTGCAGCATCATCACTTCGTCAGTCGACACCCAGTCCAGACCCTTGTTAGTCCACTACGCGAGTCGCATAGGGGGCCCAGATCTAAATTCAGGAGCGACCGCCCATTTGGTGCCACGGGGTTCGGTGATGTAGAACCACTCCTGCTGCCATACCTTTACGGTCTCCATGAAGGCCCCTTTGGGCTAGGTGGTATTGGGGAGCTTGCTCACCATGGCGCCGCCGCAGTCCGCATGCTGGCCGTCGACCACCTTCGGCTTCAGACTGAAGACTTTTAGCCAGAGGCTGAAGTGTGGGCGGATGCGGACTAGCGCCTTGTCAGGACCCCGATTCCAAGTCACATCGATCTAGCCGGTAACACCTCATATCACTTTGCGGCCTCACGTACGGTATTCCCACGGGTGTCGCCTTACCATGGCCCGAGACCGTTTGCGCCTTTTGGCTCACGTATATGATAGTGTCACTAGCATCCATGATAGAGAACCCGGGCCGACATGACTAGTCGTGAACCCAAAGTGGCACTAACTTATGGGAACAGGCATACATGAATCAACATCGAGCATGTCGGTCAGCAGCGTGCGAATCCGGGATGTAGCACTAGGCTAACAAGACTCCGGTGAAACGGGCTGTAGCAGGCTAGGCATGACTCCGGATGTCACCGCGTGACATTTCCCCGAAGGGAGAGACACAGGAACGAAGTGAATCACATGCCGCCGATCAAGTGTTAGGAGCAGTAGTCTTTGGGCTAGCAGGGCTTCGGTGAACCGGGCTGTAGCGGACTACTATGGCTCATGGAAGCACAAGACTACATTTCCCCATAAGAGAGCCTACCAAGGATAAACAACTAGGTTGTCGGATCCCACACATACCAAGCATTTCAATCATATACACAATATAATCGATATGTGTAAATACAACATGGCATCACAACAAAACACTACGACTCAAAGTATTTATTCATTAGGCTCCGAGGAGCGAGATATTACAAACATGGGTCTCATGACCCAACATTCAGAGCATACAAGTCAAAGCACACGCGGAAGCTTAACATGTATGACTACAGACATCTACAAATGAAAAAGGCTGAGAAGCCTGACTATCTACCCGATCCTGCCGAGGGCACAAGATCGTAGCTGAGGTAACAAGCTAAACGTCGAAGTCCACACAGAACTACTAGCGAGACTGACGTCTCTCTGCAAAACATAAAATAGGCAAACGTGAGCACAAATGTACCCAGCAAGACTTACATTAGAACTGGCTACATATGCATCAGTATCAACAGAGGGGTGGTGGAGTTGACTGCAGCAAGCCAGCTTTGACTCAGTGGCTATCCTAAACTATGGCTGCAAGTAACTCTTTTGAAGTGGCGCACACGAGTCCACATATTCGCCATATCAATAAACCACTATGGATCCGCTCCCGTCTCCCTACGAGAAGGCCATCCATAGCACTCACGCTTATCTTGCGCATTTTAGAATATCCACTTTCACTTGTTTATGAACTATTATAGGCAACCCAGAAGTCCTTTACCATGGACGCGGCTACTCGAATAGATCATTTATAACCCTGCAAGGGTGTACTTCTTCACACATGTTTCCACCACTTAGTGTCTGCACACGACATGTGCTCGGTAGACTTCAAGCGAAAGCCGACGTGGGTGTAGACCACGACCTAACAAACTACACAAGTCTCTAGTCCAGGTTTATCGCCTATTCGGGTTCCATCCGCGAGGAGATCCGGTCGGGTTTCGCTCACAGCCCCAAACGATGTGTGCAAGGTTCCCGAGACACCAAACGGGCACGCGGTACACCGGGCCACGGTGTATCTACAGCATCATAGCCCACCCCTAGGCTCAGCACTACGCATGGCCTCCAACACATATCCTACAAACACTAGAAACTAGTTGCAACTCTTGGACAGAGGACAAGGGCGGTTAATAAGTCGAGCGGGGTCATATTTCAGGGCCCAACGTGTGGTGGTAGCTGTTTCATGGATCACAAACACAGAACTCAGTTCCTGAGGACGGTTTCAATAAGACAATCCACCATGTACTCCTACATGGCCTCTCACCGCTACCTTTACCAAATCGTGTTCACACACAGTAGGACATGTTCATCACCATTCCAATTCATCCTATTGAATCAGACTGACTCAACTCCGAAAGCAAAGAGCAGTGCATGACAAACAAACACGAATGAGTAGGCACATCAGGCTCAAACAACTCCTACTCATGCTAGTGGGTTTCATCTATTCTTGTGGCAATGACAGGTCATGCAGAGGAAAAGGGGTTCAACTACCGCAGCAAGTAGCAGATGAATCGTTGTTGTCCTAATGCAGTAAAAGAGAGCAGGAGCGAGAGAGTGGGATTGTATCAGAATGAACGAGGGGGTTTTTCTTTCCTGGCACTTCTGAAGATGATATAACTCTTCATCGATGTCATCGAACTCATCGTCGGAACATCGTCTACTGAGAGGGGACAATTACCGGCAAACAAGGAAGAACACAATCAATGTAATGCAACAATATGATGCATGATCATGACATGGCAATATGCTGTGATTTGAGCTAATGCAGCTAAGAACAGAAGAGTTTGAGCTTATTTGAACCAAAGATTCAAATTCAAACTCAAACTAAGAACTTATCAAGTGCATTATCATGTTTTGATCTAAACAGCAAGGTTAAGTTGTTTAAACATGCATGACACAAGTACAGATGGATAGATTAGATTTTTTTGATCATTTTTCATATATAAATCTTTTCATTTGGAGTTACGGTTGATTTTCTATGATTTTTAGAAGTTTAGGCAATTTTCTGAATTATTTTAAATCCAGAAAATTATTAACTGCGTCAGCATTGCGTCACTGTGACGTCAGCAAGTCAACTGCGGCTGACCAGGTCAAACCTGACCAGTGGGGTCCACTGGTCAGTCACACAGTGCTGTCTGGGTCACCGACAGGTGGGGTCAGGTCAACAGCCACGTCGGCAAGTCAATGCTGTCGTGTGGGGTCGGTCAACAAGTGACATGGCCAGGTCAAACTGACATGTGGGGCCCGTGGTGTTATTTAATCTAAACGGAAATAAAACCTAGGTTAATTAGGGTGTTGGCCCCATGTGTCAGTGAGCTAGGGGGTTAGTTAGGCGTCATTAGCGCTAATGATGTCGCCACGTCAGCTGCGCCGGCGGTTAGACGACGGCGACGAACCAGAGCGACGGTGGCTCACCGGAGTTGCGCTTGGGGCTGCCGCTTGCTGCAATGAGGGCATAAGAAAGGAGCCCTTGCTCGCCCGCATCCAGGAAAGCACGCGACTGGGCATGGGTTGGCCTGGTTCACCGGCGGCGAGCTCATCCGCGGCGGCCGAAGCACGGGGATGTGGCAGGCGAGGCTGCAAGCCACGGGGACGGCGGATGAGGTGCTCTACGGGCTCCTGGGAAGTCTTGGAGTTCGACTACGCACCCAGATACGACTGGAACGAGCCCTGGCCGCGTCGGCGACATCGCCGGCGGCAAGGAGCTTACGGGTGCGACGGGGAGATAAGCTAGGGGTTGAGCTCGAGGAGGGGAACATGGGGAAAACGGAGATAGGCTCACGAAGAGGAGGATTCATAAAGGCGAGGGTGTCCTGATCTTTCGATGAGATGATAACTATCGATTTGGCAGAGACGACTTTGACGATCCGACTACAAACGTGCACGACGTTGCGCCTTAGCAATCGCTAAACCAACTCCGAGAGGTTATTGACCACGCTGGAGCACGATCAACCTGGCCACGAAGGTCTATTCCTGCAAGCAATCGAAGAACAAGGAAGAATATGATAAAGCAATCTGAATATTGCAAATATATATGAAGTATTGATAATGGTGGGGATCCGTAAGCAGTCTTAAATGCAGTCGTTGGACACAAACGAAGTACACGAAGTTGCAATGGCTAACTATTAACTAAACAAATCCCAAGGGAAAAGCTACTAAATGGATCTACTTATATAGAAGCAAGGGGTGGCGGCCAAGGAGGTGGGAGGACGTCCCAAGGCAGCCTAAAACTAACCCTAGGTCGTACAAGGCCAATGGGCCCAAGTGGAGGTGACGTAACACCTTTGGACTTGTAGTTTGACTCGGATTCTGGTGCAGCGTCAGATTGTTTCGTCCATAACTCAACACTCCGGACGGATTTTAAGGTGATTCCAATTGGGTTGGAAAGAGCATGAAATCTACTTTGCAACAAAAAAAGAATCACCCAATTCGGTGTTCGTATGAATAAGTTGTTGGCGTTTTGAGTCAGGTATGTCTGTGCAGTCCGAAACTGAATCCAGAACGTGAGAGACTTGAACTCTATCTTCTCTTGGCCCAAAAGTGACGTGAGAGGACTTTTTGAACAGCACCTAAACTTCTCCTTTTACCTTATCTTCATATGTGTATTGTACAAATGTCCCATACACCTGCAATTAGATAAAACACAAAAGTATGTGAAGTATTTTTGTTCTTGATAACATAAATAGATTATTGAATAGTTTGCACTAGAAATCACCTCACAAATATACATGTATGCAATATTTTTGGTCATATCGAAGGTAGCCATGTCCTCATCATCTTCCCCTTCTTGAAAACAAAGCCGTCCTCGGCGTTGCTTAATCTGAAATGTGGCTAACAAACGAGACAAGGTGTACATGTTGTATATGTATATGTCATCCATTTTTACTTCCCTTGATTTTTGCACATATGACACATGAATAGATGAGTAACTTGCATAGTTCATAAAATCTAAAGCCAAAACACTATCACAAGAAGTAGAAGGCATGAAAATATTGCAACTCAGTTTGCACATATAAGTGAAGCTCTTATTCATTCCAAAAGATTGACAATGTTCATCAGTAAACCATCAACATTGGTGAATAAACCTTACTTGCATCAAATTTACATGCTACAACATGCTTAAATAAGCAAACATGCAGTACGTCATTTGACACAGAATCATCACTAAGATTAGAGGTCATATCAAAATGATTAAACATTGGTTCTTTTGCATCAATAGTTAATTCATTGGGTGCACTCAAAATTGTTGGTATTTCAGTTGTTTAATCACATGACGCATTAGAGTAACATGATTCTCTAAAATAGGTGATGCGCTCAAATCAATAGGTAACTCAACACATGATGTATTCAAGTTAACTAGACATGCATCATTCTCATGTGAAGTTATATCATCAATACTTTACAGTTACCTTGTTGCAAAGATGTAGCTGATGTAGGTACGGATGATGGCAATGTACCATACTCTTGAGATGATGTCGTGCTCACAATCTGAGGTGTGGCTGCTCTAGTAGGTGCACCGGTGGCGGAACCAAGCGGTGGTGGTGAGCATGAACTAGAATAGTAGGTGTTGTAGTCATCCAATGCATCCTCCTATAACTGTCTCTCAAAGGTACAAGCACGAACATACATACCAGTAATGCAACGAGGAATATACTGAAATCGTGCCTGAATATCATGGTTCAAACCACTAAAAAATCTATTCATTGTATCATTCTCAGATTCTTCTATGTCACAATGATGCATATAAGATTTGAACTCTTGGTAGTAAGCATGAACAGTGTTACTGCCTTGTTTTAATTGTTCCAATTTACGAAGCAATTCACGCATTTATAGTAAGGAGGAAAAAATTGTTGTCTCATTACAGCTTTCAAAACTTTCCAAGTTGTGGGTTGGTTATCAATGTTTTTCTTACAATGTACACTCCACCAAACAGAAGCAAAACCAGTAAATGCTCTAGTGGTAGCTCGTACTCTCTCAAGTTCAGAAAAATCATGGTGACTAAAAACTTCTTCTAATTCAAGCTCCCAAGCTAGATAAATAGCAGGATTAAATCTACCCTCAAATGATGGTAAAGACATAACCTGACCATATGCTTGTGTGTGTTGTCCCAACTCTGGTGATGGTGAAGATGTGTCCGTTGTCCAAGAACTTCTATCTCCGGAACCTGTCATGATTAGTAGAAACAAGAAACAAAATTCGAGAATAATGTTCCTATGTACTACTAGGATGTGGTTGTAAAGTACTCACAGTAAAGCAAATATCAATATCTTACAAGTTCTTACCATACGGCAGGTGGTGACAGGCAACCAACGGTGTCAAATAACTCTGAAGATTGTGTAAAGCAATTGCCAGGTGAACGTACGTATACACGGTGTAGAAATATGTGGAGCTGGGTTGGCTATATATGGTAGCAAAAGATTAGCAATAATCAATTCAGAGATGCAATATTGAATAAACGCTCAACAACGGTACTGTGCTGGTCCTAGGCTAGATCGGACTAGAGACGCGAGCCTAGAACAATAATGAGGTCACGGCGTAGCACAACTAGCATCAATGAAGGATAATAAGTAGCTCTGGACAGCAAGATATAAGTGAAGATCACAACGGCAGTAAAGATAATGATGAAAAACAACTGCCAAGCAGGATATACAACAACTCTCTCTCCAATTTTCCTCTTGAAAAGTTTGAGCCAATTTTCTGATAACTTTTTTCAAAGAATGCTACTAACTCAAGCTTTCCAATGCAAAAGAATTACTCAATTCCGAGTTGATATGAGGAGTCAAAAATTCTAAAACTGGTTTGAAAAACTGGAATAAGCTGTGTTCACGAACTTCGGAGGGCAAAAAGACCTATTTAGAAGCCGATTTTGAGGTGCCAAATATTGAACTAGCTTCTGCAACTATTTAGATGCGGCTCATCTCTAGCTTTAATTTGAGTACTCACGGAGCCAAAACGGACTTCGTATGAGGAAGTTATGCCTGTTTTACTGGACAGTGCACAAAACAGATTCCAATCCGAATTCAGCTACGAGATTGAGTCTAGATAGATCCGAACTTTGTTTTTTTTTCATCTCTCTTTTTTTTCTCACACTTTTTTCCCTTTTTCTTTCTCTCTTTTTTTTTCTCTGACTTTTTTTTTACTTTTTTTCTCTTTTTTTTCTCTCTCCCTCTTTCCAAACAAACTAGATAAGATGCAGATTGGATCAAGTGAAGATGTGAACGATCTCAACTATGATTATGACAATGAACGGTGGGTAGCACGTGGTGGAAATTGATGGATGGATGGTGGTGAACGGAAGGGATAACGATGCAGCGGCGGTGTGACTAATGTGAACAGAACTCGAAACTCTAAACGAACTAGACACTAAGACCAGCAACTCGACACGACGATGCAACTGATAATTCAATAATGCAAACAATGAAAAGAAAACTACAAAGGCTCAGACTGGTTGGACAAAAGATGAATAGATCTAACTTTTTTTTGTGGCCTTTTCTTGGACAATAGGTAAGAAAATAAATCTAATCTAGGGATAATTGGAAATTCTCACCGAGCAACCTGAAAACTGGTACCACTTGATAAAGGCGAGGGTGTCTCGATCTTTCGATGAGATGATAACTATCGATTTGGCAGAGACGACTTTGACGATCCGACTACAAACGTGCACGACGTTGCGCCTTAGCAATCGCTAAACCAACTCCGAGAGGTTATTGACCACGCTGGAGCACGATCAACCTGACCACGAAGGTCTATTCCTGCAAGCAATCGAAGAACAAGCAAGAATATGATAAAGCAATCTGAATATTGCGAATATATATGAAGTATTGATAATGGTGGGGATCCGTAAGCGGTCTTGGTCTGGTCGTTGGACACAAACGAAGTACACGAAGTTGCAATGGCTAACTTTTAACTAAACAAATCCCAAGGGAAAAGCTACTAAATGGATCTACTTATATAGGAGCAAGGGGTGGCGGCCAAGGAGGTGGGAGGACGTCCCAAGGCAGCCTAAAACTAACCCTAGGTCGTACAAGGCCAATGGGCCCAAGTGGAGGTGACGTAACACCTTTGGACTTGTAGTTTGACTCGGATTCTGGTGCAGCGTCAGATTGTTTCGTACATAACTCAACGCTCCGGACGGATTTTAAGGTGATTCCAATTGGGTTGGAAAGAGCATGAAATCTACTTTCCAACAAAAAAAGAATCACCCAATTCGGAGTCCGTATGAATAAGTTGTTGGTGTTTTGAGTCAGGTATGTCTGTGCAGTCCGAAACTGAATCCGTAACGTGAGAGACTTGAACTCTATCTTCTCTTGGCCCAAAAGTGACGTGAGAGGACTTTTTGAACAGCACCTAAACTTCTCCTTTTCCCTTATCTTCATATGTGTATTATACAAATGTGCCATACACCTGCAATTAGATAAAACACAAAAGTATGTGAAGTATTTTTGTTCTGGATAACATAAATAGACTATTGAATAGTTTGCACTAGAAATCACCTCACAAATATACATGTATGCAATATTTTCGGTCGTATCGAAGGTAGCCATGTCCTCATCAAGGATGGTGCAGACGGCGGGGCCGGGGACGTGTTGGTTGCCGCAAATCGATGGTGAGGTAGCCGGCGGTCGGAGGTTGAGGATGAGCTCAGGGAAGACGCTACAGGGCTCCCGCGGTCGAATGGGTTGGTGAAGACGACGCAGAAGGCGATGGCGGTCCTCTGGACGCGTCGGCAAGGCAAGAGGGAGGCAGTGGTGGCGAGCGGCGGTGACGGGCTCAGTTCAGAAGCAAGCGGAGAAGGGGGAGGGGGTCCAGAGAGACGGGAGAGATGCAGGGGGTCGAGGGAGGTGCGTGGCGATGCGAGGGAAGGTCCAGGGTGACGGGAGGACAGCCAGGCAGGGTGGAGGTGGCACGCGCGCGGCGAGCACATACCCTCCTGCCTACTGGCAGGAGGTTGAAGACGGTGGGGCGGCTGGGCTGGGCAAGCTACAGTGTTGGGCCACAGCTGGGCTACACAGGACCTGGTTCAGCCAAGTAAGGCCCAGATAAGTCCCTCTCTCTTTTATTTGTTTCTGTTTTCTATTTTCTTTCTTTGTTTTGATTTGATTTACAAACCAAACCATTTTAAAACTTTCTGTAATGTTTTATGTGAGCTCAGGGAGGTAGTCCAAGGTCACATGCAAACTTACAAAAATATTTGAACTTTATTTCTTATATAATAGAAATAAACCCAACTCAAATATGTCATTGATTTAATTCAAAGGCCCCAAATAAATATTTCTGTGATTCCAAAAATATTGGTTTGAATTTTACCTCTTACCAATATTTCCACAGAGTAACAGGAACATTTCCTTAGACTACTTTGAAGAGATTTTATTGTTGATTATTTCTTGAGTGATTTGTGAAGGTTTCAACTATCCTCAATTCAACTTTCAGAAATATAAACATGATGCAAGCAAGATGCAAACACTAGGTAGCACCAGAAGCTAGGGATGTGACAGCTCACCCTTACTAAACAAGAATCTCGTCCCGAGATTCAAGTCGTGAGGTAAGAAGACAGAGGGACACAAGCTAACACAATCTTCATGATCCAATTGCCCTTGTCGAAGATGTTGATTCGTTGCTTCATATTGATCTTGACGTCTTTGCTTTCGAGATCTTTATCCAACACGATGACGAAAGAGTGATACAACTCTATAAGGATGGATCATCTTAATGATCACAAGAACAACTCATTGAATGAGACGTAGAAACATCTCTTGAGCTGAGGGGCAAAACACATATGAGGAGCGATGGGGAGAAACGGATGACGAAGGTTCGGATTGGTATGCAACAATTCCACACTTAGGTAGGATGGTGCATGGTTTCAAGACAACGATGAAATAATTGCCATGATTCCACAATGGGGCACCTTAGGGAAGGTGGCTCATAGGATTATTCCCTTAAGTGGAAAAAGAATTACTTTTGATACAGAGAGCATTGGGACTCTCTATACCAGCCTAAGGAAATTCACAAACGACCGTTGAAGGAGTTAGGAAGAACGGCACACTCGGGCTAGAATGGATGATGTGGACTACCTTGTTGAAGACAACGCAATGGATGATTTTGCTTATCATCAGAAATGGATGGGATCCTTGGTAGGTCCACTTTGGAAGATGATCTTGGACAGCAACTGCTGAGAGGGGCAGCCCATGTGAAGTTGGCACAATGGCGGTGCAAGCTGGGAACAAAATGCAACTGTTGGGAATGTTCCAACCATCGTATCTGCCTGAGATTCAAATCCGATTGGTGATAGGATACTTCAGACTTAGCATGTCCGAAAAGAAAGCTTGCAACACAAATCGACGAGATGACATTGCGAGAATCTCGGGATATGAGCTACGATAGCAAGCTCCAAAACATGAGCCGGTTCTGCTACATACATGTGAGCATGTTGTCCAAGACAAGAATGACCACATAGTAGTCTTATAATAAAACACTATCGAGTTCTGGTCGGGAACCATCATCAAGGATTTTGAAGCCTTACGCAAGTCCATGGATTAGTCCCAAGCATAGACTCCTTTTCCTTGAACAAGTCAATCAGTGGCTTGGTGTGCTAGGAACACATATGGAGTGGAGGTAATTAATCTGCCAAACCATAGAATACTTCGCACGTATGCATGACTGATTTGGGATGATTCCAAGGGAAACAAAACAAACCCTTTCTCAAATTCATGGTGGCAACTTACACCTAATGCACATGAACTTGGAGAAAGTCACTTCTTTCATCCAAGCATAAGTTTCATGAACGGAACACGAAGGCATTGCTTACAAGGTTTCCAACACTAGGTTGATGTTCAACATGATTCATGGGGGAGACAAAATGTTGCTGATGGGTTCAACAACAACTCATCGGAATTTCCATATCACTGGACTTCCACCATCATGTGAACACGGTGATAGTATTGGTCAGACCAAAAGATGTAATGGTGTATGCTCGAGGGATCAACCACGAGTAAGACAACATTACGAACATCGTTGGTTCTGATTTGACTTGACGATAGCCCATACTCAAGTCATGGTTTGGCCAAGACAATAGAATCCACAATTGATCACGAGGATCAATCAATGAAGGTATCATCTTTCTTCAACACACACACTCAAAAGATATCCTTTTAGAATGAACTAAGTAAGGCAAAGCTTTATCTTCCAACTCTCCAAGTTGTTGTTTAGCTTAACCAACTAGCTCAGGGGTATCCAACATAGATTCTTGGAGAATGGATGGTTTGGAGGTAAACCAACATGATCATGACCTCATCATAGCGGTCAGGTGACAACCTGGTAATACTTCCGAGAAGATATTCGGAACATCACGAACCACCGATATGTTATTAAGCTCGAGAACAATCTTGCTTCTGAGGCAAGATGATGTGATCAATTAAGCAAGGGATTGAAATCCTAACTCATTGATCGAAGAGTGCACCAGAAATAAGGACTAGGTAGCATGATCTGTCTTATAATGATGATTATATAACCAACACGCTAAGAATGAGAATATTGTCCATTTACTACCAAGCATTGGAGTTGCTAGGAGTATTGATTTCACACATCACATTTCATTTGTCGGTATTCCGGTTGCAACAACACAGAGACCGAGGAATGAAAAATGATGGCAAGAGTATCACTGTATCAAGAATTCATAAGAGGTTGTGCAATTCTCACGTCATTCTTGATAAGAAAGAGGGTGACACTCCACGATAGAAGAGAGCAAAAGCTGGACTGGCATTTTGATTTCCGGAATACAACTGCTTTGACCAAATTCTAGATATGGGTGAGGTACTGGAGTTTGTTTCTCGTAGTCATTCCAGAACAGAATGGCTTGATGGAGCACAAGAATAATAAGCATCGATAACACGAATGCACAATTACTCCTGACTATCAATTGATAAACGGGGGTCAGAATACAACTAAAGAGGGACAACTCAAGGAACATATAACTTTCTGAGTTGTGGATGCATAGGTTAGTATGTCGAATCAAGTTCAACAGGTTTCTTCCGGATAACCCATGCAGAGAAGGTAGAACTAACAGAGTCACAGCATAGAATCAAGAACTCGTCAAGAGCACTCTCGTTGTGATCTTTCGGTTCCGCGAGGAACTTCTGCCATAAGCAGTTCATGATATTTGGAAGAAGGATATACCATGAACCTCGAGGACTATCGCAAAGGTTACTAATATCCTAAAGGAACTAGCAACACTATCAACATGAAGTAAGTAGGGTGAATATTAGGTTCAAGAACCCAGGAATAGAATGCCTACTAACTAAATGGCATCAAGGGATGCTTTCGGGAATAATGGGCAGAATCATCATACTGGGGATACAAAGCATGGCTAGATTACTAGGTGACTCCCTAAAACACCTAGGTCATAATAATAGCTCCAACATATATGTCGAGGCAATAGAGTACCTCAACTCACCGATTAGTGTGGTTGAACTGGCCCAAAGGGACATCGGGAATGAAAAGAAGGGATTTGCAAATGCATCAGACTATCTAGAAACCTGGGATGACTCGGACAGCATAACGGCTGTAAATGCTCAAAAAGATTTGAGACATCCTGCAAAATAGTGGCATGGCCACTCAGCATCGCAATATCAAGGTTCCGAAATCAACTATCAGCATATGAAAGTAGTAAGAACTGAACTGAGGCTTAAATCCATCAATCCTCTAAGTCTCTATCATAGTAACTTGTCATCCTGATAGATAGATGATAAGGCCTAGTTCTCTCCGTAGAAAGGAAGAGGATGACTCAGATCAGAAGGGCATAAGGTAAAGGATTAAAAAGAGCCTTACGTTCCCTTCCACAATCAATTCCCTTATATAACTAAAGCATTTCTAGACTCAACTTCGACCAGTTTGGCTTGGTAATCCTCTGACGTGGGGCTCACGATACCAATCTTGTCGGGACCCGATTCCAAGTCACATCAATCTAGCCGGTAACACCTCACATCACTTTGCGGCCTCACGCATGGTATTCCCACGGGTGTCGCCTTACGATGGCCCAGGACCGTTTGCGCCTTTTGGCTAACGTATATGATAGTGTTGCTAGCATCCATATGACAGAGAACCCGGGCCGACATGACTAGTCGTGAACCCAAAGTGGCACTAACTTATAGGGATAGGCATACATGAATCAACATCGAGCATGTCGATCTGACGTGCGAATCCGGGCTATAGCACTGGGCTAACAGGACTGTGAACCGGCTGTAGCAGGCTAGGCAGGACTCGGATGTCACCGCGTGACATTTCCTGAAGGGACAGAACCACGAGGCAGAAGTGAATCACATGCCGACCAGTCAAGTGTTCCGGAGTAGTAGTCTTTGGGCTAGCAGGGCTCGGTGAACCGACTGTAGCGGACTACTATGGCTCATGGAAGCACAAGACTACATTTCCCCATAAGAGAGGCTACCAAGGATAAAGAACTAGGTTGTCGGATCCCACACATACCAAGCATTTCAATCATACACACAATATGCTCGATATGTGTAAATACAACATGGCATCACAATAAAACTCTACGACTCAAAGTATTTATTCATTAGGCTCGGAGGAGCGAGATATTACAAACATGGGTCTCATGACCCAACATTCAGAGCATACAAGTCAAAGCACACGCGGAAGCTTAACATGTCTAAGTACAGACATCTACAAATGAAAAAGGCCGAGAAGCCCGACTATCTACCAGATCACGCCAAGGGCACAAGATCGTAGCTGAGGTAACAAGCTAAACGTCGAAGTCCATGCGGAACTACTAGAAAGACTGACGTCTCTCTGCAAAACATAAAATAGGCAAACGTGAGTACAAATGTACCCAACAAGACTTACATCAGAACTAGCTACATATGCATCAGTATCAACAGAGGGGTGGTGGAGTTTGACTGCATCAAGCCAGCTTTGACTCAGTGGCTATCCTAAACTATGAATGCAAGTAACTCTTTTGAAGTGGCGCACATGAGTCCACATATTCACCATATCAATACACCACTATGGATCCGCTCCCGTCTCCCTACGAGAAGGCCATCCATAGCACTCACGCTTATCTTGCGCATTTTAGAGTATCCACTTTCACTTGTCTATGAACTGTTATAGGCAACCCAGAAGTCCTTTACCGTGGACGCGGCTATTCGAATAGATTATTTATAACCCTGCAGGGGTGTACTTCTTCACACATGTTTCCACCACTTAGCGTCTGCACACAACATGTGCTCAACAGACTTCAAGCGAAAACCAACGTGGGTGTAGACCACGACCTAACTAACCACACAAGTCTCTAGTCCAGGTTTATCGCCTATTCGGGTTCCATCCGCGAGGAGATCCGGCCGGGGTTTCGCTCACAGCCCCAAACGATGTGTGCAGGGTTCCCGAGACACCAAACGGGCGCTTGGTACACCGGACCACGGTGTATCTACCGCATCATAGGCCACCCCTAGGGTCAGCACTACGCACGGCCTCCAACACATATCCTACAAACACCAGAAACTAGTTGCAACTCCTGGACAGAGGACACAGGCGGTTAATAAGTCGAGCGGGGTCATATTTCAGGGCCCAACGTGTGGTAGTAGCTGTTTCATGGATCACAAACACAGAACTCAGTTCCTGAGGACGGTTTCAGTGAGACAACCCACCATTTACTCCTACATGGCCTCTCACCGCTACCTTTACCAAATCGTGTTCACACACAGTAGGACATGTTCATCACCATTCCAATTCATCCCCGCTGAATCAGACCTGACTCAACTCTAAGCAGTAGCAGGCATGACAAACAAACATGAATGAGTAGGCACATCAGGGCCAAAACAACTCCTACTCATTCTAGTGGGTTTCATCTATTTAATGTGGCAATGACAGGTCATGCAGAGGAAAAGGGGTTCAACTACCACAGCAAGTAGCAGATGAATCGTTGTTGTCCTAATGCAGTAAAAGAGAGTAGGAGTGAGAGAGTGGGATTGTATTGGAATGAACGAGGGGGTTTTGCTTGCCTGGCACTTCTGAAGATGATATAACTCTTCATCGATGTCATCAAACTCATCGTCGGAACGTCGTCTATTGAGAGGGGAAAATTACCGGCAAACAAGGAAGAACACAATCAATGTAATGCAACAATATGATGCATGATCATGACATGGCAATATGCTGTGATTTGAGCTAATGCAGCTAAGAACAGAAGGGTTTGAGCTTATTTGAACCAAAGATTCCAATTCATACTCAAACTAAGAACTTATAAAGTGCATTATCATGTTTTGATCTAAACAGCAAGGTTAAGTTGTTTAAACATGCATGAAACCAGTACAGATGGATAGATTAGATTTTTCTGATCATTTGTCATATATAAATCTTTTCATTTGGAGTTACGGTTGATTTTGTATGATTTTTAGAAGTTTAGGAAATTTTCTGAATTATTTTAAATCCAGAAAATTATTAACTGTGTCAGCATTGCGTCACTGTGACATCAGCAAGTCAACTGCGGCTCACCAGGTCAAACCTGACTAGTGGGTGACCAGTGGGGTCCACTGGTCAGTCACACAGTGTTGTCTGGGTCACCGACAGGTGGGGTCTGGTCAACAACCACGTCGGCAAGTGAACGTTGTCGTGTGGGGTCGGTCAACAGGTGACGTGGCCAGGTCAAACTGACCTGTGGGGCCCATGGTGTTAGTTTATTCTAAACGGAAATAAAATCTAGGTTAATTAGGGCGTGGGCCCCAGGTGTCAGTGAGATTGGGGGTTAGTTAGGCGTCATTAGCGCTAATGATGTTGCCACGTCAGCTACGTCGGATGTTAGACGACGGCGACGAACCAGAGCGGCGGTGGCTCGCCGGAGTTGCGCTTGGGGCTGCCGCTTGCTGCGATGAGGGCATCAGAAAGGAGCCCTTGCTCGCCCGCATCCAGGGAAGCACGCGGCTGGGCGTGGGGTGGCCTGGTTCACCGGCGGCGAGCTCATCCACGGCGGCGAGAGCACGGGGATGAGGCTGGCGAGGCTGCAAGCCACGGGGACACCGGATGAGGTGCTCTACGGGCTCCTGGGAAGTCCTGGAGTTCGACTATGCACCCAGATGCGACTGGAACGAGCTCTGGCCGCGTCGGCGACATCGCCGGCGGCAAGGAGCTTACGGTTGCGACGGGGAGATAAGCTAGGGGTTGAGCGCGAGGAGGGGAACAGGGGGGAAACAGAGATAGGCTAACGGAGAGGAGGATGGTGCAGACAGCGGGGCCGGGGACGCGGTGGTTGCCGTGAATCAACGGTGAGGTAGCCGGCGGTTGGAGGTTGAGGATGAGCTCGGGGACGACGCTACAAGGCTCCCGTGGTCGAATGGGTTGGTGAAGACAACGCAGATGGCGATGGCGGTCCTCTGGACGCGTCGGCAAGGCGGGGGGAGGCAGTGGCTGCGGTGGTGGCGAGCGGCGGCGACGGGCTCCATTCGGAAGCGAGCGGAGAAGGGGGAGGGGGTCCAGAGAGAGAGAGGGGAGAGATGCAGGGGGTCGAGGGAGGTGCGTGGCGATGCGAAGGAAGGTCCAGGGTGACGGGAGGACAGCCAGGCAGGGTGGAGGTGGCAAGGCTGGGCGAAGACATGCCCTCCGCCATCTTGGCAGGAGGTTGAAGATGGTGGTGGGGCTGGCTGGGCCAGCTACCTTCTTGGGCCACGGTGGGCTGCAGGACCTAGTTCAGCCAGGTAAGGCCCAGATAAGTCCCTCTCTCTTTTATTTGTTTCCGTTTTCTATTTTGTTTCTTTGTTTTGATTTGATTTACAAACCAAACCATTTTAAAACTTTCTGTAAAGTTTTATGTGAGCTTAGGGAGGTAGTCCAAGGTCACATGCAAACTTACAAAAATATTTGAACTTTATTTCTTATATAACAGAAATAAATCCAACTCAAATATGTCATTGATTTAATTCAGAGGCCCCAAATAAATATTTCTGTGATTCCAAAAATATTGGTTTGAATTTTACCTCTTACCAATATTTCCACAGAGTAACAAGAACATTTCCTTGGACTACTTTGAAGAGATTTTATTGTTGATTAATTCTGGAATGATTTGTGAGGGTTTCAACTATCCTCAATTCAACTTTTAGAAATTTAAACATGATGCAAGCAAGATGCAAACACTAGGTAGCACCAGAAGCTAGGGATGTGACACGCCACGCATACGACGATGAACGCTGAGATGTGGAGGAATGAATTCGGGGCTAGATCATGGAAATCTAGCCCGTAGTATAACATCAAGCCGCAGACGAAGGGGTGGAGCGGAAACCCTAACCCGCGGAGGAAGTGAGGGATGAACACAACCCTCTCGCCAGGCTCTAGAGTAGGGATGACTTGCTCTTTTGCAGGGAGCCTGCGTGCGATTTGCGCGGTCAACTACCTCGCCTCCCGGAGCTCCTTGACGTCCTTCTCCGTTACGGAGGAGGCCACCCACTTGCCTTGAGAGCCGGATCCGGACATGGCTGGAGAGTTTGATGGCGATGGAAAAGATCGAAACTTGGGCGCTGGAGCTCAAGGATAGGAGGGTTGAGGAAGAAGAAGGCATGGGGTAGAAAGATGGGTCCTTGTCCTCTTATAAAGGCAGTGAATATCAAGCGCCCCCTCACAAGCCTTAAATCTCGCCTATTCCCGAGGGGTCATGCGAATAGCACAGTTAGATTACCCAAGCCCGTATTGATGAGAATCCCGCAATAAGGGGACATGATCTCTGCTTTGACAAGACGTGTCAATAGAGGCCGTGCCTCGAAACGC
This sequence comes from Aegilops bicornis, assembly GCA_021605145.1. NCBI lineage: Eukaryota > Viridiplantae > Streptophyta > Magnoliopsida > Poales > Poaceae > Aegilops > Aegilops bicornis. The sequence goes on from CM038671.1 coordinate 371,680,146, forward strand.
GAAGCGAGAGGCCAGAAAATGGTTCGAAATAATAATAAGGCCAGACGTAACGTCTCGCCGAAAAAGCTGTCAGTGGACAAGACTTATTTTTTTTCAAGTATTTTCCCTTGTGGTTGGGGGTTGTAATCAATATACAGAGCCGGATACAGTTCACTTGTTCATAAAACTGCTTTGGTGTATTCGGAGGAGGAACCCGCCTTGCAATGCCGAAGACAATCTGCACGCCGGACACATCGTCATTGAAGCCTGGTTCAGGGGCTACTGAGGGAGTCTTGGATCATGGGGTCCTCGGGCATCCGGGCTATGTTACATGGGTCGGACTGATGGGCTGTGAAGATACAAAATAGAAGGCCTTCCCCCGTGTCCGGATGGGACTCTCCTTTGCGTGGATGGTAAGCTTAGCATCCGGATGTGTAGTTTTGTTTCTCTGTAAACCAACTCTGTACAACTCTAGGCCCCTCCGGTGTTTATATAAACTGGAAGGTTTAGTCCGTAGAGGCTATCAAAAATCATATAGGCTAGACATCTAGGGTTTAGCCATTACGATCTCGAGGTAGATCGACTCTTGTAACCCCTATACTCATCAAAGTCAATTAAGCAGGAAGTAGGCTATTACCTCTATTAAGAGGGCCCGAACCAGGGTAAACATCGTGTCCCTTGTCTCCTGTTACCTTTGATCCTCAGGCACACAGTTTGGGACCCCCTACCCAAGATCGACCGGTTTTGACACTGACACCCCCTACACCATAAATAGGGGGCTGCTCAGAGTTAGTGCACGACTTTTGTCGTTTGAGAGCAACCCACCTCCGAAGCCTTTGAGAGAGAGATACTTGCCAGGACAAAGCCCAAAACACCGAGAGCCAAAGAGTGTTAGGCATCACTGAAGTCTTTCTGTTCGCGTGACCTGAATACTTGTTACACTTGAGGACTGTGTATCCTCCAGCCGGTTAGGCGTCACGTTCTGAGGATCCAAGATTCATCGTGGATCACTGGTGAACGGAGTCTGTGAAGGTTTGGAATTCTACCTTGAAGACTTACCAGAGTGATTGGGCGAGGACTAGGTGTCCTTGGCTCAAGGGGAATAAAGTGAAGACGTGGTCTTCTGAGTTCAATCTCAGCCTCCCTAACCAGACATACACTTCTCACAGCAACTTGAACTGGTCTACCAAATCCTTGTCTTCACCAAGCTACTGATTCTATCCCCCACCTCCTTTACATTTCAGTTTGTCTTCGTGAAGTCATTGCTTGCTTGCCTGATTTGTTTGACTTCACTGTGCGAAGACTATTGCTTGTTTGACTTCATTCTGTCTTCCATTATGATATGTACTACTGATGTCTACTACGCAACCTTCTTCTTGTAGACGTTGTTGGGCCTCCAAGTGCAGAGGTTTGTAGGACAGTAGCAAATTTCCCTCAAGTGGATGACCTAAGGTTTATCAATCCGTGGGAGGCGTGGGATGAAGATGGTCTCTCTCAAACAACCCTGCAACCAAATAACAAAGAGTCTCTTGTGTCCCCAACACACCCAATACAATGGTAAATTGTATAGGTGCACTAGTTCGTGAAGAGATAGTGATACAAGTGCAATATGGATGGTAGATATAGGTTTTTGTAAACTGAAAATATAAAAACAGCAAGGTAACAAGTGGTAAAATTGAGAGTAAACGGTATTGCAATGCTAGGAAACAAGTCCTAGGGTTCCTACTTTCACAAGTGCAAGTTCTCTCAACAATAATAACATAATTGTATCTTATAACTATCCCTCAACATGCAACAAAGAGTCACTCCAAAGTCACTAATAGCGGAGAACAAACGAAGAGATTATGGTAGGGTACAAACCACCTCAAAGTTATTCTTTCCAATCAATCCGTTGGGCTATTCCTATAAGTGTCACAAACAGCCCTAGAGTTCGTACTAGAATAACACCTTAAGATACAAATCAAATAAAACCCTAATGTCACCTAGATACTCCAATGTCACCTCAAGTATCCGTGGGTATGATTATACGATATGCATCACACAATCTCAGATTCATCTATTCAACCAGCACATAGAACCTCAAAGAGTGCCCCAAAGTTTCTACCGGAGAATCAAAATGAAAACGTGTGCCAACCCCTATGCATATGTTCATGGGCGGAACACGCAAGTTGATCACCAAAACATACATCAGGTGAATCACGTGATATCCCATTGTCACCACAGATACGCACGGCAAGACATACATCAAGTGTTCTCAAATCATTAAAGACTCAATCCGATAAGATTACTTAAAAGTGAAAACTCAATCCATTACAAGAGAGTAGAGGGGGAGAAGCAAGATAAGATCCAACTATAATAGCAAAGCTCGCGATATATCAAGATCGTGCCAAATCAAGAACACGAGAGAGAGAGAGAGAGAGAGAGAGAGAGAGATCAAACACAAAGCTACTGGTACATACCCTCAGCCCCGAGGGTGAACTACTCCCTCCTCGTCATGGAGATCGCCGGGATGATGAAGATGGCCACCGGTGAGAGTTCCCCCCTCCGGCAGTGTGCCAGAACAGGGTCCCGGTTGGTTTTTGGTGGCTACAGAGGCTTGCGGTGGCGGAACTCCCGATCTATTTTGTTCCCCAAAGGTTTTAGGGTATATGGATATATATAGGCGGAAGAAGGGAGCCACGAGGGGCCCACGAGGGTGGAGGGCGTGCCCTAGGGGGTTGGGCGCCCCCCCCCCTACCTCGTGTCTCCCTTGTTTCTTTCCTGACGTGCACTCCAAGTCCATCGGGTAGCTTTCCTTCCAAAAATAACTTCTCCAGAAGGTTTCATTCCATTTTGACTCTGTTTGATATTCCTTTTCGTCGAAACACTGAAACAAGGGAAAAAAGGAACTGGCACTGGGCTCTGGGTCAATAGGTTAGTCTCAAAAATAATATAAGTGTTTAATAAAGCCCATAAACATCCAAAACACATAATATAATAGCATGGAACAATAAAAAATTATAGATACGTTGGAGACGTATCAGCATCCCCAAGCTTAATTCCTTCTCGTCCTCGAGTAGGTAAATGATAAAAACAGAATTTTTGATGTGGAATGCTACCTAACATATTTATCAATGTAATCTTTTTTGTTGTGGCAAGAATATTCAGATCCATAAGATTCAAAACAAAAGTTTAATATTGACATGAAAACAATAATACTTCAAGCATACTAATAAAGCAATTATGTATTCTCGAAATAACATGGCCAAAGTAAGTTATCCCTACAAAATCATATAGTCTGGCTATGCTCTATCTTCATCACACAAAATATTTAAATCATGCACAACCCCGATGACAAGCCAAGCAATTGTTTCATACTTTTGATGTTCTCAAACTTTTTCAATCTTCACGCAATACATGAGCGTGAGCCATGGACATAGCACTATATGTGGAATAGAATGGTGGTTGTGGAGAAGACAAAAGGAGAAGATAGTCTCACATCAACTAGGTGTATCAACGGGCTATGGAGATGCCCATCAATAGATATCAATGTGAGTAAGTAGGGATTGCCATGCAACGGATGCACTAGAGCTATAAGTGTATGAAAGCTCAAAAAGAAACTAAGTGGGTGTGCATCCAACTCGCTTGCTCACGAAGACCTAGGGCATTTTGAGGAAGCCCATCATTGGAATATACAAGCCAAGTTCTATAATGAAAGATTCCCACTAGTATATGAAAGCGACAACATAGAAGACTCTCTATCATGAAGATCATGGTGCTACTTTGAAGCACAAGTGTGGTAAAAGGATAGTAGCATTGTCCCTTCTCTCTTTTTCTCTCATTTTTTTATTTTTTTATTTGGGCCTTTTCTCTCTTTTTTTTCTCTTTTTTTTATTTTTTGTTCGGAGTCTCATCCTGACTTTTGGGGGAATCATAGTCTCCATCATCCTTTCCTCACTGGGACAATGCTCTAATAATGATGATCATCACACTTCTATTTACTTACAACTCAAGAATTACAACTCGATACTTAGAACAAAATATGACTCTATATGAATGCCTCCGTGATGTACCAGGATGTGCAATGACTCATGAGTGACATGTATGAAAGAATTATGAACGGTGGCTTTGCCACAAATACAATGTCAACTACATGATCATGCAAAGCAATATGACAATGATGAAGCGTGTCATAATAAACCGAACGGCCGTAAGTGGCATGGCAATATATCTCGAAATGGCTATGGAAATGCCATGATAGGTAGGTATGGTGGCTGTTTTGAGGAAGGTATATGGTGGGTGTATGATCTGCGTGAAAGGTCTTGGCGGTATTAGAGAGGCTAGCAATGGTGGAAGGGTGAGAGTGCATATAATCCATGGACTCAACATTAGTCATAAAGAACTCACATACTTATTGCAAAAATCTATTAGTTATCGAAACAAAGCACTATGTGCATGCTCCTAGGGGGATAGATTGGTAGGAAAGACCATCGCTCGTCCCCAACCGCCACTCATAAGGAGGACAATCAATGAATAAATCATGCTCCGTCTTCATCACATAACGGTTCACCGTACGTGCATGCTACGGGAATCACAAACTTTAACACAAGTATTTCTCAAATTCACAACTACTCCACTAGCATGACTCTAATATCACCGTCTTCATATCTCAAAACAATCATAATGAATCAAACTTCTCTTAGTATTCAATGCACTTTATATGAAAGTTTTTATTATATCCCTCTTGGATGCCCATCATATTAGGACTAAATTCATAACCAAAGCAAATTACCATGCTGTTCTAAAGACTCTCAAAATAATATAAGTGAAGCATGAGAGTTCATATATTTCTTCAAAATAAAACCACTGGCGTGCTCTAAAAGGATATAAGTGAAGCACTAGAGCAAACGACAAACTACTCCGAAAGATATAAGTGAAGATCAATGAGTAGCCGAATAATTATGCAACTATGTGAAGGCTCTCTAACATTTAAGAATTTCAGATCTTGATACTTTATTCAAACAGCAAGAAAAGCAAAAGAAAATAAAATGACGCTCCAAGCAAAACAAATATCATGTGGTGAATAAAGATATAGCTCCAAGTAAAGTTACCGATGAACGATGACGAAAGAGGGGATGCCTTCCGGGGCATCCCCAAGCTTAGACACTTGGTTATCCTTGAATATTACCTTGGGGTGCCTTGGGCATCCCCAAGCTTAGGCTCTTTCCACTCCTTATTCCATAGTCCATCTAATCTTTACCCAAAACTTGAAAACTTCACAACACAAAACTTAACAGAAAATTTTGTGAGCTCCGTTAGAGAAAGAAAACAAAACACCACTTCATGGTAATGTAATGAACTCATTATTTATTTATATTGGTGTTAAACCTACTGTATTCCAACTTATCTATGGTTTATAAACTATTTTACTAGCCATAGAGTCATCAAAATAAGCAAACAACACACGAAAAACAGAAACTGTCAAAAATAGAACAGTCTGTAGTAATCTGTAACTAACGCAAACTTCTGGAACTCCAAAAATTCTAAAATAAATTGGTGGACCTGAGGAATTTGTCTAGTAATAATCTACAAAAAGAATCAACTAAATAACACTCTCCCGTAAAAAGTTGAAGCTAATTTCGCGGGCGCTAAAGTTTTTGTTTTTTACAGCATGATCATAAAGACTTCACCCAACTCTTCCCAAAGGTTCTACTTGGCACAAAAACTAAATAAAACATAAAACCACATCTAAACAAAGGCTAGATGGATTATTTATTCCTAAACATAACTAAAAAGCAAGAAACTAAAATAAAATTGGGTTGCCTCCCAACAAGCGCTATCGTTTAATGCCCCTAGCTAGGCATGATGATTTCAATGATGCTCACATAAAAGATAAGAATTGAAACATAAAGAGAGCATCATGAAGAATATGAATACCAAATTTAAGTCTAACCCACTTCCTATGCATAGGGATTTTGTGAGCAAACAACTTATGGGAATAATAATCAACTAGCATAGGAAGGCAAAACAAGCATAACTTCAAAACTTTAAGCACATAGAGAGGAAACTTGATATTATTGCTATTCCTACAAGCATACATTCCTCCCTCATAATAACTTTCAATAGCATCATGAATGAATTCAACAATATAACCAGCACCTAAAGCCTTCTTTTCATGATCCACTTGCATAGAAATTTTACTACTCTCCACATAAACAAAATTCTTTTCATTCGGAATAGTGGGAGTTTCATAAGAGACTTGAATACTATAAATTGTTTCTACATTAAAATAGTAACGTTCAGAAAAAGGGTAATCATAATCATGACAAGTTTTATAAATATAATCATCACTACTTTTTATAGCATAAGTTTCATCACAATAATCATCATAAGTAGCAACTTTGTTCTCATCATAATCGATTGAAACCTCTTCCAAGATAGTGGACTCATCACTAAATAAAGTCATGACCTCTCCAAATCCACTTCCATAAATATAATCATCATAGGTAGAAGGCATGCTATCATCATAACAACTTTTCATATCAAAACTTGGGAGGCTAAAAATATCATCATTATTAAACATAGCATCCCCAAGCTTGGGACAAACATTAATTTCAGCAAATATATTTTCAAAAACATCATCTTCATCAAACATAGCATCCCCAAGCTTGGGCATTTTCATATCATAAGCATAATCACTCTCATCATTAATAGTATGGATAGCACCAATAGTATAGCAATTATCATATTCTTCCAAGCAAGTGCCAAAAAGATTCTCAAGATCATAAGGAGTATCATTATCTTCCCAATCATAATCATCACAACAAGCAATAGGCATAACGAGATCATCATCAAGTGCATCATCTTCCACAATTATTTTTGAATCATTTTCATGAGGCACAACAATAATAGGGGCAACATTATTTGGGAGAGATATCTTTTTACCTCTCTTCCTTTTCCTTTTCTTCTTCTTCAGCACATCATGTGTGGGTTGAATCCTCTTTTTGGAACTCCTTATTGATGAGATTGGTTGAATAGAAGTCTCCTCCTCGTTACCTGATTCATCATAAGAAATAATAGGAGGATATTGGGAAGTCTCTTCCCTTCCATTGGTATTCTCTTCATCTTCTATTTGTTTTCTTTTCTTTATGTAATTGGCAATATAAGGATTTTCAATGCAATTCACCGCACAATACATATAAATCTTCTCTAGATCAAAGCCAAGGAGTTTATAACGGGCAAATTCTGGAAGATGCTTAGTTATACATTTCATTTCTTCGTAGCCCATAAGCAAACTAAGTTCATTATAATGTGCAAGGGAAATCAAGTCATCACAATTTTTGGACACGATTAGATCATGAAACAATTTGCATCGGATAGCTAAATGACCATGTTCATTGCAAAGTCCACAAGTACGGCCAAGAAAATTTAAATCTTCAGCACAAACATCTTGCCTTTCTTGCAACAATTTAGTTTCTAAGTGCTTATGCCTCTTGCAATATCTATCTTCCCTATTTGGTGTGTACTTGCAAACCCAATGCACTCCACAAAAATTGACATGTTTATAAGAGACATTTTCATCATAACTAGTGCAATCATCATTAGTACCATGGATATTCAAGGAGTTCATACTAACAACATTGCAATCATGCTCATCATTCAAAGATTTAGTGCCAATCATTCTATGTAATTCTTCTTCCAGTACTTGAGCACAATTTTCCTTCCCATCATTTTCATGGAAGACAATAAAAAGATGAAGCGTATGAGACAAACTCAGTTCCATTTTTTTGTGGTTTTCTTTTATAAACTAAACTAGTGATAAAACAAGAAACTAAAAGATTCGATTGCAAGATCTAAAGATATACCTTCTAGCACTCACCTCCCCGGCAACGGCGCCAGAAACTGCTTGATGTCTACTGTGCAACCTTCTTATTGTAGACATTGTTGGGCCTCCAAGTGCAGAGGTTTGTAGGACAGTAGCAAATTTCCCTCAAATCGATGACCTAAGGTTTATCAATCCATGGGAGGCGTAGGATGAAGATGGTTTCTCTCAAACAACCCTGCAACCAAATAACAAAGAGTCTCTTGTGCCCCCAACACACCCAATACAATGGTAAATTGTATAGGTGCACTAGTTCGGCGAAGAGATAGTTATACAAGTGCAATATGGATGGTAAATATAGGTTTTTGTAAACTGAAAATATAAAAACAGCAAAGTAACAAGTGGTAAAACTGAGCGTAAACGGTATTGCAATGCTAGGAAACAAGGCCCAGGGTTCATACTTTCACTAGTGCAAGTTCTCTCAACAATACTAACATAATTGGATCTTATAACTATCGCTCAACATGCAACAAAGAGTCACTCCAAATTCACTAATAGCGGAGAACAAACGAAGAGATTATGTTAGGGTACGAAACCACCTCAAAGTTATTCTTTCCAATCAATCCGTTGGGCTATTCCTATAAGTGTCACAAACAGCCCTAGAGTTCGTACTAGAATAACACCTTAAGACACAAATCAACCAAAACCCTAATGTCACCAAGATACTCCAATTATCACCTCAAGTATCCGTGGGTATGATTATACGATATGCATCACACAATCTCAGATTCATCTATTCAACCAACACATAGAACCTCAAAGAGTGCCCCAAAGTTTCTACCGAAGAATCAAGACGAAAACGTGTGCCAACCCCTATGCGTAGGTTCATGGGCGGAACCTGCAAGTTGATCACCAAAACATACATCAAGTGAATCACGTGATATCCCATTGTCACCACAGATACGCACGGCAAGACATACATCAAGTGTTCTCAAATCATTAAAGACTCAATCCGATAAGATTACTTCAAAGGGAAAACTCAATCCATTACAAGAGAGTAGAGGGTGAGAAGCAACATAAGATCCAACTATAATAGCAAAGCTCGCGATACATCAAGATCGTGCCAAATCAAGAACACGAGAGAGAGAGAGAGAGAGAGAGAGAGAGATCAAACACATAGCTACTAGTACATACCCTCAGCCCCGAGGGTGAACTACTCCCTCCTCGTCATGGAGATCGTCGGGATGATGAAGATGGCCACCGGTGAGGGTTCCCCCCTCCGGCAGGGTGCCATAATAGGGTCCCGATTGGTTTTTGGTGGCTACAGAGGCTTGCGGCGGCGGAACTCCGGATCTATTCTGTTCCCCGAAGGTTTGAGGGTATATGGATATATATAGGCGGAAGAAATACGTCAGGGGATCCACGAGGGGCCCACGAGGGTGGAGGGCGCGCCCTAGGGGGGTGGGCGCGCCCCCTACCTCATGGCTCCCTTGTTTCTTTCCTGACATGCACTCCAAGTCCATCGGGTAGCTTTCCTTCCAAAAATAACTTCTCCTGAAGGTTTCATTCCGTTTTGACTCCGTTTGATATTCCTTTTCTTCGAAACACTGAAACAAGGGAAAAAGCGAGGCACTTTGGGCTCTGGGTCAATAGGTTAGTCCCAAAAATAATATAAAAGTGTTTAATAAAGCCAATAAACATCCAAAACACATAATATAATAGCATGGAACAATCAAAATTATAGATACGTTGGAGACGTATCAACTACCTAGCTGCTATTAGTCCTCGTGCTTTCATTACTATGCTTACTTCACTATGGTTTGTCTAGAGTAGTTTATATTTTGCTGCATATCATATAGGTTCAATTTGATTGTTTGTCTTCAAAGACCTCGTGTTTTGAAGACTTTCATAAAAATCACCTATTCACACCCCCCCTCTAGTCGATAACTAGCACTTTTAGGAGCCCGTTCCGGCACCCTCCGGAGGGGAAACCATCATCGGAGGCCATCTTCATCATCATGGTGGTCTCCATAATGAGGAGGGAATAGTTCACCCTCGGGGCTGAGGGTATGTACTACCAGTAGCTATGTGTTTGATCTCTCTCTCTCTCTCTCTCTCTCTCTCGTGTTCTTGATTTGGCATGATCTTGATGTATCCGAGCTTTGTTACTATATTTGGAACATATGATGTTTCTCCCCCTCTACCTTCTTGTGATGAATTGAGTCTTGCTGTTTGAGGTTTCGTTATGTTGGATTGATTATTGGATTTGAGAACACCTGTTGTATGTCTTGCGATGGGATATCTGTGGTGACAATGGGATGTTATATGTATTCACTTTATGTATGTTTTGGTACTCAACTCGCGGATTCACGATGTGACATTGGGGTAATCTATGCATAGGGGTTGATGCATGTTTTCGTCCTACATTCTCGGATAGACACTTTGGAGTGATTCTTTGTTGCACGTTCAGGGATTTTTATGTGATCCAATTATGTTATCATTGTTGAGAGAATTTGCACTAGTGAAAGTATGAACCCTACGCCTTGTTTCCAAGCATTGCAATACCATTTAGCTCACTTTTGTTACTAGTTACCTTGTTGTTTTTATATTTTCAGATTACAAAAACCTATATCTACCATCCATATTACACTTGTATCGCCATCTCGTTGTCGAACTAGGGCACCTATACAATTTACCATTGTATTGGGTGTGTTGGGACACAAGAGACTCTTTATTATTTGGTTGCAGGGTTGTTTGAGAGAGACCATCTTCATCCTATGCCGCCCACGGATTAATAAACCTTAGGTCATCCACTTGAGGGAAAATTGTTATTGTGCTACAAAACTGATGCAGAGCATCCCAAGGTCATCCCCATGGACCTACCTACGTCGCCCACGACACCACTTGGACCAATGACAAGAGCCCAAGCAAAGTCTATCGAAGATAAGGTGAACTCGCTCCTTTCCGAACTACCACTTTCTATACATGAGACATGGCTGCTACCTCAAGCGGAAACACTATGTGTGATCAGGTACTTGGAGGAAAGACACAGATCACCAACATCCAATGAACAAGATGGCGAGGACACCAAGTGAGAAGGACAACAGGAAGAGCTTCCATGAAAGCTACAGCCATCGGACGACCGATCGGGACCGGACGTCTGTCGCGTGAAGTCCTACCTGCCCAAGTCTCAGCCTACACATGCTACAGCGAGCGGACGTTCGGCCAATACCGGACGACTAGCCTCACCTCCCAGCCAGCGAACGACCGACCAGGACCGGACATCTGGCGCCACCGCACCCAAGCCGAAATTAGCGGAAGTCCGAAGCCACTGGACGTCCGGCTCCACCTTCACAAAACAGAAATAGCGGAAGTCCGACAGGCATCGGACGTCCGGAAGGCCATGAGCCACTGGACAACCGGTCCCCAGTGGACGTCCGGTACCTGTCTGTGCACAGTTTTGGGCCCGAGGCCCATGTATCCCTCTCCCACTTATCCCATTCGTGGATCTAGACTATATATACTCCTCCACCTCCTCCTAGTTTGGGTTAGCGTTGTGATCGCTCATTTGTGAGATAAAGCCTCGCTCATCCATACGGATCTATTCCTCGAGAGAGACCGCGGCCCCTCTTCGGAGAAGATCCACGTTGGATTCAAGACACCCTCTCGGGTGGCCCCCATCAAGACCTCCTCATGGAGAAGAACCGGTTACCCTATGTATCGTCCCTTGTTGATCGTGGATCATGCATCTCTTCGTGTTTCGAGGATCTAGCACATGTGTAATCGAATCTTGTTGGTTTGAGTGATTCTCTCATGTTTTCCCTCATGTTTCCCCTCGTGTTCTTCGCGTTCTTTGTTGGGATCCGCTCCTTTCGTGAAAGATTGGCCCTCTAGGGTTCCACCCTACATCATCTTGGATCAAAGCCAGCTTGTCTCATGATATCTTGGTATCATGAGCCACGTTGATCACGATTTCGGAGCCGCCCCTCTTTGTTTTCTAGCTTGATTTTGTTGTGTTCTTCTCCAATTTCGAAAATCCCCACCAAAAATAGCCTGAATTTTTTTGTGATTTGTTGGTATGATGAAGTTTTGTTGGATTTGATCCATAGATTTGCTTTGCCACGAGTGGATCTAGTTTTTCCCCTTCGCTTTATCCATTTCCATCCACAAAATCGCTCGGATTTGACCAATTTTGTCACCTCCACCTCGAACCCTAAATGTTCATCACGTGCCTGAAATCACATAGGCACTGGACGTACGCCAGCTACCGGACGTCCGCTCCACCACGGGATGTCCGACGTTTCCTGACGAAACTGAAAAAGTTCAGTTCGGCTACCACCACCTCTCCACTTCCACGTCCACATACACACTCAATACCCATTCCGCATACGCATCCCGATACCACCATTGCTTTCCGCAATCACCATAGCTCAACCGCTACACACTCCAACACAATTTTGACACATTTGGTTTTGAGCATTTGAGTTGTGGTTCATCATTTCCTAGGGTGTTTCATCTTACTAGGTATGGTTCGACATCGACGTCACCACCACTCATCTTCGCCAAGGACTCGACATCGACTACTTCGACAATTTTGACACCATCAATCGTAAGCAAGGATGGTAATATCGACGGCATCTTTGTCTACTCCTTGCCATTACATTGATAACCCCATAGCCCATTTTGCGTAACTTGCCCATCGAGACTAGCCTTGAGTATTGCCGGTAACGTAACTTGTGCAATTTAGTGATCATACTTCCCATAGCAACATATCATATCTTTGTGGTGCATATCTTGGTATCATCTCTTGTGTCACAAAGTTGTCATTGCATATACTCAATTACTACCTTGGTTCGTGAAGTTTTGTATGAGAAAAGAGCTCCAAAGAGAAATAGCCAAAGAAGCTTTTAAGCAAAAGAGGAAAGATAAGAAAAGAGTTTATAAGCAAGAACCATAGCATCATACTACATTAAGATTGTCATACTCGATCATCTTGGATCATATCATCGGAATACCATACGTATAGCATACTTGGGATAGAAGTTGTTGCATTTTTGCTTAGTAGGTCGTGCACAAGTTTCGTATCCGAATATTGTGCAATTGTGCTAACATCTCTCTAGTGTTGTGCAACAAGAGCATTTTCGTGGATTTCACATTTTGGCTCATTCCTTGGTTGCACGACCCCATCTATATATTTGCGTGTGTGTTTCCGTGTACCTTATCTTGCTATTGGTCTGCTTGTTGCATTTGCAAATTTGTGAATCTTTTCCAACATTATTGAAACTCACTAACAATTGCATCAAATTTTGTACCACCATCCTAACCAAGCTCCACCATAAGCTTTTATTCGTGTAGGTGTGAGAAACTGACAAGAATTGCTACCAATTGTGCTATTTCCTTGTTCACATTTGAGTGATCATTGATCCATATTAAACATCGGTCAAGGTACATTTGGTATACGTTCTTCTCTTTCTCCCACTCACATATTTTGCTTGGAATGATGGATAGGCCAAGTACTTCTACCAACCCACTCTTCATCGAGCAAGAAGATGACATGTCCTCCTACGTCACAAAGAGCCACCTCTTTGGCACACAACGAGCTTTGCATCAAGAGAAACAAGCAATGAGCGACCGCATCGACCATCTCGCCGCCGATTTGCTACTATCCGAGCAACGTACAAGAGACTACCTCGACAACAAGCTCTACGAACACAAACAAGAGAATGACGCAAGAATGGATGAGATTTGTGCCTTGTTGGTCAACCGCTCTTCTACCACTTCGTCCTACTCAAGACGGAGCCGCTCGAGTCGACACTCCGACGACACCATCTCCGGCTCAAGTACCCCGACATCGAACACTCTTCGTCGTGCCGTGTGTCAAGACCGTCACGCCAACCGCAATCCTCTACACGACACAGACTCTCAAGAGCAAGTTCGTGCGCAAGAACATTGACACCGTCAAAACCAAGCTACTCTCGCACAAGCACAAGAACGGCAAAGCCAACGACAACGAGAAGAAGAGGAACGAGTGCGACTACACCAAGATGCACAAGATGCTGAGGCACAACGCCAAGAACAACAACTATGTGAAGCTCAAGCACTTGAGGCGCAATGTGCCCTCCGAGATTCAAGCCGAAAGGTAGCCACGTGCAACCGACAAGCTCGTGAGCAACAAGAAGCGCTTCGTGATGAAGTTCAATAACGAATCTATCAAGCTCGCGTGCATTGTCAAGCTCGACAAGCTCCTCCACAAGCTAGACAAGAATCTCAAGTTCACCAAGAGCAAGAAGACAATGCAGATCCTCCACGACAAGAGCAAGTTGAGGGAGACAATCCTCCTCGTCAAGGACGTCACCATCATCCCCGACCCCAACACAATGAAGAACAACGCTACGTCAAGCTCAAGTTCACCATGCCCAAGTTCAACGGAAGCAATGACCCCGAAGAGTACATATCATGGGCATTGAAAGTCGACAAGATCTTTCGCTTGCACAACTATGAGGAAGAGAAGAAGATCCCGATGGCATCCCTTGAGTTCCAAGACTACGTCCTCATTTGGTGGGAACAAGTTCTTGAGCGCCTGAGGCAAGAAGTGAACCACCCATCACAACTTGGGTGCAAATGAAGGATTTCATGACAGCACATTTCGTGCCAACATACTACAACCGCGACCTCTTCAAGAAACTCCAACTACTCAAGCAAGGAATCAAGAGCGTTGAAGAATACTACAAGGAAATGGAGATTGCCCTGATACGAGCCAATGTCACGGAAGATGATGAGCAAACTATGGCACGTTTCTTGAATGCACTTAATCATCCTATAAAAAAGATCGAGCTAGTGCATGAAGCTACCAAGGCGGAACGTCAAGTGCAAGATGACTTCAAATATGCCAAGTTCTCATCCAAGTGCTATGGTTTCTCCAACTCTCAAGCTTCAATGACTCCAACACCTTCTACCTCAACCAAGCCATCTACAAGAAACGGCGACAAGTCGAGTTACAAGAAAACTTCGACAACCTCAAGTCGTCCTCCTACTACAAGCAACTTCAAACCGAAAGCTTCATCATCATCTACCCCAACCGATGAGATCATCAAAACAAGTTCCTTCAAATGCTTCACATGGGGTGGACGAGGCCACAAGTCTTTCAAGTGTACAAACAAGCGCACCATGATCTTCAACGACGATGGTACATATGACTCCATGACTGAAGGAGAAATGGAAGCCCTTGAGCAAGTGGCCATGCACCGGCAAGTGAACAACGATGAAGATGATCAAGTCTTTCGTGAGGAGGATTCGAGCCCTGCTCTCGTTGTCTCCGAGGTTTTGACTCTCCAACATCAACAAGATGAGGACCAAAGATGCCATATCTTCCACACCAAGGCCGGCATCAATGAAAGGTCCGTCAAGGTCATCATCGACAGAGGGAGTTTCCATAACTTGGCAAGTGAAGAACTATGCTCCAAGCTCCAATTGGTCAAGACGAAGCACCCACACCCATTCAAGGTTCAATGGCTAAGCGACTCCGGCACTATCCAAGTTGAGCATACGGTGAAAGTTTCCTTCAAGATCGGAGCCTATGAAGACACTTTGGAGTGTGATGTCGTTCCGATGTCCGTTTTCCACCTCCTCCTTGGACGGCCATGGCAATTTGACCGAGGCGTCATCCACAACGGGCGTACAAATCACTATATCTTCAAGATGAAAGGGAAGGAATATGTGCTATGACCAATGTCTCCAAGCCAATTGATCGCTGACAAGCAAGCCACCCATCGTGGAGAGAATAGTGAGAGAGCGAACCACCACAAAGAGAGTGAGCGCCACAAGCCAAAATTGAGTGCCTCCATGATGAGCGACAAGAAGAACTTAGTCCTATTTGCCACCAAACGTGAGATGAGAGAAGTGTGTGAGAACCCGTCAAGTGCTATGCACTATGTCCTTTTGTGCAAGGACGAGGCACCAAAAACTAACGCCTCTCACATTCTACCTCTAGTGTAATCTTCTCTATTGCAGGAATTCCAAGATGTTTTCCCCGACGAGCTACCTCCGGGTCTACCCCCACTACGAGGCATCGAGCACCGCATCGACCTCATCCCCGAAGCACCACTTCCAAACAAGGCTCCATATCGCGTCAACCCTGAAGAAACCAAAGAAATACAAAGGCAAGTAAAGCATCTCATAGATCATGGACATGTGTGTGAAAGTTTGAGTCTTTGTGCCGTACCGGTCATTCTTGTGCCAAAAAGAGATGGTAGATTTCACATGTGTTTAGATTGTAGACCTATCAATGCTATCACCGTTCGATATAGGCACCCCATTCCACGCCTTGGTGATATGCTAGATGAACTTAGCGGTGCCACTATTTTCTCCAAAATTGATCTCAAAAGTGGTTACTATCAAATATGCATACAAGAGGGTGATGAATGGAAATTCGCTTTCAAAACAAAGTTTGGCTTGTATGAGTGGTTAGTTATGCCTATGGGTTTATCGGAAGCACCCGGTACTTTCATGTGTCTTATGCATTATGTGTTTCGCCCTTACATTGGTGAGTTTGTTGTGGTCTACTTCGAATATATCCTTGTTTTTAGCAAATCTCTCAAAGATCATGTCACCCACCTACGAACCATGTTGCAAACTCTTTGAAAAGAGTGTCTCTATGCTAACATGGATAAATGCCTTTTTGGCGTTGATAAGCTTGTTTTCTTGGAATTTGTAGTATCTTCTAAGGGTGTTCATGTAGATGAATCTAAGATCAATGCTATTAAAACTTGGCCCCAACCAACTAACTTGCAACAAGTGCATAGTTTTCTTGGTTTAGCCGGTTTCGACCGTAGATTCGTAAAGGATTTTAGCACCATTGCTTCACCTTTGCATGCTTTGAGTAAGAAAAATACGCCATTTGTTTGGGGACCATCCCAAGATAGCGCTTTCAATGAGCTTAAGAATTTGCTTACTCACGCTCCTGTGCTTGATTTACCAAATTTTGACAAACTGTTTGAGATACATTGCGATGCTAGCGGTTATGGCATAGGAGGCGTGTTAATGCAAGAGAAGCGCCCCGTAGCATACTTTAGTGAGGAACTCTCTGGCGCACAACTGAATTATTTCATCTATGACAAAGAGCTATTAGCTTTAGTGCGAGTTTTGCGTGAGTGGGAACATTACCTCCGTCCTCATGAGTTCATTCTTCATACCGATCATGAAACACTCAAGTATCTTAAGGGTCAAACTAAGTTGAACAAGCATCATGCTAAGTGGAGTGAATTCATAGAGTCTTTTCCTTACGTCATCAAGTATATCAAAGGCAAGGAAAATGTTGTGGTGGATGTGCTTTCCCGTATATGCATGCTTGTTACTCAACTTGAATTGAATGTCATAGGCTTTGAGCACATAAAAGACTTGTATGCGCATGATCCTACTTTTCCTATTCCTTATGCCAAGTGTTTGACGCATCCATCTTGGGAACGCTATTACATCAAAGATGATTATCTTATGAGAGCTAACAAACTATGCATTCCCGAGTCTTCTCTTCGTTTGTTACTTTTGCAAGAATCTCATGGAGGAGGACTAATGGGACACTTTGGACGCGACAAGACATTCGTTACGCTCTGTAAGAACTATTTTTGGCCCAAGATGTTCCACGATGTCTCACACTTCACCAACCGATGTTCGACATGTCGCAAAGCTAAGTCCAAAGCTCAATATCATGGTCTTTATACCCCCTTCCAATTCCATACCACCCATGGGAAGATATTAGCATGGATTTTGTGCTTGGTTTTCCCAGAACTAGAAATGGAAAGGATTCCGTGTTTGTTGTTGTGGACCGGTTCTCTAAAATGGCACATTTCATACCATGCAACAAGATAGACGATGATTCACATTTGCAAATCCCTTTTGTACGGAAATCTTGCGCCTACATGGAGTACCAAAGACGATTGTCTCAGACCGCGACGTCAAGTTCTTGAGTTACTTTTGGAAGACATTATGCGCCAAGCTCAGAATCAAGCTACTATTCTCCACGGCCTACCATCCACAAACCGACGGCCAAACGGAAGTGACGAACCGAACGCTCTCCACTCTACTACTCATGTTGATCAAGATGCACATCAAGGAGTGGGAAGAGTGCCTACCCATCGTCGAGTACGCCTACAACTGCGCAAGACATTCGACTACCGGCAAGTCCCCCTTCGAAGTCGTCTATGGCTTCAACCCGTTGTCCCCATTGGACATTCTTCCTCTACCACTACAAGAGCGCATCAACATGGACGCGAGTACCCATGTGAACTATCTCAAGAAGATGCATGAAGATACGAGGAACACCATCGAGTGCCAAGTAAAACGACTCGCGACCAAGCTCAATGTCAACAACTAACCCATGATGATGTAGGGTGGAACCCTATATGGCCGATCTTTCACGAAAGGAGCGGATCCCTACGAAGAACGTGATGAACACGAAGGTAAACACGAGGGAAACACGAGGGGAACACGAGAGAAATCACTCAACCAACAAGAATAGATCACACATGCTCTAGGTTGATGAACACAAAGGTAAGATACAAGATCCAAATCCAAAAAAGGACGATACAAAGGTAACCGGTTCTTCTCCGTAAGGAGGTCTTGATGGGGCCACCCAAGAGGGGGTCTTGAATCCAAGGGAATCTTCTCCGTAGAGGGGCCACCATCACTCTCGAGGAGACGATCCGTATCGATGAGCAAAAGCTATTCTCACATATGAGCTACTACTTTGCTAACCCAAAAAATAGGGAGGAGGAGGTCTATTTATAGCCCAAGGGGCGAAGGGGTAAGTGAGGGGACGAAACGGGTACACGGGCCTCGACCCAAGTCAAGCACGCAGGCGGTGGCCGGATGATCCGGGAATTGGTCCGGATGATCCGGGCTTCGGGGGTCCGGATGATCCGGGTCAGCGTCCGGATGATCCGGCAATGTTGGAGCAGCTGCGGAAGGGACGGATGTCCGGGTCCTGGTCCGGACGTCCGGGTGTGGCCGGATGATCCGGGCCTGGGTCCGGATGATCCGGCTTCATGTTGAAGCTTCAGGTGTTGTTGGGCATATTAGCCGGATCGTCCGGGCCGGGGTCCGGATCATCCGGGCTGAGGCCGGATCGTCCGGAAGGCGGTCCGGATCATCCGGGCTTCTGCTGACTTAGCCCTTTTCCTTCTCCGTCTTCACGTCCATCTTCCTCTTTGGATTCTCCTTGCTCCTTGGCATCTCCATGGCTAACTCCTTGATACCTGAGTATGCACAATGTCTCTGTTTGAGGTAGTAGCCATGTCTCATGGTCATCGAAGTGGAATTGTGAGAGGAGAGATGTCACCTCGGTCTCGAGAGCTTTTGCACGTGATCGAGTCATGGGTCCACTAGGCACTTGATGAGACGATGGTAGGTCCATGGGGATGACCTTGGGATGCTCCGCATAATCTCCCCTCCCTTGGAAAAGATCCGAGCTCGGATCGAAATCCTCATCACCATGGTACGGGGAGAGATCTTTGACATTGAAGATGTCGCTCACGGAGTACTTGTCACGTGGGATGTCGATCTTGTATGCGTTGTTGTTGTAGCGTGCAAGCACCTTGAATGGTCCGTCGGCTCGTGGTAGAAGCTTGGACTTGCGTTCGTTAGGGAAGCGTTCCTTGTGAAGGTGTAGCCACACAAGATCTCCAATGTTGAATATCATGGGTTTCTTGTTGAGTTGAGCTTGGTCACGAGTCGTTGTACTTGGTGCTCAATGGTGTGCCTTGTATCTTCATGCATCTTCTTGAGGTGGTTGACTCGGGCACTCGCGTCCATGTTTGTGCGCTCTTGGAGTGGTAGGGGTAGGATGTCCAATGGGGACAATAGGTTAAAACCATAGACGACCTCAAAGGGGGACTTGCCGGTAGTCTTGTGTCTTGCTCGGTTGTAGGCGTACTCAGCGATAGGTAGGCACTCCTCCCACTCCTTGATGTTCCTCTCGATTAGCACGCGAAGAAGGGTGGAGAGCATATGGTTTGTCACCTCCGTTTGGCCGTCGGTTTGTGGATGATATGTCGTGGAGAATAGTAGCTTGATTCCGAGCTTGGCGCATAAGGTCTTCCAAAAGTAACTCAAGAACTTGACGTCGCGGTCCGAGACAATCGTCTTTGGCACTCCATGAAGTCGCAAGATTTCCCTACAAAAGAGATTGGCAACATGTGAAGCATCGTCTATCTTGTTGCAAGGAATGAAATGTGCCATTTTAGAGAATCAGTCCACAAGAACAAAAACGGAATCCTTGCCATTTCGAGTTCGAGGCAAGCCAAGCACAAAATCAATGCATACATGAACCGGGGCGAGTTACCAGAAGATGAGACGTTGGCCCGGCAGATAGTTCGGCGGTCTAAGTCTATGACCATTGTTAATGGCGAGTTGCATCGTTGCAGTGTGTCAGGGGCGTTTCAGCGTTGTGTGTCCCCTAAGGAGGGTTGTGAGATATTGCAAGAGATCCATGAAGGGGACTGCGGTCACCACGCCGGTTCAAAGTCCTTGGTGGCCAAAGCGTTCCGCCACGGTTTCTATTGGTTGACTGCTCATGCTGATAAGGAAGATCTGGTCAGACGATGTGATGGTTGCCAAAAGTTTTCCGGGCGTGCTCATGTACCGGCCCAAGAATTGAGGATGATTCCAATTACTTGGCCGTTTGCGACTTGGGGGCTGGATATGGTCGGACCTTTCAAAAGGTCCAAGGACAAGAAGACCCACCTGTTGGTGGCGGTCAACAAATTTACAAAGTGGGAGGAGGCAGAGCCTGTTAGCAAGTGTGATGCGGCCACGACAGTTCAGTTCATCAAAAAGGTGATTTTCCGGTTTGGGTTTCCACACAGTATCATCACGGACAATGGCACCAATTTGTCCAAGGGAGTCATGAAGGCGTTTTGTGAACGAGAGCACATCCGGCAGCGTTTCTTGATGGCCCACCCGCAGTCCAATGGTCAAGCGGAATGAGCTAATCGGAGATCTTGAAAGGTATCAAACCCGGCTTATGGTCCCTTTAGAGAGAACGCCCGGGTTGTTGGGTGGAAGAGCTTCCATCGGTGATATGGAGCATCAACACTACCCCTAACAGATCTGGATACACACCGTTCTTTATGGTCTATGGAGCGAGGCGGTCCTGCCCAGCGATATCCGTCCACGACTCACCTCGGGTGGCAGCTTATGTTGAGGCGGATAGCGAGGCTGCACGGCGAGATGCGTTGGATCGGCTGGATGAAGAGCGAGATATGGCGGCTGCTCGTTCGGCGGTTTACCGCCAGGATCTTCGTCGGTATCACGATCGGCGGGTTAAAACCAGAACCTTTCGGAAGGAGACTTGGTGCTTGGCTCATTCAAGACCAGAAGATATGCACAAGCTATCCCCACCTTGGGAAGGGCCTTTTGTGGTCAGCAAGAATCTGCACAACGGGTCATACTATCTGATTGATGTTCGAGAGCGAAAGGACTCACGCACGTCGGAGGAGGAGACCAGCAGGCCGTGGAACATAGCTCATCTTCGGCCTTATTATACCTGAGCCATCGGCTCCACTTATGTACATATCAAGACAATGTATATATTATGAATAAAAGCAATAAACCGGATCCTCGTCTAAAGCGGGGTATGTGTTCGGTAAAAAGTCCGGTTTGGGTACATGGAGATGTTGTCGTAAAGCAGCCTCCGGTTTAACCCTTGGTCTTGCTTTTCATAAGTTTTTGTCACTTGGGGGCTTGGTCGTGTCCGAACCAATGCAACACCTTTTGACGGGCGAAAAGCCACCGGATCACTTGGGGACATGGTCACGTCTGAACCGATCACGCCTCTTGGTCGGCCTAAGGCCATAGAATCACTTGGGGGCTTGGTCGAACCGAACAATTGCAATGCCACTTGATCGGCATAATGCCACGATTTCGATTGGGGACTGGCTGACTTGAACCATCGCTACACCTTATAGGGAGCTTGGTCCTGTCCGACCATGGTAACACCATCTGATCGAGGCTCAATAAAGCCTCTTCTTGCAAACGGTTTTTATCATTGCCTTTGCTTCCATCTGGTTTTGCATACGGTTATTTGACTTTTGTTTGCCTTCTTAATCCGGCGATTTTTTCCGGTTTGATTTTTTTCTGTTAACATCCCATTATGGAGTAACAGGGCTTGTCATGACGACCACGGTTTACACGGTAAACCGTGTTATACCTACAGAGTTGTTCTCCTTTGACGGTAATGGTTAATACAACCTCCGCCCCAAGTTTGGCTAGGCCAACTGCATGCCCGACAATGGCAGGTATTTTTGGTATCACAAAGTTTTGATCATATACCTCAATACTTTCTTATGTAAATATATAGGCGTCCCAAGCCGGCTAGAGATGCAAGCCGTGGCGGTTTAAGAATTTGTGATTGCAGGCAAAATACATTGAAGGTTTCAATACTTCAAACCAAAGTATCAACACCGCCAGCATAAGCGTTACAGACGGAGGGTATAAAGGCATGTTCAAGAACAAAGTGCTAGCTATTCTATTACAAAGCCTTCCAAGGCCCGATGGTTCGCATGGCGTTATGGCGGCAACTTACGATGCATCACCGGCTCGACGGATTAAGCTTCCTCGCCGGGTTGGCGTGAGAAAGAGGCGTTTGGCGTCGGTTCAACTTCTTCCTCTTCATCACCCAAGGCCGGAAGTCATTGGTAGACGGTCAATCCGGGTTAAGGCACGAAGAGACCTCTTCACTTATAAGCTCGGCGGATCAACGTCGAGGGCATAAGTGTGCTTACAGATTGGAGGAACAAGGCTCTGCACTTACGGAATGACAAACTCCACCCGCTTGTTGTTTGCATCATAAAAAGAGCGGTAAACCGCCGGGTTAACCTGGCTGCCGATTGACTTCGCCCGGTGACGCATCTCCTTTGTTAATCGTTTGAGCGTCATTATCAAAGGCTTCACCGTTTTCTTGGCGCTGGGAAACCCTTGGCTATGTCGGCGGATCAAGGTACGCTATCCACGCCTTGGCGCGAGTCGAGCCGATGAGAGTGCCCGGCCAGACGCGGACCGTTTCAACTCTTCAAGCTGCGCGGAATCATGGACAGCGGTCCGGTGTGTCTTTGATCAGGGCGGAGCTGTGTTGTCGTGCGATGTGGCACATATGACTCGATGGGTGCGGTATACAGCTGCTCAATCAGGGTGTAAGCGGCCTTGAGCTTCTTCCGCACGTCGAGCCGGATGAGCAATACGTTTACTGCAAAGTTCGAGACAGCTCAAGTTAAACCGGCGGCAATATTAAAAGCAGGTGTATTCAGTGCAAATTTTCTTACCAAAGATGGCAGAGGTCATGGCATGAACTTGGTGCTTCAGTTTGGTAAGCTCTTCGGTCACCGGTTTAAGAGCTGATTCAGCATCTTCTGCCCGTTTTGTCAAACCGGCTTTCTCGGTGTCCCATTTGGCCCGCTCGGACGTATATCCCTCCTTCAGCTGTTCCATAGTGGCCAAGGCAGTTCTCAATTCATCCTTGGCCTTGGTGGTCTCGCTTGTTGAGTTTCCAAGTTGGCACGAAGGTCCTTGAGTTGCACGGTTTCTTTGGTATATCTCATTACGATAACAAAGGGAGTACGTTAGTTGTGTTATTATAAAGTCCCAAGCTCAATACAAGTATTCAACTTGGCACTTGGGGGCTAATGGCTAATTGATCTCAGTTCGGTATGGGATACAGAAATTAAGTCCCGGTTTAACTATGCTAAGTTAAACCGACCCTTGGGGGGCTACTACGCAGCAAAGGTACAAGACAGGCATAAATCCTTACCTCATAGCGGTCCTTCATGCAATTTACCAGACCGGCTTCAAGGTCACGGCTTGTGTAGAGCCGGTTCAGAAAGCCGGAGTGAAGTTCTTGGTCAGAGAGGTTGTCTTAAGATGACAGATCAGTTTTCCCCTTATCTTTGCTCATAGTGGCAGACTCTCCCTTGGCGCTGTGTTTTGCTAAAGCGACCGGTTGGCTAGGGGTGGTGTAGCCAGTGCCCGTCACAATAACATCATCATTTTTGGCCGGGCTGGCCGGATCGGCGGTCTTCTTTGGGCTTGGTGCCTTCGTGCTTTCGGCTCGGCGGTTCAATAGTTACGACCCGCTCTGTGGTCGGACTCGGTGGAAGCAGGATCACGAGGTTTCCACTTGGGCCTCGGTTCGGTTCTGGCGGATCAGCAATATCGTCTCGGTACAACTCGCGGAGCTATTCTTAGCGACTTCAGGATTTTCGCCTGTTGCTCTGGGGTCTTCTCCGGATCAACATCTGCAGATGAGGCTCAAGAGTTTTGCTTTTTACTCAAGCGAGCCTTGGTACTGCGGTGTTCAGAATTAGAGTAAGATAAATCGACCAACGCAACTATACACGAATTGGCGGGACAAAGGTATGATACTTACCCTACGGCAACTTTAAGCGGAGGCGATTGCGTGGTTGATGAACCGCCAGAGGAGTTGGAAGAGGCCTGATAATTCGGGTCAGACGGATTGAGAGGACATCGGAAGAAACCCTTTAAGGGATAACGTTTTTCAGGAGAACAAGTCACCTCTGGAAGACGCTTCCGGGTTGGTGTATCTGGTAAACCGGAGGAGAGAATCTGTTGACCACTGTGCCGGGTTGTACGGCGCTCTTGACTTCTTTGTGTCTTCAAATAAGCATAGGAATGAGATTTTTCACTTTACGAGCGGTATGACGAATTCTTTTAAGCGGCACGAGGTCGAGTCGGAAGAAAGAAAGATTACCTCAACATGGTCGGCATGGCTGGCTTGACATCATCACAGGAATTAAATTTGTCGATAAAGGAAGAATAAAAAGGGACAAACTATAAGAAAGAAGAAACACAAGGTGGAGAGCGGTTTAGCGGCTCCCTCGTAAGGATATCAAGTTATACCTCAGCTTCGGATTCTTCATCTTCCGGCGGATCAGAAGACCCGGCGGTTTTCTTGCCAGCCTTTTTGGTAGCCTTGGACTTTATACGCGGAGCTCGGGCCGTTTGGTCCGCCTCCAGAAGGAGCTGTTAGCCTGCGTGGTAACAAGGATTAATGAATATCAACAAAGTATTAAAGGCCAGCGGTAAGCGAGCCTTCATCAAAGTGTTGGTTGGCAACATGTAAGCGGAGCCAACCCGGTTAGGCTATGACGGAGATTGGTTCATCAAGCATCCTCTTCTGATCTCTGTGACCTCAAGTTCAGTTATTGGTAATTCGTGGCGTCTTTGAGGGTCTTTGAGGCTGCCGGTATATTCGTGCATCAATCCGGGCGGCGGCTTAAGGGCAAGATGCCCCAAGAAACCGACATCGCACAAGGTCCACACCAGTTAGTCCATTGGCCATGAGAGCCGGAGTTTAATGATCCGAGGTGCAAAGTTCTTCCGTTCATGGCGGTTAAGCGTAAAGGCAGCGGATGATTGTTCTTGAGCCGGTGAGGACGGTAACCCGGCAAAGGATTCTCGTTAGCGGGAGCGGTGTTCGGCGGTAGAACCAGGTTTGGTTCCAATCTTTTGGATGGCTGTGGTGTTTGGCGTGGGGAAAGTCCGTTTCCTTCCTCTTCTGGATTGAAACGCCGCCCAACTCTGTGTTGGGACCATCAGAAAATTCCGTACGACGGTTCAAGTGAAAGAAATCCCGGAACAGCTCCACAGAGGGTTCTTCTTGAAGGTAGACTTCACAGAACACTTGAAAATTGCATATGTTTGACACGGAGTTGGGACCAATATCCTGTGGATGGAGTTGAAAGCGGCAAGGACATCCGGCAGAATTTTGATCCGGGTGGCGGAATCCCGGTCTAAGTGCTGCACAAATACAATTACTTCTCCTTCTTGCGGAGTGGGAGGGCATTCGCCATCCGGAACCCTTGATGGAGGACATTTTAGCAGCCAAAGCGCCGGTGGTGACGTATCCGTTGAGTTGTGTCTCGGTGGCCTTAGACCGGACCCAATTGCACGCTGCGAATTGCGGGGCCATTAGGAAGATCAAAAGCTGCGAAAGGAAAAGCGGTTCACCGTTAAACGGTTCGAGCACATTATACAATGTTAAACCGGCAATTCGGCAGCCAGTTTCCGATTCCGGTTTAATGAG
The DNA here is from genome assembly GCA_021605145.1 of Aegilops bicornis. Lineage (NCBI taxonomy): Eukaryota > Viridiplantae > Streptophyta > Magnoliopsida > Poales > Poaceae > Aegilops > Aegilops bicornis. The sequence continues at coordinate 371,706,014 of CM038671.1, forward strand.
GACTAATGGAGTGACGGGTTAGTTATCAAAAAGTTAAACCGCCAAAAGAGACAGACCTGAAAAATTTACTAAGTACGGACAGAAACAAGTTTCACACGCGAATGGAAGTGATTTAGATCTATCGAAGGTTCAGTGAAGAAAATCTTTGCGACCTAGCAAGCCTCGTAGAGGGCAGGAATGTTCGTGCGTCCTAAACAAGAAGATCTGGGCAAAATAAAAGATGAACAAGGAGTAAAACTGATGGCGGGCGGCCGCCGCACAGGATGTGTACTATGGCGAATCATACGGCCATGGCGGGACAGTATAAGGACACTACGATGAACACCTATGAACTACAAGAGGAACAGGGACCTTCAGATGCGGATCTAGGGTTGAAGAGGAGCCTTACAGTGCGCCGAGCGGAGGAGCGCTAAAGAGCTTCTTGTCCGGTCGAGCGATGCAGCGGCTGGGCTGACGCGGCGATCGAAGGTCGGCAGCGGGCGGAGCTTGAGCCGTAACGTCGCGAGGAAGAAGAAGAGCGGAAGAAGAAGAGAAAGGGCCTGCCGGTCTATTTATAAGGGACCGGGGCAGTTAACAAAGCACGAGAATCGAGGAGTCAAAAGCGGCGGACGGCGCGGCGGTCGCCTCGATTTCCGGGATAGCATTAAATGAAAGGGAATCTTACTGTGGATTTCTTTATTAAAGGCGGCGTCAAGGCGCCTGTTGCGGTGGTCGGAGGATGACGTCCACGGCCGGTTCAAGCAAATGGCGGTTTACGGAGATGTTGAAGATTCACATGAACCGGTTCAAGTCAATCTGGGGCCTAATGTTGGGGATATAACTATCGAGTGTAAACCGCCTACAGAAGGGGCGGGTTACCCTCATCCATGATCAGGGCCCATGGAGGAGGCCCAAAGCCCAGAGGCGGATTAGGATCCATTCATGTAAACCGCCTTAGTCTTGTAACTTGAGCTATAAGATAAGAGAGAAGAGACCGAGCCGGACACTGGTATGAGACGGATCGGGACTTCAGACCGGCAGGCGTCAACCCATGTATATAAGGGGACGACCCGGTGGCGAGTTAAGGACAGAGAATTCGAGGCTGAGGCGAAGCTATTGCTCCCTAGGCGCCGAAATCACATCAATCCCATCACAACTAGACGTAGGCTTTTACCTTCATCGAAGGGGCCGAACTAGTATAACTCCATGTCTTTGTGTCCGCTTTAACCCCTCTAGGTTAACCCGTACGATGGCCCTGCGACTAAGTCCTTTCATGAGGACATCTGCCGTGACAATTCCACGACAATGTTCCCATGGTTGGAATGGAATTGGAAGAGGCATATATAATCCATGAGATTGAGCTTTAGACTTAGCTTTGCGACATGTAGAGCATCGGTTGGTGAAACGGTTGACGTCACGAAACATCTTTGGCCAAAAGTAGTTCTTTGAGAGCGTCGCAAGGGTCTTGTCGCCTCCAAAATGTCCCATTAGTCCTCCTCCATGAGAGTCTTGCAAAAGTAACAAATGAAGAGAAGACTCGGGGATGCATAGTTTGTTAGCTCTCATAAGATAACCATCTTTGATGTAATAGCGTTCCCAAGATGTGTGCGTCAAGCATTTGGCATAAGAGCATTACTAGTAGAGCCCTCAAACCCTCAAACCCCTAAAAATAACTGCTTTTTTACAGCTTTCGCCGAAAAAAAGCCGTAGACTAGAACCCCTTAACCCTCAAATTTTTTTAAAGGTTCAACCCTCAAACCCTCTCCCAATCCTCAAAAGTAAGGGTTGGGGAGCAAAACCTACCCCAACGCTCATTAGGCGGTTATCCTCATGGGAGGAAAAATCCTCCCAACTCCAGCGCCACGCCGCGACCGCCGCTGCTAGTCGCCCGTCATTGGCGGCCACCCGTCGACCTCCAGCATAGCGACAACGTCGTTCATGGAAATATTCCGTTATAAGGGTTGGGTTTGAGGGTTCTAATCTTTGCCCCTGTTTTTCAACCCGTAAAAGTGCACAAAAAGATCATTTTTGGACCCTTAAAACGCTAGTGAAGGTTTGAGGGTTTGAGGGTTCTACTAGTAATGCTCTAAGGAATGACAAAAGTAGGATCATGCTCATACAAGTCTTTTATGTGCTCAAAGCCAATGACATTCAATTCAAGTTGAGTAACAAGCATGCATATACAGGAAAGCGCATCCACCACAACATTTTCCTTACCTTTAATATACTTGATGACATAAGGAAAAGACTCAATAAATTCACTCCACTTAGCATGACGCTTGTTCAACTTAGTTTGACCCTTAAGGTATTTAAGCGTTTCATGGTCGGTATGGATGATGAACTCATGAGGGCGAAGGTAATGTTCCCATTCACGCAAAACTCGCACTAAAGCATATAGCTCTTTGTCATAGATGGGATAATTGAGTTGCGCTCCAGAAAATTTCTCACTAAAATATGCAATGGGGCGCTTCTCTTGCGTTAACACACCTCCTATGCCATTACCACTAGCATCGCAATGAATTTCAAAAGGTTTGTCACAGTTGGGTAATGCAAGCACGGGAGCATGAGTAAGCAAGTTCTTAAGCTCATTGAAAGCGATATCTTGGGATGTTCCCCAAACAAACGGTGCATTTTTCTTACTCAGAGCATGCAAAGGTGAAGCAATGGTGCTAAAATCCTTCACAAATCTACGGTAGAAACCGGCTAAACCAAGAAAACTACACACTTGTTGTAAATCGGTTGGTTGGGGCCAAGTTTTAATAGCATTGATCTTAGATTCATCAACATGAACACCCTTAGAAGATACTACGAAACCCAAGAAAACAAGCTTATCAACACCAAAGAGGCATTTTTCCATATTAGCATAAAGTTGCTCTTTTCGAAGAGTTTGTAGCACGGTGCGAAGGTGGGTGACATGTTCTTTGAGAGATTTGCTAAAAACAAGGATATCATCAAAGTAGACAACAACAAATTCACCAATGTAAGGGCAAAATACATAATGCATGAGACGCATGAAAGTATCCGGTGCTTCCGATAAACCCATAGGCATGACTAACCACTCATATAGACAAAATTTTGTTTTCAAAGCGGTTTTCCATTCATCACCCTCTTGTATGCGTATTTGATAGTAACCACTTTTAAGATCAATTTTTGAAAAGATAGTGGCACCGCTAAGTTCATCAAGCATATCATCAAGGCGTGGAATGGGGTACCTATATCGAACGATGATAGCATTGATAGGTCTACAATCAGAACACATGCGAAAGCTACCGTCTCGTTTTGGTACAAGGATGACCGGTACGACACAAGGACTCAAACTTTCACGCACATGTCCATGGTCTATAAGATGCTTTACTTGCCTTTGTATTTTTTTGGTTTCTTCGGGGTTGACGCGGTATGGTGCTTTGTTAGGTAAAGGTGCTCCGGGGATGAGGTCGATTCGGTGCTCAATGCCTCGTAGTGGAGGTAGACACGGAGGTAGCTCATCTGGGAAAACATCTTGGAATTCCTGCAATAAAGAAGATATCACCAAGGGTAGATTGTGAGAGGTGTTAGTTTTTGGTGCTTCGTCCTTGCACAATAGGACGTAGTGTAGGACACTTGATGGGTTCTCACACACTTCTCTCATCTCACGTTTGGTGGCAAAGAGAACTAAGTTTTTCTTGTCGCTCATCATGGAGGCACTCAATTTGGGCTTGTGGTGCTCACTCTCTTTTTGGTGGTTCGCTCTCTCACTATTTTCTCCTTGATGGGTATTTTGCTTGTCGGCAAGCACTTGGCTTGGAGATAAAGGTCGTAGCACAAACTCCTTCCCTTTCATCTTGAAGCTATATTGGTTTGTACGCCCATTGTGGATGACACCTTGGTCAAATTGCCATGGCCGTACAAGAAGGAGGTGGCACACGGTCATCGAAAGGACATCACACTCCAAAGTGTATTCATAGGCGCGGATCTTGAAAGAGACTTGTACCCTATGCTCAACTTGGATGGTGCCGGTGTCGCTTAGCCATTGAACCTTGTAGGGGTGCGGGTGCTTCATCTTGACCAATTGGAGTTTGTAGCATAGTTCTTCACTTGCGAGGTTATGACAACTCCCTCCATCGATGATGACCTTGACGGACCTTCCGTTGGTTCCGGCCTTTGTGTGGAAGATATGGCATCTTTGGTCTTCTTCTTGTTGATGTTGAAGAGTCAAGACCATGGACACAACAAGAGCGGGGCTTGAATCTTCGTCACAAAAGACTTGATCATCTTCATCTTCGTTGTTCACTTGTCGGTGCATGGCCACTTGCTCAAGGGCTTCCATTTCTCCTTCACTCATGGAGTCATAGGTTCCGTCGTCGTTGAGGATCATGGTACGCTTGTTGGTGCACTCGAAAGATTTGTGGCCTCGGCCACCGCATGTGAAGCATTTGAAGGAACTTGTCTTGATGGTCTCATCGGTGGGGGTAGATGATGATGAAGCTTTCTTGAAGTTTCTTGTAGTAGGAGGACGACTTGAGCTTGTCGAAGATTTCTTGTAACTTGACTTGTCGCCATTGCTTGTAGATGGTTTTGTTGAGGTAGAAGGTGTTGGAGTCGTTGAAGCTTGGGTGTTGGAGAAGCCGTAGGACTTGGAAGAGAACTTGGCATACTTGAAGTCGTCTTGTACTTGCCGTTCCGCTTTGGTAGCTTGATGCACTAGCTCGATGAGGTTCGAGTATGGTTGGAAGTCGGCAATCTTCTTGATAGGGTGATTGAGTCTGTTCAAGAAACGTGCCATAGTTTGCTCATCATCTTCTTTGACATTGGCTCGTATCATGGCAATCTCCATTTCCTTGTAGTACTCTTCAACGCTCTTGGTTTCTTGCTTGAGTTGTTGGAGTTTCTTGAAGAGGTCACGGTTGTAGTAGTTTGGCAGGAATCGTGCTCGCATGACATCCTTCATTTGCGCCCAAGTAGTGATGGGTGGTTCACCTCTTGCCGCTCGGCGCTCAATGACTTGTTACCACCAAATGAGGACGTAGTCTTGGAATTCAAGGGATGCCATTGCGATCTTCTTCTCTTCTTCGTAGTTGTGCAAGCGAAAGATTTTGTCAACCTTCAATGCCCAAGATATATACTCTTCGGGGTCATTGCTTCCGGTGACTTTGGCATGGTGAACTTTAGCTTGCCATATCGTTGCTCTTCATTGTGTTGGGGTCGTGGATGATGACGCCCATGTCATTGAGGATTGACGATCTCATGTAGCTCTTGGCGAGGAGGGTTGTCTTCCTCATGTTGATCTTGACGAGGAGGGTTGTCTTCCTCATGTTGCTCTTGGCGCGGAGGATTTCCATTTTCTTCATGCTCTCGATGAACTCGGTGGTCTTGGCAAGCTTGTCGAGGAACTTTTCTAGCTTGAGTAGGAGCTTGTCAATCTTGAGGAGGAGCTTGTCGATGCACACGTGCTTGGTAAATCCTTTCGTGAGCTTCATCGCGAAGTGCTTCTTGATGGAGACGAGCTTGTCGGCCTCGGTTGGCTACGGCTCGACTTGAATCTCGGAGGGCACGTTGCGCCTCAAGTGCTTGAGCTTCACGAAGTTGTTGTTCTTGACGTTGCGCCTCGGGGTCTTGTGCATCTTGATGTTGTCGCGCTCGCTCCTCTTGTTCTTGTTGTCGTTGGCGTTGCCGTTCTTGTGCTTGCATGAATGTAGCTTGGTTTTGACGATGTTTAAGCTCTTGAGAGTCGGTGTCGTGTAGAGTATTGCGGTTAGCTTGACGGTCTTGACGGGCGGCACGACGAAGAGTGTTTGATGTCGGTGTACTTGAACCGGAGATGGTGTCGTCGGAGTGTCGACTTGAGCGGCTCCGTCTTAAGGAGGACGAAGTTGTAGAAGAGCGAACCATCATGGTTCGGATATCTTCTTTGAGGGAACTCATGGATGTGTCGAAGTAGTCTCTTGTACGTTGCTCGGATTGTCGTAGGTCGGTGGCGAGGTTGTCGATGCGGTCACCCAAAGCAAGTTGTTCTTGTTGCAAAGCTCGGTGTGCGCCAAATAGTTGCATTTTGGTGACGAAGGAAGACATGTCGTCATCTTGCTCCACTAAGAGTGGGTTGGTAGAAGTACTTGGCCTATCCATCATTCCAAACAAATATATGTGAGTGGGAGAAAGAGAAGAATCAATACCAAATGTACCTTGACCGATGTTGAAGATGGTTCAATCATCACTCCAATGTGTAACAAGGAAATAGCACAATTGGTACCAATTCTTGTCGGTTCCTCACACCTACACAAGTAAAAGCTTATGGTGGAGCTTCGTTAGGATGGTGGCACAATTTTTGATGTGAAAGTAAGCAAGATTCAATAATGTTGGAAAAGATTCGCAAGTTGTAAATGCAACAAGTAGACCAATAGCAATATATGGGACACGGAAACACAACACACAGAAAGATAAATGGGGTCGTGCAACCAAGGGTGAGCCAAAATGTGGAATCCACTAAAATGCTCGTGTTGCACAACACTAGAGAGACGCTAGCACGATTGCACAATAGGCGGATACGAACTTGTGCACAACCTACTAAGCAAAAATGCAACGACTTCTATCCCAAGTATTCTCTATGTATGATGTTCCGGAGATATGATCCAAGATGATCGAGTATGACAATCTTAATGTTGTATGATGCTATGGTTCTTGCTTATAAGCTCTTTGCTTATATTTCCCTTTTGCTTAAAAGCTTGTTTGGCTCTTTGTTGTTTGAGCTCTTTTTTCATGCAATGCTTCACGAACCAAGATAGCAATTGTGTATGCAATGACAACTTTGTGACACAAGAGATGATTCCAAGATATGCAACACGATGATAGTATGTATGCTATGGGAAGTATGATCACTAATGTGCACAAGTCACGTTGCCGGCAATACTCAAAGGCTAGTCTCGATGGGTAAGCTACGCAAAAGTAAGGCTATGGGGTTATCAATGCAAATGCAAGAGAGTATGATGATAACACAATACCAAGATGATACCAATGGGAAGTTGATACCACAAGGGTGTAGTCGTTCGTAGTAGTCCTTGGCGAAAATGAGCGGTGGTGATGTTGATGTCGAACCGTCCCTAGGTAGCCGAAACACGAGAGGAAACAGTGAGCCACAACTCAAATTATCAAAACCAAGTGCGACAAAAAGTGTCGGAGTAGGTAGCGGTCAATTGGTGGTATGGTTTGGGGTATTGGAAAGGTTTGCGGAGGGGGTTTGCGGAAGTTAGGTGGTGGTGGTCGAAGTGGGTATGGGGAGGCGTAGGCGGCGGTGGTCAAAAACTGCATGAAATGCAGTTTGGTCAGGGGAAGCCGGATGATCCAGGCCAGGAGCCGGATGATCCGGGTCAACAGCCGGATGATCCGGGCGGGTCAAACTCGCTCGGGGATGACTCGAGATGAACTCGAAAACGGCCACAAATTCGGGGATTTCGCGGATTTTGGAGGGATTGCGAGGTGGAGATGGTGGTGGAAGGCTAGATCCACTTGCAACAAAACAAACACACGGATCAAAACCAACAAAACATCATCAAAACTCACAAATCACAAGAAAAAATGTTGGGCTATTTTTATGGGGATTTTCGGATTAGGACGAAAAAAACAAAATCAAGCTAGAAAACGAAGAGGGGAGGCTCCGAAATTGTGATCAACGTGGCTCACGATACCAAGATGATGTAGGGTGGAACACTAGATGGCCGATCTTTCACGAAAGGAGCATATCCCTATGAAGAACGTGATGAACACGAGGGAAAACATGAGGGAAACACGAGGGGAACACGAGAGATATCACTCAACCAACAAGAATAGATCACACATGCGCTAGATCGATGAACACAAAGGTAAGATACAAGATCCAAATCCAACAAAGGACGATATAAAGGTAACCGGTTCTTCTCCGTAAGGAGGTCTTTATGGGGCCACCCAAGAGGGGGTCTTGAATCGAAGGGGATCTTCTCCGTAGAGGGGCCGCGGTCACTCTCGAGGAGACGATCCATATGGATGAGCAAAAGCTATCCTCACATATGAGCTACTACTTTGCTAACCCTAAAAACGGAGAGGAGGGGGTCTATTTATAGCCCAAGGGGCGAAGGGGTAAGTGAGGGGACGAAACGGGTACACGGGCCTCGGCCCAAGTCACGCATGCAAGCGGCGGCCGGATGATCCGGGCTTCGGGGGTCCGGATGATCCGGGTCGGTGTTCGGATGATCCGGCAGTGTTGGAGCAACTCGGAAGGGCCAGATGTCCGGGTCCTGGTCCGGAGGTCCGGGTGTGGCCGGATGATCTGGGCCTGGGTCCGGATGATCCGGCTTCATGTTGAAGCTTCGGGTGTCGTTGGGCATCTTAGCCGGATCGTCCGGGCCGGGGTCCGGATCATCCGGGCTGAGGCCGGATCGTCCGGACGGCGGTCCGGATCGTCCGGGCTTCTGCTGACTTAGCCCTTTTCCTTCTCCGTCTTCACGTCCATCTTCCTCTTCGGATTCTCCTTGCTCCTTGGCGTCTCCATGGCTAACTCCTTGATACCTGAGTATGCACAATGTCTCTGTTTGAGGTAGTAGCCATGTCTCATGGTCATCGAAGTGGAATTGTGAGAGGAGAGATGTCACCTCGGTCTCGAGAGCTCTTGCACATGATCGAGTCATGGGTCCACTAGGCACTTGATGAGACGATGGTAGGTCCATGGGGTTGACCTTGTGATGCTCCGCATCACATGATATTCAACATTGGAGATCTTGTGTGGCTACACCTTCGCAAGGAAAGCTTCATGAACGAACGCAAGTCCAAACTTCTACCACGAGCCGATGGACCCTTCAAGGTGCTAGCACGCTACAACAACAACGCTTACAAGATCAACCTCCCGCTCAACAAGTACAACGTGAGCGACGTCTTCAACGTCAAGGATCTTTCGCCCTACCATGGTGATGAAGAATTCGATCCGAGGTCGGATCTTTCCCAAGGGAGAGGGAGATGATGCGGAGCATCCCAAGGTCATCCCCATGGACCTACCTACGTCACCCACTTGGACCAATGACAAGAGCCCGAGCAAAGGCTATCGAAGATAAGGTGAACTTGCTCCTTTTCGAACTACCACTTTCTATACATGAGACATGGCTGCTACCTCAAGCAGAAACACTATGTGTGACTAGGTACTTGGAGTAAAGCCACGGATCACCTACATCCAATGAACAAGATGGCGAGGGCACCAAGTGCAAAGGACAAGAAGAAGAGCTACCGCGAAAGCTACAGCCACCGGATGACCCGTCAGGACCGGACGTCCGTCGCCTGAAGTCCTACCTGCCCAAGTCCCAGCCTACGCATGCTACAGCGAGCGGACGTCCGGCAAATACCGGACGACCGATCTCACCTCCCAGCCAGCTGACGACCGACCAGGACCGGACATCCGGCGCCACCGCACCCGAGCCGAAATTAGCGGAAGTCCGAAGCCACCGGACGTCCGGCGCCACCTTCACAAAATGGAAATAGCGGAAGTCCGACGAGCACGCCCACGAGCCACCGGACGTCCGGAAGCCCACGAGCCACCGGACGACCGGTCCCCAGCGGACGTCCGGTACCTGTCGGTGCACAGTTTTGGGCCCGAGGCCCTTGTATCCCTCTCCCACTTACCCCCTTTGTGGACCTAGACTATATATACTCCTCCACCTCCTCCTAGTTAGGGTTAGCATTGTGATAGCTCATTTGTGAGATAGAGCCTCGCTCATCCATACGGATCTACTCCTCGAGAGAGACCGCGGCCCCTCTTCGGAGAAGATACATGTTGGATTCAAGAACCCCTCTCGGGTGGCCCCCATCAAGACCTCCTCACGGAGAAGAACCGGTTACCCTATGTATCGTCCCTTGTTGATCGTGGATCATGTATCTCTTCGTGTTTCGAGGATCTAGCACATGTGTAATCACATCTTGTTGGTTTGAGTGATTCTCCCGTGTTTTCCCTCCTGTTTCCCCTCGTGTTCTTTGCGTTTTTCGTTGGGATCCGCTCCTTTCGTGAAAGATCGGCCCTCTAGGGTTCCACCCTACATCAAAAACTCTGCGCTTGGAGGCCCAACACGAGTCTACAAGAAGAAGGTTGCGTATTAGTCATCACATGCATACACTGAAATAATGAATTGGAGCTATTGTGTATCGCTCTAGGTTGTGACTGATATATGATGAATATCATCTAACACAAATATCCATCATTGTTCCAATGCCTATGCGTTTCCCTTATTGATCTTTGCTAAGTTACTATTGCTGCTGCTACTGTCAATGTTTCTGTGACAGTTGCTACTACCAAAACCATCAAACTATTGTGCTACTAAACACTTTACTGTAGAGATACTATTTTCCTGGTGTGGTTGAATTAACAGCTCAACTGCTAAGGCTCATAAATATTCTTTGGCTCCCCTTGCATCAAATCAATAAATTTAGGTGAAATACTACCCTCGAAGACTGTTGCAATCCCCTATACTTGTGGGTTCTCAAGACCTTTCTCTAACGTCATTGCTGGGGAGCGTAACTTTATTAATTGAGTTCACTTGGGATTTATACATGTGCTTATCATTATGAAGAATCTGAAATACGCTAAAACCAAGATCGTACCCTCTAAGATGAGGGGAGGAAAGGAACTGCCATCACACTCTGTACTTGATTCACATTCTGTTCTAAGTAGACTTGTGAGACCACCACCTCCTATTCAATCTTATATGTCGCAAGTAATTGATTATGCTACTTCTATTATAAACGAAACTTGTGATGATGTTAGTACTTTGCTTGACGAACATGTGCCAATAGGTGTTCTTGATGAAAAAATTGCTAAAGATAAATAACATGAGGATGCTGAAACAGATAAAATTATGATTCACCTGCTATTCCTAGCTCTCCTAATAGATATTAAATGCCTAAAGTACGTGAGGGTTTTGTTATAGAATGGGAGATTGCTAGAGAATTTCTTGCTTGTAATGATAGAGATGATCTTAAAAATTACTAAGTAAGCTGAAGGAAAAGCTATAATAGAGAGGATGAAATATGATCCTAAGTTTGCTACTTCTCCTATCTTTGTTATTGATAAGGATTATGAATTCTCTGTTGATCCTTAATTAATTAATTTTTTAGAATCCGATCCTTTGCATGGTTACGTATCTGAAACTTTTGTGGCGCACTGATAGAGGCAAAGGTGTCCCGTCTTTCGATGAGATGGTGGCTATCATTTTGGAGGAAGTCTACTTTGACGATCCGACTACGAACGTGCGAGGACGTCACGCCTTAGTAATCGCTAAACCAACTCCGAGAGGTTATTGACCACGCCGGAGCACGATCAACCTGACCAGGAAGGTTTGTTTCCTGCAGGCAAACAAAGAACAAGCAAGAAACTAAGATTGCAATCTGGATATTGTGAATATAAGAGGAAGCTTTATTGATCAAGGTGGGGTTCTGTGACGCCTTTGTCAGGTCGTTGAACACAAACGAAGTACGCGAAATTACAGCTATGGAAAACTTTAATCTAAACAAAACCCAAGCAAAAAGCTACTAGATGGATCTACTTATATAGGAGCAAGGGGTTGCAGCCAAGGAGGTGGAAGGACATCCCAAGGCAGCTTAAAACTAACCCTAGGTCGTACAAGGCCCATGGGCACAAGTGGAGGTGATGCAACACCTTTGGACTTGTTGTTTGACTCGGATTCTTCTGGAGTGTCAGATTGTTTCGTCGATATCTCATTGTTCCGGACAAATTTTAAGGTGAATGCAATTGGATTCAAAAGAGCACGAAATCTACTTTCCAACAAAAAAATAATCAGCCAATTCGGAGTCTGTATGAAAAAGTTGTTGGCGTTTTGAGTCACGTGTGTCTGTGCAGTCCGAATCTGAATTCAGAACGTGAGAGACTTGGACTCTATCTTCTCTTGGCCCAAAAGTGACGTGAGAGGACTTTTTTAACAGAACCTAAACTACTCCTTTTCCCTTATCTTCTTATGTGCATTGTACAAATGTCCCATACACCTGCAATTAGAGAAAACACAAAAGTGTGTGAAGTATTTTTGTTCTGGATAACATAAATAGATTATTAAATAGTTTGCACTAGAAATTACCTGACAAATATGCATGTATGCAATATTTTTGGTCGTATCCAAGGTATCATGTCCTCATCATCCTCCCCTTCTTGAAAACAAAGCCGTCCTCGGCGTTGCTTAATCTGAAATCTGGCTAACAAAAGAGACAAGGTGTACACGTTATATATGTATATGTCATCCGTTTTTACTAATCTCATTTGGTGCACATGTGACACAGTTATACAAGAGCACCCTTCAAAAATCGTGAAATATAAAGCCAATATATTATCATAAGAAGTCAAAGGCATGAAAATATTGCAACTCAGTTTGCACATATAAGTGAAGCTCTTATTCATACCAAAAGATTGACAATGCTTATCATTAAACCATCCCAACATTGATGAACCATCACCAAGATTAGAGGTCATATCAAAATGATTAAACATTGGCACAATTATTTTCAAACGTATTTGATCCAAATCTGATTTATTCCCTAATTCACTTGATTCTTTTGCATCGATTGTTAATTCAATGGGTTCACTCAAAATTGTTTGCTCACATGGCAAAGTCAAATCATCAACATAGTCCTCCAAAATAGCTGGTGTGATCAAAGTAGTGGGTAGCTCATCGCATGGTGCATTTAAATTGACAAGATATTCATCATACTCATGTGGAGGTGGAAGATTAGTACCTTTGTCATTACCTCTTATGATCAACTCAGATGATGTAGGCACTCTCGGTGATGATGTGTCACATGGTGGAGGTGATGTAGTCCTCACAACAACGGATGTGGTTGTCATAGTATGCCTAGTAGTTGAAGGGACAACCGTATCAACTCTTGGAATGTGCATCTCGCGTTTGTTCTCCTTGTGGGCAACACGTCATTTTATTTCCTGTTCATCTTTGCAATCAAGATGAAATAAATGGTCCATAGGATAACACTCTTCATGAATTAGTATCTCCTGAATGTCACGATTTAATCCTCCCCAAAATCTATCCATAAAATCTTCTTCACTTTCTTCTAAAGAGGAATGCAGCAAGGTAGTTTGTAAAGTATCATAATATTTCGTTACGGTGTCACTACCTTGTTTTAAATGTTGCAACTTTGTAATCATGTCACGAGTATAATAAGCGGGAACAAATGTATGTCACATGGCAAGTTTCAAATCATCCCAAGTAGTAGGTATATCATTAGGGTGTAACCGACAATATTCACTCCACCAAACTATAGCATAACCAGTGAAAGAACCAACCGCAACCTTAACTTTTTTACGTTTATCAAAATTATTGGAAGCAAATATATTATTTATGTCAAACTCCCATTCAATATATAAAGCTGGTCTAAAACGGCCATTAAATGGTGGTATAGAAACATTAACCTGATCATGTGCATTTGGATGCTTGTGCACCTCTCGTGACGGTTGTGGTATTTGCATTGGTGATGGCACGTCTCCCACGATCAACAAACCCCATGAATTGACTCTAGATCATGTCATGATTAGTAGAAACAAGAAACAAAATTCAATAATAATGTTCCTATGAACTACTAGGATGTGGTGGTAAAGCGCTCACAGTAAAGCAAATATCAATATCTTACAAGTTCTTACCAAGCAACAGGTGGTGACAGGCAACCAGCGGTGTCAAATAACTCCGAAGATTGAGTAAAGAGATTACTAGGGGAACGTACGTATAGACGGTGTAGAAATATGTGGAGCTTGGAAGGCTTAAATATATGGTAGCAAAAGATTAGCAATAATCAATTCAGAGATGCAATGTTGAATAAACGCTCAACGACGGTACTGTGTTGGTCCTAGGCTAGACCGGACTAGAGATGCGAGCCTAGAACACTAATTAGGTCACGGCGTAGCACAACTAGCATCAATGAAGGATAGTAAGTAGCTCTGAACAACAAGATATAAGTAAAGATCACAATGGCAGTAAAGATAATGATGAAAAACAACTGCCAAGCAGGATATACAAACAACTTTCTCTCTAAATTTTCTCTAGAAAAGTTTAGCCAATTTTCTGATAATTTTTTCAAAAAATCCTACTAACTCAAGTTTTCCAATGCAAAAAGAATCACTCAATTCCGAATTGATATGAGTCAAAGAATACTAAAACTGTCCTGAAAAACTGGAACAAAATGTATGCGCGAACTTCGGAGGGCAAAACGTCCTATTTAGAAGCCGATTTTGAGATGCCAAATATTGAACTAGCTTTTGCAACTATTCAGATTCGTCTCGTCACTAGCTTTAATTTGAGTACTTGTGGAGCCAAAATGGTCTTCGTATGAAAAAGATATGCCTGTTTTACTGAACACTATGCAAAACAGATTCCAATCCGAATTCAGGTACGAGATTGATTCTAGATAGATCCGAAATTTACTTTTTTCTTTTTCTTTCTCTGACTTTTTTCTCTTTTTTTCTCTCTCTGCCTTTTTTTCACTCCCTCTCTCCAAGACAAACTAGATAAGATGCAGATTGGATCAAGCGAAGATGTGAATGACCTCAACTATGATTGTGACAATGAACTATGGGTAGCACGTGGTGGAAATTGACGGATGGTGTGGTGGACAGCGGAAGGGATAACGATGCAGCGGCGACGTGACTAATGTGAACAGAACTCGAAACTCTAAACGAACTAGACACTAAGACCAGCAACTCGACACGTCGATGTAACCGATAATTCAATAATGCAAACAATGAAAAGAAAATTGCAAAGGCTCAAACTCGCTAGGACAAAGGATGAATAGATCTAACTTATTTTTGTGGCTTTTTCTTGGACAATAGGTAAGAAAATAAATCTAATCTAGGGATAACTGGAAATTCTCACCGAGCAACCTAAAAACTGATACCACTTGATAGAGGCAGAGGTGTCCCGTCTTTCGATGAGATGGTGGCTATTGTTTTGGAGGAAGTCGACTTTGACGATCCGACTACGAAAGTGCGAGGACGTCGCGCCCTAGCAATCGCTAAACCAACTCTGAGAGGTTATTGACCACGCCGGAGCACGATCAACCTGACCACGAAGGTCTGTTTTCAGCAGGAAAACGAAGAACAAGCAAGAAACTACGATTGCAATCTGGATATTGCGAATACAAGAGGAAAGCTTTATTGATCAAGGTGGGGTTCTGTGATGCCTTTGTCTAGTCGTTGAACACAAATGAAGTGCGCGAAGTTGCAGCTATGGCGAACTTTAATCTAAACAAAAACTCAAGCAAAAAGCTACTAGATAGATCTACTTATATAGGGGCAAGGGATAGCGGCTAAGGAGGTGGAAGGACATCCCAAGACAGCCTAAACTAACCCTAGGTTGTACAAGGCCCATGGGCCCAAGTGGAGGTGATGCAACACCTTTGGACTTGTTGTTTGACTTGGATTCTGCTGCTGCATCATATTGTTTCATCTATATCTCAATGCTCCTGACGAATTTGAAGGTGAATGTAATTGGGTTGGAAAGAGCACGAAATCTACTTTCCAACAAAAAAAGAATCACCCAATTTGGAGTCCGTATGAAAAATTTGTTGGTGTTTTGCGTCACATATGTCTGTGCAGTCCGAATCTGAATCCAGAACGTGAGAGACTTGGACTCTATCTTCTCTTGGCCCAAAAGTGATGTGAGAGGACTTTTTGAACAGAACCTGAACTTCTCCTTTTTCCCTTATCTTCATATGTGGATTGTACAAATTTCCCGTACACCTGCAATTAGACAAAACACAAAAGTGTGTGAAGTATTTTTGTTCTGGATAACATAAATAGATTATTGAATAGTTTGCACTAGAAATCACCTGACAAATATGCATGTATGCAATATTTTTGGTCATATCCAAGGTATTCATGTCCTCATCACGCACCTTACGAAATTAAAATATATAGCTACCCAGTTTGCTCATGAGAAAAAAATTGTTTTACTATATCCTTAAGTTATTTCCTTTCTAATTAAAGGGTGATGCTAAAGAATGGTTCAATACTCTTGCTCCTGGTTGTGTGCGCAGCCCTCAGGATATGATATATTACTTCTCTGAAAAATATTTTCCTGCTCATAAGAAACAAGCTGCCATACATGAAATATATAACTTTGTGCAATCTGAGGAAGAGCATCTCCCTCAAGCTTGGAGGAGGATTCTCCAATTACATAATGCTTTACCTGACATCCGCTTAAGAAACATGAAATATTTATTATATTTTACAACAGACTAACTAATGCCGATAGGGACTACCTATATAGTTGTGCTGGTTATGAACAATTGAACTGGCTGAAGAACTATTAAATAATATATTGAGAAGTGCCGGTGATTGGACACTTCCTGAGCCACCACCCAAACCAACTCCGAAGAAGAGAGGTATTCTATTCCTCAGTCCAGAAGATATGCAAGAAGCAAATAAAAAGGTATTAAATCCGAAGATATTAAGAATTTACCACCTATTGAAGAGATACATGGACTTTATATTCCGACACATGTAGTAGAGGTAAATTCTCTTTATAGATTTGATGAGGGTGATATTCCATATAATAAATCTCCTAGTCAGTGCTTGGATGAATTCTATAACTTTGTTGTGAACGAAGAGAACTTCAATAGATATGTAAGCAATCAACTGAAACGTAATTCCATCATGATTGAACGGTTGAGTGATTTGATGTTTAGAAATGCGAATGATGTTAAAGGCTGACATAAACATACATCAATGGTTCATACACAATTAGAACAGGTCTCTAAGTCAGAAAATGCATTGCTTAATTAGATAAATAATAAAATGAATGATCGTGTTGTTAGAGCAGTAACTAGATGTGGTAACATGAGTCAAGATCCTCTATATTCTGAAGGCCATCCTAAAATAATTAAGCAATATTCTTAGAGAATTAATAATGATGCACCTAGTTCACCTAAGAGGAAGAAAAGGAAGAAGAGGGATAGAACTTTGCAGGCTTCTAGTGAACTTCTTATAGAAAAACCTTCTGAAAACCCTAATAATGTTTCTACTTTTTATGCCGAGACACAATCTGGTAATGAACATCCACCTAGTGATAATGATAATGCTGATGTTAATAATGAATACGTTGTTGTTCAGCCAAACAATGATAAAGAATATGTTAACAATGTGGAAATAGAACCTGCAGTTGATCTTGATAGCCCACCTCCGAAGCTCTCGGCGTTCTGGGAAAGGGGATACCTAGACTTGCCTGCCTGCGGCCCACGGCATGGCTCGATCGATGGCCTGGTACGACCCAGCGTCAGCATCAACAACTCAAGACCCTCGCGAGGCGGACGACACCAAGACCTCCAGCATGAGCGGCCTCCTCAGGCTGGCTCCTGAGAAGCGGAGATTTCTATGCAAGCCCCACCTCGTGAGGTTTGGATGATGTGAGCCATGAGGACCAAGGCCAGCGGGCGCCAACGAGCGCAGTGCAGCAATTTCCTCTTTGGCGCTAAAGAGGCAAACGCAGGCGCGGGGTCCCGAGGAATCAGCCAAAAGTCTCCATTCTCATGCAAGAAGACCAAGACCGCCAGGACAGTAGGACGGAGGTCATCGCTGAGCCCACCGCGGCGTCACGACCATAGGCTTTTGCAGGTGAAGACTACTTTTGTCAGGATAACATGTACTAGTTGTCTCCCTTCGACTTTGGCCGTTGTGGGATCCCTTCCCGCTTTCTGACCAAGGCCACTATCAGTAGAGCAGCACCACCACCGTACCGAGACCACACCCCCCGGACGGATCAGATCCATTCCATCCTCACACCCCCAGCTCACTTGAGCACAAGGACACACCTCCTCCTGAGGTTGTTCCCGCACTGTACTAGTTCATCCTCAGCCCCTCGAGGTCAATCCACCAGAAAGCAGGAGTAGGGTTTTACACCGCAAGGTGGCCCGAACATGGGTAAACTGTTGTGTCCCTTTTCCTTATAGTTCGTCGAGCTAGGCTGTGAGCTTGGCGAGTAGGAAGACTAGGAAGGACGAGTTCTTCGCACGCACCCCAGAGTTTGAACCTCTCAAGGTTATGTAGAACAAGAAATCCAACATTTGGCGCACCGGGTAGGGGTGCGTCGGAGCCTCTCTTCCGCTTGTCGATCCGCCATCGCTCCACCGCTTCCATTGCTGACGCTCGTCGAGCTCGTGCTGAGCGTCGGGCTGCCCACGCCCCCCGCGTCGCTCAGACAGCGCCGGCGGGTGACGGCTGACCTCGCCGTCCCATGTCTACAATGGCAAACGCCGCCACCGACCCCGCGGGGCATGAGCAGCAAGCTTCGTTGCTGCACCGTTCTTTGCAGCGGGATGGGCGCACCGCCAACCCGTCGCTGACTCCGGCTGGTTTGTCGTCTCATGCTCGCCGCAGGCCACCGACTGTGCAGGGTGCGTTGCTCATGGCGCGTGAGCTCCTGCGCTACCGCCCCGTCGACGACCTCTATGAAAACTGGCTGGACCGCATCGCTGAGCTTGTCAGCGCCGCCGGGGATTCTCCTGCACCGTCTCACTCGCTGCCTCGCCCGCCGTCCGCCGTGGGTGACGTGGACCACAGAGCACCAACTCCACCTCGCCGTCAAGACGCCCCTCTTGGGCCAAGGCAGGAGGCCCCGCGGCGCGACCCACCGCGCAGGGCGCCGGCGCGTGAAGAGGAAAGCTGCCAGGTGGTCCAGCGACCGCAAGAAGATGCTCGTACACTCCCAGCACTGCCATGTCAAGACCGCGCGCCGCCTGCGGTGGTGGCGTGCGAGCGCCAAGATCAGGCTCCACCTCACGACGGGCTCCCGTGACCACAGCGGGCTGCTGCGCCTTCACTCCAGAGCTACGCATCATCGTCTGGCCGGGGAAGTTCAAGCCTGACCTGCCTCCACGCTACAACGGCACCCCCAACCCTGCCGAGTTCCTGCAGCTCTACGAGCTGAGCATTGAGGCGGCCAACGGCGAAGAGAAGGTTATGGCGAACTGGTTTCCCATGGCCCTCAAGGATGGTGCACGCTCGTGGCTCCTGAACCTGCCCACGGGATCGATCTCCTCCTGGGACGAAATGCGAGAGCGCTTCGTCGCCAACTTCTAGGGCACTCGCGACCGCCCGCCGGCTGCGGGTGACTTGCGACGCATCAGGCAGCAGCTAGGAGAGACCTTGCAGAAGTACATCCAGCGCTTCAGTAGTGTTCGCCTCAAGATCCCCAAGGTGTCGGATGAGGCCATCATCTCGGCGTTCACTGATGGCGTCCGTGATGTCAAGATGAAGGAGGAGCTCGCCATACATGAGGACCTGTGCACGGGCCTGGAGATGTTCAACATGGCAACCAAGTGTGCGAGAGCTGAGGAAGGTCGCCTCTCCCTCCTGGAGCTCCCGGGTGCTGACCCAGAAGACAAGAAGGCCAAAGTCATGGACGTGAAGCGCAAGGGACTGGCCGTGCTCGCGGCCGAACCAGAGATGAAGCGTGGCTACGACCACCCGGAGTCGTCCAAGGGCAGCCGCCCGTTCTGCGTCTTCCACAACATGCACAACCACAACACCAACGACTGCCAGGAGCTCAGGGCCATCCGCGATGGGCGCCTTGGTTGTCGCTCGGAGCACAATGATCGAGGTTACGCCCGCGGAGGAGGCCGAGGTGGAGAACGCTGGGACGACCGCGACCCCCACCAGGAGTGGCGCGATCAGCCTCGTGAGGACCGCTGGCAGGGCCAGCCTGGCGAGGGCCCCTGGAGGAACCAGCCTCGTGAGGACCATCCTCAGGGCAACGCTGGCCTTCCTCCGCTGCCCCCACCACCAAGAAGGAATGACGACCACAACCAGGATGAGGGGCTGTCCGCTTCCAGGAGCCTCGTGCCTTCGCTTGCATCCTGGGCGGCGCTCAGGCCCCTCCCCAAGCTTGAGGCAACACGTCCACTCAGGTGGTCCAAGTGCACCATCACCTTCAGCTCATCCGACCAGCTCAAGTGTGGGGCAACTGCCGGTGCTCTCCCGGTGCTCTGCTCGCCTACCATCAGCAACGTGCTCATCACCAAGACTCTCATCGATGGCGGTGCAGGGCTCAATGTTCTCTCCATCGAGACGTTTGACTGACTCTAGGTGCGCTATGACCAGCTGCAGCCTACCAAGCCTTTCTCAGGAGTGACCGACGGCTCCACCACCCCGATAGGGCAGATCCGCCTCCATGTCACCTTCGGCAAGCGCTACAACTACCACACTGAGCTCATTGACTTCGACGTCGCCCACATTCGCCTTCCATACAATGCCATCCTTGGGTATCCAGCCCTGGCAGTGACTCATCATGGTTACAATGTTCTCAAGATGCCAAGGAGCTGCGGTGTCATCATTGTTGCCTGCGAGGAGAATGACGCGGTGTGCTCTCTCGAGCATGCCTACCAGGCAGCGGTGGTCTACAACTCAGACGACGAAGGCGCCGCCTACCCTCCTGAGGCTAACCCCAGGAAGAAGAAGCAGTTGCTCCGCCAAGGACCTCACGAGAGTGGGGTGTCCAACGACACCACCTCAGGACCTGCGCCCACCGACGGGCGCCTCCCTCTCTCACATAGGAAGGCGCGCCCGACTCCCCTCTCAGGCTAGGCTCGGGGGCTCTCCTCTAAAGGGGCTCTGACCTGGCCAACATCACGAGGGAGGCGCCCGGGCACCATGTGGAGGCGTGCTTTAACGCGCGCTTCCACTAGGAGGGCACAAGGCGCGAGGCGCCAGCTGCTCAAGAATTCATCACCAAGGCAATCGAGGAGCTTCAGGAGACAAGAGCTATGAGAGGAGACCATTGCCCACCACCCGGCGCTGCTCCTTGCCTCGGTGAGGACAGCGAGCTGCACGCCTGCGTTAACATTCTAGGGTCAATAGGGCCGCATCTCAGGAGCTCTTCTGGCCGTCCCACGTTGGCCGGTGCGAGGGCCCCCTCACAGCTACGTTCGTATGCCTTTTGGCTTGTCGAACGCGGCTGCTACATTCCAGTGCCACATGTGGAGCGTCCTGCCGGCTCATGAGGTCAGGAACCAGGCGATCCTGTCGGAGGTTGTAACGGATCCTCGCGAGCCCCCCGGGCCCCCAGAGCCTCCCTCGGTTCAGGACCTGGGCGGCTCATGAGGAGTGAATCCTGCAGCAAGCATCTTCAGCTAGTGCAACATCTCTTTAGCAACGGTGCCAGGTGACATTTTCTACTTTATTGAGTTGGGGCGCCCCTCGGGCTGCATTATCCCCAAGCCACGTGGGTCCGTCCCTGCAGCATGTATCGTGTTGCATCTATCAGAACTAGCTCTACCCTCTCATGGGTTGATTTATGTTATCACCTGCTTGCCTGGTGTTTTATCGCCCTTTGCGGCCTCCCGCATTACTGACAAGCCTCTTGCTCATCCCCCAATGGGGGCTACACATGCTGGCACGACGCTTGTGCTTGGGTCCATCCCTGCAATGCTGACTAATCTGAGAGATCGAGCTCTGGCTCACGGCCTGCCCCACGCACGTCACCTCACCAGATCCTCAGTGCCTTCATCGTCTTGCGGAAAGATCAGTGGCAGGACAGCAAGCGCTATTATAAGTGATATTCTCCTCTCAGACTAACCTGCAGGAATCCCTGGAGCTTAACTACGGGCGGCCCCGCCAGCCGCCCCTTTTTCACGCAATTCGCTTGCATGTTAAAGGGGGGCTCCTGAGCATCGCACATCAGGAGCTCCTACTGGCTCTCCAGCCCTCACCCGCTGGCCTTGACCACAGCATCGCGACCTGGCATACCAGCGACGGCTGAGCCTTGCTCGAGGGCCAGGACCCGAGGACGTAGAGCACTTAGATGAGCGGGGAGAAAGGGAGGTCGATGTGAGCCCTACCTGGAAGCATCACTACTAAGGCACAATCAGGCGCTGCGCAAAGGAATCACCTCATGCTTACCAAGATAAGTCACCCATACATATCAGCGTGAACCTCATCGTCCGGTAGTTCGACTCGCGCAATCTCGCTCCGGCAATGCCACTTCCCTTTTCGGCCTCCAGGGAGCTGCTTGCACGCCCAAGGGGATCTCTTGAGCATCGCGCCTCAGGAGCTCTTACCGGACCTTGGGCCGCTCACCTCCTGGCCTTGACCACGGCATCACGACCTGGCATACCAGCGACGGCTGAAGCCTGCCTCGGGACTGGGACCTGTTGGCGTAGAGCACTAAGCTACCGCGAGAACGTAAAGGGGGAACCATGCCGAAGCGAGACACATGGCTGCAACATCATACTAGGAATAATAAACATTGGAGCAAAAGCATTATAGTTTTTTACATACCCCCATGAGGTTTGTCACAATTCTGCGCAGGGAAACAAAAGAAGGAAACTTCGAAGGACCCTGGCCGCTAGGCATCACCGACGAAGTTGAGCGGACGCAGCTGCTGCATTCCGGGCACGGCGAGAGCTCAGCGGCACGTAGCTGTCGTCGCTGGACTCCGGAGAATCGCTGGGCTCAGGAGAGTCGTTGGATTCCCAGGAGTCGTCGCTGCTGCTGGAGGAGGTGCCGGCGAGGCCGGAGGCGGGCTCGGCACCCGTGGCCGCACTACGCGGACTGCTTCGCCTGGGGCAGCACTCCAGATTCCGGCCCTCCTCGTCGAAGACCTTGAAGATCAACGTGGAGGTGCCATCGTACTCGAAGTGGATGGCAAGGGGCCCCTCTGGACAGTAAGCGCGGGCGACCTCGCCCCATCCTCAGGTCATGAAGATGTCGCCCGGGGGCATGACCTCGACCTCCGCCACTGTGGCTAGGCTGCAGCACCCGGCGTGCTGCGGCCACAGCTCAAGCGGCCCTCTCGGCGGCATTTCCTCGGCAAAGAACCTCGGGAACCGGACCCACGTGCGTGGCGGCATTGCTGCCCACACCAAGAACTCACGCGAGGTGCCCTCGGCGTGGGTTCGCGGGCCGGCTGGCCGCGCAGCCTCGGCATGTCCCCCGTGACCCCGGCCCGCGTGACGCTGGGCATTGCCGCCCTATCTAGAGCCCTACACGCGGGCTTACAGAGGGAGTGGGAAGCCAGGCGGAGGCCTCTCATACCAAGGCCGCATCACCTCTTGCCTTTCACCAGCGTCGTGAGGGCGGCCGAACCTCTTCTTCGGTGAGAGTGTCCCCGGATCCTCCCGAGGGGTTTTTCCCTTCTCTATCACAGAGAATCACCTGATCGGCGCCATGGATGTTGCAGCAAGACAGCAAGACAAAGAAGAAGAAGAAGAAGAAGAAGGAGTGGGTAGCAAGAAGATGGAGATGAGCAAGTGGGGCTTTGCCCCTCCCCTCATTTATAGCCAGAGCAAAGACAACCGCCGGCCTCCATGATCCAAGCAATGATGGTTTTTGTCTCCATGATCCAAGCAACCGAGGCAGCGTGGGGAAGCAGAGACGCCCACGTCCCATCAATCGCCATGCGTCGACCAAGGCCGCAGGCAGTTAGGGCCCACGGTGCTCCGCACTTGCCCTTTGGCTTCGCCTCGAGGCCAAGTCCAAGCGCGCCTTGGGCCCGAGGGCTACTGTCGGCGTTCTGGTAACGGGGGTACCCAGACTTACCTGCCTGCGGCCCATGGCGTGGCTCCATCGGTGGCCTGGTACGACCCAGCGTCAGCATCAACAACTCAAGACCCTCGCAAGGGGCCAAGCCTCGCAAGGCAGACAACACCAAGACCTCCAGCAGGATCGGCCTCCTCTGGGTCTCTCCTGAGGAGCGGAGATTTCTATGCAAGCCCCACCTCACGAGGTTCGGATGACGTGAGCCATGACGGCGCCAGCGGGCACAGTGCAGCAATTTCTGCTTTGGTGTTAAAGAGGCAAGTGCGGTCGCGGAGTCCAGAGGAATCAACCAAAGGTTTCCATTCTCATGCAACAAGACCAAGACAGCCAGGACGACAGGACGGAGGTCATTGCCGAGCCCACCGTGGCGTCACGACCAGAGGCTTTTGCAGGCGAAGACTACTTTTGTCAGGATAATATGTACTAGTTGTATCCCTTCAAATTTGACCGTTGTGGGATCCCTTCCCGCCTTCATTTGGTAAGAGGACCAAGGCCACTATAAGTAGAGCACCACCACCACCACCGTGGAGAGACCACACCCCTCGGACGGATCGGATCCATTCCATCCTCACACCCCCAGCTCACTCGAGCACAAGAACACACCTCCTCCTAAGGTTGTTCCCGCACTGTACTAGTTCATCCTGAGCCCCTCGAGGTCAAACCACCGCAAAGCATGAGTAGGGTTTTACACCGCAAGGAGGCCCGAACTTGGGTAAACTGTTGTGTCCCTTTTCCTTACAATTCCTCGAGCTAGGCTGTGAGATCGGCGAGTAGGTAGACTGGGGAGGACGAGTTCTTCGCATGCACCCCAGAGTTCGAACCTCTCAAGGGTCTGCGGAACCCGAAATCCGACATAAGCATAAAAGATATGATAAAAGGGATTTTATTGCTAGGAAACATGGCAAAGAAAGAGAACCATGGATTCAAAAGCCCATGCTATTCCCTACTAAGGCTGTGAAATATAAGGATGAGGAGGATATTAATCGCTTTGTTGAGATGCTTAGAACTTTGTAGTTGCAAATCCGTTTTACCGATATCTTGAAAATGCATCCGTGCTAAATATATGAAAGATATTGTCACCATGCTTGCAAATTACTCTTTTGACAGAAAAATACCTCAGAAATTAGAAGATCATGGATACCCACTATACCATGCTCCATCAAAAGAAACTATGTTAAAAACTGCTTTGTGTGATTTAGGAGCCGGAGTTAGTGTTATGACTTTATCTTTCTATAGACAACTTGATTTGAATAAGTTGACACCTACTGAAATCTCTTTGCAAATGGCTGATAAATCAACTGCTATACCCATCGGTATTTGTGAGGTTATTCCTGTTGTTGTTGCTAATGTTAATATCTTAACGGACTTTGTTATCCTGGATATGCCCGAGGACGACAACACGTCGATTATCCTTGGTAGAGCCTTTGTGAATACTACAGGGGCTGTTATTGATTGCAACAAAAGGAAGGTCACTTTTCATGTCAATGGTAGTGAGCATACGGTATATTTTCTGAATAAAAAACTCCAAGTGAATAGTATCAACTCTAATGAAAGAATTATGAAAATTACTATTGGAAGCTTTGAATTTCGTCTTTTGGCTATCAAAAATAAATATCGAAATCATATTGTTGGGGAAATGGATATCCCCATTGAGCTAACCCAGTGTTATACGAAAGTTCCTTGGTTTCATGTTACTCAGAAATAGTTCGTTAATAAGACTTAATCAACCATATTAAAGGATTCTTTTTTAGGGGCATGCGATCGATGAATTTAGTAATCACACTCTACCGTACCCATAATTTTCTCTCTATTATTTTTAGTTTAATAAGGAATAATGCCATGATTATCCTATTTTCTGAATCATCCGTGCATTAAAAAATGTCCCGAAAATAAAATTCTCGGAATGTCCTGAAAATTTAGTATGATTTTTTCAAAAATATTTATTTTTTGGGACCGAACGCACCCTAGGGGGTGCACCTATGGACCACAAGCTCACATGGCGCGCCCACCCCCTGGGCGTGCCATGCAGTTATTCCTCATGCCCGCTGCCTACTTCCACCTCTAGAAAAAAAATCAAACTTGCTCTCACCTTCAGTCAGTGGGCCTAGTGACTGAAGGGATGGCTTCAGGGAATACTTGATGTGCTACTGAGCTTGTGGCGTGCACATCCTCTTCAAGAATGCTCGACATGGAGACCGTGGGCCCAGGTCCTCTACGACATGGATATACAATGGAAAAGGCTGAACACCGACAACTGGAATGAATGTGTGGTACATGAACGTAATGTCAATGAGAAATACGTACTCCCCCAAGCTTAGGATTTTGGCCTAACTTGGTCCACGGCCATGGCTCGTAATAGTCTGATCTAAGAAAGTGTTGAGGCTGAAGAGGCTCCCTCTGATAGGTAAGTGTTGGTGCCGGGATAGCCCCTTTCATCAAAATCTAGTATTTATGAAGATCATCGGGCATGAGGATGTACCTGCCCCTGGAAAGATCAAATAAACCGGGTTTAGGAAAAATAATTTCTTCTCTATGCCTTAACTGAACAACAAGTCATACTGGAACCGAGGCTCGCCCGTACTAATAAAATCATGCTCACTCATGCTACGATAATACAAGCATTTTGTGGGTAGGAGCTCATCCTCATCATGTCTATCACAACGCTAACCCTAACTAGGAGGAGGAGAGGGTCTATATATGGTGTTAGACCATGAAGGGGTAAGTGAGAGGGGGGATACATGGGCCCTTCGCCCGTTCACTGTGCGGAGACAGGCGCCAGATGTCCGGGCTAGGGGCCGGATGTCTGGCGGCTCACGAAGAGCCGGATGTCCGGGCTGAGTTCAGCTCAAGCAGACGCTCTCTACATAGGCGGGGCTGGATATCTGGGCGAAGGGTCCGGATGTCCGGGCTGTTGGGGGCGCTTTCAGAGCTCTCTGAGTAGGTGGAGGCCGGATGTCCGGCCGCTGTTCGCTTCCGCGCACGCTTGGCCTTGGTCCTTGGGTTCTCCATGGTCTCCTCGGGTGTACCTGAGTATGAACAAGGTCCGCGCTTTAGGTGGCATCCATGTCTTACATGAGGAAAGGGAAGATTCGGAAAGGAGCGAGTTCACCTTAGGTCCAATGGCATATGCTTGAGGTCTCAACATGTGGGCACTTGGGGCTTGGGGAGTTGTCATAGTGTACATGGGGATGATCGTAAGATGCTCCACATCACATAGTATGGTTGCACTTACTACAAGTGGATATGAGAGAGGCAACTAATGGAGACAAGAGAGTATGATGAAGATAAATCATGTGAGAGGCATGAATATATATGTCATCAACCCAATGCAATGAGCAATTATCTATCATTGGTGATGCGACAAAGAAACTAATCATAGTAAAAAGTCATGCAAGCTAGTAGTGCAAAGATGCAACATACTAGAGGTAATCATGGCAATCATGACATGTGGTCAAATAGTGAGCATACATGATGCACATGACATATCACCACATGAAAACAAGATATGAGTAATATAGCATCATTGTATTGGCAAGAAGTCGTATGCAAATAGCAATGGAACATCATAACTCTCCCAACACAAGAATCAACAATAGCATGAGGTACAAGGTAAACATGGTAATAGCAACAAGGATCTCCACCAAGCATGCCAATACACATAGAAGTAGTATAATGGTGAATCACGGGTAAATGTAAGCAAGGGTCACAATTACATGGCAAAGGCATAGAAGCAAGCATAACATGCAAAGTGAACATGGTAAAATGAGCATAAGGTGACAAGTGATATATAGCCCATAGCCGCGTGAGAACCAAGTAAAGGCAATGCGCGAAGTTCTTGCATGAATGGAACGGTGGTAAGGACAATCCACGGTATCCCAAAGCGTCGTTTCTCTCAAGAGCTTGTTTCGTCAAATCATGGGATTGTGAGGTTGACAAGTGTTTATAAGTACCTACACAAAACAAAGGCAGAGGAAAAATTGTGTGTGCGTGGTATATGTACACATCATCCATTATGATGTGCACATGCATGTGTTGGTTAGCACAAAATATCCAATGCACAAATAAATGAGATGCATGATATAGAAACATGTCATCCATTATGATAGGCTTGTTGTTATGTATAGCATAATGTAAACTCAAATTGTGTATTTATGCGTCACTAGTAATATATAGAGCATTGTTATGAATGGTATGCATATGGTGCACACAAGGGATGGAATCAAGAGACACACAATAATTTCCATGGCATATGGGATGAATTGCATAAATTATGCAAAGGGAGTTTATCAATATCATCACAAGAGAAACACCAATAACCATGATCTCGTCATCTATGCCATAAGTGCAAATGGGATTGAGTTTAATTGGATATGCATAGGTACTATGTTGAGATTGTAATGATGCCACATGGGAGATCTCACTCATATCATATTACAAATTTAATAGATTGTCAAACACAATGTGACCAATAGAATTTTCACATGATATCCTAGGGAGCATAGCATCACAACTAGGTAATTCGACATGCTCATCATCATATAGATCATAAATGGGTGGCATATCTAAGCATGTAGAAAACATAGTATGTGGTGAATCCATAAGGTGATCATCATCATGCAAGCAATCATTTGTAAGATAGTCCACTAATGGGACAAGTGAAGTACCATCACCTATGTTACCTTTAGAGCTCCGTGCATGTTTTTTAGGTGAAGAGGTAAAAATTGATGCTTGGTCTATAACTTCATCAACTTGATGGTACCATGTGTGGGTTGCATCGTGGTCCATCATGGCCATCATTTGCCCATTGGAGGTATGGACTCAATGAGGATTGTCGCTTCATCATGTTGGAAATCTAGCACCAAAAAGGAAAACACACTCGGGGTAGAGGTTAAGTCGTTAGAAATCATACACTACAAAAAACCCACTTCCATGTTTGTCATAGTAGGTCACGTTTTCTGTCATGCATGTACATCCGTGGCGATTTTATGATAGAATCAAGATAGTCATACCCGTGCTGTCGTTGAAGTGTTCCATGCCAATAATCAAATTATCATCACAGAAATGTCCATTTCCATGACAATAAATGGCGCGTCATGGAAGTGTTTTCGTCAATGGTAACCGACACATGGCATCCACCGTAAGGGGTTGCCGTTAAGCAATCGGGTCCGGTTTTGGATCTGATAATCCATTAACAGCAATGACCAATGGCGATTTTCCACGCGTAATATTCTCATTGGCTGACAGAACCATGTGTCAACTCCGCGTTGGCACAGATGTCATCCAGCGAATGGACGGGACGCGCCTATTATACGTTGACACGTGGCTTGGCCCATCAGTGGCCCAATCAGGTCAAAAGGTCGGCCCATTTGATTTGGTCAAAAGGAAGCGGGTTGACCCACGGAAAGCCTGTTAACGGCTTGTTCGCGTATAGCCCATTTATATCCCGCTAACTCACCGCCTGTTATGGCCTATGTGAATTAGGCCTAGTAGCGTCATCTGGGCCGTCCAATATGATTCCATCCCGTTGTAACTTCTGGCCCATGTATGGCCCATGACGTGTTTTGGCCCATATGATCCTTTGTAACTCTTGGCCAATTAACGGCCCGAGGTGAAACTGCCCATAATGAACAGTGTATCGCTTTATACCCATTAACGGGCCATTGTTCCATTGGCCCATTTCCAGCCCGTGTTATCTTTCGGCCTTCGAAGGCCCCATTTATTCTTGGGTTCATTTCCAGCATTCGATTACTTACAGTCCGTTACTGGCATGTTCCGCTTGTGGGCCAAATTCAACCCATGGTTACAGTCGACCCGTTTGTGGACCGTTAATCCGTTGGGCTGTTTTCATAGCGTCATCAAATATGGCCCATTAATGACCTGTTATGCTCTCGATAGAATTAAGCCCGTTATACATATCGGCCGATCATGGCCCGTTATGGTCGGGCCATAAACAAACGATTTCCACGCTAGCCTGTTTACGGCCTATATTGCGGGTCGTTATTGGTCCACGAATAGTACGGCCCATGTTTGGCCAATCCGTTATACGGCCAGTAGAAGGCCCGTTGATTCTATGGCCCATAGAAGGCCCATGGATCCTATGTCCCGTAGGAGGCTCATGGATCCTACGTCCCGTTGGAGGCCCATATGGTCACTACAACAGGTTGCCCATATGTTGCCCATGGTTATTGTGGCCTAGTTTAAAAAAATATTTTATTGTGGCCACTAGCAAACCGCGGAAAAAGAACTAGAGTGACTACAACCAAAAAAATAAACAAGACAATAAGGAAATAAATAAGCAAGCAACTTACGCTAGGCTATTACAGCTATTACACATATTACATCCACTAGGCATCAAAGTTCGCCACCAGTGCAAATATCGGGAACAAAGCAGCATATTACATACACTGGGCGTCTAAATTGGCCAACAATGCAAATAAATGCGGTAGTAAAACAAGTCCATAACTGAAACAACTTTAGAAGAGCTCAAGAAACTTTATCCTAGGTATCCACCATGCTGGCAATAAGCTTAGCAAGCTTATTAGCTTTCTCCTGTTTGGCGCTAAAATCCTCCAACGATAGCTGTTGCACCAGAAAGTATGCATCTGAATTCTCCAGCGACTTCCTCAGTCCTTCAGCTTCTTGTCGCAGCATAGCTGATCGATGTCTTTCAACTTGTAGTTGAGACTCAAGAAACCGAACTGATTTAGACATTGAGTTCGAAGAGCTTGTGGCCAGCAAGAGTCGCCAGTAACTCGAACACAACATCAAGACAGGACTTTGGGGTTGTCTCACAGTCTTCAAGATAGTTTTCCTTAGCTGTTTTATCAGGTTTGTTGCAGACCAACAAGGATGTCTCACTATCCTGAACCTTATCTGCATTACTTCCATTACCATTGCTTAATAAGGTACTCTTCTGATAGAGGCAAAGGTGTCCCGTCTTTTGATGAGATGGTGGCTATCATTTTGGAGGACTCGACTTTGACGATCCGACTACGAACGTACGAGGACGTCGCGCCTTAGCAATTGCTAAACCAACTTCGAGAGGTTATTGACCACGCCGCAACACGATCAACCTGACCACGAACGTCTGTTTCCTGCAGGCAAACGAAGAACAAGCAAGAAACTAAGATTGCAATCTGGATATTGCGAATATAAGAGGAAAGCTTTATTGATCAAGGTGGGGTTCTGTGACGCCTTGTCTGGTCGTTGAACACAAACGAAGTACGCGAAGTTGCAGCTATGGCGAACTTTAATCTAAACAAAACCCAAAGTCTAAGCGGTGCCCTAAGGGGGGGGGGATTTCGTGGCCCTTGGAGGAGGGGTCTGGAACCAACCCTAACTCTTGTTTCCCCACACATACATAATCTAAAAACTGCCTATAATCAAGTATTTCGAAATTACATGGGCTTGGCCCAAAAATAAGGTAACACAACACCTAGAATAGCCTCTGGACGAAATTTATGAAGTGGCATCTTGTATATTTCATCCAAGGCTTCATGCACTCATTATGGTGGCTTCAAAGTCCTAGAATCATCACTTGTAACTCCGTTCTTGTTCCCCTTAGCATGCCATCATCTCCATGCTTGAACTTGCTCCAAGGTTCATCTTTCTTGTCCAAGCTAGGCCCTTCATTTGTAAGAAAAACAAATGTATCAAATTTAGGCAGCATCATATTCTCATGAACATTAGAATCGTTACCAAGAAACGAAAGTACCTGATAATTCAATTGGCGTGCGCGAGCTCTAGTAATTGGTCCAGTATGTATAGCAGCAGGGGCTGTGGGTGTAACAATGGTATTGATGTCCTCATCATCTTCCCCAATATTCTATCAGCATTCTAAAAGAAGAAACAAGAACACACATAACATATTTAGCATGTAGTATATGAAACTCATTTCGGTGAGCCAGTTCAGTAGTAAGGTGGACAAGATTAAACTACCAAGTCTTCTATTGTGAAGTAGTACATAATAAAAGCATCAAACAAACATATATCTATGTGATGTGGTCAGTGCATTGTCTTGCCAAATCAAAATAGAGACACAGTTTAAATCATATCAGTTCATGACAAAACAACATTCAAAGAATACAAGTGTGGGAAACTACACGGCACATGTGACGCCCCCGATTCAATCGTACACTAATCATACACGCAAACGTGTATGATCAAGATCAGGGACTCACAGGAAGATATCACAACACAGCTCTAAAAATAAAATAAGTCATACAGGCATCATAATACAAGCCAGGGGCCTCGAGGGCCCAAATACAAGTGCTCGATCATAAACGAGTCAGCAGAAGCAAGAACCTGAGTATAGACATAAGTAACAAGTTGCCATAAGATGGCTAGCACAAACTGGGATACAGGTCGAAAGAGGCGCAGGCCTCCTGCCTGGGATCCTCCTAAACTACTCCTGGTCGTCGTCAGCGGCCTGAACGTAGTAGAAGGGACCTCCGGTGTAGTAGGAGTCATCGTCGACGGTGGCGTCGGGCTCCTAGGCTCCAGCATTTGGTTGCGACAACCAGGAAGAAAGGAAAGGAGGGGAAAGCGGGATAAAAGCAACCGTGAGTACTCATCCAAAGTACTCGCAAGCAAGGATCAATGCTACATATGCATGGGTATCTGTGTAAAGGGGCAATATCGGTGGACTGAACTGTAGAATGCTAGAATAAGAGGGGGATAGCTAGTCCTGTCGAAGACTACACTTCTGGCATGTGGAAGAGAGTAGATAGTAAGTTCACCAAGTATCATCGCATAGCATAATCCTACCCAACGATCCTCCCCTCGTCGCCCTGTGTGAGAGCGATCACCGGGTTATATCTGGCACTTGGAAGTGTGTGTTTTATTAAGTATCCGGTTCTAGTTGTCATAAGGTCAAGGTACAACTCCATGTCGTCCTGTTACCGAAGATCACAGCTATTCGAATAGATAAACTTCCCTGCAGGGGTGCACCACATTACCCGACACGCTCGATCCCCTTTGGCCGGACACACTTTCTTGGGTCATGCCCGGCCTTGGAAGATCAACACGTCGCAGCCCTACCTAGGCACAACAAAGAGGTCAGCACGTCGGTCTAAATCCTATGGCGCAGGGGTCTGGGCCCATCGCCCATTGCACACCTGCACGTTGCGAGGGAGGGCGGAAGCAGACTTAGCCTCCCTAATACAAGACCAGGCGTTCCAGTCCAATCCGGCGCGCGCCGCTCAGTCGCCGACGTCACGAAGGCTTCAGCTCATACCACGACGCCGGTTGCCCATATCTTGTCGCACGTGGCGGTCAGTGCGTATAAGGTCAACGACCCAACTCAGATCAAATACCAAGATCTCGTTAAGCGTGTTATCATGAAGTAACCGTGGACGCCGACCAGGGCTAGGCCCACCTCTCTCCTAGGTGGTCTCAACCTGCCCTGTCGCTCCGCCACAAAGTAACAGTCGGGGGCCGTCGGGAACTGATGCGGAGCATCCCACGATCATCCCCATGCATCCACAACCGTCTCATCAAGAGCCAAGAGGACCCATGACACGAGCTAGAGCTAGAGCTCTCGAGAACGAGGTGACTTCCTTCCTTATTGATATCACATATGATCCACTCGAGACATGGCTACTACCTAAGTCCGATATGCTATGCATGATTAGGTGTCAAGGGGAACCTCCGAAGGGTGCACGTGAAGACGGACAAGCCACCAAGTCCATGGATGAAGAGAACCGACGGAAGCGGGCAAGTGCAACTCCGGGCCGGACATCCGCCGAAGCCGGACATCCGCCCTGGAGCATCCACCTCGGCATCAGCCTAAGCTGCCCAAGGCTCTGAGGCCGGACATCCGGCGTCCGGCCCGGACATCCAGCCCCATCCGGATATCCGCCGAAGCCCGAAATCAGCACCTCTCACCCGATTCGGCAGAAGTGGCCGCCCCAGCCCGGACATCCGGCGCCTCGCGAAGGCCCCGACATCCGGCCCGACGCCCAGACATCCGGCCTCCCCTGCCTGCGTGCAGTGTATCCGGGACGAGTCCCATGTACCCCTTCGCCCCCTAGACTATATATACTCCATCCCCTTCCTCTTTCTAAGGTAGCATTGGATTAGCTCATATTTTGTGTGAGAGCCTTTGCTCATCCACTTGGCTACTTCTCCTCGGAGCTCGGGGACCTCTGGAGAAGATCCCCAAGCAGATTCAAGACCCCCTTCTAGGGTGGACCCCATCAAGGCCTCCTCACGGAGAAGAACGGCTACCGTTTGTATCTTTCCTTTGTTGATTTTGAATCTTGTGCCACTTTATGTGATCGGTGATCTAGCACTTGTGTGATTGATCTCTTGTTGGTTTAGTGATCTCTCTCTCGTTTCCTCCATGTTTCCCTCTTGTTCTTCCGCGTGTTCTTCGTGATTCCCCGTAGGATCCGCTCCAACGTGAAAGATCATCCATGTAGGGTTCCGCCCTACATCATCTTGGTATCATGAGCCACGTTGATCACGTTTTTGGAGCCCCTACCCCTCTTTTTCTA
The DNA here is from genome assembly GCA_021605145.1 of Aegilops bicornis. NCBI lineage: Eukaryota > Viridiplantae > Streptophyta > Magnoliopsida > Poales > Poaceae > Aegilops > Aegilops bicornis. Next base: position 371,740,013 of record CM038671.1, read on the forward strand.
GCTTGATTTTGTTGTTTTTGTCCTAATTCCGAAAATTCCCCACCAAAAATAGCCCCAAATTTTTTTTGTGATTTGTTGGTGTGATGAAGTTTTGTTGGATTTGATCCGCGGATTTCATGTGTTGCAAGTAGATCTAGCATTCCCCCACCATTTCCACAATTTCCATCCTCAAAATCGTCCGAATTTTGCCCCAGATTTGACCTCTCCACGCGGTGTTCATCGAGTTCGTCCACGGACCCAGAGCCCGGACATCCGGCCCGAACAGCCCGGACATCCGGCCCGACCAGCCCGGACATCCGGCGCCCCGGACATCCGGCTTCCTGCCCGGAAATCCGGCTCCTGGCAGCAGCAATCCCCATCCACCACCCCGTTTACCGCCTAACTCTCGCCAAATTTTGTCCCGGTGCCCACATACACTTCCATATACCTCCACCACTTCCGCATAACACCACCATAGCCTTTCCCACTACCAATTCCGACAATGTTGCCAAATTTTGCTTTGAGAATTTGAGTTGGGGTTTCCGTATCCTTTTGTGTTTGACTATCTAGGTACGGTTCAACATCAACATCACCACCGCTCATCTTCGCCAAGGGCGGTAACATCGTCGACATCTTTGTCATTACTTGCAATTGCATTGATAACCATCATAGCCCATCTTTTGCGTTGCTTACCCATCGAGACTAGCCATTGAGTATTGCCGCAACGTGACTTGTGCACATTAGTGATCATACTCCATAGCATACATACCATACCAAAGTGGTGCATATCTTAGCATCAACTTGTGTGTCACAAAGTTGTCATCGCATACACAATTGCTATCTTGGTTCGTGAAGTTTTGCATGAGAAAAGAGCTCAAAAGAGAAAGAGCCAATCAAGCTTTTAAGCAAAGAGAGAAAGATAAGCAAAGAGCTTATGAGCAAGAACCATAGCATCATACAACATTAAGATTGTCATACTTGATCATCTTGGATCAACACATCGAAACACCATACATATAGCATACTTGGGATAGAAGTTGTTGCATTTTTGCTTAGTAGGTTGTGCACAAGTTCGTATCCGCCTATTGTGCAATCGTGCTAAGCGTCTCTCTAGTGTTGTGCAACAAGAGCATCTTGGTGTATTCCACATTTTGGCTCATCCTTGGTTGCATAACCCCATATTATCTATTTGCGTGTGTGTTTCCGTGTACCATATCTTGCTATTGGCCTACTTGTTGCATTTGCAAATTTGTGAATCATTTCCAACATTATTGAGTCTCACTTACAATTGCGTCAAATTTTGTGCCACCATCCTAACCGAGCTCCACCATAAGCTTTTATTTGTGTAGGTGTGAGAACCGACAAGAATCGGTACCAAGAGTGCTATTTCATTGTCCGCATTTGAGTGAACTTGATTCATCTTCAACATCGGTCAAAGGTACATTGGTATAAGTTCTTTTCCGTTCTACCACTCACATTTTGCTTGGAATGATGGATAGGCCGAGTATTTCTACCGACCCACTCTTCATCGAGCAAGACGACGACATGTCATCATACGTCACCAAGAGCCACCTCTTTGGTGCACAACGAGCGTTGCACCAAGAACAACAAGCAATGAGCGACCGCATCGACAACCTCGCCACCGACTTGCGACTCTCCGAGCAACGTACAAGAGACTACTTCGACAACAAGTTCGATGCTCACAAGCAAGAGAACGATGCAAGAATGGACGAGATCCGTGCTTTGATGAGAAACCGGCATCATTCAACTTCCTCATCATCAAGACGGAGCCGCTCGAGTCGACACTCCGACGACACCTTCTACGACTCAAGTACACCTACTTCGAACACTCCTCGTCGTGTCGCTCGTCAAGACCGTCATGCATCTCGCAACCCGCTACATGACAAGCATTCACAAGAGCAAGTTGATGATCAAGTTCCTCGTCCTCAATCAAACCAAGAGGCTTTTGCTCAAGCTCAAGAACGACAACGCGTCTTCGCCGCCAACAAGAGGAAGAACGAGCGGCGTCTTCACCAAGGCGAACAAGGCGCCAAGGCTCAACGTCTTCAACAACAACAACGTGAGGCGCAAGCTCTTGAAGCGCAACGTGCCCTTCAAGAATCAAGTAGAGCCTTCGCCAACCGCAATCGCGAACGGCGCAATCAAGAGGAAGCCCTCAAGAAGAAATCCAGGAGAGGAACTACCAACCTCATGTACAACGTCAAGTTCCTCAAGCCCCTCCACAAGCTCGTAAAGCTCCACCCCAACCTCAAGTTCAACAAGGGCAAGTTGATCATGGTCTTCCTCCACGCCAAGAGCAACATGAAGACGATTACAATCCATGTCAAGGACGTCATCATCAACATCGCCAACAACACAATGAAGAGCAACACTACGGCAAGCTAAAATTCACCATGCCCAAGTTCAATGGAAGCAATGACCCCGAAGACTACCTCTCATGGGCATTGAAGGTTGACAAAATCTTCCGGTTGCACAACTACGATGAAGCGAAGAAAATCGCTATGGCATCACTTGAGTTCCAAGACTATGTGCTCATATGGTGGGAACAAATCATTGAGCGACGACAAGTAAGAGGTGAACCTCCAATCACCACTTGGGCTCAAATGAAGGATGTCATGCGAGCACGTTCTGTGCCAACCTACTACAACCGCGACCTCTTCAAGAAACTCCAACTACTCAAGCAAGGAACAAAGAGTGTTGAAGAATATTACAAGGAAATGGAGATAGCCATGATTCGAGCCAATGTCAAGGAAGATGATGAGCAAACTATGGCACGTTTCTTGAATGGACTAAATCATCCTATCAAGAAGATCACCGACTTCCAACCATACTCAACCCTCATTGAGCTCGTGCATCAAGCTACAAAGGCGGAACGCCAAGTGCAAGATGACTTCAAGTACGCCAAGTACTCATCCAAGACCTCTGGCTTCTCCAACAACCAAGCCTCAACGACTCCTCCAACATCTACATCAACCAAACCTTCTACAAACAACGACGACAAGTCGATTTACAAGAGAAAGTTGACAAGTTCAAGTCGTCCTCCTCCTACTACAAGCAACTTCAAGCCGCGTGCTTCATCATCTACTCCGACCGATGAGACCATCAAAACAAGCTCCTTCAAGTGTTTCACTTGCGGCGGCCGAGGCCACAAGTCCCACGAATGCACCAACAAGCGCACCATGATCCTCAACGACGACGGCACCTATGACTCAATGAGTGATGAGGAGATGGAAGCCCTTGAGCAAGTGGCCATGCACCGCAAGTGAATAAAGATGAAGATGATCAAGTCTTTGCGATGAGAATTGAGCCCGCTCTCGTTGTCTCCAAGGTCTTGACTCTTCAACATCAACAAGAAGGCGACCAAAGATGCCACATCTTCCACACAAAGGCGGCATCAACGGAAGGTCCGTCAAGATCATTATCGATGGAGGTAGTTGCCACAACTTGGCAAGTGAAGAACTATGTTCCAAACTTCAATTGGTCAAGAGGAAGCACCCGCACCCCTACAAGGTTCAACGGCTAAGTGACTCCGGCACTATACGAGTCGAGCATACGGTCCAAGTCTCCTTCAAAATCGGTGCTTATGAAGACACGTTGGAATGTGATGTGGTCCCAATGACTGTTTGCCACCTACTTCTAGGTCGACCATGGCAATTTGACCGTGCCTCCGGGTCTACCTCCTCTTCGAGGCATTGAGCATCGAATCAACCTCATCCCCGGAGCGCCTCTACCAAACAAAGCTCCATACCGAGTCAATCCCGAAGAAACCAAGAAGATTCAACGGCAAGTACAACAACTAATCGACAACGGTCATGTACGTGAAAGCTTAAGCCCTTGTGCCGTTCCGTTATACTTGTGCCTAAGCCCGATGGAAGTTTTAAACTTGTGTTCCGATTGTAGACCTATAAATGCTATTACCGTTAAGCTATAGGCATCCCATTCCTCGCTTAGATGATATGCTTGATGAACTTAGTGGAGCCAACTTTTCTCAAAAATTGACCTTAAAAGTGGCTATTATCAAATCCGCATACAAGAGGGTGATGAATGGAAAACTGCTTTCAAAACCAAATTTGGTTTATATGAGTGGTTAGTGATGCCTATGGGTCTTTCGGAGGCTCCGGTACTTTCGTCGCCTTATGCATCATGTGCTTCGTCCTTACATTGGAGTCTTTGTTGTGGTTTACTTTGATGATATTCTTGTTTTAGCAAAACCATGAAAGAGCACATCAATCATGTAAAATCTGTGTTACAAACTCTTACATGAGAAAGCCTTTATGCAAACTTGAAAAAATGCACTTTTGGAGTTGACAAGGTGGTTTTCTTGGGTTTTGTAGTATCCTCAAAGGGTGTCCATGTTGTGAATCTAAAATTGAAGCAATTAAAACTTGGCCCCAACCCACCAATTTGCAACAAGTGCGAAGTTTTCTTGGTCTTGCGGGTTTTATAAATCGCTTTGTGAAAGATTTTATCACAATTGCCGCTCCTTTGCATGCCTTGAGTAAGAAGAATACTCCCTTTGTTTGGGGAACTTTGCAATCAACCGCTTTTGATGAGCTCAAGTCTTTGCTTACTGATGCTCCGATTCTCGCTTTGCCCAATTTTGACAAAACTTTTGAGGTTCATTGCGATGCAAGTGGTACCGGAATTGGCGGAGTTTTGATGCAAGAAAAACGAGCCATTGCTTATTTTAGTGAAAAACTATCCGGTGCTCAACTTAATTATCCCATCTATGACAAAGAATTGTATGCTTTAGTGTGTGTGCTACATGTTTGGGAACATTACCTTAGACCTCATGAGTTTGTCATCCATACCGATCATGAAACACTTAAGTACCTCAAAGGTCAAACTAAATTAAACAAGCGTCATGTAAAATGGAGTGAATTCATTGAATCTTTTCCTTATGTGATCAAGTACATTAAGGGTAAAGAAAATGTAGTTGCCGACGCGCTTTCACGCATATGCATGCTTGTCACTCAACTTGAGTTGAATGTTATTGGTTTTGAGCATATAAAAGACTTGTATTAGCATGATCCATCTTTTGCTTCTCCTTATGCGAAGTGTTTGACGCATACTTCTTGGAACAATATTACATTAAGGATGGTTATCTTATGAGAGCTAACAAACTTTGCATTCCCGAGTCTTCTCTTCGTTTGCTCCTTTTGCAAGAGGCTCATGGAGGCGTACTCATGGGACACTTTGGACGTGACAAAACATTCGCCACGCTCTCCAACAACTACTTTTGGCCCAAGATGTTCCGCGATGTCTCACGCTTCACCACCCGATGCTATACATGTCACAAAGCTAAGTCTAAAGCTCAATCTCATGGTCTTTACATGCCTCTTCCTATTCCTTATCAACCATGGGAAGACATTAGTATGGATTTTGTACTTGGTTTGCCTAGGACTCAAAATGGCAAGGATTCCGTATTTGTTGTTGTGGATAGATTTTCTAAGATGGCACATTTCATTCCTTGCAACAAGATAGACGATGCTTCACATGTTGCAAATCTCTTTTGTAGGGAAATCTTGCGACTACATGGCGTACCAAAGAAAATCGTCTCCGACCGTGACGTCAAGTTCTTGAGCTACTTTTGGAAGACCCTATGCGCCAAGCTCGGAATCAAGCTCTTGTTCTCCTCGGCATACCACCCTCAAACCGACGACCAAACGAAGGTGACGAACCGCACACTATCCACTCTACTTCGTGTCTTGATCAAGAAGAACATCAAGGAGTGGGAAGCATGTCTACCCATCGCCGAGTACGCCTACAACCGTGCAAGACACTCGACTACCGGCAAGTCCCCCTTCGAGGTCGTCTACGGTTTCAACCCGTTGTCCCCATTGGACATTCTACCACTTCCTCTCCAAGAGCGCATCGACATGGATGCGAGTGCACGAGCAAGCTACATCAAGAAGATGCACGAAGATACAAGGCACACCATCAAGCGCCAAGTACAACGACAAGCAACCAAGCTCAACGCCAACAAGCAACCCATGGTCTTCAACATTGGTGATCTAGTGTGGCTACACCTTTGCAAGGACCGCTTCCCCAAAGAGCATAAGTCCAAGCTTCTCCCTCGAGCCGATGGACCTTTCAAGGTGCTAGCACGCTACAACGACAACGCTTACAAGATTGACCTACCTCGAGACAAATACAACATGAGCGACATCTTCAACGTCAAGGACCTCGCACCATACCATGGAGATGAAGCTTTTGATCCGAGGTCGGATCTCTCCCAAGGGGGGGGGGAGATGATGCGGAGCGTCCCATGATCATCCCCATGCATCCACAACTGTCTCATCAAGAGCCAAGAGGACCCATGACACGAGCTAGAGCTAGAGCTCTCAAGAACAAGGTGACTTCCTTCCTTATTGATATCACATATGATCCACTCGAGACATGGCTACTACCTAAGTCCGATATGCTATGCATGATTAGGTGTCAAGGGGAACCTCCCGAGGGTGCACGTGAAGACGGAGAAGCCACCAAGTCCATGGATGAAGAGAACCAACGAAAACGGGCAAGTGCAACTCCCAGGCCCCGGACATCCGGCCCCTGGAGCATCCACCTCAGCATCAGCCAAGCTGCCCAAGGCTACAGGGCCCGGACATCCGGCGTCCGGCCCCGGACATGCGGCCCCCAGCCTGGATATCCGACTGAAGCCCGAAATCCGGCACCTCTCACCCGATTCGGCAAGTGGCCGCCCAGCCGGACATCTGGCGGATAGCGGACATCCGGCGCCTCATGAAGGCCCGGACATCCGGCCCGACGCGGACATCCGGCCTCCCACACTGCGTCACGGTGTATTCGGGACGAGTCCGATGTACCCCTTCGCCCCCTAGACTATATATACTCCATCCCCTTCCTCTTTCTAAGGCAGCATTGGATTAGCTCATATTTTGTGTGAGAGCCTTTGCTCATCCACTTGGCTAATTCTCCTCGGAGCTCAGGACCTCTACTTAGAAGATCCCCCAAGCGGATTCATGACCCCCTTCTAGGGTGGATCCCATCAAGGCCTCCTCACGGAGAAGAACGGCTACCGTTTGTATCTTTCCTTTGTTGATTTTGAATCTTGTGCCACTTTATGTGATAGGTGATCTAACACTTGTGTGATTGATCTCTTGTTGGTTTAGTGATCTCTCTCTCGTTTCCTCCGTGTTTCCCTCTTGTTCTTCCGCGTGTTCTTCGTGATTCCCCGTAGGATCCGCTCCAACGTGAAAGATCATCCACGTAGGGTTCCGCCCTACATCAGGAACCCGGGCCCACCTCTACCGGGATGGAACCACCTGCCCCTTCAGTCCCCATCTCCGAACAGTATCATAAGTAATGTAACCCTATAAAGTACATTGCATATGCCCGTGATCACCTCCCGAAGTGATCACGGCCCAGTAGTATAGCATGGAAGACGGACAATAGTGTAGAGCCACTGATGAAATACTAGCATCCTATACTAAGCATTTAGGATTGCAGGTAAGGGTAACAACTGTAGCAATAATGACAGGCTATGCAGCAGAATATGATTAACCGAAAGCAGTAACATGCTACACTACTCTAATGCAAGCAGTAGAGAGAAGAATAGGCGATATCTGGTGATCAAGGAGGGGGTATTGCCTGGAAGCTTTGTTGTACAGGAAGAAGGGTCATCGGTGACGTAGTCGTACTCGGTGGCATCAGCACCGGTCTCGGGGTCTACCAGGGAAGAAGAGGGGGGAAGAAAAAGTAAATACGGAGCAAACAAAGCATCACAAAACATAACGAGGCAATACGCGGTGCTGGATATACCGTAACGCGGTAGGAGGTGATACTGACGAAGGGGGGAAACACCGGGAAAGTATTGCCGGTGTTTCACGTTTTCGGACAGATGAAACAGAGGTGGATTGTTGCAGGTTCGCTATCCTAGGGACGTGTGGTGAACGTACGGGTTACGTATTCGGATTCGTCTCGTCGTTCTGAGCAACTTTCATGTACAAAGTAATTTCATCCGAGTTACGGATTATTTTATATTAATTTTCAAATTTTTATTCAATTTCTGACATTAGTGTATTTAATTAAATTTGAATTATTAATTAGCTATTTCGTTAGGTGCACCCAGTATTACACCTAGTCAGAGATTGAGTGGTGGGTCCAGTCAACTGCTGACTCAACAGTCAAAGTGGACCAGGTCAACAGTGAACAGTGCAGGTGGGGGCCATCTGTCATTGGCTAGGTGATACACAGTCAGCACTTTGACTGGTCAAGGTGGCGCCATAGCCCACAGGTCATAGGCAGTGGCAATATTAACAAATTTTACTTAAACTAATTAACTTAATTAGGCGGGGTCGGGCCTAGTGGTCAGTGGGTCAAGTTGCTAACAGATTTTATTAGAGTTAAACCTAATCGCTACAGTTGCATGTCCCCCCGACAGTGGTCATTAGGATTAGTTTAATTAGCCTGCTAATTAAGCCCATGATTAATTAGGTGCGGGTCCCGTTTGTTATTTTGACATGGGTGGTGGATTAGAGTCCAGCTTAGCGGCTAATCCCGCGGGGTCCACCTATCGGTGGCCCACGTGACGGTTCGAATTACCGGCCACGCCGGTGAGGCAGAACACGGCGGCGCCACGCGGGACCTCATCGGAATTGCCCCTCCGGGCATGAAAGGGCACAAGGTTGGGCGCGTCCAACAATGCGGGAGATGGCGCGTCGGACGGTGGTCGTGGCAGTCGCCTGAGAGGCCGGGAATGTTGTCGGCGCTGACGGCAGACGGCGGCCGGAGCTCGGCCTCGCGGCAAACGACGCTAGGGACGGCCAAAACGACCAAGGGGAGGGGGAAAACGGACGGCGGCTCACGGTGGAGCTTTAGGGATGGCAGCGGGCTCGTGGTGGTGCTTGAGGCAGCAAGGCCAGGGCCGAAATGGCGAAGGCGACGCGAATCTCGACGAGGTTGGGGAGGCGGCAGCAGCGAGCTTCAGGACGGAGCTCCAGGCGGTGGTTTGGTGCTCCTCGGGCAGCGAGGTGGCACAGGAGGACTGACTTGGCGCCGGGGCCGAGGTGGAGGCCGTTGGGGAGGAGGACGGGGACGCGAACCGGCGGATCCGGCGACTGTGAATGCTTGTCATGTAGCGGGGATGAGGGGATAAGGGAGTGGGGCGCGGCCGGTTGGGCCAGGTGGGCTGGCCTGGCCTGTGAGCTGGGCCGCCTGGTCCAGTGGGGGGTGGGGTTTTGCCCATTTTTGTTTTTGTTTTTGTTTTCTGTTTTTATTTTTCTTTTCTTTATTTTCCTTTTTCTGTTTTAGTTTTCGCTAATTTTTTGGGCACCAAATGAGTTTTGTAAAATATGAGAGCTGGCCCACAAATTATAGCACAATATATCCTAACACCAAAAACTAGTTTTGGGTAAATATCATTTCATATTTATTTTGTATTAATAAAAAGGTTATTAAATAATGTTTTCAGCCACTGTTTGAGGTTGTTTAAGTCACTTATCAAATTTCAATAATGTTTTATACAATTTTATCATAGCCTCTGAGTTATCTAATATTTATTGAACATTTTAGTTTTAAAATTTTAAAACTTTTATTGTTTGCTTGATTTTGAATTTGTATTTGAATCGGTTTCGAACTAACGCGAGATTAGCAACAATAACCGAGGTGATGTGGGATCGTTAATGTGGGATTACTGTAGCCTAATTATTCGGGCGTCACAATTCTCCTTCACTACAAGAAATCTCGTCCCGAGATTTAAGAGGTAGAGAAGGGGGGAAGGTCTAGTTACGAAATTCTAACGGACCTTCTCGATCTTGGTTGCTCTTCTCGAAGAGGTCGATCCATTACATTGACGTCTTCATTTCTCTGCTTAAGGTCATCATGGAGAAGTCGTCCTTTTCTTTGGGAACTCCAACGTACTTACGAATTGGTAAGGGGCAGCTCGGCTACGACAGAATGCTTAGGAGGGAAACAATCTGGGGTTAACCCATGAATGAGCATAAGATTATCTCTTGAGTTGAACATGTAAAATACGTTGAGAGTAAGGTACGAAGGTACAATAAGAGGTTCCAAGCGGATAGATGGTTGCTCAAAGTCTGAACCAGAGTGAGAAAGGGGTTCAGAGCAGCGAGAGTAAGTATTGCGTCTGATACCATATTAGAGCACTAGGAAGGGGGCACATGAATTAAATACGAAGCCAAGCGTGAGGAATAACTATTAGAAACAGGGTTGAACAGGAGAGCCAGGTTTCGATCCTATGGAACAGTGGGTTATGGGCCCACCATGTGGGTTAAAAGTAGGAGCGGTGACATCTTGCACGGTCATGATAACAAGGCATGTCAGTTATGTCGGCAACAACGTCGGTACCAAGGGCGAGGGATGAAGAGAACTATTTTCCTGCTCGTTGAAACAAGGCGGACCAATAAGCAAAGTTCTTGTCCATCGGTGGCTACCGGAATGTCATCAACAGCAGAAACAGGGTCTCACTGTCAGAGTTGTACACCGAGGTGTTTACATAAGCAGTGAATTATTACTGGTTAGATTATGTAGAGCACAAGAAAGGTTAAAAAAACAATGAAAAGGAAAATGTGATCATCAGGTTAAAGAGAAAATTGGGAAGGAAAATGTGTTGATACACATATTTCGGGGGTATATCCTCTACAAGGACAAGCAGAGCACGATTTCCCTGACATGGTAGAAAGTAGAAACCCTTTAGGAAAGGGGAGAGAAATTTCATGACATTACCCATACAACGATGTTTGGATAATTTGATAAATAAAATTTAGCATTTGTGCTTCAAATGTTCGTATTGAAGATCAGAGTACTAGTGACATGCTTCGGGATAGCATTGACAAGGTCTTGAAGCAAAGGTCAGACTCTGGATACCTGAGAAGAAGAGGGGAAACACAAATCGACAAGATGACATTATAAGATTCTCGGGAAATGAACTATAGAAGCGAGTTCGGAAACAAGAGTTCATCAGTAAACCAAGAAGAGGATGAGGAGGTGGCTGATGGACTCAGCGACCATTCCTCGAGATTTCCAAAAGATGGGTTTCCACAATCATGTGAACAAGGAGATAACACTTGTCAAATCAAATTATATAATGATGTATGCTCGAGGAAAACATACACAATTAAACATCAGTTGAAAGGTGCACCCGAAATATGGGCTTAGGTAGCATGATCAATGTTAGAATGGTGATGCGATAACCAATGGTCTAAGAATGAAATATCGACCATTAACTTCAAAGCAATAGGGTTGCTAGAATTTTTGAAGCCGCACATCATATTTCAATTGTCGGTTTTTCGGTTAGAAACGACACGGGGACCAAGGAATGAACGGATATGGCAAGAAGTATCACATGTATAAAGAATTCTTAAGAGGTGGTGAAATTCTCACGACATTCTTGACATAAAAGATGGTAATACTCCCAGGTAAAGAAGTGCAATTGTTGTATAGCAAGGAACTCAAGGTATAACACAAAGCCCCAAGTTTGTGTTGGAGGGAAGGCAGTAGAGTGGTCGATGATGACACTAATCATCGAGGGCAAAGATGGTCTTTGTCAAATTAAATTCAAGTGATATCCTGGAAGAGCTCAGAATGCTGATGATGATCACGACATATTAGTCGAGAGATTTCAAGAAGTAATCGATCGGCGATGACATCAAGTCAAAGGAATGATGAAGCGAAAGGTTATTGGAACCAAGGGTACGACACAAACTCCAAACCAAGCTTGTTGTTCAAAGAAAAATGATATGATGAGGAAGATCGACATAAGCTTAGCTCATCGTCAAAAATAATGCTCCGGGAAGAAGAACCATGCAGCACAGTTACATTTAGCATGATAATGATGTAGCCGATAAGGCTAGAAATGACATGATGGAGTATTAAACTTCTCAACAACAAAGCACTAAGAGTATTGAATCACAGCGTTGATTCGATTCACTAACCGGTGTCTCGGTTGACGACAACCCAGAACCCGTGGAGTGACTATGACGGGGAAAGGTACTAATTCATCAGAAATTCATAAGATGTAATGCAATCCTCGAGATACCAGGGGGTAATACTCGAAGGTGGATCAAAATAGAGGTTGGGCAGGTGCAATGATCTGCAGAAGACAAGTACTTCAACTTGTCCGAGAAATGGGATCAAAGAAGAACAATATGGTCGGAACCATAGCTGCAAGGGGTCCAATTTAATGACACCGGAAGAATTGCTCAAATGATTAAATATTTCGCAGAAGCTTTCATGATAAGATCTACATCGTGTCCATGGGCATGGACACAAAGTTCAAGGTCGACTCCCACTTCTCCAATGCACAACTTTTCATTCAGTTCTCGCTTTTAAAGAAGTTGTAGGTGTTGAAACTTTATCTGACAAAAAGCTAGTAGAGTATAACTCGTGAAAACTCTCGGGTCCACACGCATTAGGGAAGGCATAGGTTCAACCTGTAGGGCGTCTTAGGAACATATTCCACAAACTTCAGGGTTAAATAACTCGAGCTCGGAAGCAGAGCATGGTTGCCAAGGCAGAGGATACAATTTACCAAAGACATTATGCATCCGAGGAAAAGCTCCCAAGGTTATTGAATATGAACGACATTGTCAGATAATAATCCAATAATGGATCTGGCGATCCTCATCGAAGCTGACGTGAGCATCGGCACACAACTTAGAGAAAGAATAATGCAAAGGCATTGGATTGTAGAATCAACTGATAAATTCAAAGCTCAAATGCAAAGGAATTATGATTTCCAAATCAAGGGATCATAAGCAAGTGTTCTGATTGAGGATGGATAAGTTGAGTAGGCTTAGGGGTGAAATTGATGGCAATTTGTTTGGTCGAGATCCAGCTCATGTTTAAATGACGTCTGAGCTGGAAGGAAGAATCTAAGACCTCATTGAGGAATGCGAGAATTCGGAACATATTGAATCAAGGGACTCGCAATGATAATGACGAAGGATACTATTAATATTGCTAGTCATATGGAACGCATCCATAATGCAAGCAGACAAGTATTTGTAGTGTAATAGTGGGTAGATGATTATCGGAAGATCGGATAGTATTTCAATGTATCTTGTGAATCATATGAACAATGGGGGAACAACGGATACTCGGTAAGTGCGAGGATTTATCCGTAGGGGGTATTCGTTAGGCAAGAACGGCAGGGCAGTAAGCTCAAAGAATTCTCGGAACAACGGAGAGAAGTTCGGGGCATCTTGTAATAACAAGATCAATGGGATTCAACGTAGGCAAGTGCATGCAGTTATCCATATGGATATAATAGTGGTAGGGAATTTTCAAAGGCGGTCAGCACAAGCGTCTCGGGAAAACAACGAATAGCATCTTCGGAACCTTCTAGTGCAGCAGGCGATCATTTGTAACAAGGGGCCCTCCGGAAGGAAGTAGTTACGAGAACCTAGAGTCAGATTTAGTAAAATCATTTAACCCAAATAGAAGAGAGATCAGAGTCCCAGAGTATAGACGAGGAATAAAAGATCCTAATACCACCTAATGGCGACGTGGGCCCGTAAGCCACACAGCCATGTTGGTAAAAGTTTTTCAATGACTAAACTCAACTTCAGCCAAAGAGTTGGAAGGGGTATTCCTACAGGCAGTTGGCTCTGATACCAACTTGTGACACCCCTGATTCAATCATACACTAATCATACACACAAACGTGTATGATCAAGATCAGGGACTCACGGGAAGATATCACAACACAACTCTAAAAATAAAATAAGTCATACAAGCATCATAATACAAGCCAGGGGCCTCGAGGGCACGAATACAACTGCTCGATCGTAGATGAGTCAGGGGAAGAAACAATATCTGAGTACAGACATAAGTAACAAGTTGCCATAAGATGGCTAGCACAAACTGGGATACATATGGAAAGAGGCGCATGCCTCCTGCCTAGGATCCTCCTAAACTACTCCTGGTCGTTGTCAGCGGCCTGCACGTAGTAGAAGGCACCTCCGGTGTAGTAGGAGTCGTCGTCGACGGTGGCGTCGGGCTCTTGGGCTCCAACATCTGGTTGCGACAACCAGGAAAAAAGGAAACTACGGGAAAGGGGGAGAAAAGCAACCGTGAGTACTCATCCAAAGTACTCGCAAGCAAGGATCTACGCTACATATGCATGGGTATCTGTGTAAAGGGGCAATATCGGTGGACTGAACTGCAGAATGCCATAATAAGAGGGGGATAGCTAGTCCTGTCAAAGACTACGCTTCTGACAGCCTCCATCTTGCAGCATGTGCAAGAGAGTAGATAGTAAATTCACCAAGTATCATCTTGCAACCTACCCGGCGATCCTCCCCTCTTCGCCCTGTGTGAGAGCGGTCACCAGGTTATATCTGGCACTTGGAAGGGTGTGTTTTATTAATTATCCAGTTCTAGTTGTCATAAGGTCAAGGTACAACTCAAAGTCGTCCTGTTACCGAAGATCACGGCTATTCGAATAGAGAAACTTCCCTGCAGGGGTGCACCACATTACCCAACACGGTCGATCGCCTTTGGCGGGACACACTTTCCTGGGTCATGCCCGGCCTTGGAATATCAACACGTCACAACCCTACCTAGGCACAACAGAGAGGTCAGCACGTCGGTCTAAATCCTATGGCGCAGGGGTCTGGGCCCATCGCCCATTACACACCTGCATGTTGCGAGGGCGGGCGGAATCAGACCTAGCCTCTCTAATACAAGAGCAGGCATTCCAGTCCAATCCGGCATGCGCCGCTCAGTCGCTGACGTCGTGAAGGCTTCGGCTGATACCACGACGCCGGTTGGCCATTACTTGTCCCACGTGGCGGTTAGTGCGTATAAGGTCAACGACCCAACTCAGATCAAATACCAAGATCTCGTTAAGTGTGTTATTATGAAGTAACTGTGGACGCCGACCAGGGCCAGGCCCACCTCTCTCCTAGGTGGTCTCAACCTGTCCTGTCACTCCGCCACAAAGTAACAGTAGGGGGCCGTCGGGAACCCGGGCCCACCTCTACCGGGATGGAACCACCTGCCCCTTCAGCCCCCATCTCCGAACAGTATCATAAGTAATGTAACCGTATAAAGTATATTGCATATGCCCGTGATCACCTCCCGAAGTGATCACGGCCCAGTAGTATAGCATGGCAGACGGACAATAGTGTAGGGCCACTGATGGAATACTAGCATCCTATACTAAGCATTTAGGATTGCTGGTAAGGGTAACAACTGTAGCAACAATGACAGGCTATGCAGCAGAATAGGATTAACCGAAAGCAGTAACATGTTACACTACTCTAATGCAAGCAGTATAGAGAAGAATAGGCGATATCTGGTGATCAAGGGGGGGGGCTTGCCTGGAAGCTTTGTTGTACAGGAAGAAGGGTCGTCGGTGACGTAGTCGTACTCGGTGGCATCAAGGCCGGTCTCGGGGTCTACCGGGGAAGAAGAGGGGGGAGAAACAGTAAATACGGAGCAAACAAAGCATCACAAAACATAACGAGGCAATACGCGGTGCTAGGTATACCCTAACGCGGTAGGAGGTGATACCGACGAAGGAGGGAAACATGCGGGAAAGTATTCCTGATGTTTCATGTTTTCGGATAGATGAAACGGAGGTCGATTGTTGCAGGTTCGCTATCCTAGGGACATGTGGTGAATGAACGGACTATGTATTCGGATTCGTCTCATCGTTCTGAGCAACTTTCATGTACAAAGTAATTTCATCCAAGTTACGGATTATTTTATATTAATTTTCAAAGTTTTAATCAATTTCTGACATTAGTGTATTTAATTAAATTTGAATTATTAAATAGCTATTTCGTTAGGTGCACCCAGTATTACATCCAGTCAAAGACTCAGTGGTGGGTACAGTCAACTGTTGACTCAACAATCAAAGTGGACCAGGTCAACAGTGAACAGTGCAGGTGGGGGCCATCTGTCATTGCAAGGTGATACACAGTCAGCACTTTGACTAGTCAAGGTGGGGCCACAGGTCATAGGCAGTGGCAATATTAACAGAGTTTACTTAAACTAATTAACTTAATTAGGCGGGGTGGGGCCTAGTGGTCAGTGGGTCAAGTTGCTAACAGATTTTATTAGAGTTAAACCTAATCGCTACAGTTCCATGTCCCACCGACAGTGGCCATTAGGATTAGTTTAATTAGCCCGCTAATTATGCCCATGATTAATTAGGTGCGGGTCCCGTTTGTCATTTTCACATGGGTGGTGGATTAGAGTCCAGCTTAGCGGCTAATCCCGCGGGGTCCACCTGTCGGTGGCCCACGTGACGGTTCGAATTACTGCCCACGTAGGTGAGGCAGAACAGGGCGGCGCCACGCGGGACCTCATCGAGATCGCCCCTCCGGCCATGAACGGGCACGAGGTTGGGCGCGTCCAACAACGCGGGAGATGGCGCGTCGGACGGTGGTCGTGACAGTCGCCTGAGAGGCCGGGAACACTGTCGGTGCTGATGGCAGACGACGGCCGGAGCTCGGCCTCGCGGCAAACGACGCTACGGACAGCCAAAACGAGCAAGGGGAGGGGGGAAACGGACGGCGGCTCACAGTGGAGCTGTAGGGATGGCAGCGGGATCATGGTGGTGCTTGAGGCAGCGAGGCCAGGGCCGAAATGGCGATGGTGACGCGAATCCCGACGAGGTCGGGGAGGCGGTGGCAGCGAGCTTCAGGACGGAGCTCCAGGCGGCGGCTTGATGCTCCTCGGGCAGCGAGGCGGCACAGGAGGACGAACTTGGCGCCGGGGACGACGTGGATGCAGCTGGATCCATCCGGGAACGGGAAGGGGCGGCGGAGTCGAGGAAGTCCGGCACGATGAGGTGGAGGCCGTTGGGAAGGACGGGGACGCGAGCCGGCGGATCCGGCGACGAAGCTCGGCGGCGGGGCGCGGTCGGGGTTGCGCCCCGATCCAGATCGGGGGGGGGGGAGAGGGACGAGAGAGTGGGGTGGGGATCGTGCAAGGGAAAGTGGGGCGACGGGGGTTAGGGTTTGCGGGGGGTGAGGGGATAAGGGAGTGGGGCGCGACCGGTTGGGCCAGGTGGGTTGGCCTGGCCTGTGAGTTGGGTCGCCTGGTCCAGTGGGGGGGTGGGGTTTTACCCTTTTTTTGTTTTTGTTTTTGTTTTTTGTTTTTATTTTTCTTTTCTTTATTTTCCTTTTCCTGTTTTAGTGTTCGCTATTTTTTGGGCACCAAATGAGTTTTGTAAAATATGAGAGCTGGCCCACAAATCACAGCACAATATATCCTACCACCAAGAACTAGTTTGGGGTAAATATCATTTCATATTTATTTTGTATTAATAAAAAGGTTATTAAATAATGTTTTCAGCCACTGTTTGAGGTTGTTTAAGTCACTTATCAAATTTCAATAATGTTGTTTACAATTTTATCATAGCCTCTGACTTATCTAATATTTATTGAACTTTTTAGTTTTAATATTTGAAAACTTTTATAATTTGCTTTATTTTGAATTTGTATTTGAATCGGTTTCGAACTAACGCGAGATTAGCAGCAATAACCGAGGTGACGTGGCATCGTTAACGTGGGATTACTGTAGCCTAATTATTCGGGCGTCACAGCACAACAAGATTTCAGATGGGTACCACGGGTATACATGTACAACAACACTATTGGCTCTTTTGTGATGCTAGTAATATGCATGATATGAGAAGTCAACTATATACACAATTGAAATTGAAATCAATAGAGCAATTTAGAAAAGCAAGCCTGTTAAAGAAACATGTTTAAACATACCTGTTATGCCATTGGAGCTTCGATTGGATCCTTCAATTTCAAAATAAGTTTGTATGAGTAAATGCAGTGATAGAAGAGCAAAGTAGTATGCACCATAGCAATGGAATCTTAAATGAGAACGGTTGTTCTTCAGGTTTAAGCACTTGTTTTCACGAACACAGTACAGTAAGACGCAGGCATATAGTACTTCAATATAAAAAATGATCTCGTAGACCTTACCACATTCTTGTCTCGGGACCAGTACAGAACAAGGCGTTCCCAGTCATCGTCCTTTAAATGTGTCTCAGGAAAAAGTAAGGGAATTTGATGAGTTTCCTTGCCAATGAAGTATGTTTTCTTTAGGTAATTCCAGTACTGCCACAAAACATTCTTGAATATAGCAGAGGTATTAGCACAGGTTACCTCACCTTGAGTTTCCAAATCGGTCCTTCTCTATATAAAAAAATGGGAGCATTTGTTTTATTATAACCAGCATGGAGGTAGAATTTATGGGACAAAGCAAAGTAATTGCCATGAATAACATTACTTACACATAACTCATGGATGAACACCTGCAACTGGATTTTTCATTCATCTTCAGTATAATGTTTCCATGATGGGAAGATACATACATAGGATTTAACAACATCAAATGCGATAGATGCTAAACTATGAATGACTGGTTGTGCTTCGTCCACAGGAATAGGGTGTACTAACTTGTGGAGTTGGGGTTTGCCATGGTAGTCCCGGTGCTTTGAGCACTGGAGCTGCCTTACTAACTGCTGTTGTTTGGGAGCTCTATGTTGGAGATGGTGCTGTGTCTACTAAAGTCGGATTACTATCTGCTGGGGCTGGGGTTAGATTGGGTGAAGCTGGTTCTCTATCCATCAGAGTATGGGTACAATCTGCGAGATTCTGGGTTATGTGTGGTAGGGATGATTCTTGTGCATGTACAACCGGGGTGCTATCTCCACCAAGAGGTGGCACTATTTTATTTGAAGAGCGTGTTTTTACTCCGCTAGATACTGCCATCACCCCCTCCAATTCAAATGGCTGATAAACAAGAAAAGTAGTTGAATGTACAAACCTTGTATGAGAGACAAATGCAATAGATAGTGTGGAAAAAAGAGGGCATGCCATAATTTCACATATATGATATCTATCTAAACTGGGTAGCATAGCATGACATAATTCAAAGATATGATGACTAACTAAACAGGATGGCATGAGATAATTATATGATGTTTTTAGTAAACAGGTTTGCATGACAAAATTCACATACATGTTATCTATGTAATAAGGATCACATGATATAATTCACATATGTGAATTGTATACTCATTCACATATATGATGTCTGAACTAAGAACACGGTGTTGAATAATGTGTATATGATTTCTAAACTATGCAATGCAAGAAACCATATGCGTGATATGAGGAGTATAACCATGCCAAGTTAGAGCATACACCTCGGTGGGCGAATAGGACTAGTCACCTGTCTTTGAATCCATCTCTGAGGAGCTATCTGAACCAAGCAAGAGATCTGCTTCGACATGTAGCATTGTCTGGCTTGAAGACTTGTTTTCACTCCAGATTTTCCAGCACCCACTCAAATGGCTGATTCACAGGAAGAGTACTTGAATGTAGAAACACTGTTGACAAATGGAAATGTAATGAAGAAATGGAATGGCAAGATATAATTCAAATATATGATGCCTAGCTAAATAGGATGACATTCCATATTTCACATATATTATGGCTGGCTAAAAAAGATGAGATTGCATAATTCACATATATCATATAGAAACTAAACATGTGGCATTACAAAACATGTCTAAACTAAGGAGATGGCATATATGATGTCGAAATTAAGCACTACAAGGCAACATATGCATGATATGACCAACATCATCATGCAAAGTTAGAGCAAACACCTCGGGGGGTAAATAGGAGTGGTCAGCTTCGTTTGAATCCGCCTCTAAATAGATATCTTCCTCTGGATTACAATCTGGAGGAGGCGGGGGGAGGGTTTGCCATTGCACCCACCATGGAGAAATGTCTGCATGACATTGTATTGCCGCGCAAAATTCTTCTCTTTTTCTCTAAATGTTCAACCTGACTGGGTACAATATCTGACATGCATACCAAAAATATATAGTGAGATTCTGTAAGGAGAGTACGCAAAAATCTAGAGTGATGGTAACAACCAGTGGATAGATTCAGAAACAATGATAGTAGGTTGATGATAGATTTAATTTAATAAAAAGACAGGTGATGATTGCTTTACTCTTTGTTCCCCACCCAAGATGAACATATTGTTTGTTTCCCACCCAAGATGAACAGCATATACATACCCTAGATGAACCAAATAATAGACTGAGATAATATTCATTGCTGCCTCAATCTGTGCCCCACTGTCGTTGTTCTGGGAACCGGAGTACCCAGACTTGCCTGCCTGCGGCCCACCGCGTGGTTCCGTCGACGGCCTGGTATGGCCCATCTTCAACACCTACAACACAAGACCCTCGCGAGGGGCCAAGCCTCGCGAGGCGGACGACGCCAAGACCTCCAGAACGAGCAAGTTCACACTGGGTAAGTTCACACTGTACGTGATAAAACTCAGCTCGGATTCGATGATCCGGTGTCTTTCCTATGCTTGTGGCCCAATTGAAAATCTCGACATCGTTGGAAGTAGCTGACATGTGAAGGCGTTGATTATCCCTTATGTACTCGATCAGGTGATGCATGAGGTAGAATCCACCAGCCTTATTGGTGCACAGTTGCTGGATGCAGCAGAATAGACTACCACTCATATAAATCAGTATATCATCAAAGTAAACTACCACAAATTGTCCAATGAAAGCACGTAAAACTTTGTTCATTAATCTCATGAAAGTACTAGGTGCATTAGTTAACCCAAAAGGCATGACTAACCACTCGTATAACCCAAACATAGTTTTAAATGTTGTTTTCCATTCATCTCCCAATTTCATACGAATTTGATGGTATCCACTCATAAATCAACTTTGGAGAATATTGTAGAGCCACTCAATTCATCAAGCATATCATCTAGCCTAGGTATAGGATGACGATAATGAATAGTAATATTACTAATGCCTCTACAATCAACACACATATGCGACGTACCATCCTTTTTTGGCACTAGTATAATAGGAACAGCAGAAGGACTAAGAGATTCGCGTATATAACCCTTGTCGAGCACCTGCTCTACTTGACGCATAATCTCCTTAGTCTCCTTTGGGTTGGTACGGTATGGCACACGGTTTGGCAGTGAAGCACCTGGAATTAAGTCAATTTGATGCTCAATCCCTCGAATAGCTGGTAATCCCAGTGGCACGTTGATGTAGGGTGGAACCCTAGATGGCCGATCTTTCACGAAGGAGCGGATCCCAACGAGGAACATGAAGAACATGAGGGGAAACACGAGGGAAAACACGAGAGAATCACTCAAATCAACAAGATTCGGTCACACATGAGGTAAATGAGATCCTCGAAACACAAAGAGAGATAAATGATCCAAAGTCAACAAAGGACGATACAAGAGGTAACCGGTTCTTCTCCGTGAGGAGGTCTTGAAGATGGTCTTCTCCGTGAGGAGGTCTTGAATCCAACATGGATCTTCTCTGAAGAGGGCCGCGGTCTCTCTCGTGGAGCAGATCCGTATGGATGAGCAAGGCTCTATCTCACATATGAGCTATCACAACGCTAACCCTAGAAAGAGGGAGGAGGAGGAGTATATATAGTCTAGGTGGGCAAAGTGGTACATGGGCCTCGGCCCTTTACTGTGTGCAGACAGACGGGCTCCGATGTCCGGGTGTCGGGCCGGATGTCTGGGCCTTCGTGAGGAGCCGGATGTCCGGGATGACGGGGGCTTCTCTTCTGTTCTCTGGATGGAGCTTGTATGGATGTCCGGGCGTTGGGGTCGGATGTCCGGCGGCTCGGGATGATGAGGACATCAATACCATTGTTACACCCACAGCCCCTACTACTACATATACTGGACCAATTACTAGAGCTCGCGCACGCCAATTAAATTATCAGGTACTTTTGTTTCTTGGTAATGATTCTAATGTTCATGAGAATATGATGCTGCCTAAATTGGATACATTTGTTTTGCTTACAAATGAAGGGCCTGGAATGGATAAGAGGGATGAACATTGGAGCAAGAACAAGCATGGACTTGATGGCATGCGCAAGGGGAACAAGAACGGAGTTAGAAGTGATGATTTTAGGACATTGAAGCCACCATAATGAGTGCATGAAGCCTTGGACGAAATATACAAGATGCCACTTCATAAACTTCGTCCAGAGGCTGTTCTAGGTGCCGCGTCACCTTATTATTGGGCCAGACCCATGTAATTTCGGAATACATAAGTATAGGCTGTTTTTAGAGTCCGTATGTGTGGAAACAAGAGATAGGGTTGGTTTGAACCCCATCCCCAAGGGCCACGAAATTCCCCTCTTACTCCATATATACAGCCCTTAGGGCACCGTTTAGACTTTGGGTTTTGTTTAGATTAAAAGTTCGCCATAGCTGCAACTTCGCGTACTTCGTTTGTGTTCAACGACCAGACAAAGGCGTCACAGAACTACACCTTCATTAATAAAGCTTTCCTCTTTTATTCTCAATATCCAGATTGGAATCTCAGTTTCTTGCTTGTTCTTCGTTTGCTCGCAGGAAATAGACCCTCGTGGTCAGGTTGATCGTGCTCCAGCATGGTCAATAACCCCTCGGAAGTTGGTTTGGCGATTGCTAAGGCGCGACGTCTTCGCACAATCGTAATCGGATCGTCAAAGTCGACTCCCACAGAAAATGATTGCTATCTCATCGAAACATCGGGACACCTTTGCCTCTATCACTGGAAGAGTCGGATGTCCAGGCTGACGTGGTTCAGCTTCGGGTGCATTCTGTGATGGGCACCGGATTTCCGAGTGGGGGTCGGATGTTCGGGCTGGCGGGCCGGATGTCCGGGACCTGGGTCCGATGTCCGGGCCCTATAGCTTCGGCTGGGCTGCGGTGGTGGCGGATGCTCTAGGGGGCGGATGTCCGGGGTCATGGCTAGTTGTCCGGGTCCTGGAAGCTGTTTCTGACTCCTTCCGTTGGTTCTCTTCATCCATGAACTTGGCAGCTTGTCCGTCTTCACGTGCATCTTCGGGAGGGTCCTCTTGGTACCTAATCATGCACAACATTCCGGACTTAGGTAGTAGCCATGTCTCGAGTGGACCATATGTGATATCGCTAAGGAAGGAAGTCACCTCGGTCTCGAGAGCTCTAGCTCCTGCTCGTGTCATAGGTCCTCTTGGCACTTGATGAGACAATAATAGGTCCATGGGGATGACCAAAGGATTCTCCACATCACACGTCTTGTGGAAAGACATCAACGAACTTCTACAAAATGTTAGTGACAACAGGAGCAAAAGAGGAAGGCATGTCCTAGAATGAAAATAATGCCTCTTTGCACATGAAAGCATATCAAACAGATTTGCTGAAATCTAGCTCATCAATATCAGATTTAGTGGCAAGTAAGAATGAACTTTTCAATTTAATTTCAGAAGCAACACTAGATGGTTTATTATTAGGCTTCATTTGTTGCTCAAATTATTTTGCCACAATCTGATTTTCACTTCTGTTTTTCTCCTGTTTAGCTTTATTAGGTCTATTAATATCATCTTTCAAAATGGAATCAGGAGACATACGAAGCAAAGTAATATGTTTATCCTTATAAACAAGAGTATACTGATTAAACAAGAGTATACTGATTGTTTCTACCATGGTGTACAGAATTTTTATCAAATTGCCATGGTCAACCAAGTAATAAGGAACATGCTTGCATGGGTGCCACATCACAATCAACATAATCAGCATATGTACAAATGCTAAAATGCACATGAACAGTATGTGTTACCTTAACCTTGCCGATGTTGTTGAACCATTGGATGTAGTAAGGATGTGGATGTGGTCTGTGGCGAGAGATAGCTTTTCCACTATCTCCATGCTAGCAAAGTTGTTGCAGCTCCCTCCATCAAGGATGACGCGGACAGAACGTTCCTTCACAACTCCCTTTGTATGGAACAAATTATGCTTCTGATTTTGCTCAGCTTGTGTTACCTGCACACTCAAAACACGTTGAGCAACTAAACTCTCATACCTATCAGCATCTTCAGCAGGCATGTATTGCGTCTCATGTTCAGAATCATCTTCTCCAAGTTCTTCACTTGCAATAAGAGCCAAAGTCTCCTCATCATAGTCACTAGCAGACTCATACCCACCATCCTCAGTAACAATCATCACATGCGGAGATGGACATTTGCTCACATAGTGACCTCCACCCTTGCAACGACGGCATATAACCTCATGTGTTTGCCCTGTTGATGCCATGGATGAAGAAGAGCTCTGTGCGGGACCAGAAGGTGCACTCCTGGCAGATGGTGGTGGTGGTGCCTGTTTTCTTGTATCTGGTTGGAATTGGCGGCTGAAGTTAGTGGTGCAGTAGTAGGACGTGTGGGAGTAGAGGATGTACATGCTGTCCATGATGCAGATCGACCTATAGAAAAATTAGTTTGGGCCAATGCCTGTCGATCATGCACTTCACGTTCAGCTTTGCAAGCAAGACGAAATAAATGAGTTATATTATTATACTCCTTATACTCTAGAATGTTCTAAATCTCTTTATTTAATCCACCCATAAAACATGCAAGAATAGCTTCATTATCCTCAGCAATACCACATCTAATCATGCCAGTTTGTAATTCTTGATAATGCTCCTCTACAGAATTTTTTCCTTGTCTCAAATGCTGCAGTTTTTGAAGTAACTCACGTTGATAATATGGTGGAACCCAACGAGTACACATAGCCGTTTTCAAAGCAGCCCAAGTAGTAGGGAAATTATCATGATATAATCTACAATGTTCAGACCACCCAACAGAAGCAAAACTAGTGAATTCACAAACAGCAGCAGCAACACGTCTTTCCTCAGGATATTGTAAGCATGTGAAACGTTGTTCAGTTTCTAACTCCCAAGTCAGATATACATCAGGAATGAATCTACCCTCAAACCGTGCAATATTCAATTTAAGTTTAGGAATATTGTCATAATCTCGTACCTGAGGTGGTGTTGCGTCCCTACCATTGTGATTATATGCATGAGGTCGACCTGGTGCTGGTGGTGCTGGTGGTTGCACGTAGTTCTGATTTTGATCAACCTCATCCTCATAATAGTCCTCCACCTTTGCAGTAGCAGCTGGAGCTACAGAAGCATCAACAGCAGTAGCAGCGGCACCAGAATTTTGTCCAGGCCCAAGAGGAACACGGCCCGCTCGACGGAGGGCTGTTTCACAACGTCGAGGTGGTTGTTGTTGTTGTTGTTGTTGCTGTTGTTGTGGTTGTTGCAATGGTGCAGTAGAGGCAGTAGGTGGAGGTAGACGCACAAGCACTTTAGCAAACTTGGCATCCAACTTGTTGTCAATTGTCTTCTTAGTGTCATCAATCCTCGCTAATGCCTTGCCAAAACTGGCCATCATGTCTTCTATCTGTTAACCCACCATTTTCTAGAATTTATCATGGAGCTCCTTGTTCGTCATATTCTCCCAGTCTAGCTCATCCGCTTGTGATCCTGCCATGGTTAGAAGCAAGAGAAAAACACAAGAATATGTCCTATAGACTGCTAGGAAGTGGCGGTGGTGTTATGGAGAGTCACAAATCCGTCAAGCGAATCTCAAATTCTTACGATTTCTTACCAAGCATCAGGTGGTGATTGGCAACCGTTGTAGTCAAAACTCTCAAAGCTTGGATAGAGCGATTACCAGGGAGTGTTGGGGAAAACGACACCTATGAGACCACGGGGATCCCTTCTACGGTTTGGCAAGGAACAGGGGCTAAGTCAAGAGCAGATATAGTGATCAACACCATGGGTCTTTACCCAGGATTCGGGCCGCTGAGATGCGTAAACCCTAGTCCTGCTTGATTGTGTATTGAGTGTTCTTGAGCTTCGGCTCATTGCTACGCATGCAAGCTGGGCCGAGAGGTCCAAAAAGCCGAACCCCCCCCCCCCAGTTTGCCATGGGCCTCCTTTTATATGACCAAGGGGCTGCCACAGTTGCATACAGGAGGTGTAAAGTAACTATAGTGTATGCAGGAGCTGTAAACCGGTATAGTACACATGCTTATCTTGGTCATCTAAGGACAAACGCATTAAATGTGCCGCTTACGTGCCCTCTAGCTTTATCGGGGACGGGGAGAGTGCCCGTCCCGTCCATTGCCGCCCCGCCCCGTCTTGACACGTGTCCATGCCGATGGGGCATGCAGTGCCAAGTTGTCTGGCCAGCTGCTGCGCTGGAGAAGTGGTAGGGTCTTCACGAAGATCTGCATGCCTCCACGCAGGCACCTGCCAAGCTGACAGGTCAGCCCCCGCACTGGAGTGGTGACTGGGCAGCCGAGTCTGGACAGGGTCTTACCGTCCTTGGCAAGGATCTTGCCCGGGCCTCGTGGGCGTCCTCGACAAGGATCTTGCCGGGGCCTCGTGGGCGCCCTCGACAGGGATCTTGTTGGCGTCTCGTCTTCTGGCCTTCACAAAGATCTGCACGCCACTATGCGCGCGCCCTTGGATTCTGGCCTTAACGATGGTGTCAGAGCTCTCAACCACAAGGGTGGTGCTCTGTAAGTCGTCCTGGCAAGGATCTTGCCGGGGTCTCGCAAGCCTCCCCGGCAAGGGCCTTGCCGGGGACCCAGCTCGTCCTTTGTTCTCTGTCTTGACTGTTCTTCTTTATCTTGTATCTGTCCCCAATCGCCCTCTTCATGCTTTGCCGCGCGTGGGGCTACGACTGCCCGTGCACAAGTAAAGGCCCAAACTTTAGTACACCTGTAACACCCCCAGTGTCATGCTACAGTAAACCACTGTGATTAAAGCAGATTGTTTTGCTAAACAGTGATTGATCAACTTCAATTCAAATATCATTTGAAATTCCACTTTGAAATGAAATTCTATTTGCAAGTGAAATATGGAGTTGCACCAAAGTTGCTGCAAAATAGTCCATCATTTAGCCAAAATTCCATAACATTTAATTGTTAAGGAAAACAACATCACCTAAGAGCTAAGATGGACTGTAGCAATTATTACAATGCAATTTCAGCATTTTAAAGTGCTATTTTATTTGTGAAAAATGCAAATGGATTCCTTTGGCCTCCAAACCTTTTTGTGGCACCACCTAAAGATGCAAACTATTTAATAGGCTAAGTCCCACATTCTCTCAGCTCTTTTGGTTACCCTAAATAGTCATTTTTCTATCTCTGTTTTTCAATAAAAGAGAAAAAAGAGAAAGAGAACCCCCCCCTCCCGGGCCTCTCGGTCCGGTGGCCGGCAGGCAAGGCCCACCCCGGCCCAACCGGCCACCGGACCGGCCACCCATCTCTCTGGCCTACTAAGGCCGCTGCACCCACCCGATAGAAACCCTAACCACTATCCCCACTCCCCCCACGAACCCCACTCTGTCCCTCGTCTCCCCCCCACACTACTTTGGATCTGGATCGGGAGGACCCCATCCGCGCTGCCTCGCGCCCCAGCGCCAGTGCCCATTCCCGACGCCGCCCGTGCCTGCTCCGTCTACTTTGCCGCCTGACAGCCGCCTTCGACCCGAGATGAATCGGGGGCTCGACCCCGAGGCGCCCCAAGCCTCGACGCCGCGTCATCGCCGCTCCCCGCCACCTCGTCTCCGTCGTCGGACCTCGCCGTCATCGCGCCACCACGCCTGAACCGCCGACGCCGTTGCTGCGTCGCCTCCCGACGCCCGTGGACGCCACCCGTCGTCCTCGTCTCCTCCTCGCCCGGCGCTCCCGTCCCGTCGCTCGTCCCGTCCTCCTCCTCACCGGACTCCGTCGAACCACGCCGCCCGTTCATCTACAAGCAGGGGTGAGCCTCGTCCGCCCTCTCTCTCCCATCACCGGATCAGGCCGCACCTCCAGCAGCGCTGCGCCCGGACACGTCGCCCGTGTCGTTTAAATCGCCCTTACGTTGCTCGCTTCGCGCCCGAGGCTCCATGGTCGCACCCCCCGTGGCCATCGGCCCCGGGCGTCCCCACCACTGCAGCTTGCTGCTCCGTCCCAACGCCCGGAGCCACGGCGCTGCTCTCCGACCTCGCCGTACCACAACCGCCCGGTGGCAGCGTCGTCTTGACATAGCCGTGGTGGCCAGCCAAGCCCGCCGCCCACCACAGTTCGTGACCACGGGACTCCATACGGCGAGATAGGCCTATGACAGTGGGGCCCGCCCCCAAAACATTTAAAAAGAAAATGTATTTTAAAATTAAAAAAAATTAATTAATTAATTAATTAATTAGGTAATTAATTAACTTAATTAACTCTGTTTAGTACCTAATTAACTTGATTAGTTAATTAAAACGGTTAATTAGTTGTTAGACTATGATAGAACGGCCCCACACGTCAGGGTTGACTTTGGTCAACTCTGTTGACTGCTCACGTCATGATGACATCATGCTGATGCAATAACCCCCCCATTTTAGTTTTAATAATAATTTCTGAAAATGGTTTAATCTTTAGAAATTCATAGAAATTAAACCGTAACTCGGATGAAAATGTTTTCTATATGAAAGTTGCTCAGAAAAATCCAACGAATCCGAATACATGGTCTGTTCATCTGTCACATTCCCCTAGCATGCTGAACATGGAACTTTCCCCCTCTTTTCCTTTGTCCAGAATCCACCTTACGTCGGGAATTCGCCCTCGGATGTTTCCCCCTTCGTCATAGCGTGTAGTACCGCGTTAGAAACACGCCTAGCGCTACGTATCGTCATGTCATGCTTAGTGTTACCTCTATTTGCTATGTATTTACTGTTTCTTCCCCCTCTTCTCTCCGGTAGACCCCGAGGCCGCTGATGCCCCGGTGATCGACTACGTCGTCGACAACGACCCCTCCTTGCCAGAGCTACCAGGCAAGCCCCACCTTTGATCATCCCGATATCGCCCATTCCATTCTCTCATGCTTGCAATAGATTTTTGCTACTGTTATTGATTGCTCCTATTCTGATGCATAGCCTTTGCTTTTGTAACACCTTATTGTTACCTACACCTTATCCTAAACTGCTTAGTATAGGTTGGTTAGTGATCCATCGATGACCCCCACCTTGTCCTTGTTGCCCCTACTTCATCATTGAAGACCCGATCAACGGGACGAAGACCAGGCCCCGCACCGCACATCACTTTCCCCTTAGTTGCTCAACACTCTTTGGGTTACTATCGAGTACCGAGGGTGAACCTCTTGACTTCCGATGTTAACCACAGTAGTGTAGTCATTCGGTCGTGGTCATCGAGGGTGATTTCCTCCTTAACCACTTTCGTCTGACTACGTCGTGCAACCCCTCAAGTATGAACCTCGGGGTGATTCCTCTTACGTTCACCTTGATGATTACATCTAGTGGAATTCATCGGCGATTCCTCGGGTTTTCCCTTGATGTTTGGACACACGGATACTTGGACTTTACCTCTGTTACTTGGAAGGCGAATTCGACCACGAGGGGTGCCAGCGAGCTTAATTGTGAGTGATGTGGAGACGGGTTGACTGGAGGGTGCCCGCGAGATAATTACGAGGCGTGGCGGGCATTCCTAGCCCTTGCCGCAAGTCCTCGAGGCAGAGACAGCGGGGTCACATCTTCGTGAGTCTCGCTTGTTACCGTGCGTTCCTAATCCACTACGATTTGGATATTTGATCCGAGGGGCCTCGGCCCGATAGCACTAACCATCACGTGGGCATAGTATGGGCGTTACGCATCGTATACATCAGCCTAAGCTTAATAGGCGTCGGCCGACCGGGTGGCGGCCCGGGTTGGACTGCGTGGCGCCTGCCTTGTTGAAGGAGGTAGCTAGGTCTGCTCACCGGCGCGTCGCAATGTGCAGGAGTTCGAGGAGATGGCCCATGACCCACGGGGCATAAGTTTAGTCCGGCGTCTTGGCCTCTCTATTAAGCCTAGGTCGGGTTGCGGCGTATTGTTTGGCTGAGGCCGGGCATGACCACGGAAAGTGTGTCGGCGGAGTTAAGCGGCGTGGTGGGTAAGTTGGTGCACCCTGCAGGAAGAAAACATCTATCGATAGCCTGTCCTACGGTAACGGACACTTGGAGTTGTATCCCGATCGACACAACTAGAACTGGATACTTGTGATGAGAATTGGATGGTGATGAGTAATGAATTGTGATGATAACTGGATAGTATGGCTCTGGGATTGCTTTCTCGCAGGGAGTCGAGAAAGGATCTCTGGCTGAGGTTGATAACACTTCTACTACTTTACTTTATGCTACTCTACTCTTTTCGGTTGATGCAAGATGGTGGGTTCGAGAAGATGCTAGTCTTCGATAGGACTAGGCCTTCTCTCTATTACAGCATTTCTGCAGCCAGTCCACATATCTGACCTTCCTTTGATAATGTTGCATATGTAGTGTAGATCCTTGCTTGCAGTACTTTGGATGAGTACTCACGGTTGCTTTGCTCCCCCTTTTCCCCTTTCTTCTTCTTTCCGGTTGATGCAACGGATGTTGGAGCCAGTCGAGGATGCCACCGCCGATGTCTACTACTACATGGAGACCGTCGGCGACCGGGAGTAGTTAGGAGGCTCCCGAGCAGGAGGCCTTGCCTTTTCGATCGATTTTGCTTTTGTGCTAGCCTTCTTAAGGCAAACTTGTCTAACTTATGTCTGTACTCAGATATTGTTGCTTCCGCTGACTCTTGTGTATTCGAGCTTATGTATTCGAGCCCTCGAGGCCCCTAGCTTGTAATATAAAGCTTGTATTATTTTAATTTGTGTCTAGAGTTGTGTTGTGATATCTTCCCGTGAGTCCTTGATCTTGATCGCATTACTGCGTTTGCGTTCATGATTAGTGTACGATTGAATCGAGGGTGTCACAAGTTGGTATCAGAGCCGACTGCCTGTAGGTAGCCCCCCTTCTTACTCCTTGGCCGAAGTCGAGTCTAGTCACTACAAAACTTTTACTAACATGGTTGTGTGTCTTACGGGCCCACGTCGCCATTGGGTGGTATTAGGATCTTTTACTCCTCGACCTTTACTCTGGGATTCTGATCTCTTTTCTATTCGGGTTAAACATTTTTACTAACTCTGACATTAGGTTCTCGTACCCGCTTCCTCCCGGAGAGCCCCGACATTACCGATGATCGCTTGCTTCACCAGAAGATTCTGCAGATACTCCTCGATGTTTCTTGAGACCCTGTGCCCATTGCCTTGCAGTTCTTGACCACGAGATAATCCGTGAATAACATCCTTGCCACTTGTACCTTCATCCCCGATTGTTCATATACTTTCCTAAATACTTGGAAATACTATCGATCTTCCAAAAATCCTCTGCAGCCTATTACTCTTGATTCTCCTTGCCTGCTTGCATTATGGATAATCCCATAAGTCTAGTAATCTTATTGGCATCCTTTGTCACTATCCTTTTGAGTCCGTTGATTCAATATGTTGTGGATGCTCGCAATCCTCAGTCGGATCATAGAATTCATCCTTCCGGCTTGGACGTCATTTGACTAAGAGTTGTTTCTCGACCAATCAAATTGCCGTCAATTGTATCCCTAGTGCTATCAACTTACTTATCTTTTGATCAGAGCGTCTGCTTCTGATCTTCTATTTTTGAAATCATGTTTTGTTTGCATTTAAGCATCAAATTATTCAGATGTTTCTATAATCCAAAGCCTTTGCATTCTTTCTTCTTCTGGTTGGGTACCGATACTCACATCAGATCCTATGTGGATCGCCAGATCCCTTTTTTGGATTATATCAGACAACGTCCATCATATTCAATAACTATTTGGAGCCTTTCCTCAGATACATAATGCTTTTGGTCAATTGTTTCCTCTTCCTTCTCAACCATGCTTTGCCTTGAGCTTGTGTTATTTTACTCGTGGAGTTTGTGGTATATGTTCCCAAGATGCCCCTATGGGTTGAACCTATGCCTTCCCTAATTCGTGTGAACCGAGAGTTTTCACGAGTCATACTCTTCCGGTGTTTTGCGGATAAAATTTCAACACTACAAATTCTTCGAAATCGAGAGGTGAATGAAAAGTCATGTATTGGAGAAGTGGGAGTCGACCTTGAACCTTGCGTTCATGCCCATGGACACGATGCCGATCTTATCATGGAAGCTTCTCGTAAAAATAATTACCCCCTTGGTATAAGTTCATCTTATATCTGAGATCAGTTTTACGTAATCGTGGTTCCGACCATATTGATATTCTTTGATTCCTTTTCTCGGACAAGTTAAAGCACTTGTCTTATGTAGACCAATGCATCTCCATAACCTCTATTTTGATCTACCTCGAGTATTGCCCCTGTTATTTCGAGGATATTGTGTCATTGCACTACCTCTTATGAATTCTCATTGAATGATACTCCATCACATCATTCATAGCCTGATCGGCTATATCATTATCGAGCTATTTTTAAGCGTGCTACCCGGACCTTCTTCCCCGAGCACAATTTTCAACGATGAGCTAAGCCTACATCGATTTTCCTCGTCATATCATTTTGTCTTGAATAGCAAGCTTAATTTCGAGTTTATTTCGTACCCGTGGTTCCAATAACCTTTCACTTCATCATTCCTTTGACATGATGTCATCGCCGATCGATTACATCTTCATGAAATCTCTCGACAAATGTGTCGTGAAAATCATCAACATTCTGAGCTCTTCCAGGATATCAATCGAATTCATGATGAGAAATACAATCCTTGCCCCTTGATGATTTATGTTATCATTGACAACATTCTTGCCTTCCCCAACACAAACTTGTTCATATAATTTTGGTAATACATCCTTTTTGACATGTCGATGGATTTTCTTTGAGCACTGTACACACCCTCATCTTTTCCTTGCTGAAATTGTATGACTTATTTTCTAAGTTGTTTCCGATGGATCCTTTGTGTATCCGAAGTCGACATTTCCACGATGACCATGTCAACACTATCCCGAAGCATGTGTGTGGTACTCGAACATCAATAAGAACATTGGGGTATAGCGCTAACTGTTCTTGATCAATTATCCAAACACCGTTGTATGGGTAAACCTCATAAATTCCTTACCCCTTTGTCTAAATGATTTAATACTTGGAGTTCAATCATGCTACGCCTTTCCTTGGGAAAGTTATACTCTAATACTTGGGTATAACCATCTTTCCTTTCCATTGGTGCGATTATCATAATAATCACATTTTCCTTTCCATTGTTTTGTTTAACCTTTAATCAAACTTGTGCGGCAGAGATAATTCCTGCTTAGGTAAACACCTCGATGTACAAGCTCTGTCAGTAAGACCTTGTTACTATTGTTGATGACATTCCGGTAACCACCGATGGACGAGAACTTTGCCTATTGGTCCGCCTCGTTTCAACGAGCAGGAAAATGGTTCTCCTTGTCCCTCGCCCTTGGTACCGACGATTGTTGTCGACATAACTGGCAGGCTAACCTCTGACATGCCTTGCTATCATGACCGTGCAAAATGAATAGCGCTTTTCCTTCTTTTAACCCACATGGTGGGCCCATAACCCACAGTTCCACAGGATCGAAACCTGACTCTCCTGTACAACCTTGATGTCAAAATATTCTTTACACTTTGCTTCATATCATGTCACGAACCACCTTCCGAGAGATGATCTATTCCCGATGCTCTGAACGCCTTTTCTCACACTCTGTTCAAGTATCAATCGCTGTTCATCCGGTTGAAACTTCCTATTGTACCTTCATACTTTGCTCTCGATGTTTTATTAAGTTTCAACTCGAGAGATACTTCTGCCTCATTCCCTGAATTGTTCACCAGATAATTAACCCTATAAGGGTCAGTTCTCCCGAAGTTACTCTTTACTTCCGCACTTAAATCTCGGGGCGAGATTTCTTGTAGTGGAGGAGATTTGTAACACCCCCAGTGTCATGCTACGATGAAACCACTTGTGATTAAAGCAGATTGTTTTGCTAAGCGGTGATTGATCAACTTCAATTCAAATATCATTTGAAATTCCACTTTGAAATGAAATTCTATTTGCAAGTGAAATATGGAGTTGCACCAAAGTTGCTGCAAAATAGTCCATCGTTTAGCCAAAATTCCATAACATTTAATTGTTAAGGAAAACAACATCACCTAAGAGCTAAGATGGACTGTAGCACTTATTACAATGCAATTTCAGCATTTTAAAGTGCTATTTTATTTGTGAAAAATGCAAATGGATTCCTTTGGCCTCCAAACCTTTTTGTGGCACCGCCTAAAGATGCAAACTATTTAATAGGCTAAGTCCCACATTCTCTCAGCTCTTTTGGTTACCCTAAATAGTCATTTTTCTATCTCTGTTTTTCAATAAAAGAAAAAAAAGAGAAAGAGAGAACCCCCCTCCCCCGGGCCTATCGGTCCAGCTGGCAGCCGGGCAAGGCCCACCCCGGCCCAACCGGCCACCGGACCGGCCACCCATCTCTCTGGCCTACTAAGGCCGCTGCACCCACCCGACAGAAACCCTAACCACTATCCCCACTCCCCCCCACGAACCCCACTCTCTCCTCATCTCCCCCACACTCGCCTGGATCTGGATCGGGGAGGACCCCATCCCGCGCTGCCTCGCGCCACAGCGCAGTGCCCATTCCGGCCTTGCCGCCCGTAGCTTTGCTCCGTCTACTTTGCCGCCTGGCGCCCGCCCCCCTCGACCAGCTGAATCGGGGCTCGACCTTGGCGCCCCAAGCCTCGGCAGCGTCGCCGCTCCCCGCCACCTCGTCTCCGTTGCCGGATCTCGCCGTCATCGCGCCACCACGCCCTGGAACCGCCCCGACGCCGTTGCTCGTTGCCTCCCCGACGCCGTGACGCAACCCCGTCGTCCTTATCTCCTCCTCACCGGCGCTCCCCGTCCCCGTCGCTCGTCCCCGTCCTCCTCCTCGCCGGACTCCGTCGAGCCACGCCGCCCCCGTTCATCTACAAACGGGGTGAGCCTCGTCCGCCCCTCTCTCTCCCATCACCGGATCAGGCCGCGCCTCCGCGCGCGCGCCTGCGCCCCCGGCCACGTCGTCGTGTTGTTCCGTCGCCCGCACGTTGCTCTGCTCGCACCCGAGGCTCCATGGTCGCACCCCCCGTGGCCATCGGCCCCGCGTGTCCCCACCACTGCAGCTTGCTGCTCCGTCCCCCGGAGCCGCGGCCGCATTTGCTCGGCCGTGTACCACAACCGCCCGATGGTAGCGTCTTGTGACATAGCCGTGGTGTGGCCACCGCCGCCCACCTTGGTTCGTGACCACGGGACCCCATACAGCAAGATAGGCCTATGACAGTGGGGCCCGCCCCCAAAACATTTAAAAAGAAAATGTATTTTAAAATTAAAAAAATTAATTAATTAATTAATTAATTAGGTAATTAATTAACTTAATTAACTCTGTTTAGTACCTAATTAACTTGATTAGTTAATTAAAACGGTTAATTAGTTGTTAGACTATGACATAACGGCCCCACACGTCAGGGTTGACTTTGGTCAACTCTGTTGACTGCTCACGTCATGATGACGTCATGCTGATGCAATAACCCCCCCCCCCCCCATTTTAGTTTTAATAATAATTTCTGAACATGGTTTAATCTTTAGAAATTCATAGAAATTAAACCGTAACTCGGATGAAAATGTTTTCTATATGAAAGTTGCTCAGAAAAATCCAACGAATCCGAATACATGGTCCGTTCATCTGTCACATGCCCCTAGCATGCTGAACATGGAATTTTCCCCTCTTTTCCTTTGTCCGGAATCCACCTAACGTCGGGAATTCACCCTCGGATGTTTTCCCCTTAAATGCAGCGTGTAGTACCGCGTTAGAAACACGCCTAAGCGCCACGTATCGTCATGTCATGCTTAGTGTTACCTCTATTTGCTATGTATTTACTGTTTCTTCCCCCTCTTCTCTCCGGTAGACCCCGAGGCCGCTGATGCCCCGGTGATCGACTACGTCGTCGACAACGACCCCTCCTTGCCAGAGCTACTAGGCAAGCCCCACCTTTGATCATCCCGATATCGCCCATTCCATTCTCTCATGCTTGCATTAGATTTTGCTATTGTTATTGATTGCTCCTATTCTGATGCATAGCCTGCTTTTGTAACCTGCTTATTGTTACCTACCTGCTTATCCTAAACTGCTTAGTATAGGTTGGTTAGTGATCCATCAGTGACCCCCACCTTGTCCTTGTTGCCCCTACTTCATCATTGAAGACCCGATCAACGGGACCGAAGACCAGGCCCCGGCACCGCACATCACTTTCCCCTTAGTTGCTCAACACTACTGGGTTACTATCGAGTACCGAGGGTGAACCTCTTGACTTACGGTGTTAACCTGTAGTGTAGTCATTCGGTCGTGGTCATCGAGGGTGATTTCCTCCTTAACCACTTCCGATACGACTCTGTCGTGCAACCCCTCAAGTGTGAACCTCGGGGGTGATTCCTCTTACGTTCACCTTGATGATTACATCTAGTGGAATTCATCGGGGGTGATTCCTCGGGTTTTCCCCTTGATGTTTGGACACGCGGATACTTGGACTTTACCTCTGTTACTTGGAAAGACGGGTCGACCCTGAGGGGTTCCCGCGCGAGCTTAATTGCGAGTGATGTGGAGACGGGTTGACCTGGAGGGTGCCCGCGAGATAATTACGAGGCGTGGCCGGGCATTCCTAGCCCTTTCCGCAAGTCCTCGAGGCGGGCAACGGGTCACATCTTTCGTGAGTCTCTGCTTGTTACCGCTGCGTTCCTAATCCACTCACGATTTGGATATTTGATCAGGGGCCTCTGGCACGATAGCACTAACCATCACGTGGGCATAGTATGGGCGTTCTGCGTCGTATACATCGGTAGAAGCTTAATAGGCGTCGGCCGATCGAGTGGCGCTAGCCGGGTTGGACTGCGTGGCGCTGCCTTGTTGAAGGAGGTAGCTAGGTGCGCTCACCGGCAGCGTCGCATAGCGTGCAAGAGTTCCCGGGAGATGGCCCATGACCCTCGGGGCATAGGTTTAGTCCGGCGTCTTGGCCTCTCTATTAAGCCTAGGTCGGGTTGCGGCATATTGTTTGGCCGAGGCCGGGCATGACCTGGAAAGTGTGTCGGCCGGAGTTAAGCGGCGTGGTGGGTAAGTTGGTGCACCTGCAGGGAAGAAAACATCTATCGATAGCTTGTCCCTCTGATAGCGGACACTTGGAGTTGTATCTGATCGATACAACTAGAATCGGATACTTGTGATGAGAATTGGATGGTGATGAGTAATGAATTGTGATGATAACTGGATAGTATGGCTCTGGGATTGCTTTCTCGCAGGGAGTCGAGAAAGGATCTCTGGCCGAGGTTGATAACACTTCTACTACTTTACTTTATGCTACTCTACTCTTTCCGGTTGATGCAAGATGGTGGGTTCGAGAAGATGCTAGTCTTCGATAGGACTAGGCCTTCTCTCTATTCTGGCATTTCTGCAGCCCAGTCCACATATACAGCCTTCCTTTGATAATGTTGCATATGTAGTGTAGATCCTTGCTTGCGAGTACTTTGGATGAGTACTCACAGTTGCTTTGCTCCCCCTTTTCCCCCTTTCTTCTTCTTTTCGGTTGATGCAACCAGATGTTGGAGCCCAGAAGTCAGATGCCACCGTCGATGTCTACTACTACGTGGAGACCGTCGACGACCAGGAGTAGTTAGGAGGCTCCCAGGCAGGAGGCCTTGCCTTTTCGATCGATTTTGCTTTTGTGCTAGCCTTCTTAAGGCAAACTTGTCTAACTTATATGCGTACTTTCGAGATATTGTTGCTTCAGTGACTCTTGTGTATTCGAGCTTATGTATTCGAGCCCTCGAGGCCCCTAGCTTGTAATATAAAGCTTGTATTATTTTAATTTGTGTCTACAGTTGTGTTGTGATATCTTCCCGTGAGTCCTTGATCTTGATCGTACACGTTTGCGTGCATGATTAGTGTACGATTGAATCGAGGGCGTCACAACACCGACAGGAGCCCCCGGGCCTGGGCCACACACGAGTGTGAAGCGTTGTTGGGCCAGGCCCAAACAGTGCGCAGGCAGGCGTGGAAGGGGATAGCTGCTATAATCTTCTCGTCGTCTGCGCTTCCCATGACCTGCATTGAGTGTGCGGCGTGGGGGTCGTGCGTGGAACGGTTGCAGCACGCTTGCGTCTGCGCCAATGCCTCTGCGTCGACAGTAAAGAGGCAGCACCGCGCCTTCCCCATAAAAAGAGGAATCCACAGGGGCGCTACTCATTTACCCCCTTTGCTTCCCCCAATCTAGGATCCGCCACCTCTTTCTTCTTCCTCGAGCCCAGGCTAGAGCTTCTTCCTCCATCCGCCGCGGCCGCGCTCCCCCCACTGCCCCCAATCCCCCGCCCTTTCCCGGCTGCTATGGCGCCCAAGAAGGGCATGGGACAAAGAAGAACCAGAGAGCAAGCTGGTGGGGATGCGGAGGAAGTACGTCGTCTTCACCCTGACGCTCGACGCGCGCGCGCTCAGGGATCGGTACCTGTGCATGTGGGGGAGGGAGACGATGTGGCATCCCGCCACCCGTGTCATCCCTGCTTCTTGCGCCAAGCCCGTCGCAGATAAATTCCCCTTCTTTGTCGATTACTTCAACTGCGGGGTCTGCCCCCCATTTTCTGATTTCTTCATCGACACTATGTACACCTTCGGCTTTCACCTTATGTATTTTTTACTGAACACTGTGACGTGCATGGCCATTTTTTCCCACCTCTGCGAGAACTTTGCCGGGGTGGTCCCCAACATGGCAATCTTTCGCCACTACTTTCTCCCCCGCATCCAGCTAGGAGGGGCCCTGTCTGGCTGTGTTACCTGGATCTCGAGGGCCTGGACCAAGGACACGTACCCGAGCGGGACCCAAAAGAAGAGGTGGGAGGAATGGCGGAGCAAGTGGTGCTGGATCGTGGAGAAGGAGCCGCAGCCGTTCTGCACCCCTCGACGAGCGCAAGTGGTCTGCGGCAAGAACTGGAGCGACCTTGACCCTTAAGACGCGAAGCTCACAATCGCCATCACAAGGATTCACTGTCTTAAAGCCGCCGGGCTCACGCTCGAGATGATTGGGGCCGACTTCCTCCGCCGCCGCAGTGCTCCCTTGCACAACAAGGGGAGGCTGGCCTGGAATTTCCGGAATGCGGCAGACGTCATGAGGCTGCGCCCTGGCTTGAACAATAATTTTAGGGTGATGTAACATGCAGCCCTTTGCCAAAGGCTGTTCTAGCTCAAGCCCGACAAGACCAAAAAGGCCGGCAAGGCCAAGAAGGCCGATAACCCGTTCAAGTTGCCGGCAGCCGTGGTCCCTCTAAGCAACAATTCTGCCCGGACATCCATCATCGCCATGATGCCGGTGTTCAACGCCGATGGCCTTGACCAGACCTGGGCCGAGCCAGACGAGGCACGGGTGCAGGAGTTCTTCGACAACTTGTCGGATAGGCTCATCCGCGACGAACCACGGCGCATCCGCGACACCACCGATAAAGACGTGGCGTAC
Source organism: Aegilops bicornis (assembly GCA_021605145.1). Classification (NCBI taxonomy): domain Eukaryota; kingdom Viridiplantae; phylum Streptophyta; class Magnoliopsida; order Poales; family Poaceae; genus Aegilops; species Aegilops bicornis. The sequence continues at coordinate 371,779,244 of CM038671.1, forward strand.
ATCGCCACCAGGGCAGAAGAGGCAGCCCTTGCCGAGGAGGCCAGCAGCATCGGCTTTGTGGAGGACGAGGTCGGCGCAGAGGAAGATCTTGTCAGGCCGGAGGGGTCCGCCGGTAAGCGTGGCGGCGCGGGCGTCGGGGGCCCTCACTCTAAGGAGGAGGACGAAGAAGCGTCCGAAGAGACGGACGAGGAGGAGGATGAGGAGGAGGAGGACGACGAGGACGATGACTCGCCCCCAGCCTCCTAGAAGAAACGTGTTCTTTGGCGAGCCAGTTCTGCAGGCCTCTTCGCACGAGGAGGGCCCCAGTAAGGGAGCGGCTGGCAAAGGCAAAGGGGTGGCCGGCAAGGCCGTGCAGCGGCAAGAAGCCTAGGTGCAACCCGTGCGCCATACAAGGCACACGACTGAGGCGACAAGGGAAGCAGCGGCTGCGGCCTCTGCCACGGCCAAGCGGCCCAGGTCTCCATCCCCACCCCTCGGCACAGATACCATACCAGAGGCCGATTACGACCTCTCTAGCATGCGCCCGAATAGGAGGGGGCAGAGGAAGAGGACGAAGAAAGGTGCGAGTGAATGCTCCACCACCTTCTCCATCTCTTGAATTCCTGTTCTGGTTATCTTGTTTGATTTAACTTTTCTTGGCTTGATTTTGCAGGGACATGGAGACACTGGTGTAGAGGATGGCGAAGAGGGCCAAGACCTCAATGGGCGATGATCCCCCGGCAAGCACCTCGAGCGCGCCGGAGGTGATCACGATCATCCCGACCCCAAGCCCACGACACAACCCCTGACTCAGCCCCGAGTGTGAGTCCACTACCCACTTTCCATTAGCGAGCGTTGGGGCGTGTCTTTTCACCATCAGTCTTGCCGGGTTTGTAGGGGAAGAGCGGCAACAGGAGGGGCCGTCACGGGCCGCCCCCAACACGCCTCCTCCATCAATCACCACACCACCCAAGGACGGGTCCCCGGCAAGGGCTTCTACCGGCGAGCCCACGCGGCCAAGGGAGAGATCTCCGGCGTGGCCTTCCCCCGACGAGCCCAATTGTGCGAAGGAGGAGCCGGCAAGCACGGGTGCCGACAGCCCTATCCCAGAACGAGCATTGGCGGGGAGGGAACCACTCGTCCCCAACTTGTCATAGGTAAGCCGCCTGCCTCCTGGCCTTGATCTGTTCTCAAGTGTAATCTTTTTCTTCATGCTCTAAACTTTGCCCCTGGTTTCATCTTCTCCCCCTCCTTGGTTTTCAGACCTCTCCTCCGCGGGTAAGATGGATGTCGATGGCACCGTCGAGGAGATCGCCAAGGTTGATGCTGTGCAGGCCGACGAGGCCGCCAAGGAAGCACATGAAGAGGCTGCCAAGGGATTTGCCAGGGAGGCCAGCGAGGATACCGGTGACCGTACTGATGGCATGCCTACCTCAGGAGCGCCTGGCGCTACATCGGTCCCGGAGCCCCCAGCTGCCAGGGCGACGGTGGACGACGACCAACCGTCCACCTCCGAAGCCCCCCACTCGAGCAGATACCTGAAGATCGGTGTCGGTGTCAAAACCGGCGGATCTCGGGTAGGGGGTCCCGAACTGTGCGTCTAGGCGGATGGTAACAGGAGACAAGGGACACGATGTTTTTACCCGAGTTGGCCCTCTCGATGGAGGTAATACCCTATTCCTGCTTGATTAATATTGATGATATGGGTAGTACAAGAGTAGATCTACCACGAGATCAAGGAGGCTAAACCCTAGAAGCTAGCCTATGGTATGATTGTTGTTAGATCCTCTGGACTAAAACCCTCCGGTTTATATAGACACGGATAGGTTAGGGTTACTGAGTCGGTTACAATGGTAGGAGATCTACATATCCGTATCGCCAAGCTTGCCTTCTACGCCAAGGAAAGTCCCATCCGGATTCGGAATGAGTCTTCAATCTTGTATCTTCATAGTCTTGGAGTCCGGCCGTGATGATAGTTGACTATCCGGACACCCCTAGTCCAGGACTCCTCGGTAGCCCTGAACCAGGCTTCAATGACGATGAGTCCAGTAGCATATTGTCTTCAGCATTGCAAGGCGGGTTCCTCCTCCGAATACTTCATAGAAGGTTTTGAACACAAGGATAGTGTCCGGCTCTGCAAAACAAGTTCCACATGCCACCGTAGAGAGAATAACCTTTGCACAGATCTGCTGACATATTCCGCGGCGTGACATCATACCGCGGCCGGTCTTTATATGAATTGTTTTTCTGTTCCACCTCGGTAGCGTTTAGCGAGGCGGTTTCCTTAGCACGTCTTATCAAAGCATAGATCGTGCCCCTTATTCGGGTTTCCCATCAATACGGACGTGGGTAACCCAACCGTGCCCGTCAACACGCCTCCTCTATCAAAGGCGAGTCCTGATCGACCACGGGGTGGGCTCTTGGTATTCAACCTCTTTATAATGAGACCAAGGCCCTCTTCTTTTTACACCCTCCATCGAAGTTCGCCTCGTGCTTGAGTTCTAACACCCAAAGCTTCAGATTTAGGCGCTTGGACCTTCGACGATGTCCGGCTCCGACCCGGCCACGGCCGATGGATGTGTTCCTCCATCTGAGAAGAAGATGTGCTAAAAGCTGCGAGGCGCGGTATCTAGCAGGAGAGATCTCGCGCCGGCTACCTGCCGGGCAGGTCATTCCCACTCCCGAGCCCGACGAGAATGTGGTGTTCGTTTCTCACCTCCTTCGGGGTTTAGGCTTCCCGACGGATCCCTTTGTGCGGGGGCTCATGTTTTATTATGGGCTGGATTTCCATGACTTGAATCCGGAGTCCATCCTCCATATCTCGTCATTCATTGTCGTATGTGAGGCCTTCCTCCATATTACCCCCACTTTGGATTGTGGCTCAAGACCTTCAAAGTGGAGCCAAAGATGATCGGGGGGCAACAAGCGAGTGCGGAGGCGGTCATAGGCAAATGTGCTTTGATGCTCCGTGGCCGAGGGCTCTTTTCAAGAGGAGCTTGGTTTGTGGCAACGGGAGTGGTTTTATATCACCGCTCGAGGGGCACCAAATGGGTGGCACTCCCGCCTTCGCTCGAGTCCACCACGATGGCTGGCGTCATGGGTCAACAAGGGGGCTCGACGGGGGCCGTCAAGGGCGTTCCATTACTGCAGGGCCGTATTCGAGACCTCCAAGAAAGAGATCAATCTGGTTGAAGTGGCGCGAGTTATGTTGATCCGGCTTATACGCCACTGCAAGCGTCACCCCTCACTTTGTGGGAATATAATCCGGAGGGACCACGAGCTCTCCAAAATTTTATGGGCGCGACGCCCGTGGAGATGTATAAACTGTTCTTCGGATCACAAGAGAAGTGTCCGGACCTGACTGAGGACGCAGGACTAAGCTGCAATCGCCCAGATACTCAAGTAAGTAGTCCTGTAACCAGAAAAGTTGTTCATTCATTTATCATATATATATATTCCCTTTAAAGGAGCCGTTTCTTGAACAGGAGTGGATAGCCAAGGCAAAGTTAATAAGGTGTCTGGCTCCCCTCCCAGAGACCACGCCGGATCCCATGCTGACCAAGATGTTGAAGGCCGCGCCTTTTGAAGAAGGCGAAGGGGGAGCGAGGAAGCAAGCGCCTTTCTGAAGGAGGCTATCAAGGAAGGAGGGATTAAAAGTCCCATCTTTCGAGGAAAGAAGAGGACCACTTCGGAAGATCCGGAGGTCAAGGCCTCAAAGAGGGGAAAGGAATCTTCGTCAGAGAGTCCGGCGCTGGGAAGTGACCCAGCCGCACTATTTCCCCAAAGGGATCAGCCCTCCAGCGAGCCGTAAGTAAAAAGAAGGGGTCTTGTAAATAAGGAACGTCCCTGTATTTATTTCTAAAGATAACTGAAATTGTACCTTGTAGTTCGGATCTCATCCCTTCTCAGCAGAGTTCGTCTTCGGGGGATCTTCTTCCGGAGATGATGGAGAAGCCAACGCTTGCACTGTCGCACCCTCATGCGAGGCGGGCGACCACGAGGTGTCGTCGCGGAGGTTCCCCAAGTCCCGGCGAGGCGGAAGGTCCAGCGCCAAGCTGGCGTCTTGGTCGGAGGTGAAGAATCTGCTCGGGCGATCGGCTATCTCGAGAAGATCACCGTGCTCTAATGGGTGCGGTGATTGAAAGAATTGCATCAGCGGAGAGCGGATTGCATGAAGCCGTCATAAGCTTCTTGACGGGGGTTCAAGGTACGCAAAAATGATGTACCTTCTGACAGTTATGCATATAGAATGCGCCCTGTATAGATACTAGCCCCTGAGACTCGGTATGTTGTCAAAATTGACAGCGTGCCGAGGATCAAAATCTCAGTTATAACCTATCGCCGCTCCTAAACAGGTGGCGGGGCATCCGGTGGCCAGCCGGACTGATGAGTATGCCGAACTAAGGCGGCAACTTGACGAGGCGGATCACGGACATCGCTATTTGGTCAATAAGCGGTTTGACGAGTCACAAGGTATGCGACTTCTACGCGGACACTGGTAAGGGTGCTTGGCGCCCATATCTTACTATTTGTATGCTTAATGCAGATGGTGCGGCTCTTTGTGGAGGAGCTGCGGGCGGAACTTCGCCCGGCGAAAGAGCAAGCGAGAAATAGTAATGGGGCGCTTTAAGAGGCGACGAAGAGCTAAAGCCGAATGGGCTGCTCCTTTGCCGAATCAAAGAGGAAATGGCCGATATGGCGGAAAGTTGAAGAATACTACCGATCGCTGCGAGGTTCTTGAAAAAGAACGTCAAAGCGAACAAGAAGAACTGAAAAGGCTGCCGCGAATCCAAGGATGCCCGTTCGGCTTTGAGAGCTGCCAAGGAGGAGCTGAGTGCGGCGGGGCAATTGCGGTGGAAAACCGTTTACAACTGCGGAGGAAATATACAGATCCAAAGTATGCTCAATTGGACAAGTTGTGGAGTTTGGAGGATGCTTATTTGGACTTAGCGGCGGCGCTTGACGCGATTGAGCACTTAGAAGCGAAGAAAAGGGCACGAAGGAAGAGCTATATTGGTCGCAATTCCATAGTCCGGGCGTCTTCTTCCGTTGACCGATCGGTTGGCGAATGGGCCAAGCTGAATCGACTATCCGGACTTGCCATGGAGCATGTCATGACTCATTTGTGGCGGGCGGACCCGGTAGAAGAGTTATTTTGGTTTAGTGCAGCGGTTCCTTAGTGCTGATGCAGTATGTCGGCGCTTAATGAAGCGATCGGCGTGTATTGAGGAGCGCGGATGGCTCGGCCCGTGTCAAGACATCTTGGGCAGATATGAAGGCCACCGACGTTGCATCCCAAGATTCGGACAGAAGCAGTACTGCCGAGCACTACTTTGAGGAAGTCCTGCAGGCGCTCGTTTAATAGAGACGCGATGCTTTCGAAGGATATTATGTTTAAATGACATGTATGATTTGTGAAAACAATGTTTCAATATGATATAAGAGCTTTTTATACTTGTGCGTTCAAGTAGTAAACTACTCACTGTGGCCATTTATGTATATGTATATATAACTTTGAAAGATGGCAGTCCTTGGCTTCAGCCCCCACGCACATAGTCACGGAGGTTGTTTGCAAAGAAGGCGCTTTTCACACTTAATCCAACGTCTTGGTCCTGTTAAGGAGGTGGTAGCATAGCAAACTAGGCAACCGGACTATAATGCTTTATCACTTTCACTTAGCCATAGGAGTTCGAGGGTGGGGCTACTATATAGCCCACAGGGCACCGCAATCTCGAGTCGGGGTGTGTATGTGCACGACCGAAAACCGGTCCTTCGTTAATGCGGAGGAATTCTAAACATTCGATGAGTCATCGAGTGGTTGACTAGTCTCTCGCTATATCATGATGGTCAGTTTTGGCTTTCTCTACTAAGGTGCTTTCGCCGGGCGAGGCAAGGGCACAATCGCGATAGTTCTCCACAGTGCGCGTTAGCCGATAGAGCAGGCGTAAGGCAGCAAAAAACAGGAGCCGGGCAAACCCAACATTTGACCAAAGACATGATGCGGAGCTGATGCATATAAGGCCTAACTCGAGACGCCGAATACTCCCTAAGGTATTCAGTCTTTATAAAAACGGGTAGAATAATGCCCTAAGCCCCTGGTGTCCAGTGCACGCATAAAAATTCTGGTGCGGCCAATGCCAAAGCGCCAGCCTCCTCCACGGTTATAGTAAGAAACCGGGGATGTATATCAACAAGAGGCGGTAAAAAAGGTTTACGCGGGGTCTTAATCTGAAAAGAATCCTTGCAGCGGGTCCCTCTTGCGTGCGTACTGTGTCTCCGTTGTGCCGTATCTGGGCCGGGTGTAGCACGTTGTTCATCTGTAAAGAGAGGAACTTAGTTTAAAGAAAAAGGATCATGCGAAAGATGTACTTTATATTAAATAAGCAGAGTATGATTCGAAGAAGTGAATAAAGTTGAGCTTTATTGTCTCTTGTGATACATGCATGCAGCCCCTTGTATGGGGGTATGCCGCTAGTAGGCGCCAGACTCGTCTAGCCGTGTCCGGGGTTTGAATGACCAATTCAGGTTCTTTGACTAGCGGAGCCGGATAGTTGTGGGGCTGTCAAGGCAGTCTCACGTTCCTCCGTGATCAAGTAACACTTAATACTCCCTTTTAATGAGATGATGCCGCGTGGACCGGGCATTTTAAGTGTAAGAGATGCATAATGCGGTATTGCGTTAAAAGCGGGCGAAAGCTTCGCGTCCCAATAGTGCTTGATGGCTACTTTTAAACGGGGCGACATGGAAGATCAATTTTTCGCGACGGAAGTTGTCGGATGAACCGAACACAACTTCTAGAAGTATGGAGCCCGTACAATGGGCATATGGGCCTGGCATTACTCCTTTAAAGGAGGTGTTGCTACGGCGAATTTTGGTTGGCTCTATCCCCATCCAGCTGGATTGTGTCACGATATATCAGGTTTATGTCACTGCCACCATCCATGAGGACTTGTGTAAATTGGAATCCGTCGATTATAGGATCCAATATCAAGGCAGTCCATCCTGCGTTAGGATGCTTTCGGAATAGTCACGATGGTCGAAGGTGATTGGTTTTGACAACGGTGTTGGTACTCCGCTAGGGTAGTTTGTGCGGCGCACATTCTAGTGGGCGCCGCTCTGTTTTCCCTTTGATCACGTGAAGTGAGTTTACTGTTTTAACCTCTTGCGGGAAATTCTTTTGTTTTCGGGGCTCGCTTGTGGTGCTCATCATCATCTTCACTTGGTGTGTCGAGCCCCTTGTGTTCGGCGTTGAGTCTGCGGACTGTTTGAAGACCCAACAATTTACGTGGGTATGGTTTGCAGGCCTCCGGAATCTTGTGGATTTGACATATCTTGTCCAAGATTTTGTTTAAGTTGGATAGCTCATCGCTATTGTCCTTAAGGGCAGTTTTTATTGTTACGCCGTGAGCTTTTGAATCCGGCGTTGTTGCCGCGCTCTTTGGACCGTTCCTTTTAATCCGGCGCTGGTCCTTGTTGCACCGTGGTTTCCCATTTCCATCCCTGATTTGGATGTACTTGGGTGTTGGTGCTGCATCTTGCTAATGACTATCCTCTCCAGCAAAAGCGGGTCATGAAACTTGTTAATGCGACCATTGTTCTTGGCTTTTCTTGGCGAGGTGTGGCGAGCCATTCATCTCGGACGTAGTGTTTGAAGGCTGCTAAGGCTTGACATCCGGACAATCGACTATTTGGTTCTTTTTAGTAAGGAACCTGTTCCAGAATTTCCGGTATTGTCCGGGCTGTTGAGTTATGTGACTTAGATCGTGCGCATCAGGAGGGCGAACATAGGTCCCCGAAAATTTGCGAAAGCGCATCCTCGAGCTCTTTCCGACTTCAATGGCATTTTCGGGAGGCTTTTAAGCCAATGCCGAGCTGGCCCTTTGAGTTTAAGGGTAAGTATTTTATGGCGTGGAGATCATCTCCTCTAGCCATGTGTATGTGGAGGATGTAATCCTCAATCCGAGACTCGAGTGCATTGTTCCGTCATATGCCTCTATGTTCACGGGTTTGAATCGGCTGGAAATTCATGATCCGGCACCTCATCGGTGAAACATAGGGGATGTGCGGCGCCCATATGTTGGGTATGCAGTGATGTTCGGATATTTGGCGTGTTGCATTGCTTTGAAGAGCTTGCTTTCTCGGCCCATAGACGGACCTAACTGGGCCATCCTTTTGATGTGAATCCTTATGTGGATCGCGTACCGGCTTGTGTGCGCGCCCTTTGCCGCTCTCTTTTTGCCGTGGGGTCATCCATCCGACCGGGTGGCCTTCTTACTTTTTGATTGTGGGGGCTCTAAGGCCTCCTCGTCAAATTCGGGCAGTAGCTTTCTTTTTGGGTAGCTCTTTATTCGGCGACTGTCGCCATATTTGTCTGCGGTGTTGAGTACTTTGCTCCATCTGATCCTGAGTGCATCTTCCGCTGTTTTGAGCTTCCGCTTCTGCTTTTTCAGGCTACGGTTATTTTGATCCAACAATTTGTCCGGCGTGAGATCGTCCGGACTGTTGTCTTCACCGGGGACGGGTTGTTTATCCAAGTTGTCTTGTTCGGACGATTGCTCGATAGCATGTTAAATAGTCCACCGGTTCGCCCTGCTCTATGGCTGGGTCTCTGTTGAGGCGGGACTTGGTTCGGCGTTTACGTTGCCGTTTTGACTGCTATTCGAGGGATTAACCTTCGTAGCGTCCCGTTGTTCCTCGTCTTCATTTCCTTTAGGTGTATCCACCATGTATACATCATGGGATGAAGTTATTGTCCAGCATCCTATAGGCACCGGTTCATGGTTGTCTCCTACATCGTCGTCCATACCGTCGATGTCTTCGGAGTCGAAATCGAGCACGTCGTGTAAGCTTTCGACAGTGGCTACGAAGTGGGTGGTGGGTGGGCGTTGAATTTCTTCGTCGTCCGCATCCCAACCTTCTGACCGTAGTCCGGCCAGGGCTCTCCGGATAAAGAGAGAGACTATAGTGAATTCAGGGTGTCGCCAAAGGGCGAGTCTTTGAAAGATGTCATGGCGATGAACTCCGTGAATGGCGCCCAATCGGATTCGATTGGCGGTAGCGGAGGGTTCGGAGTCCGGAGAGGAGTCCGGCACCCTGGAGTCAAGGTCTTCGCAAAGGACAGGGATGGAGTTCGGCTCAATCACTGTAGAGATTGTAGCCCCCGAGGCGGTGTCCAACCACTCGTCCTTGACCGGGGAATCTGGCTCCGGATTAAAGGTTGGGCGGATCTTTGATGCGGCCTCGAGGCCTTTGTTCGGCTGCGAGCTAGATCATGCCCATTGAGACAGTGCGGCACGCTTGGCTGCGGCTCGAATCCGTTGAAGATCGAGTCTCGGCGGACATCGGCCTTATAGTTCAAACTTCCAAATCTGACCTGATGGCCAGGGTGGTAGCTTTCGATCTGCTCCAGATGGCCAAGCGAATTGGCCTGAGTGCAAAGCCGCGAATCACGAAGATCTGTCCGGGAGAAAAGTCTCACCACTGGACTGTGTCGTTGTTGATGATCGACGGAGCCATCGGGCCTATCGGTGACGACACAGAGGAACTCTCAATGAAAGCACCAATGTCGGTGTCAAAACCGGCGGATCTCGGGTAGGGTGTCCCGAACTGTGCGTCTAGGCGGATGGTAACAGGAGACAAGGGACACGATGTTTTTACCCAGGTTCGGGCCCTCTCGATGGAGGTAATACCCTACTCACCCGCTTGATTAATATTGATGATATGGGTAGTACAAGAGTAGATCTACCACGAGATCAAGGAGGCTAAACCCTAGAAGCTAGCCAATGGTATGATTGTTGTTAGTCCCTACGGACTAAAACCCTCCGGTTATATAGACACCGGATAGGTTAGGGTTACAGAGTCGGTTACAATGGTAGGAGAAATACATATCCGTATTGCCAAGCTTGCCTTCTACGCCAAGGAAAGTCCCATCCGGACGCGGGACGAAGTCTTCAATCTTGTATCTTCATAGTCTTGGAGTCCGGCCGTGATGATAGTTCGGCTATCCGGACACCCCCTAGTCCAGGACTCCCTCAATTGGCGAGGATCTATTTGTCACCATCCCGGGGACGGCAAGCACCGGAGCGCCTGCCGAGGGGGAGGATTTTGACGAAGAGGTCATCATCGCCGTCGGGCTCCATGTTGTTGACGAGCCAAGTGCTAGCAGCAGCAGTTCCAAGGAGGACCAGCTCCTCCAAGCTATTAGCGGCAGCTTCCACAAGCTTCAGGCGCTTCACCGTGCCCGCAAGGAGAAGATGGACTCTAGGATGGCGGTCGTCGACGCAGTGCAAGCGGGCCTCCAGGAGCGCATTGAGCAGACAAAGGTCTGGTTCATAGAGGCACGACATGATTTGAAGCCCAGCCAGGAGCAGCTGGGTCAGTAGTGGAACAAGCTTCTTCTGAAGCAATCAGATATCATGAAGGCCTAGGAGGAGGACGCTGCACGGATCTGCAAGGAGGACGGTGAGCTAAGGGAGCGCCGCATCTCGCTCCATGCCCAAGAAGAAGACCTTGCTGCCCGTGAGGAGGCGCTTGCCGCCAAGCTCCACGGCAAGGACGAAGAGATCGAGAAGCTCGTTTCGCAGCGGACCCAGGAACTGGAGCAGAAACACGAAGATGCTCTTGCCGCTCTGGTCCTAGATCACGCCGGCAAGCTGAAGGAGGCCGTCGACGCAGCTGAAGTGGCAGAGGCCACCAAGAGCGAGCTGGCCGGCAAGATGGAGAAGCTGGAGGCGGAGCTGGCGGAGCGCAGCAAGGAGGTGGTGACGCTCAAGAGTGACAGGGACAAGACCGCCCACACCTTGGCAAGCTTGCAGGTCACCATCTCTGACAAGACCAAGCTGTTCTCCGAAGCCAACGACTATTGCCAATCTGAAGCTAAAGCTGGCCACTCTAGAGGAGACCCTTGCGGCCAGCAGGGCTTGCGAGAAGACCTTGGCCAAGAGCCTTGAGGATGAGAGGCTACTACTCCAGAGCGCTGTCGCCGAGCACAACGACTTCGTGAAGGGCGTCAAGCTCTGGACCAAGCGCCTCGTTGACATCTCGGAGAGGCTTACCACACAGCTATCCACCATGGGCCTGCCGAGCATCAGGTTCTCCCACGATGACAGGATAAGTGAGAGCGCCAGGGTGACCATGTTCTTCGAGGCCGTCTTCGACGCCATGAAGCTGCTCCACGACCGCCGGGCGACCCACCTGGCCAATGAGTCCCGGAATATTTGCCGGGGCACCCTCCTCAAGGTGGTCATGAAGGTGGCGTACAGGAATCCCGGCGTCGACCTCAACCAAGACAGTTTGCCGGCGGATGCGGACCGCATGGCGCTTGAGGAGCTTGTCGCGCCCATCGTCTACCTGATTGACGACGTCAAGAGGGTGGAAGGCTAGTGCCGGGACTAGGCGCTCTGCTCCTTCTTGTCACCATTGATCCGTATCCGAAAAACAATTCCACTTAAGTTAGAACTGCGACGACTATTATTGTAATATAACTTGCTATATTTCGAACTAAATGCATGCTATCTTCCTTGTTTGATCCCCCTTTGTATGGTACACACCCTACACATTACTGGGAATGGCTTGCCGGTGTGCGCACCCTAGCCGCGAGCGCTTTGAGGACGGATCCTTAGCATCTTGCTGGGGGTGCCGCTGCGGGCAAGGCACCTTGCCGTTCCTAGTGCAGCCACTTGACCCGTTGAGCGGACTCGAAACGGAGCAAGGGTGCAACCAATCCCGACAAGGTCACTTCGCGTGCAGGTTTTCCTTATACAAGAAGCAGGACCATTCGAGGAAGAATAACCTATATTAAAAGAAATTTGCTCGAAGTCTCGCTACTTAGCTTTTTGCTGCGTTGCTGCTGTTTTCTTCTTTGCAAGATGCCACCTCGAGCGTCGCCCGTTGGCGTCCACACTCACTATCCCCCCCAACAACCTTGTATGTGAGGAGACCTTATGTCCTTTGTAAAAAAGAAAGAAGAGACAATAGGAGTATGGAGCCTTGGTGGCTCATTAGTGCTTGCCGGCCCTATGCATCTCGAAAATGATGCCAAGGGCTCTTCCCGCGGTGGCGTCTAGGGTCACCAACATCGCGGCGCTGCATGTCGTGCACGACCTGGGAAGACCGTAGCATAGGCAGCACGGCTCTAGACAGACTGATCGCCATGGTCCCCTTCTTCTCGAGAGCCAGGGTGATCGATGAAACGACGTGCTAATCGCTAGATCAGGTTTGCAAAGCTCTCACCGCCCCTACCTGGTGCGCCAAAGATGTTGGGGAAAACGACACTTATGAGACCACGGGGATCCCTTCTACGGTTTGGCACGGAAGAACGGCTAAGCAAAGAGCAGATCTAGTGATCAACACCACGGGTCTTTACCCAGGTTCGGGCTGCTGCGATGCGTAAAACCCTAGTCCTACTTGATCGTGTATTGAGTGTTCTTGAGCTTCGGCTCGTTGCTACGCATGCAAGCTGGGCCAAGAGGTCCAAAAATACGAATCCCCCAAGTACGTTGTGGGCCTCCTTTTATATGACCAAGGGGCTGCCACAGTGGCATACAGGAGGTGTAAAGTAACTATAGTGTATGCAGGAGCTGTAAACCGCTATAGTACACATGCTTATCTTGGTCATCTAAGGACAAACACATTAAATGCGCCGCTTATGTGCCCTCTAGCTTTATCGGGGACAGGGAGAGTGCCCGTCCCGTTCGTTGCCGCTTCGCCCCATCTTGACACGCATCCATGCCGATGGGGCATGCAATGCCAAGTTGGCTGGCCAGCTGCTACGCTGGAGTGGTGGCAGGGTCTTCACGAAGATCTGCATGCCTCCACGCAGGCGCCTACCAGGCTGACAAGTCAGCCCCTGCACTGGAGTGGTGACTGGGCAGCCGAGTCTGGCCACGGTCTTGCCGATGTCCTCGACAAGGATCTTGTCGAGGCCTTCGTGGGCGTCCTTGACAAGGATCTTGCCGGCATCTCGTCTTCTGGCCTTCACAAAGATCTGCATGCCACTATGGGCGCGCCCTTGGATTTTGGCCTTAACATTGTCGATGGTGTCAGAGCTCTCAACCGCAAGGGTGGTTCTCTAGTTGGTGCTCTGTAAGTCATGCCGGCAAGGATCTTGCTGGGGTCTCGCAAGCCGCCCCGGCAAGGCCGCCACGGCAAGGGCCTTGCCGGGGACCCAGCTCGTCCTCTGTTCCCTGTATTGACTGTTCTTCTTTGTCTTGTATCTGTCTCCAAACGCCCTCTTCGTGCTTCGCCGCGCGTGGGGTTACTACTGCCCGTCCACAAGTATGGGGTGCTAAAGGCCCAAACTTATGTACACCGACAAGGAGAGTCAAACGCACGGCGTAGATGTATTGGAGCTGGGAAGGCTGATAATATGGTAGCAAAAAGTGTCAGCAATAATATATTGAGAGTTGCAAACTTTAATAAACGCTCAAGGACGGTACTGTGCTGGTCCTAGGCTACACTGATGCGGAGCATCCCATGATCATCCCCATGTACACTAAGACTACTCCCCAAGCCCCAAGTGCCCACATGGTGAGACCACGAGCATACGCCATTGGACCTAAGGTGAACTCTCTCCTTTCCGAATCTTCCCTTTCCGCATATAAGACATGGATGCTACTTCAAGCCAGGACCTTGTGCATACTCAGGCACACCCGAGGAGGCCATGGAGAGCCCAAGGACCAAGGCCAAGTGTGCGCGAGAGCGAAGGAAGGAGGACGAAGAAGTGCCAGCTGCTACAGCGGCCGCACATCCGGCCCCAACTCGGACATTCGGTCCAGCCTGGACATCCAGCCTGACCTCTGAAAATCCGGCCCCTTCCTATCCAGACAGCTCCGGAAGCGACCCCGACAGCCCGGACATCCGGCACCATGCCCCAGACATCCGGCTCCTCCCGTACCCCTGGACATCTGGCCCCTTTTCCCGGAAATCCGGCCCCTCATCACAGAATGCAACCGAAGCTAGCCAAGTCCATCCCGGACATCCGGCCAGAGACCCGGACATCTGGCTCCTCGCGAGCCGCCGGACATCCGGCCCCAAGCCTGGACATCCGGCGCCTATCTGCGCACAGTGAACGGGCCAAGGGCCCATGTATTCCCCCTCTGACTTACCCCTTCGTGGGCTAACACTATATATATACCCCCTCCTCCTCCTAGTTAGGGTTAGCATTGGTTTAGCTCATATGTGCGATAGAGCTTTGCTCATCCATTACGGATCTACTCCACGAGAGAGACCGCGGCACCTCTACGGAGAAGATCCCCTTGGATTCAAGACCCCCTCTTGGGTGGCCCTATCAAGACCTCCTCACGGAGAAGAACCGGTTACCTCTAGTATCGTCCTTGTTGATTGTGGATCGTGTATCTCTTTGTGTTTCGAGGATCTAGCATATGTGTCACCGAATCTTGTTGGTTTGAGTGATTCTCTTGTGTTTTCCCCTTGTTTTTCCCTCGTGTTCTTCGTGTTCTTTGTTGGGATCCGCTCCTTTCGTGAAAGATCGGGCATCTAGGGTTCCACCCTACATCATCTTGGATCAGAGCAAGGTTGATCACTAATTTGGAGCCCCTACCCCTTGTTTTCTAGCCTAATTTTGTTGTGTTCTTCCACAATTTCAAAAATCCCCACCAAAAATAGCCCCCAAATTTTTTCGTGATTTGTTGGTTTGATGATGTTTTATTGGATTTGATCCATGAATTTGCATGGTTTCAAGTGGATCTAGCATATCCCCAAGTTTCCCCACTTTCCATGCACGAAATCTCCGCATTTTTGCCCCCGAAATCATCAATTTCCGCCCCCAAAATCGAGTTCATCGAGTTCATCCTCGGATTTGGAGGCCGGACATCCGGCCCGTAGCCCCGGACATCCGGCCCGTGGCCCGGACATCCGGCTCCTCGAGCGCATTTTCGTGCGCAGTTCTGGACATCAGGTCCCGGAAATCCGGCCCGAGCCCCGGATGTTCGGCCCCTGTAACTTCAGCCTTTCCCATTCCACCGTTTTGTCCATAACTAATTCATCTGAAGTCCGATTTTGACGTTCTTTAGCTCGTTTTGAAGATCTTGACATCCCTCATCTCACAAAAATACTACCATCAACATTTGAATCCATCAAATATTTGGCACTTTGGCATCTTGCCTAGGGCTTCCACCATATCATCCGCATAACCACCACCGACTTCTGCAACCTAACACATTTTGTTCCCCTTAGCATTTGAGGTTGTTTGAGTTGTGATTCGAGTCTCCTAAGGTGTTTTAGCTACTTAGCGACGGTTGCTTCTTCATCAACCACCACCACTTTCGCATAGGCTTGCCCACCATACACTTTCGCCACCCCAACTTCACCTAATTTTGTTTGAGTTGTGAGTTGTGTCTCCTAAGGTGTTTCGGCTACTTAGGGACTGTGCTTCCAACTCCGACACCGTGTATAGTACACCACCTTACCCTCGACTTCCGCATTGCGTCTCAAAATCCCATCATTGCATTTTCACAATCCCTTTGAGTTTCCACAAAACCACCACCACATTCCCGCTCCCACCATTTGACATTTGACATTTGAGATTTTGAGTTAATGGTTTTTCCGTTTCCTAAGGTGTTTCGGCTACTTAGAGAAGAGTCTCCATCATCTTGGTATCTACATCAAGAACACCGCAACTCATCATCGCCTCGAGGTCGTCATCGACATTGACCACTTCATCATCATCCGTCCTTGGCGTACAAACGAGAAACCCTCGACGGTAACCTCGAAGACACCATTGTATATTCCCCTTGCAATTGCATTGATAACCCCTAGCCCATTTTGCGTCACTTGTCTATCGAGACTAGCCATTTGAGTATTGTCGGCAACGTTACTTGTGCACATTAGTGATCTACACCTTCCATTGCATTCATACAATATCATCTTGGTATCATCATATCATCCCTTGTGTCACAAGTTTGTTTCCCGCATATACACAATTGCTATCTACATTTGTGCATTTCGCATAGTGGCCATACAAAAAAGAAAAAAAGAAAAAGAGAATAAGCTTTTAAGCAAATAAAAAGAGAGAGAGCAAAGAAGCTCGTAAGCAAGCGCCATAGCATCATACCACATTGCACATAAGATTGTCATATCCGATCATTTTGGATCATCTTGAGAGGAACACCGGGAACCATATATACATAGCATAATTGGGATAGAAGCCGTTGCATTTTTGTCTCCTATAGGTTGTGCACAAGTGTCGTATCCGCCTATTTAGCAATCGTGCTAGCGTCTCTCTAGAGTTGTGCAACAAGAGCATTTTCCGTGGATTCCACATTTTGAGCTCATTCCTTGGTTGCACGACCCCATTTATCTATCTGTGTGTGCGTTTCCATGTTCCATTCAATGGTATTGGTCTACTTGTTTCACTTGCAAATTTGTGAATCTTTTTCAACATTATTGACTCTTGCTAACATTTTGCATCAAATTTTTGTGCCATTATCCTCACCGAGCTCCACCATAAGCCTTACTTGTGTAGGTGTTAGAAATTGACAAGATCGGTACCAATTGTGCTATTTCCTTGTTACATTATTGAGTGATCATTGATCCATCTTCAACATCGGTCAAGATAGATTTGCTATAGTTCTTCTCTTTCTCCCACTCATATTTGCTCGAGTCTTGTGATGGATAGGAAAGGCATTTCATCTTTGGTCTTCGACAACAACGACAACGCGAACAACTACATCACCAAAGCGTCCATCTTTTGCCTACAACAACAAATGCAAGGCGCACATTCTACCTTGCGAGAGCGCATCGAGAACCTTTCCATCGACATTCGTCACTCCGAAGCAAGGAAAATGGACTACATCGACAACAAGCTTTCCGCACAAAAGGAGGAGCAAGATGCAAGGATGGAGGAGATTCGAACCTTGTTGATCAACCATTCTTCCCCTTCATCATCCTCAAGGCGACGACGAGCAAGTCAACCATCTTCGGAGCGCCCAAGCAATACAAGTGCAAGTCGTCCACGTCCACATCTCCACGGCAACCACCATCACGTTCGTGATCCACATCGTCATGAAGGGCAAGTCACTTCCAAGCATCATGTGCACGACAACGACGAACGCCATCAAGCTCAAGCACGACAACGACACCATCATCATGAAGATGCTCGCCAAGCACAAAGGTACAAGTCCCAACAAGCCCTAATTCACGCCAAGGCCAAGTTTCATGAGCAAAAGAGAAGACTGCGAGACAAGCACCACCAACAGGACCCTACGGCTACTACCACCACCACTTCGACATCTTAGCAAAGTGCTATCGAGGCTCTTCGCCTTTGGAAGTGTGAATTCTTCGCCTACTTCCCATGAGTTCGCCTACATCGAAATCTTCAACAACAAGGCGACCACCTACAAGCGAGGGAGAAACTTCCATCTTCGGAAGCCCCTCAAGGAAGATGGCCGAGCTTGGGAAATTCCCTTCGGTCATGGAGACAAGCTACGAGGTGCCACATCATATGGGCCTCCAACAACAAGACGACAAAAAGACGGCCGAGCAAGGGTCATCCCCTTCGACAACGGCGACGAGCACGAACCTCTTCAACAACATGAATACGGCGCCCCAATATGTCTCCTACTCTGAGTCAAGCTACCAGATCGCACATGAGACTTTGGTCTCGAAGGATAGTGATGTTTTGCCACATCCTACGGCATTCATCTTTGGAGGCGTTATGGATGAGGAGGTTGAGCATGGGACTATCCCTTCAACCAAGGCGGCGATAGGAGTTGAGCATGGAGACATTTGCATCAACATCTCTCCGACACCCACATATGAAGAGATGCCCCAATTCCCATGTGAGGAGAACCACCACCACATGAGTGACATGAGTGACTCCACCATATGTGACATTGAGTGCATTTCTATGAGAGGATGAGTATGACCACCACTAGCCCCACACATGAGAGAATGCCACACATCCTATGTGAGATTGAGAGCCATTTGAGTGACTCCACCAACCATACGAGTGAGAGCATCCAAGAGGGAGTGAGTGAACCACAACACTTAGTGAGTGAGGTAGTTGATAGGGCATGTGAGGCCATTATGATTTCTACCAACTTACCCTCTACTCCTAGTGTGTTTTCTTCTTTGGTGATAGGTCTCCTACATGACAACATGCCTATCCTCGATGAGTCCATACCTCAAATGGAGACGACGATGGCCATGGTGGACGATGATGCACCCCCACATGGTTCCAACAAGATGAAGATGACAACGAGTGGATCTTCGACACCTCACCTACAACACATGAGCGATGCTCCAAAGGTAACATAGGTAATGGTGCTTCTCTTGTCCCACTAGTGGACTATCTCACCAATGATTGCTTGCATAATGTTGATCCACCTATTCCCATGCTTCATGCTAGCAAGACTTATTCATGTCATGACTTACCAATTTATGATGAATACGATGATGAGCATGTAGAGTTGCCTAGTTGTGATGCTATGATCCATAGGATATCATGTGAAAATTCTATTGGTCACTTCATGTTTGACAATCCATTGAACTTGTCATATGCTATGAGTGACATCTCCCATATTGCATCATTTCAATATCAACACTGTAATTATGCATTCCCCATTAAAATAAATCCCATTTGCACTTATGGTATAGATGACGAGATGATGGTCATTGGCTTTTGTTTTTCTTATGATATTGCCATGCTTCCTTTACATGATTTGCGCACTTCATCTACTATACCATGCCATGATCACATAGAACCAAATATGCTTTGTTTTGGATGTTGTCAATATTCTCCATGTGATGTTTCTACTAATGCTCATGAGGAGACCCCCATAGTTTCCTCATACATATTAGAAGATCTTGATGCATCCCATACTTTGCATAATTCCCATAATTGCGTGCACCATATGTATTCCATGTATAACAATGCTCTACATATTTCTCATGATGAATTACATAATTTGAGTCTCCATTATGCTATACATAATAACAAACCTCTCATGATGGATGACATGTTTCTATATCACGCATCTCATTTATTTGAGCATTGGATATTTTGTGCTAACCAACACATGCACGTATGCATCATCATGGATGATGTGTACATCTACCATGCACACACAATTTTTCCTTTGCCTTTGTTTTATGTAGGTACTCACGTATACTCGTCAACCTCTCAATCCCAAGAGTTGACGAAACGATCTCTTGAGAGCAACAACGATTTGGGATCCCGTGGACTATCCTTATCTCCGATCCCTTCGCGTAAGGACTACGTGCATCTCTTTTACTTGTCTCTCACACTCCTATGGGCTATTTACTACTTGTCACCTTATGCCCATTCTATTGTGTTCACTTTGCATGTTATGCTTGCTTCTATACCTTTGCCATGCAATTGTGACCCTTGCTTGCATTTACCCATGACACACCATTATGCTACTTCTATGTGTATTTGCATGCTTGGTGGAGATACTTTTTGCTATTACCATGTTTTCCTTGTGCCACATGCTAATGTTGATACTTGTGTTGGGAGAGTCATATTGTTCAATTGCTATTTCCATAGGACTTCTTTCCAATACATTGATGATATTTTGCTCATATCTTGCTTTCATGCTTGTGATATGTCATGTGCATTATTCATGCTCACTATTTGCACACATGACATGATTGCCATGATTCCTCCTAGTACGTTGCATCTTCGCACTACTAGCATGTTTGACTTGATCACTAAGATTGCTTGCTTTGTCACATCACCCATGTTCCATTCTTACTCGCTTTCCTGGGTTGATGACATATATGTTCATGCCATTTACATGATATGTCTTGATCATTGTCTCTTGTGTCCATTAGTTGCCTCTCTCGTATCCACTTGTAGTGAGTGCAACCATACTATGCTCATTGATCTTGGAGACTTGGACATATTACTTGTGATGCATGCTAGTTTGATTGAGCTTCTTGTCTTTGGTTGTAGTCGCATCATATGCTTTCATACCATGCCACATCTTGTCCTTTCTTATGATAAGCATGATGAAAACACTTGTTGGGTATCTCACCCCACGGATGATAGGTTTTGCATTTCCGCTAACCTCATTTGTTTTTCCGAGTGTTTGTCATGTTCTTTCATTTTGAAGGATTCTCAAGGCGTTACGATCATGAGACATATTGGGTATGTGAAGGCGTACATGATGCGCAACACCAACATTTTTGACATCCTCATAAAGGTGAACTCATTCCCTTTGAGCCATTTTCAAATACGCATATTGGATGGGCCATACTTTCATTTTTGTTTCCTTCTTCTTGTATAAATGATACATATATTGGATGGAGGACCGACATTGGAGATGGACCCTATGGACCTTCAAGTTGAGGAGTGCCCGGACTTAGTGGATGCACCACCAGACCAACACTTCTACCATGACATCGAGCTATGGTACAACACCACCCATAACAAATTTGCATCTTATGCATGGATTGACTCACATTATGATTGCCTTGTTGCATCTTGTATTTCTATGTCATCCATGATATATGAACTTGTGCACTTCCTTAGCAAATTTGTTGTGATTTTCCTTGATGGCATATTCATACATCATGATCGCATTGCCTACCATCAATTGCATGATCACATACTCACAGTGCGCACCACTTACCATGTTCATGCTCTTGATAAACCATCCCATTGTGACATCATTTTGCACAATGGTTGCATTGATCACATTCACAATACATTTGCGTGCACAATGAATGCATTTGCTCCCATGAATGCCTTGCATATCATTCTATATCATCTTACTAAGCTTCATGCGCTTTGTCACAGACAATCTTGCCGAACGGACTCATATTTACTTGATGGACACTTTGTGTGCGCTAACCATTGTATTTCCGAGTGTCACTTGTGTTTGCTCTTTTTGCATGTGTACCACTCCGGAGACACCTTGGAGTACTTGGATGGCGCCATGTCTTCCACTTCGTCCAACTACAAGTCCGTCCACGACAATCGTTTCCATGGTGATGAGGTTTTCGATCCGAGGTCGGATCTTTCCCAAGGGAGGGGAGATGATGTGGAGCATCCCCCGATCATCCCCATGTACACTACGACTACTCCCCAAGCCCCAAGTGCCCACATGTTGAGACCTCGAGCATACGCCATTGGACCTAAGGTGAACTCGCTCCTTTCTGATCTTCCCTTTCCGCATATAAGACATGGATGCTACATCAAGCCCGGACCTTGTGCATACTCAGGTACACCGGAGGAGACCATGGAGAGCCCAAGGACCAAGGCCAAGTGTGCGCTAGAGCGAAGGAAGGAGGAGCAAGAAGTGCCAGCTGCTACAGCGGCCGGACATACGGCCCCAGCCCGGACCTCCGGTCCAGCCCGGACATCTGGCCTGACCCCCAAAAATCGGGCCCCTTCCTATCCAGAGAGCTCCGGAAGCGACCTCGACAGCCCGGACATCCGGCACCATGCCACGGACATCCGGCTCCTCCCTAAGCCCCG
Source organism: Aegilops bicornis (assembly GCA_021605145.1). Lineage (NCBI taxonomy): Eukaryota > Viridiplantae > Streptophyta > Magnoliopsida > Poales > Poaceae > Aegilops > Aegilops bicornis. The sequence goes on from CM038671.1 coordinate 371,800,683, forward strand.
GACATCCTGCCCCTTCGCCCGGAAATCTGGGCCCTCATCACAGAATGCAACCGAAACCAGCCAAGTCCATCCCGGACATCCATCTAGAGGCCCAGACATCCGGCTCCTCGCGAGCCGTCGGACATCCGGCCCCCAGCCCGGACATCCGGCGCCTGTCTGCGCACAGTGAACGGGCCAAGGGCCCATGTATTCCCCTCTCACTTACCTTTTCGTGGGCTAACACTATATATAGACCCCCTCCTCCTCCTAGTTAGGGTTAGCATTGGTTTAGCTCATATGTGAGATAGAGCTTTGCTCATCCATTACGGATCTACTCCACGAGAGAGACCGCGGCCCCTCTACGGAGAAGATCCCCTTGGATTCAAGACCCCCTCTTGGGTGGCCCCATCAAGACCTCCTCACGGAGAAGAACCGGTTACCTCTAGTATCGTCCTTTGTTGATGCGGATCATGTATCTCTTTATGTTTCGAGGATCTAGCATATGTGTGACCGAATCTTGTTGGTTTGAGCTCTGCTCCGCCATCGATGAGGGTCCTGGTGACTTGCACATTGCTGATGATTGGGGAACAAAGCATCGGGAGGACTCCGGCTGTGGCTGCGCACTTGAGCTGATCCACTGAGCTAAATGTGATGGCGCCTGGCCACCACGAGGGGCATGTGGCTTCGAGCACAGGGAGGACTGCATTCACTTAGGCGAACTTCTTGAAGATGCGCCGAGAGGCTGGGCTTGAGCTCCACCCGGGATGCAAGCGATTGCGCGGCTCGGAAGCCCCCAGCCCCTCGTCCCCGATGATGGTCTTCATTTCTCCTTGGCTGCGGTGGCGGAGGAGGGAGGCTGCGTTGCCTTGTGGGCGATCCTCGCGAGGCTGATCCCTCCAGCCTCACTCGCGAGGCGGGTCCCTCCAACCTCCCTCGCGAGGCTGATCCTGCCAGCGGTCCTCGCGAGGTCGGTCACGCCACCCTTGGCGAGGGCCACGGTCTTCCCATCATCCTCCACCTCTTCCTCCTCCTCGGCCATAGCCCCGGTCGCTGCGCTCGGGGCGTCGGCCGGCACGCACGTCCCGCACGGCCCTGAGCTCTTGGCATTCGTTGGTGTTGTGGGTGTGGAGGTCATGGTACACGCAGTACCGACTGCCCTTGGATGACTCAGGCTGATCCCTTCCTCACTTGGTGTCCGGCTCTACTGCAAGCACGGCAGCCCCCTTGCGCTTCACGTCCTTGACCTTGGGCTTCTTCTCTTACGGGTCGGCGGCAGCTCGAGAAGGGAAAGGCGTCCTTCCTCAGCCCTGGCGCACTTGGTCGCCAAGTTGAACAGCTCCAGGGATGTGCACATGTCTTCATGGATCGCGAGCTCTTCCTTCATCTGTCACGCACACTGTCGGAGAAGGCTGAGATGATGGCCTCCTCAGACACCCTGAGGATCTTAAGGCGAGCATTGTTGAAACGTTGGATGAACTTTTGCAAGGTCTCCCCTGACTGCTACTTGATGCGGCGCAAGTCACTCATGGCCGGGGGCCGATCGCGGGTGCCTTGGAAGTTGGCGATGAATCGGGTGCGCATCTTGTTCCAGGAGGAAATCATGCCAGGAGGCAGGTTCAGGAGCCAGGTGCGGGCATCATCTTGAGCGCCATGGGAAACCAGTTCGCCATGACCTTCTCGTCCCCGTTGGCGGCTTCGATGCCCAGCTCATAGAGCTGGAGGAACTCCGCAGGGTCGGCCGTGCCATCGTAGCGTGGGGGCAGGTCGGCTTGAACTTGCCGGCCAGGCCATGCCGCGCCTTCGGGCGGTGAAGGCACGGCAGCTGAAGTGGCCACAGGGAGGCCTTTGGTGACGGAGGGCTTGATCTTGGAGGTCTCCGTGCGCTGCCGCCCGGGAAGCAGCAGGGTCTTGGCAGCTGGAGCGAGGCCTTGGTCGTGACGGGCGATCACGGGAGCACTCGGGCAGCTTCTTGGGGACGAGGGACCTCTTGGCAGCTCTTCTCTTCTTTGTCTTGGTGCCGGACGGAGTGGGTTCCGCCAGGGGCCACACGCCTTGGGGCAAGCGCCTTCTTGAGGGGAGGCGGCTGAGGTGCCCCGGAGCTACATCGCCCGTGCAAAGGCGGCGGTGCTGTGAGAGGGATGGCGCGAGGGAGCCCGGCGGTCTTGACGAGCTTCGGTGATGCGGGCGAGCCACTCGTCGTGAGGTCGTCGAAGGACGATAGTGCAGGAGTTCAGCGCCAGAGAACAGCGGCGTCTTGGCGTCCATGAGCGCGACGGCCATGGGACGAAGAACCGGCTGGAGTCAGCGACGGGGTGGCAGTGCGGCCTTCCCGCCGTACCGAAGGATGCAGAGACGACGCCTGCTGCTCGTCCCCCGCCTGGCCGGTGGCGGCATTGACGGCAGGCAACGGGGAATGGCGGGGGCGGCCGCTGACGGGGGCCGTCTGGGCGACGCGAGTAGCGAGAGCGGCCCGACGCTGCGCGGCTCGACGGCGTCGACATGGATACGAGGGCGGCGAAGAGCACGGCAGCGGCGGCGGATTCAGTGCACCTACCGGGCGCCAAATGTCGGATTTCGGGTTCCAGCAGACCCTCTAGGTTCGAACTCTAGGGTGCACGCGGAGATCGCACCTCCAACCTACCTACGTCTCGTCGCCTCGCAAGGATCTAAACTACACAAAGAACAACACAAGGGACACGAGGTTTATACTGGTTCAGGCCACCATGGTGGTGTAATACCCTACTCCAGTTTGTGGTGTGGTGGATTGCCTCAGGGGCTGATGATGAACAATACAAAGGGAGAACAGCCTCGCGAGGGGCTGTTCTTGAGCTGATGCGACAAACTGCTTGGGTGAGTTCAATCGCCTCTCTTTCTCTCTCTCTAGATGTCGATCCTCTACCCTATGTGTGGCTGGTCCTATTTATAGGCGGAGGCCCTGGGCCTCTCCCCAAATATTGAGCGGGAAGGGCGCCAACAATTGGCCATTTTGAAGGGGAACATCTAGTACACTTATCCTGACTAAAGTTGGTCCTCGCCTACCAAAGACTCTGACGGTGACGCTGGCTTGGGCTCCACAATGACCTCCTTCCTGCCGTTCTGCTGGTCTTGGTCTTGTTGCACCGAAATGGTTGCCTTTGCCTGATGCTTTGGCCTGCGCTTGCCTCCATTGCACCAAAGGGGAAATGAGGACACTGCGTGGGCTGGCGCCCGCCTGGCGCCCTCGGTCATCATGGCTTGCGTCATAGGCACCTCGTGAGGTACCCTGCCTTGATCTTTCCGCCTCCTCGCGAGCCAGCCTGACGAGGCCGTGCCTGAGGAAGCTTTCTGTCATCCGCCCCGCGAGGCTTGGCCCCTCGCGAGGGTTTTGAGCTTGTGTTGATGAAGATGGGCCGTACTGGGCCACTCCTTGAGCCACGCCGCAGGCAGGCAAGTCTGGGTACCCCCGTTCCTAGAACGCCGACAACAGGTGTCTCCGAAGGTGTTTGTTGAGTTGGCATAGATCAATATTAGGATTTGTCACTCCGTGTATCAGAGAGGTATCTCTGGGCCCTCTCGGTAATGCACATCACTATAAGCCTTGCAAGCAATGTAACTAATGAGTTAGTTACGGGATGATGCATTACGGAAACGAGTAAAGAGACTTGCGATGCTAGATTGAACTAGGTATGAGGATACCAACGATCGAATCTCAGGCAAGTAACATACCGATGACAAAGGGAACAACGTATGTTGTTATGCGGTTTGACCTATAAAGATCTTCGTAGAATATGTAGGAGCCAATATGAGCATCTAGGTTCCGCTATTGGTTATTGACTGGAGATGTGTCTCGGTCATGTCTGCATAGCTCTCGAAACCGTAGGGTCCGCACGCTTAACATTCAATGACGATTTGTATAATGAATTATGTGATTTGATGACCAAAGTTTGTTCGGAGTCCCGGATGAGATCACAGACATGACGAGGAGTCTGAAAATGGTCGAGAGGTAAAGATTTATAATAGGACGATGGTATTTGGACACCGGAAGTGTTCCGGGTGATACTGGGTCACCGGAAGTGGTTCCGGGCAACCCCCGGCAAAAATATGGGCTTAATGGGCCAATTAAGGGAACGGACCAGCCCACAAGGGGCTGGTGCGCCCCTTATAGGCCAACCACGTGGGGAGAAAGGGAAAGGAGTGGAGGAAAAGTAAAGTATGAAGTAGGACTCCTACTACCTTCCCCTCCCCCTCCTTCCTTTTCCCTTGTCCGAATATGGTAAGGGGGGCGGAATTGGACTAGGGGCCCAAGTAGGATTCCTCCTACTTGGGCGCGTCCTAGGCTGCCTCCCTCCCTCTCCCTCCTTTATATACGTGGGGAGGGCACCCCTAGAACACACATCAATTGTTCCTAGCCGTGTGTGGTGTCCCCCTCCACAGTTACACACCTCGGTCATATCGTCGTAGTGCTTAGGCGAAGCCCTGCGCCGGTAACTTCATCATTATCGTCGCCACGCCGTCGTGCTGACGGAACTCCCCCTCGGCCTCAATTAGATCAAGAGCTCGAGGGATGTCATCGAGCTGAACGTGTGCTGAACACAGAGGTGCCGTACGTTCGGTGCTTGGATCGGTTGGATCGAGAATACGCTCGACTACATCAACCGCGTTACTAAACGCTGCCGCTTTCGGTCTATGAGGGTACATGGACACACTCTCCCCGCTCGTTGCTATGCTTCTCCTAGATAGATCTTGCGTGATCGTAGGAATTGTTTTGAAATACTAAGTTCCCCAACAGTGGCATCCGAGCCAGGTCTATGCGTAGATGTTATATGCACGAGTAGAACACAAAGAGTTGTGGGCGATAATAGTCATACTTCTTACCACCAACGTCTTACTTTGATTCGGCGGTATTGTTGGATGAAGCGACCCGGACGACATTACATGACTGCATTCATGAGACTGGTTCTACCGACGTGCTTCGCACACAGGTGGCTAGTGGGTGTCAGTTTCTCCAACTTTAATTGAATCGAGTTTGACTAACGTTGGTCGTTGCTGAAGGTTAAAACAGCACACTTGACGAAAAATCATTGTGGTTTTGATGCGTAGGTAAGAACGGTTCTTTCTAGAAGCCCGTAGCAGCCACGTAAAACTTGCAACAACAAAGTAGAGGACGTCTAACTTGTTTTTGCAGGGCATGTTGTGATGTGATATGGTCAAGACGTGTTGAGATATAAATTGTTGTATGAGATGATCATGTTTTGTAACCGTTATCGGCAACTCGCAGGAGCCTTATGGTTGTCGCTTTATTGTGTGAAATGCAATCGCCATGTAATTGCTTTAGTTTATCACTAAGCGGTAGCGATAGTCGTAGAAGCAATAGTTGGAGAGACGACAACTATGCTACGATGGAGATCAAGGTGTCAAGCCGGTGGCCGTGGAGATCATGACGGTGCTTTGGAGTTGGAGATCAAAGGCACAAGATGATGATGGCCATATCATGTCACATATTTTTGATTGCATGTGATGTTTATCCTTTATGCATCTTATTTTGCTTAGTACGGCGGTAGCATTATAAGATGATCTCTCACTAAATTTCAAGGTATAAGTGTTCTCCCTGAGTATGCACCATTGCTATAGTTCGTCATGCTGAGACACCGCGTGATGATCAGGTGTGATAAGCTCTATGTTCACATACAACGGGTGCAAGTCAGTTTTGCACACGCAGAATACTCGGGTTACGAGCCTAGAATATGCAGATATGGCCTCGGAACACTGAGATCGGAAGATCGAACGTGAATCATATAGTAGATATGATCAACATAGTGATGTTCACCATTGAAAACTACTACACCTCACGTGATGATCGGACATGGTTTAGTTGATTTGGATCACCTGATCATTTAGATGACTAGAGGGATGTCTATCTAAGTGGGAGTTCTTAAGTAATATGATTAATTGAACTTTAATTTATCATGAACTTAGTACCTGATAGTATTTGCATATCTATGTTGTAGATCAATAGCTCGTGTATAGCTTCCCCGTTTATTGATGATATGTTCCTAGAGAAAACTAAGTTGGAAGATGATAGTAGCAATGATGTGGACTAGGTCCATGATCTGAGGATTATCCTCATTGCTGTACGGAAGAATTATGTCCTCGATGCACCGCTAGGTGACAGAACTATTGCAGGAGCATATGCAGACATTATGAACGTTTGACAAGCTCGGTATGATGACTATTTGATAGTTTAGTGCACCATGCTTTACGGCTTAGAACCGGGACTTAAAAAATGTTTTGAACAACATGGAGCATATGAGATGTTCCAAGAGTTAAAATCTGTATTTCAGACTCATGCCCGTGTCAAGAGGTATGAGACCTCTGACAAGTACTTTGCCTACAAGATGGAGGAGAATAGCTCAGCTAGTGAGCATGTGCTCAGAATGTCTGAGTACTACAATCATTTGAGTCAAGTGGGAGTTAATCTTCCAGATAAGATAGTGATTGATGAGTTCTCTAGTCACTATCACCAAGTTACTAGAACTTCGTGATGAACTATAATATGCAAGGGATAACGGAAACGATTCCCAAGCTCTTCGCGATGTGAAATCGGCGAAGGTAGAAATCAAAGAAAAAGCATCAAGTGTTGATGGTGACAAAACCACTAGTTTCAAGTAAAAGGGCAAGGGAAATAAATGGAACTTCAAGAAGAATGGCAAGCAAGTTGCCACTCCCGTGAAGAAGCCCAAAGCTAGACCTAAGCCTGAAACTAAGTGCTTCTACTGCAAAGGGAATGGTCATTGGAAGCGGAACTACCCCTAATACTTGGTGGATAAGAAGGATGGCAAAGTGAACAAAAGTATATTTGATATACATGTTATTGATTTGTACTTTACTAGTGTTTATAGAAACCCCTCGGTATTTGATACTGGTTCAGTTGCTAACAGTAGTAACTCGAAACGGGAGTTGCAAAATAAAGAGAGACTAGTTAAGGGCGAGGTGAAGATGTGTGTTGGAAGTGATTCCAAGGATGATAAGATCACCATCGCACACTCCCTTTACCTTCGGGATTAGTGTTGAACCTAAAATAAATGTTATTTGGTGTTTGCGTTGACCATGAATATGATTGGATCATGTTTATTGCAATACGGTTATTCATTTAAGTCAAAGAATAATTGTTGTTCTATTTACATGAATAAAACCTTCTACGGTCATACACTCAATATAAATGGTTTATTGAATCTGATCCTATTGATACACATATTCATAATATTGAAGCCAAAAGATGCAAAGTTAATAATGGTAGTGCAACTTATTTGTGGCACTGCCATTTAGGTCATATTGGTGTAAAGCGCATGAAGAAACTCCATGCTGAAGGGCTTTTGGAATCACTTGATTATGAATCACTTGATGCTTGCGAACCATGCCTCATGGGCAAGATGACTAAGACTCCGTTCTCCGGAACAATGGAGCGAAACAGCAGACTTGTTGGAAATAATACATCTTGATGTATGCGGTCGATGAGTGTTGAGGCTCATGGCGGTATCATTATTTTCTGACCTTCACAGATGATTTGAGCAGATATGGGTATATCTACTTGATGAAACATAAGTCTGCAACATTTGAAAAGTTCAAAGAATTTCAGAGTGAAGTGGAAAATCATCGTAACAAGAAAATAAAGATTCTACGATGTGATCACGGAGGTGAATATTTGAGTTACGAGTTTAATCTTCATCTGAAACAATGTCGAATAGTTTCGCAACTCACGCCACCTGGAACACCATAGCATAATGGTGTGTCCGAACGCCGTAACCGTACTTTATTAGATATGGTGCGATCTATGATGTCTCTTACCGATTTACCACTATCATTTTGGGGTTATACATTAGAGACAGCTGCATTCACGTTAAATAGGGCACCATCTAAATCCGTTGAGACGACACCGTATGAACTATGGTTTGGCAAGAAACCTAAGCTGTCATTTCTTAAAGTTTGGGGTTGCGATGCTTATGTGAAAAACCTTCAGCCTGATAAGCTCGAACCCAGATCGGAGAAGTGCGTCTTCATAGGATATCCAAAAGAAACAGTTGGGTACACCTTCTATCACAGATCCGAAGGCAAGATCTTTGTTGCTAAGAATGGATCCTTTCTAGAGAAGGAGTTTCTGTCGAAAGAAGTGAGTGGGAGGAAAGTAGAACTTGATGAGGTAATTATACCTTCTCTCAATTTGGAAAGTAGCTCATCCGAGAATCTGTTCCCGTGATGCCTACACCAACTAGAGAGGAAGCTAATGATAATGATCATGAAACTTCAGATCAAGTTACTGCCGAACCACATAGGTCAACCAGAGCACGTTCCGCACCAGAGTGGTACGGTAATCCTGTCCTGGAAGTCATGTTACTAGACCATGACGAACCTACGAACTATGAGGAAGCGATGATGAGCCTAGATTCCGCAAAATGGCTTGAGGCCATGAAAGCTGAGATGGGATCCATGTATGAGGACAAAGTATAGACTTTGGCGGACTTGCCCGATGATCGGCAAGCCATTGAGAATAAATGGATCTTCAAGAGGAAGATGGACTCTGATGGTAGTGTTACTATCTACAAAGCTCGAATTGTCGCAAAAAGGTTTTTCGACAAGTTCAAGGTGTTGACTACGATGAGATATTCTCACTCGTATCGATGCTTAAAGTTTGTCTAAATCATGTTAGCAATTGCCGCATTCTATGAAATCTTGCAAATGGATGTCAAAATTGCATTCCTTAATGGATTTATTAAAGAAGAGTTGTATATGATGCAATCATAAGGATTTCTCAATCCTAAAGGTGCTAACAAAGTGTGCAAGCTCCAGCAATCCATCTATGGACTGGTGCAAGCATCTCGGAGTTGGAATATACGCTTTGATGAGTTGATCAAAGCATATTGTTTTATACAGACTTGCAGTGAAGCCTTTATTTACAACAAAGTGAGTGGGAGCACTACAACCTTTCTGATAAGTATATGTGAATGACATATTGTTGATCAGAAATGATGTAGAATTCTCTGGAAAGCATAAAGGAGTGTTTGAAAGGAGTTTTTCAAAGAAAGACCTCAGTGAAGCTGCTTACATATTGAACATCAAGATCTATAGAGGTAGATCAAGACGCTTGATAAGTTTTGTCAATGAGTACATACCCTGACAAGTTTTTCAAAATGGAACAGTCAAAGAAGGAGTTCTTGCCTGTGTTGCAAGGTGTGAAGTTGAGTAAGACTCAAATCCTGACCACGGCAGAGATAGAGAGAGAATTAAAGTCATTCCCTATGCCTCAGCCATAGGATCTATAAAGTATGCCATGCTGTGTACCAGACCTATTGTATACCCTGACCTGAGTTTGGCAAGGGAGTACAATAGTGATCTAGGAGTAGATCACTGGACAACGGTCAAAATTATCCTTAGAGGACTAGGGAATTATTTCTCAGTTATGGAGGTGATAAAGAGTTTGTCGTAAAGAGTTGCGTCGAGGCAAGCTTTGACACCGATCTGGATGACTCTGAGTCTCGATCTGGATACATATTGAAAGTGGGAGCATTTAGCTAGAGTAGCTCCATGTAGAGCATTGTAGACATAGAAATTTGCAAAATACATACAGATCTGAAAGTGGCAGACCCATGGACTAAACCTCTCTCACAAGCAAAACATGATCACACCTTAGTACTCTTCGGGTGTTAATCACATGGCGATGTCAACTAGATTACTGACTCTAGCAAACCCTTTGGGTGTTGGTCACATAGCGATGTGAACTATGGGTGTTAATCACCTGGTGATGTGAACTATTGGTGTTAAATCACATGGCGATGTGAACTAGATTATTGACTAGTGCAAGTGGGAGACTGAAGGAAATATGCCCTAGAGGCAATAATAAATTTGTTGTTTTATATTTCCTTATATCATGACTAATGTTTATTATTCATGCTAGAATTGTATTAACCGGAAACTTGATACATGTGTGAATACATAGACAAAACAAAGTGTCCCTAGTATGCCTCTACTTGACTAGCTCGTTAATCAAAGATGGTTAAGTTTCCTAACCATAGACATGTGTTGTCATTTGATGAACGTGATCACATCATTAGAAGAATGATGTGATGGACAAGACCCATCCGTTAGCTTAGCATAATGATCGTTTAGTTTTATTGCTATTGCTTTCTTCATGACTTATACATGTTCCTCTGACTATGAGGTTATGCAAGTCCCAAATACCGGAGGAACACCTTGTGTGCTATCAAACGTCACAACATAACTGGGTGATTATAAAGATGCTCTACAGGTGTCTCCGAAGGTGTTTGTTGAGCTGGCATAGATCAAGATTAGGATTTGTCACTCCATGTATCGGAGAGGTATCTCCAGGCCCTCTCGGTAATACACATCACTATAAGCCTTGCAAGTAATGTAACTAATGAGTTAGTTACGGGATGATGCATTACGGAAACGAGTAAAGAGACTTGCCGGTAACGAGGTTGAACTAGGTATGAGGATACCGACGATCGAATCTCGGGCAAGTAACATACCGATGACAAAGGGAACAACGTATGTTGTTATGCGCTTTGACCGATAAAGATCTTCGTAGAATATGTAGGAGCCAATATTAGCATCCAGGTCCCGCTATTGGTTATTGACTTGAGATGTGTCTCGGTCAAGTTTGCATACTTCTCAATTCGGTCCGCACGCTAAACTTTCAATGACGATTTGTATTATTAGTTACGTGATTGGATGACCGAAGTTTGTTCGAAGTCCCGGATGAGATCACGGATATGACGAGGAGTATCGAAATTGTCAATAGGTTAAGATTCATATATAGGATGATGGTATTTGGACACCAGAAGTGTACCAGGTTATGCCGGGTCACCGGAAGTGGTTCTAGGCAACCCCCGGCAAAGATATGGACTTAATGGGCCAAGTAAGGGAACACACCAGCCCAGAAGGGGCTGGTGCACCCCCTATAGGGCCAGCCACATGGGGAGAAATGGAAAGGAGAGGAGGAAAAGGAAAGTATGAAGTAGGACTCCTACTTCCTTCCCCTCCCCCTCCTTCCTTTCCCCCTTGTCTGAATATGGTGAGGGGGCCCGAATTGGACTAGGGGCCCAAGTAGGATTCCTCCTACTTGGGCGCGCCCTAGGCTGCCTCCCTCCCTCTCCCTCCTTTATATACGTGGGGAGGGCACCCCTAGAACACACATCAATTGTTCCTAGCGGTGTCCCCCTCCACAGTTACACACCTCGGTCATATCATCATAGTGCTTAGGCGATGCCCTGTGCCGGTAACTTCATCATCACCGTTGCCACGCCGTCGTGCTGACGGAACTCTCCCTTGGCCTCAACTGGATCAAGAGCTCGAGGGACGTCATCGAGCTGAACATGTGCTGAACACGGAGGTGCCATAAGTTCGGTGCTTGGATCAGTTGGATCGTGAAGACATTCGACTACATCAACCGCGTTACTAAAAACTTCCGCTTTCGGTCTATGAGTGTATGTGGACACACTCTCCCCGCTCGTTGCTATGCTTCTCCTAGATAGATCTTGCGTGATCGTAGGAATTTTTTTGAAATACTACGTTCCACAACAGAGCGCGCCGACCGCCTATCGAACACCCTGTTCTTATGCAGCTACCACGTGCACTGGCACATGCAGTATGCCAGGGGCTGCCAGACCGTGTCTAGGGTGTTGTCCCTTCAACGTGGTGCTGCGGAGTGCCCTTGGTTTGCCACCTCAACCAATGGATGAGACTTGAGCTTGTAGAAAAGTTTATGGACAAAAACTTGTGATGGAACTAGTGAGAGATTTATTAGGAGTTAAAGAGTGAAACTTGGTGGTTCGGCTTCTGGTAGGAAGGTATCCACGTGCTTAAAATTTCAGGTCAAGAGAATCAAGTAAAAATGCACTTGCTTCACAAAGTGCCTTTACTGTCCAGAAGTGAAAATAATTTCATGAGAAAAATTTCTACAAATGACTATGGCATATTTTTTCATGGGAATTTATTGGGAAATCTCCGAGCAAGAAAAATGAAGGTTGCTTCATAGCAGATTGAGAAAACACTGGTACAACGAGGTGCTATACAAACGGTTTTTAACCCCTTTCTGTGATGACATTTTGAACCGTTGCCGAGTGAGTGTGTGCGATAGGGGGTGGGGTCCTTCACACACGCTCAGCAAAATGAGGTTGTGTGCGATGGGCGAGCGAGCAAATACGGTTATACGTACAGTTGTGCTAAAAAAATACAATTATACATGCCAAATCATTTCCGGTCGTAAGTACATCCCTGTCAGTCCCGGCTAAACATTTCCATTCGTATGTACATTCCACATAGTCAATCCAAGGATTACGTTTCCGTTAGTATGTACATCCCACACAGTTAATCCAAGAAGTACGTTTCTGCTCGTGTATACATCCCACACAGTCACTCCAAGGAAAACGTTTTCGTTTGCATGTGCATCACACAAAAGTTTCCCCATTAAATCGTTTGTGATAGTGTTGCCATTGCCGATGATATTAACAATCTTACCGTTTGCGTTATTGAATGCATCACACACGGTGCGTAGAACAAACTATGTGGCATAGCCTGTCCATCAACACACTTTTTATGTGGTAAAAATTTGCGCAAGGTGGCCTAACGCAAACGGTTTTCAAGAGGAAGTCGTGTGTGATTGATCATTGATCCAACACAGTTTATTCCTAGAAACTATGTGCGTTGCCTGGGGTCATCGCCCACGGTGTTTTCTCAATAACCATTTGCAATACAAAAACCCAATTAGGAGGCTCATTGTCCTATTATTAATAATCCATTTATTACACTAATTGACATTTAATATTAAGCACACAATATATTTCATTTTCGTATTAAGGAAGCAGGATTTCATAATTGAAATACATCAGAATACAACATCATATAGCTTCAACACTCAGCTACCCCATTACACAACTGCACCAGCACCAAGTTTCACATGCAACATCTATAACCTTTCGAAATTAGCATCATAAACGGTACATAGACAGATGCATCTCATCTGGAAAACTGCCAAAGCGGAAGGCGAATATTGAGCCTTCATTGATGTTGAAGGTCTTTGCAACTTTAGGCCAGTTCCTGTGGATGATTGACCGTACATCCTTTGTCCTCTTCAGGAACACTTCAATATTGAACCGTGGGTGTTTTATGAATACCTTCCTCGCTTCCTGACCATACAGGTGGTTTGAGAGGTAATCATCAGTGAACTGCTTTGGAAAGGCCCGAAAACAAGGATGTGCATAAATATCTTCTCTAGATTGGAAATGGGGCGAAGGAATAAAAAAGCCAAGGTATAATAGTTAGTACCATCTTGTAGTGAACTGATGTCTTCTTCATTGTGCAGACAAAGATCTTGTTGTTTTTTGTCGCTAACTTCTTTATCCTAACAATCTTTCTGAGTTTCTTGACTTGAATGATATTCATGGACAACTCATTTCCCCATATGCAAAAAGGGTCGAACAGTGGGTCAAAACCTCTGACAGCAGGACCTATATGTGCAAGACCAAATTGTTAAAAACCTAACTATTAGAATGGTTCCTGCAATTGCACAATAATGTTTTATTAGACAAAGGACCATGCATGTGCAAACCTCGATTGTAAACCTCGGTGCTTCCCATTGTTTGCCTGCAACACATATAAGGTAGTTGGTGATCAGGTTAAGTGAGGGTTCGCATGCTATTAGTAAAATATGCTGATGAAAAATAAGAACATTGCAGATTCATCAGATTAGTTCAAGCCACATGGAAAACCCATTTATTCCAACCAAGCATGATTAAGAACTAGGAAATATAGCGATTGTATATGTTTCTCATGTATTAAGTGCAGCCAAATTCGATTTATTCCTCACATGCAAAAGAATACAAAATTCTACCCACTACAATTGGGCATCGCAGTGCAGAATTGAACCAAGCAGTTAACTAAACACCAAAACAAATGAACCAAACATTAACTGAGCACCACATTGCACAATATAACATACTCCTAATAGAAGATCAGATAGTTAAGCAAACCAAGCATGCTTAACAACTTGGAAATATAGCAATTGTATTTTTTCTCTCATGTATTTAGTACAACCAAATTCGATTTATTTCCCAAATGGTATACAAGAACAAAATGCACCCACAACAATTGAACATCGCATTGAAGAATTGAAGCAAAGAGTTAACTAAACACCACAACAAATGAACCAAACGTTAACTGAGCACCGCATTGCACAATATATGAGATACTAGAAGATCAGGCAGTTAACCAAACCAAGCATGCTTGACAACTTGGAAATAAAGCAATTGTATTTGTTTCTCATGTATTTTGTAAAGATAAATTCGATTTATTTCTCACACAGAAGACAATACGAAATTGCACCTTGAAGAATTGAGCATCACATTTGCAGAATTGAACCAAATAGTTAACTGAAGACGACAACTAATTAACCAAATGGTTAATAAGTGAGCACCACATTGCATGACATATAGAATATACAGACTAGATGATGCGGAGCATCCGACGATCATCCCCATGTACACTCGAGCCTATGCCATTGGACCTAAGGTGAATTCGCTCCTTTCCGAATCTTCCCTTTCCGCATGTAAGACATGGATGCTACTTCAGCGCGGACCTTGTGCATACTCGGTACACCCGAGGAGACCATGGAGAGCCCAAGGACCAAGGCCAAGCGTGCACAGGCGAAGGAAGGAGAAGGAAGAAGAAACCCGGTACTTTCTGACGGACATCCGGCCCCAGCCCGGACATCCGGCCCAGCCCGGACATCCGGCCCCTTCGCTTGGAAATCCGGCCCCTCCATCACCGATCGCATCTGGAAGACCCAGGCCAGCCCGGACATCCGGCCTCCCAGCCCGGACATCCGGCCCGTCCCGAAGCCCCGGACATCCGGCCCGTCGCCCGGACATCCGGCCACCCCTGCGCGTAGTGTAACGGGCCACCGGCCCATGTACCCCTTCACTTCATCCCCAACTTGTACTACGACTATATATACTCCTCCACCTCCTCCTAGTTAGGGTTAGCGTTGATTTAGCTCAAGTTAGAGATAGAGCTTCGCTCATCCATCGGATCTCCTCCTCGTGAGAGACCTCGGCCTCTTCGGAGAAGATCCTATCGGATTCAAGACCCCAACGTGGGAAGATCCCCTTGTGGATTCAAGCCCTCCTCGCGGAGAAGAACGGTTCCTTTGTATCCTCTACCTTTGTTGACTTTGGATCTCGTGTATCTCTTTGTGTTCTTTGATCTAGCATTTGTGTGACCGATTCCTTGTTGGTTGAGTGTTTTCCCTCGTTCCTCCCCGTGATTTCCTCGTGTTCTTCCGCTCGTTCTTCGTGTCTCCCCGTAGGATCCACTCCAAACATGAAAGATCGACGCTATAGGGTTCCACCCTACATCATCTTGGTATCATGAGCCACGTTGATCACGTTTTTGGAGCCCCTACCCCGTGTTTTCTAGCTTGATTTTGTTGATTTCGTCCTAAATCCGAAAATCCCCACCAAAAATAGCCCCAAATTTTTTTTTGCGATTTGTTAGTTTTGATGATGTTTTGTTGATTTTATCCATGGATTTGCTTGGTTTTGAGTGGATCTAGCATTTCCCCAAGTTTCCCCACTTTCCATCCACGAAATCTCTCTAATTTTGACCTTGAAATCATCAATTTCCACCCCAATTCGAAAATTTCCTCCCCAAACGAGATCTGGATTAAATCGGGCGGACATCCGACCTCAGGCGGACATCCGACCATCTGGCGGACATCCGGGCCCCTAAGCCGGACATCCGGCTCTGAGCGCCAAATCTGCTCGGTTACGACAGACACCCCGAAATCCGGGCTCCACCCCGGACATCCGACCCACAGGATTTCAGATTTTCCCGTTTCATCGTTTTGTCCATAACTAATTCATCCGGAGTCCGTTTTTGACGTTCTTTAGCTCGTTTTGAAGCTATTGACATCCCCCATCCCATAAAAATACTACCACCACCATTTGACTCCATCAAATTTTCGAAACTTTGGCATCCTTGCCTAGGGCTTCCACCACATCCTCCGCATAACCACCACCGACTTCCGCAACCTAACCAATTTTGTTCCCCTTTGCATTTGAGGTTGTTTGAGTTGTGATTCGAGTCTCCTAAGGTGTTTAGGCTACTTAGGGATGGTTGCATCTTCATCAACCACCACCGCCACCATAACTTCCGCATAGGCTTGCCCACCATACACTTCAACCACCTCAAGTTAACCCAATAGTTGTTTGAGCTTGTTTGAGTTGTGGCTTGTGTCTCCTAAGGTGTTTCGGCTACTTAGGGACGGCACTTCAACTCCGACACGTGTATAGCCCATCATTCCACTTCCGCATTGCCAAGTGCAAACCACCACTGCATTCCCGCTACCACCATTTTGACATTTGACGTTTGAGATTTTGAGTTCGCGGTTTTTCCGTTTCCTAAGGTGTTTCGGCTACTTAGGGACGAGTCTCCATCATCTTGGTATCTACATCAAGAACACCGCTACTCATCATCGCCGGACGGTAACCTCCATATCATCTTGGTATCATGGTATCCCTCCATTGTATATTCCCCTTGCCATTGCATTGTTAACCCCTAGCCTTACTTTTGCGTTACTTGCCTATCGAGACTAGCCATTTGAGTATTGCCGCATAGCGTTAATTGTGCACATTAGTGATCATACTTCCCATAGTATATATACCATATCATTGTGGTGCATATCTTTGGTATCATATCTTGTGTCACAAGTTTGTTCCGCATACACACAATTGCTATCTTGGTTTGTGCATTGTGCAAAGTGGCCATAGAAAAAAAACTTTTAAGCAAAAGAAAGAGAGCAAAGAGCTTGTAAGCAAGTGCCATAGCATCATACCACATTGCACATAAGATTGTCATATCCGATCATCTTGGATCATCTTGAGAGAAACACCGGGAACTATACATACATAGCATACTTGGGATAGAAGTTTATCCATTTTGCATCTTATAGGTTGTGCACAAGTGTCGCATCCGCCTATTGAACAATCGTGCTAGCATCTCTCTTGAGTTGTGCAACATGAGCGTTTTCTGTGGATTCCACATTTTGTGCTCATTCCTTGGTTGCACGACCCCATTTATCTATCCGTGTGTGCGTTTCCGTGTGCACTTCTTTGCTATTGGTCCATTTGTTTCACTTGCGAATTTGTGAATCTCTTTCAACATTATTGACTCTTGCTAACATTTTGCATTAAATTTTTGTGCCACTATCCTCACCGAGCTCCTCCATAAGCTTTACTTGTGTAGGTGTGAGAACCGACAAGGATTGGTACCAATAGTGCTATTTCATTGTCCGCATTTGAGTGAACTTGATTCATTGTCAACATCGGTCAAGGTACATTGGTATAAGTTCTTCACTTTCTCACACTCATATTTGCTCGAGTCTTGTGATGGATAGGCAAGGCATTTCCTCTTCGGTCCTCGACAACAACGACGGCGTGAACAACTACATCACCAAAGCGTCTATCTTCGATCTATAACGATTGCGAGAGCGCATCGAGAACATCTCCATCGACATTCATCACTCCGAAGCAAGGAGAAGGGACTACATCGACAAGAAGCTTGCCGCACATAAAGAGGAGCAAGATGCAAGGATGGAGGAGATTAGAGCCTTGATCAAGTCTACTTCCCTTCGTCATCTTCAAGGCGGCGAAATTCAAGCCACAAGTCTTGAGCGCGGAAGCAGCGCAAGTGCAAATCGTCCTCGTCCACATCTACATGGCGACCACCGTCACGTTCGTGATCAACATCGTCATGAAGGGCAAGTCACCTCCAAGCATCATGTGCACGATGACGACGAACGCCAAGGAGCTCAAGCACGACAACGACATCATCATCATGAAGATGCTCCTGGCGCAAATGCACAAGTCCCAACAAGCCCTACTTCACGCCAAGTCGAAGCTTCATAAGCACAAGAGAAGACCGCAAGACGAGCACCACCAAGACGGCACTACGGCTACAACAACCACTTCGGCATCTTCGCCAAGTGCTATCAAGGCATCTTCGCCTTTGGACGTACGGCATCTTCGCCTACTTCCCGTGAGTTCGCCTACATCGACACCTTCAACAACAAGGCGACCACCTACGAGCGAGGGCGACACTTCCATCTTCGGAAGCCCCACAAGGAAGATGGCCGAGCATGGGACATTCCCTTCGGTCATGGAGACGAGCTACGAGGTGCCACATCATATGGGCCTCCAACAACAAGACGATGACAAGAAGGTCGAGCAAGGGCCATCCCCTTCGACCACGGCGATAGGAGTTGAGCATGGAGACATTTGCACCTACATCTCTCCGACACCCACAGATGTCGAGATGCCCCATTTTTCATGTGAGGAGAGCCACCACCCCATGAGTGACATGAGTGACTCCACCATACGTGACATTGAGAGCATTTCCTATGACAGGATGAGTGTGACCACCACTAGCCCCACACATGAGAGCATGCCACACATCCTATGTGAGGTTGAGCGCCATTTGAGTGACTCCACCCACCATACGAAAGTGAGAGCATCCTTGAGGGAGTGAGTGAGCCACAACACTTAGTGAGTGAGGTAGTTGACACGGCACATGAGGCCACTATGATTTCTAATGACTTAACCTCTACTCCTAGTGTGTTTTCTTCTTTGGTGCTAGGTCTCCTACATGACGACATGCCTATCCTCGTGAGTCCATCCCTACATTGGAGCTGCGATGGCCATGGTGGACGATGATACACCCCCCACATGGTTCCATCAAGATGAAGATGACAACGAATGGATCGTTGACACCCCACCTACAACACATGAGCGATGCTCCAAAGGTAACATAGGTGATGGTACTTCTCTTGTCCCACTAGTGGACCATCTTGACATTGATTGCTCCCATGATGTCGACCCACCTATTACCATGCTTCATGCTAGTGAAACTTCTTCATGCCTTGACTTACCTATCTATGATGAATATGATGATGAGCATGTTGAGTTGCCTAGTTGTGATGCTATGCTCCATAAGATATCATGTGAAAATTCTATTGGTCACATCATGTTTGACAACCCATTGAACTTGTCATATGCTATGAGTGAGGTCTCCCATATTGCATCATTTCAATCTCAACATAGTAACTATGCATGCCCTATTAAAATAAACCCTATTTGCACTTATGGCATAGATGACGAGATGATGGTCATTGGCTTTTGCTTCTCTTGTGATGATACTGCCATGCTTCCTTTACATGATTTGTGCAATTCCTCTACTATGACATGCCATGATCACATTATTTCGAATATGCATTGTTTTGGATGTTGTCAATATTCTCCACGTGATGTTTCTACTCTTGCTCATGAGGCGACCCCCATAGTTTCCTCATACATATTAGGAGATTTTGATTCATCCCATACTTTGCATGATTCACATAATTGCTTGCACCTTATGCATTCCATGGATAACTGATAGAGGCAAAGGTGTCCCGTCTTTCGATGAGATGTTGGTTTTCGCTTTGGAGGAAGTCGACTTTGACGATCCGACTACGAGCGTCTTGAGACGTCGGCGCCTTATATGTCGCTAAACCAACTCCGAGAGGTTATTGACCACGCCGAACACGATCAACTCGACCACGAGGGTCTGTTTCCTGCGAGCAAACGAAGAACAAGCAAGAAACTGAGATTGCAATCTGGATATCGCGAATATAAGATGAAAGCTTTATTGATCAAGGTGGGGTTCTGTGGACGCCTTTGTGTGGTCGTTGAACACAAGCGAAATGCTGTGAAGTTGCAGCTATGGCGAACTTTTAATCTAAACAAAACCCAAAGTCTAAACGACGCCCTAAGGGCTGTATATATGGAGGAAGAGGAGGAATTTCGTGGCCCTTGAGGGAGGGGTCCGAAACCATCCCTATCTATTGTTTCCCCAAACACACGGACTCTGAAAACAGCCTATACTTAAGTATTTCGAAATTACATGGGCCTGGCCCAATAATAAGGTGACTCAGCACCTAGAATAGCCTATGGACGAATATTATGAAGTGGCATCTTGTATATTTCGTCCAAGGCTTCATGCACCCATTATGGTGGCTTCAAAGTCCTGAAATCATCACTTGTAACTCCGTTCTTGTTCCCCTTGCATGGCATTATCTCCATGCTTGTTCTTGCTCCAATGTCCATCCTTCTCCAAGCTAGGGCCTTCATTTGTAAGCAAAACAAATGTATCCAATTTAAGCGACATCATATTCTCATGAACATTAGAATCATTACCAAGAAACGAAAGTACTGATAATTTAATTGGCGTCTTGAGCTCTAGTAATTGGTCCGGTATATATGTAGCGAGGGGCTGTGGGTGTAACAATGGTATTGATGTCCTCATCATCCTCCCTTCTTGAAATGAAGTCGCCCTCGACGGAAGCTCATATTCCTCACCCAAATAAGGCTTCAAATCTGCAATGTTAAAAGTGGGACTAACCCCAAAATCTGCAGGTAGCTCAAGTTTATATGCATTATCATTTATTTTCTCTAACACCTTAAATGGACCATCAAGACGTGGCATTAGCTTTGATTTGCGCAAACTAGGAAACCTATCCTTACGCAAATGTAACCAAACAAGATCTCCGGTGCAAAGACAACATGTTTTCTACCCTTATCTCCAAAGACGTTTATATTTAGCATTCATACGCTCAATGTTTTCCTTAGTTATCTCATGCATTTTTAAAATCAATTCAGCACGTTCTTTAGCATCAAAATTAACCTTCTCCGAAGATGGAAGAGGCAACAAATCAATAGGTGCACGAGGTAGGAAGCCATACACAATTTCAAAAGGGCACATCTTAGTAGTAGAATGCAATGAGCGATTATAAGCAAATTCAATATGAGGCAAGCATTCTTCCCACATTTTCTTATTATTCTTCAAAACAGCCCTAAGCATAGTAGACAATGTTCTATTGACTACTTCAGTTTGTCCATCGGTTTGGGGTGACAAGTAGTACTAAAAAGCAGTTTAGTCCCCAACTTAGCCCATAAACATCTCCAAAAGTGGCTAAGAAATTTAGTATCACGATCTGAAACAATAGTATTTGGCACACCATGCAAGCGAATAATTTCACGAAAGAACAAATCAGCAACATTAATGACATCATCGCTTTTATGACATGGTATAAAGTGTGCCATTTTAGAATCTATCCACGACAACAAATATGCTATCCCTCCCTTCTTTGTTCGAGGTAAACCTAAAACAAAGTCCATAGATATATCCTCCCAAGGAACACTAGGCACGGCAAAGGCATATATAAACCATGAGGATTGAGTCGTGACTTAGCTTTTTGACATGTAGTGCAGCGAGCAACAAAACGCTCAACATCCCGTCTCATCTTTGGCCAAAAGAAATGTGTAGCAAGTATATCCTCCGTCTTCTTCACGCCAAAGTGTCCCATTAATCCTCCTCCATGCGCCTCCTGCAACAACAAAAGGCAAACAGAGCTAGCAGGAATGCATAGCTTGTTAGCACGAAACACAAAACCATCATTAATAACGAACTTGTTCCATGTTCTTCCTTCTTTACAATTCTGCATTACATCTTTAAAATCAGCATCATGCACATATTGATCTTTGATGGTCTCCAAACCAAATATTTTGAAGTCAAGTTGTGAAAGCATAGTATATCGACGAGACAAAGCATCGCAATAACATTTTCTTTACCCTTCTTGTGTTTAATGACATAAGGGAAAGTCTCAATGAATTCAACCCATTTAGCATGTCTACGATTCAGTTTAGCTTGACTTTTAATATGTTTCAAAGATTCATGATCAGAATGTATAACAAATTCTTTGGGCCATAAATAATGTTGCCATGTCTCTAAAGTTCGGACAAGAGCATATAATTCTTTGTCATAAGTAGAATAGTTCAGACTAGGCCCACTCAATTTTTCAGAAAAGTATGCAACAGGTTTGCCATCTTGTAATAACACACCTCTAATCCAATTCCACTAGCATCACATTCAAGCTCAAAAGTCTTATTAAAGTCGGAAGTTGGAGTAAAGGAGCATGTGTCAACTTATCTTTCATTACCGTGAAGGCTTCTTCTGTATGCGGTACCCCAAACAAAAGGCACATCCTTCTTTGTAAGCTCATTGAGAGGTGCAGCAATGGTGCTAAAGTCTCTCACAAAACGCCTATAGAAACCAGCGAGTCCAAGAAAACTCCTCACTTGTGTGACCGTTTTGGGCTGCGGCCAACTCTCAATAGCTTCAATCTTGGCTTTATCAACTTCAATTCCTGTGGAGTAACAACATAGCCAAGAAAAGATACTCGGTCGGTGCAAAAGGTGCACTTCCCAAGGTTACCAAACAAGCGTGCATCACGTAGAGCATTAAAAACAGCACGTAAATGTTCCAAATGTTCTTCCAAAGATTTGCTATAAATCAGTATATCATCAAAGTAAACTACCACAAATCGTCCAATGAAAGCACGTAAAACTTCGTTCATTAATCTCATGAAAGTACTAGGTGCATTAGTTAACCCAAAAGGCATGACTAACCACTCATATAATCCAAACTTAGTTTTAAATGCTGTTTTCCATTCATCTCCCAATTTCATACGAATTTGATGGTATCCACTACGCATAAATCAACTTTGGAGAATATTGTAGAGCCACTCAATTCATCAAGCATATCATCTAGCCTAGGAATAGGATGACGATAACGAATAGTAATATTATTAATGCCTCTACAATCAACACACATACATGACGTACCATCCTTTTTAGGCACTAGTATAATAGGAACAGCACAAGGACTAAGAGATTGGCGTATATAACCTTTGTCGAGCAGCTCCTCGTACTTGACGCATAATCTCCTTCGTCTCCTCCGGATTGATGCGGTATGGTGCGCGGCGGTTGGGTAGCGATGCACCGGGAATTAAGTCAATTTGATGCTCAATCCCTCGAATAGGTGGTAATCCCGGTGGCACGTCTTGTGGGAAGGCGTCAGCGAACTCCTGCAAAATGTTAGTGACAGCAGGGGGCAAAGAGGAAGGCACGTCCTCGAATGAAAATAATGCCTCTTTGCACACAAAAGCATAGCAAACAGATTTGCTAGAATCTAGCTCATCAATATCAGATTTGGTGGCAAATAAACATGCACTTTTCAGTTTAATTTCAGAAGCAACATTAGATGGTTTATGATTAGGCTTCATTTGTTGCTCAAATTCTTTTGCCACAATCTGATTTTCACTCTTATTTTTCTCCTGTTTTGCTTTATTAGCTCTATTAATATCATCTTTCAAAATGGAATCAGAGTCATAGGAAGCAAAGTAATATTTTTATCCTTGTGAACAAGAGTATACTGATTGTTTCTACCATGGTGTACAGAATTTTTATCAAATTGCCATGGTCTACCAAGTAATAAGGAACATGCTTGCATAGGTACCACATCACAATCAACATAATCAGCATATGTAGAGATACTAAAATACACACGAGCGAGACGTGTTACCTTAACCTTGCCGCTGTTGTTGAACCATTGGATGTAGTAAGGATGTGGATGTGGTCTTGTGGTGAGAGAAAGCTTCTCCACCATATCCATGCTAGCCAAGTTGTTGCAGCTCCCTCCATCTATGATGACCTTGAATAGAACGTTCCTTCACAACTCCCTTTGTATGGAACAAGTTATGTCTCTGATTTTGCTCAGCTTGTGTAACCTGCACACTCAAAACACGTTGAGCAACTAAACATTCATACCTGTCGGCATCTTGACAGCCATGTATTGCGTGTCATGATCAGAATCATCTCCACCGTGTTCTTCATGTGTAATAAGAGCCAAAGTCTCTTCATCATAGTCACTAAGCGGACTCATACCCACCATCCTCGGTAGCAATCATCACACGCTGAGATTGGCATTCTCTGTAAAATGTCCTCTTCCCTTACAACGACGACAAATAATATCACTTGTGTGCCCTGTTGACGCCATGGAAGAAGAAGAGCTCATGTAGGCCCAAGGTGTGCTCTTGGCGAGATAGTGGTGGTTGTGCACGCTTTCTTGTATCACGGTTGGAGGTGGCAGCCGGCGGAGGTGCCGGTGTAGTAG
This sequence comes from Aegilops bicornis, assembly GCA_021605145.1. NCBI lineage: Eukaryota > Viridiplantae > Streptophyta > Magnoliopsida > Poales > Poaceae > Aegilops > Aegilops bicornis. Next base: position 371,824,755 of record CM038671.1, read on the forward strand.
AACGTGTGGAAGTAGATGATGCACGTGGTGTCCATGATGAAGGTCGACCTGCGAAAAAAGTTAGTTCGCGCCAACGCCGTCGATCCTGCACTTCACGTTCAGCTTTACAAGCAAGATGGAATAATCGAGTGATATTATTATAATCCTTGTAGTCTAGGATGGTGCGAATCTCTCTATTTAATCCACCCGTAAAGCGTGCAAGCATAGCTTCATTCTCCTCAACAATACCACATCTAATCAAGCCGGTTTGTAATTCACGATAATATTCTTCTACCGAATTTTTTCCTTGTCTTGACGCTGCAATTTTGAAGTAATTCACGTTGATAATATGGTGGAACCCAACGAGTACGCATAGCAGTTTTCAAAGCAGCCCAAGTAGCTGGAACAGGATATAATCTACAATGTTCAGACCACCAAACACATGCAAAGCTAGTGAAAGCACAAACAGCAGCAGGAACACGTCTCTCCTCAGGATATTGTAAACATGTAAATCGTTGTTCAGTTTCTAACTCCCAAGTAAGATATATATCGGGAACATATCTACCCTCAAATGGTGGAATATTCAATTTCAGTTTAGGGAGATGGTCATGATCTCGTACTGAAGGGGAGCCCGAACATTGCCATTATTTGCATGTGGGCGACCTGGTGGTTGTGGTGCAGGTGGTTGCACGTAGTAATCTTGATGTTGATCAACCTCATCCTCGTAATCTCTCACATAATCATCCTCCCCACCGCAGCAGCAGGAGCCACGAAGTATCAACGGCACCGGCAGCTTGGCGGTGAAGAGGGACACGGGAAGCTTCGGCGGAGGGCTGTTTCGCGATGTGGAGGTAGTCCTTGTTGTTGTAGTAGAGGTGCGTTAGGTGCCGCCGATGGTGGTGGTGGTAGACGCGAGCAATTCATTAAACTTGGTATCGAGCTTTGTTTGAACGCCTTCTCAATGCCATCTATCTTCTCCATGGCCTCTTCAAATCTATTTAGCACATCGTCCACCTGCCCACTCATCATTTGTTGAAACTTATCATGTAGCGCTTTGTTTGTCATGTTCTCCCGGTCGGTCTAAATCGGCTTGTGATCCTGCCATGGTTAGCGACAATAGAAACACACAAGAATATGATTGACAGACTACTAGGAAGTGGTGGTGGTTGTGTGGTGGAGCGATCACAAATCCGTCAAGCAAATCTCAAATTCTTACCAGTTCTTACCCAGCGGCGGCGGTGACCGGCAACCGATGTAGTCAAAACTCTCAAAGCTTGGATAGAGCGATTACCGGGGAGAGTCAAGCATACGATGTAGATGTATGTGGAGCTGGGAAGGCTTATAATATGGTAGCAAAAGGGTCAGCAATAATCAATTCAGAGATGCAAAAGTTGAATAAGCGCTCAACGACCAGATCTTGTCTGGTCCTAGGCTAGATCGTGCTAGAGACGCGAGCCTAGAACACTAACAAAATCACGGCGTTGCACGTAAACAAAGGAAAAGCACACTCTGGATTTTTTTTTCGCTCTTTTTTTTTTTTTGCGCTGCTCTTTTTTTTTTTTGCGAAAAATCACTATAATGGCGAGTGTCTCAAAACTATTCCGAGGTCAAACTGACAGGATGGGCACGAAAAAAAATTTCCGACCAATTTTTTTTTATTGCCGGACCCAAAAACTGAAACGGGTCAAAAAAACTTTCTATAACGTTGTTGTCTCAATACACTTAGAAACACATAAAAACAGGATGGCGGAAAATTTTTTCGACAAGTGCGTTTTCGGAAAATTTTGGGCCTAAACGGAGAGTGGTTTCCAGAAACCTACTCCGGCAAGGAAACACGAATCGGAAACTAGATGGATCTCGAAAACAAACCTAATATGAGAAGAACTCGGATTGGTGGTGGATATATGGTGGTGGTATATGGCAGCGGTGGTGGTAGCGGTGGTAGTATATGGATATGGATCGGTGGTGGTATATGGACACGGATTGGTGGTGGTATATGGATATGGATTCGAGCGGTGATGGTAGGTGGCGGCGATGATGATGGTGCGGTGGCGGCGTGACAACTTATGACCAGAACTTCGAAACTCTAAAAGACTAGGCGCTAAGACCAGCAACTAGACACGGCGATGCAACCGCAAATTCAACAAAGCAAAACCCTAAAAAGATTATGCAAAGGCTCAGATTGGTTCGTATATGATGAACTAACCCTATTTTTTGGCTTTTTCGTGGACTATAGGTATGAAGAACAGACTCGATCTAAACTACGGAAAAGCTGTAAAATCTCACCGAGCAACCTGAAAATCTGATACCACTTGATAGAGGCAAAGGTGTCCCGTCTTTTCGATGAGATGTTGGTTTTCGCTTTGGAGGAAGTCGACTTTGACGATCCGACTACGAACGTGCGAGGACGTCGCGCCTTAGCAATCGCTAAACCAACTCCGAGAGGTTATTGACCACGCCGGAGCACGATCACCGACCACGAGGGTCTGCATTTCCTGCGAGCAAGCGAAGAACAAGCAAGAAACTGAGATTGCAATCTGGATATCGCGAATATAAGATGAAAGCTTTATTGATCAAGGTGGGGTTACGTGGCGCCTTTGTGCAGTCGTTGAACACAAGCGAAATGCACGCGAAGTTGCAGCTATGGCGAACTTTTAATCTAAACAAAACCCAAAGTCTAAACGACGCCCTAAGGGCTGTATATATGGAGGAAGAGGAGGAATTTCGTGGCCCTTGAGGGAGGGGTCCGAAACCATCCCTAACTCTTGTTTCCCACACATACGGACTCTAAAAACAGCCTATACTTAAGTATTTCGAAATTACATGGGCCTGGCCCAATAATAAGGTGACGCAGCACCTAGAATAGCCTATGGACGAATATTATGAAGTGGCATCTTGTATATTTCGTCCAAGGCTTCATGCACCCATTATGGTGGCTTCAAAGTCCTGAAATTATCACTTGTAACTCCGTTCTTGTTCCCCTTAGCATGGCATTATCTCCATGCTTGTTCTTGCTCAATGTCCATCCTTCTCCAAGCTAGGGCCTTCATTTGTAAGCAAAACAAATGTATCCAATTTAGGCAGCATCATATTCTCATGAACATTAGAATCATTACCAAGAAACGAAAGTACCTGATAATTTAATTGGCGTGCGCGAGCTCTAGTAATTGGTCCAGTATATGTAGCAGTAGGGGCTGTGGGTGTAACAATGGTATTGATGTCCTCATCAATAAAAATGCTCTAGATATTTCTCATGATGCATTACACAATTTGAGTCTCCATTATGCTATACATAACAACAAACCTATCATGATGGATGACATGTTTCTATATCACGCATCTCATTTATTTGAGCATTGGATATTTTGTGCTAACCGACACATGCATGTGCGCATCATGATGGATGATGTGTACATATACCATGCACACACAATTTTTCCTTTGTCTTTGTTATGTGTAGGTACTCGTGTATACTCGTCAACTTCTCAATCCCAAGAGTTGATTTAAACGAGCTCTTGAGAGCAACGATGCTTTGGGATCCCGTGGACTTTCATTCCCACCATTCCTTTGCGCATCGACTATCGCATCTCTTTTACTTGTCTCTCACACGGCTATGGGCTATTTACCACTTGTCACCTTATGCTCATTTTCCCGTGTTCACTTTGCATGTTATTTTTACTCCTATGCCTTTGCCATGCAATTGTGACCCTTGCTTGCATCTACCCATGATTCACCATTATGATAATTCTATGTGTATTTGCATGCTTGGTGGAGATACTAGTAGCTATTGCCATGATTTCTTTGTGCCCCACGCTATTGATGCTTGTTGTGTTGGGAGAGTCATGATGCCCCATTGCTATTTACACATGGCCTCTCGCCAATACATTCATGCCATTCTACTGATATCTTGCTTTCGTGCTTGTGCTATGTCATGTGCATTATTCATGCCCACTATTTCCACACACGACATGCTTGTCATGATTCCTTCTAGTACGTTGCATCTTCGCACTACTAACTTGCTTGACTTGATCTGTATGATTGATTGCTTTGATGCATCACCCATGTTCCATTACTCACTTTCTTGGGTTGATGACATATATGTTCATGCCTCTCACATGATATATCTTGATCCTTGTCACTTGTCTCCAATAGTTGCCTCTATGCTTAATGATCTTGGAGACTTGGACACTTCACTTGTGATGCATGCTTGGTTGATTGAGCAAATTGTATTTGGTTGTTCTCACATCATATCCCTCCATACTATGAAATGCTCCCTTGTCCTTTCTTATGATAAGAATGATGAGAACACTTGTTGGGTATCTTACCACTCGAATGATAGGTCTTGCATTGGCATTAACCTCATTTGTTTTTCCAAGTGTTTGTCATGTTCTTTCATTTTGAAGGATTCACAAGGCGGTACCATCGCGAGACATATTGGTTATGTGAAGGCGTACATGATGTGCGACACCAACATTCTCGAGAAACTACTAAAGGTGAACTCCTTCCATTTGAGCCCTCGTCACATATGCATATTGGATGGGCCATACTTTCATTGTTGTTTCCTTCTTATTGTCTACATGATGCATATATTCGATGGAGGACCGACATTGGAGATGGACCCTATGAACCTTCAAGTTGAGGAGTGCCACGACATCGAGCTATGGTACAACACCTCCCATGACAAATTTGCACCCTATGCATGGATTGACACACATTATGATTGTCTTGTTGCACCTATTCCCATGTCATCCATGATATATGAGCTTGTGCATTTTCTTAGCAAATTTGTTGTGATCTTTCTTGATGGCATATTCATACATAATGATCACATTGCCTACCATCAATTGCATGATAACATAATCATATTGAGCATCCATTGCCATATTCATGCTATTGATAAATCGTCTCACTATGACATCATTTTGCACCATGGTTGCATTGATCACATTCACAACACATTTGTGTGCACAATGAATGCTTTACATCTCATTCCATATTATCTTGCTAAGCTTCATGTGCTTTGTCATGAACACTCTTGCCTCACGGACTCATTCTTACATGATGGACACTTTGTGTGCGCTAACCATTGTATTTTCGAGTGTCGTTTGTGTTTGCTCTCTTTGCATGTCTACCATCCCGACGACATCTTCAAGTACTTGGATTAGCCATGACTTCCACTCCGTCCAATTACAAGTTCGTCCACGACAACCGTTTCCATGGTGATGAGGATTTCGATCCGAGGTCGGATCTTTCCCAAGGGAGGGGAGATGATGCGAAGCATCCGACGATCATCCCCATGTACACTCGAGCCTACGCCATTGGACCTAAGGTGAATTCGCTCCTTTCCGAATCTTCCCTTTCCGCATGTAAGACATGGATGCTACTTCAAGCGCGGACCTTGTGCATACTCAGGTACACCCGAGGAGACCATGGAGATCCCAAGGACCAAGGCTAAGCGTGCGCGGAAGCGAAGGAAGGAGAAGGAAGAAGAGCCAGCTGCTACAGCGGCCGGACATCCGGCCCCTCCATCACCGATCGCATCTGGAAGACCCAGGCCAGCCCGGACATCCGGCTCGTCCCGAAGCCCCGGACATCCGGCCCGCCGCCCGGACATCCGGCCACCCCTGCACGTAGTGTAACGGGCCACCGGCCCATGTACCCCTTCACTTCATCCCCAACTTGTACTACGACTATATATACTCCTCCACCTCCTCCTAGTTAGGGTTAGCGTTGATTTAACTCAAGTTAGAGATAGAGCTTCGCTCATCCATCGGATCTCCTCCTCGTGAGAGACCGCGGCACCTTCGGAGAAGATCCTATCGGATTCAAGACCCCCTCGTGGGAAGATCCCCTTGTGGATTCAAGCCCTCCTCGCGGAGAAGAACGGTTCCTTTGTATCCTCTACCTTTGTTGACTTTGGATCTCGTGTATCTCTTTGTGTTCTTTGATCTAGCATTTGTGTGACCGATTCCTTGTTGGTTGAGTGTTTTCCCTTGTTCCTCCCCATGATTTCCTCGTGTTCTTCCGCTCGTTCTTCGTGTCTCCCCGTAGGATCCACTCCAAATGTGAAAGATCGATGCTATAGGGTTCCACCCTACATCACTAGAGCAACAAATTGCATGGTAAAAGTAGATAGGACAATTCACTAGAATTTGTTAAGGAAAGGCAGGAGCAGCACATGCAACAGGTAAATCGAGCATGCTTAACCGGCGTAGCTAGCAAACTGAACATAGGTCCTTATAGTGAGCTAATAAGACAAGCTACTCCTCATCATCGGAGATATGGATGATGATTGGCTGCTTGGACATGGAAGAGGGCGATGTTGGGGAACGTAGTAATTTCAAAAATTTCCTACGCACACACAAGATCATGGTGATGCATAGCAACGAGAGGGGACAGTGTTGTCCACGTACCCTCGTAGACCGAAAGCGGAAGCGTTATATCAACGCGGTTGATGTAGTCGTACGTCTTCACGATCCGAACGATCAAGTACCGAACGTACGACACCTCCGAGTTCAGCACACGTTCAGCCCGATGACGTCCCTCGAACTCCGATCCAGCCAAGTGTTGAGGAGAGTTTCACAAGACGACGGCGTGGTGACGATGTTGATGTTCTATCGACGCAGGCTTCGCCTAAGCACCGCTTCTGATATTATCGAGGTGGACTATGGTGGAGGGGCACCGACACGGCTAAAAGATCAACTGATCAATGTTGTGTCTATGGGGTGCCCCCTGCCCCGTATATAAAGGAGCAAGAAGTGCGGCCGGCCAAGGGAGGCGCTGGACCCCCCCTTTCCTAGTTGGATTAGGACTTGGGAGGGGGAAGGAGTGGAGGAGAAGAAGGAAGGGGGCGCCGCCCCCTTCTCCTTGTCCTATTCGGACTGGGGGGGAGGGGCGTGCGGCCCAGCCCTAGGCGCCTCTCCTCTCTTCCACCTAGGCCCACTAAGGCCCATTAAGTTCCCGGGGGGTTCCCGTAACCTCCCGGTACTCCGGTAAAATCCCGATTTCACCCGGAACACTTACGATATCCAAACATAGGCTTCCAATATATCAATCTTCATGTCTCGGCCATTTCGAGACTCCTCTCCATGTCCGTGATCACATCCGGGACTCCGAACAACCTTCGGTACATCAAAACATATAAACTCATAATATAACTGTCATCGTAACGTTAAGCGTGCGGACCCTACGGGTTCTAGAACTATGTAGACATGACCGAGACATGTCTCCAGTCAATAACCAATAGCGGAACCTGGATGCTCATAGTGGCTCCCACATATTCTACGAATATCTTTATCGGTCAGACCGCATAACAACATACGTTGTTCCCTTTGTCATCGGTATGTTACTTGCCCGAGATTCGATCATCGATATCTCAATACCTATTTCAATCTCGTTACCGGCAAGTCTTTTTACTCGTATTGTAATACATCATCTCGCAACTAAGTCATTAGTTGCAATGCTTGCAAGGCTTAAGTGATGTGCATTACCGAGAGGGCCCAGAGATACCTCTCCGACAATCGGAGTGACAAATCCTAATCTCGAAATACGCCAACCCAACAAGTACCTTCGGAGACACCTGTAGAGCTCCTTTATAATCACCCAATTACGTTGTGACGTTTGGTAGCACACAAAGTGTTCCTCCGTAAGCAGGAGTTGCATAATCTCATAGTCATAGGAACATGTATAAGTCATGAAGAAAGCAATAGCAACATACTAAACGATCGTGTGCTAAGCTAACGGAATGGGTCATGTCAATCACATCATTCTCCTATTGATGTGATCCCGTTAATCAAATGATAACTCATGTCTATGGCTAGGAAACATAACCATCTTTGATCAACGAGCTAGTCAAGTAGAGGCATACTAGTGACAATCTGTTTGTCTATGTATTCACACATGTATTATGTTTCCGGTTAATACAATTCTAGCATGAATAATAAACATTTATCATGATATAAGGAAATAAATAATAACTTTATTATTGCCTCTAGGGCATATTTCCTTCAGTCTCCCACTTGCACTAGAGCCAATAATCTAGATTACACAATAATGATTCTAACACCCACGGAGCCTTGGTGCTGATCATGTTTTGCTCATGGAAGAGGCTTAGTCACTGGGTCTGCAACATTCAGATCCGTATGTATCTTGCAAATTTCTATGTCTCCCACCTAGACTAGATGCCGGATGGAATTGAAGCGTCTCTTGATGTGCTTGGTTCTCTTGTGAAATCTGGATTCCTTCGCCAAGGCAATTGCACCAAAGATTGTCACAAAAGATTTTCATCGGACCTGATGCACTAGGTATGACACCTAGATCGGATATGAAATCCTTCATCCAGACTCCTTCATTTGCTGCTTCCGAAGCAGCTATGTACTCCGCTTCACACGTAGATCTCGCCACGACGCTTTGTTTAGAACTGCACCAACTGACAGCTCCACCGTTCAATGTAAACACGTATCGGGTTTGCGATTTAGAATCATCCGGATCAGTGTCAAAGCTTGCATCAACGTAACTATTTATGATGAGCTCTTTCTCACCTCCATAAATGAGAAACATATCCTTAGTCCTTTTCAGGTACTTCAGGATGTTCTTGACCGCTGTCCAGTGATCCACTCCTGGATTACTTTGGTTCCTCCCTGCTAGACTTATAGCAAGACACACATCAGTGCAGTACACAACATTGCATACATGATAGAGCCTATGGCTGAAGCATAGGGAACATCTTTCATCTTCTCTCTATCTTCTGCGGTGGTGGGGCATTGACTCTTACTCAACTTCACACCTTGTAACACGTGCAAGAACCCTTTCTTTGCTTGATCCATTTTGAACTTCTTCAAAACTTTGTCAAGGTATGTGCTTTGTGAAAGTCCAATTAAGCGTCTTGATCTATCTCTATAGATCTTGATGCCCAATATGTAAGCAGCTTCACCGAGGCCTTTCATTGAAAAACTCTTATTCAAGTATCCCTTTATGCTATCCAGAAATTCTGTATCATTTCCAATCAGCAATATGTCATCCACATATAATATCAGAAATGCTCTGAGCTCCCACTCACTTTCTTGTAAATACAGGCTTCTCCAAAAGTTTGTACAAAACCAAATGCTTTGATCACACTATCAAAGCGTTTATTCCAACTCCGAGGCTTGCACCAGTCCATAAATGGATCGCTAGAGCTTGCACACTTTGTTAGCTCCCTTTGGATCGATAAAACCTTACGGTTGCATCATATACAACTCTTCTTCCGTAAATCCATTCAGGAATGCAGTTTTGACATCCATTTGCCAAATTTCATAATCATAAAATGCGGCAATTGCTAACATGATTCTGACAGACTTAAGCATAGCTACAGGTGAGAAGGTCTCATCGTAGTCAATCCCTTGAACTTGTCGAAAACCTTTCGCGACAAGTCGAGCTTTGTAGACAGTAACATTACCGCCAGCATCAGTCTTCTTCTTGAATATCCATTTATTCTCAATTGCTTGCCGATCATCGAGCAAGTCAACCAAAGTCCACACTTTGTTCTCGTACATGGATCCCATCTCAGATTTCATGGCCTCAAGCCATTTTGCGGAATCTGGGCTCACCATCGCTTCTTCATAGTTCGTAGGTTCGTCATGGTCTAGTAATATAACTTCCGAACAGGATTACCGTACCACTACAGTGCGGATCTTACTCTGGTTGACCTACGAGGTTCAGTAACAACTTGATCTGAAGTTTTATGACCATCATCATTAACTTCCTCACTAATTGGTGTAGGTGTCGCAGAAACCGGTTTCTGTGATGAACTACTTTCCAATAAGGGAGTAGGTACAGTTACCTCATCAAGTTCTACTTTCCTCCCACTCACTTCTTTCGAGAGAAACCCCTTCTCTAGAACAACTCCGAATTTAGCAACAAAAGTCTTGCCTTCGGATTTGTGATAGAAGGTGTACCCAACAGTCTCCCTTGGGTATCCTATGAAGACACATTTCTCCGAGTTGGGTTCGAGCTTATCTGTAGCGACCAGACCTCAAACAGTCTGATCTCTGTGCTCAGTGTCATCCCTGGATCAGTAATGCTGACACCACATAGTACTCGAAGGATTTATAACAGAGTAGCAATCACACACTTATTACAATCGAATGTCTCAAGAGAGAACTTAATAAAATAAATATGGCTTAAGGCCATCTAATACGATAACAGCGGAAGGCTTGGAAGAATAAGTGAGTCCATCAACTCCAACGGCATCACTGAGTATAGAACCACGATCTATGCACCTTACTCGTCGTCTGAAAAGTCTGCAACATGAAATGTTGTAGCCCGAAAATGGGTCAGCACATGGAATATGCTGGCAATGTAACACATAGAGAATAATGGAATGAATAAGCCTATACTACATGCATATATGGCTGGTGGAAAGCTCTATGGTTACAGTTTTGCATAAAGCCAATTTTTCCCTACTGCAAAGGAATAAATTTATTTAACTATCATGGTGGTTGTGAAACATTGAGAATGGTTGACACCATTCTCAACCCCAATTAAAAGTACTCATTAAAAACCCAACAATATTAATTTAGAAGTAACATGATGATATTCACATGATATCCAGGTACTAGATACTCAAGATGTCCATAACTGGGGACACGGCTAACCATGATTAGTTTATACACTCTGCAGAGGTTTGCGCACTTTTCCCCACAAGACTCGATCACCTCTGTTTGGTTTCTCGCACTACATGGTGTTTGAGAGACGGATGACCGAGACATAGTCTTTCAGAAGCGCTAGCACCTTACATGTGGGTAGACCGTACCAACCTACATCCCCTACATCTGCTAGCCTACCCGTAAGAGTTCGCACAACTTAGTCAACTACGCCAGAGCCCATAATGGCTTGTGGCTGCACACGGAAGTTTCTAGTTTGAATAATCTCATGATCCCTTTGAGCACGGGTGGCGGTCCAAAGAAATATGAGCAAGTCTCGATAGAAACCAGGTGCCTCAGTCCACCTAGATGTGTGTTTAAGTTGCCACCTTGAATAAACCATTAAATAACAATCTCACATCTGTCATGGATTCACTCACCCAATCCACGTCTACTAGCATAGCATGGCATAATAAGCAAACGTAGAAGTAACTCCCAAGGGTTTATAATAAAACAGGTAATAGGTACTACCTCATCTACTTCCCATAACCCACAATTTAATTATATCCTAATCATGCAAGTGTTTGAGGATAGATCTAAATGCATAAAAACTGGGTATGAGAAAAGGTATGATCAAAGTGTTACTTGCCTTGCTGTTGATCCGCGAAACCTAGAGACTCGAAGTAACAGGCGTCGCACTCCGGGTATTCTATCACAGACAAAAAAACAAGCATACAATAAGTACTCATCTAATGCGCAGGTAAAACTCGAATAGATCTAACCAGATAGTTCAACTTAAGAACTCCGGTTTGCAAAAAGAATCAAATCAAACGAAGCAACGAAAGTTAAACGGCGGAAGAAAACAGCTTTATTTTACTAATCTGGATCTAAGTCAAATTTTACAGATGCAAAAACTTGTTTAAGTAGATTATTCAGAAAGAGGGTTTCGAGACGAAACTCCAGGCGCTTGAATCGCTCGATTCCGATAAACGAGCTTAAAAGTTATACTAAAACGAAAATCGGATCTCGAATCGCGATCGAAAAATTGCGGATTAAATCCGAGAAAAGAAAACGACGAGCGGGTTAACGAACGGACGTTCGTTATATAAACTAATCTGACGAACGCGTTCGTTAAAAACGAGCGAACGAACGAACGTTCGCTATTTAACCTAAACCGGAAAAAAAACTAAAACTAATAAAAAAACGAAACTAAAAAAACCGAAATAAAAACCGTCCGTGAGTCCGTGGCGGCGCGGAGTCCGTGGTCGGGGCGGTCCGTAATGGTCGGGCCGGGTCCGTGGCGGCGCGGTGGCGGCGGTGGCGGGCTCGGGGGCTCAGGCGGCTCGGGGCTAGGGTTTGCCGGGTGGGCTGCCCGGCTTATAAAGCTTAGGGCGAGTCCCGGACGGACACGGCCCGGTTAGGTCGGTGGCGCGTTTTTTTTAAATAATTACGCTCAGAAAAAAAATCAAAAGAAGTACTAAACGGACTCCAAAAATCCCGAAATAAATTTTCCCCGGCTTCTAAAATCAAGCCGGATTGAATGAACATTTATTTGGGGCCTAAATGCAATTTTGAAAAACGTGCATTTTTTCTAAACTAAAATAAAAAGGCAAAAAACTCCAAAATAAAATCTTATTTGATTTTATTATTAAATCTTCATTATTTCTTTATTTTGGGAAAGTCATTTTATTCCCTCTCTCATATTTTGGTATAGAAATAATTGAAGATAAAATAATTAAAATCAAATGATCCTATTTTCAAAATTTGAGAAAACTCAATATGAAAATAACGAAAATCCCCAACTCTCCCCGTGGGTCCTTGAGTTGTGTAGAATTTCTAGGATCGAGCAAAAATGCAACAAAAGAATATGATATGCAATGATGCTCTATGTATAACATTCGAGATTGAAAATTTGGGATGTTACAAACCTACCCCCTTAAGATGAATCTCGCCCTCGAGATTCGGGTTGGCTAGAAAATAGGTGAGGGTGGTCCTTGAGCAAATCTTCCTCTTGCTCCCAGGTGGCTTCATCCTCAGTGTGGTGGCTCCACTGAACTTTGCAAAACTTAATGACCTTGTTGCGGGTGACTCAGCTGGCATACTCCAAAATCTTAACCGGTTTCTCCTCATAGGTCTAATCATCATTCAACAGAATTGCTTCCAGTGGTACTGTATCTCTCAGTGGTATATCTACCATCTCTGCATGACACTTCTTCAACTGAGAAACATGAAACACATCATGGACTCCTGACAATCTTTCGGGTAATTCCAACTTGTACGCAACTTCTCCCATGCGTTCCGAAACACGATAAGGTCCTACAAATCGAGGCGCTAACTTTCCCTTAACTCCAAACGCTTAACTCCTCGAAGCGGCGATACTCGAAGATATACTCTGTCTCTAACTTTGTATTCTGTCTCCTTGCGTTTCGAATCCGCATAACTTTTCTGTCTTGACTGGGCTACCTTGAGCCTATCGCGAATCAACTTACTTTCTGTTCAGACTCCTTAATCAAATCCGGTCCAAACAACTGGCGATCTCCAACTTCATCCCACAATAACGGGGTCCTGCACCTACTTCCGTACAAGGCTTTGAAAGGTGCCATCTTCAGACTGGTTTGGTAACTGTTGTTGTAAAAAAACTCTGCATACGGCAAATTATCATCCCAACTTGATCCATAATCCAAAGCACAAGCTCTAAGCATATCCTCCAAAATCTGCTTGACTCTCTCGGTTTGTTCATCATGCGTGGATGGAAAGCTGTGCTAAACTCCACTGGTTCCCAAAGTTTCGTGCAACCGCTTCCGTAACTTTGAGGTAAATTGGGATCCTCTATCTGATACGATACTCCTCGGAACTCCATGCAAGCATACAATCCTGGTCATGTATATCTTAGCCAATTTGGCACTGCTGTAAGTAGTCTTTACTGGAAAGAAATGAGATACCTTCATCAAACGATCGACTATAACCCAAATCGAGTCGTAGCCTGAATGAGTCCTGGGCAATCCCGTGATGAAATCCATACCTAGTTTATCCCACTTCCATTCGGATATAGGCAACGGCTGTAACAATCCTGCTGGCTTCTGATGTTCTGCCTTCACCCTCTCACATACATCACAAACTGCTACATACTCTGCGATATCCTTCTTCATTCCGGTCCACCAGAAAGTATTCTTCAAATCCAAATACATCTTGGTATTTCCTGGGTGAATCGAATATGGTGAATCATGTGCCTCTTGTAGAATCAACTTCCTGATCTCCGGGTCATTGGGCACATAAACTCGGTCCTCAAACCATAGGGTATCGTGCTCATCCTCGCGAAATCCCTTAGCCTTTCCTTTGCTCATTCTCTCCTTTATGGAGGCAATCTCTTTGTTAGTCTTCTGAGCTTACCGTACCTTGTCCATCAAAGTTCACTGAATCTCCAATGCTGCTACATAGCCTCTCGGAACTATTTCCAAACATAGCTCTCGAAGATCCTCGGCTAACTCCTTTGGTATTTCTCCCGTCATTAATGTGTTGACGTGACTCTTGCGGCTCAACGCGTCTGCTACAACGTTAGCCTTTCCGGGGTGATAATGCAGTCTCATATCGTAGTCCTTAATGAGCTCCAACCATCTCCTCTGCCTGAGATTTAGCTCCTTCTGCGTGAAGATGTACTTCAAACTCTTGTGATCTACACCTCACAATGATTTCCAATGAGGAAATGTCTCCATGTCTTCAACGCATGCACTACGGCTGCTAACTCCAAATCATGCGTAGCATAATTTAGCTCATGAGGCTTAAGCTGTCGTGAAGCATACGAAACAACTCTTCCCTCCTGCATAAGCACTGCTCCAAGTCCTCGACGTGAAGCGTCACAATACACCTCGTAATCCTTGGTCTGATCTGGCAGAATTAACACTGGTGAGGTAACCAAAACGTTTCTTCAGCTCTTGGAAACTAGCTTCACACTCCTCGGTCCAAATGAACTTGGTATCCTTCTTCAACAATTCTGTCATAGGCTTCGCAATCCTTGAAAAATTCTCAATGAATCTCCGGTAGTATTACGCTAGTCCAAGGAAACTCGGATCTCTCCAACTGTTGGTGGCGCTTCCCAGTGTGTTACAGTGACAATTTTAGTGGGGTCTACTTCTATACCTTCTCCGGATATAACATGTCCAAGAAATCCAACTTCCTTGAACCAAAACTCACACTTGCTGAACTTTGCATATAAGCGGTGTTCTCTCGAGCTTCTCGAGTACCAAACGCAAATGCTCCTTATGTTCCTCTTCATTCTTCGAGTAAACCAAAATATCATCAATGAACACCACGATTTAACTTATCCAAAAACTCCATAAACACTTTGTTCATCATGTTCATAAAATAGGCAGGTGCGTTAGTCAGACCAAATGACATAACAGTGTACTCATACAGCCCATACCTGGTGGTAAAAGCCGTCTTAGGTATATCCTGCTCTCGAATCTTCAACTGATGGTACCCTGATCGCAAATCGATCTTGGAAAACGCCTTAGCTCCTTGCACCTGGTCAAACAAGTCATTGATCATCGGTACTGGGTATTTGTTCTTAATGGTCACTTCATTCAATCCTCGATAATCAACAACCATTCTTAATGATCCATCCTTCTTCTCCACTAGAAGTACAGGTGATCCCCAAGGCGAAGAACTTGGGTGAATAAAACCTTTATCCAGTAACTCCTTAATTTGCTTCTTAATTTCATCCAAATCTTGGGCTGGCATCCTATACGGTCTCTTAGATATCGGCCCTGTGCCTGGCAATAGTTCAATCAGAAACTCAATGTCTCTATCCGGTGGCATGCTCAGCAACTCTTCCTAAACACGTCCGGGTAATCCCTTACCATCGGTACTTCCTCCCGCACAACTCGATAAGGAATTTACATGTGCTCTCCTCGGCTCATGCCGTGATACATACTTGATTCTCCTTCCTTCGGGTGGTAAGCAAAATTGACTTCTTGGCGCAATCAATATTCCCTCCGTGCTTCGATAACCAATCCATGCCTAATATCACATCCAATCCTTGTGATTCCGTAACTATTAGGTCCGAGGGAAAAACATAGTGTCCAATCCTTAATGGCAGTCGATCACACCATATACTAGCCATGTATTCTGCTCCGGGTGAGGTTACTAGCATGGGTGACCTAAGGGCTTGGGTTGGTAGTTTATACTTATCCACAAATCCCCTTGATATGTATGAATGTGATGCACCAGTATCAAAAAGAACAACTGCAGTAAATGACTTAACCAGAAACTTATCTATTACTGCATCTAGCTGAGCTTCAACCTCCTCCACGGTGACGTGGTTCACTTGTCCTTTGTTGAAAGGGTTCGGCTTCTTTCCCGAGCTTCCATTGCCATTTCCATTCTGGCCTTCTGGACATTCGTTTGCATAATGCCCAGTCTTGCGGCACTTAAAGCAAGTGACATGGCTCAGGTCTACCTTGGATGGTGTTGACGGGTTGGCGCGGTTCTGTCCATTGCTTCCTCCATTCCGTTCCCATTCTTGGTGCCATTATGGTTGTGCGAACCTCCTCCATGGGTATCTTTGAAACTGTCCTCCGGGCTTGGGTAAAGCGAAGTTTCATTGAGCTCGAGTTATTCTTCCCCTGTCCATACTTCCTCTTGCGATTGTCAATCTGCTGCTGCTTCCCTTCAATCATAAGCGCACGATCTACTAACTCCTGGTAGTTATTGAAGGTGGCTACCATCAACTGCATGCTCAGCTCATCATTCAGGCCTTCTAGAAACTTCTCCTGCTTAGCTGCGTCCGTAGCAACGTCATCTGGGGCATAACGTGCTAGCTTACTGAAATCATCTACATACTGGCCAACTGTCCGTCCTCCTTGGCGTAAGTTGCAAAACTCACGCTTCTTCATGGCCATAGCTCCTGCTGAAACATGGGCAGTACGGAAAGCTTGCTGAAACTGATCCCATGTGACAGGTCTACAGGGTAAGTGGCTGTAAAATTCTCCCACCATGATGCTGCGGGTCCTTCAAGCTGGTGTGCGGAAAACTTCACCCTTTCTCCATCTGTACATCCTGCAGTGGTCAACTCCCTCCCTATCTTACAGAGCCAATCATCTGCTACTATCGGCTCGGTGCTACTGGAAAACACCGACGGATTCAGCCATAAGAAACGGGTCAAATGGTCAACAGGTGGTGGTGGCGGTGGGTTGTTGTGGTTGTTGTTGTTGTTGTTGTTGTTGTTGCCTTGGTTCTGTACCAATGTTTGAATCAAGGCATTCTGCTGCTGAATCAACTGAGTGATCTCTGGTGGGAAGACAAATCCGGGGTCGCGTCTCGGAGGCATCTGAGGGGTTTAAAGAAAAGACGAGAATTTATAATAGAATGAGGTCTAGAGAGAAACACTACCCATATGCACATGAGACAAATCACACAATATCACTCCAATCAATTCAAACAAGGGCATACAACGGTCTAACTATCGTTACAAAGTGCTGAAACTAAAACTAATATAACATGGGGGTAATCTAGTACTGTTATGGTGGTCAACTAGAAAAACTGCTCCGATGAAGACTCCATGATATCTGCTCCAGCTTCATCTTCGTAATCATCCTCACTAGGATCGGAATCGGTGTCGTCGATGATGATGTAGTTCTCTCGACAGGTGCTATCTTCATCTTCTCCTCCGGTGCTGAATTTCCCTTGTGTTCTACAATCTTCTCATTAAGATAGCCGTTTTGTCCCAATAAAGCTACAATCTCCTCCATGTAGTCCTTGCGAGTGGCCTTCAGTTCTCCTTCTAGTTCGATAATCTTGGCTTTTGCTGTCTTCTACTCCATCATGTCTGCGCACATCTGGTTCTCCTGACGTCGAATGTGCTGGTTTAACTCCTGGATGAAAGCTGCAATGGATCTATCCTTCTTAGTGCCAACTATCTCCCATTGTTCATCTCGGCGTCCGCAAATCTGGTAGATAGTATCCTTGAGGTCTTCTTTGTAAACTTCTCCAATGCGTCCCATGGTTATGTGAGCTGCCATGCTCTTTCCTAGACTCCAGGTTGGTGCATTGAAAACACACTCTATGGGCTCCGTGATTGGCGCAAACGTCCTTAGGGAACTTGAGCTTGAATCTTCCAGCGCTCTTCTTCGGGTAAAGTGGAATTGTAAGTCCCGGTGAAGCTTGGTAATCCAATGTTTAGGTACTTAGTGACTTCCTTCAGGTGTCGTCCAAAGGGTGTATCCTCATCCGGCTGAGTGAACTTGATCCTCGCTTCCATCATCCTAAAAGAGTAGAAAAGATGAGGAGTCAGAAATGAGAAGAGAGAGTAGTGATCTAGGGCTTTAGCTTAATGGTCGTGGTAATAAATGCGATCAACGTGTGCTCGATACCATCTTTGTAGCGACCAGACCTCAAGCGATCGATCTCTATGCTCGGTGTCATCCCCGGATCAAGAATGTCCGACACCACACAATACTCGAAGGATTTATAACAGAGTAGCAATCACACACTTATTACAATCGAATGTCTCAAGAGAGAACTTAATAAAATAAATATGGCTTAAGGCCATCTAATACGATAACGTGAAGGCTTGGAAGAATAAGTGAGTCCATCAACTCCAACGGCAACACCGAGTATAGAACCACGACCTATGCACCTTACTCGTAAATGCGAAAAGTCTGCAACATGAAACGTTGCAGCATTTAAAACGGGTCAAGACATGGAATATCTTTGGCAATGTAATACATAGAGAATAATGGAATGAATAAGCCTATACTACATGCATATATGGCTGGTGGAAAGCTCTATGGTTACAGTTTTGCATAAAGCCAATTTTTCCCTACTGCAAGGGAATAAATTTATTTAACTATCATGGTGGTTGTGAAACATTGAGAATGGTTGACAGCATTCTCAATCCCAATTAAAAGTACTCATTAAAAACCCAACAATATTAATTTAGAAGTAACATGATGAGATTCACATGATATCCAGGTACTAGATACTCAAGATGTCCATAACCGGGGACACGGCTAACCATGATTAGTTTATACACTCTGCAAAGGTTTGCGCACTTTTCCCCACAAGACTAGATCGCCTCCGTTTGGTTTCGCACTACATGGTGTTTGAGAGACGGATGATCGATACATAGTCTTTCATAAGCGCTAGCACCTTACATGTGGGTAGACCGTACCAACCTACATCCCCTACATCTGCTAGCCTACCCGTAAGAGTTCGCACAACTTAGTCAACTACGCCAGAGCCCATAATGGGCTGCACACGGAAGTTTCTAGTTTGAATAATCTCATGATCCCTTTGAGCCTGGGTGGCGGTCCGAAGAAATACAGGCAAGTCCTCATAGAAACCTGGTGCCTCAATCCACCTAGATGTGTGTTTAAGTTGCCACCTTAAATAAACCATTAAATAACAATCTCACATCTGTCATGGATTCACTCACCCAATACACGTCTACTAGCATAGCATGGCATAATAAGCAAACATAGAAGTAACTCCCAAGGGTTTATAATAAAACAGGTAATAGGTACTACCTCATCTACTTCCCATAACCCACAATTTAATTAGATCCTAATCATGCAAGTGTTTGAGGATAGATCTAAATGCATAAAAACTGGGTATGAGAAAAGGTATGATCAAAGTGTTACTTGCCTTGCTGATGATCCGCGAAACCTAGAGACTCGAAGTAACAGTAGCGCACTCCGGCTATTCTATCGCAGACAAACAAACAAGCATACAATAAGTACTCATCTAATGCACAGGTAAAACTCGAATAGATCTAACCAGATAGTTCAACTTAAGAACTCCGGTTTGCAAAAAGAATCAAATCAAACGAAGCAACGAAAGTCAAACGGCGGAAGAAAACAACTTCATTTTACTAATCTGGATCTAAGTCAAATTTTACAAATGCAAAAACTTGTTTAAGTAGATTATTAGGAAAGAGGGTTTCGAGGCGAAACTCCAGCGCTTGAATCGCTCGATTACGATAAACGAGCGAAAAGTTATACTAAAACGAAAATCGGATCTGGAATCGCGATCAGAAAAATCGCGGATTAAATCCGAGAAAAAGAAAAACGACGAACGGGTTAACGAACGGACGTTCCTTAACTAAACTAATCTGACGAACGCGTTCGTTAAAAACGAACGAACGAACGAACGTTCGCTATTTAACCTAAACCGAAAAAAAACCGAAACTAATAAGAAAACGAAACTAAAAAAACCCGAAAAAAACCGAAATAAAAACCGTCCGGTTTTTAAGAAAAATCGGCGGCACGCGGATCGAGGCGGCGGCGAACCTCGTCGTTGGCGGCGGAGTCCGCCGAGTCTGGGGCAGCGGCGGGTCCGCGGGTCGGCAAGGGCGGTCCCATGCATGGTATGGCGCGGCGGCGGGCTCGGCGGCTCGGGCGGCTCGGGGCTAGGGTTTGCCCCGGGTAGGCTGCCCCGGCTTATAAAGCCTGCCGGACCAGAGTCCCGGACGGACACGGCCCGGTTAGGTCGGTGGCACGTTTTTTTTAAATAATTACGCTCAGAAAAAAATCAAAAGAAGTACTAAACGGACTCCAAAAATCCCGAAATAAATTTTCCCCGGCTTCTAAAATCACGCCGGATTTAGTGAACATTTATTTGGGGCCTAAATGCAATTTTGAAAAACGCGCATTTTCCTAAATTAAAATAAAAAGGCGAAAAACTCCAAAATAAAATCTTATTTGATTTTATTATTAAATCTTCATTATTTCTTTATTTTGGGAAAGTCATTTTATTCCCTCTCTCATATTTTGGTAATAGAAATAATTGAAGATAAAATAATTAAAATCAAATGATCATATTTTCAAAATTTGAGAAAACTCAAATATGAAAATAACGAAAATCCCCAACTCTCCCCGTGGGTCCTTGAGTTGTGTAGAATTTCTAGGATCGAGCAAAAATGCAACGAAAAAAATATGATATGCAATGATGCTCTATGTATAACATTCCAAATTGAAAATTTGGGATGTTACATTATCAGGTTGAAAGTTTTTCACATAAGCATCGCAGCCCCAAACTTTAAGAAACGACAACTTTGGTTTCTTGCCAAACCATAGTTCATAAGGCGTCGTCTCAACGGATTTTGATGGTGTCCTATTTAACGTGAATGCAGCCGTCTCTAAAGCATAACCCCAAAACTATAGCGGTAAATCAGTAAGAGACATCATAGATCGCACCATATCATGTAAAGTACGATTCTGACGTTCGGACACACCATTACTGTTGTGGTGTTCCGGGTGGCGTGAGTTGCGAAACTATTCCGCATTGTTTCAAATGTAGACCAAACTCTTAACTCAAATATTCTCCTCCACGATCAGATCGTAGGAACTTTATTTTCCTGTTACGATGATTTTCAACTTCACTCTGAAATTCTTTGAACTTTTCAAAAGTTTCAGGACTTATGTTTCATTAAGTAGATATACCCATATCTCGCTTAAATCATCTGTGAAGGTGAGAAAATAACGATATCCGCCACGAGCCTCAACATTCATAGGACCACATACATACGTATGTATGATTTCCAACAAATTTGTTGCTCTCTCCATAGTTAGGAGAACGGCGTTTTAGTCATCTTGCCCATGAGGCACGGTTACTTAAGTACCAAGTGATTCATAATCAATTGGTTCCAAAAGTCCATCAATATGGAGTTTCTTCATGCGCTTTACACTGATATGACCTAAACGGCAGTGCCACAAATAAGTTGCACTATCATTATCAACTCTGCATCTTTTGTCTTCAACATTATGAATATGTGTATCACTACTATCGAGATTCAATAAAAATAGACCACTATTTAAGGGTGCATGACCATAAAAGATATTACTCATATAAATAGAACAACCATTATTCTCTGATTTAAATGAATAACGTCTCGCATCAAACAAGATCTAGATATAATGTTCATGCTCAACGCTGGCACCAAATAACAATTATTTAGGTCTAATACTAATCCCGAAGGTAGATGTAGAGGTAGCGTGCGACCGCGATCACATCGACTTTGGAACCATTTCCCACGCCAAGATCGTCACCTCGTCCTTAGCCAATCTTCGCAATCCGTAGCCCCTATTTCGAGTTGCAAATATTAGCAATGTAAACAGTATCAAATACCCGTGTGCTCTGCGAGCATTAGTAAGGTACACATCAATAACATGTATATCACATATACCTTTGTTCACCTTGCCATCCTTCTTATCCGCCAAATACTTGGGGCAGTTCCGCTTCCAAAGTGACCACTACGCTTGCGGTAGAAGCACTCAGTTTCAGGCTTAGGTCCAGACTTGGGTTTCTTCTCTGAGCGACAACTTGCTTGCTATTCTTCTTGAAGTTCCCTTCTTCTTCCCTTTGCCCTTTTTCTTGAAACTAGTGGTCTTGTTGACCATCAACACTTGATGCTCCTTCTTGATTTCTACTTCCGCAGCCTTTAGCATTGCGAAGAGCTCAGGAATCGTCTTATCCATCCCTTGCATGTTATAGTTCATCACGAAGCTCTTGTAGCTTGGTGCCAGTGATTGGAGAATTACATCAATGACGCTTATCATCCGGAAGATTAACTCCCAGTTGAATCAAGTGATTATTATACCCCAGACATCTTGAGTATATGCTCACTGACAAAACTATTCTCCTCCATCTTGCAGCTGTACAACTTATTGGAGACTTCATATCTCTCAATCCGGGCATTTGCTTGAAATATTAACTTCAACTCCTGGAACTTCTCATATGCTCCATGACGTTCAAAACGCCGTTGAAGTCCCGGTTCTAAGCCGTAAAGCATGGCACACTGAACTATCAAATAGTCATTAGCTTTGCTCTGCCAGACGTTCATAACATCTGGTGTTGCTCCTGCGGCAGGCCTGGCACCCAGCGGTGCTTCGGTGACGTAATTCTTCTAGGCAAAGAATGAGGATAATCCTCAAGTTATGGACCCAGTCCGTGTAATTTCTACCATCATCTTTCAACTTTGCTTTCTCAAGGAACGCATTCAAATTCAATGGAACAACAACACGGGCCATCTATCTACAATCAACATAGACAAGCAAGATACTATCAGGTACTAAGTTCATGATAAATTTAAGTTCAATTAATCATATTACTTAAGAACTCCCACTTAGATAGACATCCCTCTAATCCTCTAAGTGATCACGTGATCCAAATCAACTAAACCATGTCCGATCATCACGTGAGATGGAGTAGTTTCAATGTTGAACATCACTATGTTGATCATATCTACTATATGATTCACGCTCGACCTTTCGGTCTCCGTGTTCCGAGGCCATATCTGTTATATGCTAGGCTCGTCAAGTTTAACTTGAGTATTCTGCGTGTGCAACTATTTTGCACCCGTTGTATTTGAACGTAGAGCCTATCACACCCGATCATCACGTGGTGTCTCAGCACGAAGAACTTTCGCAACGGTGCATACTCAGGGAGAACACTCATACTTTGATAATTTAGTGAGGGATCATCTTATAATACTACCGTCAATCAAAGCAAGATAGGATGCATAAAAGATAAACATCACATGCAATCAATATAAGTGATATGATATGGCCATCATCATCTTGTGCTTGTGATCTCCATCTCTGAAGCACCGTCATGATCACCATCGTCACCGACGCGAAACCTTGATCTCCATCGTAGCATCGTTGTCGTCTCGCCAATCTTATGCTTCTACGACTATCGCTACCGCTTAGTGATAAAGTAAAGCATTACATGCGATTGCATTGCATACAATAAAGTGACAACCATATGGCTCCTGCCGATTGCCGATAACTTCGGTTACAAAACATGATCATCTCATACAATAAAATTTAGCATCATGTCTTGACCATATCACATCACAACATGCCCTGCAAAAACAAGTTAGACGTCCTCTACTTTGTTATTGCAAGTTTTACGTGGCTGCTACGGGCTTAGCAAGAACCGTTCTTACCTACGCATCAAAACCACAACGATAGTTTGTCAAGTTGGTGATGTTTTAACCTTTGCAAGGACCGGGTGTAGCCACACTCGGTTCAACTAAAGTGAGAGAGACAGACACCCACCGGTTAACTTTAAGCAACGAGTGCTCACAACGGTGAAATCAGTCTCGCGTAAGCGTACGCGTAATGTCGGTCCGGGCCGCTTCATCTCACAATACCGCCGAACCAAAGTATGACATGCTGGCAAGCAGTATGACTTATATCGCCCACAACTCACTTGTGTTCTACTCGTGCATATGACATCTACGCATAAAACCAGGCTCAGATGCCACTGTTGGGGAACGTAGTAATTTCAAAAATTTCCTACGCACATGCAAGATCATGGTGATGCATAGCAACGAGAGGGGAGAGTGTTGTCCACGTACCCTCATAGACCAAAAGCGGAAGCGTTATATCAACGCGGTTGATGTAGTCGTACATCTTCACGATCTGACCGATCAAGTACCGAACGTACGGCACCTCCGAGTTCAGCACACGTTCAGCCCGATGACGTCCCTCGAACTCCGATCCAGCCGAGTGTTGAGGGAGAGTTTCGTCAGCACGACGGCATGGTGACGATGTTGATCTTCTACTGACGCAGGGCTTCGCCTAAGCACCGCTACAGTATTATCAAGGTGGACTATGGTGGAGGTGGGTACCGCACACGGCTAAAAGATCAACTGATCAATGTTGTGTCTATGGGGTGCCCCCTGCCCCTATATATAAAGGATAAAGGGGGGTGCGGCCGGCCAAGGGAGAGGCGCGCCGGGAGGAGTCCTACTCCCACCGGGAGTAGGACTCCCCCCCCCCCTTTCCTAGTTGGATTAGGACTTGGGAGGGGGAAGGAGTGGAGGAGAAGAAGGAAGGGGGGGGCGCCGCCCCCTTCTACTTGTCCTATTTGGACTGTGGGGGGAGGGGCACGCGGCCCAGCCCTAGCCGCCTCTCCTCTCTTCTACCTAGGCCCACTAAGGCCCATTAAGTTCCCGGGGGCTTCCGGTAACCTCCCGGTACTCCGGTAAAATCCCGATTTCACCCGGAACACTTCCGATATCCAAACATAGGCTTCCAATATATCAATCTTCATGTCTCGACCATTTCAAGACTCCTCGTCATGTCTGTGATCACATCCGGGACTCCGAACAACCTTCGGTACATCAAAACATATAAACTCATAATATAACTGCCATCGTAACGTTAAGCGTGCGGACCCTACGGGTTTGAGAACTATGTAGACATGACGGAGACACGTCTCCGGTCAATAACCAATAGCGGAACCTGGATGCTCATATTGGCTCCCACATATTCTACGAATATCTTTATCGGTCAGACCGCATAACAACATACGTTGTTCCCTTTGTCATCGGTATGTTACTTGCCCGAGATTCGATCGTCGGTATCTCAATACCTAGTTCAATCTTGTTACCGCAAGTCTCTTTACTCATCTTGTAATACATCATCCCGCAACTAACTCATTAGTTGCAATGCTTGCAAGGCTTAAGTGATGTGCATTATCGAGAGGGCCGAGAGATACCTCCCCGACAATCGGAGTGACAAATCCTAATCTCGAAATACGCCAACCCAACAAGTACCTTCGGAGACACTTGTAGAGCTCCTTTATAATCACCCAGTTACGTTGTGACGTTTGGTAGCACACAAAGTGTTCCTCCGGTAAACGAGAGTTGCATAATATCATAGTCATAGGAACATGTATAAGTCATGAAGAAAGCAATAACAACATACTAAACGATCGTGTGCTAAGCTAACGGAATGGGTCATGTCAATCACATCATTCTCCTAATGATGTGATCCCATTAATCAAATGATAACTCATGTCTATGGCTAGGAAACATAACCATCTTTGATCAACGAGCTAGTCAAGTAGAGGCATACTAGTGACAATCTGTTTGTCTATGTATTCACACATGTATTATGTTTCCGGTTAATACAATTCTAGCATGAATAATAAACATTTATCATGATATAAGGAAATAAATAATAACTTTATTATTGCCTCTAGGGCATAATTCCTTCAGGTGAGACATCCACATTGTGGGTGCCCTCGTCATAGTGGTGAGTTGCCTGAGCCGCTCCGAGCACCAACCTACTGCCTCTCGAGTTGAGGTAAGCACGAGCATGCTTAGAAAACACCTCGTAGTTTTCATCGAAGGCACCGACGGTGGCCTCCAGGAAATGTCCCAAACTGTCATTTGAAGCAGCCAACCGCATGGCGGCGTCGGCGCGCGAGGCGTCGACGGTGGCCTCGACGGCAAGGTGCTCCTCCAAGATCTGGGGGTCGGCACGAATGGCAGCCATCGCGACCTCATCTGCGCGCACGGCCGTGATATGCTTCTCCGCTGCCAGATGCTCCTTGAGCTCCTGGCTATACCACATGCACCATGGCTTAGGGCGGCGTTTATTTGGGGGAGGGGTCGGTGATTTGGGTGGAAGGTGTAGCGCCAGCGGTTGGGGCATGTGGGGTGTGGAAGGAGGAGGAGGATGGGGGTCGGGTGTGGATTACCTGCCTGGATCGACAAGGCCGAGCAGCATGAAGGAGGGTCGCCGGCGAGGAGGCCATGCTATAAGCAAGTAGTTAAGGTTTCAACTTGGACTGGAAGGCGGAAACAGGGGAAATGTGGCTTTTGGTAAGGGGGAGGGGGAGGGGAGGTAGATATTTTCATGGAAGCCAAAATTTTTGGATCGATGCAGCAAAAAAACTAGCGCGCAAAGTGTCATCAGACACGGTCCCTTGTTCAGCACTGTGTATGATATGTGTACATCACAAAGGATTCATATAGCTTAACCCTGGTATGATGAACGTCAAAAAAGTTGGTTCAAATTTCCCTGGTTACAATGGTCATCCACGTCATTGCATAATTTTTGTACACAAAGGAGACTACAACACACCGACACTTCTTAATCGAGCAAGTTCAGCAATTAAACAGAGCTAGCTGGCCAAAACATTACTCTAACAAATTAAAGAGCGGCACTCTTAATTAAACAGAACAAAGAGTACTACTACGGCTAGTGCTCATCGATCTCCGCCGCCTCCTCCATGTCCAGCTCGCGCCCGATGATCTCCTGGGGAAGGGGCTCCACGACATCCATCGGACCATACTCGGCAAGCATCTCACCATCCGTGTCCGCCATCTCTTTGGAAAAGGCCGCCACGAGCAGGGCGTGGGCGATCGCGCTGGGCTTGGACAGGCTCCATCATGGCAAGGTATGTCGCGGAGGAACGGACGGCTGCTCGAACGCTCTCGGCGATTGCCAACTCTTCGGCCGTGGGTGGCCGACCGTTGTTGGAGAAGCTTTGTTTGATTTTGCAGTGACCGCCACGAGCTTTGTGTGGGCAGCCTGGACATGGTGTCGGCAGCCTCAATCAGGGCTAAGGCCCCCACTGCTGAATGGACAGTTGTTGTGCCGCTCTCGTTCGTTGCTATCCCCGAGGCAGATGTTGTTGCCGCCACCTGAGAAGCAACAACGGTCGTTTGGGCTGCCTTCTTCGCCCGGTCACAGATTGCGGCCACGCTCATGCAGCTTGTTAGCATGCACATGGCGGCTGCGGCCGTGCTCTTGCCGGAGTGGGCCGCCGAAGTTGCCCTCACGACGCAGGTCGACGTCCCCATCTTTCACCGGCGATGATTGAACAGCGAAATGATATTTGGGGAGCGAGCTAGTGTGCGCTTGACATGCCGGCTATGGACTGTAGCTGACAGACCTTCTCGCGTAAGCCATATGTGTACTATACTCCGTGGTGCTCCAATATATTTTGTACTGCATCTCACATGATTGGTGATAATAAACTATGTGCGATCTACTTGATTTTTCATCTTGATTTGAATTACATAATGGGGTCAGAGCGGCAATGCAGGGTGTTTGAATTGCTAGAACTTTTATCTGCAATGAACATGCAACTATAGGTGTGTCGGCAAAAAATTGGAATTCTTAAGGGTTTGTTTGGACATTTTTATACATTAACTTGGTTTTCTAGCCATTTCAGGTGCACAATTCAAAATTAAACTACATGCACATGCTCCGGTGCACCAAAATGAGTTGTAAAATCATATATGTGTCCATGGTTTTATGCTTATGTCTCATGCAAGAAATGGGATAAATTTCCGACACCACGACACCGTGGCTCTCTGGCAAACGTTGAGTTACTTGCATTTGTAATACTAGTAAATCCAAAACTCGTCTGAAATTCATGAACCTTGACATGCTATCATGGAATGACATCAACAAGCTGGGGTAAAAATATTGTGCCATTTGGGACAGGTTATGGTATAAGCTTCCCCCAAAACGATATTCGTCGCCTCTTCTTGCTCCGGTAGGGAAATGTGTCACCATTGTGGACAAAACGATATTCGTTGCCTCTTCTTGCTTTCAATTTTTATGGTGTCAACATAGAATAACAGGAGTGTCGTCTTAAATTTTGGAATTTTTTCGGGGATTCTTTGGACATTTTTATACGTTAACTGAGTTTTCTTGGCATTTATATGCATAATTCAAAATTGAACTCCATGGACATGCTCCAGTGCATAAAAATGGGTTGAAAAATCAAATGTGTGTCCTTGGTTGCAAGCTTAGGTCACATGCAAGAAATGAGAATGAATGTCAAACACCTTGACACTATCGCTCGGCCGCTAACATTGAGATACATGGTTTTCAAATTCTAGTAAATCGAAAACTCGTCTAAAATTCATGAAACTTGACATGATATCATGGAATGGCATCGACATGCCATGGTAAAAATATTGTCCCATTTGGGGCGGGTTTGGGTATAAGCTTCTTGCAAACCAGAGCTTCTCAAAACAAGCCTGATGGTTTCGGTAGGGGACGTGCCACCTCGGGGGACGAAATGATTTATGTTGCTTCTTCTTGCTTTCAAATGTTTCTCGTGTCAACATAGAACAACAGGAGTGTTGTGTCAATTTTTGGGATTTTTTGGGGTTCGCTTGGACATTTTTATACATTAACTGATTTTTCTTTGCATTTATGTGCATAATTCAAATTTGAACTACATGCACATGCTCCAGTGCATATAAATGGGTTCAAAATTCAAAGATGTGTCCTTGGTTGCATGCTTAAGTCCCATGCAAGAAATGGGAATGAATGTCAAACACCTTGCCACCGTCGCTCGGCCACTAACATTGAGATACATGGTTTTTAAATTCTATTAACTCAAAAACGCATCTGAAATTTTTGAAACTTGACATGCTAGCATGGAACAGCATCCACATGACGTGCTAAAAATATTGTCCCATTTGGGCCAGGTTGGGGTATAAGCTTCTCACAAACCATAGCTTCTCACAGCAAGCCTCATGGTTACGGTAGGGAACGTTTCACCTTTCTGGACGAAATGATATTCGTTGGCTCTTCTTGATTTCAATTTTGTTTCTAGTATCAAGATAGAACAACAGGAGTGTTGTGTTAAATTTAGGAATGTTTCGGGGTTTGTTTGGACATTTTTATACACTAACTGAGTTTTCTATGCATTTATGTGCATAATTCAAATTTGAACTACATGCACATGCTGCAGTGCATGTAAATTGGTTGAAGAATCAAATATATGTTCTTGGTTGCATGCCTAGGTCCCATGCAAGAAATGGGAATGAATGTGAAACACCTTGCCACCGTCGCTCGGCCGCAAACATTGAGATACATGGTTTTTAAATTCTAGTAAATCCAAAACTCGTCTAAAATTCATGAAACTTGACATGCTATCATCGAGCGGCATCAACATGATGTGGTAATTTTTTTGTCCCATTTGGGGCAGGTTTGGGTATAAGCTTCTCGCAAAAGAGAGCTTCTCACAACAAGCGTGATGGTTTCGGTAGGGAATGTGCCACCTTTGGGGACGAAATGATATCCGTTGCCTCTTATGGCTTTCAAAAATTTTCTATTGTCAACATAGAACAAAACGAGTGTTGTGTCTATTTTTGGGATTTTTCGGCATTCGCTTGGACATTTTTATACATTAACTGGGTTTTCTAGGCATTTTAAGTGCATAATTCAAATTTGAACTACATGCACATCCTCCAGTGCATAAAAATGGGTTGACATATCAAAGGTGTGTCCTTGGGTGCATGTTTAGGTCCCATGCAAGAAATGGAAATGAATTTCAAACACCAGGGCACTATTGATTGCTGGCAAAATGTTGAGATACTTTGTTTTCAAATTCTAGTAAATCCAAAACTCGTCCGAAATTCATGAAACTTGGCATGCTATCTTGTAATGGCACCAGGCATGTTGTGGTATTTTTTGTGTCCATTTTTAGAGAAGGCGCACTCGAATAACAACCAACAAAGGCATTTCGAAACAAATAGCTGCCACTTTAACAT
The DNA here is from genome assembly GCA_021605145.1 of Aegilops bicornis. Taxonomy (NCBI): domain Eukaryota; kingdom Viridiplantae; phylum Streptophyta; class Magnoliopsida; order Poales; family Poaceae; genus Aegilops; species Aegilops bicornis. Next base: position 371,854,668 of record CM038671.1, read on the forward strand.
CTGAAACGTTTGTATAATTTAAATCGTGTTCATTCTGTTAACTATTCACATGACGCCATGTGTCTCTCTTTTAATGGCTATAGGAGGTGCCGTGTGGACAACTACTTGACTGAACGGGAGGCGTGCGAGCGCAGTCCAGTGCGCAGGCTGACCGAGAGGCGTGCAAGTTGTCCTCCAATGCGCAGGCTTACCAGGAAGTGTGCGAGCTGTACTCTGCGCAGACTCACTGGGAAGTGAGCCCTTTGAATTCCATGGCCGCCCGCCTTGCTTGCATCATCTCCATTAATGGTGCCCGAGCCACTATTTAATACGGGCGGCCTTACTGTTCGCCTCCCATTCCCCTCCCTTCTATAGACCTCCACCAATGCCATGGCGCAGAAGGATCATCTGCTACTAGTCTTCTAGTTTGGCGAAGTCGACTCGGAGCCGAAGGAGATACAAAGTAAGGAGGAATGGGGCCTCATGGACATGGCCCTGCACGAGCTGGCCGTGGAGGTTGCTGCCCCCTCGCCCGTCCTAGCTCCCATCCCCGAGCCTGCGCCAGCGACCATCCCCGTAGCATTGACGGGCTGGCCCCCGAGCACTATCACAGAGCTGGAAGCCGCGGGCGACAGCGAGGTCTCCGCGGACCCGCGTGAGCTCGTGTACATCCCAGCGCTAGTGCCCGTGCGCGCCCCTGCACTGATGAGGACATCAATACCATTGTTACACCCACAGCCCCTGCTGCTATACATACTGGACCAATTACTAGAGCTCGCACACGCCAATTAAATTATCAGGTACTTTCGTTTCTTGGTAATGATTCTAATGTTCATGAAAATATGATGCTGCCTAAATTGGATACATTTGTCTTGCTTACAAATGAAGGGCCTAGCTTGGACAAGAGGGATGAACATTGGAGCAAGATTAAGCATGGAGATGATGGCATGCGCAAGGGGAACAAGAACAGACTTACAAGTTATTATTTCAGGACTTTGAAGCCACCACAATGAGTGCATGAAGCCTTGGATGAAATATACAAGATGCCCCTTCATAAATTTCGTCCAGAGGTTATTATAGGTACTGCGTCACCTCATTTTTGGGCCAGGCCCATGTAATTTCGAAATAGTCAAGTATAGGCTGTTTTTAGAGTCCGTATGTGTGGGGAAACAAGAATTAGGGTTGGTTTCGGACCCCTCCTCCAAGGGCCACGAAATTCCCCCTCTTATTAGATATATACATCCCTTAGGGCATCGTTTAGACTTTGAGTTTTGTTTAGATTAAATTTTCGCCATAGCTGCAACTTCGCGTACTTCATTTGTGTTCAACGACCAGACAAAGGCGTCACAAAACCCCACCATCATTAATAAAGCTTTCCTCTTATATTCGCAATATCCAGATTGCAATCTTAGTTTCTTGCTTGTTCATCGTTTGGCTCGCAGGAAACAGACCCTCGTGGTCAGGTTGATTGTGCTCTGGCGTGGTCAGTAACCCTCGGAAGTTGATTTAGCGATTGCTAAGGCGCGACATCTCGCACGTTCATTGTCGGATCGTCAAGGTCGACTCCCATAGAAAACGATAGCCACCATCTCATCGAAACATCGAGACACTTTCGCCTCTATCAAGTGGTATCAGATTTCTAGGTTGCTCTGTGAGATTTTATAGTTTTTAGTAGTTTAGATCGAGTCTGTTCTTCATACCTATAGTCCACGAAAAAGCCAAAAAAAATTTAGGGTTAGTTCATCCTATCCGAACCAATCTGAGCCTTTGCATAATCTTTTGTGTATTTGCTTTGTTGAATTTGCGGTTGCATCATCGTGTCAAGTTGCTGGTCTTAGTGTCTAGTCCTTTAGAGTTTCGAAGTTACATTCACGAGGTTGTGACGTCGCCACTGCCATATATCACCACCGCATCATCATCATCACTGCTGCCATATACCACCACCGCACCAACTTCATCGTCGCTGTCATATACCACCACCACATATTCACCACCAATCCGAGTACATATACGCCACCACATATCTGCCGCCATCACGCCAATTCGAGTCCACCTGCAACATATATCTGCCACCTGTTCGAGCTCAACCAGATTCATCTCCGCCACAAGTACGAGTTCCACCAGATTCATCTCCGCCACCAGTCCTAGTCCGAGTCCAGTATTTTGTTACTCTGTTTTGGATTTCCAGATCACGCCATACTCCGAGTCGTGACAGAGTAGGACTCCCGAACTCTCATGCTACCTGTAGTAGAAAAATAGTTCCATTTTTTTGTTGCGGAGCAAAACAAATTCTGGCTTGGTAGTTTTTAGATCATTTGTAGATTTTTTGAAAAAAAAAATTGTTGTAGAGCAAAATAAAAGAGGAAAAAACTACAAAAAAAAGTGAACAAAAAAGGAAAAAATTCAGAGTGAGCTCCTCCCTTGTTTACATGCAGCGCCTTGATTTTGTTAGTGATCTAGGCTCGCGTCTCTAGCACGGTCTAGCCTAGGACCAGCACAGTACCGTCGTTGAGCGTTTATTCAACTTTGCATCTCTAAATTGATTATTGCTGACCCTTTTTGCTACCATATTATAAGCTTTCCCAGCTCCACATACATCTACGTCGTGCGTTTGACTCTCCCTGGTAATCGCACTATCCAAGCTTTGAGAGTTTTGACTACAATGGTTGCCGATCACCGCTTGCTGTTGGGTAAGAACTGGTAAGAATTTGAGATTTGCTTGACAGATTTGTGATACCCACCACCACCACTTGTTAGTAGTCTGTAGGATCATATTCTTGTGTGTTTCTATTATTGCTAACCATGGAAGGATCACAACCCGATGAGATTGATTGGGAGAACTTGATGAACAAGGAGCGTCATGATAAGTTTCAACAAATGATGAGTGGACAGGTGGAAGATGTGCTAAACAGATTTGAAGAGGCCATGGAGAAGATAGATGTCATTGAGAAGGCATTCGAAACAAAGCTCGATAACATGTTTAATGAATTGCTCGCACGTCTTCCACAACCACCGCCAGCTGCACCTGTCGCACCTCTACAACAACAACATCGCCTTCCAAATCAAGTGGGACGAGCACAACGCGTTCCCCTTGAGCCTGGTCAAACTTCTGGTGCCAGTGTACCTACTGTTGATGTTGTTCCTATTATTCTAGTGCCGAAAAAGGATGGTACATCGCGTATGTGTGTTGATTGTGGATGCATTAATAATATTGCCATTCGTTATCGTCATCCTATTCCTAGGCTAGATGATATGCTTGATGAATTGAGTGGCTCTTGAAAGCACAAGTGCTCCCTGGATGATTTTGGTAATTAATGTCAACATATCTCTTGTTGGACTAATGCTTCTACCTAGTATGTTTCAGATAAGTTCAACAATGGAGTGGCATGGACTAGAGGATGTGGAACCCCTTCTAAATGCTGAGGACAAAGGATTCGCTCAAGCTCAAAGCTCAGGACTCTAAATTTTCTATTTTAGTGATCCAAGATCACATTGAGTCCATAGGAAAGCCAATACTATTAAGAGGGGATGGGGTGTTGCTTAATGGCTTGCTTGCTCAAAGTGCTTAGTGATATGCTCCAAAGCTCTCAACCACTTTCTCACATCCACCAAACCAAAAGTCAAACTCGGCCCCACCGAAACTTTCTATCCGGCGCCACCAAGTTCAGTTGACATAGCCACTGCCAGAAACCCTAATCAATTCGGTCTCACCGAGATGGGCTTGCAAACTCTCTGTTGCCTATTGCAATAATTTCGGTCCCACCGAGATATGCAATCGGTCCCACCGAATTTGCTTGGCCAACTCTCTGTTTTGCTTATTACACAAATCGGTCCCATCGAGTTTGTGTAATTGGTCAAACCGAGTTGAGGCTTTACCCTAACCCTAGCACATCGGTCCTACCGAGTTGATCATATCGGTCCCACCGAAATGCCTAACGGTCACGTTATGAACTAAATCGGTCTGACTGAGTTCTCTGAATCGGTCCCACCGAGTTTGGTAACTTGTGTGTAACGGTTAGATTTTGCGTGGAGGCTATATATACCCCTCCACCCTCTCTTCATTCGTGGAGAGAGCCATCAGAACATGCCTACACTTCCAACATACATTTTCTCAGAGAGAACCACCTACACTTGTGTTGAGGTCAAGATATTCCAATTCCAACCACATAAATCTTGATCTCTAGCCTTCCCAAGTTGCTTTCCACTCAAATCTTCTTTCCACCAAATCCAAATCCTGTGAGAGAGAGTTGAGTGTTGGGGAGACTATCATTTGAAGCACAAGAGCAAGGAGTTCATCATCAACACACCATTTGTTACCTCTTGGAGAGTGGTGTCTCCTAGATTGGCTAGGTGTCACTTGGGACCCTCCGTCAAGATTGTGGAGTTGAACCAAGGAGTTTGTAAGGGCAAGGAGATCGCCTACTTCGTGAAGATCTATGTACCTGAGTGAGGCAAGTCCATCATGGGCGACGGCCATGGTGGGATAGACAAGGTTGCTTCTTCATGGACCCTTCGTGGGTGGAGCCCTCCGTGGACTCGCGCAACCGTTACCCTTCGTGGCTTGAATTCTCCATCAACATGGATGTACGATAGCACCACCTATCGGAACCACGGATAAAAAAATCTCCGTGTCTTCAAATTGCGTTTGCACACTCCAATCCCTCCACTTTACATTCTTGCAACTTGCATGCTTTACTTTCCGCTGCTCATATACTCTTGTCATGCTTGCTTGATATGTATTGTGAATGTTTAAACTTGTGCCAAAACTCCACATCAACTTAAGGAAATTAAAAACTGCAACTTGTCTTGATTAGAGTCTATTCACCCCCCCCCCCACTAGACACCTCTTCTCGATCCTTTCAATTCGTATCAGAGCATTGGTCTCCATTGCTTTGGTTTAATCACCATTGGAGGAAGATGGATGTTTCTACATTGGGGAGTCTTAGACATAGAGTGCCTATTCTTGATGGAGAGTTCTTTCATGAATGGAAAAATGACATGCTTGAGATTTTCAATGAATATCATTTGAACAAGTACATTACTAGCCCTTGTGCACCTCATGTTGATCCTTCACATCCTACCCTTGATGAGTCTATTGACATGATCCGCAACCTTAGAACTGTTAACCTTATCACTAGAGGCTTACCTAGAAACTTGATTGGATGTTTTCCTACTCTTGAGTGTGCCTACACTATATGGAGATTTTTTGAGGAAAGATTTCCAAACTATTCCTTGCAAAACTTAGATGAAATTCTCCATAAGTCTATTGCGTTGAGTAAGATGAGTACTAGTGATCCTAAGTTTGATGATTGTCTATGTGAGCTTCGTGACCTCATGCGTGCCAAAGGAGATGTTGGAATTATTAGCAATATCATTTCCGAAGCTATTAGAATTCATAATGATGACCATTGTGATGGTCATTTATCTAATGAATTACCCTCTCTAGGAGTTGATCAATCACAAGACGATGTTGAACATGGATACTATGATGAGGATGATGATAGTGACTATGATCTTGATGATGCTATGAGACACTTTGGTCTTATGGCCAATCTTCGCGGCTACATGGCTGGAGGAAAGGAATGGATCCTTGATAGTGGATGTACTGATCATATGACCGGAGACAAAGATATGTTTCGTGAGCTTGCTGAAAACGACGGCCCTCGAAAGTATGTCACTTTTGGTGATAACTCAAAGGGTAAGGTGGTTGGCCTCGGTAAGGTGGCTATCTCAAATGATAGCTCCATACAAAATGTCATGCTCGTTGAATCTCTTGGGTACAATTTACTTTCAGTATCTAGACTTGCTGATTTCGGTTTCAATGTCCTATTTACTGAAGTAGATTGCCAAGTGTTTCGAAGAGACAATCATTAAATGGTCTTCACCGGTATACGTAGAGGTGATCTTTACATTGTTGATTTCACTAAAAAGGCTCAACCTAGAACTTGCTAATTGTTAAATCTTCTAAAGGTTGGTTGTGGCATAGAAGGTTAGGTCATGTGGGCATGCGAAATCTTGATAAGCTTATTAAAGGTGATCATATCCTTGGAGTAAAAGATGTTATATTTTACCAGCATAGACTTTGTAGTGCTTGTCAGGCAGGAAAACAAGTTGGAGGAAGCCACCCCGTGAAGAACATCATGACCACGAGAAGACCGCTCGAGCTACTTCACATGGATCTCTTTGGTCCCAATGCGTACAAAAGTCTCGGTGGTAACTCATTTTGTCTAGTCATAGTCGATGACTTTTCAAGATTTACGTGGGTGTTCTTTCTTGATGATAATGATAAATCGCAGGTCCAAAAGATCTACAAAAACTTTGCTTGGAAGGCCCAAAATCAATTTGACGTGAAGATCAAGAAGGTTTGGAGCGACAACGGAACGGAGTTCAAGAACACAAATGTGGATACCTTTCTTGACTAAGAAGGGATTTCACACGAGTTCTCGGCTACGTACACCCCTCAACAAAATGGAGTTGTTGAGAGGAAGAACCGAACTCTTATTGAGATGGCAAGAACGATGCTTGATGAGTACAAGACTCCAAAAGACTTTTGGGTGGAAGCGGTTGAGAGAGCTTGTCATGCAACAAATCGCTTGTATCTTCACAAGCTACTCGGCAAGACGGCATACGAGCTCCTCACCGGTAACAAACCCCAAGTTGGATAATTTCGAGTATTCAACTCAAAGTGCTACATTCTTGATAAGCATCGTCGTTCTAAATTTGCTCCTAAATCTCTTGAAGGTTTCCTACTTGGTTATGGCTCAAACTCTCACACTTACCGTGTCTACAACAATTTCACTCGAAAGGTTGAACAGACGGTAGATGTGAAGTTTGATGAATCTAACGGCTCGGAAGTAGAGCAATTGCCAATTGACATAGGAGACAAAGACTCTTCAGAAGCAATCCAAGACTTGTCTACTGGCAAGATTCGTCCAACGGAGGTGAAGAAGAGTACCTCGCCCGTCGAAGTAGAAGCCTCCACCTCACGACAAAGTGAACCAAGAGTTGATACGGAAGCATCTACAAGTGGGACACACCAATGAAGAAAACAAGGAAGTATACCAAGATGAACATCACAAACCTCCTTCTCCACCGCGACAAGAGAACGACAACGTCAACAATGAAGAAGGCCAAGAAGGAGAACAAGATGATGAGGATTTTCCACCCTGAGCCAAGCAAAAGCTTTCACGTGTTCGAGCAAGAGTCGCCAAAGACCATCCCGTCGAGCAAATCTACAATGATATCCAAACCGGGAGAATCACTCGCTCTAAAACTCGTTTGGCTAATTTTTGTGAACATTATTCGTTCATCTCTAGCATTGAACCTATGAAGGTTGAAGAAGCATTAGATCCGGATTGGATAAACACCATGCATGAAGAGCTACACAACTTTGAGAGAAACCAAGTGTGGACATTGGTCGAGAAGCCCGACAACAACCACAACATCATTGGTACCAAATGGGTGCTTCGCAATGTGGCACCCCGGCACAGAGCGACCGGTTTACCATGCATTGCCAGCCCAGAGACCACGTCTTTTGGCAAGACACAACGTCTTGGTACAGAAAACAGCCGCTTTATTGATGCTAGCGGAACAGAGTTTATATTACAACAGATGTCGAGGCCAAGCAGCACACCGGGTGCGGCTGAACAATATGTACATTATTTAGTGAACATAAAGGGGCCTCGATCAGGACAACTATGTGGCAGCGGAATAACGTCGTAGCGGAAGCTCCATATCACAGGGACACCGATGTGGTCACGATCTAGACTCGGGCAACGCTTCTCTCCAACGAGACTTTCCTGAAATATGGCATGACACGCCAGGTCAGTACATTGAATGTACTTGCAATCTCACAACAGGCATAATCATAATGGCAAGCAATATCATGATACTTAACCAATTATTAATAATGCAACACTATATGTCAAACATGGTGTTATCATGCTCGAACGTCCCTCGGGACAACTTACCAACCGTGATCATTCCCGGATCACAAACAAACCACCAATTGGTCTTAACAAGAGTAACTCGTGATCCTTACGGCGATCACAACCACGACCAATCTCTGGTCCCGAATATCTCGATGGCCTTTCTGCCATCCTCGACAATGCAAAGTTCATATCTTAGTGTGCAAATTTTATTAAACGTTGACTCATGGTGGGACCTACTACGAGGTGTCCTTGACCGTGGACTCGACTATTGATAGATTATACACTCCACAGAGGTAGCACACTGTACCCACACCACGGAACCCATGGCCTCGCACTCTGATTCGGGTGGACCCACGGCATTCTGACAAAACGCTTCCTTTGCCATGACACTCTCCCGGCAACTCTGCCCCAATCCCCAACGGACTAGTCCTGGGTGGCCCCGTGTCTACCAAAGACACACCGACCACCGTCGTGGCCAAAACAATCCCACTCAGGGTCCCGGTACCATAATCTCAACAACGGGCACACAAGGTTATGCCTGCTTACCTGGCCTGGGTGAGCACGACACAACCTTCCCTAGTTGGAGGCACCGACCAGAGGCAATGTCAATGGACCGAATCAAGGCCTTCCCAAAAAGGCAAATGTGGCTGCACTTGGAAAAACTCGATTTAGCGGCACCATGACCCAGTCAACAGTATATTCAAGTTGAGTTATAATCAGGTTTAACTTAAAAGGAAAATGACCGGTCTCATAGCATGCCATGAAATGCAAAACTACACATGCATCGCTTAATAATGAAAATGACCGATGTCATCCATATTTACACCAAGCATAAACATCAACAACTCATATTACTTTAGTGATCAATATAACTCACATATTAACCAAAATATTTTGCAGCAAGTTTTATTATTTTCTCATGCAAGAACGAAACTCCGATTAATTTCTCACGTGAATAATAAAGATTTTCCCACAAACAATTCCTAATTTCTTTATCAACCAAGTGAGGTGCAAACCTTCTGTAAGACATGTAAAAATGATTGAACAAGTACTTAACAGAATATTTCCTAGCAAATTTTTATCAATTTATTTATGCAAGAACAAAACTTTGAACAATTACTAACATGCCTAACAAAAATTATTTCTATCATCACCATAAATAGATCCTAGCTTTGCTTCACCAACTAAGCTAGTTTCCACATTCTGTAAATCAAGCATATTAACTAGCAAACACAAAACAGAATATAAATAACAGAATAGTTATTTAAATGCATGGATAAATCATTTCATTCAAGTAAGAAAATCATCAATATCGAAATGACACCATGAAAATGTTGATGTGGCTTGCCTTAGTGTAGATGAGGTTCACAGCCTTCTGGTGATCCTCAAGACAAGCCTCACCCTCTGAAAATAAGTTTAAACACAAAAAGCAAATATCAAGAACACTTCTGAAAATAACCAGAAATTATAAACAGCTCAGAAAAATCTCATCTTTGGTGAGCTGATAGATTTCTTTTCAAAGAACACAATGCAAAAAGAATTGATTCATTTGGACTTATGGTTGAAGAGTTATAACTGTTTGAAGCTCTCTAGAATTTAAATGATTTTGAATTTAAATAAACAGCTGAGGGGGGGTGACGTCAAAGGCGTAAAACCTCAGGGCACCACCACTCGCACCGCTTCGCGCGCGTACAGAGTGGTTGACTAGCGGGCCCCGCTAGTCTGGTGAGGGGAGGGGGATAAGGAAACAGAGGAGGTCGCGGCTTCGCCGGAGCTCTCGCCGGCGATGAGGGCTTCTTGGCCAAAACGAGAGGGAGGGATTTAGAGAGGGGACGGTGGCGCACCTGCCCGTACCCGTAGCGTGGCTAGGGGTGGTCGGACAGCGTTGGAATCAACCTCGCAAGCGGAGGCAGAACACGATGGTTGCCGGAGTTGAGGAAGACGGCGAACGGAGGCCACTCTAGGGGCTCCAAGCGGGCGAGACGGCCTCACCGGAGAGAGGCGGAGGCCCTGGAGGGGTCGCCCAAGCCTGGGAGGGGCTGGAGCTACCGAGGCGACCAAAGGGGATCGCCGGCGAGCTCGAGCTCGGGGACGGCGGCCCCCGGCCTGCCCGGCCGGGCTACGGCTTCCTACTCGTTTGTGGGGGTGTGTGGGAGTGGTGAATGGTGCTCGAGGAGGCTGGGGGTGGCTCCATTTATAGGCGAGCGGCGTCGGGGGTTCGGGCTACGCCGGTGGACACCTGTCCATGGCGCCCGGCGACGAGCGGCGTCAGTGAGAGGGGAAGAAGGCGACGCAGCTCACAAGGCAACTGTGGGCGAACGAAGACGAGCACATGATCAAGGGGAAGGGGACGAGCACAGTGCGCTCCACACTGTTGGGCTGGCCGGACCTTGCCCGTGCTTGCTGTGGCGAGCTCCGGCGTCGGCGAGCGCCAGAGGGAAGTTAATGGCATTGAGATGAAGATGGTGGCGCGGTTTGGCACGCTCGGGCAGACGAGGGAAGCGAGCACGCGCGAACATAGCATTCGGCGGCACCCAGAGCGCGTCGACACGCATGTCTGGCATCATGGACACGCATGGTCACCGCGCAAACTCTCTCCTTGGGCCAACTTAAGTGCAAAAATCATGTCTGGCAGTTTGTTCGTGGTGGTTTTGAAGTTTACCACGGTTTGGTTTGGATCCAGGTGCAGTAGAGAGGTTTTTACAAGCCAGGTAAGATTCTGATCAGTAACTTTGATAGGTTACTAAGGTCAAATGGCTGGGAGTTGGAGACTGTGCTTTGGAGGCTAGCCATGAGTTACTAAGGTGAAGTTGCACAAGAAAGTTTAGGCCAAATGGAGTAAGTAAAATGGTAGTTGCTGTAGAAATCACAATTTCTGTCCAGATCAGAAAATATTTTCTGTAACAAAAATATTCCAAAAAGTGATGAAATATTTTTGCTCAGGGAGGTGCCCTAGGGTTCACAGAATATTTGTGAATTATCTCAAATTTTTCTGAGCCATAAAAATTGGGGTTGCTTTGGAGCATACTGATCTGGCTAGGGTTTTTGAGAGAAAATGAATATTTTTCATTGAAGAAAAAATATTCCAAAGATTATTTTGGGGTGGATTGGAAAAGAAATGATGATTTAGGAGGGAAGTGAAACACTTGGGTGAAAGCCAAGGATGCCCAAGTTTTTAAGTCCATATGAAAAGATTCAAAAACTCCAAGTTTTAGAAAAATTTCAAATGAAGATCAAGCAAATAAGAGAGGGCAAAAACCAGGCTGTCACAAACCTCCCCCACTTAGAATGAATCTCGTCCTCGAGATTCGGTTGCTTGGGCAAACACCACTGGATAATCATCCCTAAGCAATTCGTCCCGCTCCCAAGTCGCTTCTGATTCTGTGTGATGCTCCCAGTGAACCTTGTAAAATTTTCTGACTTTGCTGCGAGTGACCCTTTCCATCTGATCCAAAATTTTAAACGGTCTCTCTTCATAAGTTAAATCTTTTGCCAACTCTATCTCAGCCATAGAAGTCCTTTTCTCAGGCGGGGATATGCATCATCTCAATTGTGAAACATGAAACACGTTGTGCACGTCTGCCAATTCAGGGGGTAGTTCCAGTTGATATGCAACAATACCCACTCGAGACATAATCGGGAATGGACCAATAAATCTGGGGGCCAGCTTTCCACGAGTTTGAAATCTCTTGACTCCTTTGGTAGGAGTGACTCAGAGGTATACGTGTTCTCCGGGTTCAAAACTGACCTGTCGGTGCTTTGCATCATAATAACTCTTCTGTCGAGATTTGGCCAGTTGCAATATGTCTCTGATTTCCTTAACTTGTCTCTCAGCTTCCATCATGAGACCCGTTTCGAAGATACGGCTATCTCCAGTTTGAGACCAATTTAAAGGAGTGCGGCACTTACGGCCATACAGAGCTTCATATAGTGACATCTTTAGACTGGTCTGGAAACTGTTGTTATAAGAAAACTCGGCATATGGCAAGCAATCTTCCCATTTAGCTCCTTTGGCTAGCACACAGGCTCGCAACATATCTTCGAGTATTTGATTTACCCGCTCTGTCTGTCCATCTGTCTGAGGATGATAGGCAGTACTATATTTCAGCGCTGTCCCCAAGGCTTGATGGAGACGGGACCAAAAAGCGGAGGTAAACAAGGAACCTCGGTCGGAAGTGATAGTTCGGGGTACTCCATGCATCGACTATTCTCGGATACATACAATTTGTGCAAGTTCATTTGCCACAGATCCGGTGCCGATGGGAATGAAGTGAGAGACCTTGGTTAGGGTATCCACTATAACCCAGATTGCATCCTTGCCTCGCTGAGTCTTAGGCAATCCCGTAATGAAATCCATACAAACGTCATCCCATTTCCACCGTGAAACCGGCAGCGGTTGGAGGAGTCCGCTGGCTTCACGATGCTCGCCTTCACCTTGTTGCATATGTCGCAACAGGCTACGAAATAGGCAATGTCTTTCTTTATTCCATCCCACCAGAATATTTGTCTAAGATCCTCATACATTTTCGTACCTCCCGGGTGAATGGAATATGAGGATTCGTGTGCTTCTGACAGGATTTTCTTCTTCAAGTCCGGTTGATTGGGCACACAAATTCGTCCACGGAATCGGAGGGTACCAAATTTGTCCTTGGAGAAATCAGGGGCCTGATCTGCCATCTGGCCCTTGGCACGTCTTTGTAGCTTGGCGTCTGCGGGCTAGGCCTTGCGGATCTCTATCTCAAGTGTGGGCGTAACTTCCAAAATATTAGTGAGGCCAGCATCCACTATGATCAAGTTGAGCTGAGCGATCTCCTCTTGGAGTTTGGGAGGCAATGATTTCAATATGGCATTTAAGCTGGCGGGCTTTCGACTGAGTGCATCTGCAACCACGTTGGCCTTAACCGGGTGGTAATTTATTCCAAGGTCATAATCCTTGACCAACTCTAGCCATCTTCGATGACGGAGGTTTAGGTCTGGCTGAGTAAAGATGTATTTGAGACTCTTGTGGTCGGTAAAAATTTGGCACCTTTTCCAATGAGATAGTGTCTCCAAATTTTTAACGCATGAACCACCGCAGCCAATTCCAAATCATGAGTAGGGTAATTTCCCTCGTTGGGTCGTAGCTGTCGCGATGCATATGCCACAACCTTGATGTCTTTCATAAGTACACAACCAATGCCTTGCCTGGAGGCGTCACAATACACATCAAAACTGCGGTAAATGTCTGGAAGAGTCAATACAGGTGTGGTTGTCAAACATATCTTTAACTCATTAAAACTTTTCTCACAGTCCTCTGTCCATTCAAACTTCTTATCCTTCTTGAGCAGCTCCGTCATGGGTTTAGCAATCTTGGAAAACCCTTCAATGAAATGATGGTAATATCCCGCCAATCCGAGAAAACTCCGGATCTGCGTCACAATCGTGGGCGGCACCCAATCGAGCACATCCTTTACTTTGCTCGGGTCCACGGCTATACCTTCGGTGGATAGTACATGTACGAGAAATCCAACTTGCTTAAGCCAAAATTCGCATTTACTGAATTTGGCGTATAGCTGATGGTCGCAGAGTCGTTGCAGTACTACTCGGAGGTGATCCTTGTGCTCTTCTTCACCCTTGGAGTAAATAAGGATGTCATCGATGAAGACTACGATGAATTTGTCGAGGAAGTCCATGAACACTTTGTTCATCATATGCATGAAGAAAGCAGGGGCATTGGTGAGACCAAAGGACATCACGGTATATTCAGAAGACCGTGCATCGAGTAGTGAATGCGGTCTTAGGAATATCCTCCTTTTTAATCTTGAGTTGATGATATCCGGTCCGTAAATCGATTTTAGAGAATACTTTAGCCCCACTAAGCTGATCAAACAGATCATCAATCCTTGGCAGCGGATATTTATTTTTTATGGTGACCTCATTCAGCTGGCGGTAATCTACGCACATGCGGAGACTACCATCCTTTTTGTCCACGAAAATAGCAGGTGATCTCCATGGTGAAGAGCTGGGACGAATATAACCTTTCTGGAGCAATTCATCAAGTTGTTTCTTTAGCTCCACTAATTCTGATGAGGGCATCCGGTAATACTTCTTGTATAGAGGTGCAGTTCCGGGCACAAGATCTATTGCAAACTCCAGTTCCCGATCTGGTGGCATGCCTGGCAGTTCTTCCGGAAATACATCAGGGTACTCGCTGACCACATGAATAAATTCCAATTCAGCCACAACGGCGCAAACCAATTCTTGTTTGGGTATATTCTTGCAAGCGTAGAATTTGGTAGGTTGCCCATTCAGACTGGTCAAAGTGACTTCTCGGGTTGCACAGTTTATGCAAACTTGATATTTGGTCAACCAATTCATACCCAATATAATATCCAACTTTTCAGACTCAATGATGATCAGAGAGGTTGGAAAGTAGACTCCGTTGATATTGATTTCCAGATCATGGCAGACCAGATTGCTCTTGATTATAGATCCCGGGGTTTGTACCAGCATATTTTTTCCCAAAAGCGTGCAAGGAAAGTTGTTTTGGGCAGCAAAACTCCGAGAAATAAAAGAATGGGAAGCCCCAGAGTCAAATAAAATTACGGCAGGTATGTCATTAACAGAAAACATACCAATGACAACTTCTGGCTTCTCTTGGGCTTAATTGGCGGAGATATGATGCACGTGCCCAGTGACGTTTTGCTGGGTTGGCCACGACTCCATAAAGTTGACTTGTGGCCTGCTTATGGCATTCGTCTTGTTGTTCTTGGGGCACTGTCTGGCATAATGTCCATTCTGCCCACAATTGAAGCAAGAATTATTGCGCTGACGCTCCTCATGTGTTGGGTTGGTCACAACATTCTTGACTTGAGTGGTGGTCTTGTTAACATTCTGCTGCCAATTTGGCTTATATTCCACCTGAGTCTGCTGCCAGGTATGAGCCTTTTGCACGGGTTGCCCATCCTTCTTTGGCTCAAACTTACGCTTGTTGTCGTTGTTAACAGGCCTATTATCTGCTATAAGCTTGTGCTCCCGTTCACCAATGAAAGCCTTGTTCACCAGAGTTTGGAAATCTGGGAAATCAAGCATACTGAGAGTACACCGAAGTTGCGGATTGAGGCCTCCAAGAAATCTGTCAATCTTCCTTTCTTTGGTGGCCACGTCATAAAGAGAGTAACGGGCCAGATGATTGAATTTTTGCAAATATTCAGCCACGCATCGATTTCCTTGGACGAGTCACGAGAAATTCACGTTGCTTGGTCTTCATAACTCCAAAGAGGATATGATATTTTCGGAACTGGTCTTTAAACCTTTCCCAGGTGATTTCCTCATCAACCGGCCACATGACTTTTGTATTTTTCCCACCATATGGCAGCTGCGCCTTCAAGATAATGAGTTGCAAATGGAACTTTATCATTTTCTTCAGTACGAGCAATCTCAAGCTTTTTCTCAATGATGCGCAACCAATCGTCTGCATCCAATGGGTCAACAATCTGGCTGAAACTGGGTTGCTTGGTCCTTTGAAAATCTGGCAGTTTTGAGTGATGACCATTCCGATTTCCATTCTGTCCAACCATAGCTTGTACACTTCTCAATATTTCAATCAGATCATTGTTCCTTCTTTCCTCAAACATATGCAGAATTTGCTCGGTGGAGGGCGGATTTGGCGGTGGAGGTGGTGGCGGAACATACGGTTCGAGAGAATGTCCTGCCTGTCGTGCGGAATGACGAACAGGGGTTCCCTCATGAACGTTGCTACTGCTGCCTCCCCGCGTCATCCTATTGTGGATTTTTTCCAAGACAACGCAATCAAGATGAGAACACATCCAAGAATAAAATTGGGGAAAAGCCAGCTACAAATCCCAGAAGAAAACAAAAGTGCAAAGAAAATACGGCGAATAAAGTCTCAACATAATTATACATAGACTCATACATGAAAGATAAACAACATGACTGGTTCAACTACTCTCATACATGCAACGAAACATCATGACTCGTACGAATACATCCGTACATCATCCAGACGATTGCGAATACTCAAAGATACTACTGCTCTGCTGGTGCTGCGGTGTCCTCCCCTGAAGCGGTCTCGGATCCCGAACTGACGTGGTTAACGGAAACCACCGGGTTAAAGGTAACACGACGGCGCTGCCTCGAGGGCTCTCCCTCAGGGGTAGGGGTAGGATGAAGCATCGGGGATACAGGAGTAGTGAGAAGTGAAACCCACTCGGCAGGAGTACTTAGAGGGTTCACGGCCGAGACGCCCGTGCTACTCGGACGAGTAACCGGTGAAATAGGGGAGCTAGATCTGACTGGAATATAAGGGGTAAATCCCAGGGAAGATGGAGTAGTGACAGATCTAGTAGTGACTAAGGCAGCGGCTAAAGCAGTACGGGCCCGAGTCAGCTCTCGAGCCAGCACGTGGATCATCAGATAGCTAGCAGTGACATAACGAGCAAGGTGGCTAGCAACACTATCAGACTTCGGATCAATGATAGGGAAACGGACACAACCGTTGTCGTGCAGAGATGGGTAGTAATAGAAACCTGGGTGGTTCTGCATTCAGACCTCGTTGTAGCGAAGCTCGACAAGGACCTCGAATGCAGCAAACTGGACAGCCTGAGAAGCGGTGGAGGCATAACCGCTCCGAGAAGTACGAGTGTAAGTGCTGGAATCGGAACTAGTGCACAGAGTGACCACTGCATGATACTCATACACTGAATCAGCTAGATGCTCCCGGAACACACAATAGACTGGGTCGTCTCCGATAGGGTACAGCTGACGCCACACGTTGCGAAGGAGGTAGGGTGACGTGTACGACATCAGCTGCAACTGGCACGGATACGGCATCAGAGCCATCTACATCACAACCATTAGCAGGTTATCATAAAAAATATATAAACCGAATGCATGCAACGCAACAATCAGCACAAAATTACTACCGGCACTCAACTTAAACTCGTATCTAACGTCCAGTTAACACGTCATGATCTAGGCCTTTACGATCAAGCTCACGATACCAAGCGTTGTGGCACCCCGGCTCAGAGCGACCGGTTTACCATGCATTGCCAGCCCAGAGACCATGTCTTCTGGCAACACACAACATCTTGGTACAGAAAACAACCGCTTTATTGATGCTAGTAGAACAGAGTTTATATTACAACAGATGTCGAGGCCAAGCGGCACACCCGGTGCGGCTGACCAATTTGTACATTATTTAGTGAACATAAAGGGGCCTCGACCAGGACAACTACGTGGCAGTGGAATAACATCATAGTGGAAGCTCCATATCACAGAGACACCGATGTGGTCACGATCTAGACTCGAGCAGCGCTTCTCTCCAACGAGACTTTCACGAACTGCATGACACGCCAGTCAAGACATTGAATGTACTTGCAATCTCACAACAGGCATAATCATAATGGAAAACAATATCATGATACTTAACCAATTATTAATAATGCAACACTATATGTCAAACATGCTGTGATCATGCTCGAACGTCCCTCGGGACAACTTACCAACCGTGATCATTCCCGGATCACAAACAAACCACCAACATGGTCTTAACAAGAGTAACTCGTGATCCTTACGGCGATCACAACCACGACCAATCTCTGGTCCCGAATATCTCGATGGCGTTTCTTCCATCCTCGACAATGCAAAGTTCATAGCTTAGTGTGCAAATTTTATTAAACGTTGACTCATGGTGGGACCTACTACGAGGTGTCCTTGACCGTGGACTCGACTATCGATAGATTATACACTCTGCAGAGGTAGCAAACTGTACCCACACCACGGAACCCATGGCCTCGCACTCCCATTCAGGTGGACCAACGACATACCGACAAAACCCTTCCATTGCCATGACACTCTCCCGGCCACTCCGACCCAAACCCCAACGGACTAGTCATGGGTGGCCCCGTGTCTACCAAAGACACACCGACCACCGTCGTGGCCAAAACAATCCCACCCGGGGACCCGGTACCATAATCTCAACAACGGGCACACAAGGTTATGCATGCTTACCGGGCCAGGGTGAACACGACACAATCTTCCCTAGTTGGAGGCTCCAACCAGAGGCAATGTCAGTGGACCGAATCAAGGTCTTCCCAAAAAGGAAAATGTGGCTGCACTGGGAAAAACTCGATTCAGTGGCACCATGACCCAGTCAACAGTATATTCAAGTTGAGTTATAATCAGGTTCAACTTAAAAGGAAAATGACCAGTGTCATAGCATGCCATGAAATGCAAAACTACACATGCATAGCTTAATAATGAAAATGACCGATGTCATCCATATTTACACCAAGCATAAACATCAACAACTCATATTACTTTGCTGATCAATATAACTCACATATTAACCAAAATATTTTGCAGCAAGTTTTATTATTTTCTCATGCAAGAACGTAACTCGATTAATTTTTCACGTGAATAATAAAGATTTTCCCACAAATAATTCCTAATTTCTTTATCAACCAAGTGAGGTGCAAACCTTCTGTAAGTCAAGTAAAAATGACTAAACAAGTACTTAACAGAATATTTCCTAGCAAATTTTTATCAATTTATTTATGCAAGAACAGAACTTTGAACAATTACTAACATGCCTAACAAAAATTATTTCTGTCATCACCATAAATAGATCCTAGCTTTGCTTCACCAACTAAGCTAGTTTCCACATTCTATAAATCAAGCATATTAACTAGCAAACACTTAACAAAATATAAATAACACAATAGTTATTTAAATGCATGGATAAATCATTTCATTCAAGTAAGAAAATCATAAATATTGAAATGACACCATGAAAATGTTGTTGTGGCTCGCCTTAGTGCAGATGAGGTTCACAAGCCTTCTGGTGATCCTCAAGACAAGCCTTACCCTCTGAAAATAAATTTAAACACAAAAAGCAAATATCAAGAACACTTCTGAAAATCACCAGAAATTCTAAACAACTCAGAAAAATCTCATCTTTGGTGAGCTGCTATATTTCTTTTCAAACAACACAATGCAAAAAAGAATCAATTCATTTGGACTTATGGTTGAAGAGTTATAACTGTTTGAAGCTCTCTGGAATTTAAATGATTTTGAATTTAAATAAACAACTGAGGGGGGGGTGACGTCGAAGGCGTAAAACCTCAGGGCACCACCACTGCATTCTTCGCACGCCAGCGTCTGAGTGGCTGACTAGCGGGCCCCGCTAGTCGTGTGAGGGGAGGGGAGAAGGAAGCAGAGGAGGTCGCAAGCCGTTGGAGCCACGGTGTGAGGGCTTCTTGGACAAAACGAGAGGGAGGGATTTAGAGAGGGGACGGTGGCGCACCTGCCCGTACCCGTAGCGTGGCTAGGGGTGGTCGGACAACGTTGGAATCAACCTCGCAAGCGGAGGCAGAACACGGTAGTTGCCGGAGTTGAGGAAGACGACGAACGGAGGCCACTCCATGGTCTCCAAGCGGGCGAGATGGCCTCACCGGAAAGAGGCGGAGGCCCTAGAGGGGTCGCCCAGGCCTGGGAGGGGCTAGAGCTACCGAGGCGTCCATAGGGGATCACCGGCGAACTCGAGCTCGGGGACGGCGGCACGCGGCCTGCCCGGCCGGGCTATGGCTTCCTACTCGTTTGTGGGGGTGTGTGGGAGTGGTGAATGGTGCTCGAGGAGGCTGGGGGTGGCTCCATTTATAGGCAAGTGACGATGGGGGTTCGGGCTACGCTGGTGGACACCTATCCACGGCGCCCGGCGACGAGCGGCGTAAGTGAGAGGGGGAGAAGGCGATGAAGCTCACGCGGCAACTGTGGGCGAACGAAGACGAGCACATGATCAAGGAGAAGGCGACGAGCACTGTGCGCTCCGCACTGTTGGGCTGACCGGACCTTGCCCGTGCTTGCTGCGGCGAGCTCCAGCGTCGGTCAGCGCCAGAGGTTAATGGCGTTGAGACGAAGATGGTGGCGCGGTTTGGCACGCTTGAGCAGACGAGGGAAGCGAGCACGCGCGAAGAGAGCGTTCGGCGGCACCCAGAGCGCGTCGACACGCATGTCTGGCATCATGGACACGTGTGGTCACCGCGCGAACTCTCTCCTCGGGCCAACCTAAGTCCAAAAATCCTGTCTGGCAGTTTGTTTGTGGTGGTTTTGAAGTTTACCACGGTTTGGTTTGGATCCAGGTGCAGTAGAGAGGTTTTTACAAGCCAGGTAAGTTTCTGATCAGTAACTTTGAGAGGTTACTGAGGTCAAATGGCTGGGAGTTGGAGGCTAGCCATGAGTTACTAAGGTGAAGGTGCACAAGAAAGTTCAGGCCCAATGGAGTAAGTAAAATGGTAGTTGCTATAGAAATCACCATTTCTGTCCAGCACAGAAAATATTTTCTGTAGCAAAAATATTCCAAAAAGGGATGAAATATTTTTGCTCAGGGAGGTGCCCTAGGGTTCACAGAATATTTGTGAATTATCTCAGATTTTTCTGAGCTATAAAAATTGGGGTTGCTTTGGAGCATACTGATCTGGCTAGGGTTTTTGAGAGAAAATGAATATTTGTCATTTAAGAAAAAATATTCCAAAGATTATTTTGGGGTGGATCAGAAAAGAAATGATGATTTAGGAGGGAAGTGAAGCCCTTGGGTGAAATCCAAGGATGCCCAAGTGTTTCTTGTAAATGCGTGCTGTTTTGGGCACAAGATCGATGGAGAATTCATGCTCATGGTCTAGTGAGATTCCTCGCTATTCTTCAGGGAATACATCTGGAAATTCATTCACCACTGGGATCAACTCCATATCTGAGGCAATGGTAGTATATATCATTGCCTTCTTAGGCATGGTTCTACAAGCAAAGAATTGAGCTGACTACCCTGAAGGATATATTAATGTGACTTCCCGAGTTGCACAATTGATAGAAACTTGATGCCTTGTTAGCCATTCCATTCCCAAAATGATATCCAGCTTCATAGATTCAATGGATACCAAGGTGGCGGGGAAAATAACTCCATGGATGTTTATATTCAATCCTCAGGATACTATATTTGTTTTGAGCATAGATCCCGGGGATTGTACCAACGTGAATTTTTCCAAAAGAGTGCAAGGAAACTTATTCTGGGCAACAAAACTCCACGAAATAAAAGAACGGGAAGCCCCGGAATCGAATAAATTATAGTAGATATGTTATTAACGGGAAACATAACAATGACTCCTTCTGGGGTCTCTTGGGCTTCTTCTGCGGAGAGATGATGAACTTGCCCTTGAATAAGCTTCTGATCTAGGAAGGATCCCACTTTGTTGACTTGTGTCTTCATAGTCGTGGGTGGCTTGCCATTCTTGGGACACTGTCTGGCATAATGCCCAATCTGACCACATGAGAAGCAAGCATTGTTTGGCTGGCAGTCTTCCTACACTGGGTGGGTAACCATGTTCTTGAATCGATTTTCGATCATATTATTTTTCTGCTGCCAGGTTTGCTTCAACTCAAACTGAGCCTGCTGCCAAGTACGAGCCTTTTGTGATGTAGGGTAGAACCCTAGTGGCCCGATCTTTCACGATTGGAGTGGATTCCCTCAAAGAACACGAAGAACATGGGAAAGAACGGGGAGAAATCACAAGGGGAAACACTCAAGAACAAGTCCAATCACACATACACTAGACAATCAAACACACAAGATCCACAAGGTACATGAACAACAAAGGGAAAGATACAAGGTAAAGTTCATCTCCATGAAGAGGTCTTGATGATATCCTAGACGGATCTTCCCATGAGGGGTCTTGAAGATATATCCCGCATGAACTTCTCACATGGAGGTCTTGAACTCCATGGGAGTGGTGGTCTCTCTCTCTTTCTCAAGAGTATAGGAAAGTAGGAGCAAAGCTCGCATATAAATGAGCTATCACTTTGCTAACCCTAGCTAGCAGGAGGTAGGGGGTAATTATAGTCTAACTAGGCGAAAGGGCAAGTGGGAAGGGATACAAGGCTAAAGGCCCGTGGCTGCACACATGCAGTTACCAGACATCCGGTGGGGGTCGAGCGTCCAGTGGCTTGGGACGGTCCGGACATCCGGAAGTCTTCGGACTTCCGCTATTTTCCTTCTCTGAAGGTGGCACCGGACGTTCGGTGGGCGTTGGTCATCCGGGCGCTGGGACTTGTCGGATCCAGTGTTCGTAGGTCGTCCGGCCGCTGTAGCACTCGTTGCCTGGAGTTCTTCTGCTCGTCTGGGCTGCGTTAGGTATCAGATGTCCGGTGGCGTCCGGACGTCCGGTGGATGTAGCTTGTAGCAGCTCCGCTTCTTCCGTCTTCTCTTCCATGCTTCCCTCGCGGATGGTGTAGGTGTTCCATGGCGCTTGCACTCCTCCTCGTCATCCGTGTGGTTCCGGTAATACCTATGCATGCACACAAGTTGAGTGTCAAGTAGTATGCCATCCTCAAAGGGGTCAAGTGAACACGTGTAAAGGAGAAGCGTAAGTGCATCTAGTGCCCCTTAGTGATTTTGGTGTATTGAAGACTTATAGGTTAAGGGACTAATGTGTTTATGAGTGTACACAGGTCTATAAGTCTATGAGGAGTTTGATATTTACAAAGAAATTCAACCCCTAAAAATGAAGTTCTTCGACTGAAGACTTCGGATTTCTGAAGACTTTCTGAAGACTTTGAAAGTGAAGAAATTGGTGTGACCTTGAAGACTAGGTATCCATTCGAGGAACATGAAGCGTGAAGACTTTTTTTTGTAGTTCCATTTTCTCTTTCTTGAGTCATAGGAAACACCGTACTGTTAAAGGGGGTCGAGGAAATACTAAGGAAAAATTTCCAAGTGATGCTCAACTCAAAATCCTACACCTACCAATCCCTTCAAGTGAAGCCATTGGAAATCTCATACAGTTCAGTCATATTCTTCAGTGACAGAGACGAAGTTCTTCTGGTCTCTGAGAAATTTGTTCTGACTGAGGAGTTAGGAATTCGCCAGTGTGGATTGCCTACATAGTGAGGAACATGATAGCCCTGAGGAATTTGATACTCAAATTTCCGACCGTTGTTGTGCCTTGTGCCAGCTGTCCCAAAATATCTACCCACCTAACGGTCATATCATTGAAGGGCATTTATGTCTTATCATGTCGGGCTGCTCCCTAGGATATAAATAGCCGCCCCCTACAACCACTAGCTGGTTGGCTGCTCCGAGAGAAACTGACACCTGTCATTTGAGAGCATCCCATCCTCCGAGGACTTTGAGCGAAAATCATAAAGTGAGGAAAACCCAAACCCAAACAACTACAAACCCAAAGTGATTGAGCATCATTGAAGAGATTGATCTTGCGTAGATCCGATGCTTGTTACCTTTGAAGACTGTGCTTCTTCCAGATGGTTAGGCATCATGGTCTAGAGCATCCAAGAGGAATTGTGGATCACCGAGTGACCGAGTCTGTGAAGGTTTGGAAGTCACCTGAAGACTTACCACGAGTGATTGGGCAAGGTCTGTGTGACCTTAGCTCAAGGAGAATACAGTGAGGACTGTGTGTCCTCAGGTTTAAATACCTAGCCGCTCCAACCAGACGAACAACTGAGACAGCAGTTGGAACTGGTCTACCAAATCATTCTCTTCACCAAGCTTATTGGTTCTATTTCCTCAACTCTTTCATTTCCTCATAATTGTGTTGTGCACTTGTTCATATCTGTGTTTGAAGACTTTGACTGAAGACTTTCTCAATTTCCTCACTTCAATTTCTTCAGTCTATTTGTCTTCATCCTGTGTTATCCTGTGTTTACCCTTTTTGTACTATGTGCTTGTCTTCAATTCATCATGATGACCATGCTTGTGTTCTGTTATGTTTACTTTTAAGTACTTATTCCACTGCAAGTAGTTCTTCGCTAAGGAATTTCCTCACCCGCAAATTCCTCAGTGAAGAATTCATAAAAATCGGCTATTCACCCCCCTCTAGTCGATATAACGCACTTTCAATTGGTATCAGAGCAAGGTATTCCCTTGTTTTGTGTGATTTTGGTTTAACCGCCTGGAGTTTTAGTTATGTCGATCGCAGGTATGATCAAGGTCTCTGCTGGGTGTCCTACCTTTGATGGGATGGACTACCCCTACTGGAAGAATAAGATGTGAATGCATCTTGAGGCAATTGATAACGATCTCTAGTATGTTGTGGAAAATGGTGGTCCCTCAGTCACACCTTCTCTGAATGCTACTGATGTGAAGAGATTCAAGCAACTCGACTCCCAAGCGAAGAACATCATATGTGGCCATCTGAGAAAAGGGCAGTATGGAAGAGTGAGTGCTCTGGAAACTGCCAAGCTTATCTGGGATAGGCTGTGCAAAGTCAATGAAGGAGTCTCAACACAGCGTGACTCTCGAATTGATGTTCTTCGCAATCTCTTCAACCGCTTCAAAAGACTCGACAATGAAAATGTTCAACAAACCTTCGATCGCCTCACTGACATCTCAAATGAGCTTCAAGCACTTGGTGCTACTGACATCACCGACCATGAGGTGGTGAAGAAATTCTTGAGATCGCTGATTCTTCATTTGATACTCTAGCACTAATGATACAAGAACGTGGAGATTACAAGTCACTTGATCCCGCCGATATCCTCGAGAGGCTAAACACTCATGAGTTCCAGCTTGCTGAGAAGAGAGATCTCTATGGTTCGAGCTATGGCAGATCACGTGCCCTGAAGGCCAAGGCTGTCTCTGAATCTGAAGGTGAATATTCTGGTAGTTGCCTTGGTGATCCTGAAGAATTGAGCCAGGAGCTAGCACTGCTCGTGAATAAATTCCAGAAGTTCTCAAGACGTGGTCTCTTTGGAAAATCCTCAAGGAGCAATGATTCCTCATCTAGTGACTACAAGAAGAGGCTATGCCACAAATGCAAGAAACCTGGTCACTACATTCAAGATTGTCCTCAGTGGGAAAAGGAATCAAAGAAGAAGAAATACAAGGATTAAAGTTCTGATGACTCAAAGAATAAGAAGGAATCTTCAAAGTCTTCATCATCAAAATCCTCGAATTCTTCATCTCACAAGAAGAGCAGCTCCAAGAAGGCTCGGGCATTCATTGGCAAGGAAATGGACTCTGAGGCTGCATCTGAGGAACATGAGGAAGAGGAGGCATCTGAGGAGTCCGGAGTGGCGAGCCTAGCTCTCGCCACTGCATTCGTCAGCAAGTCCATCTTCAACTCTGAAGAAAATGGCTTCACCAACAAGGCTGATGAAGGCAATGATGACTACGTTCCCACCTATTGCTTCATGGCAAAGGGTGCCAAGGTACTCAAATATACCTCCTCTAAATCTAGTGAAGATGAATATGATGAAAACCTAAAGCCCAGCTATTCTAAACTTGCCAAGATTGCTGTGAAACAACAAAAGGCTTTTGAAAAGGTTCAAAACATGCTAGACAAAAGTGATGATATGTTGGGTGAAGAAATGGATCGCACTAAGACCTTGACTGAAAATCTTTAGAGACTTCAGTCTAGGTTTGACAACATTCAAAGTCATCATAACACTCTCTTATCTGATCATGAGAAGCTTTCTTATCAATTTCTTCAAAGAAAGCAAGATCTTGAAAAGCTAAGGGTGAGTTATGAAGATCTTCAGAAGAAGCGCGAATCATTACTTGCTCAACAAATCAGCGCTTCTCAGGAAGAATTTGTTCCTCCATGTTTGAAGTGCATTGAACGTGAATCTACTAATTCTTCACCTGAATGTTCAAATGCTTCTAATGCTACAAATTCTTCACATGTCTCTTCTATCACTAATTCCTCATCTGAGGACATTGCTAGTATCACTGATGATGCAGGGCTGAAGGAATTGTATATGACAGGCATGTACAAAATCCTCAAAGGGCATCTGACTCTTTGTGATGTGCTTAAAAAGCAGATCCTCAACAGGAACCCTAGGAAAGAGGGTATTGCCTTTGAGAGGAAAATCAATGCTGATGGAACTTATTGGAAGCCTGAGCAAGACCCCAAAACCTCATGGGTTGTCGCAAAGGAACCTCCAAAGAGATCCATCTAATCTATCTGGCTTTACATGTGAATCTCCTCATTCTTCTGGTGAGTCATTTGAGTCCAACTATAAACTGTTCAAAAATCAGAATGTTGAAGTATTTGCTAGATATGTTGGCACTAACTGCAGGAACGGTTCCCCTATGAAGAAAATATAGGTTCCCAAAAAGTGCCTTGAAAGTCTTCAGGTGAATGTTCTCATGACACCACCTGTGAAGAATAGGAACCTCAGATCAAATTCTTCATATGGACCAAATTCTTCATATGGATCCAAGTCCTCATACGGACCAAATTC
Organism: Aegilops bicornis; assembly: GCA_021605145.1. Taxonomy (NCBI): domain Eukaryota; kingdom Viridiplantae; phylum Streptophyta; class Magnoliopsida; order Poales; family Poaceae; genus Aegilops; species Aegilops bicornis. Next base: position 371,880,830 of record CM038671.1, read on the forward strand.
CTCACGTGGATCAAATTCCTCAAAAGGATCAAAGTCCTCATATGAATATCATCGTGCTAACATCTCTGTTTCACAGGGAAGAGCTAAGGGCTATGAATATGAGCATTATTCTTCTAACCATTATGTTCATAAGTCTTCGAAGAATTTCACTGCTTATTCATATGCTTATCCTAACTCCTCTTATGTGAAACAAAATGGACTGGCTTCTATGCCACCTTTCTCATATGGAGCTCGCAGAGTGATGAACTCTTTGCCACCCCTTCAGATGTGGGTGGTGAAGAAAAAGAACTAATTTCTTCTGCAGGGTCAGGTCTCTAGACGTGAGTAAACGTCTGAAGAATTTGCTGGAGACCTGAGATTGCCTAAAAGGACGCAGGCTAATCATGAAGAAATGAACTTTCATTACTCACGTCCTCGTATTGCTTTATCTGTTCTATTACTTGATGAAATTGATCTGATGAAATTGATGTCATATTCTTCACTGATGAAGTATATGAGTTCGTAAGTTGCACTAATTCATCTGCAGGATGATCAACCAAAAGCCAATGAGTGGGTCCTCGATAGTGGATGTACAAATCACATGACTGGTGACAAGAATCTATTGATGGATGCTCCCTTATCTCCATCGCATCTGAAGCATATCATCTTCGCTGACAAAGGCAAAAGTCAGGTATTGGGTCTAGGTAAGGTTGCGATCTCAAAGGATCGACACATGGACAAAGTCATGCTTGTCGAGTCCTTAGGATACAACCTCATGTCTGTCTCAATGCTTTGCGATCTTGATATGGTTGTTGTCTTTGGCAAGTATTGTTGTGTTGTGATCATGGAAGCTGACAATTCCAAAGTCTTTGAAGGCTTTAGGAGAGGAGACTTGTATATTGTTGATTTCTCTACAGGACCACACGCAGCCGTATGCCTACTTGCAAAAGCTTCAGAAGGCTGGCTATGGCATCGACGACTTGGTCATGCAGGCATGAGGAATTTGCACACGCTTGCGAAGAAGAAGCATGCCATTGGCATTGAGAATGTCAAATTCCTCAAGGATCACTTATGCGGAGCCTATGAAGCTGGAAATATGACCAAGGCCAAACATCCAGCGAAGACTATCATGACTACCACTCGACCATTTGAATTGCTTCATATGGATCTCTTTGGTCCTAACCAATATTCTGCAGTTACAAATGATGCATCTCTATATGGCTTTGTTATTGTTGATGATTACTCTCGTTACACATGGGTGCATATTGTCACTTACAAACATGAGGTGCAGGAAGTCTTCAAACGATTTTCTTCGAGGGCTTCAACCAACTTTGATGTGAAGATCAAGCACATCATAAGTGACAATGGAACTGAGTTCAAGAACTCTGGTCTTTATGACTATCTTGATGAACTCGGTATCACTCATGAGTTATCTGCTCCTTATACTCCTCAGCAAAATGGCGTCATGGAGCGCAAGAACAGGACCCTTGCTGAGATGGCTCGCACTATGCTTGATGAATACAAGACGCCTCGTCGTTTATGGATTGATGCAATTGATATTGCGTGCCACATCATCAACAGAGTATATCTTCACAAATTCTTGAAGAACACTGCTTATGAACTCCTCACTGACAAGAAACCCAATGTGAGATATTTCAAAGTCTTCGGTGCTAAATGTTGGATTAGAGATCCTCATCACAACTCAAAAATTGCACCGAAAGCACATGAAGGTTTTATGCTTGGTTACGGAAAGGGCTCACACACCTACAGAGTCTTCAACAACGTTCTTCAGAAAGTTGTTGAAACTGTAGATGTGCGGTTCGATGAAACTAATGGCTCGCAAAGAGAGCACCTACCTTCTGTGATAGATGAACCAGCACCTGAGGAAACTATCAAGTTCAAGGCTACTGAGGATGTCATTCCTACCGGAGAATCTGCTGAAGAATTCATTCCAGAACGTGCAGAACGTCGAGCTAATGCACCTGAAGAAAATGGTGCTGAAGATAATGCTGATCAAATTCCTCGACGACAACCAGCTCATCCTCGCATTGCAAACGAAGTGCAGATTGAGAAAATCATCGATGGCATTGAAGCACCAGGTCCTCTCACATGCTCAAAAGCTTCACATTTGTCTAACTTTTGTGGGCACTTTGCTTTTGTCTCTATCACAGAGCCCACTAAGGTAGATGAAGCATCTCTGGAGCCTGAGTGGATTCAAGCTATGCAAGAAGAATTACATCAGTTCGAGTTCAACAATGTCTGGAAACTGGTTAATCGTCTAGTCCTCGCAAGCACAATATCATTGGCACAAAGTGGATCTACCGCAACAAGCAAGATGAAAATGGGTTTGTGGTGAGGAATAAGGCACGACTTGTAGCTCAAGGCTACACACAGGTTGAAGGAATTGATTTCGATGAAACTTTTGCACCTGTTGCTAGACTTGAGGCTATTCACATATTACTTGCTTATGCTAACCATCATGATATCACTTTATATCAAATGGATGTGAAAAGTGCATTCCTCAATGGTAAGCTTGAGGAAGAAGTATATGTTGCTCAACCCCCAGGTTTTGAAGATCCAAAGCATCTTGACAAAGTCTTCAGACTCAATAAGGCCCTCTATGGTCTCAAGCAGGCCCCTTGGGCGTGGTATGATACTTTGAAGGAATTCCTCATGAAGAAAGGCTTCAAACCCGGTTCACTTGACCCTACTCTTTTCACTAAATCTTATGATGGTGAATCGTTTGTGTGCCAAATTTATGTTGATAATACTATCTTTGGCTGTACTGACCAACGTTACACTAACGAATTTGGTTATATGATGAGAGAGGAATATGAAATTCGTCAACAACGCAATGGCATATTCATATCTCAGGAGAAATACCTCAAGGATGTACTGAGGAAATTCGGCATGCAAGATTGCAAAGGCGTCAAAATTCCAATGCCCACAAATGGCCATCTATGCAATCGATGAAAATGGTATTGACTTCAATCAAAAGGTATACCGCTCCATGATTGGTTCTTTATTGTACTTATGTGCATCTAGGCGGATATTATGCTTAGTGTTTGCATGTGTGCCCGATTTCAAGCTACACCAAAGGAATCACACCATAAGGCTGTGAAGCATATTCTTCGATATCTAGCTCACACACCAACACTTGGATTATGGTACCCCAAGGGCTCGGTTTTTAATCTCATTGGATATTCAGACTCTGACTATCTTTGGTGATCGTGTGGACCGCAAGTCAACATCTGGCACATGCCATTTCCTCGGACGATCTTTGGTCTGTTGGTCCTCGAAGAAACAGAACTGTGTATCACTGTCTACTGCTGAAGTTGAGTACATTGCTGCTGGTTCTTCCTGTGCTCAATTCCTGTGGATGAAGCAAACTCTCAAGGAGTATGCGTCAACGTGAAGAATGTGCCTCTCTACTGTGACAATGAGAGTGCCATAAAGATTGCTCATAACCCAGTTCAGCACTCAAAGACAAAGCACATTCAGATTCGTCATCATTTTCTTCGCGATCATGTGTTGAAGGGCGACATTTCTATCGAGCATGTGAAGACTGAAGAACAGCTAGCCGGTATCTTCACAAAGCCCTTGGATGAGAAGAGATTTAACAAGTTGCGGTGTGAGCTAAATATCTTAGAATCTTCAAATGTTCTTTGAGAAGGACACTCATCCTAACACTTATGCAAAATTGATGACTTAGATGTGCAACACAAAAAGAAACGTTTTTCTTCAATCAATGAAGACTAACACTCTAAGCGTGAAGAAATTAATGAAGAATTTCATTCTCAGAGCCCTACGACAATTGTATGCAGTGTCTGAAATCATCATTCTTATACGGTGGGTCACGCCACCACCAAAAGATGAAAATCTTCAATTCGAGTTCTTCTTCATTTTTGAAATTCCTCAGTTGTTCATTTGCTTCAACTTTGCATTGTCTGCACTGTTTCCGTCATTTTTCTTCATTGGCTATATATATATTTTTGAATTTATGTCCTCTACAGCATTCACTTATTGCTATTTCTTCAAGTTCCTTTTTCTGCTAAGTGAATGTGATCGGACCCTTCTCCCTCTATGCTATACTCAACCCAATCTATTCACAAATTCTTCATGTGCGTTCTATTTGAAACTCGTTCAAAATATTCACTTTGTCCTTGTCAGCTGAAGAATTTGTGAACGAATGTTTAACTTATCTTATCTAAATTTTCGGCTTTGCCGCTCAAACCGTTCCACATTCCACGATAACACTTATCTATTCACCCACGATCTCACACGATCGCCACCTCTCAGTACGTGGGTGACACATGTCAAGCGAATGAGAAAGGTCAGGGACACGTTCGTCCAATTTCTTCAGGCGTACAGTTTTTCACCTTGGCTATAAATACCCCTCCCCTTCCTCACTTCTCTTTTACTCCACTCGACCTCACTCCAGCTCGAGCTTCTCAAACCCTAGCGTCGCCGCTACTTCATCATCGCCGGTGAGGAAGAGCTTCACTGCCTCGACCTCGTCCCCGTCGTACTCGTGCCGGCTGCGATTTCTTCACTCCGCCGCCGCCGTAGCTGTCTTCCTCAGCCGAGTTAGGGCGTGGAAGATCTGAACTGACGAACTTCACATCTACACTTCCCAGTTCATCGTGTTCTTCGTCCAGGGTAATTAAAAGTTACTTTTACTGCTCTCTTTGATTCAAATGATTTCTACAAAATCTTCAAAGGTGTTTTTCTTCAAACCATCATACACTAAAACACCTCACATGTCATCTGTTTTTGATTCGTTTCTCTAAGCAATACTGTTCTTCATGATTCCTCGATTGTATGGATTTTTTTGATCTGTACAACTCTGGAACCTAAGACAAAGAACGCTTAGTGAAATTCTTCAAGACTCATCCGGTCAAATTCCTCAAACTTGTTCCTTTTTTGCAAAACCTTCTGAGAACGCATATGACCTCTCCAAATTCCTCACAACTATACTCTGTTCACAGGTACTCATGTCCATTCTTTGAATCACTAGGTTCTCATCAACTTAACTCATTTGCAGCGTTCCTCGAAGAAAAGTTGCACACATCTTTAGAAAATTCAGTTGCTCATATTCCTCAGCTGAAGAAAATGGCTGATGGAAAGAAGCCATAGAAAGGAGGAAAGAGGCCTGAGGTCAATATTGCCTTTGAGATCCCTGATGATGTATACAAGGATTATTGCACTCCTGATGATGCCAAGTTTGGCAAGGAGGACAAAAATCAGCGCAAGGTGCGCATCCAAAGAATAGAGGAGATGGGCAAGGGAGTGGAGGGAGTACATGTATGTTACTCCCAAGTATATAAAGAAATTTGCTCTAAATCCTCCATGCCCAAGACCTCCATTGGCACCTGGCCAAGTAGCAGATCCCACCAGCCTCAAGCGCGGTGAGGACTATCCTGACGAATGGGCCAAGCGCCAGGCCAAAGCCCAGCCAAGCAGGCAAGAGAAGCAGTGAGGAAATTTAATGAAGACTCTGCTGCTGCTGCTGCCACTGCTGAGGCCTCTGCAAGCAAGCCGAAGAAGGCCATGGCAAAGAAGCCTGCTCATAAGCCTGCTTCACCCTCAATGCCCTCATGACCAAGTTCCTTAGCAATGCCCTCACGACCAGATTCTTCAAAGCCCTCATGGCCAACTCCTCAAACTGCTCCCGCTCCTCCGCCAAAGTCCTCAGCTGCTCCGTCCAAATCCTCAGCACCTGTGCATCTCGCCATGTGCCAAAGGACAACATGCATCTCTTTTGCCTCAGGAGCTTCTGCTAGCTCCTCAGCTGCACCAAATTCTTCAACTGGACCCTCTCTGCTGAAGACAAAGGCCACTGCTGGACGAGGCTCTCGCCCAAGTCCACACAAGAAGCAGGTCGCTTTCCAAGTGCCGTCTGATGAAGACGAAGCTGATGATGAGGAACTTGCCGAAATCATCAGAGACAGGCAGCTCAAGGCCGCTATAGCCAAAGGCACAAATGTGCCTCTACTTTTGGATCCAAAGTTGATCCTTGATTACATTGATCTCTGGCACAAGGACCCCAACACTCCTATGCCTGATTTCAAGCTGACTCCTGGCCAAAGTCATATGCTGACTGCCTTCATCCAAGAAGAAAAATGGAAATTTGAAAAGGCCAGTTAGATCAAGAAAGCGCAGTACAGGAAGGAGCGCTTCCCGAAGAAAAACGTTGTCTCTATGACAACAGATGAACTTGTCACTGTTCAATCTGAGATCAAGACACTCAGTGATGAATTTGACGTATACCATGCTGACTGGCTTGGAGCCAAAGTCAGGTTTGTGAATTTGACTGAAAAATTCACTTCCAATGTTGCAGCCCCAACGCAACAAGAAAATCCTCAGGCTGAAGCATCTTCTCATCCGACTGAAGAAAATGCCAGCACCGCTGAGGGAGTCCTGGACTAGGGGGTGTCCGGATAGCCGAACTATCATCACGGCCGGACTCCAAGACTATGAAGATACAAGATTGAAGACTTCGTCCCGTGTCCGGATGGGACTTTCCTTGGCGTGGAAGGCAAGCTTGGCGATACGGATATGTAGATCTCCTACCATTGTAGCCGACTCTGTGTAACCCTAACCTATGCGGTGTCTATATAAACCGGAGGGTTTTAGTCCGTAGGACGAACAAAAATCATACCATAGGCTAGCTTCTAGGGTTTAGCCTCCTTGATCTCATGGTAGATCTACTCTTGTACTACCCATATCATCAATATTAATCAAGCAGGAGTAGGGTATTACCTCCATCGAGAGGGCCCGAACCTGGGTAAAAACATCGTGTCCCTTGTCTCCTGTTACCATCCGCCTAGACGCACAGCCGGGACCCCTACCCGAGATCCGCCTGCTTTTGACACCGACATTGGTGCTTTCATTGAGAGTTCCTCCGTGTCGCCACCGATAGGCCCGATGACTCCTTCGATCATCAACAACGACGCGTGGTCGGTGAGACTTTTCTCCCGGACAGATCTTCGTATTCAGCGGCTTTGCATCGCGGGCCAATTCGCAGCCATCTGGAGCAGATCGAAAGCTACGCCCACAGCCATCAGTCAGATTTGGAAGTTTGAACTATACGGCCGATGTCCGCGGAGACTTGATCTTTGACGGATTCGAGCCGCAGCCGAGCGTGCTACCTTTGTCTCGATGGGCATTATCTAGCTTTGCAAATTAACAAAGGCCTCGAGGCCGCACCAAAGATCCACTCCGACCCTTAATCCGGAGCCGGATTCCCCGATCGAGGACGAGTGGTTGGACACCGCCTCGGGGGCTACGATTCCTACGGCGATTGAGCCGAACTCCATCCCTGTCCTTTGCGAAGACCTTGACTCCTGGGTGCCGGACTCCTCTCCGGACTCTGAACCCTCCGTGCCCCTGCCAATCGAATCCGATCGGGCGCCGGTCATGGAGTTCACTACCGCGGACATCTTTCAGCACTCGCCTTTTGGCGACATCCTGAATTCACTAAAATCTCTCTCTTTATCCGGAGAGCCATGGCCGGACTACGGTCAGGAAGGTTGGGATGCAGACAACGAAGAAATTCAATGCCCACCCACCACCCACTTCGTAGCCACTATCGAAAGCTTACACGACGTGCTCGATTTCGACTCCGAAGACATCGACGGTATGGACGACGATGTAGGAGACAACCATGAACCAGCGCCTATAGGATGCTGGACAACCACCTCATCCCATGATGTATACATGGTGGATACACCTAAAGGAAATGAAGACAAGGAACAACGGGACGCTACGAAGGATAAATCCATCGAAAAGCAATCAAAATGGCAACGAAAACGCCGAACCAAGTCCCGCCTCAACAGAGACCCAGCCATAGAGCAGGGCGAACCGGTGGACGACGAACATGCTATCGAGCAATTGTCCGAACAAGACAACTTGGATAAACAACCCGTCCCCGGCGAAGACAACAGACCGGACGATCTCACGCCGGACAAATTGTTGGAGCAGAATAACCTCCACAAAAGGCTCGCTGCCATCGCGTAGCCTGAAAAAGCAGAAGCGGAAGCTCAAAACAGCGGAAGATGCACTCATAATCAGATGGAGCAGAGTATTCAACACCGCAGACAAATACGGCGACAGTCGCCGAACAAAGAGCTACCCAAAGAAAAAGCTACTGCCCGAATTTGACGAGGAGGCCTTAGAGCCCCCACAATCAAAAAGTAAGAAGGCCACCCGGTCGGATGGACGACCCCACGGCAAAAAGAGAGCGGCAAAGGGCGCCGCACACAAGCCGGCACGTGATCCACATAAGGATTCACATCAAAAGATGGCCCATTAGTTCCATCTATGGGCCGAGAAAGCAAGCTCTTCAAAGCAATGCAACACGCCAAATATCCGAACATCACGGCACACCCAAACATAGGGCGCAGACACCCCTATGTTTCACCGATGAGGTGCTTTGGATCATGAATTTCCAGCCGGATTCAAACCCGTAAACATAGAGGCATACGACGGAACAATGACCACTGAGTGCGGATTGAGGATTACATCCTCCACATACACATGGCTAGAGGAGACGATCTCCATGCCATAAAATACTTACCCCTCAAACTCAAAGGGCCAGCTCGGCATTGGCTTAAAAGCCTCCCCGAAAATACCATTGGAAGCTGGGAAGAGCTCGAGGATGCGTTTCGGGCAAATTTTCAGGGGACCTATGTCCGCCCTCCGGATGCAGACGATCTAAGTCACATAACTCAACAGCTCGTAGAGTCAGCCCGAAATTGTGTAACATGTTCCTTACTAAAAGAACCAAATAGTCGATTGTCCGGACCTTGAAGCCTTAGCAGCCTTCAAACACAACGTCCGAGACGAATGGCTCGCCAGACACCTCGCCAAGAAAAGCCAAGAACAATGACCGCATTAACAAGCCTCATGACCCGCTTTTGCGGGAGAGGATAGTGGCTAGCAAGATGCAGCACCAAATGACCCAAGTACATCCGAAATCAGGGATGGAAATGGGAAACCACGGCGCAACAAGGACCAGCGCCGGATTAAAAGGAACGGTCCAAAGAGCGCGGCAGTCAACGCCGGATTCAAAAGCTCACGGCAGAACAATACAAAACTGCCCCTTAAGGACAATAGCGATGAGCTATCCTATTTAAACAAAATCTTGGACAAGATATGTCAAATCCACAAGACTCCGGAGGCACGCAAACCATACCCACAGAGATTGTTGGGTCTTCAAACAGTCCGCAGACTCAACGCTGAACACAAGGGGCTCGACACACCAAGTGAGGATGATGACGAACCCCACAAGCAGAGCACCGGAAAACAAAAGAATTTCCCACAAGAGGTTAAAACAGTAAACTCACTTCACGTGATAAAAGTGAAAAACAGAGCGGCGCCCATTAAGATGCACGCCGCACACACTACCCTTGCGAAGTACCAACACTGGTTGTCAAAATCAATCACCTTCGACCATCAGGACTACTCCGAATGTATCCGGAACGCAGGATGGACTGCCTTGATATTGGATCCTATAATCAACGGATTCCAATTTACACAAGTCCTCATGGATGGCGGCAGTGACATAAACACGATATATCGAGGACACAATCCATGATATGGGGATAGACCCAACCAAAATTCGCCATAGCAACACCTCCTTTAAAGGGGTAATGCCAGGCCCATATGCCCATTGTACGGGCTCCCTACTGCTAGAAGTTGTGTTCGGTTCATCCGACAACTTCCGTCGTGAAAAGTTAGTCTTCCATGTCGCCCCATTTCAAGGTAGCCATCAAGCGCTATTGGGACGCGAAGCTTTCGCCCGCTTTAACACAATACCGCATTATGCATCTCTAACACTTAAAATGCCCGGTCCACGCGGCATCATCTCATTAAAAGGAAGTATTAAGTGTTACTCGGGCACGGAAGAACGTGAGACTGCCTTGACAGCCCCACACCTATCTGGCTTCGCTAGTCAAAAAACCTGAATAGGTCATTCAAACCCCGGACACGGCTAGACGAGTCCGGCGCCTACTAGCGGCATACCCCCATACAAGGGGCTGCATGCATGTATCAAAAGAGACAATAAAGCTCAATTTTATTCACTTCTTCGAATCGTACTCTATTTATTTAATATAAAGTACATCTTTCATACGATCATTTTCTTTTAAACTAAGTTCCTCTCTTTACAGATGAACAACGTGCTACACCCGTCGAGGATACGGCTGCGGAGACACGGCGCAGAGCGTGCAAGAGGGACCTGTTGCAAGGATTCTTTTCAGATTAAGACCTGCGTAAACCTTTTTTTTTGTCTCTTGTTGATATACATCCCGGTTTCTTACTATAACCGAGGAGGAGGCTGGCGTTTTGGCATTGGCCGCACTGAATTTTTGCGTGTACACGGACACGAGGGGCTTAGGGCATTATTATGCCCGTTTTATAAAGACCGAATACCTTAGGGAGTATTCGGCGTCTCGAGTTAGGCCTTATATGCATCAGCTCGAATCATGTCTTTGGTCAAATGTTGGGTTTGCGGCTCACGTGTTTTGCTGCCTTACGTTCCGATTTATCGGCTAACGCTGCACCGGAGAACTTCATGACGATTGTGCCCGGTTCGCCGGGCGAGCACCTCGAGAGAAAGCCGAAACTGTTGTCATGATATAGCGAGAGACTGGTCAACCACTCGATGACTCATCGGAATGTTTAGAATTCCTCCGCATTAACGAAGGACCAGTTTTCAGTCAGGCACATACGCACCCCGAATGCGGGAGAGTGCGGTGCCCCCAGGGGCTATATAGTAGCCCCACCCTCGAACTCCTATGGCTAAGTGAAAGTTATAAAGCATTATAGTCCGGTTGCCTAGTTTGCTACGCTACCACCTCCTTAACAGGACCAAGACGTTGGAGTAAGTGTGAAAAGCGCCTTCTTTGCAAACACCGCACTATGTGCGTGGGGGCTGAAAGCCAAGGACTGCCATCTTTCGTTATATATACATATACATAAGCGGCCGACAGGAGTAGTTTACTACTTGAACGCACAAGTATAAAAGCTCTTATATTATATTGAAACATTGTTTTCACAAATCATACATGTCATTTAAACATAATATCCTTCGAAACCTTTGCGTCTCTATTAAACAGCGCCTGCAGAACTTCCTCAAAGTAGTGCTCGGCGGTACTGCTTCATCCGAATCTTGGGATGCAATGTCGGTGGCCTTCATCTACGCCCGGTATGTCCGACACGGGCCGAGCCATCCGCGCTCCCTCAATACACGCCGACCGCTTCATTGCGTCGTCTGCGATACCGCACCAAGGAACTGCTGCACTAAACCAAAATAACTCTTCGGTGGGGTCCGCCCGCCACAAATGAGTCATGACATGCTTCATGGCAAGTCCGGATAATCGATTCAGCTCGGCCCATTCGCCAACCGATCGATCAACGGAAGAGGACGCTCCGGACTATGGAATTGCGACCAATATAGCTCTTCCTTACAGCCCTTCCGGCCCCGAAAGTGCTCAATCGCGTCCGTGGCGCCGCCGCTAAGTCCAGATAAGCATCCTCGAACTCCACAACTTGTCCAACTGAGCATACTTTGGATCCGTATATTTCCTCCATAGCGAAAGCGGTTTCCCACCGTAATAGCCCGGCTTTGACTCAGCTCCTCCTTGGCAGCTCTCAAAGCGGAACGGGCATCCTTGGATTTGGCGGTGGACTTTTTCAGGCCCTCTTGCTCCGCTTGACGTTCTTTTCCAAGAACCTCGCAGCGGTCGGTAATATTCTTCAACTTTCTGGGCATGTCGGCCATTTCCTCTTTGCTTCGGCAGTGAGCAGCCCGTTCGGCTTTTAGCTCTTCGACCGCCCTTAATGCGGCCGCATTACTATTTCTGGCTTGCTCTTTCGCTCGGGCGAGTTCCGCCCGAAGCTCCTCCACAGCAACGACACCATCTGCATTAAGCATACATGTAGTAAGACAGGGGCGTCAAGCTCCCTACCAGGTGTCCGTGTAGAAGTCGCATACCTTGTGACTCGTCAAACCGTTTATTGACCAGCGCGATGTCCGCATCCGCATCGTCAAGTTGCCGCTTTAGTTCGGCATATTCATCAGTCCGGCTGGCCACCGGACGCCCCGCCACCTGTTTAGGAGCGGTGATATGTTATAACTGAGATTTTGACCCTCGGCATGCTGTCAATTTTGACAACATACCGAGTCTCGAAACTACTATCTATACTGGCGCATTCTATATGCATAACTGCCGGAAGGTACATCATTTTTGCGTACCTCGAACCCGTTAGTAAGCTTCGACGGCTTCATGCAATCCGCTCTCGCGGATGCAATTCTTTCAATCACCGTACCCATTAGAGCACGGTGATCTTCTGAGATAGCCGCTCGCCCGAGGAGATCCTTCAGCTCCTCCGACCGCACGCCAGTTGGCGCCGGACCTTCCGGCCCCGCCGGACTTGGGGAAACCCTCTGCGACGACACCTCATGGTAATCCGCCTCGCACGAGGGTGCGACAGGTGGAGGCGTTTCGCTCTCCATCATCTCCGGAAGAAGATCCCCTGAAGACGAGCTCTGCTGAGAAGGGCTGAGATCCGAACTACAAGGTACAATTTCGGTTATCTTTAGAAATAAATACCGGGATGTTCCTTATTTACAAGACCCCTTCTTTTTACTTACGGCTCGCTGGAGGGCTGATCCCCTTGGGGAAATAGTGCGGCTGGGTTACTTCCCGGCGCCGGACTCTCTGACGAAGATTCCTTTCCCCTCTTTGAGGCCTTGACCTCCGGATCTTCCGAAGCGGTCCTCTTCTCTCCGTGAAAGATGGGACTTTTAATCCCTCCTTCCTTGATAGCTTCCTTCATAGAGGCAGTTGCTCCCCCGCTCCCTCCTTCGCCTTCTTCAGGCGCGGCCTTCAACATCTTGGTCAGCATTGGATCCGGCGTGGTCTCTGGGAGGGGAGCCGGACACCTTATTAACTTTGCCTTGGCTATCCACTCCTGTTCAAGAAACGGCTCCTTTAAAGGGCATATATATATATATGATAAATGAATGAACAACTTGTCCGGTTACAGGACTACTTACTTGAGTATCTGGGCGATTGCAGCTTAGTCCTGCGTCCTCAGTCAGGTCCGGACACTTCTCTTGTGATCCGAAGAACAGTTTATACATCTCCACGGGCGTCGTGCCCATAAAATTTTGGAGAGCTCGTGGTCCCTCTGGATTAAATTCCCACAGGCGGAGGGGGCGACGTTTGCAGGGCAGAAGGCGCCGGATCAACATAACCTGCACCACTGCAACCAGATTGATCTCTCTTTCTTGGAGGTCTCGTATACGGCCCTGCAGCAAAGGAACATCCTTGGACGGCCCCTAGTCGAGTCCCTTGTTGACCCATGACGCCAGCCGCTGTGGTGGACCTGAGCGGAAGGCGGGGAGCGTCACCCATTTGGTGCCCTTGGGAGCGGTGATATAGAACCACTCCCTTTGCCACAAACCAAGCTCCTCTTGACAAGAGCCCTCGGGCCACAGAGCATCAGCACATTTGCTTATGACCGCCCCTCCGCACTCTGCTTGTTGCCCCCTGATCATCTTTGGCTCCACCTTGAAGGTCTTGAGCCACAATCCGAAGTGAGGGGTAATATGAAGGAAGGCCTCACATACGACAATGAATGACGAGATATGGAGGATGGACTCCGGATTCAAGTCATGGAAATCCAGCCCATAATAAAACATGAGCCCCCGCACAAAGGAATCCGTCGGGAAGCCTAAACCCCGAAGGAAGTGAGACACGAACACCACGTTCTCGCCGGGCTCGGGAGTGGGAATGACCTGCCCTGGAGCAGGCAGCCTATGCAAGATCTCGCCGGTTAGATACCTGGCGTCTCGCAGCTTTAGCACAACTTCTTCTGTGATGGAGGAAGACATCCATCGGCCATGCTGGTCGGAGCCGGACATCATCGAAGGTCCGAAGCGCCTAAATCTGAAGCTTTGGGTGTTAGAACTCGAAGCGCGGGGCAAACTCGATGGAGGGTGTAAAAAGAAGAGGGCCTTGGTCTCATTATAAAGAGGTTGAATACCAAGAGCCCACCCCGTGGTCGATCAGGACTCGCCTTTGATAGAGGAGGCGTGTTGACGGGCACGGTTGGGTTACCCACGTCCGTATTGATGGGAATCCCGGAATAAGGGGGGCACGATCTATGTTTTGATAAGACGTGCCAAGGAAACCGCCTCGCTAAGCGTCTTTGAGGTGGAACAGTAAAAACAATTCATATAAAGACCTGGCGGCGGTGTGATGTCACGCCATGAATACATCAGCAGATCTGTGCAAAAGTTATTCTCTCTCACGGTGGTATGTGGAACTTGTTTTGCGAGCGGACACTATCCTTGTGTTCAAAACCTTCTATGAAGTATTCGGAGGAGGAACCCGCCTTGCAATGCCGAAGACAATATGCGCCACGGACTCGTCGTCATTGAAGCCTGGTTCAGGGCTCTTGAGGAGTCTGGACTAGGGGTGTCCGGATAGCGAACTATCATCACGGTCGGACTCCAAGACTATGAAGATACAAGATTGAAGACTTCGTCCGTGTCCGGATGGGACTTTCCTTGGCGTGGAAGGCAAGCTTGGCGATACGGATATGTAGATCTCCTACCATTGTAACCGACTGTGTAACCCTAACCTATCTCGGTGTCTATATAAACCGGAGGGTTTTAGTACATGGGGACGAACAACAATCATACCATAGGCTAGCTTCTAGGGTTTAGCCTCCTTGATCTCGTGGTAGATCTACTCTTGTACTACCCATATCATCAATATTAATCAAGCGGGAGTAGGGTATTACCTCCATCGAGAGGGCGAACACAGGTAAAAACATCGTGTCCCTTGTCTCCTGTTACCATCCGCCTAGAAGCACGATTCGGGACCCCTACGAGATCCACGGTTTTGACACCGACAACCGCTGATGACAATCAGCCGCTGAAGAAACTTCAGAGTACGGGGCTGATGGCGCATTCCGGCCGAAGAAATTGCCAGGGCAACCACTAGTGTTGCGCCTGATGAAACTGAAGAAGTCAGGGTAACTGCATCAGTTATTCCTGAAGAATTTGAACCAAATTCCTCTGCTCCTCCTACGCCTACACCAACTTCGATCCTTCCATCTGCAACAGATGTGAAGAAAACCAAGGCTGCAGAGCATGCAGTAGTGAAGAAAAGGAAGGCGTCAACTTCATCAGATTCTTCAGCTCCGAAGAAGATGAAGCCATTGACCAGCTCTTTTGCAAATCCAATTGATGTTGTTCTAGTCTGCTCCATGCCATGAAAGGACCTTGTTCCTTTTGATGAAGAATATGTGATTCCAAGTGAATCAGCTGATGACATTCCCTCTGCTGCTTCGTCAGAGCAGCTGGATGAAGAAATTGAAGCGGATGCAATCCCTTCAAGCCCACAAGTCTCATCGCCCATGCCTCAGTTCACTGCTGAAGAGGTCGGCGTTGAAGAATAAGATGAAGATGTGGACATTAGGTGTACAACACCAGTGCTAAATGATGACTTTTGGGAAAGTCAGCACCCCAACTCTCCTCTATTCGCACCACTTCAACAAATTCCTCAGTCCCCTGTCAACACTGAAGTACGAATGGGATCTGAAGAACCTCGTGCAACTCCTTCTGTACATGAAGAGATTCCAACCACTAGTGCTGAAGAAAATGTAAATGAAGAATTGAAGACCCAGGCTGCCACTGAAGAAGAAGCTGAAATTCCTCAGCCTGTGGAACCTGAGATTGCAATTCCTGAGGTAGTAATGCAATTGACTAATACTCCTCAGCCCAAGCCAAAGGATCCATTCTCGAAGAAGCAGAAATTCAAGGCTGATGACTTCTTCAGCGAGCACGTGTTCTTCACTGACTATAATCCTTATGACTCTGCTCGTCTTAGAAGGAAGCGCTTCTTGACTGCCAGCCAGGCCAACTTCTATTCTTCACTCCTCTTCAACAAGGATAAAGTCTTCGACCACGAGCATATTCCTCACGTGGACATGGAATCACTGCCTTGCTTCACCCCTGTCCTCAGTGTGCTTCATGACACAGTCCTCCTCAACTTTTGCTCTGACATTGTTGATTGGAATGAAGAACTTATTCTTCAATTCTATGCAACGCTGCACATCACAGGAGATGCTGACGATGTGAACTCTTGGGTTTTGGACTGGATGACCGAAAACACTCATTTCAAAGCACCGGCCTCTAAATTACTTCACGCCCTGCCAATCAGTCCTCCCTTTGAGGGTGCTCGTTGTCTGTACCAAGAGCCTGAACTCACTGCCCATTATATGCAAGTACTTATGAAGCCTCTGAAGCCCGGTCAAGCCCCAAGGACCAAATTCCTCATGAAGGAATTGCTCTATGTGCCAAGAACTGTCTATCGCATTCTGACGAAGACAATGAGTCCGATCAAAGGCCACGACTCGTCTGATGAAGAAGTCGTTGGCATCATGAAGAATCCGCTATTCAACATCATGCATGGCATCCCTGTCAACTATCATGATTTCTTCTTGAGGACTCTGGCCAATGTTGCACTCTCTCCATTTGAGTTGAATCCTTATGCTCCTTGGATTATGAGATTCCTCATAACAAGGTCTTCACTTAACTACAAGGCTGATTTTCAGAATCACATCAGCTACTTGCCCCCAATCGAAGTCCTCAAGCGGACATATTCCTCAGCTGATGAGAAGGGCAAGGCACCAGCTATTACTGATGAAGGCATTCGTCCATTGGATGGTCATTTTGCAAAGCTGCATCTTATTCCACCCATGATGACTCTACCACTCATGATTCTGCTGCTAATGCATCCAAGCCAAATCCTCAAGCCATAGATCCAAGAGTGATGACTGACCGTGAGCTGCTTCTTAGTCTTCACCAGAAGGTGGATCAAAACCATAAATGGGTTAAGCGTCAGTTTGGTTCCATACTTCACAACATGACTGCTACACATAATGTAGTGAAGAAAAACTATTACTACCTCCATGAAATCTTCGGTCGCACCTGGGTTATTCTGTCACATGTATATGGTGAAGAAGATCTGAAGCAAATGGGTCTCAAGGAGGACTTTGACTGGTCTGCACCTCCATCGAAGAAATACAAGAAGGTCAAGGTTCTTTCCTTGGTGGCCAGCTCATATTCTTCATCGCGTGAAACCGACGAGCATGAAGACTTGGACGACACTGCGGCAAACCCTACAACAACAAACGACCCAAACAACGCTGGCGCTCCTTCATCAACCTGATATTCTTCAGGGGTGTTAGTCCTCATTTTTCGATCCTTTTGGTCATTCGATGACAAAGGGGGAGAAATTTGAGTTAGTCTTCAAGCGGGTCTATCTTATATGGGCGTCTTTTTGCGAAGTTACAACTCTTGTTCTTCTGATGATTTTGCTGGATCGAGTTGTAAACTTAAACTCAAAGGTGGCCTGATACTTTTGCTGTGTTTTTCTGCATGCTTATTCCTCGTTAATGTTAATGCACGCATGCTAAATTACTTCAGTCACCATATTTCATCATGCATTTCAAATTCTTCATACAATATGTCAAATGCGTGTGTGAATTACAAGATATGGGGGGAGATCTCCATGATTCTACTCGTCAAGTGTGCATTGCTTCAAAAGCAATTTCCTCAGTATGCACATCTTCAGGGGGAGTTCTTCTATATCTTGCATTAAAATTCCTCAATCTCAGTATTTACACTTCATATGTTTATCCCCGTTGAAAACTTAACCTATATTGTCATCAATCACCAAAAAGGGGGAGACCGTAAGTGCATCTAGTGCCCCTTACTGATTTTGGTGTGTTGAAGACTTATAGGTTAAGGGACTAATGTGTTTATGAGTGTACACAGGTCTATAAGTCTATGAGGAGTTTGATATTTACAGATAAAGTCGACCCCTAAAAATGAAGTTCTTCGACTGAAGACTTTGGATTTCTGAAGACTTTATGAAGACTTTGAAAGTGAAGAAATTGGTGTGACCTTAAAGACTAGGTATCCATTCGAGGAACATGAAGCGTGAAGACTTTTGTTTTCGTAGTTTCATTTTCTCTTTCTTGAGTCATAGGAAACACCGTACTGTTAAAGGGGGTCGAGAAATTACTAAGGAAAAATTTCCAAGTGATGCTCAACTCAAAATCCTACACCTATCAATCCCTTTGAGTGAAGCCATTGGAAATCTCATACAGTTCAGTCATATTCTTCAAAGGATGTGAGACGAAGTTCTTCCGGTCTCACGAGGAATTTGTTCTCGACCGAGGAGTTAGGAATTCGCCATGATCGGATTGCCTACACAAAGTGAGGAACATGATAGCCCCGAGGAATTTGATACTCAAATTTCCGACTGTTGCTGTGCCTTGTGCTAGTTGTCCCAAAATATCTACCCACCTAACAGTCATATCATTGAAGGGAATTTATGTCTTATCATGTCGGGCTGCTCCCTAGGCTATAAATAGCCACCCCCTACAACCACTAGCTGGTTGGCTTCTCCGAGAGAAACTGACACCTGTCATTTGGGAGCACCCCATCCTCCGAGGACTTTGAGCGAAAATCATCAAGTGAGGAAAACCCAAACCCAAACACCTACAAACCTAAAGTGATTAAGCATCACTGAAGAGATTGATCTTGCGTAGATCCGACGCTTGTTACCTTTGAAGACTGTGCTTCTTCCAGACGGTTAGGCGTCATGGTCTAGAGCATCCAAGAGGAATTGTGGATCGCCGAGTGACCGAGTCTGTGAAGGTTTGGAAGTCACCTGAAGACTTACCACGAGTGATTGGGCGAGGTCTGGTGACCTTAGCTCAAGGAGAATACGGTGAGGACTACGTGTCCGGAATGTGTGTCCTCGTGTTTAAATACCTAGCCGCTCAACCGTGACGTATAACCGAGAGAGCAGTTGGAACTGGTCTACCAAATCATTGTCTTCACCAAGCTTACTGGTTCTATTTCCTCAACTCTTTCATTTCCTCATAACAGTGTTGTGCACTTGTTCATATCTGTGTTTGAAGACTTTGACTGAAGACTTTCTCAATTTCCTCAGTTCAATTTCTTGATCTGTTTGTCTTCATCCTGTGTTATCCTGTGTTTACGCTTTACGTACTGTGCTTGTCTTCATTTCATCATGATGACCATGCTTGTGTTCTCGTTATGTTTACTTTTGAGTACTTATTCCGCTGCAAGTAGTTCTTCACTAAGGAATTTCCTCACCCGCAAATTCCTCAGTGAAGAATTCATAAAAATCGCCTATTCACCCCCCCTCTAGTCGATATAACGCACTTTCAAGAAGATTCGCCTTTATGTATGAGAAGTAGAGGTCGCACGTTTCACTTGCCAAACGGACTATTGACATGGTGATGCCCGTAGGATGCTCCGCATCATCCCATCCCCCTTGGAAAAGATCCGACCTCGGATCGAAAGCCAAATCACCATGGGAAAGAGATGGCGTTGCCATGTCAAAGCGCTCGATCACCAATCACTCATCATATTGAAGCTCGAAATAGGCACTCTCCAATGTCGCACCGTCTGGTGATTCCTTCAAAAGGAGCAAAGACAACAAACACTTCGAAAAACAAATGTGGTTAGCGTTAGTGCAAAACCAAGCATTCAAGAGGTGATTCACCAAACAAGTGTCGTCATCATGCAAAGCATATGGTTTGACAAAGGATTGTGACATGGCATATAAGCACATAAATTGAGCACAAGGAAAGATATCATGGGGACAAGCATGGAAATGTGAGGTAGAGATGCAAATATGTTTGACAAGACAATATGCATCTACCTCAAGGTCATAGCAAGCATTCACAAATTGTTCAATGAAAGGTCTGTGGTAGGCATAGGAATCGTTCACAACACCAAATAAAATGAAGTGTCTAAACACATGGGTCAAGTGCAAGACAATCCAAGCATAATGTGCATAGGGTGTAGTGAAGATATCATGGCACTCAACACAATGGAAAGAGCAATTGTGCATCATGTGTGAGGCAATCAAGGCAAGCATGTAGCAATCAATGGGACATGGCATATGTGAAGAATTGACATTGTTGCAACCAAACATGTGATAGGAGCAAGTAATCCAAGAATTGGATGCAACACACAAGGCATATATATCATGATGCATGGAAGTGTGAAAATGGCAAGTCAAAGCAAGATCTCTAACAAGTGCGCGATTAAGTGGTCCAAGATGACCAATAAGTCTCGTGGCGCAAGCAACACAAGTAGTATGATCCTCAATATCCATGCTCAAGAAAGATGTCACCTTGAAGGCGTGTCATTGTGCATTCTTCACAATGCCGAAGTACAAGCAAGTGCGATGTAGAATCGTCGTGGTAGAAGGTGGTTCGCTCTCAAGAGCTCGAATGGTCAACTCACGTGAAGCGGAAGTCGACATGAAGTCCAAGTATCCTACACATGCACACAACAAAACAAAGAGGTAAGACAAGCATGCTTCACAAGGAATATGTCAAAATCTCCAATTATATGTGAGAATGCTATGGGGGAAATCTCATTAGTAAGACTAAAAGCATTGTTGCACTCAATACATGTCAAATGATCTAGCATGAGAGAGGCAACACATGGAGATATACGACAAGAAGCAATAACAATCATGTGCAAAGCATGTAGATGGTTGTCATCAACCGCATGAAATGAGGAAGTATGAATCATCGGTGATGTAACATAAGCAAGCATAGAGATCAAGTCGTGCAAACTAGTAGCAATCATGTCATGGTAGCAAATAATAGGCATAGACAATGCACATGACATATCGCAAGCACGAACACAAGGCAAGATGAAAGGATCATCATAGGAATGGTGCCCAAAGCAAACATGCAATAACAAGCAATACCTCCACCAAGCTTGCACATACACATATAAGTACTAGATTCAATCATCATGTGTAACGCAAAGCATGGGTCACAAGTGCATGACAAAGCATAGTAATGAGCATATCATGCAAAGTGAACATGTCACGATGGGCATATAATATGTAATGGACAATAACCCATAGCCAAGTGAGGGCCATGTAGAAGAAATGCGCGAAGTCTTTGCGCGAAGAGAGCATGGGGAAAGACAATCCATGGGATCCCAAATCATCATTGCTCTCTAGAGCTCGTTTTGTCAACTCATGGGATTGTGAGGTTGACAAGTAAGCATGGGTACCTACACAAAAGAGACACAAACCAAAGAAATTATGCACGTGGTAAATGTACACATCATCCATCATGATGTGTATGTGCATGTGAGAGTTAGCACAAGGTAAGCATCACTCAAAGAAATTTGAAGCATGGTATAAGAACATGTCATCCATCATGAAAGAATAGTTATTGTGTATAACACGATGGGGACACAAATTGAGAATGCAAGTATGTGGCACATCAATAGCATGTCTATTCATGGGGAGCATATGGTGCACACAATTATTGGGATCATGCGATGAATGGGATGGACCAAAATCTCCTAAAATGTATGAGGAAACTATGGGGGTCTCCTCATGAGCAATAGCAGAAATGTCATATGGAGAGAATGGACAACATTCAAAACAATGCACATCCGAAGTTAGATGGTCATGGCATGGCATATGAGATAAATGATGCAAAGGGAGCATATCAATATCATCACAAGAGAAACAAATGCCAATAACCATGGGCTTGTCATCTATGTCATAAGTGCAAATTGGGTTTATTTTAATGGCATATGCATAGTCACTACGACGAGATTGCAAATTGGACATATTGTTGATCTCATGCATAGCATATGACGAGTCAAGCGGATTGTCAAACATGATGTGACCTAAAGAAGTGTCACAAGAAATCTTATGTAACATGGCATCACAACTAATAGACTCGACATGAGAATCATCATACTCATCATAAATGGGTAATAAATCATCACATAGGGAACTCGCACTAGCATGAAGCATGGTAATAGGTTGATCAACATCATGCAAGCAATCAATGTCAAGAATGTCCACTAGTGGGACTAGAGCATCACCTTCACCTATGTTACCTTGTTCATTCCACTCAAGTGGTGTAGGTGAGGTGGGAAAGAACAAATGGTGGTCATCTTCATCGTGATGGAACCAAGTGGGGGTGCATCTTATTCCACCATGGCCATCGTCTTGTCCAAAGGGAGGACGAAGTCGTCGAGGATCGGCACATCATTTGTTCAAAATAGGTGCACTCAAAGTCACATATGGTGGCGTCACTCATTTCACTCAAGTGGTGGGGTTTGTGGCTCTCCTCGCAAGGGAATTGGGGCAACACATCATATATGGGGATAGTGGTGAGGTCACTCTCACTCTCAATATGGTGGCATAAGTCACTCAAGTCATCATACGTCGCCGTGATCGAAGGGAAAAATCCCATGCTCAACCATCTCGTCACCATCGCCATGGATGAAGGCCGAAGATGGCACATCATAACTCTCGCCTCCTAAGATGGAAGCATCATCCTTGCTCGCCACCTTGTCGCTCGCCTCCAAAGCTTGGTCCTTGAGGGTCTCCGTAGTCGTACTCGTCGTCACACCATCTTGAAAAAGAGTCGAAGTAGACTCGGCATCATCAATGCCACAAAGAGGGATGGCGGTGAAGTCGAACTTGGGAGCATCGTCTTGGAGCTGGTTGAGCTTGGACATCTTGGTGGTTCTATCCTCATGCTCGTTCTCACGGAGCTTGGTCGTCGTGAAGTGAACTTGGGGTGGAGAAGTGTTGGCCTTCATGAGTTCTTGTTCCGCCTTGAGAGCACTAATGTAGTAGTCGTTGAGGGACTTGTAGTTCTTGAGGAAGATAGTCTTGGAGATGTCGTTGTGCAATCCCATCATGAAGTGGAACTTCATCGAAATAGGGTCGTCCATGCCGGCTCGTTGCAAGGCAGTCTTCATCTCCTTGAAGTACGTGTCGATGGACTTGGATCCTTGGGTGGTGTTCTCCAATTGGCGTAGAAGTTGTTCCATGTAGGTTGGAGGCACGAACTCTCGCTGCATAGCTTTCTTCGTCTTGGGCCAACTCATGCCGTAGCTCTCCGAAGGTGTGTGAAGCCACCATGTGTACGCATAGTCGTGGAAGTTCCTTGTGGCGCACTTCACTTGATCTTCGAAAGGGACTTGATGTAGCTTGAGGTAGTCGTCCATTAGGCGCTCCCACTCGAGATACTCCTCGGGTTCTTGAGTCCCATAGAAAGGAATCGCGTGATCGATGTCGAGGTCGTAGTAGCTCATGGATTTCGCGGACTTGAGCTTGGGGAGCTTCTCTTGAGCATAGTCTTGAGGTGCTTGTAGATGAAGATGCCATATGTCCATAGGCGAAGATGCCTTGAAGTCGCTTGGCGAAGATGCCAAGGGAGATGGTGAAGTCCTTGAGCGGTAGTTGGTGTTGAGCTCTTGACCTTCACGTTCTTGTTGGTGACGGTGTCGATGCCGATGTAATCTTGCCGGAGATGGTAGCTCGGAAGCATGTGCTCTTGAGCGTCTTCTCGAGGATGAGGAAGATCGCTTGTAGGACTTGATGAGGGTGTCGGGGCAGGCTGATCTGGCCCACGAACACCTATGGGACCGGCGGGCCGAGCCCCTTTCGGTTCGGCGGGGGGCGGAGGTCGCACGAAGAGCAGATCGAGGCGGTTAAGCACGAAAGCAGTTTACTCCAGCCTTCGAGTTTCTCCGGAGAGATAACACTCCTACTGCTGCATGTCTCGAGTGTATTGAGTTCTTGCTCAGAGCGCTGAGTGCTACAAAGACACACAAGCTGCTAACGAGACCGAGTGTGGGGGATCCGACCCTTTCTACGCTTGCATGGGCCTCCTTTTTATATGCTAAAGGGGTCTCAAGCGGTGGCAACATAGACAAGGGTAAAAATGGAAAAGGAGTGGTTGGTACAGCTACATGCAAAGGTCTGATGTACAAAGGTGCATGTATCATAACTAACCCCGACGGCAGGGGACAAAGTCATTAAATGCCCGTCTCACGCCGCCCTAACAAAGGCAAACAGGACCGTCAGGCGCCACCGCTTGCCACGATGGCAATCTTGCCACGCCCGCTTACCATCAAGCTTCGCTGGTCAAGACGGCCTCCCCGCCACGCTGCACCGAAAGGTCCTGTGGCGACATGTTAGCGGACGTCTTTGGAGCGCAGTACAGAGTGCGTCTGCTGCAAGCGCCTTTGCCGGTTGTTGCCTTGTCGAGTCCGGAAGCTTGTCGCCCACTGGCTTTCTCGCAAGCTCCTCTTGCCGGGCCTTGTCTTGTAGGTGCCTTGGGTAGCCTTCGGCAAGCTCCTCTTGCCGGGCCTTGTCTCCTTGGCTTGAATACTTTGTTCTTGAATGGCTCCAAAGGAACCACGGAGGACCTTGGCGGTCACCCGGTAAGCCTTGCCGGAGGGCTGCAATCGCCTGCACAAGTTCGGGATACTAGGGTACCCTACTCTAGTACACCGACAGAGTCCCGGGCTCGGGCCACACACTGCAGTGCCGAGCGCTGTTGGGCCAGGCCCAAAACAGGGCACGGGCACACGCGGCCTGGGTCACGCCGTAACTCACCCCGGACCCACCATGCCCTCCACGAACGTCACGCGTCGAATGCGGCGTCGTGTGAGAGATCGTGGGCGAGATTGTGGGGGTTTCTTTATTCGGAAAAGCAGAACGTCCGCCCCCTCCCTCTTTATAAGTAGGGGAAACAGGGGCAGGTCGCCCACCTTGCCAGTTGTTGTCCAATCTCGAAAAAACCACCGCTGCCCCCCCCCCCTTCTTCCCAAGGCCGAAAGGAGAGCAGCGCTCCGCCCCCCATCGCCACCAGCACCACCAACACCGTCGATCTCCTTCACCACCTCCGCCATGGCTCCGAAAGCCGACAAGGGGAAGGCCGTGAAGTCGGCCGAGGCGCAGCAGCTTGCGGCGCTGCGGAAGGAGCGGGCAATCTCCCCCATTTCGCCGCGAGGGAGCCGAGGGAGAACTACTACCTCTTCCGGTCGACGGAGATAATGAGCGATCCAAGACGAAGGTACTCCCACCGCTGCTTCGAATTGGCCCCGATCGATATCCCTTCTTCAAGCGCTTTCTTTCATCAAGGGCTCTGCCCGCCTTTCTCTGAATTCCTCTGTGACATCATGAACACCTACGGGTTCCGCCTCCTTGATTTCACCCCCAATGTTGTTCTGACCATGGCAGTTTTCGCACATCTCTGCGAAAACTTTGTCGGAGTTCATCCAAATGTAGCCCTTTTCCGCCACTTCTTTATACCCCGAGTTGAGAGAGGGGAGCCTCTTGCTGGAGGAATCGCTTGGATCTCGAGGGTCGGCAAGAAGGAAGCCTATCTGGAGGGAGAGCTCCGTAGCAAATGGGAGGAATGGAGGGCGGATTGGTGCTGGATTGTCGAGGAGAACCCGCAGCCATTTACCGCCCAGCGCCAAACCCAGTAGTGCGCGGCAACGATTGGAGCAATCTGGCCCCGGAAGACGCTAGGCTGAAGATTGCAGTCACCCGAATCCTTCGCCTTAGACTTGCGGGCTCACCGAGGGCACCGTTGAGACTTTCTTGTTGCCGCATAAGCCCCCTTGCGGGAGAGAGGAGGAGACCCGCCTGGGAGTTTCAGAACGCGGCAGATATCATGAGGCTGCGCCCAGGCCTCAACTTCAACTTCACCGTCTTGGAACTTGACGCAATGCTCTTGGAGCTGTTCAAGCCCGATCCCGATCATCCAGAAATGTTTAGGTTGCCGAGGGGCGTCGTTCCGCTGTGCAACAATTCCTCGCTTGACCGCA
The DNA here is from genome assembly GCA_021605145.1 of Aegilops bicornis. Classification (NCBI taxonomy): domain Eukaryota; kingdom Viridiplantae; phylum Streptophyta; class Magnoliopsida; order Poales; family Poaceae; genus Aegilops; species Aegilops bicornis. The sequence continues at coordinate 371,906,556 of CM038671.1, forward strand.
TCCATGCAATGATGCCATTGTGCGGCTTGCATGGAATCGTTCCAACCTGGCAAGAGCCTGCAGATGACGCCGTGCGGCAGTTCTTTGACAATCTGGTAGAAATGCCGGTCCGCCCCGATGAACAGAGGGGCCTCACCATGACAAAGACCGATGATGAGATGCAGCAGACGCCACCAGGTTGGAAGAAGCGGCGGCACGCTGGGCGAAGTTCTGGATTCACCGTGGAGGAGGCAGAGGCAGCAGAGGCGGCAAGCCTTGTCGAGCGAAAGGAGTTCGCCGGCGAGGAAGAGCTTGCCGAGCCTGAAGCCGAGTCGAGCGAGCCCGCCGAGGGCGCATCCTCCCCACCTTCAAGCAGCTTGCCGCGAGCGGAGCCCCAGCTCCACCAAGAAGGCGTCTTGCAAGGCCGAGATGTAGCGGGCGGCAGACGGGCCAACAGTAGCGCCACCACGCGACGCGCTCCACCGCGGCAAGCACTGTTGCCGCGGGAGCACCTCACGCCGCTGCGGCAACTGGAGCGGGGCCCTCGCAGACGACCGGTTCTGCTCCCGCCAAGCGGCCAAGGGAAACTACTCCTCCGCCTCGTCGTACTGGAGGCGGGCCAGAATTTGATCTCTCCGCGCTCAGCTTCGACGAGGAAGATCTGGCCCACGAACACCTATGGGACCGGCGGACCGAGCCCCTTTCGGTTCGACGGGGAGCGGAGGTCACATGAAGAGCAGATCGAGGCGAAGCACACGAGAGGTTTACCCAGCTTCGGAGCTCTCCGGAGAGATAACACTCCTACTGCTGCATGTCTGAGTGTATTGTGTTATTGCTCAGGAGCGCTGAGTGCTACAGTACACATAAGCTGCTAACGAGACTGAGCGTGGGGGGATCCGACCCTTTCTACATTGCGCATGGGCCTCCTTTTATATGCTAAAGGGGTCTCCGACAGGTGGCAACGTAGACAAGGGTAAAAATGGAAGAGGAGTGGTTGGTACAGCTACCTGTATAGTGTACGAGCACGCGTGTATCATACCTAACCTCGACGGCAGGGGACAAAGGCATTAAATGCCCGCTTCACGCCGCCCTAACAGTGCAAACAGGGACCGTCAGGGGCACCACCGCTTGCCACGATGGCAATCTTGCCACGCGCCGCTTGCCATCAAGGCCGCTTTCCGCTCAAGACGGCCTCCTCGCCACGGCGCTACCGAAAGGTCCTGTGGCTTACACGTTAGCGAACGTGCTGGAGCACAGGTACAGAGTGGCGGTCTGCTGTGGCAAGCGCCTTGCCGCGGTTGTTGTCTTGTCGAGTCCGGAAGCTTGTCGCCCACCGGGCCTTCCCGGCAAGCTCCTCTTGCCGGGGCCCGGCAAGCTCCTTTTGCCGGGGCCTTGTCTTGTAGGTGCCTTGGGTGGCCTTCCCGGCAAGCTCCTCTTGCCGGGGCCTTGTCTCCTTGGCTTGAATACTTTGTTCTTGAATGGCTCCAAAGGAACCACGGAGGACCTTGGCGGTCACCCGGTAAGCCTTGCCGCGGAGGGCTGCAACTGCATGTGCACAAGTTCGGGATACTAGGGTACCCCTACTCTAGTACACCGGCAGAGCCCCGGCCTGGGCCACACACGATGCCGAAGCGCTGTTGGGCTGTGCCCAAAACAGGCACGGCACACGCTGCCTGGGTCACGCCAGAATCTCACCTCGACCCACCACGCCCTCCATTTAATGGCACGCGTCGAATGCGGCGTCGTGTGAGAGATCGTGGGCGAGATCGTGGGGGGTTTCTTTATTCGGAAAAGCGGAACGTCCGCCCCCTCCCTCTTTATAAGCGGGGGAAATAGGGGCAAGTCGCCCACCTTGCCAGTTGCTGTCCAATCTCGAAAAAACCACCGCTGCCCCCCCCCCCCTTCTTCCCAAGGCCGAAAGGAGCGCAGCGCTCCGCCCCCCATCGCCACCAGCACCACCAACGTTGTCGATCTCCTTCACCACCTCCGCCATGTCTCCGAAAGCCGACAAGGGGAAGGCCGTGAAGTCGGCCGAGGCGCAGCGGCTTGCAAAGATCGGAAGGAGCGGCAATCTCCCCGCCGCGAGGGAGCCGAGGGAGAACTACTACCTCTTCGGTCAATGGAGACGCGAGCGCATCCAGTGCACGGCGGTACTCCCACCGCTGCTTCGGAATTGGCCCCGACCGGATATCCCTTCTTGGCGCTCTTCTTCTCTGCGGGCTCGCCCGCCTTTCTCTGAATTCTTCAGTGACATCATGAACACCTACGGGTTCCGCCTCCTTGATTTCACCCCCAATGCTTTATTACGACCATGGCAGTTTCGCACATCTCTGCGAAAACTTTGTCGGAGTCCATCCAAATGTAGCCCTTTTCCGCCACTTCTTTATACCCCGAGTTGAGAGAGGGAGCCTCTTGCCGAGGAATCGCTTGGATCTCCAGGGTCGGCAAGAAGGAAGACTATCTGGAGTGAGAGCTCAGTAGCAAATGGAAGGAATGGAGGGCAGATTGGTGCTGGATTGTGGAGGAGAACACGCAGACATTTACAGCCCAAATACTAAACCCCAAAGAGTGCGCTGCAACGATTGGAGCAATCTGCCCGAAGACGCTTAGGCTGAAGATTGCGCCACCGAATCCTTCGCCTTAGACTTGCCGGCTCACCAGTAGGCACCGCTGGCGCAGACTTTCTTCGCCACAGACGCTTCTTGCAGGAGAGGAGGAGACCCGCCGGGAGTTTCGTGAACGCGGCAGATATCATGAGGCTGCGCCCAGGCCTCAACTTCAACTTCACCGTCTTGGAACTTGACGCAATGCTCTTGGAGCTGTTCAAGCCCGATCCTGATCATCCAGAAATGTTTAGGTTGCCGAGGGGCGTCATTCCGCTGTGCAACAATTCCTCGCTTGACCGCATCCGTGCAATGATGCCATTGTACGACTCGCATGGAATCGTTCCAACCTGGGAAGAGCCTGCAAATGACGTCGTGCGGCAGTTCTTTGACAATCTGGTAGAAATGCCGGTCCGCCCCGATGAACAGAGGGGCCTCACCATGACAAAGACCGATGATGATGCTGCGACGCCACCAGAGTTGGAAGAAGCTGCAGCAGCGCCGCCATGGGCGAAGTTCGGATTCACCGTGGAGGAGGCAGAGGCAGCAGAGGCGGCAAGCCTTGTCGAGTAAAGGAGTTTGCCGGGCGAGGAAGAGCTTGCCGAGCTCGGCCGAAGTCGAGCGAGCCCGCCGAGGGCGCATCCTCCCCACCTTCAAGCAGCTTGCCGTGAGCGGAGCCCCCAGCTCCACCAAGAAGGCGTCTTCGCAAGGCCGGAGACGTAGCGGGGCAGCAGACGGGCCAACAGCCGCGGCTGGCGACGCGCTTCCATCATGCAAGTATCAAGTTGCCGCTGGAGCACCTCACGCCGCTCGCGGCAATCGGAGCGGGGCCCTCGCAGACCACCGGGTTCTCGCTTCCCGCCAAGCGCCAAGGAAACTACTCCTCCGCCGTCAGCATCGAGGCGGGCCAGAATTTGAACTCTCCGCTACCAGCTCCGGACGAGGAAGAAGAAGAGTAAGATCCTTTGCTTTGTACTTGTAGTTCTTGACTTGTTGCTTTGTCTTGTATCTGATTTGCTTTACTCAACCCATTCCTTTTCGTGACGCCGCCCGAAGAGTGTCGAAGAGAGTTAAGGCCTCGGTGGTTGTCATCGAGGATGAACCCACCGCGACAAATAGGAGGCGCGTCCGAGACCACCTTGCCGGACACGACAACTCTTCCTCAAAGCAGCCTCAGCCGCAGCCCAGCGTAAGTATATGGTTTACTTCTTGCTGTTCGGGCGTGCATGGGTGCTCTTTCTTTGCCGATATCTCGATCGCTGATTTGTGTAGGAGCAGAGCAGCCTGACCGGGAGTGCCCTGAAGCCGCTCCTGACATGCCATCTGCTTCGACTACACCGCCAAGGGAGGATTCCCCGACGAGGGAGCGCTCTCCGGCATGGGGCAGTTCTTCGGCAAGGGACAACTTTCCGGTAAGGGACAGCACCAGCGATCCCCTGGCGGCGGAGACCATGACTGCAGACCCTAGCACAGGTAATCTTCTTGCCTGAAAACTTCCCTTGTGTTCTTCTTCTTCTGATTTTCTTTTTGAATATTTGCTTGACTTTTCTTCATCCATCCGCCACAGAGCCAATGGAGACCGAGGTCGCCGGCGAGGAGGACGCGCGCGGCAATACTGACGACGCCGCTGCCACCGAAGAAGAAGCTGGTGCTGACGAGCCCGCCGGCGAAGAGGCCGCCAAAGCTGCCGCCGCAGAAGCTGGCGAGGGGTCCGGCGATCGTGACCGACGACCCCGAGGCCGCAGGAGCGCCAGCGCCACGCCGACCGCCGATCCTCCCGCGCTGCCGCAGCTGCCAGTTCAAGAGCCCCAGCCCGGTGCCTATTTGAAGGCCGGGCGATGGCGTCTTCATCAAGCTCCCATGGGCGCCGAGCCTGTGGCGCCGGCCAAGGAGAATCCTTTGATGAAGAGCTGCTCGCCTCACTGGATCGGGACGCCGGTCGACGCACCAAGCAGCAAGCAGCGGCGAAGTTCGAGGAGGAGCAGCAAGGAAGCTGTTGTCGCTCTACCGCGCCCGACAAGCCAAGCTGGAATCTCTGGAAGCGCTTTGTCGCGAAGGCGGGAGCAGACATCGAGAAGCGCGCGGAGGAGCTCCGGGGCCTCAACCAGGAAGCTCTCCGGTCCTTGTCACAGGAGCGGGAGTGGCTTGCCGAGGAGCGCAAAGCCTTCCTCCTCGAGAAGGCTGAAGCTGAGGAGCAACAGCGGCTTGCTGCCGAGAAGTTGTCTGCGTAGGAAGGCGAGTTGGCGCAGCGGAAGGTTAATCTTGACAGCCACGAGGAGGATCTTTCCATGCGTGAGCAAACATTTGGCAGGGCTCTCAAGGAAGCAAAGGATGCTGCCGCAGCTGCCGAGGCCGCCAAGAAGGAGCTGGAGACGAAGGTGGCGCAGTTGGAGGCCAATCTCAAGGAGAGCGGCGAGGAGCTTGCTGCACTCAAGCACGAGCGCGAGAAGGACGCCTACACTCTTGGCGAAGCTGCAGGCTGCCTCGCCGAGAGGAGCAAGGAGCTCAGCGCCGCCAAGGACTCCAACGCAGATCTTGAGTTGAAATCGACCACCTTGACTCAAATGGACGGCGCCAGGAGCAGGAGGTGGCCTTGAGGGAGAAGATCAAGGCCGACGAGGGGCTGTTGGCGAGGCCGCTGCCGCCTGTAATACCTTTAAGGAGAATGTGGAGCATCGGACCGAGGGTCTCGTGGATGTTGCTTTGCAGCCATCGACGAGGAGCTGGGCAGAACTGGGATGGTGGATCTTGGATATTCCTCTGATGAGCACCTCCAACCCACGCCAAGCTTAGCTTGTTCTTCAAGGGCGTGGTGACGGCCCTCCAGCGACTCCGGGAAGAAGTCCCAAAACAGCTGGCCGAGGAATCGCGCCAGATCTGCGCGGGAGCTCTTCAAAAGGTGCTGGTGAAGGTGGCCTTCCGCAATCCAGGCCTCAACCTCACCAACATCCTCAAATCCTTGCCGCCGGATGCTGATGTGGAGGCGCTCAAGACCCTTGTCGCACCCATCGTGGGACAGGGTGAGCGGGATCAAGAGGGTTGAGGGCGATCGCGTAGAGATTAGGCCGCCCGCTTTCTTTTTCTTGCCGCTGCTGGTCATGTTAGGAGAACAATCTATTAGCGTTGCGACAAGTTATCTTGTAATATAACTCTATTTTGGGTAGCAATTGCTATGTTATTTCCTTTACTTGATTCCTTCCTTTGTATGTTTTTACCCTACGCTTTTAGGGAACTTGTCAGTGCAGACACCTGGGCCACGAGCGCTGAGTATGGGACGTCAGCAGCCTGCTGGCGTTGCCGCTTCCGACAAGTAACCTTGTCGCAACTAGTCGCAGCTCACTTAAGTTGTTGAGCGGACTCGAAACAAAGTAAGGGCTTAACTAGCTACGAGTTGGTTCCTCCGCCATGTGTTTTCCATACAAAGTACGGTCGTTCGAGGAAGATAAATTAATATTTTTAAAACTGATTGCTCAAACTTTAGCAACTTAGCTTTTCTGTCGTTTGCTTCCTGGTAAGGCTAGACTTCCTTAAGCGACGCTTGGTCCACATCATTATCTTCTCCTTTCCCCCGGCAAACTTGTGGGCGAGGGAACCTTCCTTTCTTTTAGAAAGAGAAAGAAGAGAAAATAAAGATATGGAGCCTTATGGCTCGTTATTGCTTACCGGGGTAGGTGCTGCACAAAGTGTCGATAACGCATGCAAAATAGAAGTAAAAAGCATGAATTGACAAGATGTGCGAAGCACATTAGCTTTACTTATGCACGGGTCTGCTACCGCTTTGTACAAAGGATTACATGCAACAAATGACAAGACTTGTACAAAAGGTGGTTGCCGAACAGGTTCCGGCAACCGCGCTTCTACGGGTAAAACCTACGAAGATGCTCAATGTTCCATGAGTTGCTCACCGAATGCCATCTTCGGTCTCAAGGCGACAACGCCAGCCTAGTGACTCATTTCACCCGTAAGGGCCTTCCCACTTTGGCGCCAACATGTTGGAATTCTTGGTGGACTGAACGCTACCGAAGAACAAGGTCGCCTTCCTCGAGACTTCTGCATTAACTTTGCGGCTATGGTAGCGGGCGCAAAGCTTGCCGGTACCGAGCAGCTCAGACAAGAGCTCAAGACGATCCTCCTCAAGGAGCAGCGTCATCTTGTCGCAATTGCTCTTGCTCAAGCTCATCATAAGCGAGCACTCGAGGTGATCCAGATACGAAGTTCCGTGGGGAGAACTGCCTCTGCTTCCATAGACTAGAGCGAAAGGTGTCCGGCGGTGGCTCAATTTGGCGCCGCCTGATCGACCAAAGAACCACCGGCAGCTCCTCAATCCAGCTTTCTTCCGCACTTGTGCAGCCTGTCGAAAGTTCTCGGTCTTGAGCCCGCGCAACACTTTAGCATTTGCCCTCTCCGCTTGACCGTTGCTTCTCGGATGAGCAATGGCTTAAGCGCACTTTGGCGCCAAGATCTTGGACATATTGCATGAAGATGCGGCTCAGGAATTGCGCGGCCGTTGTCGGTGATGATCCTGTTAGGGATTCCAAACGGCAAACAATCGACCAAGAACTTGATCGCCGACCGTGCTGTCACCTTCCTCATCGCTTCCACTTCCGACCACTTTGTGAACTTGTCGATTGCAACGCATAAGAACTCAAAGCCCCGACGGCTTGGGGAAAGGGGCCGAGGATGTCGAGCCCTGCACCTAAAAATGGCCAGGATAAAGGGATCGCCCGGAGAGCTTGAGCTGGCTGGTGTATTCGCTGGAATGGAATCGCACGCTTCACACTTGGTTACTTGTGCGCTTGCATCCTCGGAGGGCTGTTGGCCAAAAGAAATCTTGCCAGACGCTTTGCCGGCAAGTGCTCGCGCCAATGTGGTGACCACATATACCTCCATGTATCTCGCCAACAGCTTTTGTCCGCTCTTCCCAGTGAATACACTTCAATTTCACACCGTTGAGTCTTCTTCTGCATAAAGGTGTTGTCGACAAACCGGTACATACTTGATCGCCGGGCTACTTTTTCCGCTTCTTCTCGCTCTTCGGAAGTTCTCTGTCTGAAGGAAACGGACAATCTCTTGTGCCCATGCCGGAGCTTGCGGCTCGACAACAAGGGCTAAAGGCACATTCGATGTCGCGGAACATCCGCTTACGGCGAGAACCTGCGGCTCCGCCGAGCTTGAAGTTCCCCGGCAAGATTGCCGGAGCAAAACTTGTCGGGAGCGTCTGCTTCAACGAAACAAACCCTAGGGCTTGTCGGAGCAGACTGCTCCTCAGCACTGTTGGTGTTGATCTTGGGGACCTTCTTGGTAGCAGCCTCGGGGAGCTCTACCGGAAAATAGTCACCAGAAATCAACTTCCTCTTCTTGCTCTGTCTGGTTGATGGTGTTACAGACAGTTGAGTCAGGTTGAGCACAAAGATCCCTGGTTCCACATGTAACTTAAGTGCAGCGCACTTCGACAGGCCATCAGCAATGTCGTTCTGAGCTCTTGGAATATATTCCATCTGTAGGCCGTCAAAGTGCTCTTCTAGCTTTCTCATTTCATCTACATAAGCTTCCATCAACGGACTCTGATAACTCTTGTTCACTTGGCGGATGACAAGCTGTGAGTCACCCCTGACAATGAGCTTCTTGATCCCAAGGTTCATCATGATCTCGAGACCGCAAGCAAACCTTCATACTCTGCAAGATTGTTTGTTGCTTGCTCCTTGGGAAAGTGCATCCGACTACGACTTTGAGGTGCTCTCCGTGGGTGCAACAAGTAGCACGCCCAAGACCGCGCCTTTGCAGCGAGAAGGCACCATCAAAGTACATCAGCCACTCTTGCCCGCTTCCTTGACGGGATGCTCGCTTTCGAATTTCTTCATCTTGTGTTGGCGTCCATTCTGCTATGAACTCCGCCAATGCTCTTCTTTGGATAGTTGAAGTGCTTTCAAACTTGAGGCTAAAGCTTGACAGCCCAAAGGCCCACTCAACAATCCCGCCTGCCTCTGGATTTTGCAAGATCCTCTTCGGGCGGAAAACGAGTGACGACTGTGATCTCATGTGCTCGGAAGTAATGGCGCAGCTTTCTCGAGGCCATGAGGAGGCCGAAAAGCAATTTCTGCACACCAGAGTACCTTGACCTAGCCCCCTGCAGAAGGGAGCTGACAAAGTAAACTGGGCGTTGCACCATTATTTTCTGCATCTTCTCATGCGTCTGCGCAGATCCTTCCTTGTCGGGACCAGAGCTTGTCGGTGAAGCCCCCCTGCTTGTCGCTGGATGCATCTGCCATGGTTGCTAGCTCATCATCCGCCTCCCTCTCCGCTACTAACGCAACACTAACCACTTGATTGGTTGCCGCTATATATAGCAGCAACTTCTCTTGTGGCTTAGGTGCGACAAGTGTTGGAGTGGAGGATGTGTATCTCTTCAAGTCTCCGCAGCGCAGCCTCCGCTTCGAGTCCATTCATCGGACCTGCCTTTTTCAAGATTTTGAAAAATGGCGTATGCGCCAGCAGACCTAGAGATAAACTCGCCGAGAGCAGCTACGCAACCGCAAGTCTTCAGACATCCTTGACGCGCTTTGGTGCTTCAATCTGCTCAATGCCTTGATCTTGTCGGATTGGCTTCAATTCCTCACGAGATTTAAGAACCCGAGAAGCTTGCCGGAAGGGACTCCAAACACACACTTCTCAGGGTTGAGCTTGAGGTTGATCTTGCGCAGATTTGCAAAGGTTTCGTCTAAATCTTGAATCAGGGTCGCCTTTGTCCTTGCTTTTGACCACTATGTCATCATATAGGCTTCCACATTTCTGTGCATTTGCGGCTCAAAAGCGTCATGAACTACTCTTGCAAATGTTGAACCAGCATTCTTTAACCCGAAGGGCATCCAGACGAAACAAAGATGTGCCACATGGGGTGATGAATGCGGTCTTCTCCTCATCCTCTTACGCCATGAAGATCCGATGATATCCCGAGTATGCATCCGTAAATGAAAGCAAATCACATCCGCCGTGGAGTCAACAACTGGTCGATGCGCCGCAAGGGAAATGGGTCTTTGGGACAAGCTTTATTGACATCGGTAAAGTCGATACAAAGCCTCCATTTCCCGTTAGCCTTATGCGATAACCATGTGATTGGCCAGCCACGTAGGATGGAGCACCTCCTCGACAAGGCCCGCTGTTTCCAATTTCTTGATTTCTTCGCGATGAACTCTTGGCGCCCACCGCACGCTTCTCGACTTTCTCGCTGACGGCCGCGATGAGGACAAACGGCAAGATGGTGCTCAATTACTTTCCTGGGAACACCGGGATGTCGACGGTTGCCACGCAAACACGCCGACGTTCGCTCGCAGGAATGCAACGAGCGCGCTTCCTATTTAGGGTCGAGAGTGGCAGCGATGGTGAAGGTACCACCGGCGCCGTCCTCCTTGGCGGACACCTTCTTGGTCTCTCGTGGAGCTGCCATCGCCTTTCTTACACTTGCCGGTGGAGCTCGATGGTGCGTCCTCGACGGTAGCGCAGCACCAAGAGGTGCGCTTGCCGGAGGGCATCGAGCTCTTGCCGGACTTGGTCTTCTTCTTCCCCGGAGCTTCAGCCGCAAGTGGCTTGCAATCTGCTGCCGCTGCTTCCAGTAGATCTTGTCGGCGCAGATAAGAGCATCCTTCTTGTCGCCAGGACAGAGATGACGCTTATCGGCCTCGCATCTTCAAAGATGTTGTATGCATAGTGAGAGGCTGCCATGAATTTGGCGAGTGCCGGACGGCCAAGTATCCCATTGTAAGGCAATGGAAAGTCAAGAACGTCAAAAGTGAGCCTCTCGCCTTTGAAGTTCAACTCACGCCAAATGTCACCGCAACGTGATCTTTCCTTCGCTTGCTCCTTCCGGATTGATTCCTTGGAATGTGCCGGTCTCTTCGAGCTTCGCCATCGTGGATCCGGAGTTTCGAGCACCGCGGAGGAGATCAGGTTCAAGCCGGCCCGCCGTCATTAACTAGCATCTTAGTGACCTTGAGGTTGCGGATAGTTGGTGAAACCAACATCGGCAAGCACCCGACCGCAGATTACGCCGATCGTGGTGGTCCTCAATATCAAAGATGATAGGCGTCTTTGGACCATTTCAGAGGCTTGCGTGACTCGACGGATGGTTCTGCCGCATTGACTTCCCCGCATCCACCGCTTGAGCCGGCGGTGTGAAGTATGCAGAGAAGCATCGCCACAACGCACATGACCTCTATGGCTTTCTCGAACTCCCCGCTCATCGGTCTCGCCATCATCCATGTCTTCATCATCGCCGCCGTCTTCATCCTTGTCGCGCCGCTGGGAGGTCTGTCTCCTTGCCGCCGCTTGGCCTTGCCGCGTACTCCTCGGCCGGACGCTTTCTTGCTAGCTCCTCCAGCACCTTCCCGGCCTTCTCCTTGTCGCGTCGTCAGATTCAGCCTTCCGCTGCTCGACCTTTTGCAGCTCGAGGTCATGGCCCTTGGTGCGGTGGATCTTGCAAGATCTTGTTTGTTGGAGCCGCCCGCTTGTCGGCGACCGCCACATTAGCTTGGTGCCGCCGCAACCTCCTTGCCGGAGCTACCAGCTTTGGCTTTCTTGGCGCCACCTCCGTTGCCGGACTGCTCGACAACCAGCACATCTTTGCCTTTCTTCTTCCTATTGTTTCGCCACGGTTCTTCTTTGCCGGGCGGTCTCCTCACTATCGATCCTCCGCTTCAAAGATTCTCTCCGGGAGTCTCCTCCTTCCTCAAAGACGTGCACACTTGTCGGCCAGGCGTATAGCTCACTAACGCCTCTCGATCTTGCACATCGCCATCTCCTCCGCATCTCGTGGTTTCGCGACGCTCGATGGAACGCGCTGATTACAGCAGCGGGGTGGACATCTGGGATGTTGTGGCTGAATCTCTGAATGTACTTGCACAGGGGCTCTCCTTCCTTCTGGGCGAGCAGATGAAGGTCGCTTTCTTGGCCATGGGGCTTGTGGCCGCCTGTAAAGGCGCCGACAAACTGATGGCATAGATCTGCCCAAGAGGATATGGAGTTGTCCGCAAGTGCATGAGCCAGGATCTGACGTTGGGCTTGAGCACCAGCGGGAAGTAGTTGGCCGTGATCTTGTCGTCTCGCCCCGGCAGCTTGCACCGCAATGGAGTAGATGCCGAGGAACTCCGACGGATGCGTCTTTGCCGCCGTGATTTCTTCTCTGGTACATCGGCTTGAAATTCTTCTTGCCGGGCCATCGGACTTGCCGCAGCTCACGCAAAGTGAACGCAGGGCAACCTACCGCAGACGGCAAGTCGCCTGTTCCTTCCGGGCGCATGCATGTCAACAGAGGGCCCGGCGCTTGTCGGATTGACGCCGCTTCTCTTCGGGCGCTCGATGCGAAGTTCGGCGTCTTCTTGCTGTCGTTCATGAAGAACTTGGCGGCGATCGCGACGAGCTCGTGGATCCGGCGATGCGGTGGAGTCATTGTCGAGGTGGATCCGGCGAAGTCGGCGATCTTGGCCTCCGGGCGGAGAGTGCATGGTGGTTGCACCCCCATCGGTCTCTGCCGCCATCGCTCGTGTTTGGCAGTCCTGCCGCGGCAGCGATGCACTTGGCTGCCGCGGAGCGTCGCCGTTGGCAAAGCCGATGAGACTCTGAATGGTGGCCCTCCATTCATCGACCTTGTCGGCTGTTGGAGGGTAATCTAGGAGCAGTTGAGCTCTCGCCAAAGCATGTACGGACGCCGAGGTCTGCGCAGCTTTGTCCTTGGACTTGGCAGCACCGTGAGCTCCCCCGTCGCCGTCCATTCTTCCGCCGGCGTCTACCCCACCGCCTGTTTGCTCCGATGGCGGTGGGTTCGACGCGGATGGAACATCTGCCGCCGAAGCCTTCTTCTTCGGTGGCATGTTGATGAAGATGATGAAGATCTAGCTCGTGTGGACGCCGGGTCAGGTTCACACAACCTCGACGCCCCCTACCTGGCGCGCCAAAGATGTCAGGGCAGGCTGATCTGGCCCACGAACACCTATGAGACCGGCGGACCGAGCCCCTTTCGGTTCGGCGGGGGGCGGAGGTCGCACGAAGAGCAGATCAAGGCGAAGCACACGAGCAGTTTACCCAGCTTCGAGCTCTCCGAGAGATAACACTCCTACAGGTGCATGTCTGAGTGTATTGAGTTCTTGCTCAGGAGCGCTGAGTGCTAAAGTACACACAAGCTGCTAACGAGACTGAGTGTGGTGGGATCCGACCCTTTCTACGTTGCGCATGGGCCTCCTTATATATGCTAAAGGGTCTCCGGCAGTGGCAACGTAGACAAGGGTAAAATGGAAAAGGAGTGGTTGGTACAGCTACATGACAAAGGATGGTACGATGGTACGATGTATCATACCTAACCCCGACGGCAGGGACAAAGGCATTAAATGCCCGCTTCACGCCGCCTCTAACAAAGGCAAACAGGGACCGCTGTGGGCGCCACCGCTTGCCACGATGGCAATCTTGCCACGCTACCGCTTGCCACCGCTGTCACCGGGTCAAGACGGCCTCTCCGCCACGCGCTACCGAAAGGTCCTGTAGGCGACACGTTAGCGGACGTGTTGGAGCGCAGTACGTAGTGAGTGGTCTGCGCTGCAAGCGCCTTTGCCGGTTGTTGTCTTGTCGAGTCCGGAAGCTTGTCACCCATCGGGCCTTCCTGGCAAGCTCCTCTTGCCGGGGCCTTGTCTTGTAGGTGCCTTGGGTGGCCTTCTCGGCAAGCTCCTCTTGCCGGGGTCTTGTCTCCTTGGCTTGAATACTTTGTTCTTGAATGGCTCCAAAGGAACCACGGAGGACCTTGGCGGTCACCCGGTAAGCCTTGCCGCGGAGGGCTGCAACTGCCCATGCACAAGTTCGGGATACTAGGGTACCCCTACTCTAGTACACCGACAGAGGGCTTTGATCTCCTCCATTTGAGCATGCATCTTGGCGTTGATGGAGTTTTTCGTGGCATCAAACTCGTCGTTGTTGTTGTAGACCGAAGGTGAAATTCCTTGCCTATCCATCACAAGACTCGAGTAGAGGTGAGTAGGAAATGAGATAAACAATACCGAGTTACCTTTTCCCAAAGTTGAGGATGTATCCCGTTTCACTCAATGTGAGATGAAAGAATAGTGGAATTGGTACCGGACTTGTTCACTCACACCTATAAAGTAAAGCTTATGGAGTAGCTCGGTGAGGATAGTGGCACAAAAAATTGATGCAAAATGTTAGCAAGAGTCAATAATGTTGAAAGAGATTTACAAATTCGCAAGTGAAACAAGTAGACAAATAGCAATAAGTGGCTCACGGAAACTAACACACGGATAGATAAATGGGGTCGTGCAACCAAGGAATGAGCACAAAATGTGGAATCCACGGAAAACGCTCGTGTTGCCCAACTCAAGAGAGACGCTAGCACGATTGCTCAATAGGCGGATACGACACTCGTGCACAACCTATAAGATGCAAAATGGATAAACTTTCTATCCCAAGTATGCTATATATGTATGGTTGTAACATCCCAAAATTTCCAATTTGGAATGCTATACATAGGTCAACTTATGCATATATAATTTTATTGCATTTTGCTTCGCGATCCTCAAAATTCTAAGCAACTCAAGGACCCACGGAGAGAGTTGCGGATTTCACCATTTTCATATTTGAATTTTCTCAAGTATCAAAACAAGGATCGTTTTGGTTTTATTTATTTTTCTCTCCGAATATTTCAAAAGTCAAAATATATGAGAGAAGATAATATGACTTCTCCAAAATAAAAGAAATATTGGAGGAAAATATTAAAATCAAATAATTTTTTTTGGATTTTATTGCTATTTTATTTGAATTATAAAAATATGCATTTCTCAAAATTGCATTTTAGGCCAAAGAAAATGTTCACTTAGTTCTAAATATTTTATTTAGGCGGTGAAAATTGTTTTTGGAATTTTAGATTTTTCTATATTTATTAGCATTTTTCTCAGCGGAATTGTTTTTAAAAAAATGTTTCGGACCAACTGGACCGAAACCCAGCCGGCACAGCTCGCGCGTCCCCGACCCCGAGCGGGACTCCCGCCCGTGCACGATGCCGCCGCCGTGGCCGAGTCGGGCACCACCGCCGTCGCCCCTCCCCCAAGCCAACTCCACCACCCCTCCTATCTATACCCACCGCCGCCACCCGTCCCCACCACCTCGCCCGCCAAGCCATAGCTGCAGCTGCCGCACTGCCGCCCGCCACGGCTGCGCCGCACCCGCCTACTGGCGCCGCCCTTAGCCGGAGCCGCCGCCAAGACGCCCGCCTCACAGGAATCCGAGCCGCCGCCGTCGGATCTCGCCGTCCTTGTTTTTTTCTTGGTTTTAGGTAAAACCGTCAGTTTTTATAAAACCCTAGTTTCGTTTTTTTAGATTCGGTTTTTTCGGTTTAGTTCGTTTGCGAATGTTCGTCCGTTCGTTCGTTTTAACGAAGGAATTCGCCCTTTCGTCTCTGTTAACGAACGTTCGCGCTGTAGTTTTTTCTTCTGATTTACTTTTTCAGCCAGGGACCTATCCGTGGTTATTTTTATCGCAGATTAGCCCCTGATCTTCAAACCCTCGCCGTTTCTAAACCGTTTGTCCAAATCCAGTGAAACCAACGCCAAAATCTTCGTCTCGAGCCCCTCTTTCTGTTTAATCAACTTGAACAAGGTTTTGGCAATTTAAAATTTGGTTTCAAGCAGATTTGAATTAGAAGTTCTTTTGACCGTAGTTTCAGTTCCATAGCTCCGATTCGATTGATTCTTTTTGCAAATCGAAGCTCTTCAGTTGCACTTTCAGATTTGATCTTCTTATTTGATTTTTACCCATGTATCGATACTTGAGTGCTTATGTATGCTATTGTTTATTTGCGATAGAATTCCGGAGTGCGAAGCGTGCTACTATGAGTCTCTAGGGTTTGCAGATCGTCAGCAAGGCAAGTAACACATTGATCGTACTCTTCTCATACCCAGTTTTATGCATTAGTTACAACCCTCAAACATTGCATGAGTTGGATCTCTTAACATGTTGGTTTTGGGAAGTAGATGATGAGGTAGAACACATTGCCCTTTATTAACAAACCTTGGCAGTTACTTCTATGCTATGCTTATATTGCCATGCTATGCTCGTAGACATGGATTGGGTTTGAGTGTATCCATGACAGATGTGAGATTGTTTATTTAATGGTTAACTTAAGGTGGCTATTTAAATACACATCTGGGTGGATTGGTTGCGGGCACCTGGAGAATCCAGTGTTGTCCTAGGATATCCCGGAGTACCCGTGTGATCATCCTATGGTTCGCCATCCAGGCTCAAAGGAATCATAAGATTATTCATGCTAGAAACTTCTGTGTGCAGCCACAAGCTATTATGGGCTCTAGCATAGTTGAGTATGTTGCGTGACCTCTTCCAATGGTAGGCTAGGAGATGTAGGGGATGTAGGTTGGTACTGTCTACCCAGGGTTAGAGTTAATGTTTCTGAAAGACTGTGTCTCTGTCATCCGTTTCTCAAACACCATGTAGTGCGAGAAATCCAACGGAGGTGATCAAATCTTGTGGGGAAAAGTGCACAAACCTCTGTAGAGTGTACAAACTAATCATGGTTAGCCGTGTCCCCGGTTATGGACATCTTGAGTATCAGGTTCCTGGATTATCATGTTGATCTCATCACTCTATATTAATTTGTTGGGTTATTAATACTGCTTAATTGGGATTGTGTTGGAGGAACCTTCTCAATGTTTAACAACTACCATGATAGTTAAACAAAATATATTCCTTTGTTGTAGGAAAAAATTGGCTTTTCGCAAAACATTATAACCGTAGAGCCTCCACCAGCCTCATATGCATGTAGTGATAGCTTTTACTTGTTCATTGCTCTACTATGTTATCTTGCCAAAGATATTCCATGTCTTTGACCTGCTTCGGCTACAACATATCATGTTGCAGACTTTTCAGACGAAGAGTAAGGTGCACTAGGTCGTTGTCGTGCACTCAGCTATGTCGTTGGAGTTGATGGACTCACTTTATCTTCCAAGCCTTCCGCTGTTATCTTATTAGATGGCCTGAAGCCATATTTATTGTATTAAGTTCTCTTTTGAGACATTTGATGTAGTAAGTGTGTGATTGAACTCTATTATAAATCCTTCAAGTACTGTGTGTGTCAGCATTACCAATCCAGGGATGACACTTATACACAGAGATTTGACTGTCTGAGGTCGGATCGCTACAAGATGGTATCAGAGCACATGCTGAATGTAGGACACGACCACTAAGATGAGCCATAGGTCACTCTTCTCTACTCATTTCTGACTCCTCCCCAGTTTCTACTCTATAGGATGGCGGACTCAAGGAACAAGTTTGCACAACCGGATGAAGGCACGCCCTTTGGACGACACTTGAAGGAAGTCACTAGGTACCTGAACATCGGAGTACCAAGCTTCACCGGGTCCAACACCGCCACTTTACCAGAAGAGGAGCGTTGGATGATTCGAGTTCAAGGTCCAGGAAGGACATTCACGCCAGTCACTGAGCCCATAGAGTTTTCCTTTGATGCACCAACCTGGAGTCTAGGTAAGAGCATGGCAGCCCACATCGCCATGGGACGCATCAGCGAAATTTACCACAAGGATCTTAAGGACACCATCTACCAGATATGTGGGCGCCGAGATGAGCAATGGGAGATGATCAGCACCAGGAGGGACAGGTCCATTGCAGCTTTCATCCCGGAGTTAAACCAACACATTCGTCGACACGAGAACCAGATGTGTGCAAGCATGATAGACCTGAAGAAGGTGATGACCAGGAACATGGAGCTAGAAGAGGAACTCAAGTCTACACACGACGGATACGAGGAGGAAAATCGCAATACTAGTGGAGAAGAATGACGATCTGACAAGGAAGCTAGGAGTATTCATGGGAGACCCCGCGCCAGGAGGAGATGACGACCATCGCGACGATATCCGTTCTGAGGACTACATCATCATCGACGGCACCGACTCCGCCCCCGACAGTAGTGATGATGACTATGAAGACGAAGCTGGAGCGGATATAGTAGACCACCACATTATCAGTAGTATTCCCCCATGTGTATATTAGTAGTCCGAGCACTGTAATGATAGTTAGATCGATTGTATGCCCTTGTTTGAATTGATTTCGGTGTGATATGAATGTGTTTGTCTCATGTGTATATGGGTAGTGCTTTCTCACTAGACCTCATTCTATTCTAATCTCTCCCCTCTATACCCATTAGATACCTCCGAGACGTGACCCCGGATTTGTTTTCCCACCGGAGCTCACTCAGTTGATCCAACAGCAGAATACCTTGATGCAGCTTCTAGTCCAGAACCAAGGCAACAACAACAACAACAACAACAACAACAACAACAACAACAACAACAACAACAACAACAACAACAACAACAACAACAACAACAACAACAACAACAACAACAACAACAACAACAACAACAACAACAACAACAACAACAACAACAACAACAACAACCCACCGCCACCACCTCAAGTTGACAACTTAGCCCGTTTTCTGAGGTTGCAGCCGCCGGTGTTTTCCAGTAGCACCGAGCCAATAGTTGCTGATAACTGGCTACGCAGGATTGGAAGGGAGTTGACCACCGGAGGTTGCACAGATGCTGAGAAGGTGCGTTTTGCCGCACATCAATTGGATGGAACCGCAGCCTCATGGTGGGAGAATTACACAACCACTTTCATTATAGCCAATGTCACTTGGGAGCAGTTTCAGCAGGCATTCCGCACCACTCATGTCTCAACTGGAGCTATGAGCATGAAGAAGCGTTAGCTCACTACGCCCCAGATGATGTGGCACAGATGCCGCGAAGCAAGAGAAGTTTATGGAAGGGCTGAATGATGAGATGAGTATGCAGTTAATGGTGGAACATTTAACAACTACCAGGAGTTGGTAGATAAGGCTCTTATGATTGAAGGGAAGCAGCAGCAGATTGGGAGCCGCAAAAGGAAGTACGGACAAGGGAAGTACAATTCAAGAGCTCAGCAGAAGCCTCGTTTCACCCCGAACTCGGGAGGATATACCCATAACCTTGGAGGCCATACCCACAAGTGGAGGAAGTTCGCATAACCACAGTGGCCCCAAGAATGGAAATGGGAATGGAGCAGGCAGTAATCAGAACCGCTCTAACCCAGCCACGCCCGCCAAGAAGGATCTAAGTCACATTACTTGTTTCAAGTGCGGGAAGACGGGACACTACGCCACCGAGTGTTCTGAAGCAAAGAACGGAAATGGCAATGGAAGCGCTGGGAAGAAGCCCTACCCTTTCAACAGGGGACAACTGAACCACATGAATGTGGAGGTGGTTGAAGAGCAGCCAAATGCAGTTATCGGTAAGTTTTTGGTTAAGTCATTTACCGCTCTCGTTCTTTTTGATACTAGTGCATCGCATTCATACATTTCAAGGGGATTTGTGGACAAGTTTAAGTTACCCACCTTAGCCCTTAGGACACCCTTGTTAGTAAGCTCACCAGGTGCAGAGTATATGGCGAGCTGATGGTGCGGTCGGTTACCCTTAACCATTGGTAGCCATGTTTTCCCCTTAGAGATTGGCTATCAAAGTATGGAGGAAACATTGACTGTGCTTGTAGGTCAATTCTGCTCACCACCCCGGAGGGAAAAATGATTAAGTATGTGTCCAGGCATGCACCAAAGAGGACCCAAGTAAATTCTCTCTCCAGAGTTGTTCAAGAGGAAGTGCCTGTAGTGAAGGATTACCCGGATGTATTTCCAGAGGAACTACCAGGCATGCCGTCGGATCGAGACATTGAGTTTTTGATAAAACTGTTGCCAGGCACCAGACCAATATTGAAGAGACCATACCGGATGCCCGCAAATGATCTAGAGGAGATTAAGAAACAGATTAAGGAGTTATTGGATAAAGGTTACATTCGACGAAGTTTGTCACCATGGGGAGCCCCAGTGCTTTTGGTTGAGAAGAAGGATGGATCCTTGAGAATGGTTGTTGATTATCGGTCATTGAATGAAGTGACGATCAAGAACAAGTACCCGCTACCGATGATTAATGATTTGTTTGACCATCTGCAAGGAGCTAAAGTATTCTCCAAGATCGATTTGCGATCAAGATACCACCATCTGAAGATCTGAGAATAGGATATACCTAAGACAACCTTCACCACAAGGTACGGGCTATATGAGTACACGGTTATGTCATTCGGATTGATTAATGCCCCTGCCTATTTCATGAGTATGATGAATAAGGTGTTCATGGAGTTATTGGACAAGTTTCTTGTGGTGTTCATTGATGATATCTTGGTATACTCGAAGAATGAAGAGGAACACAAGGAGCATTTGCGTTTAGTTCTCGAGAAGCTCAGGGAACATCAGTTATATGCCAAGTTCAGCAAATTTGCTTGAAGGAAGTTGGATTTCTTGGACATGTTATATCAGGAGAAGGTATAGCAGTAGACCCTACCAAGGTTAAGTCAGTCACTGACTGGCTAGCACCCACCTCAGTAGGAGAGATCCGAAGTTTTCTGGGACTCACAGGATATTACCGGAGATTTATAGAGAATTTCTCCAAGATTGCAAAGCCTATGACGGACTTGTTGAAGAAGGACACCAAGTTCAAATGGACAGATGAATATGAGGCAAGTTTCCAGGAGTTGAAGAAACGTTTGGTTACAAACCCAGTGCTGATTCTGCAGGATATACGCAAGGATTTCCAAGTGTATTGTGACGCATCTCGCTTAGGACTTGGAGGTGTACTTATGCAAGATCGAAGAGTTGTTTCATATGACTCACGTCAGCTTCGACCGCATGAGCTGAATTAAGCCACACATGATTTGGAGTTAGCAGCTGTAGTGCATGCGCTCAAAACCTGGAGATATTTTCTTATTGGAAATCATTGTGATGTGTACACGGATCATAAGAGTTTGAAGTACATTTTCACACAGAAGGAGCTGAATCTTAGGCAAAGGAGATGGTTGGAGCTTATAAAGGACTATGATATGAAGCTGCACTATCATCCAGGCAAGGCCAATGTTGTAGCAGATGCTTTGAGCCGGAAGAGTTATGCCAATACCCTCGTAAGCGGAGGATTGCCAAAGGAGTTAGCCGAAGATCTCATGGAGCTTCGTTTGGAGATAGTCCCTAGAGGTTTTGTTGCAGCATTGGAAGTCCAGTCGACATTATTGGGAAAGATTCAGGAAGCTCAGAAGGATGACAAAGAAATTGCCGAGATAAAGGAGAGGATGAGCAAGGGAAAAGCCAAAGGTTTTTGTGAGGATGAGCACGACACCTTGTGGTTTGATGACCGTGTTTATGTGCCCAATAATACAGAGATCAGGAAGTTGATACTACAGGAGGCTCATGACTCGCCATACTCGATACACCCCGAAAACACCAAGATGTATTTGGATTTAAAGGAGCGTTTCTGGTGGACTCGTATGAAGAAGGATATTGCCGAGTATGTAGCCGTATGTGATTTATGTCAGAGAGTGAAGGCAGAACATCAGAAGCCAGCAGGATTACTGCAGCCTATGCCGATACCCGAATGGAAGTGGGACAAGCTTGGCATGGATTTTATCACCGGATTACCCAGGACCCAATCGGGATATGATTCTATTTGGGTAGTAATTGATCGCTTGACCAACGTGGCTCACTTTATCCCAGTAAAGACCACCTATACAAGTCTGGTGCAGTTGGCCAAGATATATATAACCAAGATCGTATGTCTGCATGGAGTTCCGAGGACCATTGTATCAGATAGAGGAACACAGTTCACTTCAAAGTTTTGGCACCACCGCACTGCACTTTTGGGGACTAGGCTAGAGTTTAGTACAACCTTTCATCCGCATACAGATGGATGCATCGAGAGAGTTAATCAGATTCTGGAGGACATGTTGAGAGCTTGTGCGCTAGATTATGGATCTAGTTGGAATGATAATTTTCCTTACGCGGAGTTCTCCTACAACAACAGCTACCAGGTGATACGTCTCCAACGTATCTATAATTTTTTATTGTTCCATGCTATATTATATTCTTCTTTGGATGTTAATGGGCTCTATTATACACTTTTATATTATTTTTGGGACTAACCTATTAACCGGTGGCCGAGCCCAAATTGCTGTTTTTTTGCCTATTCCAGTGTTTCGCAGAAAAAGAATATCAAACGGAGTCCAAACGGAATGAAACCTTCGGGAACGTGATTTTCGGAACAAACGTGATCCAGAGGACTTGGGAGTCCACATCAAGAAATCAACCAGGAGAGCACGAGGTAGGGGGCGCGCCTACCCCCTGGGCGCACCCTCCACCCTCGTGGGGCCCATGTTGCTCCACCGACGTACTTCTTCCTCCTATATATACCCCACGCACCCCCAAACTATCGACACGGAGCCAAAAACCTAATTGCACCGCCGCAACCTTCTCGCACCGTGAGATCCCATCTTGGGGCCTTTTCCGGCGCTCCGTCGGAGGGGGCATTGATCATGGAGGACTTCTACATCAACACCATAGCCTCTCCGATGATGTGTGAGTAGTTTACCTCAGACCTTTGGGTCCATAGTTATTATCTAGATGGCTTATTCTCTCTCTTTGGATCTCAATACAAAGTTCTCCATGATTCTCGTGGAGATCTATTCGATGTAATCTTCTTTTGCGGTGTGTTATTTGAGACCGATGAATTGTGAGTTTATGATCAAGTTTATCTATGAACAATGTTTGAATCTCCTCTGAATTCTTTTATGTATGATTGGTTATCTTTGCAAGTCTCTTCGAATTATCAGTTTGGTTCGGCCTACTAGATTGATCTTTCTTGCAATGGGAGAACTGCTTAGCTTTGGGTTCAATCTTGCGGTGTCCTTTCCCAAAGGATGTTAGGGCAGCAAGGCACGTATTGTATTGTTGCCATCGAGGATAACAAGATCGGGTTTATATCATATTGCATGAGTTTATCCCTCTATATCATGTCATCTTGCTTAAAGTGTTACTCTGTTCTTATGAACTTAATACTCTAGATGCATGCTGGATAGCGGTCGATGTGTGGAGTAATAGTAGTAGATGCAGGCAGGAGTTGGTCTACTTGTCACGGTCGTGATGCCTATATACAAGATCATACCTAGATATTCTCAGAACTATGCTTAATTCTATCAATTGCTCAACAGTAATTTGTTCACCCACCATAATACTTATGCTCTTGAGAGAAGCCACTAGTGAAACCTATGGCCCCCGGGTCTGTTTTCCATCATATTAATCTTCCAACACTTAGTTAGTTCTTTTGCCTTTTATTTTACTTTGCATCTTTATTTCTCTTTATCATAAAAATACCAAAAATATTATCTTATCATATCTATCAGATCTCACTCTCGTAAGTGACCGTTGAGGGATTGACAACCCCTTTATCGCGTTGGTTGCGAGGTTCTTATTTGTTTGTGTAGGTGCGAGGGACTCGTGCGTGATCTCCTACTGGATTGATACCTTGGTTCTCAAAAACTGAGGGAAATACTTATGCTACTTTACTGCATCACCCTTTCCTCTTAAAGGGAAAACCAACACAGTTCTCAAGAGGTAGCAAGAAGGATTTCTGGCACCGTTGCTGGGGAGTCTATGCACAAGTCAACATACCAAGTACCCATCACAAACCCTTATCCCTCGCATTACATTATTTGCCATTTGCCTCTCGTTTTCCTCTCCCCCACTTCACCCTTGCCGTTTTATTCGCCTTCTTCCCGTATGCCTTTTTGTTTGTGTTTCCACGTGCCTTCTATTTGCTTGCATCTTTGCTTGCTAAAAATCTATTGATATGTATCCACTTAAAGTGTTCTACTTGGATCATCTTCGATCCTTATGCGCTCGTGCTGAAACCCCAACTAGCCTAGTTGATGGGAAATCTTTAGATGAGCATGCTCATTTTGTGCGTCACCGTTTGTCTAAAAAAGGGAAACTCTTATGGAATCAAATAAACTAATTGATGTGTTATGCTTGGAATCTTTTTGAAATTTGTGATATTACTTGTTGCTCTAAGAACCCTAAAAAACACCTCCCCTACCTATGTGAGTTTAATGAAAATGAAATCTTATCTTCTTATGCAAAGGGTGTTTATAGCTACTATGATATAGAACAAATTGAAGAATTTGTTGCTTTTAAGGGTTCTTTTGAAGTTGCTTATTTGCTTGAAAAGTATGATACTACTCTTTACGAATCTGAAAATCTTGACATACTTGAATATTGCTATGAAAACTATGCTCATAATGTCTATGTCAAAGAATTTACTGAAAGAATGACCGTTGCTTCAAAAGAAAATAATGATATGCACGAATCTATAGATAATTATGACTCCGATGATTTGATTGAAATATCCCTTGATGAACATGATGCCTGCTATCCTTGTGGCCATGATGCCAATATTTATGAAGATGAATTTGCTATAGTTCCTTACGTTAAACATGAGATCGTTGCTAATGCACCCATACTTGGTAGTTCCTTCGATGAAAAGCATGATTGCAATAATTTTACTATAAATTTTCTTAGTGTCAATTGTGCTAATAATATGCAAAACCCTAAGCTTGGGGATGCTAGTTTTGCTATGTCTACTACTTGTTGCAACGATCATGATTGGGGTGATTCTTCTTTTGATCTTGAAAATTTATCTAAGCCCCGTGATGAATATGAGATTGATAATAGTGTTCGCAATATTATTGAAAGTGAGTTTGTAAGAGTGTCAACTTTAGATCCCACATATTTGGAGAATATTCAATCTTATGATTTTTTTTTGATAAAAGTGGATTTGGAGAGGTCATGACTTTAGTTAATGGTAATCCCACTATTTTAGAAGAGTGTCAACTTTGCATGCATGTGGATCATGTAGAGAAAATTTTATGTGATAGCTATATCGTTGAATTTGCTTTTGATCCCACATGTAATTATTATGAGCGAGAAAAATATGGTTGTAGAAATTTTTATCTTACTAAATTACCTATCGTCATGTTGAGATTGCTATCGTCTCTTTCTTCTTCCTTGCACATGCTAGTTATTGCTAGCCTTGCAAATTTGTTTGCTTATAATATGCCTATGCATAGGAAGTATGTTAGAATTCGATGTGTTTGTCACGTGTTTTATGATGCTCTCTTTGCACTTCAATTCTTGTCTTTCATGTGAGCATCATTAAAATTGTCAATGCCTAGCTAGGGGCGTTAAACGATAGCGCTTGTTGGGATGCAACCCAATTTGATTTTAGTTTTTTTCTTTTTGCTTCTGTTTAGGAATAAATATTTTATATAGCCTCTGTTTAGATTTGTTTTTATGTTTTAGTTAGTGTTTGTGCCAAGTTAAACCTATAGGATCTTCTTGGATGATAGTTATTTGATCTTGTTGAAAATTCCAGAAACTTTCTGCTCACGAAAACAATTGTTAAAAATCACCAGAACGTTATAAAATACTGATTCCAATTGCTGCTGATCAATAAACAAATTTTCTAGGTCGTCATATTTTGGTAGATGTTTTTTGAGTTCCAGAAGTTTGCGTAAGTTAAAGATTCTACAGATTGTTCTGTTTTTGACAGATTCTGTTTTTCGTGTGTTGTTTGCTTATTTTGATGAATCAATGGCTAATAAAATAGTTTATAAACCATAAAGAAGTTGGAATATATTAGGTTTAACACCAATATAAATAAAGAATGAGTTCATTACAGTATCTTGAAGTGGTGTTTTGTTTTGTTTCGCTAACGGAGCTCACAAGATTTTCTGCTAAGTTTTGTGTTGTGAAGTTTTCAAGTTTTGGGTAACAGATTTGATGGATTATGGAACAAGGAGTGGCAAGATCCTAAGCTTGGGGATGCCCATGGCACCCAAATATCATCTAAGGACACCAAAAAGCCAAAGCTTGGGGATGCTCCGGAAGGCATCCCCTCTTTCGTCTACTTCCATCGGTAACTTTACTTGGAGCTATATTTTTATTCACCACATGATATGTGTTTTGCTTGGAGCGTCTTGTATTATTTGAGTCTTTTTTTGTTAGTTTGCCACAATCATACTTGCTGTACACACCTTATGAAAGAGACACACATGATTCGGAATTTATTAGAATACTCTATGTGCTTCACTTATATCTTTTGAGCTATACAGTTTTTGCTCTAGTGCTTCACTTATATCTTTTAGAGCACGGTGGTGGATTTGTTTTATAGAAACTATTGTTCTCTCATGCTTCACTTATATTATTTTGAGAGTCCTACAAAATAGCATGATAATTTGCTTAAATTGAGAAATTAGTCCTAAAGTAATAGGCATCCAAGATTAGTAATAATTATCTTATAAGTGTGTTGAATACTGTGAGAAGTTTGATGCTTGATAATTGTTTTGAGATATGAAGATGGTGATATTAGAGTCATGCTAGTTGAGTAGTTGTGAATTTGAGGAATACCTGTGTTAAAGTTTGTGATTCCCGTAGCATGCACGTATGGTGAACCGTTATGTGATGAAGTCGGAGCATGATTTATTTATTGATTGTCTTCCTTATGAGTGGCGGTCGGGAACGAGCGATGGTCTTTTCCTACCAATCTATCCTCCTAGGAGCATGCGCGTAATACTTTGCTTTGATAACTTGTAGTTTTTTGCAATAAATATATGAGTTCTTTATGCCTAATGTTGAGTCCATGGATTATACTCACACTCTTCCTTCCACCATTGCTATCCTCTCTAATACCGCGCACTTTTCGCCGGTATCATACACCCACTGTATACCTTCCTCAAAACAGCCACCATACCTACCTATCATGGCATTTCCATAGCCATTCCAAGATATATTGCCATGCAACTTACCACCGTTCCGTTTACTATGACACGCTCCATCATTGTCACATTGCTTCGCATGATCATGTAGTTGACATCGTATTTGTGGCAAAGCCACCATTCATAATTCTTTCATACATTTCACTCTTGATTCATTGCATATCCCATTAAACCGCCAGAGGCATTCACATAGAGTCATATTTTGTTCTAAGTATTGAGTTATAATTGTTGAGTTGTAAGTAAATAAAAGTGTGGCGATCATCATTTTTAGAGCATTGTCCCAAGTGAGGAAAGGATGATGGAGACTATGATTCCCCCACAAGTCGGGATGAGACTCCGGACGAAAAAAAAGAGGCCATTAAAAAAAAGAGAAAAGGCCCAAATAAAAAAATGAGAGAAAAAGAGAGAAGGGACAATGTTACTACCCTTTTACCACACTTGTGCTTCAAAATAGCACCATGATCTTCATGATAAAGAGTCTCCTATGTTGTCCCTTTCATTTACTAGTGGGTATTTTTCATTATAGAACTTGGCTTGTATATTCCAACGATGGGCTTCCTCAAAATGCCCTAGGTCTTCGTGAGCAAGCGAGCTGGATGCACACCCACTTAGTTTCTTTTGTTGAGCTTTCATATACTTATAGCTCTAGCGCATCCGTTGCATGGCAACCCCTACTCACTCACATTGATATCTATTGATGGGCATCTCCATAGCCCGTTAATACGCCTAGTTGATGTGAGACTATCTTCTCCTTTTTTGTCTTCTACACAACCACCATTCTATTCCACGTATAGTGCTATATCCATGGCTCACGCTCATGTATTGCGTGAAGATTGAAAAGTTTGAGAACACCAAAAGTATGAAACAATTGCTTGGCTTGTCATCAGGGTTGTGCATGATTTAAATACTTTGTGTGGTGAAGATAGAGCATAGCCAGACTGTATGATTTTGTAGGGATAGCTTTCTTTTGCCATGTTATTTTGAGAAGACATAATTTCTTTGTTAGTATGCTTGAAGTATTATTATTTTTATGTCAACATGAACTTTTGTCTTGAATCTTTTGGATGTGAATATTCATACCACAATTAAGAAGATTTACATTGAAATTATGCCAAGTAGCACTCCGCATCAAAAATTCTCTTTTTATCATTTACCTACTTGAGGACGAGCATGAATTAAGCTTGGGGATGCCTGATACGTCTCCAGCATATCTATAATATTTGTAGGGATGACTTTCTTTGGCCATGTTATTTTGAGAAGACATAATTGCTTAGTTAGTATGCTTGAAGTATTATTATTTTTATGTCAATATTAAAATTTTGTCTTGAATCTTTCGGATCTGAATATTCATACCACAAATAAGAGAATTGCATTGAAAATTATGCTAAGTAGCATTCCACATCAAAAATTCTGTTTTTATCATTTACCTACTCGAGGACGAGCAGGAATTAAGCTTGGGGATGCTTGATACGTCTCCAACGTATCTATAATTTTTTATATTTCCATGCTATATTATAGTCTGTTTTGGATGTTAATGGGCTCTATTATACACTTCTATATTATTTTTGGGACTAACCTATTAACATCAGGCCCAACCCAAATTGCTGTTTTTTTCCCATTTCAGTGTTTCGCAGAAAAATAATATCAAACGGAGTCCAAACGGAATGAAACCTTCGGGAACGTGATTTTCGGAACAAACGTGATCCAGAGGACTTGGAGTCCACGTTAAGAAATCAACCAGGAGAGCACGAGGCAGGGGGGCGCGCCTACCCTCCTAGGCGCGCCCTCCACCCTCGTGGGGCCCATGTTGCTCCACCGACGTACTTCTTCCTCCTATATATACCTGTGTACCCCCAAACTATCAGATATGGAGCCAAAAACCTAATTCCACCGCCGCAACCTTACATGCACCGTGAGATCCCATCTTGGGGCCTTTTTCCGGCTTCACGGAGGGGGGCATTGATCATGGAGGGCTTCTACATCAACACCATAGCCTCTCCGATGATGTGTGAGTAGTTTACCTCAGACCTTCGGGTCCATAGTTATTAGCTAGATGACTTCTTCTCTCTCTTTGGATCTCAATACAAAGTTCTCCAGGATTCTCGTGGAGATCTATTCGATGTAATCTTCTTTTGCGGTGTGTTATTTGAGACCGATGAATTGTGAGTTTATGATCAAGTTTATCTATGAACAATGTTTGAATCTCCTCTGAATTCTTTTATGTATGATTGGTTATCTTTGCAAGTCTCTTTGAATTATCAGTTTGGTTTGGCCTACTAGATTGATCTTTCTTGCAATGGGAGAAGTGCTTATCTTTGGGTTCAATCTTGCGGTGTCCTTTCCCAGTGACAGCAAGGCAGCAAGGCACGTATTGTATTGTATTGTTGCCATCGAGGATAACACGAGGATAACATTGTATTGTATTGTATTGCATGAGTTTATCCCTCTACATCATGTCATCTTGCTTAAAGCGTTACTCTGTTCTTATGAACTTAATACTCTAGATGCATGCTGGATAGCGGTCGATGTGTGGAGTAATAGTAGTAGATGCGGTGAGTCGGTCTACTTGTCACGGACATGATGCCTATATACATGATCATACCTAGATATTCTCATAACTATGCTCAATGCTATCAGTTGCTCAACAGTAATTTGTTCACCCGCCATAATACTTATGCTCTTGAGAGAAGCCACTAGTGAAACCTATGGCCCCTGTGTCTATTTTCCCTCATATTAATCTTCCAACACTTAGTTATTTCTTTTGCCTTTTATATTACTTTGCATCTTTATTTCTCTTTATCATAAAAATACCAAAAATATTATCTTATCATATCTATCAGATCTCACTCTCGTAGGTGACCGTTGAGGGATTGACAACCCCTTTATCGCGTTGGTTGTGAGGTTCTTATTTGTTTTTGTAGGTGCGAGGGATTCGCGCGTGATCTCCTACTGGATTGATACCTTGGTTCTAAAAAACTGAGGGAAATACTTACACTCCTTTACTGCATCACCCTTTCGTCTTCAAGGGAAAACCAACGCAGTGCTCAAGAGTTAGCACCAGGCCAGTTTGAAGATGGCACCTTTCGAAGCTTTGTATGGAAGGAGGTGCAGAACACCTTTAATGTGGGATGAAGTTGGAGACCGTCAGTTGTTTGGACCAGATTTGGTCAAAGAGTCTGAAGAGAAGGTTAAGCTGATCCGGGATAGACTAAAGGTAGCTCAGTCCAGGAAAAAGAGTTATGCAGACTCAAAACGCAAGGAGGTAGTCTATGAAATCGGAGAGAGAGCATATCTTCGTGTGTCGCCTCTGCGAGGAGTTAAACGTTTTGGAGTTAAGGGAAAGCTAGCCCCAAGATTTGTAGAACCATACCGAGTTTTGGAACATATGGGAGAAGTAGCCTACAAGTTGGAGTTACCCGAAGTACTATCAGGAGTTCATGATGTATTTCACGTTTCCCAGTTGAAGAAGTGTCATGCTGAGATGGACGATATCCCTCTGAGAGATACAGTGCCCCTGGAAGCAATTCAATTGGATAGTGATCTGACCTATGAGGATAAACCAGTCAAGATTCTTGATTTTGCCAGCCGAGTCACACGCAGAAAGGTTATCAAGTTTTGCAAAGTTCAGTGGAGCCACCATACCGAGGATGAAGCGACCTGGGAACGAGAGGAAGACCTACGCAAAGACCACCCACGCCAATTTTCTAGCCAACCCGAATCTCGGGGACGGGATTCATCTTAAGGGGGGTAGGTTTGTAACATCCCAAATTTTCAATTTGGAATGTTATACATAGGTCATCATATGCATATCATATTTTATTGCATTTTGCTTTGCGATCCTCGAAATTCTAAGCAACCCAAGGACCCACGGAGAGAGTTGGGGATTTCACTGTTTTCATATTTGAATTTTCTCAAGTATCAAAACAAGGATCATTTTGGTTTTATTTATTTTTCTCTCCGAATATTTCAAAAGTCAAAATATATGACAGGAGATAATATGACTTCTCCAAAATAAAAGAAATATTGGAGGAAAATATTAAAATCAAATAAATAATTTTATTTGGATTTTATTGCTATTTTATTTGAATTAGAAAAAATATGAAAATGTTCACTTAGTTCTAAATATTTTATTTAGGCGGTGAAAATTGTTTTTGCCATTTTAGAATTTTTTTATATTTATTAGGATTTTTCTCGGCGGAATTGTTTAAAAAATGTTTCGGACCGACTAGGCCGAAGCCCAACCAGCCGAGCTCGCGCGTCCCCGACCTCGAGCGGGACTCCCTCCCGCGCACGCCGCCGTCGCCGTGGCCGAGTCAGCCACCACCGCCGTCGCCCCCTCTCCCAAGCCAGCTCCCCCCCTCCTATATATACCCGCCGCCGCCGCCCCTCCCCACCACCTCGCCCCATCCTGCAAGCCGCAGCGCTCCGCCACCGCCATTGCAGCCGCCGCCGCACCACGCCGCCGCCGCCTAGTCACGAGCCGCCGCCAAGACGCCTCGCCGCTAAAATCCGAGCCGCCGCCGTCGGATCTCGCCGTCCCGGTTTTTTTCTCGGTTTTAGATAAAACCGCCGGTATTTATAAAACCCTAGTTTGGTTTTTTTAGATTTGGTTTTTTTGGTTTAGTTCATTTGTGAACGTTCGTTCGTTCGTTTTAACGAACGAATTCGCCCGTTCGTCTCTGTTAATGAATGTTCGCGCCGTAGTTTTTTCTTTTTATTTTCTTTTTCCGCCAGGGACCTATTCATGATTATTTTTATCACAGATTAGCCCCTGTTTAATAAACTTGAACAAGGTTTCGGCAATTTAAAATTTGGTTTCAAGAAGATTTGAATTTGAAGTTCTTTTCACCGTAGTTTCAGTTCCGTAGCACCGATTCGGTTGATTCTTTTTGCAAATCGAAACTCTTCAATTGCACTTTCAGATTTGATCAGCTTATTTGAGTTTTACCCATGTATTGATGCTTGAGTGCTTATGTATGCTATTGTTTGTTTGCGATAGAATTCTCGGAGTGCGAAGCGTGCTACTACGAGGCTCTAGGGTTTGCAGATTGTCATCAAGGCAAGTAACACATTGATCATACTCTTTTCATACCCAGTCTTATGCATTAGTTACAACCCTCAAACATTGCATGAGTTGGATCTCTTAACATGTGGGTTTTGGGAAGTAGATGATGAGGTAGAACCTATTTCCCTTTATTATCAAACCTTGGGAGTTACTTCTACGCTATGCTTATATTGCCATGCTATGCTCGTAGACGTGGATTGGGTTTGAGTGTATCCATGACAGATGTGAGATTGTTTATTTAATGGTTAACTTATGGTGGCTACTTTAATACACATCTGGGTGGATTGGTTGCGGGCACCTGGAGAATCCAGTGTTTTCCTCGGATATCCCGGAGTACCCGTGTGATCATCCTATGGTTCGCCATCCAGGCTCAAAGGGATCATAAGATTATTCATGCTAGAAACTTCCGTGTGCAGCCACAAGCTATTATGGGCTCTAGCATAGTTGAGTATGTTGCATGACCTCTTCCCTGTGGTAGGCTAGGTGATGTAGGGGATGTAGGTTGGTACTGTCTACCCATGGTTAGAGTTAATGTTTCTAAAAGACTGTGTCTCGGTCATCCATTTCTCAAACACCATGTAGTGCGAGAAATCCAAAGGAGGATATCGAGTCTTGTGGGGAAAAGTGCGCAAACCTCTGCAGAGTGTACAAACTAATCATGGTTAGCCGTGTCCCCGGTTGTGGACATCTTGAGTATCCGGTTCTTGGATTATCATGTTGATCTCATCACTCTATATTAATTTGTTGGGTTATTAAGACTGCTTAATCGGGATTGAGTTGGAGGAACCTTCTCAATGTTTAACAACTACCATGACAATTAAAGAAAATATATTCCTTTGTTGTAAGGAAAAATTGGCTTTTCACAAAACATTATAACCGTAGAGCCTCCACCGGCCTCATATGCATGTAGTGATAGCTTTTACTTGTTCATTGCTCTACTGTGTTATCTTGCCAGCATATTCCATGTGCTGACCCGTTTTGGGCTGCAACATATCATGTTTTTGAATTTTGAGACGAAGAGTAAGGTGCACTAGGTCGTTGTCGTGCACTCAGCTATGCTGTTGGAGTTGATGGACTCACTTCATCTTCCAAGCCTTCTGCTGTTATCTTATTAGATGGCCTTAAGCCATATTTATTGTAATAAGTTCTCTTTTGAGACATTCAATGGAATAAGTGTGTGATTGAACTCTGTTATAAATTCTTCAAGTACTGTGTGTGGCAGCATTACCGATCCAGAGATGACACTTATACACATAGATTTGACCGTCTGAGGTCGGATCTCTAAAATGGTTCCCGGTGTTTCTCACACGATGATCCAAGATGATCAAGTATGATACCATATGATATATTGTAATGCACTATGATACGATGCTATTGCTCTTGCTTACAAGCTCTTTGTTCACTCTTTTTTCTCTTCTTAAAAGCTTATTCTCTTTTTTTGTATGCCATATGATATAGCAATTGTGTATATGCGCGAACAATCTTGTGACACAATGGATGATATGATACCTATGATATGGATGTATGCAATGGGAGGTGTAGATCAATGATCACTAATGTGCACAAGTAACGTTGCCGGCAATACTCAAATGGCTAGTCTCGATAGGCAAGTGACGCAAAATGGGCTAGGGGCTAACAATGCAATTGCAAGGGGAATATATAATGGTGTCGTCGAGGTTACCGTCCTTGGCGATGATGAGAGGCGTTGTTGCCGATGTCGACCCGTTCCTAGTTAGCCGAAACACCTTAGGAAACGGAAAAACAGCGAACTCAAAATCTCAAATGTCAAATGTCAAATGGTGGTAGCGGAAAGCGGTGGTGGTTTGCACTCGGCAATGCGGAAGTGGAATGATGGGTTATGCGAGTCGAAGTTCAAGTTGACGTCCCTAAGTAGCCGAAACACCGTAGGAGACACAAGCCACAACTCAAACAAGCTCAAACAAAATTGGGTTAAGTTGAAGTGGCGGAAGTGTATGGTAGGCACGCCTATGCGGAAGTTATGGTGGTGGTTGATGAAGAAGTAACTGTCCCTAAGTAGCCGAAACACCATAGGAGACTCGAATCACTACTCAAGCAACCACTAATGCTATGGTGAACAAAATGGGTTAGGTTGCGGAAGGCTATGGTGGTTATGCGGATGATGTGGTGGAGAGCCTAGGCAAACTTGCCAAATTTCGGAAACTTCAATGGAGTCAAATGATGTTGGTGGTATTTTTGTGGGATGGGGGATGTCAATAGCTTCAAAACAAGCTAAAGAACGTCAAAATCGGAGTTCGGATGAATTAGTTATGGGAAAAACAAATATCAGCTGAAGTCTGAAATTACAGTTACCGAACGTCCGGTAATGGACGGATGTCCGGTCGGGCTCGGAAATCCGTTGTTTGAGCTCGGGTTGGAGTTCCGGTCGTCCGATAAAGGTTTGACGTCCGATGGGTCGGGGTCAACGCGGGATTTGAGCTCCGGGACGCGATTTTGGGCGGAATTTAGGGATTTTGGGGTCAAAATTGAGCAAATTTCATGGATGAAAGATGCGGAAACTTGGGGAGATGCTAGATCCACTTGAAACCAAGCAAATCCATGGATCAAAATCAACAAAACTTCATCAAACCAATAAATCACAAAAAATTTGGGGCTATTTTTGGTGGGGATTTTTGAAATTTAGGACGAAATCAAGCAAAAGAAGGCTAGAAAATGATGGGAGGGACTCCAAATACGTGATCAACGTGGCTCATGTTACCAAGATGATATCATGAGACAAGCTGGCTCTGATCCAAGATAATGTAGGGTAGAACCCTAGTGGCCCGATCTTTCATGATTGGAGTGGATTCCCTCAAAGAACACGAAGAACATGGGGAAGAACGGGGAGAAATCACAAGGGGAAACACTCAAGAACAAGTTCAATCACACATCCACTAGATAATCAAACACACAAGATCCATAAGGTACATGAACAACAAAGGGAAAGATACAAGGTAAAGTTCATCTCCATGAGGTCTTGATGATATCCTAGACGGATCTTCCCATGAGGGGTCTTGATGATATATCCTGCAGGATCTTCTCACATGGAGGTATTGAACTCCATGGGAGTGGTGGTCTCTCTCTCTCTCAAGAGTAGAGGAAGGTAGGAGCAAAGCTCACATACAAATAAGCTATCACTTTGCTAACCCTAGCTAGGAGGAGGTAGGGGTATTTATAGTCTAAGTGGGCGAAAGGATACAAGGCCAAAGGCCCGCGGCTACGCACAGGTAGTTACCGAACGTCCGGTAGGGGTCGGACGTCCGGTGGCTCGGGACGGTCCGGACGTCCGGAAGTCATCGGACTTCCGCTATTTTCCTTCTGTGAAGGTGGCACCGGACGTCCGGTGGGCGTCGGTCGTCCGGGCGCTGGGACTTGTCGGACGTCCAGTGTTCATTGGTAGTCCGACCGCTATAGCACTCGTCGCCTGGAGTTCTTCTGGCCGTCTGGGCTGCGTCAGGTATCAGATGTCCAGTGGCGTCCGAATGTCCGGTGGCTGTAGCGTGTAGCAGCTCCGCTTCTTCCGTCTTCTCTTCCATGCTTCCCTCGCGAATGGTGTAGGTGTTCCTTGGCGCTTGCACTCCTCCTCGTCATCCGTGAGGTTCTGGTAATACCTATGCATGCACACGAGTGGAGTGTAAAGTAGTATTCCATCCTCAAAGGGGTCAAGTGAACACGTGTAAAGGAGAAGATTCACCTTTATGTATGAGAAGTAGAAGTCGCACGTGTCGCTTGCCAAACGGACTCTTGACATGGTGATGCCCGTAGGATGCTCTGCATCATTTTGGATAACCTGTCCATCCTTTTGGTCTTGAACTTACATTTGCGGTCTTCATAAGTTGACTTGTGATCATTGGCAAGCTTATGTTCTCTTTTCCGTGATGAGAGCTTTGTCCACCAAGGTTTGACAGTCGAGAAAGTCCATCATCTTGAGTGTGCATCGGAGAGTAGGATTAAGCCCTCCAAGGAACTGATCTATCTTCCTTTCTACAGTGGCCACATCATGAATGGAATAATGGGCCAAATGACTGAACTTGTTTAAATATTCACTTACGAACAAGTTCCCTTGTATAAGAGCGAGGAACTCTCGCTGCTTGACCTTCCTAATGCCGGCGGGAATATGATACTTGCAAAACTTGTCTTTGAATTTCTCCCAAGTGACCTCGTCTTCACTAGGCCACATTGCCTTAGTATTATCCCACCAGATAGCAGTTGGTCCTTCCAGATAATGCGTAGCAAACGGAACTTTGTCAATATATTTGGTGCGAGCAATTTCTAGTTTCTTCTCAACTGTCAGTAGCCAATTATCTGCTTCCATATGATCTACCGCCTGACTGAAACTAGGAGGCTTGGTGCGCTAAAAATCTGATAGCTTGGAGTGATTGCCATTGTTGTTGTTATTCTACCCAACCTTAGTCTACATACTTATCAAAAATTTAAGCAAGTATTGATTCCTCTTTTCTTCAAACATGCGCATAATCTGCTTGGGTGTCGATGGTTGCGGTGGGGGAGGTGGTGGTGGCTGATATGGTAATAGAGATTGTCCTGCCTGTTTGGCGGATCGACGAACGAGAATATCGTCGCCACCATGACTGCTGCTGCCACACCTTCTCATCCTATATTTGTTTCCCAATACGACGCATCAAGATGAGCAACATCCATAAAAGGGAAAAGAAGAAAACTAAGGGACAATCCCAAGAAAAGTGAAGTCAAAAACCAAGGCAAATAAAAGTCATAGCATAATTATACATAACCTCCACATTATACAAGAAAATAAAAGCATCATGGAAAGTACGATTAAACCATACAACCGTACATCTTGACATACTCGCCTACTCATGAAGGCAATGACCGCATTGGCATGCTGATGATCCTGCAGGGGTCTCTTCGGTCTTGGACTCTGAGTCGGAACTGATAACATTAACGGAAACCTCCGAAGCAAAGGAAACACAACGACGCTAACACAATGACTCGCCATCAGGAGCAGGTGCTGGATGGGTCTGAAGCATAGGAGCAGCAGGAGTAGTGAGAAGTAAAGTCCACTCGGCAGGAGACTCGTGAGGAGTCACTGTCGAGGTCTCCAAGTTACTTTTATGGGTAACCGGAGTGGGTGGAGGGATAGCTACTGGGGCAACTAGAGGAGTTTGAAGTGAAGGTGGGGCGAAAGTGGATCCAGCGGCAGCAAGAGCCTCTCGAGTGCGAGTCAGCTCTTGAGCCAAGCTAGTGAGTAGGAGATACCCAGTCATGATGTAACGAGAAAGATTGCTGGCTGAACGGTCACACTCCGGATCAATGATAGGAAAATAGATGCATCTAGTATCAAACATGGATAGGTAATAATAGAAAGCTTGGTGAGTGATGTAGGGTGGAACCCTATATGGCCGATCTTTCACGAAAGGAGCGGATCCCAACTAAGAACACGAAGAACACGAGGGGAAACACGAGGGAAATCACGAGGGGAAACGAGAGGAAACACTCAAATAGACAAGAAGCGATCACACATGTGCTAGATCCTCGTAACACAAAGAGATACACGATCTAAATCCAACAATGGATGATACATAGGTAACTGTTTCTTCTCCGTGAGGAGGTCTTGAATGGGGTCACCCAAAAGGGGGTCTTGAATCCAAGGGGATCTTCCTCGTAGAGGGGCCGCGGTCTCTCTCGCGGAGTAGATCCGTAATGGATGAGCAAAGCTCTATCTCACATATGAGCTAAACCAATGCTAACCCTAAATAGTAGGAGGTGGAGGAGTATATATAGTCTAGGGCCACGAAGGGGTAAGTGGGGGATACATGGGCCTCGGGCCCGAACTGTGCGTAGACAGGCGTCGGACGTTCGGTGGGTGTCGGACGTCCGGAGGCTCGGGATGGTCCGGACGTCCGGAAGTCTTCGGACTTCCGTAAATATCGCTCTGTCGCCGTGGCACCGGTCGTCCGGTGGCGCTCGGTCGTCCGGGGCCTGGGAGCTGTCGGACGTCTGGTCTCGGTCGACCGTCCGGTCACTGTAGAGTTGGGACTGGGTCTTCTGGCTGGTGCGGCCGCCTCCAGGGCGTCAGACGTCCCGTCCAGACCAGTCGTCCGGTGGCTGTAGATCTCCGGTAGCTTCTCCGTTTGGTCCTTGTACTTGGTGTCCTCGCCGTCTTGTCCATGGTTTTCCTCTTTGCTCTTGGTCATGCATAGCACGTATGTTCGAGGTCTCGTCATATGTCCTCTTGGGGCTTGGAGAGTAGTCGGAGTGTACATGGGGATGAACGTGGGATGCTCCGCATCATCTCCCCCCCCCCCTGGGAAAGATCCGACCTCGGATCGTGATCCTCATCACCATGGAAATGATTGTTGTAGACGAACTTGTAGTTGGACGTAGATGAAGCTATGGCGCAATCCAAGTACTCCAAGGTGTTTCCGGTAGGTGGTACATGCAAAATGAGCAAACACGAAGTACACTCGGAAATACATTGGTTAGCACACACAAAGTGTCCATCAAGTAAGTATGAGTCTGTTCGGCAAGATTGTTCGTGACAAAGCGCATGAAGCTTATCAAGATGATATAGAATGATATGCAAAGCATTCATGGGAGCAAATGCAATCATTGTGCACACAAATGTTCTATGAATATTATCAATGCAACCACCGTACAAGATGATGTCATAGTGAGATGGTTTATCAATAGCATGAATATGACAATGGATGCTCAATATGAATAAGTTATCATGCAATTGATGGTAGGCAATATGATTATGATGTATGAACATGTCATCAAGAAGGATCACAACAAATTTGCTAAGGAAATGTACAAGCTCATATATCATGGATGACATGGGAATAGATGCAACAAGACAAGCATAGTGTGTGTCAATCCATGCATAGGGTGCAAACTTGTGGTGAGTATGATGTGTCCATCGAGCATGACATGTGTGAGCACAATCAACAAATATGGAGGTTTTGGTGTACCAATGCTCGATGTCGTGGCATGAGTGGAGGTTCGAAGGTGCATCCAATAAGTCCGAACGCTCCTCAATGTAAAGGTCCATAGAGCCAATCTCCAATGTCGCTCCTCCGTTCGTGAGATGTATTGATGAAGGGCGGAACCCTATGTGGACGATATTTCACATTTGGAGAGGATCCCTACGAGGAACACGAAGAACGAGCGGAAGAGCACGAGGGAAATCACGGGGAAAACACAAGAGAATCACTCAAACCAACAAGATCAATCACACATGTGCTAGATCGATGAACACAAAGGGAGATACATGATCCAAAGTCAACAAAGGACGATACAAACGGTAGCCGTTCTTCTCCGTGAGGAGGTCTTGATGATGGTCTTCTCTGCAAAGGAGGTCTTGAATCCAAGGTGGATCTTCTCCAAAGAGGGGCCGCGGTCTCTCTCGTGGAGTAGATCCGATATGGATGAGCGAAGATCTATCTCACAAATGAGCTAAATCAACGCTAACCCTAACTAGGAGGAGGTGGAGGAGTATATATAGTCATGGTCCATGAAGGGGTAAGTGGGGGATACATGGACTCGGTCCAATACACTGTGCGCAGACAGGCGTCGAACGTCCGGTGGGTTCCGATCGTCCAGAGGCTCGGGAAGGTCCGGACATCCGGTGCTCTTTGGAGTTTCGTAGATTCGGCTCGGGTGCGCTTTGGTCGGACGTCCGGAGGGGGCCGGTCGTCTGGTGCCTGGAGTTCGTCGGACGTCCGGTGTCTGGCGGTCGTTCGGGCGCTGTAGGTTGCCTCGGCTGCGGTCGATCTGGCTGGTGGAGTCTCCAGGCGTCGGTCGTCCGGTGGCTGTTGGACATCCGAGCGTTGTAGCTTCCTAGAAGCTCTTCTCTTGTTCCTCACGCTTGGTGTCCTCGCCGTCTGGTCCAATGCTCGTAGCTGTTCCATGGCCTTCCGCTTGGTTCCTAGACATGCATAGCACACACGTTTGAGGTAGTAGCCATGTCTCACATGTGGAAAGTGAAGGTTCGGAGAGGAGTGAGTTCACCTTGTGTCCAATGGTGTATCTTCGAGCTCTCGTCATATGTCCTCTTGGGGTTTGGAGAGTATTCAGAGTGTACATGGGGATGAACATGGGATGCTCCGCATCATCTCCCCTCCCTTGGGAAAGATCCGACCTCGGATCCTGATCCTCATCACCATGGAAACGGTTGTCGTAGACGGACTTGTAGTTGGACGAAGCTGAAGACATGGCGCAATCCAAGTAGTCCAAGGTGTCGCCGGAGTGATAGACATGCAAAAAGAGCAAACACAAGCAACACTCGGAAATACAATGGTTAGCGGCACACAAAGTGTCCATCATGTAAGAATGAGTCCGTGCGGCAAGATTGGTTGTGACAAAGCGCATGAATCTTATCAAGATGATCTAGAATGAGATGCAAAGCATTCATTGGAGGAAATGCAATCATTGTGCACACAAATGTGTTGTAAATATGATCACTGCAACCACAGTGCACAATGATGTCATAGTGAGACGGTTTATCAATAGCATGAATATGGCAATGGATGCTCAACATGTGTATGTTGTCATGCAATTGATGGTGGACAATATGATCATGATGTATGAATATGCCATCAAGGTAGATCAAAACAAATTTGCTAAGGAACTGCACAAGCTCATATATCATGGATGACATGGAAATAGATGCAACAAGACAAGCATAGTGTGAGTCAATCCATGCATGGGGTGCAAACTTGTGGTGAGTATGATATGTCGATCAAGCATGACATGTATGAGCACAATCAACAAATATGGGGGTGTTGGTGTACCAAAGCTCGATGTCGAGGCATGAGTGGAGTTCCGAAGATGCATCCAGTAAGTGCGAGCGCTCCTCAATTTGAAGGTCCATGTAGCCAATCTCCAATGTCGCTCCTCCGTTCACGAGATGTATCATGTAGACAAGAAGAAGAAAACAACAATGAAAGAGTGACCCATCCAATATGGGTATTTGAGGATGGCTCAAAGAGAAGGAGTTCACCTCTAGAAAGTTCCCAAAGATGTTGGAGTTGTACATCATGTATGCCTTCACATAACCAATATGTCGCATAACGGCACCGCCTTGTGAATCCTCCAAAATGAAAGAACATGATAAACACTCAGAAAAACAAATGAGGTTAGCGAAAATGCAAAACCTATCATTCAAGTGGTAAGATACCCAACAAGTGTATGCATCATGCTCATCATAAGAAAGTACAAGGGAGCATTTCATAGTATGGAGGCATATGATGCAAGAACAACCAAATACAATAGGCTCAAGTAAACAAGCATGCTTCAAAAGTAAGGTGTCAAACTCTCCAAGAGCAATAAGCATAGTATGGTTGCTCTCAATACAAGGTGATATGAGAGATGCAACTAATGGAGACAAGAGACAATGATCAAGACAAATCAAGTGAGAGGCATGAACATATATGTCATCAACCCAAGAAAGCAAGTGATAGTGGAACATGGGTGATGCAACATAGCAAGCAATCATAGCAATCAATTCAAGCAAGCTAGTAGTGAGAAGATGCAACATACTAGAGGGAATCATGGCAAGCATGTCATGTGTGCAAATAGTGGGCATGAATAATTCACATGACATAGCACAAGCATGAAAGCAAGATATGAGGACAATAGCATGAATGTATTGGCGAGAGACCATATATAAATAGCAATGGGACATCATGACTCTCCCAACACAACAAGCATCAATACCATGGGGCACAAAGAAATCATGGCAATAGCTACTAGGATCTCCACCAAGCATGCAAATACACATAGGAGTAGCATAATGGTGAATCATGGGTAGATGCAAGCAAGGGTCACAATTGCATGGCAAAATCATGTAAAGAGGCATAACATGCAAAGTGAACACGGTAAAATGAGCATAAGGGGACAAATGGTATATAGCCCATAGCCGCGTAAGAGACAAGTAAAAGAGATGCGCGTAGTCCTTGCGCAAAGGGAACGGTGGTAAGGATAGTCCAGGGGATCCCAAATCATCATTGCTCTCAAGGGCTCGTTTCTTCAACTCATGGGACTGAGATGTTGACGAGTATACGTGAGTACCTACACAAAACAAAGACAAAGGGAAAATTGTGTGTGCGTGGTAGATGTACACATCATCCATCATGATGCGCACGTGCATGTGTTGGTTAGCACAAAATAGCCAATGCTCAAATAAATGAGATGCGTGATATAGAAACATGTCATCCATCATGAGAGGTTTGTTGTTATATATAGCATAATGGAGACTCAAATTGTGTAATGCATCATGGGAAATATCTAGAGCATTGTTATTCATGGAATGCATATGGTGCAAGCAATCATGGGAATCATGTAAAGTATGGAATGCATCAAAATCTCCTAATATGTATGAGGAAACTATGGGGGTCACCTCATGAGTATGAGTAGCAACATCACATGGAGAATATTGACAACATCCAAAACAATGCATATTTGGAACAATGTGATCATGGCATGACAAAGTTGATGAATTGCGCAAATCATGTAAAGGAAGCATGGCAATATCATCACATGAAAAACAAAAGCCAATGACCATCATCTCGTTATCTATGCCATAAGTGCAAATGGGATTTATGTTAACGGGGCATGCATAGTTACTATGTTGAGATTGAAATGAGGCTGTATGGGAGATCTCACTCATAGCATATGACAAGTTCAATGGATTGTCAAACATGAAGTGACCAATAGAATTTTCACAAGATATCCTATGAAGCATAGCATCACAACTAGGCAACTCAACATGCTCATCATCATATTCATCATAAATAGTTAAGTCATGACATGAAGAAGTCGCACTAGCATGAAGCATGGGAATAGGTGGATCAACATCATGAAAGCAATCATTGTCAAGAGAGTCCACTAGTGGGACAAGAGAAGCACCATCACCTATGTTACCTTTGGAGCATCGCTCATGTGTTGTAGGTGAGGTGTTGAAGATCGTCTCGTTGTCATCTTCATCTTGATGGAACAATGTGGGGGGTGCATCATCGTCCACCATGGCCATCGGTTTTCCCATTGGAGGGATGGACTCGTCGAGGATAGGCATGTCGTCATGTAGGAGACCTAGCACCAAAGAAGAAAACACACTAGAAGTAGAGGTTAAGTCGTTAGAAATCATGGTGGCCTCACATGCCGAGTCAACTACCTCACTCACTAAGTGTTGTGGCTCACTCACTCCCTCTTGGATGCTCTCACTCATATGGTTGGTGGATTCACTCAAATTGTGCTCAACCTCACATAGGATGTGTGGCATGCTCTCATGTGTGGGGCTAGTGGTGGTCACACTCATCCTCTCATAGGAAATGCTCTCAATGTCACGTATGGTGGAGTCACTCATATCACTCATGGTGGGGTGGCTCTCCTCACATGGGAATTGGGTCATCTCTTTATATATGGGTGTCGGAGAGATGTTGGTGCAAACGTCTCCATGCTCAACTCCTTTCGCCGCCTTGGTTGAAGGGATAGTCCCATGCTCAACCTTCCTGTCACCGTCTTGTTGTTGGAGGCCCATATGATGTGGCACCTCGTAGCTCGTCTCCATTACCGAAGGGAATGTCCCATGCTCGGCCATCTTCCTTGAGGGGCTTCCGAAGATGGAAGTGTCGCCCTCGCTCATAGGTAGTCGCCTTGGACTTGATGAAGTCGATGTAGGCGTACACGTGGGAAGTAGGCGAAGATGCCGTACGTCCAAAGGCGAAGATGCCTTGAGAACACTTGGCGAAGATGCCGAAGTGGTTGATGTATCCGTAGCGCCGTCTTTGTGGCGGTCGTCTCGCGGTCTTCTTTTGTGCTCATGAAGCTTCGACTTGGCGTGAAGTAGGGCTTGTTGGGACTTGTGGATTTGCGCTTGTGGAGCATCTTCATGTTGATGGTGTCGTTGTCGTGCTTGAGCTCGTAGAAGATGTCGTTAAATGCCGTCGTCGTGCACATGATGCTTGGAGGTGACTTGCCCTTCATGACGATGTGGATCACGAACGTGATGGTGGTCGCCATGGAGATGTGGACGACTTACGCTTGCATCGCTTGGGCGCTCCGAAGACTTGTGACTTGAATGTCGCCGCCTTGAAGATGACGAAGGGGAAGAAGACTTGAGCAAGGTCTGAATCTCCTCCATCCTTGCATCTTGCTCCTCTTTATGTGCGGCAAGCTTCTTGTCGATGTAGTCCCTTCTCCTTGCTTCGGAGTGACGAATGTCGATGGAGATGTTCTCGATGCGCTATCGGAATCTTGATTGTGCGCCTTGCACTTGTCGTTGTAGATCGAATATAGACGCTTTGGTGATGTAGTTGTTCACGCCGTCGTTGTTGTCGCGGACCGGAGATGAAATGCCTTGCCTATCCATCACAAAACTCGAGCAAATATGAGTGGTAGAAAGAGAAGAACTAGACAAAATGTACCTTGACCGATGTTGAAGATGGATCAATGATTACTCAAATGTGTAATAAGGAAATAGCACAATTGGTACCAATTCTTGTCGGTTTCTCACACCTACACAAATAAGGCTTATGGTGGAGCTCGGTGAGGATAGTGGCACAAAAATTTGATGCAAAAATGTTAGCAAGAGTCAATAATGTTGAAAGAGATTCATAAATTCGCAAGTGAAACAAGTAGACCAATAGCAATGAATGGCACACCGAAACGCACACACGGATAGATAAATGGGGTCGTGCAACCAAGGAATGATCTCAAAATGTGGAATCCACCAAAATGCCCTGTGTTGCACAACTCAAGAGAGACGCTAGCACGATTGCTCAATAGGCGGATACGACACTTGTGCACAAGCTATAAGATGCAAAAATGGATAAAGTTTGTATCCCAAGTATGCTATGTATGTATGGTTCCCGGTGTTTCTCTCAAGATGATCCAAGATGATCGGATATGACAATCTTATATGCAATGTGGTATGATGCTATGGCTATTGCTTACAAGCTTCTTTGCTCTCTCTCTTTTGCTTAAAAGCTTTTTTCTTTTTTTTTTCTCTATGGCCACTTTGCACAATGCACAAACCAAGATAGCAATTGTGTATATGCGGGAACAAACTTGTGACACAAGATATAATACCAATATGATATGGTATGTATGCAATGGAAGGTGTAGATCACTAATGTGCACAAGTAACGTGGCCCGGCAATACTCAAATGGCTAGTCTCGATAGGCAAGTGACGCAAAATGGGCTAGGGGTTAACAATGCAATTGCAAGGGAATATACAATGGTGTCGTCGAGGTTACCATCCTTTGCGATGATGAGTGGCGGTATTCTTGATGTAGATACCAAGATGATGGAGACTCGTCCCTAAGTAGCCGAAACACCTTAGGAAACAGAAAAACCGCGAACTAAAAATCTCAAAAGACAAATGTCAAATGGTGGTAGCGCAATGCGATGGTGGTTGCGGAAGCTCAATGGGATTGCGGAAATGCAATGGTGGTTTTGGAGTACGCAATGCGGAAGTGGAGGGTAAGGTGGTGAACTATACACGGTGTCGGAGTTGGAAGCACGGTCCCTAAATAGCCGAAACACCTTAGGAGA
This sequence comes from Aegilops bicornis, assembly GCA_021605145.1. Taxonomy (NCBI): domain Eukaryota; kingdom Viridiplantae; phylum Streptophyta; class Magnoliopsida; order Poales; family Poaceae; genus Aegilops; species Aegilops bicornis. Next base: position 371,951,518 of record CM038671.1, read on the forward strand.
CACAACTCACAACACAAACAAAATTGGGTTAAGTTGGGATGGTGGAAGTGTGTGGTGGTGGTTGATGAAGAAGCAACCATCCCTAAGTAGCCTAAACACCTTAGGAGACTCAAGTCACTACTCAAACAACCTCAAATGTGATCTGGAACAAAATTGGTTAGGTTGCAGAAGTCGGTGGTGGAGTAGCGGAGGATGTGGTGGAAGCCCTAGGCAAAGATGCCAAAGATCACAAAATTTTATGGAGTCAAATGGTTTTGGTGGTATTTTTTCGGAAGGGGGATGTCAAGAGCTTTTCAACGAGCTAAAGAACGCGAAAATCGGAGTCCACATGAATTAGTTATGGCCGAAACAAGAATCAGCCGAAGTCAGTATCTACAGGTTACGGACGTCCGGGAAAGACGGAAATCCGCAAATTTGGTTCGGGTTAGGGGTTCCGGTCGTGCGGAAAGGTCGGACGTCCGGTCGTTCCTGGGGCTCCGGACGTCCGTAAAACGCCGTTCGTCCGGTGGGTCGGGGTCAACGCGAGATGCGAGTTCGGGGGCGCGATTTTGAGCGGAAAATGGAGATTTCGGGGTCAAAATTCACGGGATTTCGTGGTTGAAAGATGGGGAAACTTGGGGAAATGCTAGATCCACTCGAAACCAAGCAAATCCATGGATCGAAATCAACAAAACATCATCAAACCAACAAATCACAAAAAAATTTGGGGGCTATTTTTGGTGGGGATTTTCGGATTTAGGACGAAATCAACAAAATCAAGCTAGAAAAAGAGGGGTAGGGGCTCCAAAAACGTGATCAATGTGGCTCATGATACCAAGATGATATAGGGCGGAACCCTATATGGACGATCTTTCATGTTTGAAGAGGATCCCTACGAGGAACACGAAGAACGAGCGGAAGAGCACGAGGGAAATCACGGGGAAAAAAACAAGAGAATCACTCAAACCAACAAGATCAATCACACATGTGCTGATCAATGAACACAAAGGGAGATACATGATCCAAAGTCAACAAAGGACGATACAAACGGTAGTCGTTCTTCTCCGTGAGGAGGTCTTGATGATGGTCTTCTCCGCAAAGGAGGTCTTGAATCCAAGGTGGATCTTCTCCGAAGAGGGGCCGCGGTCTCTCTCGTGGAGTAGATCCGATATGGATGAGCGAAGCTCTATCTCACAAATGAGCTAAATCAACGCTTAACCCTAACTAGGAGGAGGTGGAGGAGTATATATAGTCATGGGCCACGAAGGGGTAAGTGGGGAATACATGGACTCGGTCCAATACACTGTGCGCAGACAGGCGTCGGACGTCCAGTGGGTTCCGGTCGTCCGGAGGCTCGGGAAGGTCCGGACGTCCGGTGCTCTTCGGAGTTCCGTAGATTCGGCTCGGGTGCGCTTCGGTCGGACGTCCGGAGGGGCCGGTCGTCCGGTGCCTGGAGTTCGTCGGACGTCCGGTGTCTGGCGGTCGTCCGGGCGCTGTAGGTTGCCTCGGCTGCGGTCGATCTGGCTGGTGGAGTCTCCAGGCGTCGGACGTCCGGAGATCGTCGATCGTCCGGTGGCTGTTGGACGTCCGAGCGCTGTAGCTTCCTGGAAGCTCTTCCTCTTGTTCCTCACGCTTGGTGTCCTCGCCGTCTGGTCCGATGCTCGTAGCTGTTCCATGGCCTTCCTCTTGGTTCCTAGACATGCATAGCACACACGTTTGAGGTAGTAGCCATGTCTCACATGTGGAAAGTGAAGGTTCGGAGAGGAGCGAGTTCACCTTGTGTCCAATGGTGTATCTTCGAGGTCTCGTCATATGTCCTCTTGGGGTTTGGAGAGTAGTCGGAGTGTACATGGGGATGAACGTGGGATGCTCCGCATTATGTATCATGTAGACAACAAGAAGGAAACAACAATGAAAGAATGACCCATCCAATATGCATATTTGAGGATGGCTCAAATGGAAGGAATTCACCTTTATGAGAATGTCGAAAATGTTGGTGCCGCGCATCGTATACGCCTTCACATGACCAAGTTGTATCGTCATGGTAACACCTTGTGAATACTTCAAAATGAAAGAACATGAGAAACACTCGGAAAAACAAATGAGGTTAGCGGAAGTGCAAAACCTATCATTCGTGTGGTAAGATACCCAACAAGTTTATTCATCATTCTTATCATAAAAAAGGACAAGGGAGCATTTCATAGTATGGAGGCATATGATGCGAGAACAACCAAATACAATAGGCTCAATCAAACAAGCATGCATCACAAGTAAGGTGCCAAAGTCTCCAAGATCAATAAGCATAGCATGTTTGCACTCACTATAAGTGGATATGAGGGATGCAACTAATGGAGACAAGAGAAAATGATCAAGACAAATCAAGTGAGAGGCATGAATATATATGTCATAAACCTAAGAAAGCGAGTAAGAATGGAACATGGGTGATGCAACCAAGCAAGTAATCGTAGTGATCAAGTCAAGCAAGCTATTAGTGCGAAGATGCAACGTAATAGAGGGAATCATGTCAAGCATGTCATGTGTGCAAATAGTGGGCATGAATAATGCACGAGACATATCACAAGCATGAAGGCAAGATATGAGCAAAATAGCATGAATGTATTGGCGAGAAGCCCTATGTAAATAGCAATGGAACACAACAAGCAAGCATGGCAATTGCTACAAAGATCTCCACCAAGCATGCAAATACACATAGGAGTATCATAATTGTGAATCATGGGTAGATGCAAGCAAGGGTCACAATTGCATGGCAACATCATGTGAAGAGGCATAACATGCAAAGTGAACACGATAGTATGGGGATAAGGTAACAAGTGATATATAGCCCATAGCCGTGTGAGAGCCAAGTTAAAGAGATGTACGTAGTGCATGCGCGCAGAGAATGGTGCTAAGGATAGTCCACGGGATCCCAAATCATTGTTGCTCTCAAGAGCTCGTTTCGTCAACTCTTGGGATTGAGAGGTTGACGATTATATGTGAGTACCTACACAAAACAAAGACAAGGGGAAAATTGTGTGTGCGTGGTATATGTACACATCATCCATCATGATGCGCACGTGCTTGTGTTGGTTAGCATCCATCAAGATAGAAATATGTCATCCATCAAGATAGGTTTGTTGTTATGTATAGCATAATGGAGACTCAAATTGTGTAATGCATCATGTGAAATATCTAGAGCATTGTTATTCATGGAATGCATATGGTGCAAGCAATTATCGGAATCATGCAAAGTATGGAATGCATCGAAATCTCCTAATATGTATGAGGAAACTATGGGGGTATCCTCATGAGCATTAGTGGAAACACCACACGGATAATATTGACAACATCCAAAACAATGCATATTTGGAACATTGTGATCATGGCATGGCATAGTAGATGAATTGCGCAAATCATGTAGAGGAAGGATGGCAATATCATCGCATTAAAAACAAAAGCCAATGACCATCATCTCGTCATCTATGCCATAAGTGCAAATGGGATTTATTTTAATGGGGCATGCATAGTTACTATGTTGAGATTGAAATGATGCAATATGGGAGATCTCACTCATAGCATATGACAAGTTTAATTGATTGTCAAACATGAAGTGACCAATAGAATTTTCACATGATATCCTATGGAGCATAGCATCACAACTAGGCAACTCAACATGCTCATCATCATATTCATCATAAATTGGTAAGTCATGACATGAAGAAGTCGCACTAGCATTATGCATGGAAATAGGTGGATCAACATCATGCAAGCAATCATTCGTGAGATAGTCCACTAGTGGGACAAGGGAAGCACCATCACCTATGTAACCTTTGGAGCATAGCTCATGTGTTGTAGGTGAGGTGTTGGAGACCAAGTCATGATCATCTTCATCTTGATGGAACCATGTGGGGAGTGCATCATATTCCACCATAGCCATCGTCATCTCCATTGGAGGTATGGACTCGTCGAGGATAGGCATGTCGTCATGTAGGAGACCTAGCACCAAAGAAAATACACTCGGAGTAGAGGTTAAGTCGTTAGAAATCATAGTGGCCTCACATGCCGTGTCAACTACCTCACTCACTAAGTGTTGTGGCTCACTCACTCCCTCAAGGATGCTCTCACCCATATGGTTGGTGGAGTCACTCAAATGGCTCTCAACCTCACATAGGATGTGTGGCATGCTCTCAAGTGTGGGACTAGTGGTGGTCACACTCATCCTCTCATAGGAAATGCACTCAATGTCACATATGGTGGAGTCACTCATATCACTCATAGGTTGGTGGATGTCCTCACATGGAAATTGGGCCATCTCATGATATGTGGGTGTCGGAGAGATGTTGGTGCCAATGTCTCCATCCTCAACTCCTATCACCGCCTTGGTTGAAGGGATAGTCCCATGCTCAAACTTCTTGTCACCGTCTTGTTGTTGGAGGCCCATATGATGTGTCACCTCGTAGCTCGTCTCCATGACCGAAGGGAATTTCCCATGCTCGGCCATCTTCCTTAAGGGGCTTCCGAAGATGGAAGTGCCGCCCTCACTTGTAGGTGGTCGCCTTGGACTTGATGAAGTCGTTGTAGGCGTACTCGTGGGAAGTAGGCGAAGATGACGTACGTCCAAAGGCGAAGATGCCTTGATAGCACTTGGCGAATATGCCGAAGTGGTGGTGATAGCCGTAGCTCCGTCTTGGTGGTGCTCGTCTCGCGGTCTTCTCTTTTGCTCATGAAGCTTGGACTTGGCGTGAAGTAGAGCTTGTTGGGACTTGTACATTTGCGCTTGTGGAGAATCGTCATGATGATGGTGTCGTTGTGGTACTTGAGCTTGTAGTAGATGTCATTCGTCGTCGTCGTCGTGCACATGATGCTTGGAGGTGACTTTCCCTTCATAACGATGTGGATCACGAACGTGATGGTGGTCGCCATGGAGATGTGGATGTGGACGACTTGCGCTTGCATCATTTTTGTGCTCCAAAGACTTGTGACTTGAACGTCACCGCCTTGAGGATGGTGAAGGGGAAGAATGGTTGATCAACAAGGTCCGAATCACCTCCATCCTTACATCTTGCTCCTCTTTTTGTGCGGAAAGCTTGTTGTCGATGTAGTCCCTTTTCCTTGCTTCAGAGTGACGAATGTCGATGGAGAGGTTATCGATGCGCTCTCGCAATCTTGATTGTGCGCCTTGCATTTGTCATTGTAGATCAAAGATGGACGCTTTGGTGATGTAGTTGTTCACGCCATCGTTGTTGTCGAAGACCGGAGATGAAATGCCTTGCCTATCCATCACAAGACTCGAGCAAATATGAGTGGGAGAAAGAGAAGAACTATACCAAATGTACCTTGACCGATGTTGAAAATGGATCAATGATCACTCAATAATGTAACAAGGAAATAACACAATTGGTACCGATCTTGTCGATTTCTCACACCTACACAAGTAAGGCTTATGGTGGATCTCGATGAGGATAGTGGCACAAAAATTTGATGCAAAATTTTAGCAAGAGTCTAAGTTGAAAGAGATTAACAAATTCGCAAGTGTAACAAGCAGACCAATAGCAATATGTGGCACACAGAAACACACACACAGATAGATAAATGGGGTCATGCAACCAAGGAATGAGCACAAAATGTGGAATCCACGGAAAACTATCAGTGTACAAACGTAGGGGCTCTCCTTTTTACCCCTCTACTTGTGCATGGGCAGTTAGAGCCGGATCTGCGGCCACGCTTAGCAGGGAAAAGGGAGGGAGCAGAAGCACAAGAACACAGAGCATCGACCCAGCCAGAAGCACAAGATGGGCAAAACAACACCAAGACCAGAGACACAAAGAGCAAGAGGGCGAGGCGGATTCCCCCGGCAAGACCCTTGCTGTATGGAAGCTCATGCCCCAAGAAGAGCCTTGCCGGGGCAACTTGCCCAACGCCAGCAGAGCGTGCCACCCTTGAGCCCAAGGGTTCGAGATGCCAACAACCACATTGGAACCAAGGCTCGGGAGGCACCTCCATGGTGGCATGCAGATCTTTGTCAAGATCATAAACACACAAGATTAGATGAGGACCAGAAGACGATGATCCTTGGCGAGATCCTTGCCGAGGAGATCCATGAGACCCCTGGCAAATCTCTTGCCGGGGACGACCGCGACCCCACGGAGAGACCACTTGCCGGGGCCCTGGCAAGACCCTTGCCGAGGACACCCGCAGGGCTGCAGCCAGACCCACATCTGACAAGGCTTCACCGCCGTTCCCATACGGCTGCCAGCTCAACCAGCTGCGTGGCAACGTGCGGCTTCCAGGCCAGCTCGACAAGCACCTACGTGGTGGCATGCAGATCTTCGTGAAGACCCTACCAACACGCCACCTCAGCAGGCAGCCAACCTACGTGGCGCTGCATGCCTCGTTGGCTTGGACGCGTGTCGGAGCAAGACGGAGCAGCGACGGATGGGACATGCCTCGCTTCTGCCCCCGATAAAGCAACAGGACACCTAAGGAGCGCATTTAATGCGTCTTGATGACAGGCGTTAAGCTTGTGTGCTGTACACCTTTCCACCTCCTGTGTGCCACTGTGGCAACCCCTTTTGTCTATAAAAGGAGGCCCGAGGCGTCCAGTAGAAGGATTCGGATCTTTTGGACTAGACACACACCGTAGCTAGTTTGAGAGCTCAAGAACACTCAAATATACACCAAAGCAGGACTAGGGTTTTACGCATCCTCGCGGGCCGAACCTGGGTAAACGATCTTTGTGTTGGCTACCAGACCCGCTCTTTGCACAACCCCGCACCTGCCAACCATAGAAGGGATCCCAGTGATCCCATAGGTGTCGTTTCCCCTGACATCTTTGGCGCGCCAGGTAGGGGGTGCGTAGTTGTGAAAATCCGGTCTAGTAGTTAGTCTAGCAGTTCATCAACGCCATGGCTCCCGAGAAGAAGACGATGACGGCGATCGGTTCATCGGGAGCCGAATGGCCCATACCAGTGCGGGTGAGTGGTGGGGCGATCACGGACGGAAGCCGAGGCGCGGCCCGCGAACACCCACATCGCTCTGGCAGTCAAAGCCTGGCGAGTGGCGTCGTTCGTGCGCGAGACGATGGGTCGCATGCCGCCAAATCCAAAGATGGAGCCGGCCCCCCAGCAGGCGGCGCGGGCGCCCACGACGCGCTCCTCCCAGGTTGTCCGCGATGAGCAGAGTCACCACACTGGTGACCCTGGGCGCTGCTGGGGGAAGAGTCCTGCGCTTCATTCGCGGGACGTAGAAGGCCAGCATGCACGCCGAGACGCTGGCGATAATGGCGCACAGGCGCCAGGCCGTGATAGAGCTCCTTCTAACATGGTTAGAAGTCGGAGCACGTCACGGTCCCGCAGCTTTCGCTGCCACCCACGCCAGCAGAAGCCTTGGCGCGCACGCAGTTGCTCCTCGATTTTCCCCCTACTGCGGAAAAGCTCGACGAGTGGAGAGCCACCATCCGGAGCCTCGTCGGCGTTGCCAACAAAGATGAGCCACGACTGGCGGGGCCCTCAGGCCAGTGCTCCGTCGAGCCACCGCATGCCAGCCGTGGAAGAACCGGGGGTGCTGCGGCCATGGTGCTCTCTCCTCCTCCACGCCAGCCATCGCGGTTGTCGATCCGTCGTGATGAAGCTTGTGATAACATTTCCGTAGCATCGTCCGACCGACCGACCCACCGCGATCAGCGCCAAGTTCTTTGGGAGCGAGCCCATGAAGACACTCGAACCACCATCGAGCGCCGGCGCGATGCACGCCACCAGTCAGATAGGCGAGCGGGTCCCACTATGGACCACCCAGCACCAGGAGGCCCTGGCGGCCTACCTTACGAGGTGGGTTGCTCAGCCTTTACCCATGAGTTGCGGCAGTTCCAGTGGCCCTCCCACCGCACTTTCAAGCCCGACGTCAGCGAGAAGTACAACGGCAAGACCCATCCGTTGGAGTACCTCAGCATCTACACCATCGCCATGCAAGCTGCTGGGGCTCGCGACGACAAGGTGCTTGCCAATTACTTCCCGTTGGCACTTAAACCTAATGTCATGTCATGGTTGATGCACTTGCCAGTGGATTCTATTTCTTCCTGGTCGGATTTGTGCCATGAGTTTGTTGGCGCCTTTACGGGGGGACACCAAGCTCATGGCCAGGCAAACGATTTGCATATCATCCCCCAGAAAGAAGGTGAAACCCTGCGCAAGTACATACAGAGATACAGCCTGGTGCAGTACAACATCCCCGATGTTCATCCTGCCGCCGTGATCAGCGTGTTCCACCAGAATGTGCGCAACCGCAAGATGCGTGAAGAGCTGGCGACGAACAAGGTCAAAGATGTGGGCGAACTTTATGTTCTGATCGATAGGAGCACTCGAGATGAAGAGGGGAGGAAGTACCCCGGTGAGGATGCCGGTGCCGAAACCGACTTCATAGACGAAGGCACAGCCACCCCTACGAAGAAGGGCCGGCGCCGCAATAGAAAGTGCAAGGGCAAGACTGTGCTTGCTGTCGAGGGATCCGAGGACACCAGCGCTGCCAAGAAGGCCAAGGAAGACGACCCCGGCAAGGAAATTGCTGGGTGCGCCGCTTGCCAGGCCTTGGCGGCTGCCGACAAGCCAGGAGGCTCCGACAAGCAGTACTGCAAGATCCACCACACCAAGGGCCATGACCTCCAGAATTGTCGACAAGTTGAGCTACTTGTTGAGAAGCAAAAAGCTGAGTATGAGAGGCGGGACAAGGAGAAGGGTCAGGATGGTGCCGAAGGATCCGGCAAGAAACATGGCAGCCAGGGGGGTCCCCGCGGCAAGGATGACCAGCAAGAGAGGCCCGCTCAAGGCCGCGACAAGAAGCAGCAAGACGACGGTCATGACGAGGATGACGAGTCCGGCGAGCAAGAGTTACAGAAAGCTACGGAGGCCATGTGCGTCGACGGTGGCGCCTCGCTGCACACTTCTCACCGCCAGCTCAAGCAGTGGGTGCGTGAGATCACAACAGCGGAACCATCACTCGACGCTCCAAAGCCACTGAGGTGGTCCAGCACGCCTATCATTTTTGATGTCGAGGACCACCCTGACCGCACAACTGCGGTCAGGTGCTTGCCGTTGTTGGTTTCCCCGACAATACGCAACCTCAAGGTGACAAAAATGCTAGTTGACAGCGGGGCCGGTCTGAACTTGATCTCACCTGTTGTGATCAAAAGGCTACAGATTCCCGATGGAGACCTCGAAGAGACGGGTACTTTTCAAGGAGTCAACCTGGGAAGGAGCCAGCCGAAGGGTAAGGTCACGCTGCCCATGACGTTTGGGGGCGAGTTGAACTAGCGGACAGAGAGGATTGTTTTCGAAGTAGCCGAGATCCCCTTGCCCTACAACGGGATCCTCGGCCGCCCACCACTAGCCAAGTTCATGGCGGTGTCACACTCTGAAGATGCCTGGGCCGATGACTATCATCACCGTCCCCTTCGACAAGAAGGATGCGCTGATCTGCGCTGACCAACTCTACCGGGAGGCAGTTGCAGCGACTGCCGCCAAGGCACTTTCTCCTGCAGCTGAAGCCCCGGGAGGGAAGAAGACGTGCAAGACCTCTTGCACCCACTCCAGCAAGCGCACCTCTTCGGAGTGCTGTGCTCCCGTCGAGGACGTGCCAGAGAGCTCCACCGGCAAGAGCAAGAAATCCAGAGCTGCGCCACCAGAGACCAAGAAGGTGTCCGTCAAGGAGGATGGCACTGGAGGGGCTTTCACCATAAGCTCCTCCCTTGACAGCAAATAGGAAAGCGCGCTCGTCACCTTCCTACGGGCGAATGTCGATGTGTTTGCATGTCAAGCATCCGACATCCCCGGCATTCCCAGGGAGGTGATTGAGCACCATCTTGCTGTTCGCCCTCGCGCGCCAATTCGCCGAAAGGTAAGGTCAGGAAGCAAGCTTTGGAGCGGCAGGAGTTCATCACGGAGGAGATCAGGAAGATAGAAGCGGCAGGCTTGGTGAGGGGAGTACTCCATCCGACGTGGTTGGCCAATCCGGTGGTGGTGCAAAAGGCAAATGGGAAGTGGAGGCCGTGTATTGATTACACAGATATCAATAAGGCTTGTCCAATGGACCCTTTCCTATTGCCGCGCATTGACCTGATTGTTGACTCCACGGCCAGGTGCGACTTGTTATCGTTCCTCGACGCCTACTCAGGATACCACCAGATCTTCATGACGAGAGAAGATGAAGAGAAGACAACATTCATCACCCCATGTGGTACATTTTGCTTTTTGCGAATGCCTTTCGGGTTGAAGAGTGCTGGCTCAACGTTTGCAAGAGCAGTCCAAATTGGTTTTGAGCCCCAGCTACATAGAAATATGGAAGCTTATATGGATGACATAGTGGTCAAAACCAAGGACAAGGCGACACTCGTGCAAGATTTAGAAGAGACGTTTGCAAATTTGCGCAAGATCAACCTCAAGTTGAACCCTGAGAAGTGTGTCTTCGGTGTTCCGTCCGGCAAACTTCTCGGGTTCTTTGTGTCACAGCGCGGGATCGAGGCGAATCCAGATAAGATCAAGGCCATTGAGCAAATTGAGGCACCTAAGCAGATCAAGGATGTGCGCCGGCTCACTGGCTGCGTTGCCGCCATGAGTAGGTTCAATTCCAAGTCTGCCGAGCGTGCCCTCCCCATTTTCAAAATCTTGAAGAAGGCAGGCCCAGTGGAGTGGACTCCAGAGGCCTGAGCAGCACTACAGGATTTGAAGAAATACCTCTCCTCTACACTGATACTAGTTGCGCCTAGACCACAAGAGTCGTTGCTACTGTATCTTGCGGCAACGAACCAAGTGGTTAGCACCGTGCTAGTGGCACAGAGGGAGGTCAATAAAGAGGCAGCCGCAACGGTAGGACGGGCGGATGACGAGCCAGGGCTTCCCCAGGCAGAGCCTGGTGCCGGTGAGGCGAGGACCCCGGCAGAGTCTGACGCCGGCCGGACGGGGCCCGTGCAACCTAATGGAGTGGCGCAGAAGAAGATGATGATGCAGCACCCGGTTTACTTTATCAGGTCCCTCTTGCAGGGGGCTAGATCAAGGTACTCCGGCGTGCAGAAATTGCTCTTCGGCCTCCTTATGACCTCGAGGAAGTTGCGTCATTACTTCCAAGCGCACGAGATCACCGTCGTCACCTGTCTCCCGTTGCAACGGATATTGCATAATCCAGATGCAACCGGGAGGATTGTGGAATGGGCCTTGGAACTGTCAAGCTTTGGTTTGAAGTTTGAAAGTACTTCAATGATCCAGAATAGAGTCTTGGCAGAGTTCATTGCCGAATGGACCTCAACGCTCGACGAAGAGATCCAGGAGACCACTCTCCCCGGCAAGGAAACAAGTCGCAACTGTATTATGTACTTTGACGCGCTTTCTCGCTGCAAGGCGCCGGTGTTTGTGTGCTACTCGTTGCACCCACCGGAGAGCACCTCAAATATGTAGTCCAGATGCACTTTCCCAGGGAGATGTCAACAAACAACACTGCTGAATATGAGGGGTTGCTTGCCGGTCTCAGGATCACGGCAGACCTTGGGATCAAGAAGCTCATCGTCGGAGGTGATTCACAGCTCGTCGTCAAGCAAGTTAACAAAGACTATCAAATCCCGTTGACGGAGGCCTACGTGGATGAGGTGAGGAAGCTGGAGGAGCGTTTTGACGGTATACAAGCGGAGCGTGTTCCCTGAGTGGAGAACGACACCCCCGATTACCTGTCGAAGCACGCTGCACTCAAACTACCTGTGGAACCAGGTACTTTTGTTCGTTGGTTAACTCAACCATTCGTTGAGCCATCGTCAGAGCAGAACAAGCGCATGAAATCAGGCCCCGGCAAGTACTTTCCCGCCGAGCTCCCAGGTGCTGCCAACAGGGGCGACAGACTAAGACAAGGCGTCAAACCCTAGCCGTGGAGACAGCCGCTCCCATGGTAGAGGAAATGCCTTTTGTCCTTGCCGTCGAGCCCCAGGCTCCGGCATGGGCACAACATACCATCCGATTCCTCCAAATAGGGGAACTCCCTGAGGAGCAGGAAGAAGCGGAGAAAGTAGCCCGTCGGTCTGCCATGTATCAGTTCGTCAACGATGTTTTGTACAGAAAAAGACCAAATGGTGTGAAATTGAAGTGCATTCCCGAGGAGGAAGGACTGGAGCTGTTGGCAGAGATACACGGAGGCATATGTGGCTCCCACATAGGGTCGAGGGCCCTTGCTGGCAAGGCATTCCGGCAAGGTTTCTTCTGGCCCACAGCCCTCCAGGATGCAATAACAAAGTGTGAGGCGTGCCAGTTTCATTCAAAGAAGCTTCATCAACCAGCTCAAGCTCTCCAAACAATCCCTCTTTCCTGGACATTCTCGGTTTGGGGGCTCGACATACTGGGCCCCTTCCCCCGTGCTGTTGGGGGTTTTGAGTACTTGTACATTGCGATCGACAAGTTCACAAAGTGGCCGGAGGTGGAGGCAGTGAGAAAGGTGACAGCACAATCAGCCGTCAAATTCTTCAAGGGGCTAGTCTGCCGTTTTGGTGTGCCAAATAGAGTCATCACCGACAATGGCACACATTTCACGAGCCACGCCTTCATGCAGTACCTCCAGGACCTCGACAGCAAAGTTTGTTTTGCTTTTGTTGCACATCCACGGAGCAACAGCTAGGCTGAGAGGGAAAATGCTAAAGTCTTGCGAGGCCTCCAGACAAGGACTTTTGACAGGCTACGCAGGTGCGGGCGACGCTGGATTGATGAATTGCCGACGGTTCTTTGGTCAATCAGAATGACACCAAATCGAGCCACCGGCCAAACACCCTTCTCCGTCGTTTACAGGGCAGAAGCAGTTCTCCCCACGGAACTCACGTACGGGTCACCTCGAGTGCTCGCTTATGATGAGCTTGAGCAAGAGCAGTTGCAGCAAGATGGCGCAACACTCCTTGAGGAAGATCATCTTCGGGCGGCTGTGCGGGCAGCACACTACCAGCAAGCCTTGCGCCGCTACCATAGCCGCAAGATTCATGCCCGAAGCTTTGAGGAAGGCGACCTTGTTCTTCGGCATGTTCAGTCGGCCAAGAATTCCAACAAGTTGACGCCAAAGTGGGAAGGCCCTTATCAGGTAATACGAGTCACCAGGTCCGGCGCAGTCCGCCTGGAGACCGAAGATGGTATTCCAGTGAGAAACTCCTGGAACATCGAACATCTTCACAAGTTTTACCCGTGAGGCGCGGTTGCCGAGCCCCCCAGCAAACCACCTTTTGTACAAGCCTTGCCGGCAAGGCATGTAACCCTTTGTACAAAGCCAGGCGCAGACTCTGAGCATAAATAAATGAAGCGCTGGCGCCCTAAGTTTTAGCATGCATGTTAGGTTGAGTCTCTCTCTGTGTTATGGTTGATAGTGCTTGGCAGTGACTAACCCTTAGCATAGAGGTCGAGTATGCATCTCTTTGTTCCTTTCCGTCCTTTTTGGATTCGCACGGTGCATGGACATTTCTGCTGAGCTATTTTGGAAGAAAAGGGAACAGGCCGACGCCCGGACCCCGACAAGCCAAGGTTGCCGGGGACTGCGGGTCTGAGAATCTAGACACGGCAAGCCAAGGTTTCCGGGGTCTGCGACATCAGATAAGTTTTTCTCCCCCACTCTATGCCTCCGTATGAAACTTGAACGTACGAGGCTTCGCTCGCTCTCATACCATTTTGCTCCCTCTGTCCCGTGTCCAAAAGCCTTACTTTGGGCCAGAACTTGGTTGTAGTGCGATGGGAAGGGGACGAGCGAAGGGCCTAAACCTACTTGGCCCTACCTCCGCCAAGGGCATGAGTGTAGCCGAGCTATAGGGCGGGATGGCTAGGCCTGTTGCCGGGGTACAGTGTTTATCCTAAGATAACGAGGACTCGCTCCTTGCTGTCGCCGTCGCCCATGCGCAAACAGAACCCGGCAAACACCCTTCTCTTCATTAATATGTTGCCAACAAGTACAATTCGTACGGAATGCATAAGTGAGCAAGGGGGTTACAAGGTCTAAATTCTACTAAGGCCCATAGGCTTACAAATTGAAAAAAGATAAGTGCCCCGTGATCCCCGTTCTTGCCCTTTTCCTTCCAGGTGCGGCAGGTGACGGCAAAAAAGGGGCGATGGGGGACGCGTCGATGAAGAGCTTGACGAGGAAGGCCCTCGGCAGGGCACGTGGCCAAGGGAGGAGCGACGCGTTCAGACGGAGTCGGAGTCGGCGTCCCTCCGCTCGGCACCCTCGTCATCGCTGTCGCTGTACTCCTCGTCCCTCCCGCTTGAGGAAGAGTTTTCGTCATCAGAGGAGCTCTCCACGCAGCACTTCAGGTGAGTTCCAAAGTCTCCAAAGACCTTGACGGAGAGAAGGACGTTCTCCATTAATTTGAAATAGAGAACGAGCCCCGCTGTCAGGCTGTGGTTACGAGCGAAGGTCTTGCGTACACGATGAAGATACATGACGTGAGGGGCAGGAAAGTCGACATCAACCCACGTGCCGCCATTCCCGCAGCCCCTCATATGCAACCTCAGAGACTGAGGCGGGTCGAGCTCCATCTCCCGAGCGAATGGAGTAGGGAGACGAAGACGACGGCGTGCTGGCCGGTGCAGCCTGATGAAGAACTCACGGGGCTGGTCCCTGACGTGGCCCTCCATTGGGGGAGGGACCTCCGGCAGAGGCGAGGCCATGGCGACCTCGGCCTCGCCCCCTCCCCCTTCCCCTCGTGGCCGGTGCCTCCACCACGAGCTCTTGGGAAGGAGGGGCGCGCTGTCGAGCGGAGACCCTTGACGCCACCGTCGAAGCACAGGCGCGGCCGCTCGCCATGACAGAAAAAAGAAAGAAGCCAAGGTGGAAAGAGGCAGATGGTGAAGGATTGAGGGGTGCCATCCTCCCCCCTTCTTATAAAGGGGCGGGGTCGGGGCTCGACCTCCCCGCTCAACCAATCCAGCCATCAAGGGCGCAGGGAATCGAGACCGACCCGCTGCTCCAATCAGCGGCGGCCCGGTTTCTCGCCTCGTCATTCAAGGCCCGCACCAAGTGCCTACCATCTTCAAGGCATGTGAGACACGTGGCGAACGAACAGAACTCGAGGGGACAAGTGAGGCGACCATTTTCCACCCAATGGTCACGGGGCATGAGCGCCTCGAAGACCACGACCCAAGTCCGCTCAGTAAATGATTCGCGCCCCTGCGTCTTCCTCTTTTTATGGGGAAAGCACGAGCCACCTCTTTACCACGATGTAACGCATGAGAGCAGCAGCCACCCCACGTACGACCCCCACGTCGCGCATTCAACGTGGGTCGTGGGGAAGCACAGCGAATGAAGGAATTACTGCGGTAAAAATCCGCGCCGCCTGCCCGCGCATCGTTCTGGGCCCGGCCCAACAACGCGTTGCGCTTATGTGTGGCCCGAGCCCGGGGGTTCCTGTCAGTGTACAAAAGTAGGGGCTCTCGTTTTTACCCCTCTACTTGTGCACGAGCAGTTAGAGCCGCACCTGCAGCCACGCTTAGCAGGGCAAAGGGAGGGAGCAGAAGCACAAGAACACTAGAGCAGCGCCCTAGCCAGAAGCACAAGACGGGCAAAACAACGCCAAGACCAGAGACACAAAGAGCAAGAGGGCGAGGCGGACTCCCCCGGCAAGACCCTTGCCGGGGTGGCCTCCGCGGCCCCGGCAAGAGCCTTGCCTGGCAACTTGCCCAACGCCAGTAGAGCGGGCCACCCTTGAGCCCAAGGGTTCTAGACGCCAACAACCACATTGGAACGAAGGCTTGGGAGGCACCTCTGTGGTGTCATGCAGATCTTTGTCAAGATCATAAACACACAAGATCAGATGAGGACCAGAAGACGATGATCCTCGGCGAGATCCTTACCGAGGAGACCCACGAGACCCCCGGCAAAACTCTTGCGAAGGACGACCGTGACGCCACAACAAGACCACTAGCCGGGGCACCGGCAAGACCCTTGCCGCCCACGGGGCCGAGCTAGACCCACATCCACCAAGGCTCCACCGCCGTTCCCATACGGCTGCCAGCCCCACCAGCTGCGCAGGCACCTGCGTGGCAACGTGCGGCTTCTAGGCCAACTCGACAAGCACCTACGTGGTGGCATGCAGATCTTTGTGAAGACCCTACCACCACGCCACCTCAGCAGCCTGCCAGCCTACGTGGCACTGCATGCCTCGTTGGCCTGGACGCGTGTCGGAGCAAGACGGAGCGGCAGCGGACAAGACAGGCCTCGCTGTCGCCCCCGGTAAAGCAACGGGACACCTGAGGAGCGCATTTAATGCGTCTTGTCCCGTAATGACAGGCGATAAGCTTGTGTACTGCACACCTTTCCACCTCCTGTGTGCCACTGTGGCAACCCCTTTTGTCTATAAAAGGAGGGCCGAGGTGTCCAGGAGAAGGATTCAGATCTTTTGGACTAGACACCCACCATAGCTAGTTCGAGAGCCCAAGAACACTCAAATATACACCAAAGCAGGACTAGGGTTTTACGCATCCTCGCGGATCGGACCTGGGTAAACGATCTTTGTGCTGGCTACTAGACCCGCTCTTTGCACAACCTCGCGCCCGCCAACCATAGAAGGGATCCCAGTGATCCCATAGGTGTCGTTTCCCCCGACAAAAACACTCGTATTGCACAACTCAAGGGAGACGCTAGCACGATTGCTCTATAGACGGATACGACAGTTGTGCACAACCTATAAGATGCAAAATGTATCAACTTCAATCCCAAGTATGCTATGTATGTATTGTTCCCAGTGTTTGATCCAAGATGATCAGATATGACAATCTTATGCAATGTGGTAAGATGCTATGGCTATTGCTTACAAGCTTCTTTGCTCTTTCTCTTTTGCTTAAAAGCTTATTTTTTTATATGGCCACTTTTGCACAATGCACAAACCAAGATAGCAATAGTGTATATGCGGGAACAAACTTTGTGACACAAGATATGATATGATGATAGCAATATGATATGGTATGTATGCAATGGTAGGGTGGATCACTAATGTGCACAAGTAACATTGTCGGTAATACTCAAATGGCTAGTCTCGATAGGCACGTGACGCAAAATAGGCTAGGGGTTATCAATGCAATGGCAAGGGAATGTACAATGATGTCGTCGAGGTTACTGTCTGCATGTACGATGACGACCTCGTGGTGATGATGAGTGGCGGTGTTCTTGATGTAGAACCGTTCCTAATTAGCCGAAACACCTTAGGAAACAAAAAAACCACAACTGAAAATCACAAATGACAAATGTCAAATGGTGGTAGCGGAAAGCGGTGGTGGTGTTGCACTAGGCAATGCGGAAGTGGAATGATGGGTTATGCGAGTCGAAGCTGAAGTTGCCGTCTCTAAGTAGCCGAAACACCTTAGGAGACACAAGCCACAACTCAAACAAGCTCAAACAAATTCGGGTTAAGTTGGGGTGGCGGAAGTGTATGGTGGGCAAGCCTATGCGGAAGTGGTGGTTGATGAAGAAGCAACCATCCCTAAGTAGCCGAAACACCTTAGGAGACTCAAATCACTACTCAGACAACCACTAATGCTATGGGGATCAGAAAATGGGTTAGGTTGCGGAAGTCGGTGGTGGCTATGCAGATGATATGGTGGAGGGCCTAGGCAAACTTGCCAAAGTTGTCAACATTTGATGCAGTGAAATGATGTTGGTGGTATTATTGTGGGAAGGAGGATATTAAGAGCTTCAAAACGAGCTAAAGAACATCAAAATCGGAGTTCGGATGAATTAGTTATGGACAAAACAAAAATCAGCCGAAGTTGATATCTACAGGTGTCGGACGTTCGTAAATGGACGGATGTCCGGTCGTCGGACGTCCGGTCGGGCTCGGAAATCCGCTATTTTCGTTCTGTTGGGAAGCTCCGGTCGTCCGGAAAGTTGCGGATGTCCGGTCGTTCGGGAGGCTCCGGACGTCCGTAAAAACGTCGGTCATCCGGTGGGTCGGGGTCAACGCGAGAGGCGAGTTTCGGGACGCGATTTTGGGCGGAAAATGCAGATTTTGGGGTCAAAATTGACGAGATTTCATGGATGGAAACTGGGGAAACTTGGGGAAATGCTAGATCCACTCGAAACCAAGCAAATCCATGGATCAAAATCAACACAACTTCTTCAAACCAACAAATCACAAAAAAATTGGGGCTATTTTCGGTGGGGATTTTCGAAATTTAGGACGAAATCAAGCAAAAGAAGGCTAGAAAAAGAGGGCTAGGGGCTCCAAATTCGTGATCAACCTTGCTCTGATGCAAGATGATGTAAGGTGGAACCCTATACGGCCGATCTTTCACGAAAGGAGCGGATCCCAACTAAGAACACGAAGAACACGAGGAGAAACATGAGGGAAATCACGAGGGGAAACGAGACGAAACACTCAAATAGACAAGAAGCGATCACGCATGTGCTAGATCCTAGAAACACAAAGAGATACACGATCCAAATTATACAAGGGACGATACAAAGGTAACCGGTTCTTCTCCGTGAGGAGGTCTTGAATGGGGTCACCCAAGAGTGGGTCTTGAATCCAAGGGGATCTTCTTCGTAGAGGGGCCGCGGTCTCTCTCGTGGAGTAGATCCATAATGGATGAGCAAAGCTCTATCTCACATATGAGCTAAACCAATGCTAACCCTAACTAGGAGGAGGTGGAGGAGTATATATAGTCTAGGGCCACGAAGGGGTAAGTGGGGGATACATGGGCCTCGGGTCCAAACTGTGCGCAGACAGGCGTCGGACGTCCGGTGGGTGTCGGACCTCCGGAGGCTCGGGACGGTCCGGACGTCCGTAAGTCTTCGGACTTCCGTAAATATCGTTCTATCGCCATGGCACCGGTCTTCCGATGGCGCTCGGTCGTCCAGGGCCTGGGAGGTGTCGGACGTCCGGTCTCGGTCGGTCGTCCTGTCGTTGTAGAGTTGGGACTGGGTCTTATGGCTGGTGCGGCCGCCTCCAGGCGTCGGACGTCCGGTCCAGACCGGTCGTCTGGTGGCTTTAGATCTTTGGTAGCTTCTCCGTTTGGTCCTTGTACTTGGTGTCCTCGCCGTCTTGTCCATGGTCTTCCTCTTTGCTCCTGGTCATGCATAGCACATATATTTGAGGTAGCCATGTCTCACATGTGGAAAGTGATGGTTCGAAGAGGAGCGAGTTCACCTTGTCTCCAATGGCGTATGTTCGAGGTCTCATCATATGTCCTCTTGGGGCTTGGAGAGTAGTCGGAGTGTACATGGGGATGAACGTGGGATGCTCCGCATCAGTGAGTCTGCGTCTGGATCTCGTTGTACCGCAGATCAGTGAGAGCCTCAAATGCAGCAAACTAGACTGCGTGATCAGGTGTAGAAGCAAATCCGCCCTTGGTCGAGTGGGTATAGGTGCCAGTCAGGGTACTGTTGTGCATGACAACCTCCGTGTGGTACTCATATACCGGATCTCCGAGTTGCTCCCAGTACACCTGGGACACCGGGTCTTCACCGTTGGGGTAGAGTCGGCGCCAAACCCTACACAGAAGGTGAGGAAAAGTGGCTGGTACCGACTCGAGCTGATATGGTTATGGAACATGAGCCATCTACACTCACCACATTAGTCGACTAGTAAACAAAGTAAACTACATGCATGCAGTGCAACAACAAAGTGCAAATGAATACACAATAACGCCCAAGGACTCCTATATACCGTCTTACTAGCATGTCGGTTGTCTAGGCCATCCTACAGCCAGTGTAGCTCTGATACCAAGCATTGTGGCCCCCTGACTCTGAGCAACCGATTTACCTTGCATTGCCAGCCCAGAGATCAAGTCTTCTTGCAATACACAACAACTTGGTATAGAAAAGAATCATTTTTATTGATCTCTTGCGGAATCATAAGTTTGATGGTTACATAATGAGATGAGGCCAAGCTGCACACACGGTGGGTCTGAACTTATGTACATTAGTTAGTCGACATGACAAGGCCTTGATGAAACATCTACGCGGCAGCGGAAAGACGACGTAGCGGAACTCCGTCTCACAGGGACACTGCTGGAACATGGCCTAGATCGCATCGAACGGAACAACTCCAACTCCTGGTACAACTTCTCCGGAAACCGTCATGATACGCCAGGTGAGTACTTTGAATGTACTCGCAAGCTCACAACAAGAAAAACAAATATGACAAAGAATACAAGACATTTAATCGGGTTTAAATATATAACCATGATGAAGCAACCTCGGTCCCTCAGACCAACTTACCATCTCAAGTTACCTCCAAACCCATATGATTCACTCACCATCATGATCACCTCTAGATCACTTCTGAAACCATCATAGTGGCCACTATGAGACCACCATTTTCATCATGTGCCATCTGAAAGTTTCAATGTGCATATTAGTTATTTCTGTTGACCCACGGTGTGACCTACTACAAACTGTGTCCATAATCGAGGACGCGACTATTGATAGATTATACACTCTATAGAGGTTACTACACTGTACCCACACCATGAAATTCATGGCCTCGTACTCCCATTCGGGTGGATCAATGACATTCTGACCAAACGAATCAATTGCATGACACTCTCCTGGCCACTACGACAAACAGCCCTTTGGGCTAAGTCCTGGGTGGCCCCGATGTCACCGCGTGACATCTGCCACCTTCGTGGTCAACCACCGTCGTGGCCAAAACAAAATAACGTCCCACATGGGGACAATGGTACCATACAACTACGGGCACACAAGGTTATGGACCTTAGTCCCCTCCGGTGTCTATATAAACCTGAGGGGTTTAGTCCGCAAAGAGATATAGTCATACAGGATAGACTTCTAGGGTTTTAGCCATTACGATCTCGTGGTAGATTAACTCTTGTAATACTCATATTCATCAAGATCAATCAAGCAGGAAGTAGGGTATTACCTCCATAGAGAGGGCCCAACTCGGGTAAACATTGTGTCCCCCATCTCCTGTTACCATCGACCTTAGACGCACAGTTCGGTACCCCCTACCCGAGATCCGTCGGTTTTGACACCGACATTGGTGCTTTCATTGAGAGTTCCATTGTGCCGTCCCCAAAAGGTTGATGGCCCCTTCAATCATCAACAACGATGCTGTCCAAGGGGATAGTAACACATACATGAAGCATGTCTCATACATAGATAATGACTCACACATAAGAAAAGTCTGAAACTAACATGGATGGACATATGTGTCGTACATAGATAACCATATCACTGTTGGGGATGACAACGACTCTGGGTCTTCACTACTAGGGAAAAGGCTAGCAACAGCGTGGGTTTTAGGTGTATCAGTAGCGCGGGGAGTGCCGCTACTAATAAGGCGCTACAGCTAACACATAGCAGTAGCGCGTGCTCACCAGTGCTACTGCTACACAAGTGTAGCAGCAGCGTACTTAGTGGAAGCTCGCTACTGCTAGTACCTCCAACAGCTCGGCTAGACGCTGCCATCGCTATCGCGCGCCATCGCTAACTTTCATACACTCGGTCTCGCTAATTTTAGTAGTTTTTGTTTTTTCGGCATATTTGTTTTGTATTTGAACATGCTTTATAGAAGAATCTTTAGCACATACAAATGTCATCATGATACACATACAAATGCCTCATGAGACCACAAATGTAATCATAGCATATACATACAAATAGTCTCATCATAATCATCATCCAACACAAAGTGATCTCTCGTCATCATCTCGAAAATAGCGATACAAGTCTCGATTACTTGCAAATACATCGTCATCCATCTAAACAATGATATACGCGAGAAGAGCTATCACTTTGAGTACATGAGTTCGTATCCCTCTCTCGCATTAGCGTGAACCTAAACTAACTACTGCATGTCGCTCGGAAACCGGAAACCGGTACACCTGGGCCTGACACTCCGGCCACTTGTCGTATATATACTCCTGGCGTAGCACTTATTCACCATCGATGATCTATGCACCTGCATCGTTACATGAGTCGATGATATGCAACATATATACATAGTTGAGCAACAGAAAGAGACAGACTTGGCAAAAATAGAAACAACATATCATAAGCATAAATAACAAAGCTCATCGTACCCCAAAATGCCCTAACTAGAGTGATTTTCGCTAGTCGAGGAGGAGGACGGTTTAATTACATCACAAATAAAGTTTCACCGTGCATAACTCAAAGTTTGTCATACAGAAAGTATGGACTAAACGGACACATTGTCATATATCGACAATCACTCCAACATGTTGTTCCATCCATCCATGTTAGGGAGATAGTCCCCGAGCCTAGTGAAAGGCTTCAGGTCGAGACGCTGAGCGGCTACCCTTATTCGGACGTCTTCCCGCGACATTTGTCCTTCTTCGTAGAACATCCCTGTTTTTCCGACGACCTTCTTCATGATTATTTGGGCATGTTCGCGCTGGATGTGATAGAACTCGGCTCGAAGTCGATGATCCTCGATATCTCCTACGTTCTTTGCCCATTGCAGAATATGGGCATCGCTGGATGTAGGTGACATGCGAAGGTTCTGGCGATCCCGTCTGTACTCCAGCATGTGGTGTAGGACATAGAATCCATCATTAAGAGAATCGTTCGGTTGCTGGATGCAGCAGAAGTCGGTCATATGGCCGAAGGTGAGCCTGCCGCCCCTTCTCTTCTTGTCCCTAACCTCTCCACCCCTTGCTTGGTAGTAAAACATAGCACTGTCGAGAACATCCTTGATGTGGGTGTAATCCTTTTTGTGAATGTTCTTCGACGAGTCCAAGTAAAGAGCATGGGAGAATCGGGGTATAGGATGATGAGGACGGTAGCGCCGCCATCAGCAAAATAAGTACACCTCAAATTACTTAGCCTCCACCGTGCAAATGAATGATTGAAATCGAAGGAAGGATAGCAGCGTGGATGACCTACACGGGATGATAAGGCATGAGAATCGCATCCTTGTCCTTATTGGCGAGCATGAAATTGACGACGTATTCCCTCGCGTATACACGGTGCTCTGCACAGACTCCCAAGAAGCCCTCGTGCATGTAGTACGGGTCAGCGGCATAGATATGAGATATCTGCTCAAACCCGATGATGTAGTTCATGTGCAAGGCATAAAGGCGGACAAACGTAAAATCCAGCCTCTTCACGTGAAACATGTCGAATATGCAATCGAGTCGGAGGAAGAACTTATCCGCGGGGAAGCTGTCGACGTACGACATTTTCCGCGAAACATTAACCACGTAGAGTGGGTATCCTGGATCTGTCGAGGCGACGAGGCCTTTCTCTACCCGCAGCACATCGTCATGAAGTCTCCTTAGATCGCCGAATCTGGCCCCTAGCGCTCTTGTAGGTAGGATTGGTTGACCAGGGATATGCCATTTATCCGCATCGAGGTATCTATACGGTCCTGAAGCCGAGGCTGCTGAGGCGGCTGGATCATAGAATCAGCTTTTTTGCCTTTCCTCGCTCTCTTCCAAGACTTGTTTACTACCGGAAGGTCGTCCATAATACGTTGAGACGACAATTCAGGCACCGACTCATGACGCTCAAACCCTGAGGAGGCGCCACTATAGACATACTGTTCAGCACCACCGTCGTCCTCATCCTCATCCATGGCGACGTCATCAGCGACTAATGGAGCCTCATCCTTACCCCGCCCGCTATCACCCAACCCGACACCCGACGCTAATTGGGTAGGTGGGGTGTTGGTGTTCATACCTTGCTGAGGCTGCGTGCTCGTGGCTGTGCTCCCGACCGCCTCCAGACGAAGCAGACTCTTTGGCCACAACAGGACCCACCCATTGCAACAATCACCAAGCCGCCGTGGTGTCTCCTCGTCATCCACCAGTAGTATTGGAGGAGGCAAATTCTCGTGGCCCGGTTCGACACTGGCCACGGAAACCTTGAAGACGTTCGAGCGGATCGGCCGGCTGTGGAACAATGGTTCCTTCAGCTCCATTATCGTCGCCTTCCCCACGTCCACCTTCTGGTCGCCGATGGTTTACAATATGGTGCACGGGGTTTCGTCAGCCTGCAAAGAAAAGTCTGCGACGTGAGACATCCGAAAGGAAACGAAAACGGGAGATTATACATTTATATTGAAGGGGGCCGGTGTGACAGATACCGTGAGGGCGTCGAGCTCAGCCAAAGACGAAACACCGTCGAGCACGTCCGGTCGGGGAGCAGTCTTGAGCAGGTGCTCCCAAGAAGTCGACAAGGGAAAGTCCTTTGCATTTGCTTCTGGATTTTGCCTTGTCCAAGTGAAAACGCCGTCACCAAGGAAGTAGACAAATCTGCAACCACTGTTTTGGCGGCAGCTAGTGCTGCTGCGATCGCTCGAGATGATTTCTTCTCAACCGCAATCTGAACCTTCTTGTCGATGTTTTCTTCAGTTAACCTCCGTCTTTTCTTTCTCTCCTCCGTGGTCTCACGGTAGTACTTCTTCCACGTGGCGCCGTCTCCGACACCGTGCACGCGTCCATACTACGGTCGAGTATCCACTGGTTGTCGTTTCAATATGTTCAACGCCAATGCCTTAGACGGCGAGTTGCTTTCGGCCGCAATCCGGTGCTGCTCTCTCTGCAAAAGGCACAAGGATCGTTTACAAATATGACTAACGTGTGCACTCGAATTGATCAGAAACTAAAATTACCAGCAGTCTCATGAACTCCGTAATGACCGGTGTTGTCTTGTAAACCTTCTTCACTGGGTCCCAACGGTGCCGGGCCCTCAGGACGTCACGCTCCTGCGGGACGGTGAAATCCGCCAAGGGGTGCAGGATGCCCAGACTTCATGGCTTCCGCGTCCTCCTTGGCCCATTTGGACCTCTTTCCGGCTGTAACCACGGCTTCCGAGGTGGTGGCTCCCAATGTTCCTCTCTTGAAGCCCCTTCATGTACTTAGACTTTTTTTTGGTAGCTTCGGCCTTGCAAGCCTCCTTGAATATTTGAAACTGCTCTTCCGTGATTGTCGGATTATCCTTTACAATCTCGGAGTAGGGTTCCTTCTTGTCGATGATCCTTGCTTTCACTCAAGTTTTCCAGGCGGCCAACGCGTTGCTAAACTTGGTCATGGCGTGTTTGTTTATCTTCTTCATTGCCGGGTCCTTATGCGGATCTTCATAATCCTTCTCATTACGGCCCGGGAACAAGAATATCTGGTGAAACTTCAGGAGGAGGAGCTCCTCATATTTTACATCTTACGTAGTTTCTCATCATTGATGGTGGCGGTTGTCCGTACGATGCAGCCTATTTGATTGCCGTAGCACGAGCGCGCTTCCTCGGGCGCCTTTGGCTCAAAATTGCCATCGTCCACCTCCGTGACCACCAGTCTAGTAGTCCTGAGTTTGTTAGGAAGCCGTTGCCTCTTTGCTTTCGGTTCTCTGATGCAGCTCCGCTCCCGAGGAAGCACCGGTCTCGATCTCAGCGTCGATCTCGATGCGGTCTGAGTCTCACCGGGTCTCGATCTCGATGACCGGTCTGCGTGTCGGTCTTAGTCCCTGATGCCATCGCTGGGCCCAGCAACAACATCGGTTGATCGTCGGTAAGGCTAAAAAATTTGTTTGCCGCCCGGTAGACGTCGTCGCAATCACCAGAACCCTGTCCTTCTTCGTTGCTAGCCATGTTTCCTATGATTAAATCTAGTCAATTAATCCTAGACCTAATAAAATGAATAATGACATAAAAAAGGCCTATTGTTTTGCAGGAACGTTGACTCCTTCCTAGTGCAGAAAATCCCGGGCACTCGATATGTCCTAGTTTGTAGCACAAGTCATGCTGAAATTCACGGAAAATTTCGGCATGACCTTTGCTAAAAAGTGGACAAATCGAGAACCTGAAATTTGCCGGAACGGAAATGAATCAACATTTCGGCAAAACATATATAGGCCACTCAGCTTCATTTAAACAACAAAGCCACTTGGGCACAATCGAACCACTTCAATGAAAAGATATAACATGACCACTTCAATGAAAAGATATAATCAACAATAAAAGTTTAGGAAGGGATCATCTTTAAAATAAAACTTGCCTAAATAACCTAGATAATTAACCTAATTAAACTAGTTAACTCGACTAGTTCTATGACAAACCCCTAAATAAATTTTTCCCTAAATAACCTACATAATTAACCTCCCCCGGAGAGTGAGAGCGGCGGGGGGGGGGCTTACAGAGGATGGTTCCGGTGGTGGCGAGGGAGGCAGGGGCGTCTCCGGTGACGGCGAGGGAGGCAATTGTGGCGAGGGAGGATCCGGTGGCATCGACGGCGGCTCCGTGGCGTTGGGGGCGGCTCCGGTGGCGTCGACGGCGCACGGCTCTGGTGGCTCCGGGGGCGTCGACGTCGGCAGGAGACGGCGGCGAAGTGGGGCGACGGCGAATCGGGGAGATGGCGGCGGGGTGGGTCGAGAGATTTGGGGGCAAGTGGTGGCCGGGGGGAAACGGTTTTTTGGTTAAGTCAAAATTAGCGGTAGCGTTTCATAAAACACGCTTATAGCTAATGTAGCTATAGCGCTTTTTACAAAACGCGCTACTGCTATAGCTATGTAATTTTCTCCCTTTTTTTATTTCCTTTTCTGTTTCTATAGCGGGGGTCTAGGAAACGTGTTGCAGCTACGTTAGCTATAGCGCCTCTTACGAACACACGCTACAGCTATGCCTTCCTCTATTTTTTCGCTTTTTCACTTATTTTTCTTTACATGTTATTTTTTTTCTTTCTCCTTTTTCTGTTTCTTTCATTTTCATTTACTTTTCTATTTGTTTTTCATTTTATTTTATTTCCATTAGCAGTAGCGCTCTTCCTAGGAAACACGTTGCTACTCATGCCCTAGCGGTAGTGCGCTTCCTCCAAGCCCGCTACTGCTATGCGTAGCCTATCGTTCCACCAATGGGAATATTAGTAGTAGCGCTTTTACGGCCACACGCTGCCATCGCTACAATTGTATCTGCAGCGCGGTTTTTTCTCAACCGCTACTGCTATCTAGCACTAGCGCCCTTTTTTGACCCGCGCTGTTGCTAAATTTCTGTGTATAAGGTTTTCCCTAGTAGTGCTTCCTCGGACGAGGATGATACGTCTCCAACGTATCTTTCATTATTCCATGCTATATTATATTCTGTTTTGGATGTCCTTCCTCCCCGGGCAGATATTCGTGTTCGGGCGGCTTCGCACTGCGGGCCAACTCGCTTGGCCATCTGGAGCAGATCGACACCTACGCCCCTCGCCATCAGGTCAGATTTGGAAGCTTGAACTACATCACGGATATCCGCGGAGACTTGATCTTCGATGGATTCGAGACCACGGTAGTTGTTCCCCGTCGCCACGATGAACATGACTTAAATCTGTCATCGGGCCATGCCCAGGAAATTGCACATATAACCGCCCTGGCCTTAGAGCCGGAGCAGATCGTGCCATCCGAGGACGGGAAGCTCAACCCCGCCATAAAAGCCGTAGATTCCGCGGTGTTGGAGCCGCACACAGACCTAACCTCAGGTGATATCTGTGTCTCCGGAACCTCGAACTCGTTTCCGGCTATAAGTTCTGGACCACGTCTGTCCGCATATGTCGAGCAGGATCAGTCAGCGATCGCCGTATTCAGCGCCGTGGACATCTTCTGGCACTCGCCTTTAGGCGACGTGCTCAACTCATTAAAAAATCTATCCCTAGCGGGGGACTCTCAGCCGAATTATATCCGGTTTGAACTGGTGGCTGATGAGGGAGAATTTTGTTTCCCACCCACCACCCACTTCATAGCCACTGTCGAAGACCTAACCGACACGCTCGGTTATGACTCCAAAGACATCAACGGTATGGACGACGAAGCCGGAGAAGAGGAGGCCCAAAACCCGCCGTTTACCGGACGTTGGATGACCACTTCTTCGTACGACGTATACATGGTGGATACACCCAAAGAGAATAACGGCGAGGACAAGGAAAATCCAGTTGAGGATGACCCTCCTAAGACACAACCAAAGCGCCGGCATCAGCGGTGCCGCTCTAAATCCCGCCGCAGCAAAGACAGCAACACCGACACAGGAGACGATAACACTTCGGATGGTGCCGAAGACATAGAATACCTCGACGAACAAACTGCCGAATAGGAAAATAGGGAAGAGGGGCAAGTTAGCCCTGATGAACAGGCCATAGACGAAGACTCGGAGGACGGTAGTTTCATCAGCTCTCCGAGGAGGAAGTTAGCCTTGGCAACGAGGATTTTATCGTTCCTGAGAAACCTCTCGAGCAGGAGCGCTTCAAGCGCCAGCTAATAGCCACTGCAAGGAGCCTGAAAAAGAAGTAGCAGTAGCTTCAAGCTGACCAAGATTTTCTCAACAACAAATGGACTGACGTCCTAGCAGCCGAAGAATATGGCCTTAAGCGCCCGGCCAAAAGTTAACCACAGCGCAAATTGCTACCTCAGTTCGATGATGAGGCACCGGAGCCCATACCATCATCGCATAATGCGGCTGACCGACCACCACGCGGCCGGGACAAAGCGGCAACTCAAGCCGAACACCAGACCGCCCCACCCCGCCATAAAGGCAGGGATAAAACAGCTCGGGGTTATACATATGACCTTCGGTAGGACCTGGACAGTAGGGCAGGACATACAAGATCGATCTACGGATCGCGAGGACGTGCCTCGACACGCGACGACGGCTATCTATTTGGACGTGACAATCCTAGTCACGCCTGGGCCGAAAACCGCAGACGGACTCCATCGGAGCTACATCGCGATGCGGCCCGATACAGAGGCGCCACACATCCTCTTTGCTTCACTGATGAAGTAATGGATCATGAATTCCCAAAAGGGTTTAAACCCGTAAACATCGAACCATACGATGGAACAACCGATTCCGCGGTATGGATCGAGGATTTTATTCTCCATATCCACATGGCCCGCGGGGATGACCTTCACGCCATCAAATACCTCCCACTAAAATTCAAAGGGCCAGCTCGGCACTGGCTAAACAGTTTGCCTGAAAATTCTATTGGCAGCTGGGAGGACTTGGAAGAAACCTTCCTTGACAACTTCCAAGGTACATATGTCCGGCCACCAGGTGCCGATGACTTAAGTCACATAGTTCAACAACCTGGAGAGTCAGCCAGGAAATTTTGGACTAGGTTCCTAACTAAAAAGAACCAAATCGTCGACTGTCCGGATGCCGAAGCCCTAGCGGCCTTTAAACATAGCATCCATGACGAATGGCGCGCCTCTCACCTTGGCCAGGAAAAGCCGAAGTCCATGGCAGCCCTCACGGCACTCATGGCCCGCTTTTGTGCGGGTGAGGATAGTTGGCTGGCCCGTAGCAAAACACAACAAGAGAAATGGGCACCTTCGAGGGCAAAAATAACAACGGCAAGCTCCGACGCAGCAGAAACAAACGCCGAAGCAATGGTGACAACACCGATGACACGACAGTCAACGCCGGATTCAGTGGCTCCAAGTCCGGTCAGCGGAAGAAGCCATATAAAAGGAACAATCATGGACCATCCAGCTTGGACCGCATACTCGATCGTCCGTGCCAGATCCATGGCACCCCAGACAAACCAGCCAATCATACCAACAGAGATTGTTGGGTTTTTAATGGGCCGGCAAGTTAAATGCCAAGAACAAGGAAAAGGGATCACAAAGCGAGGACGATGACGAGGAGCCCCGGCAATCGAACACAGGGGGCCAAAAGAAGTGACCCCCTCAGGTCAAAACGGTGAACATGATACACGCCACACACATCCCTAAGAGGGAGCGCAAGCGCGCGCTCAGGGACGTCTATGCCATAGAGCCAGTCGCCCCAAAATGCAATCCATGGTCGTCATGCCCGATCACCTTTGATCGTCGGGACCACCCGACCAGTATCCGTCATGGCGGTTCAGCCGCACTGGTCCTCGACCCAATCATTGATGGATTCCACCTGACGCGAGTCCTCATGGACGGTGGCAGCAGCCTCAATCTGCTCTATCAGGATACAGTGCGCAAAATGGGCATTAACCCATCACGGATCAAGCCCACAAAGACTACCTTTAAAGGAGTCATACCAGGTGTACAGGCTCGCTGTACGGGCGCAATTATGCTAGAGGTTGTCTTCAGATCTCCGGACAACTTCCGAAGCAAAGAGTTAATCTTTGATATTGTCCCTTTTCGCAGTGGCTATTACGCACTGCTCGGACTAACCACATTTGCTAGATTCAATGCGGTGCCTCATTATGCTTACCTCAAGCTTAAGATGCCCGGACCACGTGGCGTCATAACAGTTAATGGAAACACGGAACGCTCCCTTCGTACCGAGGAGGATACCGCTGCCTTAGCAGCAGAAGTACAGAGCGGCCTTTTCCAGCAGAACCTCATTTCGGCGGCTGAGCTCCCGGACACTATCAAGAGGGTCCGGACTATTCTGCAGCAGGACAGCTCGGCTCGTCAAGAGCTCGACTAGCAATTTGGCCTTCGTCCCAGTCCTGATCAAGTCGCGACATTCCCGCAACGCGTACATAACTACGCACTCAAAATACCATGGGCATAGATGGAGGCACAGCTAGCTTGTGATCCGCAATACGCTCGATCGCTCCCGGACACATATACTTTCACTGTTTCCTTTTTTTACTTTTCAGGTTTCTTTCCCCAGGCCTCCTCTGATGGCCTGACCCGCGGTCCTTTCGAAGGATAAATACACCAAGATGGCAAGAAGCACAGACGTACAGGGGAATTTCTAGGTGGTTTCTTCAACGATCACTCTACCTGTTTTCAGGACCCACACGCAGCTCTACCTTGGTTGTGGCATGTCAAATAGCCTGTTGCTCATCGCACTACTTGTATCAATGCGCCTTGACATATTAATCAAACTATAATGGAAACAGTTTGCGGCCCAAATTTTAGGGCCCCGGCTCATTACCTTTGCTCCCTTTCTGTTTTCCTTTTTCTATTGATAACCTTATCAGATAGCACCCGTACACTTTGGTACGTTTCACATTTGCCAGGGGCTTCATAGCGCCCCGCACTACGGCAACAAAGTCCGAACACTTCTTACAGTATAGTTCGGCACCCCGAATTTAGCACTATATGCATTGGCTCCGAATCATGTCTTTGGTCAATAGTTGGGTTGCCCGGCTCCTGTGCTTGCTACCTTATGTTCTGCTATATCGCCTAAGGTAGTAAAGGGACAATTACAGCGATTGTGCCCTGGTTTACCCAATGGAGCACCTCAGTAGAGAAAGCCGAAAACTGACTGTCATGATGCGGCGATAGCCGGTTAGCTCTTCAGAGGTCTCAAATCCTTAGAGATTTTTTCCGAATTACGCGAGGGATCGGTACTTGCCCGATCAGGTGTTTATAGCCTCCTAGTTCGGATACCAGGGGCTGCGCCTAAATTTTTATCGTCAAACTCCTATGGCTAAGTGAGGGTGTTCAAGCCGAATAGTCCGATTGCCTGGTTCGTTGCGCTAAACACCTCCCTCAAGGACCAAATAATTGGATTAAGAGTGCTTAGATTACATCCCAAACACCCCCGTACTACCTACATGGGGGCAGAAGCCGACGACTGGCCAACTCTTAGATTCCATACAACACGGCCGCACAGGAGGTGAAAATATTTTAACAAACATTATATTACATAACAACTTTGTTTCATCATACAAGACAGGGAAAACATGAATGTATTCGTTCAAAGATGATGTCCTACGCACATTGCGTGGCCACAATGCGAGACCCCTCCAGGACGTCTCCAAAATATCGCTCGGGCGTGCGGTGCTCCTTACCTTTGGGCGGCCCCTCGGTCACAAGCTTGACGGCATCCATCTTCGCCCACCACACCTTGACATGGGCGCAGGCCATAGGCGCGTCCTCAATGCAGGCCGACCGCTTGACGACGGCCAGCCGAGGACAGGCGCTCACCAGCCGCTTCACGAGCCCGAAGTAGCTGCTGGGTATAGCTTCGGCAGGCCACGGCCGGATTATCAAATCCTTCATGGCTAGCTCGGCCACTCTATGCAGCTCGACCAGCTGCTTCAGCTGATCGCTAAAGGGCACTGGATGTTCTGGCGCAAGATATTGCGACCAGAACAGCTACTCCGTGGAGCTCCCTACTTCGGCTCGGAAGAACTCCGCAGCGTCAGACACACTGCGTGGCAGGTCCGCAAACGCCCCTAGAGAACTCCGAATCCGGGTTAGTAAGAAATACTTCTTCTTCTTCACATACTTGCTTTGCATACTAAATGCCTTACCCGTCGTGATCTTCCTGGCCTCCTGGATCTCCTAGAGGGCGCCCTGGGCTTCAACCCGGGCCTCTTCCGTGCTTTGGCGAGCCTTGGCAAATCCGGTCTCTTGAGCCGAAACATCGCACTCCAAGGCATAAAACTTTTTCACACATCCTGGAGCTCTTGCTGGACCTCGTTAAGCCTGGCCTTGAGCTTCTTGCAGGCTGCTTGCTCCTTGGCAGCTTTCTCCTTGGCTTCGGCCAGAGCCTTTTTCAGGGCCTCGACCTCGATCGTCGCTCCTACACATATCATGACACTACAGTCAATACACATCATTATTATTTCCGAATATATAGCGAGTCGTTGCATACCCTGTTGGTCTTCTAGTTTCTTCGTCGCTTGGCCGAGCTCGCCCTCCGCCCTCGCGGCCAGCAACGACGCCTGCTTATTCGTATCAGAGACATTTAGTTAGTTTCCTGCGAAAATTAATTGATCCTCTGTCCGTCTTTTCTTTCCGAACACCGGACAGTGTCTCAGGGGCTACTATCTATATTCAGATTTTCTCTCTTGCGTCGCTTACCTCAAAACCTGTCAGCAGATTGTTGCAGGCTTCGGTCAGTCCGCTCTTGACGAACTGAACCTTCTTGATCACCGTACCAATAAGGATACGGTGTTCATCCACAATGGAAGCGCCACGTAGCGCTTCCAGCAGATTATCCGGTGCCTCTGGTTGGACAGAGGTCACCGGTGGAATAGGCACACCCCCTTCTTTCGAAGGAGGTTGCTCGCCAGATTCTGGAGCTGTGTAGGTCTCTGGTATCATATTCGGCTGGGGGCCGAACTGAGGATGGCCCCCATCGCCCGTCTCCATGGGGGTTTGCTCCCCCGTGTGTCCGGCGACTGAGGTCTCGCCCTCTGGCGCCTCCTGACCCTCTCCCTGGCTGGGGAAGGTCCTTCGAGACAGCACCTCGGCGTCGCCCTTGGCCTTGGAAGATTCAGCGATGGGCGGTGACTCGTTGGCCATCGCCTTCGAGTCTAGCGAACCTCCTGACGAGGATCGCTGGGGGCTATCGTGGGCCGGACTGCAATAACATGATTTACCATATTAATATTAATACCATGAAGCAGAGAGGCCGGACACATGGACGTATACGGGTTTTTAGTACTTACGATGCGGCCAGGGGCTTGCTTCGGGGGGGGGGGGGGGGGGGGGGTGGGCTCTCTGGGCTGCTGTCGACATCCCATGCAGAGTTATCCGTGAGAGGGGCCTTCCCCCTCTTGGGCGCCTCCGCCTCCAAATTTGTGGAGGCCGCCCTCTTCTTCCTCCCCTCTCAGGGGGAGAGTTGCTTTCCTCCTCCTCCTTGTCGTCGTCTTCGGCGGCAGAGGAGTGAGTCTTGTCTTCAGACATCACGTCTGAAGCGCCCTTGCAGCGGGGGCCACCTCGGCCCCCCTTGGCCTTCTTCTCTGGCGGCTGATAGGGCGCCTGGACCAGCATCTTCGCCAGGAGCGGGATGACTGGTTCTTCGGGCAGTCGAGCCGGACAGTGAATCCGCTCTGCTTTCTCTGTCCATACCTGAAAGAATAAATTGGTAAATTTTAGTTACCCTCCTTGAACAAGCAAGTAGAGGGTACGCCTTGAGACGTGAAGGACTTACCACATTGGCAGGATGGGCAAGATTGTGCCCGCGGTCCGAGTCTATGGCCGGCGGCTTCTCGTTGCCCTTGAAGAGCAACTTCTAGGCATCTTCGTGAGTAGTTCCGAAGAGCCTCACCAAGGTTTGGTGCTTCTCCGGATCGAATTCCCATAAACGGGATGTTCGGCTTTGGCAGGGGAGGATCTGGCGAACTAGCATCACCTGGATCACGTCGACGACCTTGATGTTTTTGTCCACCATGCTTTGGATGCGCGTTTGCAGCGCTATCAGCTCGTCCGACGAAGACCAATTTGGGCCCTTCTCCATCCAGGAGGTAAGCCACATAGGAGCTCCGGACTTGAATTCGGAGGTCGCGGTCCAGGTGGAGTCGCGGGGCTCTGTGATGTAGAACCACAGCTTCTGCCACTCCTTGACAGTCTCCACAAACGTGCCCTTGGGCCATGTGACATTGGGCATCTTGCTCACCATAGCACCTCCGCACTCCGCGTGTTGGCCATCCACCACCTTCGGCTTCACGTTGAAAATCTTGAGCCATAGTCCGAAGTGAGGCTGCATGCGGAGGAAAGCCTCACACACGACAGTGAATGCCGAGATGTTGAGGAAAGAGTTCAGAGCTACATCGTGGAAATCTAGCCCGTAATAGAACATCAGTCCGCGGACGAAAGGGTGGAGTGGAAACCCTAACCCGTGGACGAAGTGAGGGATGAGCACCACCCTCTCATTGGGCTTCGGTGTAGGGACGACTTGCCCCTTGGCCGGAAGCCGGTGGGCGATTTCCTTTGCCAGATACCCGGCCTCCCGAAGCTCGACGATGTCCTTCTCCTGGACGGAGGAGGCCATCCACTTGCCTTGCCCTCCAGTCCCGAACATGGTGGAGTGCTTGCTTGAGGCAGAGAGGATGAGAACCTGGCCGCTGGAGCTCGAGAATGGAAGGGCAGAGGAAGAGAGAAGGCGTGGGTGAAGAAAGGGAATCCTTATCCCCTTATAAAGGCAGTGAATATCGAACGCCTCCCCACTCGCCTAAAAACTTGCCTATTCCAAGGACTGTGTCGCACGGTTGGATTACCCACGCCCGTATTTACGAGAATCCCGTAATAAGTGGACACGATCTCTGCTTTGACAAGACGTGCCAATAGAAGCCGCATCTCGAAACACGGAATGGCAGACGAAAATGGTTCGAAATGATGACCGGGTAGACGTGATTTCATCTTGCAGAAAGTTGTTAGCGGATTGGACTCGTGAAATATTATACTCTCTACGGCTGTGTGTGTGGTACTTGTGTTGCAGATCCGGACACGTTCGTTGTGTCTGAAGACTATCCTGGAGTATTCAGAAAGGGGAACCCGCCTTGCAATGCCAAAGACAATCTGCGCGCCGGACACCTCGTCATTGAAGCCTGGTTCAGGGGCTACTGAGGGAGTCCTGGACTAAGGGGTCCTCGGGCGTCCGGCCTGTTGGACATGGGCCGGACTAGTGGGCTGTGAAGGTACAAGACCGAAGACTCTCTCCCGTGTCCGGATGGGACTCTCCTTGGCGTGGAAGGCAAGCTTGGATATCAAATATGAAGATTCCTTTCTCTGTAACCGACTTTGTACAACCTTAGTCCCCTCCGTGTCTATATAAACTGGAGGGGTTTAGTTCGGAAGGAGATATAGTCACACAGGCTTGACTTCTAGGATTTTAGCCATTACGATCTCGTGGTAGATCAACTCTTGTAATACTCATATTCATCAAGATCAATCAAGCAGGAAGTAGGGTATTACATCCATAGAGAGGCCCCGAACCTGGGTAAACATTGTGTCCCCCGTCTCCTGTTACCATCGACCTTAGACGAACAGTTCGGGACCCCCTACCCGAGATCCGCCAGTTTTGACACCGACATCTACCGCATGTGTTTATCCGGCAAAGAGGCCATGACAACCACCAAAGAGGAGGGGAATGGGTTTAGCTCGATGAGACGAACATGCACGTACCAGAGGCGAGGGCAGAGGTGGACGAACGATGTTGAGACGGTCATATCCAGAGTTGGTAGGCGGCGGAACTCGTCAGATTTTCGATTCTGGCGGAATCCCAACGAACCAAGAGCATCGTCATGCTGAGGAGAACCACATGATCGCGATAGAGGAGAAGCATGAGGTCAAAGAGCACTGGAGCGAGTGGACGACCAAGGGGGATCCGTGGCCAACTCTGGCAAGGATCGGCGGTAGGAGGCCCTCTTGGCCTTGTCGCACTAACTAGAGCTTCAATTTGTGGCCATAAGAGGAGTGGTGGATGGCTGGAACGACTCGGGGTTAGCTGCTTTTATAGACAGTGGGGTGACCGAGCTCGAGATCGCCGGACATGGTTCTATAGAGGAGGGAGAGAGCAAGAGGGACTCGGGCTCGACGTGAAGGATCGAGAGGACACCGCGAAGCACAATGGAGGGATGCGGCCAAGCTATAGGACGCGGGGTGGGACATTTCGTTCACACGCGCACTGCGCTCTCTGTGCTCGCCGTGTCCATGTCGCCGTGCAGGTTGTCGGTGTTGAGGAGCTGCAGAGGGAGGCTAGGCAGAAGCGGGAGAGGCTGCTGAGTGTCCTGGACGACCAGGGATGGCCCAAGGAGGGCGAATGGGCGACGGTAGAGGGGTCCCGAAGCTTATAGTGCGCCGCCGCCAGTCAATCACCCTGTCGAAATCGAGGCTCTGGGACCCTGAGGTTCGAACTCTGGGGTGCGCTTGTTCCTCACGCCCTACTCCTTTCTTCTACTACCACGGCGAGGCTACGACGAGAGCGAGCAAGCGCGGGCAGCTGTAGACATGGCGGTTTACCCAGGTTTGGGGCACCTTGTGATTTAAAACCCTACTCCTGCTTGGTGGTTGGATTGCTCTTGTGAGGCAGAATTAGAGTACAAGGGGTGTGGGGAGTGAGAACGGTCCTCCCCGACTACAGGGGCACCCATGCTCTCTTTTATACTAGCCTTGGTTCTCTTCCCCAGAAAACATTGGCCGGAAGAGTTGCCACAAAACAACAAGTTTTAAGGGGGACTGGGGCGCAGTCTATCCATCGTCTTGGTCCTCTTGCACCAATCTGGCCACCTTTGGGGATTGCTTTTTGAACTGGTGGCCGACCTTGCTCCCTTAGCACGAAAGAGGAAAGCCTCCTCATTCGTGGCTACTGGCCCTCCTTTGGCTTCGCTTGTCATCACGCGCGTGACCCACGTCAAGGCGCGGGGCAACGCAACCAGCCACACGGTCCTTGACTTGCCCGTCTCCGCGAACGCTTCGCGAGGCACCTGGTGGCGCCTCCTTTCCACTTGAGGCCCTTGATGACATAGGCCTCGCGAGACGGGGACCTCGCGAGGGTCTTGCTCGTGAAGTCCAATAGTGGTCCATGTGCTGGGCCCAGGATATGCACCACGTACGGGGCCGCAGGCTTATGGGCCTGGGCACCCTTAGTCCCACGGGCCCGACAGTAGCCCCTGGGCCCGCCACGCGCGCCTACGCCCGCTAGGAGGAGGGGAAACGACGCTGGCCCTAACCGCCTGCGGGCCAGGCACGGCACCTGGCACACGACGGGGCGCGGGACGCCCCAACTTCTCGCATGACACCTCGGCAACCGCCTGGGCTGACATAAACCCTGCCAGCGTGCGGCGCGGTGCTATCATTGCTTCCCTTGTCTTGCATACGCTTTCCTGGGCCTCCCTTCTGGCGTATGATTCCTCGCGATCCAATCTCTGGCGTGGCGTTTCCCCATCCTAGCTAGAAGCTCCACGACACGCTAATGGCGCCCACCGGCAAGATGGTGAAGCCGTTAGCTCCGGGCGCAAGCCCTTCCGCCGCCGAGGAGGCGCTCCTGTGCTCCTGCATCGCCAGCGTGGATGACCTAGCCCAGCCTTCCTGATGGTAGCCGGCGAACAGAATGAGCAGCAGGCGACCAAGATCCGGCCGGGATCGCGAGCGCGGAGCAGCCTGGGGAAGTCCGTGATGCGGAGCATCCTACGGTCATGCCCATGGACCTACCATCGTCTCATCAAGAGCCAAGAGGACCCATGACACGAGCACGAGCTAGAGCTCTCGAGACCGAGGTGACTTCTTTCCTTAGTGATATCACATATGATCCACTCGAGACATGGTGACTACCTAAGTCCGGAATGTTGTGCATGATAAGAGGACCCTCTCTAAGATGCACATGAAGACGGACAAGCCGCCAAGTTCATGGATGAAGAGAACCAACGGAAGGACTCAAGAACAGCTTCCAGGACC
This sequence comes from Aegilops bicornis, assembly GCA_021605145.1. Taxonomy (NCBI): domain Eukaryota; kingdom Viridiplantae; phylum Streptophyta; class Magnoliopsida; order Poales; family Poaceae; genus Aegilops; species Aegilops bicornis. The sequence continues at coordinate 371,989,498 of CM038671.1, forward strand.
CGCACATCCGGCCATGACCCCGGACATCCGACCCTTGGAGCATCTGCCACAGCCGCAGCCCAGCCGAAGCTTCAGGGCCCGGACATCTGGCCCAGGTCCCGGACATCCGGCCCGCAGGCACGGACATCCGACCCCCACCAGGAAATCCGGCGCCCATCATAGAACACACCCGAAGCTGAACCACGTCAGCCCGGACATCCGGCTCTTCCCGAGCCGCCGGACCTTCGACCCCAACGCCCGAACATCCGGACAAGCTCCCTCTAGAGAACAGTAGAGAAGCCCCCGTCAGCCCGGACATCCGGCCCCAGCCCCGGACATCCGGCCCCTCATGAAGGCCCGGACATCCGGCCCAACGCCCGGACATCCGGCACCCTCTGTCTGCGAGTAAAGGGCCGAGGCCCATGTACCCCTTCGCCCTCCTAGACTATATATACTCCTCCTCCTCCCTCTTTCTGGGGTTATCATTGGTTTAGCTCATATGTGAGATAGAGCTTTACTCATCCATACGGATCTACTCCTTGAGAGAGATTGCGGCCCCTCTACGGAGAAGATCCCCCTTGGATTCAAGACCCCCTCTTGGGTGGCCCCATCAAGACCTCCTCTCGGAGAAGAACCGGTTACCCTATGTATCGTCCCTTGTTGACTTTGGATCATGTATCCCTCTGTGTCTCGTGGATCTAGCACATGTGTAATCAAATCTTATTGGTTTGAGTGATTCTCTCGTGTTTTCCCTCGTGTTTCCCCTTGTGTTCTTCGTGTTACTTGTTGGGATCCGCTCCTTTCATGAAAGATCGGCCATCTAGGGTTCCACCCTACATCATCTTGGTATCATGAGCCACGTTGATCACGATTTCAGAGCCTCCCCCCTTGTTTTCTAGCCTAATTTTGTTGTGTTCTTCCCCAATTTCGAAAATCCCCACCAAAAATAGCCCCACATTTTTTTGTGATTTGTTGGTGTGATGAAGTTTCGTTGGTTTTGATCCGCGGATTTCGTGTGTTGCAGGTAGATCTAACTTGTTCTCATCTTTTCCCCAATTTCCATCCACAAAATCTAATGAATTTTGCCTCGAATTTGCCTCTTCCACGTGGAGTTCTTCGAGTTCGTCCACGGATCTAGAGCCCAGACATCCGGCCCTCAAGCTCGGACATCCGGCCCGTGACAGCATCACTTCCATCCGCCGCCCTGTTTCCTGCCTAACTCTCAACAAATTTTGTCCCAGTGCCCACATACACCTCCGCATAACACCACCTCTTCCGCATACCACCACAATAGTTGTCCCGCAACCAACTCCGACAATTTTGACCCATTTTTCTTTGAGAATTTGAGTTGCGGTTCCCGTGTCCTATTGTGTTTCGGCTATTTAGGTACAGTTCGACATCAACATCATCGCCGCTCATCTTCGCCAAGGACTCGTCATCGACAACAACCGTTCGACAATTTTGACAACCTCAACCGTAAGCAAGGATGGTAATCTCGATGAAATCTTGGTCTACTCCTTGCCATTACATTGATAACTACATAGCCCATCTTGGCGTACCTTACCCATTGAGACTAGCCTTTGATTATTGCCGGCAACGTGAATTGTGCACATTATTGGTCATACTTCCCATAGCATACATACCATATCATCGTGGTGCATATCTTGGTATCATCTCTTGTGTCACAAAGTTGTCATCGCATATACTCAATTGCTATCTTGGTTCATGAATTTTTGCATGAGAAAAGAGATCAAAAGGGAAAGAGCCGACCAAGCTTTTAAGAAAAAGAGGAAAGATAAGCAAAGATCTTATAAACAAGAACCATAGCATCATACTACATTAAGATTGTCATATTCGATCATCTTCGATCATACCACCGGAATACCATACATAAAGCATACTTGGGATAGAAGTTGTAGTATTTTTTCTTAGTAGGTTGTGCACAAGTTTCGTATCCGCCTATTGTGCAATCGTGCTAGCGTCTCTCTAGTGTTGCGCAACAAGAGCATTTTCGTGGATTACACATTTTGGCTCATTCCTTGTTTGGACGACCCCACTTATCTATTAGCGTGTGTGTTTCTGTGTACCACATCTTGCTATTCGTCTACTTGTTGCATTTGCAAATTTGCAAATCTTTTCCAACATTATTGAGTCTCACTTACAATTGCATCAAATTTTGTGCCACCATCCTAACCGAGCTCCACCATAAGCTTTTACTTGTGTAGGTGTGAGAAACCGACAAGAATTGGTACCAATTGTGCTATTTCCTTGTTCCACATTTGAGTGATCATTGATCCATCTTCAACAGCGGTCAACGTACATTTGGTATAAGTTCTTCTCTTTCTCCCACTCACATATTTGCTTGGAATGATGGATAGGCCAAGTACTTCTACCAACCCACTCTTCATCGAGCAAGACGACGACATGTCCTCCTACGTCACAAAGAGCCACCTCTTTGGCGCACAACGAGCTTTGCATCAATAGCAACAAGCAATGGGCGACTGCATCGACCATCTCGCCACCGACTTGCGACTATCCGAGCAACGTACAAGAGACTACTTCGACAACAAGCTCGACGAACACAAACAAGAGAACAACGCAAGAACGGACGAGATACATGCCTTGTTGGTCAACCGCCCTTCTACCACTTCGTCCTACTCAAGACGGAGCCACCCGAGTCGACACTCCGACGACACTATCTCTGGCTCAAGTATTCCAACATCGAACACTCTTCGTCGTGCCACGCGCCAAGACCGTCACGCCAACCGCAATCCTGTACACAACAACGACTCTCAAGATCAAGCTCGCACGCTAGAACATCGACACCGTCAAAACCAAGCTACATTCGCGCAAGCACAAGAACAGCAATGTCAACTCCAACGAGAAGAAGAGGAGCGAGCGCGACAACACCAAGATGCACAAGATGCTGAGGCACAGCGCCAAGAACAACAACTACGTGAAGCTCAAGCACTTGAGGCGCAACGTGCCCTTCGTGATTCAAGTCGAGCCGTAGTCACCCGAGGCCGACAAGCTCGTGAGCATCAAGAAGTGCTTCGTGATGAAGTTTGAGAGCGGATTTATCAATCATGTGTGCATCGTCATGCTCCTCGTCAAGATCGACAAGCGCCTCCTCAAGCTAGACAAGAACCTCAAGTTCGCCAAGAACATGAAGACAATGGAAATCCTCCAAGACAAGAGCAACATGAGGTCAACAACCCTCCTCGGCAAGAGCAACATGAGTGTGTCAATCCTCAACGACATGGGCGTCATCATCCCCGACCCCAACACAATGAAGAGCAATGCTACGGAAGCTCAACTTCACCATTCCCAAGTTCACCGGAAGCATGACCCCAAAGAGTACATATCATGGGCATTGAAGGTCGACAAGATCTTTCGCTTGCACAACTATGAGGAAGAGAAGAAGATCGCAATGGCATCCCTTGGGTTCCAAGACTACATCCTTATTTGGTGGAACAAGCCACTGAGTGCCGAGAGGCAAGAGGAGAAATACCCATCACAACTTGGACGCAAATGAAGGATGTCATGAGAGCACATTTTGTGCCAACCTACTACAACCGTGACCTCTTCAAGAAACTCCAACTACTCAAGCAAGGAACCAAGAGCGTTGAAGAATACTACAAGGAAATGGAGATTGCCATTATACGAGCTAATGTCACGGAAGATGATGAGCAAACTATGGCACGTTTCTTGAATGGACTCAATCATCCTATCAAGAAGATCGCCGACTTCCAACCATACTCGAACCTCATCGAGCTCGTGCATCAAGCTACCAAAGCAGAACGTCAAGTGCAAGATGACTTCAAGTATGCCAAGTCCTCATCCAAATCCTATGGCTTCTCCAACACCCAAGCTTCAACGATTCCAACACCTTCTACCTCAACCAAGCCATCTACAAGCAACGGCGACAAGCCAAGTTACAAGAAAAATTCAACAACCTCAAGTCGTCCTCCTACTACAAGCAATTTCAAGCCGAGACCTTCATCGTTATCTACCCCAACCGATGAGACCATCAAGACAAGTTCCTTCAAATGCTTCACATGCGGCGGCCGAGGCCACAAGTCCTTTGAGTGTACAAATAAGCGCACCATGATCCTCAACGACGCCGAAACCTATGACTCCATGAGTGAAGGAGAAATGGAAGCCCTTGAGCAAGTGCCCATGCACCGGCAAGTGAATGACGATGACGATGATCAAGTCTTTTGTGAAGAAGATTCGAGCCCTGCTCCCGTTGTCTTCAAGGTCTTGACTCTTCAACATCAACAAGAAGAAGACCAACGATGCCATATCTTCCACACCAAGGCCGGCATCAGTAGAAGGTCCGTCAAGGTCATCATCGATGGAGGGAGTTGCCATCACTTAGCAAGTGAAGAACTTATGCTCCAAGCTCCAGTTGGTCAAGATGAAGCACCCACAACCCTACAAGGTTCAATGGCTAAGAGACTCCGGCACTCTCCAAGTCGAGCATAGGGTAGAAGTATCTTTGAAGATTGGAGCATACGAAGACACTTTGGAGTGTGATGTTGTTCCTATGTCCGTTTGCCACCTCCTTCTTGGACGGCCATGGCAATTTGACCGAGGCATCATCCACAATGGGCGTACAAACCACTATAGCATCAAGATGAAAGGAAAAGAGTATGTGCTACGACCTATGTCTCCAAGCCAAGTGATCACCAACAAGCAAGCCACCCATCATGGAGAGAATAGTGAGAGAGAGAATCACCAAAAAGAGAGTGAGCGCCACAAGACAAAATTGAGTGCCTCCACGATGAGCGACAAGAAAAACTTAGTCCTATTTGCCACTAAACGTGAGAAGAGAAAAGTGTGTGAGAACCCATCAAGTATCATACACTATGTCCTTTTGTGCAAGGATGAGGCACCAAAAACTAACACCTCTCAAAATCTACCTTTTGTGATATCTTCTCTATTGCAGGAATTCCAAGATGTTTTCCCGGACGAGCTACCTCCGGGTCTACCTCCACTACGAGGCATCGAGCACCGCATCGACCTCATCCCCGGAGCACCATTGTCGAACAAGGCTCCATATCGCGTCAACCCCGAAGAAACCAAAGAAATACAAAGGCAAGTAAAACATCTCATAGACCATGGACATGTGCCTGAAAGTTTGAGTCCTTGTGCCGTAACGGTCATTCTTGTGCCAAAAAGAGACGGTAGCTTCCGCATGTGTTCCAATTGTAGGCCTATTAATGCTATCACCGTTCGCTATAGGCACCCCATTCCATGCCTTGATGATATGCTAGATGAACTTAGTGGTGCCACTATTTTTTTTCCAAAATTGATCTCAAGAGTGGTTACCATCAAAATACACATACAAGAGGGTGATGAATGGAAAACCGCTTTCAAAACAAAGTTTGGTTTGTATGAGTGGTTAGTTATGCCTATGGGTTTATCGGAAGCACCCGATACTTTCATGCATCTTTTGCATTATGTGTTTCGCCCTTACATTGGTGAGTTCGTTGTGGTCTACTTCGATGATATCCTTGTTTTTAGCAAATCTCTCAAAGATCATGTCACCCACCTTCGAACCGTGTTGCAAACTCTTCGAAAAGAGCATCTCTATGCTAACATGGACAAATGCCTTTTTGGTGTTGATAATCTTGTTTTCTTGGGTTTTGTAGTATCTTCTAAGGGTGTTCATGTTGATGAATCTAAGATCAATGCTATTAAAACTTGGCGCCAACCAACCAATTTGCAACAAGTGAGTAGTTTCCTTGGTTTAGCCAGTTTCTACTGTAGATTTGTGAAGGACTTTAGCACTATTGCATCTCCTTTACATGTTTTGACTAAGAAGAATGCGCCCTTTGTTTGGGGACCATCTCAAGATAGTGCATTCAATGAGCTTAAGAATTTGCTTTACTCATGCTGCCGTGCTTGCATTACCCAACTTTGACAAACCCTTTGAGATTCATTGTGATGCTAGTGTTAATGGCATAGGAGGTGTGTTAACACAAGAGAAGCGCCCCATAGCATACTTTAGCGAGAAACTCCCAGGAGCGCAACTCAATTATCCCATCTATGACAAAGAGCTTTATGCTTTAGTGCGAGTTTTGCGTTAATGGGAACATTACCTTCGCCCTCATGAATTTGTCATCCATACCGACCATGAAATGCTTAAGTATCTTAAGGGTCAAACTAAGTTGAACAAGCATCATGCTAAATGGATTGAGTTTATTGAGTCATTTCCTTATGTCATCAAATACATAAAAGGCAAAGAAAATGTTGTGGCGGATGCGCTTTCCAGTATATGCATGCTTGTTACTAAACTTGAATTAAATGTCATTGGTTTGAGCAAATAAAAGACTTATATGCGCATGATCCTACTTTTGCAATTTCCTTATGCCAAGTGTTTGACGCATACATCTTGGGAATGCTATTACATCAAATATGATTATCTTATGAGAGCTAATAGACTTTGCATCCCCGAGTCTTCTCTTTGTTTGTTACTTTTGCAAGAAAGCCATGGAGGAGGACTAATGGGACACTTTGGATGCAACAAGACATTCTCTACGCTCTCCAAGAACTATTATTGTCCCAAGATGTTCCGCGACGTCTCACGCTTCACCAACTGATGTTTGACATGTCGCAAAGCTAATTCCAAAGCTCAATCGCATGGCCTTTACATGCCTCTACTAATTCCATATCAACCATGGGAAGATATTTTGATGGATTTTGTGCTTGGTTTGCCTAGACCTAGAAATGGAAAGGATTCCGTCTTTGTTGTTGTGGACAGATTCTCTAAAATGGCACATTTCATACCATGCAACAAGATAGACGACGCTTCACATGTTGCAAATATTTTTTGTAGGGAAATCTTGCGCCTACAGGGAGTGCCAAAGATGATTGTCTCGGACTGTGACGTCAAGTTCCTGAGTTACTTTTGGAAGACCTTATGTGCCAAGCTCGGAATCAAGCTCTTGTTCTCTTCGGCATACCATCCTCAAACCGACGGCCAAATGGAGGTGACAAACCATTTGCTCTCCACTCTACTACGTGTGTTGATAAAGAAGAACATCAAGGAGTGGGAGGAGTGCCTACCTATCACCGAGTACACCTACAACCGTGCAAGACATTCGACCACCGGCAAGTCCCCCTTCGAGGTCGTCTACAGTTTCAACCCGTTGTTCCCATTGGACATTCTTCCTCTACCACTACAAGAGCACACCAACATGGACGCAAATGCCCGAGTGAACTTCCTCAAGAAGATGCATGAAGATACAAGGCACACCATCGAGCACCAAGTACAACGACTCGCGACCAAGCTCAACGTCAACAAGCAACCCATGATATTCAACACCAGAGATCTTGTGTGGCTACACCTTCGCAAGGACCGCTTCCCCAATGAACACAAGTCCAAACTTCTACCTCGAGCCTATGTACCCTTCAAGGTGCTTACACGCTACAATAACAACACCTACAAGATCGACATCCCACGCGACAAGTACTCCGTGAGCGACATCATCAACATCAAAGATCTCTCCCCGTACCATGGTGATGAGGATTTCAATCCGAGGTCGGATCTTTCCCAAGGGAGGGGAGATGATGTAGAGCATCCTACGGTCATCCCCATGGACATACCATCGTCTCATCATGAGCCAAGAGGACCCATGAAGCGAGCACGAGCTAGAGCTCTCGAGACCGAGGTGACTTCTTTCCTTAGTGATATCACATATGATCCACTCGAGACATGGCTACTACCTAAGTCCGGAATGTTGTGCATGATTAGGTACCAAGAGGACCCTCCCGAAGATGCACGTGAAGACGGACAAGCCGCCAAGTTCATGGATGAAGAGAACCAACGGAAGGAGTCAAGAACAACTTCTAGGACACCGGACATCCGGCCATGACCCCGGACATTCGGCCCCTGGAGCATCTGCCACAGCCACAGCCCAGCCGAAGCTTCCGGGCCTGGACATCCGGCCCAGGTCCCGGACATCCGGCACACCAGCCCGGACATCCGACCCCCACCCAGAAATCCGACGCCCATCACAGAACACACCCGAAGCTGAACCACGTCAGCCCAGAAATTCGGCTCTTCCCGAGCCGCCGGACATCCGACCCCAACGCCCGGACATCCGGACAAGCTCTGTCCAGAGAACAATAGAGAAGGCCACGTCAGCCCGGACATCCGGCCCTAGCCCCAGACATCCGGCCCTTCACGAAGGCCCGGACATCCGGCACCCTCTGTCTACGCACAGTAAAGGGTCGAGGCCCATGTAGCCCTTCGCCCACCTAGACTATATATACTCCTCCTCCTCCCTCTTTCTAGGGTTAGCATTGGTTTAGATCATATGTGAGATAGAGCTTTGCTCATCCATACGGATCTACTCCTTGAGAGAGACCGCAACCCTTCTACGGAGAAGACCCCCCTTGGATTCAAGACCCCCTCTTGGGTGGCCCCATCAAGACCTCCTCTCGGAGAAGAACCGGTTACCCTATGTATCGTCCCTTGTTGACTTTGGATCACGTATCCTTTGTGTCTCATGGATCTAGCACATGTGTAATCGAATCTTGTTTGTTTGAGTGATTCCCTCATGTTTCCCCTCGTGTTCTTCGTGTTCCCCATTGGGATCTGCTCCTTTCGTGAAAGATCGACCATCTAGTGTTCCACCCTACATCAGTACGCCTACCCATTCTCCCTCCAGAACGTTTTCGCCGGGTTGGTCCTGCCATTCTCACAGTTCTTCTACGTCATCCTCTCATTACCAGATCCACGCCCCCCATCTCCAACCCAACTCCATCCTCCTTCTGGCCATATTTACCTTCTACTGCGAGGCCTTTGTGGGCATGAGGCCCTCACTTGCGCTCTTTCGCCACTTCCTCAGCCTGCCGTTAACAGCCCCAGACCAGCGCTCCGCATGCATCTCCTTCGTTGATGTCAAGGGTGCGACCGTCCGCTTGAAGGCCGAGAAAAAGGTGGAAGGCTATCGGCAGCATTTGGTCGTCATGGACGTGTGTTGGACTAGCCCGCTCCTGATGCTTCCGGTGGACCGGCCCGAGCAGAACCCCGGGTGGGGGCACGAGAAGCTTACCGACCCGAAGGGGCAGCCAGTCCTAGAGCGGATGGCCGCGCATGGGGCCGCGGGATTGTTGGGGCTGATGAACGTCAACAAGTTCCTGGGGCAGCGCATCGTGCCCCTCCAAGCGCGCCCATGGCCCGCATGGGAGTACACCAGCGCAAGGGACACGATGAGGTTGCACGTCGCTGGCCTGACGCTCGAGGAACTAGACGGGGCCCTGGGGGCCCTACTTGGCAACATCCCCGAGGACACTCCTGAGGCTGCATCCCTGATGTACTGCTACCGAGAGAGGGAAGAGTTGGTTGCAGTGATACCCATCTTAGACGAGTCGGGGCTCATGTTGAACGACCACGGTGGCCCTCGCGGGAACCCCTCCACGGTGGTGTTGGATCCCAGCGAGAGCGGCAGTGACGAGGACTCGATAGAGACCACGGAGGAGGAAGACGCTGGCCGGGCACAACCACACTCCCACCGTAAGCTCCTTTGTGACTTTGGGGACGACGACGCACCTACCGAGCGGTCCTCCGTGGCATCCTCCCTACACGCTGATGCGGCCAAAAGGGCGGGGTCTGACACCGTAGTTGCCCAGCCGCCGGTTGAGGCTATCTTGGGCGACGGGGCGGCCAAGCCCCCGCCTACCGGGACTCTCCAGGGGGCTTCCTAGGTCCTCAAGGAAAGCGAAAGCGTGGCTGGGCCCGCCGGGAGGCACCCTGAGGTCCCAGAGGGCAGCGTCGGAGCGGCGTCGGAAGACAGCGGAGATACGTCGGCCTCCGCGGAGAAGAAGAGGGAGTGGGCTGCAACAGACGAGTGAGTATGCAGGCTCGTTGTTACGCCGGTTGTGTGTAGCCCCGCCCGGCCTAGACTGACATTTTGTTTGCACAGGCATCAGGGTGGTGACTGAAGAAGAAGAAGAAGAACATGGCCGGGACGGAGGCGGCCTCGAGTTTGAAAGCGGCATCAGCAGCGGACCGAAAGCACCGGAGGGTGTGGGGAAGCCCCGCGCCATCCTAGTGCCCCAGCGGGGCTCCCAAGTTGAGGGGACATGCTCACCAACCCTTTGGAGCCAAGAGGGGGCTTGACCGCCAAGGCCGTGGCAGACCGGCCGTAGGCGCTACCTTCCAAGGATGGAAGTGTGCCTCTCGCGGAGCCTGACGTGGAAGGGTGCGACAATGGGGAAGGATGAGGTGGCACCTGAGCCCACGAAGCATGTCGCGGAAGGCCCTATGGCTGTGCCCATCCGCGAAGCTCCGGAGGCTGACGTGGCAATTCCCCCGGGAGCACCACAGCGGTCTCAAGCGGGGAAGTCTCGGAGCTCCCTGCGCCCTAGGCGAACATCGTCGCCCCCCCTAACCTTGACACCGACGATCGTCGAGATGCTAGATCTGGGCCGTGTCAAGACTGGTTTTCCAATAAAATCTTTATTGAGAAACCGTCCCTTTTATCGTACCGGTATAGAAGGATCCTCCATACTGGTAGACAATTCCTTGATACAGAAATCCAGAAGTACTGAATAATTATACAAGGTTGAGCTGAGGCTGCTCAACAATTTTACAAGCACGCCGATATAATACATAAAGGCGGATATGACACAAGGAGTATGGTGGCATGGCTACTGAATTGCAATAAGCGTGGTGTTGGATATGTCACAGTGGAGCGGGTGACGTGATTCCTAAATCTTACAGCTCATCGAGCGCCGGAGTGGGGCTTGATGATTTTATTCGGGTAGCGGAAGTGTATGATACAAGTGACCAATTCCAGGATCGCTCGGGACTGACTGGGACTCCTCTAGGCGTCGGACTCGCTATCGAACTCTTCATCCATAAGATCGCCTTCGTCAACATCTGGCCAAATCAACAAGCCAGGTGAGTACATTGAATGTACTCGCAAGACAGTTTGGACATAAGATATAAAAAATTCAAACATGATGCACATGAGCAGGTTAGTAATGCGCACTCAGATGATAAATTGCACTGTATGTAAAATAAAAAGGAAGTCAGGCGGTAGTCCTCCCGAAATCCCAATAAAATAGCTGAAGACCGATCGAGTGTCTGAAGCGACGCCTCGAAAGGAAAAATTAAATTAACATGCCGCAGTCGGGCGTCGGGGCAACACCACATAAAGGGCTTATATTGAAAGTAAATGACAGAACGAGCCTCAGTCGGACGTCTAAGCGACATCTCGAAAAGGGCTTATAACGAAAGTAAATAACAAGGATGCCATAGTCGGACGTCTGAGTGACATCACATAAAGGGCTTATATCGAAGTAAGCGGTAAGCATGTCATGATCGGACGTCTGAGCGACATCACATAAAGGGCTTATATCAAAAGTATATAACAAGAGTGCCATAGTCGGACGTCTGAGCGACATCACATAAAGGGCTTATATCAAAAGTAAATAACAAGAATGCCACAGTCGGACGTCTGAGCGACATCACGTAAATGGCTTATATTTCATCATTCAAATTCAAGTAGCTTATGAATTTAAATCATCCCAAGGAAATACTTAGTACATAATAATAAATTGGTTAGTCCATCCACAGGAATAACATTCATCCAAGTTTACCACCCTTATTTATTCACCGGAGATTGTCCTGAGACTGACACTGAAACTGACGCTGAGACGGACGTTGAGACTGTCACTGATATTGACATTGATATGTTGGTCACAGTCCTTGACCATGGACACGGTTATTCGAATGGTTTTGACTCTGCAGAGTTTGTACTCTTTAACCACAGCTAACGGATTTCAGTAGTCACAAAGGACTAGTTCCGTTTACGGTATTTTAGAAGAAACACATCTAACCAGTACACACCAATTCCACATTCCGCTGCCAGGAATCACCCTAGCAACGTTCAAGAAAAACTCTAAGACGGGGAGGTCACAACCTCGAATAGCATGGGATCAAATTTATATCGCACGCTCTAAGGGGTGCCCCCCTCTCGGTCCCAACCGGAAACACCCATGCCCCCTGACCGGATGACGGGCTTTAATCCAGGGCCATGGAACCCTCATCACGGTCTCTTTTTTTGGTGTGTACGAGGAAAGAGGTTTGCAACTTACTAAACCGTACTCTTTGTAGAAAACATGTGGCAGCACGAAGGGGAAAAACGAACGGGATCAAGACTTGATCCACGTTGATCACTGGAGTTAAACGGTTGACGTAAGACTGGCATGCCTCAACAATACCAGCTTACCACCTTCATGTCACCACATGATCATGTATTCTCCCATCAAATGAACACATCAAGTTTCGAAGCTCACTCGTAGTTGTCGTGCATGCAATATAACACTCACTGATGCTTATAAAAACATGCCATGAAATAACTACTCAAGCAAACATGCAAAACAATCATCATATCAAAGGTTCAAACATGCTTGCCTAGTTCGGAGTAGTCGGAGTCTAGCTCGGTGAAGTTTGCGGTTCCGTCACCTCCTCCGGTATGTACGGTATACATACTAACGTAAATACCGTATGTGCAAAAAATTCTTCCAAACATTTTTAAAATAAATATGAAAAAAACTAGACAGAAAAATAAAGATGACAGAAAAAAGAATCAATTCAAAATCATCTTTTGTTTAAAAGTTATTAAGGTTTTAGTCCAGTGGACTCATACGTAATGAACGAGAAAGTTTCGAGGGTTAGATTATAAAGTGATGAAAACGTTTCAGTTAGGAAACGTATTTTGCCCGAAGGCGTTTTCAGAAAACTTCTGAAAAGGAGAAAAAGCTGACGAGGGGGTCCCATCCGTCGGGTTTGAATTTCAAACATAGCCCACCGGCGCCCGAGGGCCGCGGTGGTCGCCGGCGTCGATCCACGACGAGGTAGGGGAAGTGGATGGTACCTACGGACTCCCGGTGCTCTCCCGCGTCTGTGGGTGGTGGAGTGGGTTGTCGGCGAGCCCCACGTCAATGGCGGCCTTCACTCTGGCGGATGGCGGTTCGGGTGGTGATGGATCTCGCCGAGGAGGGCTGCAGACGCCAAATTGTGGCTAGGGTTAGAAGGATGGGTGCACTAGGAGGCTGCTGGCAAGGTTTGGGAGGCAGGGGTGCCCTCACCAGAGAGAATTGTGCCGGAGCCCGAGGCGGATCGGGGCGGCCGGAGTCGGGGAAGAAGACCTCCTCGAGGTCCTCCTAGTGGCTGGGCGCGGTCCTGGTGAGGTGGAGGGGTGGTGCTTCGTCAAAGGCGAGCTCGGGGTCGCTATATATAGCCGGCCCGAGGCGGTTGCCGAGAACTCGATAACTCCGGCGAGCGATTACGGCGAGGCGGTGGTCGGACTGGGGGTTTAGGTGGCTAGGCGGCTGCGGATTGGTCCACTGGCTCCATCCCGGGGCTAAGCTTGGCGAAACTTGGGCGCTACTCCACGTTCTCGACGGAATGGCCTCACGGGCTCGTCGGCGGCAGAGAGCGCGCCCTGCGCCTCTCAGCCACGGATCGTGGTCTTCTGCAGCGTGCCTGAGGGAGGGGTGGCCACGCGGAGGCTCCGGGTGGCTTGGGCGGTGCTGGTCGGCGCTGAAAGGCAGGGCTGGCCCTTGCTGGCCTCCACGGGTGGTTCTGCCACCGCGGAAGACACCGGAGCTGATGTGCCACGTCGCCGCCGGCGCTTGCGCCCCTCCAAACGACCGTGCGGCGCACTGGATAAGGAGGAGAAGCAGTGAGCAAGGTGCCAAACGCGGGCACTGGCGAGATTGACGTCAGCTCAAGAAACGACATCGACGAGAATCGAATCAACTTTGAACTTTACGAATTTGTACGTAAACAAAGGCTGGCCAGTGTTCGATGAAATGTTTTTGGCATGTGGGAAATTTTTCTGGAGTTGATCTTTGGTGAGGTGACATCTCTTGATGCATCTAGAGGCTGCCTGATTTTTCTCAGATTTCTAGGAGAAGAAAAAAAATGAATTTCACGAAAAATGGCAAATCTGGTCCAAACTTGCAGCAAGCAAATTTTGAAAATTTTGAACTATGGACGAGTGGATCTTGATGGATCTAGGTTGCGGGTACTAAGGACTAGCCATATGAGTTTATTTGGAACCAAAACTCAAAAGGAATCTGGTAGTTCCTTTGAAAGTCACCTAGGTCCAAAATAAATGATAGAAAATGTTTTGAGGATGAAATAAATAGAATAAAAATCTAAAAGGGTTGAAACTTGCTGGAATTGGATATTTGACTTGACCCCAAGTAGGGGGGTGGGTTTGGAAGGAAGTTTTCAACATAAGTCATGGAAAGAGAAATTTTTAAAAGGAAAGAGAAATGATCCATAATTCATAGGGTTTATTTTTAATAGAAAGAATTGAAAAACTTTGCCAAAAACCATTTGGGTTGAGCCAACACAATTTGAAAAGCCCTCAAGGCCAAAATTCAGGATCGAGAAGATCACATAAAATTTTGTCATAAAAGATTTGACAAGGAGAGTCCCCCTTTTAGAAAAATTCAAATAACCTCCTTTGAATCAATAAAGAATTTAATAAAAACCAAATCAAAATTTTTGGGGTGTTACAACACCTACCCCCTTAGGAAAAATCTCGTCCCCGAGATTTCAGCTGATCCTCAAATAGGTGTGGGTACTCTGCCCGAAGAAAATCCTCTCTTTCCCATGTTGCTTCATCCTCGGTGTGATTGCTCCACTGAACCTTGAAAAACTTAATTGTTTTCTCATGGGTCCTCCTTCGACTCCTCTAATATTTTTATTGGACGTTCCACAGTAGGTGAGGTGCAGTTGCATGTCAATGCTCTCATGTGATACATGCTTCTCTGGGTTGCTTACACATTTCCTCAAGCGTGAGACGTGGAACACGTCGTGGACGTCTGACGACTCTTGGTAGGTCTAGTTTGGTAGGCTACTGTGCCTCTTTGCGCAACTACACAGAGGGGTCCAATAAATCTTGGTGCTAGCTTTCCTTTAACTTTGAACCGTTGCAGGCCCCTCATAGGAGATACTCGTAGGTACACATATTCATCGGGTTCAAAGATGACTTTCCGATGTTTTCGATCGTAATAACTCTTTTGTCGGCTTTGAGCTGTCTTGAGTCGGTCCCTGATTAGTCTAACTTTCTCCTCAGCTTCCTTGAGCATGTCTGGGCCGAAGATACAACTGTCTCCTGTTTCTGACCAATTTAATGGAGTGCGACATCTCCGCCTGCATAAGGCTTGAAAGGTGCCATTTGTAGACCGGCTTGGTAACTGTTGTTGTATGCGAACTTCGGCATATGGCAAGCTTTCTTCCCAACTGGTTCCATAGGTGAGCACACATGCTCTCAAAGCATGTCCTCTAGAATTTAGTTCACGCAGCGTTCGGTTTGTCCATCACCGGGGGTGGTATGCTATCTTGAATACTAGTTGAGTTCCCAGAGCACGTTGTAAATGATCCCAAAATCTAGAGACGAATTGAGTGCCCCTGTCGGATATTATAGTCTTTGGGATTTCATGCAGACAAACTATGCGGGAGAGATAAAGTTTGGCAAGCTTCTGAGTGGTGTAGGTGGTCTTTACGGGAATGAAATGTGCCACCTTGGTTAATCTATCTGCGATGACCCATATGGCATCATTTCCGTGTTGTGACCGAGGTAGTCTGACAATAAAATCCATCCCAATTTCGTCCCATTTCCACTCAGGTATCCTGTTTGGCTGTAATAGCCCTGCTGGTTTTTGATGTTCGGCTTTAATGCGTTGACATGAATCACAACATGCAATGAATGCGGCTATATCCCTCTTCATACCGTGCCACCAAAAAATTTCCTGAATGTCCTTATACATTTTGGTTCCTCCAGGATGAACTGAATATGGAGCGGTGTGGCCTTCGGCTAGAATTCGCTGTTTGAGGTCTTCTATATTTGGCACGCAAAGTCTGTCCCCGTACCATAGTATTCCCTCATCGTCTAAGACGAATTCTGAAGCTTTGCCCAGACTCACTTTTTCTCTTTATGCCTTCGATGCTGGGATGTCCATGCCGAGCCTTCTTAATTTGTTCCACAAGGGTGGGTTGTATTTCCAAATTTGACACATTGCCTTCAGTGACCATCACCAAGTTGAGTTTGGCGAACTCCTGCTGAAATTCAGGTCTCAAGTTCTGTAGGTTGTCGTTGCCCGAGCTGGGGTTGCCACTAAGAGCATCTGCCACTACATTCGCCTCTCCTGGATGGTAGTGAATGCCAACATCATAATCTTTGACTAATTCCAACCAGCGTCGTTGCCGTAAATTTAGTTCTGGCTGCGTGAAAATATATTTGAGACTTTTATGGTCCGTATATATTTCACAACGATTTCCAAGCAAAAAGTGTCTCCACTCTTTAAGTGCACGAATGACTGCTGCCAATTCCAAGTCATGAGTAGGGTAATTTTCTTCATGCTTTCGTAGTTGCCTGGAAGCGTATGCGACCACCTTGCCTTCTTGCATTAGTACGCATCCGAGGCCCTTCCGGGATGCGTCACAATATACTTCAAACTCTTGTGTATGTCTGGTACAACCAATACCGGTGTTGTTGTTAATTTCCTTTTGAGTTCTTGGAAACTTTTCTCGCAAGCTTCAGTCCATACAAATTTCTTATCCTTCTTGAGTAATTGTGTCATTGGTTTTGCTATGGTGGAGAATCCTTCAATAAACCTTCGGTAATATCTAGCCATACCTAGGAAACTTCGTACATCTGTCACGTTGGCTGGTGGTTTCCAGGCAAGTACGGCCTTGACTTTTTCTGGGTCTACGGCAACACCTTCTTGGGTCAATACATGGCCTAGAAAACCAACCTGTCTTAACCAAAATTCACATTTGCTGAACTTGGCATATAATTGATGTTTCCTTAATTCTCCCAGTACAATTCTGAGATGTTCAGCATGTCCTTCTGGTGTCTTGGAGTATACCAGAATATCATCAATGAACACCAAAACAAAT
Source organism: Aegilops bicornis (assembly GCA_021605145.1). Classification (NCBI taxonomy): domain Eukaryota; kingdom Viridiplantae; phylum Streptophyta; class Magnoliopsida; order Poales; family Poaceae; genus Aegilops; species Aegilops bicornis. Next base: position 372,006,419 of record CM038671.1, read on the forward strand.
TTGTCCATAAATTTCATAAACACTTTGTTCATGAGGTGGACAAAATATGCGGGGGCGTTTGTCAGTCCGAACGACATTACTGTAAATTGATATAATCCGTATCTGGAGGTGAATGTTGTCTTAGGGATATCTTATGTCCGTACTTTTAATTGATGATACCCTGATCTCAAATCAATTTTTGAGAAAACCTTGGCTTGTGCGAGCTGGTCAAATAAATCATTTATCTGTGGCATCGGATATTTGTTTTTGATGGTGACCATGTTGAGAGCTCGATTGTCTATACATAACATCAGTGTCCCATCCTTTTTCTTGGCAAATAAAACTGGTGAACCCCAAGGTGAGGAGCTGGCCCGTATAAATCCTTTGTCCAGTAATTCTTTTATTTGCTTCTTTAATTCTACCAACTCGGAGGGTGCCATTCTGTAGGGTTTCTTGTAAATGGGGGTGGTTCGGTGCTAGTTCAATGCTGAACTCTATTTGCTTGGTCCGGTGGCATGCACAGTAGTTCTTCGGGAAATACATCAGGGAACTCACACACCACTGGTACTTTCCTTAATTCTGAAATGTCCACCTTGTTCAACCTTGGTTGTCGTGATATTGGTATCTCTTGAGCTGCAAACTTTATCATCTTCCCGTGATGATGAGTAAGAATTACAGTCCAATTGAAGCAGTCGATAAATCCCTTGTTGGTGGTTAACCAGTCCATTCCTAGGATAACATCCAGTCCCTTATTTTCCAACGCAATGAGATTTGCCTGAAACTTTAGTCCCTCAATCTCAATAACCACACCTTGGCAGTAACTCTGAGTGATTTGCTTAATCCCGGGGGACTTGATGATCATGGATTTTTCCAATGGAAGCATCGAGAAATCATGTTGCAAAGCAAATTTCTTTGAAATGAGCAGTGAGAAGCTCGTAATCAAACAAAACCGTGGCAGGTATTGTGTTGACAGGGAACGTGTCGAGTACGATATCCGGGCACCCTGTGCTTCCTCCTTGGTCACATGGTTCAAGTGACCCTTCTTGTGGTTGTTATTGGGGTTGAAGTTGTTACGCTTGGGTGTTGAATTATTTCCACTGTTGTTCGGCTTGGGGGCCGAGTTTCTTGGTTTTGGGCACTATTTGGCATAGTGTCCTTCTTCTCCACAAGCGTGCGGTAACACAGGGCGATATGTAAAATCCTTGTCCCTTGCATGAAATTTTTTGGTTGGGCGTGGAACATTGGTCGGGGATTTGTTTGCTCCATTCTTCTGAAAATCAGCCTTGTTCCAGTTGTTGTGAGCATGAGTAGTCTGGTCCCTTTTGCGCTTGCAAAAATCCTACAAGCTGCGGTGCTCATTTTCCAATGTGATGGCTTTGTCCACAAGTGTCTTGAAGTCCGGAAAGGTGTGTACCACCAGCTGGCATTTAAGTGCTGGTGCCAGACCGTCCAAAAAAATTTCCATCTTTTTTTTTAGTCACAAGCTCTTCGTTGGCATAACAAGATAATTGAGTAAACTGACTATTGTACTCAGTCACTGTCATGCTTCTCTGCTTGAGGTCATCAAACTCCCTTTTCTTGATCTTCATAATGCTTACGGGATGTCGCCCCATGAAAACCTTACGTAAATTCTTCCTGTGTGATGTTATTTTCATTGGGGTGCATGTGTAGGAAATTTTCCCACCATGATGCAGCTGCTCCAGTGAGATAGTGAGGTGCATATAGTACCTTCTCACGGTCCGAACATTGTGCAATAATTAATTTCCTTTCAATGTCTCAAAGCCAATCATCGGCCTCAAGCGGCCTATCAGTGTGAGCGAACGTTGGAGGACGTGTCTTTTGTAGTTCAGATAATTTGGAATGCTGCTGATATGGTTCACGGTGATTTCCCATATTGATAACATGATTCATCATTTCTTGATGCTGCTGCTGGCTTTGCTCATAAAGGCGACATATTTTAGAAAATGCTGCTTCACTGCCTTGCTGACTTGACTGCCCCTGTGTGAAATTGTTGCTTATCTGGGTACCATAATTTTCTTCTGGCGGACTTGGCATGGAACGAGTACAGGGACGAGGCATTTTCCACTCTGGGGTATTTTTGCAGAACTTATGAGAAAAATAATCTGAGTCGCAAAATAAATAAATTCGCAAAGGCAGAATTTTTAAAAACTCCAAGATTTTTCAAGAAAATATTTGATTGCGCATGGAGAAGGACTGCTCAGTACATATCTTACACGCAAGCGGTAATTATACAATACATCACTCAGGATGTGCATACACATTCCTGACATGTTATTTAGGCTAGTGCACTTCTCTGAGTTCCTACATGATGCGCACACAAACTACTTCTCACCAAACCTATATACATATAAACATATCATACAAGCAGTTATAACGCACGGCTGCTAGGCGTACACAGTCGGAGATGGTAAGAACTTCCCTCGGCCTGCCGAGGGTAAGACCCAGTGATGCTGGAGACTCAACCTCCTCCTCACTAATAGGCTCCAGACGCGAGGTACGGAGTGAGGAGTTGGTGCGGGCGCGGCGGTGGTGTAGCAATTTGGGGTAGGAGCAATGACTTGGTCAAACTCCTTCTTGGTAGGCGGCAAGCGGTGGCGAAGATGGTAGGGGTATAGGATCTTTGAGGATGAGGCGTGAAGTCGGTGGTGGTGCTTTGTGTGGAGGAGCTCCCTCCTGTTGGCGGAACAGCCACAGGCGAGTCCATGCGAGCAGCTACAAGGTCGTCCACGAGGTTATCAAAAGCTGCCTCAAGAGCTTTGAGATACTCAACAAGCATCTCAATAGCCTCATCTCTCTCTCCCCTTGGGCAAGCGAATGCATAGTGACAAGTGTATGGTACGTGGCACGGGAGGTAGCGGTAGCGACGAGTCTTCATCGAAGGAAGAGCATCCCGGAGACGAGCTATCGCCTCACGGGCAGCCATCTGCATGGCATGCCTCTCCGTAGGCATGGCCCTTCCCACAAATCGGAAGTGGCGTGACTCAGAACGCCCTCCCTTGAATTGCACTGCATGACTTTGGTGCATAGACACGCTGTCGCTGATCTTGTGCTGGTAGAGTGTGAACTCCGGACGAGCCAATGGCCCAATCGCGACCTTGACGATGGAGGCGAGAAGCTTGATAAACCCCTCAGGTACATTGGCGAACACCTGTGACTCACAGTCGCTGCTAGCCATCTACAAAAGTAGACAAAAGTTCCGAATAGTCAAATCATAAATTTATGATGACTACAGAAAATTGCTACATTTTGCAAAATGTTAAAATAGCACTTAAGACGCTAATAACTGATTAGCGATCGCACCTAGTGGTTTGCTACAGTCAGCCTGGCTCTGGTACCATGGTTGTCAAGACCGGTTTTCCAATAAAATCTTTATTGAGAAACCGACCCTTTTATTCTACCGGTATAGAAGGATCCTCCATACTGGTAGACAATTCCTTGATACAGAAATCCAGAAGTACTGAATAATTATACAAGGTTGAGCGGAGGCTGCTCAACAATTTTACAAGCACGCCGATATAATACATAAAGGCGGATATGACACAAGGAGTATGGTGGCATAGCTACTGAATCGCAATAAGTGTGGTGGTGGATATGTCACAGTGGAGTGGGTGACGTGATTCCTAAATCTTGCAGCTCATCGAGAGCCTGAGTGGGGCTCGATGATTATATTCGGGTAGCGGAAGCGTATGATACAAGTGACCAATTCCAGGATCGCACAGGACTGACTGGGACTCCTCTAGGCGTCAGACTCGCTATCGAACTCTTCATCCATAAGATCGCCTTCGTCAACATCTGGCCAAATCAACAAGCCAGGTGAGTACTTTGAATGTACTCGCAAGACAGTTTCGACATAAGATATAACAAATGCAAACATGATGCACATGAGTAGGTTAGTAATGCGCACTCAGATGATAAATTGCACTGTATGTAAAATAAAAAGGAAGTCAGGCGGTAGTCCTCCCGAAATCCCAATAAAATAGCTGAAGACCGATCAATTGTCTGAAGCGACGCCTCGAAAGGAAAAATTAAATTAACATGCCGCAGTCGGGCGTCAGGGCGACACCACATAAAGGGCTTATATTGAAAGTAAATGATAGAATGAGACTTAGTCGGACGTCTAAGCGACATCTCGAAAAGGGCTTATAACGAAAGTAAATAACAAGGATGCCACAGTCGGACGTATGAGCGACATCACATAAAGGGCTTACATCGAAAGTAAACAGTAAGCATGCCACAGTCGGCCGTCTGAGCGACATCACATAAAGGGCTTATATCAAAAGTAAATAACAAGAGTGCCACAGTCGGACGTCTGAGCGACATCACAAAAGGGCTTATATCAAAAGTAAATAACAAGAATGCCACAGTCAGACGTCTGAGCGACATCACATAAAGGGCTTATATTTCATCATTCAAATTCAAGTAGCTTATGAATTTAAATAATCCCAAGGAAATACTTAGTACATAATAATAAATTGGTTAGTCCATTTACAGGAATAACATTCATCCAAGTTTACCACCCTTATTTATTCAGCGGAGATTGTCACCGAGGATCGACCTTTGAGGCCCGTATTTGAGGCAGACGTTGAGGCCATCGACATCGACATTGATATGTTGATCATAGTCCTTGACCATGGACACGGTTATTCGAATGGTTTTTACTCTGCAGAGTTTGTACTCTTTGACCACAGCTAACAGATTTCAGTAGTCACAAAGGACTAGTTCTGTTTACGGTATTTTAGAAGAAACACATCTAACCAGTACACACCCATTCCACATTCCGCTACCAGGAATCACCCTAGGCAACGTTAAAGAAAAACTCTAAGACGGGGAGGTCACAACCTCGAATAACATGGGATCAAATTTATATCGCGCGCTCTAAGGGGTGCCCCCTCTCGGTCCCAACTGGAAACACCCATGCCCCCTGACCGGATGACGGGCTTTAATCCAGGGCCATGGAACCCTCATCACGGTCTCTCTGTTTGGTGTGTACGAGGAAAGAGGTTTGCAACTTACTAAACCATACTCTTTGGAGAAAACATGTGGCAGCACGAAGGGAAAAAATGAACGGGATCGAGACTTGATCCACGTTAATCACTCGAGTTAAACGGTTGAAGTAAGACTGGCATGCCTCAACAATACCAACTTACCACCTTCATGTCACCACATGATCATGTATTCTCCCATCAAATGAACACATCAAGTTTCGAAGCTCACTCGTAGTTGCCGTGCATGCAATATAACACTCACTGATGCTTATAAAAACATGCCATGAAATAACTACTCAAGCAAACATGCAAAACAATCATCATATCAAAGGTTCAAACATGCTTGCCTGGTTCGGAGTAGTCGGAGTCTAGCTCGGTGAAGTTTGTGGTTTCGTCACCTCCTCCGGTATGTACGTTATAAAGAAATCGCATACTAACGTAAATAACGTGTGTGCAAAAAATTGTTCCAAACATTTTTCAAATAAATGAAAAAAACTAGACAGAAAAATAAAGATGACAGAAAAAGAATCAATTCAAAATCATCTTTTGTTTAAAAGTTATTAAGGTTTTAGTCCACGGACTCATCTGTAATGAAACAGAAAGTTTCCAGGGGTTAGATTATAAAAGAGACAGAAAACGTTTCAATTAGCAAACGTATTTTGCCTGAAGGCGTTTTCAGAAAACGTTCCGAAAAGGAGAAAAAGCTGACGAGGGGTCCCACCCGTCGGGTTTGAATTTCAAACAGAGTACACCGCCCGAGGGTCAGCGGTGGTGGTCGCCAAGCGTCGATCCACGGCGAGGTAGGGGAAGTGGATGGTACCTACGGACTCCCGGTGCTCTCCCACGTCTGTGGGTGGTGGAGTGGGTCGTCGGCGAGCACCACGCCGGCGGCGGCCTTCACTCTGGCGGACGGCGGTTCGGGTGGTGATGGATCTCGCCGAGGAGGGCTGCAGACGCCAAATTGAGGCTAGGGTTAGAAGGATGGGTGCACTAGGAGGCTGCTGGCAAGGTTTGGGAGACGGGGGTGCCCTCACCGGAGAGATTCGTGCCGGAGCCCGAGGCGGATCGGGGCGGCTGGAGTCGGGGAAGAAGACCTCCTCGAGGTCCTCCTAGTGGCTGGGCTCGGTCCTGGTGAGGTGGAGGGGTGGTGCTTCATCGAAGGCGAGCTCGGGGTCGCTATTTATAGCTCGCCCGAGGCGGTTGCCGAGAACTGGATAACTCCAGCGAGCGATTACAGCAAGGCGGTGGTCGGGCTGGGGGTTTAGGTGGCTAGGTGGCTGCGGATTGGTCCACTGGTTCCATCCCGGGGCTAAGCTTGGAGAAACTTGGGCGCTACTCCACGTTCTCGACAGAACGACCTCACAGGGTCGTCGGCGGCAGAGAGCGCGCTCTGCGCCTCTCTGGCCATGGTGATTGTGCTGCAGCGTGCACAGGGGAGGGGGTGGCCACGCGGAGATTCCGAGTGGCTTGGGCGGTGCTGGTTAGCGCCGAAAGGCAGGGCTGGCCCCTGCTGGCCGCCACGGGTGGTTCTGCCACCGCGGAAGACGCCGGAGCTGATGTGCCACGTTGCCACCGACGCTTGCACCCATCCAAACGACCGTGCGGCGCACTGGATAAGGTGGAGAAGCAGTGAGCAAGGTGCCAAACGCGGGCACTGGTGAGATTGATGCCGCGCTCTGAAGAAACGACACTGAGGACAGAACGGAATCACTGAACTTTCTGAATTTGTACAGAAACTGTGTCGGCCAGGTGTTTGATGAAATGTTTTTGGCATGTGGGAAATTTTTCTGGAGTTGATCTTTGGTGAGGTGACCTCTTGATGCATCTAGAGGCTGCCTGATTTTTCTCAGATTTCTAGGAGAAGAAAAATAATGAATTTCATGAAAAATGGCAAATCTGGTCCAAACTTGCAGTAAGCAAATTTTGAAAAATTTGAACTGTGGACTAGTGGATCTTGATGGATCTAGGTTGAGGGTACTAAGGACTAGCCATATGAGTTTATTTGGAACCAAAACTCAAAAGGAATCTGGTAGTTCCTTTGTAAGTCACCTAGGTCCAAAATAAATGACAGAAAATGTTTCGAGGATGAAATAAATAGAATAAAAAACTAAAAGGGTTGAAACTTGCTGGAATTGGATATTTGACTTGACCCAAAGTAGGGGGGTGGGTTTGGAAGGAAGTTTTCAACATAAGTCATGGCAAGAGAAATTTTTAAAAGGAAAGAGAAATGATCCATAATCCATAGGGTTTATTTTTAATAGAAAGAATTGAAAAACTTTGCCAAAAACCATTTGGGTTGAGCCAACACAATTTGAAAAGCCCTCAAGGCCAAAATTCAGGATTGAGAAGATCACATAAAATTTTGTCATAAAAGATTTGACAAGGAGAGTCCCCCTTTTAGAAAAATTCAAATAACCTCCTTTGAATCAATAAAGAATTTAATAAAAACCAAATCAAAAATTTTGGGGTGTTACAGGCCGAACCCTCGCGCTCGTGAGCTGCAACACCTTGCTCAGCCGTGAGGCCTTGACCGACGCTTAGGCCACACTTGAACAACTCGGGGCAGACTTTCGGGACATTGAGGCGCGTGTCACAAAGGAGCGCCTAAGGCTTGCGGCCGAGTGGCACCAACTTGACACCGCCGCAGAGGAGAACACAACAAGGAGCTGGAGCTACGCGCATCGCCAGGGAGCGCCTGAAAATCCACGTGGACACCGATGCGAATGTGGCTGCACAGTACTCAAGGCTCGCTGGAGAACACAACAAGGAGTTGGAGCTGCAGAAGGGCGCCTTTGAGGCAGAGCGCAAGAAGTTTCAGCAAGTGATCACCAAACTCAAGCCGGCGCTTGGCGTGAACCAGGGGCGGCGACCTGAAAGACCCGCAGCGCTCTCCTCCTCGAGCTCCGAGCCCGCGGCGCCCTGTGCTCAATCTGGAAGGACAAGCTCGAGACTCCTCTTGTGCCTTGCGGTGCCGATTACGCTGAATTCTCCTCCAAGCTCGTGGAACACCTCAAGGACGGGGCCACGAAGGTGGACCGCATCCTTGATGAGGAGTGTCGCGATCTCTTCTCTTTGGCGCGACTCGCATCTTCACCCACCTTTTCCGTGGCGACCCCAACTTCGACTGCGGCAAGGTGATACATCCCGTTCCCAAGGAGATTCGTGACGACCTCGCGGGCGCCGTGGAGGGCCACATTGACGCACTGCTTGGGAAGTTCTCCTGCAACAGCGGCGAGTGCTCCGGCGAGGCTATGGCGGACAACGGCAATGGCGGTGACGATGCTTCCTATTAAGGGCCCACTTTATCATCCTGCAATAGACTGTTTATGCCTCGTGCAGGCGTGAAACTGAGGTTTAATTCATATAAACACTTGATGCTTGCAATGAATGCTTCTGATCTCGTGAGGCTTCCTTTCTATGCTCATTTTTCCTTTTGCTTGCCTTTGTGCTCTACGTCGTTGGGGCCCAGCCCTGGGGCAGACCTCAGCCGTCACTGGTATGTCAAATCGCGATGCCTGGACTAGGCCAGGAGGTGAGGGGCTCGGGAGCATCCCAGGTGGTGTTCCTCCTTAGCTTTTTGCGGCACCGAGAGGTTCATCGCATGTTGGATCCACTTCATGAGACCTCCTAGGTGATGTGCCCCTGAAAGAAAACCTGCATACAAAAATTCCACCTCGAACGGGCGGCGCTTGCTTGCTAACTTGCACATGGGCATTATGATAGAGGCGAGGGTGTCCCGATCTTTCGAAGAGATGATAACTATCGATTTGGTGGAGTCAACTTTAATGATCCGACTACAAACGTGCACGACGTTGCGCCATAGCAATCGCTAAACTAATCTCCCGAGGTTACTGACGATGTTGGAAGCACGGTGAGCCTGACTACAAAGGTCTATTCCTGCACGCAATCAAAGAACAAGCAAGAATATGATACTGCAATCTGAATATTGCGAATATAGATGAAGTATTGATAAAGGTGGGGATCCGAAAGTGGTCTTGATTTGGTCGTTGGACACAAACGAAGTACACGAAGTTGCAATTCCTAAATTTTAACTAAACAAATCCCCCCCCCCCCCCAAAGAAAAATCTACTAGATGGATCTACTTATATAGGAGCAAGGGGTGGCGGCTAAGGAGGTGGAAGGATGTCCCAAGGCAGCCTAAAATTAACCCTAGGTCGTACAAGGCTTATGGGCCCAAGTGGAGGTGATGCAACACCTTTGGACTTGTTGTTTGACTCGGATTCTGCTGCAGCGTCAGATTGTTTCGTCGATATCTCAATGATCCGGACGAATTTGAAGGTGAATCCAATTGGGTTCAAAAGAGAACGAAATCTACTTTCTAACAAAAAAAGAATCACCCAATTCGTAGTCCGTATGGAATAGTTGTTGGTGTTTTGAGTCAGCTATGTCTATGTAGTCCGAATCTGAATCCAGAACCTGAGAGACTTAGACTCTATCTTCTCTTGGCCCAAACATGACGTGATAGGACTTTTTGAACAGAACCTAAACTTCTCCTTTTCCCTTATCTTCATATGTGGATTGTACAAATGTCCCGTACACCTGCAATTAGACAAAACATAGAAGTGTGTGAAGTATTTTTGTTCTGGATAACATAAATAGATTATTGAATAGTTTGCACTAGAAATCACCTGACAAATATGCATGTATGCAATATTTTTTGTCATATCCAAGGTAGTCATGTCCTCATCATTCTCCCCTTCTTGGAAACAAAGCCGTCCTCGGCGTTGCTTAATCTGAAATGTGGCTAACAAAAGAGTCAAGGTGTACATATTGTATATGTATATGTCATCCATTTTTACTTTCCTTGATTTTTGCACATATGACACATGTATACATGAGTAACTTTCATAGATCATAAAATATAAAGCCAAATTATTATCACAAGTATAAGGCATGAAAATATTGCAACTCAATTTGCACATATAAGTGAAACTCTTATTCATATCCAAAGATTGACAATATTCATCATTAAACCATCCATTGGTGAATAAACCTTATGTGCATCAAATTTACATGCTACAAGATGCTTAAATAAGAAAACATGCAATAAGTCATTTGACACAGAATGATAACCAAGATTAGAGGTCATATCAAAATGATTAAACATTGGCACAATTATTTTAAAAAGTATTTGATCCAAATCTGATTTATTTCCTGATTCACATGGTTCTTTGACATCAACAGTTAATTCAATGGGCGCACTCAAAATTGTTGGTTTTCAGTTGTTTGATCACATGATGCATTCATGACAGTAACATGATTCTCTAAAATAGGTTCCGTGCTCAAATCAACAGGTAACTCAATACATGATGTATTTAAGTTAATTAGGCATGCATCATTCTCATGTGAAGTTATATCATCAATACCTTTACTGTTACCTTGTCGCAAAGACGTAGTTGATGTAGGTATGGTGATCTAGGGTGGAACCCTGGATGGCCGATCTTTCACGAAAGGAGCAGATCCCAATGGGGAACACGAAGAACACGAGGGAAAACACGAGAGAATCACTCAAACCAACAAGATTCGATTACACATGTACCAGATCCACGAGAGACAAAGGGATACACGATCCAAAGTCAACAAGGGACGATACATAGGGTAACCGGTTCTTCTCCGAGAGGAGTTCTTGATGGGGCCACCCAAGAGGGGGTCTTGAATCCAAGGGGGATCTTCTCGGTAGAGGGGACGCGGTCTCTCTCAAGGAGTAGATCCGTATGGATGAGCGAGGCTCTATCTCACAAATGATCTATCACAACGCTGACCCTAGCTAGGAGGAGGGAGAGTCTATTTATAGTCGTAGTACAAAAATGGGGAAAAGTGAAGGGGTACATGGGCCTCAGCCCGCAACTGGACACAGTCAGGGGCCGGACGTCCGTAAGGTTACGATCATCCGGAGGCACGTGGATGTCCGGACGTCCGGGACTCCTCGGACATCCGCAAATTACCTTCTATGAAGGATGTGCCAGATGTCCGATTTTCCTCAAATTTCCGCTATTTTTGTTCTGTTACAGTGGCGCCGGTCGTCCGGAGATGGTCGATCGTCCGGAGCCTGGGAGGTGTCGGACGTCCGGTCCTAGGCGGTCATCCGGCTGCTATAGAATTCGATGGCTTGGTTTCCTTGGGCTGGCGTGGCCTTAAGGGGCCGGACGTCCGGTCTGGACCGGTCGTCCGGTGGCTGTGGCTTCCGTGGCAGCTCTTCTTCTTGTCCTTCGCACTTGGTGTCCTCGTCATCTTGTTCGTTGGATGTAAATGTTCCGTGGCTTTCCTCCCAGTACCTGATCACACATAGTGTTTCAGCTTGAGGTAGCAACCATGTCTCATGTCTAGAAAAGTGGTAGTTCAGAAAGGAGTGAGTTCACCTTATCTTCGATAGCCTTTGCTCGGGCTCTTGTCATAGGTCCAAGTGGTGCCATGGGAGACGTAGGTAGGTCCATGTGGATGACCTTGGGATGCTCCGCATCGTATGGACAATGACAATGTACCATACACTTGAGATGATGTCTCACTCACAATCTGAGGTGTGGCTGCTCTAGTAGGTGCAATGGTGGAGGAATCAACCGATGGTAGTGAGCATGAATTGGAATAGTAGTTGTTGTAGTCACCCAATGCATCCTCCTGTAACGATCTCTCAAAGGTACAAGCACGAACATACATACCAGTAATGCAACGAGGAATATATACTGAAATCTTGCCTGAATATCATGGTTCAATCCACCAAAAAATCTATTCATTGTATCATCCTCAGATTCTTCTATGTCACAATGATGCATATAAGATTTGAACTCTTGGTAGTAAGCATGAACAGTGTTGTTACCTTGTTTAAATTGTTCAAATTTGCGAAGCAATTCACGACGATAGTAAGGACGGAAAAATTGTTGTCTCATTACATCTTTCAAATCTTTCCAAGTTGTGGGTTGGTTATCAATGTTTTGCTTACAATGCACACTCCATTAAACAGAAGCAAAATCCAGTAAATGCTCTAGTGGCAGCTCGTACTCGCTCAAGTTCAAAAAGTCATGGTGACTAAAAAACTTGTTCTACTTCAAGCTCCCAAGCTAGATAAATAGCAGGATTAAATCTACCCTCAAATGACGGTAAAGAGATAATCTGACCATGTGCTTGTGTGTGTTGTCCCAACTCTCGTGATGGTGAAGATGCGTTCGTCGTCAAAGAACTTCTATCTCCAAAACCTGTCAAGATTAGTAGAAACAAGAAACAAAATTCGAGATTAATATTCCTATGAACTACTAGTATGTGGTTGTAAAGTGCTCATAGTAAAGCAAATATCAATATCTTACAAGTTCTTACCATGCGGCAGGTGTTGACAGGTAACCAGCGGTGTCAAATAACTATGAAGATTGTGTAAAGCGATTGCCGGAGGAACGTACATATACACGGTGTAGAAATATGTGGAGCGGGGTTGGCTATATATGGTAGCAAAAGATTTGCAATAATCAATTCAAAGATGCAATGTTGAATAAATGCTCAACGACGATACTATGCTGGTCCTAGGCTAGACCGGACTAGACACGCGAGCCTAGAACACTAATGAGGTCACGACGTAGCACAACTAGCATTAATAAAGGAAACTACGTAGCTCTGGACAGCAAGATATAAGTGAAGATCACAACGGCAGAAAAGATACTGATGAAAAACAACTGCCAAGCAGGATATACAACAACTTTCTCTCCAACTTTTCTGTGGAAATGTATGTGCTAATTTTCTAATAATGTTTCTCAAGAATGGAACTGACTCAAGCTTTCAAACGCAAAAAGAATCACTCAATTCCGAGTTGATATGAGGAGTCAAAAAATTCTAAAACTGGCTTAAAAACTGGAATAAGCTGTGTTCGCGAACTTCACAGGGCAAAAAGACCTATTTAGAAGCCGATTTTGAGGTACCAAATATTGAATAAGCCTCTGCAACTATTCAAATGCAGCTCGTCACTAGCTTTCATTTGTGTACTCGCGGAGCCAAAACGGACTTCGTATGAGAAGTTATGCCTGTTTTACTAAACAGTGCACAAAACAGATTCCAATCCGAATTCAACTACGAGATTGAGTCTAGATAGATCCGAATTTTTTTTCTTCTCTCTTTTTTTCTCACACTTTTTTCTTTTTCTTTCTCTTTTTTTGCCAACTTTTTTTTTACTTTTTCTCTTTTTTTTCTGTCTTTTTTTTCTCTCTCCCTCTTTCGAAAACAAACTAGATAAGATGCAGATTGGATCAAGCGAAGATGTGAACGATCTCAACTATGATTATGACAATGAACGTGGGGTAGCACGGACAGAAATTGATGGATGGGTGGTGGACAGTGGAAGGGATAACGATGCAGCGGCGGCGTGACTAATGTGAACAAAACTCGAAACTTTAAACGAACTAGACACTAAGACCAGCAACTCGACACGACGTTGCAACCGATATTTCAATAAGGCAAACAATGAAAAGAAAATTGCAAAGGCTCACACTGGCTAGGACAAAGGATGAATAGATCTAACTTTTTTGGTGGCTTTTTTGGACAATAGGTAAGAAAATAAATCTAATCTAGGGATAACTGGAAATTCCCACCGAGTAACCTGAAAACTGATACCACTTGTTAGACGCGAGGGTGTCCCGATCTTTCGATGAGATGATAACTATCGATTTGGTGGAGTCGACTTTGACGATCCGACTACAAACATGCATGATGTTGCGCCTTGGCAATCACTAGACCAATCTCCCGAGGTTACTGGCGATGCTGGAAGCATGATCAGCCTGACCACGAAGGTCTATTCCTGCATGGAATCAAAGAACAAGCAAGAATATGATAATGCAATCTAAATATTGTGAATATAGATGAAGTATTGATAAAGGTGGGGATCCGAAAGTGGTCTTGGTGTGATCGTTGGACACAAATGAAGTACACGAAGTTGCAATCGCTAACTTTTAACTAAAAAATCCCCCCCCCCAAAGAAAAAGCTACTAGATGGATCTACTTATATAGGAGCAAGGGGTGGCAGCCAAGGAGGTGGAAGGACGTCCCAAGGCAGCCTAAAACTAACCCTAGGTCATACAAGGCTCATGGCCGAAGTGGAGTCTAGAAAACAAGTGGGGATTTTCGAAATTGGGGAAGAATACAACAAAATTAGGCTAGAAAACAAGGGGGAGGCTCCAAAATCGTCATCAACGTGGCTCATGATACCAAGAAGTTGTAGGGTGGAACCCTAGATGGCCGATCTTTCACGAAAGGAGCGGATCCCAACAAGGAACACGAAGAACACAAGGGGAAACACGAGGGAAAACACGAGAGAATCACTCAAACCAACAAGATTCGATTACACATGTGCTAGATCCACGAGACACAAAGGGATACATGATCCAAAGTCAACAAGGGACAATACATAGGGTAACCGGTTCTTCTCCGAGAGGTCTTGATGGGGCCACCCAAGAGGGGGTCTTGAATCCATGGGGGATCTTCTCCGTAGAGGGGTCGCGGTCTCTCTCAAGGAGTAGATCCGTATGGATGAGCGAGGATCTATCTCACAAATGAGCTATCACAACGCTGAACCTATCTAGGAGGAGGGAGAGGTCTATTTAGAGTCGTAGTACAAAAAGGGGGCAAAGTAAAGGGGTACATGGGCCTCAGCCCACAACTGGACACAGTCAGTGGTCGGACGCTCGTAAGGTTACGATCATCCGGAGGCTCGTGGACGTCCGGACGTCCGGGACTTCTCGGACATCCACAAATTACGTTCTGTTGCAGTGGCGCCGGTCGTCCGGGGCCTAGGAGGTGTCGGACGTCCGGTCCTAGGCGGTCGTCCGACCGCTATAGCATTCGATGGCTTGGTTTCCTTGGGCTGACGTGGCCTTAAGGGGCCGGACCTCTGGTCTAGACCGGTCGTCCAGTGGCCGTAGCTTCCGTGGTAGCTCTTCTTCTTGTCCTTCGCACTGGATGTCCTTGCCGTCTTGTTCATTGGACGTAAATGTTCCGTGGCTTTCCTCCCAGTACCTGATCACACATAGTGTTTCTTCTTGAGGTAGCAACCATGTCTCATGTATAGAAAGTGGTAGTTCAGAAAGGAGTGAGTTCACCTTATCTTCGATAGCCTTTGCTCGGGCTCTTGTCATAGGTCCAAGTGGTGCCATGGGAGACGTAGCTAGGTCCATGGGGATGACCTTTGGATGCTCCACATCATATGGACAATGACAATGTACCATACACTTGAGATGATGTCGCACTCACAATCTGAGGTGTGGCTACTCTAGTAGGTGCAACGGTGGAGGAATCAACCGATGGTAGTGAGCATGCATTGGAATAGTAGTTGTTGTAGACACCCAATGCATCCTCCTGTAACTATATCTCAAAGGTACAAGCACGAGCATACATACCAGTAATGAAACGAGGAATATACTGAAATCTTGCCTGAATATCATGGTTCAAACCACAAAAAAACCTATTCATTGTACCATCCTCAGATTCTTCCATGTCACAATGATGCATATAAGATTTGAACTCTTGGTAGTAAGCATGAACAGTGTTGTTGCCTTGTTTAAATTGTTCAAATTTGCGAAGCAATTCACGATGATAGTAAGGAGGGAAAGATTGTTGTCTCATTACATCTTTCAAATCTTTCCAATTTGTGGGTTGGTTATCAATGTTTTGCTTACAATGCACACTCCACCAAACAGAAGCAAGACCAGTAAATGCTCTAGTGGCAGCTCATACTCACTCAAGTTCAGAAAAGTCATGGTGACTAAAAACTTGTTCTACTTCAAGCTCCCAAGGTAGATAAATAGCAGGATTAAATCTACCCTCAAATGACGGTAAAGAGATAACCTGGCCATGTGCTTGTGTGTGTTGTCCCAACTCTCGTGATGGTAAAGATGTGTTCGTCGTCAAAGAACTTCTATCTCTGGAACCTGTCATGATTAGTAGAAACAAGAAACAAAATTCAAGAATAATGTTCCTATGAACTACTAGTATGTGGTTGTAAAGTGCTCATAGTAAAGCAAATATCAATATCTTACAAGTTCTTACCATGCGACAGGTGGTGACAGGCAACCAACGGTGTCAAATAACTCCGAAGATTGTGTAAAGCGACTGCCACGGGAACGTACATATACACGGTGTAGAAATATGTGGAGCTGGATTGGCTATATATGGTAGCAAAAGATTAGCAATAATCAATTCAAAGATGCAATGTTGAATAAACGCTCAACGACGGTACTATGCTGGTCCTAGGCTAGACAGGACTAGACACGCGAGCCTAGAACACTAATGAGGTCTCGACGTAGCACAACTAGCATTAATAAAGGATACTACATAGCTCTGGACAGCAAGATATAAGTGAAGATCACAATGGCAGTAAAGATACTGATGAAAAACAACTGCCAAGCAGGATATACAACAACTTTTTCTCCAACTTTTCTCTAGAAATGTTTGTGCTAATTTTCTAATAATGTTTCTCAAGAATGGCACTGACTCAAACTTTCAAACACAAAAAGAATCACTCAACTCTGAGTTGATATGAGGAATCAAAAAATTCTAAAACTAGCTTAAAAACTGGAATAAGCTGTATTCGCGAACTTCACAGGGCAAAAAGACCTATTTAGAAGCCGATTATGAGGTACCAAATATTGAACAAGCCTCTGCAACTATTTAAATGCGGCTCGTCACTAGCTTTCATTTGATTACTCGCAGAGCCAAAACGGACTTCGTATGAGGAAGTTATGCCTGTTTTACTGAACAGTGCACAAAACAGATTCCAATCCGAATTCAACTACAAGATTGAGTCTAGATAGATCTGAATTTTGTTTTTTTCTTCTCTCTTTTTTTCTCACACTTTTTTATTTTTATTTCTCTTTTTTTTGCCGACTTTTTTTATACTTTTTTCTCTCTTTTTTTCTCTGTCTTTTTTTCTCTCTGCCTCTTTCAAAAACAAACTAGATAAGATGCAGATTGGATCAAGCGAAGATGTGAACAATCTCAACTATGATTATGACAATGAACATGGGGTAGCACGGACAGAAATTGAGGGATGGGTGGTGGACAGTGGAAGGGATAACGATGCAGCGGCGGCGTGACTAATGTGAACAGAACTCGAAACTCTAAACGAACTAGACACTAAGACCAGCAACTCGACACGACGTTGCAACCGATAATTCAATAATGCAAACAATGAAAAGAAAATTGCAAAGGCTCACACTGGCTAGGACAAAGGATGAATAGATCTAACTTTTTTTGGTGGCTTTTTCTGGACAATCGGTAAGAAAATAAATCTAATCTAGGGATAACTGGAAATTCTCACCGAGCAACCTGAAAACTGATACCACTTGATAGAGGCGAGGGTGTCCTGATCTTTCGATGAGATGATAACTATCGATTTTGTGGAGTCGACTTTGACGATTCGACTACAAACATGCACGATGTTGCGCCTTAGCAATCGCTAAACCAATCTCCCGAGGTTACTGACGATGCTGGAAGCACGATCAGCCTGACCATGAAGGTCTATTCCTGCACGCAATCAAAGAACAAGCAACAATATGATAATGCAATCTGAATATTGCGAATATGGATGAAGTATTGACAAAGGTGGGGATCCGAAAGTGGTCTTGGTCTGGTCGTTGGACACAAACGAAGTACACGAAGTTGCAATGGCTAACTTCTAACTAAAAAATCCCCCCTGAGGGAGTCCTGGATTAGGGGGTATCTGGACAGCCGAACTGTGTACAACGTCCGGACTATTGAAGCATGAAGATACAAGACTCAAGACTTTGGCTCGTGTCCGGATGGGACTTTCCTTGGCGTGGAAGGCAAGCTTGGCGATGCGGATATTATATTTCCTTCCTTGTAACCGACTCCATGTAAACCCTAGCCCTCTCCGGTGTCTATATAAACCGGAGAGGTTGGTCCTTAGAAGGGCGATCACAATTACAATCATACCATCATAGGCTAGCTCTTAGGGTTTAGCCTCTACGATCTCGTGGTAGATCTACTCTTGTACTACCCATAGCATCAATATTAATCAAGCAGGAAGTAGGGTTTTACCTCCATCGAGAGGGCCCAAACCTGGGTAAACATCTGTGTCCCTTGCTTCCTATTACCATTAGCCTTGACGCACAGATCGGGACCCCCTACCCGAGATCCGCTGGTTTTGACACCGACATTGGTGCTTTCATTGAGAGTTCCTCTGTGTCGTTGCCGCCAGGCTTGATGGCTCCTTCGATCATCATCAACAACGCTGTCTGTATGCAGACTTTCCTCCTGGACAGATCTTCGTGTTCGGCAACCGCCTTTGTGGGCCAACTCGCTTGGCCATCCGGAGCAGATCGACGCCACAGCCACACTGTGTCAGGTTGAAACCTGAACTACACGGCGGATATCCACCGAGACTTGATCTTCGATGGGTTTGGGCCTATGCCAGGTGCACCGGACAGTCTCGACGAGCACGGCTTAGACCTGCCATCGGACGAAGCCCGGGGTATCGCCCCTGTAGTATCTCCGGACCATGATCCGGAGCAGGCTGCGCTGCCCAAGGACGGAGGGATGGACCCCGCCCCCCAGGTCGCGCCCTCATCGGCAGTGGAGCCGAACATGGGTCTTACCTCTGCGGTTGCCCGTGACTCAGAACCCCTGGATTCGTATCCGGACGTTGGTTCCAGTCCGCGCACTCCCGAGCTCGTCGAGCCAGGATGGGCTCCGGTCATGGAGTTCACCGCTGCGGATATTTTCCAGCACTCGCCCTTTGGTGACATGTTGGACTCACTAAAGTCTCTCTTTTTGTCACGAGGCTCTTCGCCGAACTATGTCTGGCTCGAGTGGGAGGCAGACGACGAAGGAATTCGTTGCCCACCCACCACCCACTTCATTGCCATGGTCGATGACTTAACCGAGGTCTTGAACCCGACTTCAAGACATCGACTGTATGGACGACGATGCAGGAGAAGAACATGAACCACCTCACACTGGGCGGTGGACAACCACCTCTTCTTATGATATATATATGGTGGACACTCCAAAGGAAACAAATGGCGATGAGGCAACGGAGGATAAAACCTCGGGGAAAAAAGCAAAGAATGGGCGCCGTCGGCGCCACCCCAAGCCCCGCCATGCTAATACCAGCCCAGGAGACGAAAACAATCCGAATGGTGCCGAAGAAGAATACAACCCTGAATAGCCCGCCTTCGAGCAGGCCGAACAGGAGGATGAGCAGGTCAGCCCAGAAGAATAGGCGACGGACGAATACCCGGAGGAGGACAGCTAGATGCCCCCCCTCCGAAGATGAAATTAGCCTCGGCGACGACGAATTCGGCGTGCCTGAGGATCCCGTAGAGAAGGAGCGCTTCAAGCGTCGGCTTATAGCCACTGCGAGGAGCCTGAAAAAGAAACAGCAGTAACTCCAAGCTGATCAAGATCTGCTCACAAATAGATGGATGGAAGTCCTGGCAGCCGAGGAATACGGACTCGAGCAGTATACGGCTGACCGGCCACCTCGTGTCCGGGATAAAACGGCCTACCAGTCCGCATACCAGCCAACACCCCCACGCCAACATACTATGGCCCGGGGCAACAAATTAGGACAGCCAAGATCGATCTACAGATCGTGGGGGCGCGCCTCAATACGCGACGAGGACCGTCACGCCGGACACACCTTTACCAAGTCTGGCCGGGCCGAATACAGCCACCCAGAGCAATTCGACCTGCGTAGCCACATAGCCCGACGCAGGCGCCGCAAGACCCCCTCTGCTTCACTGACGAAGTAATGGATCATGAATTCCCAGAAGGTTTCAAACCCGTAAACATCGAATCATACGATGGCACAATAGACCCTGCAGTATGGATCAAAGATTTTCTTCTCCACATTCACATGGCCCGCGGAGATGATCTGCACGCCATCAAATATCTTCCCCTTAAGCTCAAAGGACCAGCCCGGCACTGGCTAAACAGCCTGCCAGCAAATTCCATTGGCAGTTGGGAAAACCTGGAAGACGCATTCCTCGACAACTTCCAGGGCACATATGTGCGACCACGGCGCCGATGACTTGAGCCACATCACTCAACAGCTCGGAGAGTCAGCCAGGAAATTCTGGACTTGGTTCCTAACTAAAAAGAACCAAATAGTTGACTGTCCGGACGCCGAAGCCCTAGTGGCTTTCAAGCATAATATCTGTGACGAGTGGCTTACCCGACACCTCGGCCCGGAAAAACCCAAGTCCATGGCAGCTCTCACAACACTAATGACCCACTTTTGCGCGGGCGAGGACAGTTGGTTGGCTCGCAGCAGTACTACGCCACGGTCTGGCAATTCGGATGGCCGCGACAATAACGACAAGCCACGGCGTAACAGACATAAGCGAGGGAACAACGGCGACAGCACCGAAGACACGGCAGTCAACGCCGGATTCAGTGGATCCAAGCCCGATCAGCGGAAGAAGCCGTTCAAAAGAAATAATCAGGGACTACGAATGTGCGAGGACGTCGTGCCTTAGCAATCGCTAACCTAACTCCCAGAGATTATTGACCAGCCGGAGCATGATCAACCTGAACACGAGGGTCTATTTCCTGCAAGCAAACGAAGAACAAGCAAGAAACTAAGATTGCAATCTGGATATTGTGAATATAAGATGAAAGCTTTATTGATCAAGGTGGGGTTGTGTGACGTCTTTGTCTGGTCGTTTAACACAAATGAAGTACACGAAGTTGTAGCTATGGCTAACTTTAATCTAAACAAAACCCAAAGTCTAAATGGTGCCCTAAGGGTTGTATGTATGGAGGAAGAGGGGGGAATTTCGTGGCCCTTGGAGGAGGGGTCCGAAACCAACCCGAACTCTTGTTTCCCCACACATACGGACTCTAAAAATAGCCTATACTCAAGTATTTCGAAATTACATTGGCATGGCCCAATAATAAGGTGATGCAGCACATATAATAGCTTCTGGACGAAATTTATGAAGTGCTTGTATATTTCGTCCAAGGCTTCATGCACTCATTATGGTGGCTTCAAAGTCCAGAAATCATCACTTGTAACTCCATTTTTGTTACCCTTGCGCATGCCATCATCTCCATGCCTGATCTTTCTCCAATGTTCATCCTTCTTGTCCAAGCTAGGCCCTTCATTTGTAACCAAAACAAATGTATCCAATTTAGGCAGCATCATATTCTCATGGATGTTAGAATCATTACCAAGAAACGAAGTACCTGGTAATTTAATTGGAATGCGCGAGCTCTAGTAATTGGTCCAGTATGTATAGCAGCAGGGTTTGTTGGTGTAACAATGGTATTGATGTCCTCATCATCCTCCCCTTCTTGAAATGAAGTCGTCCTCGACGGAAGCTCATCTTCCTCACCCAAATAAGGCTTCAAACCTGCAATGTTAAAAGTGGGACTGACCCCAAAATCTGCAGGCAGCTCAAGTTTATATGCATTATCATTATTTTCTCTAACACCTTCAAAGGACCATCAGCATGTGGCATTAGCTTTGATTTGCGCAAATCAGGAAATCTATCCTTACACAAATGTAACCAAACAAGATTTCTAGGTGCAAACGCACCATGGTTTCTACTCTTATCTCCAGCAAGTCTATATTTAGCATTCATACGCGCAATGTTCTCCTTAGTTAACTCATGCATTTTTAAGATCAATTTAGCATGTTGTTTAGCATCAAAATTAACCTTCTCCGAAGATGGAAGAGGCAACAAATCAGTAGGTGCACGAGGTAGAAAACCATACACAATCTCAAAAGGCACATCTTAGTAGTCGAATGGAACGATTGATTATAAGCAAACTGATGTACGGTGGAACCCTAGATGGCCGATCTTTCACGAAAGGAGCGGATTCCAATGAGGAACACGGAGAACATGAGGGGAAACACGAGGGAAAACGAGAGAAATCACTCAAACCAACAAGATTTGATTACACATGTGCTAGATCCAAGTAAACATAGAGATCACTCGGTCCAAATCCAACAAGGGACGATACATAGGTAACTGGTTCTTCTTCGAGAGGAGGTACTGATTGGGCCACCCAAGAGGGGGTCTTGAATCCAACATGGATCTTCTCCGTAGAGGGGCCGCAGTCTCTCTCAAGGAGCAGATCTGTATCGATGAGAACAGCTCTATCTCACATATGAGCTAAACCAATGCTAACCCTAGAAAGAGGGAGGAGGAGGAGTATATATAGTCTAGGTGGGCGAAGGGGTACATGGGCCTCGGCCCTTCTTTATCTTGACAGGCGGAGCGGATGTGCTCAACGGGCGGATATCCGGGCCTTCGCGAAGAGCCGGATGTCCGGGCCTAAGTGGTTCAGCTTTGGGTATGTTCTGTGACGGGCGCCGGATTTCTGGACAGGGGCCGGATATCTGGGCTGGTGCGGGCCCGGATGTCCGGGGCAGGGGCCGGATGTTCGGGTCCTGTAGCTTCGGCTGCTGGATTGTTGCTGTAGTGGATGTATTCAGCGGCCGGATGTCCGGGGCTGGGGCTGGATGTCCGGGCCCTGGAGCTGCCTTCTTCTCCTTTCGGAGTTCCTCTTCATCCATGAACTTGGGGCCTTGTCTGTCTTCACGTACATCTTCGAGAGGGTCTTCTTAGTACCTAATCATGCACAACATTCAGGACTTAGGTAGTAGCCATGTCTCGATAGGATCATATGTGATGTCACTAAGGAAAGAAGTCACCTCGGTGTCGAGAGCTCTAGCTCGTGCTCGTGTCATGGGTCCTCTTGGCACTTGGTGATACGATGGTAGGTCTATGTGGATGACCGTAGGATGATCCACATCATCTCCCCTCCCTTGGGAAAGATCCAACCTCGGATCGAAATCCTCATCACCATGGTACGGGGAGAGATCTTTGATGTTGAAGATGTCGCTCACGGAGTACTTGTCGCGTGGAATGTCGATCTTGTAGGCGTTGTTGTTGTAGCGTGCAAGCACCTTGAAGGGTCCATCGGCTCGAGGTAGAAGTTTGGAATTGTGTTCATTGCGGAAACTGTCCTTGCGAAGGTGTAGCCACACAAGATGTCTGGTGTTGAATATCATGGGTTGCTTGTTGACGTTGAGCTTGGTCGCGAGGTGTTGTACTTGGCGCTCGATGGTGTGCCTTGTATCTTCATGCATCTTATTAAGGAAGTTCACTCGGGCACTCGCATCCATGTTGATGCGCTCTTGTAGTGGTAGAGGAAGAATGTCCAATGGGACAACGGGTTGAAGCCGTAGACGACCTCGAAGGGGGACTTGCCGGTAGTCGAATGTATTGCACGGTTTTAGGCATACTCGGCGATTGGTAGGCACTCCTCCCACTCCTTGATGTTCTTCTTTATCTACACGCATAGTAGAGTGGAGAGCGTGCAGTTCGTCACCTCCGTTTGGCCGTCGGTTTGAGGATGGTATGCCAAAGAGAACAAGAGCTTGATTCCGAGCTTGGCGCATAAGGTCTTCCAAAAGTAACTCAAGAACTTGGCGTCGCGGTCCGAGACAATCGTCTTTGCAACTCCATGTAGGCGCAAGATTTCTCTACAAAAAAGATTGGCAACATGTGAAGCATCGTCTATCTTGTTGCATGGTATGAAATGTGCCATTTTAGAGAATCGGTCCACAACAACACACACGGAATCCTTTCCATTTCTAGTTCTAGGCAAACTAAGTACAAAATCCATGCTACTATCTTCCCATGGTTGGTACGGAATTGGAAGAGGCATATAGAGTCCATGAGATTGAGCTTTAGACTTAGCTTTGCGACATGTAGAGCATCGGTTGGTGAAGCGGTTGACCTCACGAAACATCTTGGGCCAAAAATAGTTCTAGGAGAGCGTAGCAAATGTCTTGTCGCGTCCAAAGTGTCCCTTTATTCCTCCTCCATGAGATTCCTGCAAAAGCAACAAACGAAGAGAAGACTCGGTAATGCAAAGTTTGTTAGCTCTCATAAGATAATCATCTTTAATGTAATAGTGTTCCCAAGATGTATGCGTCAAACACTTGGCATAAGGAATAGCAAAAGTAGGATCATGCGCATACAAGTCTTTTATGTGCTCAAAGCCAATGACATTCAATTCAAGTTTGGTAACAAGCATGCATATACGGAAAGCGCATCCGCCACAACATTTTCGTTACCTTTAATATACTTGATGACATAAGGGAAATACTCAATAAACTCACTCCATTTAGCATGATGCTTGTTCAACTTAGTTTGACCCTTAAGATATTTAAGCGTTTCATGGTGGGTGTGGATGACAAATTCATGAGGGCGAAGGTAATGTTCCCATTCATGCAAAACTCGCACTAAAGCATATAGCTCTTTGTCATAGATGGGCTAATTGAGTTGCGCTCCGGAAAGTTTCTCACTAAAGTAAGCAATTGTGCGCTTCTCTTGCGTTAACACACCTCCTATGCCGTTACCACTAGCGTCACAATGAATCTCAAAGGGTTTGTCAACATTGGGTAATGCAAGCACTAGAGCATGAGTAAGCAAATTCTTAAGCTCATTGAATGTGCTATCTTGAGATGGTCCCCAAACAAAGGGTGCATTTTTACTGCTTAAAGCATGTAAAGGCGAAGCAATAGTTCTAAAGTCTTTGACAAATATATGGTAGAAACTGGCTAGATGAAGGAAACTACGCACTTGTTGCAAGTTGGTTGGTTGGGGCCAAGTTTTAATATCATTGATCTTAGATTCATCAACATGAACACCCTTAGAAGATACTACAAAAACCAAGAAAACAAGCTTATCAACGCCAAAAAGGCATTTTTCCAAGTTAAGCATAGAGATGCTCTTTTCGAAGAGTTTGTAACACGGTTCGAAGGTGGGTGACATGATCTTTGAGAAATTTGCTAAAAAAAGATATCGTCGAAGTAGACGACAATGAACTCACCAATGTAAGGGCAAAACACATAAAGCATAAGACGCATGAAAGTATCGGGCACTTCCGATAGACCCATAGGCATAACTAACCACTCATACAAGCCAAACTTGGTCTTGAAAGCGGTTTTCCATTCATCACCCTCTTGTATGCGTATTTGCTAGTAACCACTTTTGAGATCAATTTTGGAAAAAATAGTGGCACCGCCAAGTTCATCTAGCATATCATCAAGGCGTGGAATGGGGTGCCTATAGCGAACGGTGATAGCATTGATAGGTCTACAACCGGAACACATGCGAAAGCTACCGTCTCTTTTTGGCACAAGAATGACCGCTACAGCACAAGGACTCAAACTTTCAAGCACATGTCCATGGTCTATGAGATGTTTTACTTGCCTTTGTATTTCTTTGGTTTCTTCGGGGTTGACGTGATATGGAGCCTTATTTGGAAGTGGTGCTCCGGGGATGAGGTCGATGCGGTGCTCGATGCCTCATAATGGAGGTAGACCCGGAGGTAGCTCGTTGGGGAAAACATCTTCGAATTCCTGCAATAGAGAAGATAACTGAAGAAGTCCTAGATTAGGGGGTCCTCGGACGGCCGAACTGTTGGACTATGAAGATACAAGATTGAAGACTTCGACACGTGTCCGGATGGGACTCTCCTTGGCGTGGAAGGCAAGCTTGGCAATACGGATATGTATATCTCCTCCCTTGTAACCGACTTTGTGTAATCCTAGCCCCCCTCCGGTGTCTATATACACCGGAGGGTTTAGTCCGTAAGACAACAACAATCGTACCATATGCTAGCTTCTAGGGTTTAGCCTCTACGATCTCGTGGTAGATCAACTCCTGTAATACTCATATCATCAAGATCAATCAAGCAGGAAGTAGGGTATTACCTCCATCGAGAGGGCCGAACACAGGTAAACATCGTGTCCCTCGCCTCCTGTTACCATCCGCCTTAGATGCATAGTTCGGGACCCCCTACCCGAGATCCGCCGGCTTTCACACCGACATTGGTGCTTTCATTGAGAGTTCCACTGTGCCGTCACCGTAAGGCTAGATGGCTCCTTCGATCATCGGCAACGATGCGGTCTAGGGTGAGGTTTTCCTCCCCGGACAGATCTTCGTATTCGGTGGCTTCGTACTGCGGGCCAACTAGCTTGGCCATCTGGAGCAGATCGAGAGCTACGCCCCTGGCCATCATGTCAGGTTTGGAAACTTGAACTATACTGCCGACATCCGCGGAGACTTGATCTTCGACGGATTCGAGCCCATGTCAGGTGCGCCGCACAATCACGACGAGCATGACTTAGCTCTGCCACCGGACAGTGTTCGGGAGATCACACCTGCAACCACTCCGGCCCTCAATCCGGAACACATTGCGCCATCTGAGGACGGGTGGATGGACCCCGCCACGGAAGCCGCACACTTAGTGGCAATAGAGCCGAATACTGAATTCACCTCCTACGAGACCCGTGCTGCCGAACCATTGGATTCGTCCCCGGCCATGGGCTCCGAGCCACCTGCGTCCGTGCCCATCGAATCCAATTGGGCACCGATCATGGAGTTTACCTCCACGGATATCTTTCAGCACTCGCCCTTTGGCGACGTGTTAAACTCGTTAAGGTCTGTCTCCATGTCAGGAGACCCTTGGCCGAACTATGTCCGTCTAGAATGGGATGCGGACAACAAAGAAATTCGCTCCCCACCCACCACCCACTTAGTAGCCACCGTCGACGATTTAACCGACATGCTCGACTTCGGCTCCGAAGACATCGATGGTATGGACGACAACGCAGGAAACGAACAAGAACCACCGCCCACAGGGTGCTAGACTGCCACCTCATCGTATGACATATCCATGGTGGACACCCCCAAAGAAGGGGATGGCGATAAGACAATGGAGGATAATCCCTCCAAGAAGCAATCCAAGCACCAACGTCAGCGGCGCCGCTCTAATTCTCGCCATAGCAAAAACAGCGATACCGGCACAAGAGACAATATCGCTCTGGATAGTGCCGAAGATGACGATAATCCCCTCCAGCCAGAGCTTGAGCGGGAGGATGACCAAGCTAGCCCTCTGGAACAGGCAGCAGACGGAGAATTAGAGGATGACAATTACATGCCTCTCTCCGAAGACGAGGTGAGCCTCGACGACAAAGAATTTATCATGCCTGAGGACCCCATCAAGCAGGAGCGCTTCAAGCGTCAGCTTATAGCCACAGAAAACAGCCAGAAGAAAAAGAAACAACAGCTCTGAGCTGATCAAGATCTGCTAGCGGATAGATGGACTGAAGTCCTAGCGGCCGAGGAATACGAACTCGAGCGCCCAACCAAGAGTTACCCAAAGCACAGGTTTCTACCCCAACTTGAGGAGGAAGCATTGAAACCTCCATCACCAGCGTATGATGCGGCTGATCGGCCACCTCGTGGCCGAGACAGAGAGGCATATCAGCCCAAAGTCCAGCCCGCACCCCGCCGCCACTCAAACAAAAATACCAAGGCCCGGGGCAACACGCGGGACCTACGAGACGTATTGGAAAACAAAGAAAACCATGCAAGATCGATCTACGGATCGCAGGGGCGCGCCCCAATGCGGGACGATGACCGTCACGTCGGATATATTAAAAGAAAATCCAGCCGGGCCGAATACAGCAGACAAGACTCGTATGAACTGCGTCGTGATATAGCCCGGCACAGAGGCGCCGCACACCCCCTATGCTTCACTGATGAAGTAATGGATCACGAATTCCCAGAGGGTTTTAAACCCGTAAACATTGAATCATATGATGGTACAACAGATCCCGCGGTATGGATTGAGGATTTCCTCCTCCACATCCACATGGCTCGCGATGATGATCTACATGCCATCAAGTACCTCCCACTAAAACTCAAAGGACCAGCTCGGCATTGGCTGAATAGCTTGCCAGCAGACTCCATCGGCAGTTGGGAGGATTTGGAAGATGCATTCCTTGACAACTTCCAGGGTACTTATGTGCGACCACCGGATGCTGATGACTTGAGCCATATAACTCAGCAGCCAGGGGAATCGGCCAGGAAGTTCTGGACCAGGTTCCAAACTAAGGAAAACCAAATTGTCGACTGTCAGGATGCAGAGGCCTTAGCAGCATTTAAGCATAACATCTGTGACGAGTGGCTCGCCCGGCACATCGGCCAGGAGAAGCCGAAGTCTATGGTAGCCCTCACGACGCTCATGACCCTCTTTTGCGCGGGCGAGGACAGCTGGCTGGCTCGCAACAACAACACATCAAGAAGTCATGGAAATTCAGATGCCAAAGATAGTAATAGCAGACCACATCGCAACAGACACAAGCGCCGCAACAACGGTGACAACGCCGAAGACACGGCAGTCAATGCCGGATTCAGTGGCTCTAAATCCGGTCAGCGGAAGAAGCCGTTTAAAAGAACCAACCCGGGCCCGTCCAGTTTGGACCGCATACTCGATCGCTCGTGTCAAATTCACTGCACCCCCGACAAGACAACCAATCACACCAACGGAGAATGTTGGGTGTTCAAGCAGGCCAGCAAGTTGAATATCGAAAACAAGGAAAAGGGGCTGCATAGCGACGATGAGGAGGAGCCCCGGCCACCGAACACAGGAGGACAAAAGAAATTTCCTCCCCAAGTGAAAACGGTGAACATGATATATACGCAACCCATATTCCCAAGAGGGAACGGAAACATGCACTAAGGGACGTCTATGCGATGGAGCCAGTCGCCCCAAAGTTCAACCCATGGTCTTCTTGTCCGATCACTTTCGATCGTAGGGACCACCCCACTAGTATCCGTCATGGCGGTTCTGCCGCATTGGTCCTTGATCCCATCATTGACGGATTTCACCTCACTCGAGTCCTTATGGACGGCGACAAAGACTGAACTCGCTTTATCGTGGATACGGTCGCAAAATGGGAATAGACCCCTCGAGGATCAAACCCACTAAAACCACCTTTAAAGGTGTCATCCCAGGTGTAGAGGCCCGTTGCACGGGCTCAATCACACTGGAAGTGGTCTTCGGATCTCCGGACAACTTCCGAAGCGAGGAGTTAATCTTCGATATCATCCCGTTCCGCAGTGGCTATCATGCACTGCTCGGATGAACCACATTTGCCAGATTCAATGTGGTGCCGCACTATGCATACCTCAAGCTCAAAATGCTAGGACCTCGTGGGGTTATAACAGTCAATGGAAACACAGAACACTCGCTCCGCACGGAGGAGCACATTGCGGCCCTCGCAGCAGAAGCACAAAGCAGCCTTTTAAGGCAAACCGCCAATTCGGCGAAAAAGCCCTCGGACACCTTCAAGCGAGTCCGAAGTAACCTGCAACAGGATCGCCTGGCACGTTCAGAGCTCGCCTAGCAATTCGGCCTCCGTCCTAGTTCCAGTCAAACGATGAAATCTGTGCCGCGCGTACATAATTACGCACTAAAAATACCATGGGCATAGGCGGGGGCACGGCTAGGACACGCCCCACAATGCGGCTCAACCGCCCCAGGGGTTGTATACCTTTATCATTTTCTCTCTTTCAGGACCTTACTCTCTGGAAGCCCTTTTCGGCAGTCTGATTGCTGGACGCATTACGGGAAGGAAATACCAAGGAGGCAAGAAGCTAAGACGTACAAGGGAATCCCCAGGTGGTCTCTGATAACGATCGAAATACCTGTTTTAAATACCCATACGCAGCTTGCCCTTGGATAGGACATGTCAAATAGTCCTATTTATTGCCTATTGCACTACTTGTATCCATACGCTTCGACGTATTATTTAATAACAATGCATAGTGTTAGTCTATTATTGCATTACACTTCTTTTCCCTTGTCTGCTTATTTACAACAAATTACACTCATACATTCTGGTACGACCAGTACGCCAGGGGCTTCAGTATACCCCATAACACGGCGTGAGTAGTCCGAACACTTTCGACAGTGCGACACCCCGAACTTATAGCATTATATGCATCAGCTCCGAATCATGTCTTGGGTCAATAGTTGGGTTTGCCCGGCTCCCATGTTTTGGTACCTTACGTTCCGCAATATCGGCTAAGGTAGCGCTGGGAGAACTACTGCGATTGTGTCCCGGTTCTTCCGGACGAGCACCTCAGTAGAGAAAGCCGAAAACTAATTGTCATGATGAGGCAAGAGCTGGTCACTGTTCGAGAGGTCTCAAGTCCTTAAAGACTTTTTCCGCTTCGGGCGAGGAGTCGGCCTTGCCCGACTTAGGCGTATATATCGCCCCAAATTCGGCCTTCCGAATACTAGGGGCTTCGCCAAAATTTAAAATTGTAGACTTCTATGGCTAAGTGAGAGTGATAAAGCCTTATTGTCCGATTGCCTGGTTCGCTGTGCTGAACACCTCCTTCGAAGGACCCAAAATTGGGATAAAGAGTGCTCAGGTTTATCCCGAGCATCCCAGTACTAGTTACATGGGGGCAGAAGCCGAGGATTGGACAACTCTGAGATTTCATAAACGGCCTCACAGAAGGTAATATTTTAAATTAACAAGCGTTGCATAGCGCAAATGAACTCGTTTCACATTACAGGATCACATGAGTACATTCATTTGAATATTACATCCTTAGCAAACTCCTCCACCACAAGGCGAGCACCCTTCAGGACACTGTTATAATACATTTTGGGGTGGCGATGGTCCTTGCCTTCCGGCGGCCCCTCCCTCACCAGCTTTTCGGCGTCCAGTTTCGCCTAGTGCACCTTCGCCTGGGCAAAAGCCCTGCGTGCACCCTCTATGCAGATGGACCGCTTTATGACTTCAAGCCGTGGGCAGGCATTCACAAGCCGCCTCACCAGACCGAAGTAGCTATCAGGAAGGGGCTCGCCAGGCCACATCCGGACTATAAGACCCTTCATGGCCTGTTCGGCCGCCTTGTGGAGCTTGACCGGTTGTTTCACTGATCGCTCAAGGGCATCGGGTGTTCGGTCCCAAAGATATCGAGACCAGAACAACTTCTCCGTCGAGCTCCCTCCTCAGCCCGGTAGAACTCCGTGGCATCCGACACTGCTTCTTGAGGGTAGATCTGCGAACGCTCCTGGAGAGCTCTGAACTCGGGTAAGTAAAAAGAAAGTTTCCTTCACATGCTTGCTTTGCATAATGAATGCCTTACCCGCCGCTATCTTCTTAACCGCCTCAATTTCCTGGAGGGCCTTTTGGGCTTCGGCCTTGGCGTGTTGTGCGCTTTCAAGGGCCTTCGCAAGATCAGACCCTTGCGTCTTAGAGTCATGCTCCAAGGACTCGTGTTTTTTGGCGAGAGCCTGGAGCTCTTGCTGCACCTCGCCTACTCGGGCTTCTTGCTTTTCTCGCTTGATGCGCTCCTTGGCCGCTTTGTCTTCGGCCTTGGATAGCGCCTTCTGCAGGGCCGCCACTTCGGCCGTGGCACCCAGCACAATTCATGGCGATCTTATTATTCCAAAACCAAATTTTTCTTTATAATATACAGACGGGGTATCACTTACCTTTGTTCTCTTCGAGCTGCCTCTTGGTAAGGCCGAGCTCTCCCTTGGACTACTCAAGGTCCTGCTTCAGTGCGGCGACCTCCGCAGTACGTGCGGCAGCGGCCAGCAGCGAAGCCTGCATATGCACATAGACATATTCCGTTTAGACTCCTGCGGTTATTATTTGATCCTCTGTTTGGCCTTTCTTCGCGAATGCAAAACAGAGCATCAGGGTCTACTGTATATGCGGTAATATTCCCTTATAATCTGGTTACTTACCTCAAAGCATGTTAGGAGGCTGGTACAGGCTTCAGTCAGTCCGCTCTTGGCGGACTGAACCTTCTCAATCACCGCACTCATGATAGTGCGGTGCTCTTTGTCGATGGAGGCGCCGCGAAGCACTTGCAGCAAGTTGTCCGATGCCTCTGGATGGACAGAGGCCATTGGCACAGGCGGCTCACCCCTCTTAGCGAGGGGTCGCCTGACAGAGTCCGGAACCACTGGAGGTTCCGGCGCAGTATTCGGCTGGGGGCCGAATTTGGTGCCCCCGTCATCGGAGCCCATGGGAATCTTACTCCCCTTGCGCCCAGTGTCCGGGATGTCGCCTTGAGGCGCCTCCAGGACTACCTCCCCTCAGTTCGGTGCCCTTCGAGACAACACCTCGACGTTGTCCGTAGGGCGAGGGGAGGAGGCGGTCGGAAGTGAATCATTGTTAAAGGCCGACGGGCCCAAAGAATCATCCGACGAAGATACGTCGATGTGGGCTCGAGAGGGGCTGCATAATGGCGCGCAGCGTGATAAGAAACAGTACAATAAGACATACCAAGAATTATTATGGTATCCAGACACTTACGACTTCGCCAAGGGCTTGTCCCCGGGCAACCACTCGTCGTTGCTATAGGCGGCTGTCGTGGAGCAGTCCGGGAGGAGGGTCCTTCCCTTCTTGGACCCTTCGGCCTCCCCGGATGGGGCGGCCTTCCTTTTCTTGTCTCCCCAGGCAGGGGGGGGGGAGAACTTTCCTCTTCCTCCTCCTCGTTCTCATGGGAGGAGTGCGCCTCGGTGTTTTCGGACGATGAGTCCGATATAACCTTGTGCCGGAGACCCTTCCTGGTCCCCGTGGCCTTCTTCTCGGCCTTCTTCGCCGGCACCTCATAAGGTGCCGGAACCAGCATCTCTGTTAGGAGAGCATCTGCTGGATCTTCGGGCAGGGGGGCTGGCCAATCGATCTGCTCCGCTGTATCTACCCAGTCCTGTTAAATAGCGTGAAGGCTTATATCCTGCACATGGTTAAGCTGGGGAAAATGAACATCTTATGAGATATCAAAGACTTACCGGATTGGTAGGGCGCTTTGCGCTGAGTCCGCGGTCCTCGGTTAGGGGAGGAGGTACCTCGGCACCCTTGAACAGCACCTTCCAGACGTCCTTGTGCGTCTTGTCGAAGAGCTCTCGCAGCGTCTGGTGCTTGGCCGGGTTGAACTCCCACAAATTGAACGCCCGTCTTTGACACGGGAGGATCCGACGGAAGAGCATGACTTGGACCACGTTGACGAGCTTGATTTTCATGCTCATCATATTTTTGACGCAGGTCTGGAGTCCGTTCAGCTCCACCGAGGAACCCTAAGATAGGCCCTTCTCTTTCCAGGAGGTGAGCCGCGTGGGGATTCCGGATCGGAATTCGGGGGCCGCCACCCAGTTGGTGTCACGCGGCTCGGTGATGTAGAACCACCCCGATTGCCACCCCTTTATGGTCTCCACATAGGAGCCTTCGAGCCAGGTGACGTTGGGCATTTTGCCCACCATGGTGCCTCCGCACTCCGCTTGCTGGCCAACCACCACCTTCGGTTTAACATTGAAGGTCTTCAGCCACAGGCCGAAGTGGGGCTTGATGCGGAGGAAGGCCTCGCACACCCATTTATAAACGCCGAGATGTTGAGGATGAAATTGGGGGCCAGATCGTGAAAGTCCAGCCCGTAGTAGAACATGAGCCTACGGACAAACGGGTGGAGGGGAAACCCCAGTCCGCAGACAAAGTGGGTAAGAAAAACCACCCTCTCATGGGGTTCTGGAGTAGGGATGATCTGCCCCGCATGTGGCAGCCGGTGTGCGATATCAGTGGCCAGATATCCGGCTCCCCGCAGCTTTGTGATGTTCTCCTCCGTAACGGAGGAGACCATCCACTTGCCTCCCGCTCCGGACATGCTTGGTGTGGTTTGAGGAGAAAAACGCGAACTTGGGTGCTAGAGCTCGAGTGCGCCAGAATGGATGAGCAAGAAGGAAGAAGGCATGGGTGAAAGGGGTGAATCCTTGTCCCTTTATAAGGGCGGAAGAAGCTATGCGTCTCCCCACCTACCTGGTAAACTTGCTTATTCCCCAAGCGTCGTAATTGATGGCGCGGTTGGGTTACCCACACCCGTATTGATGAGAATCTCGTGATAAGGGTACACGATCTCTGCTTCGACAAGACGTGCCAAGCAAACCGCCCCGCAATATGTGCAGTAGCTGGTTGAGAAAAACGGTTCGAATAATGACCAGGCCGTGGTGTGATGTCATGCTGCCGAATGTGTCAGCAGATTAGATTTGTGGAAATGTTATTCTCTCTACGGTGGTATGTGGAATTGGTTTTGCAGAGCCGGACACTATCCTTGTATTCAAAATCTTCTATGGAGTATTCGGAGGAGGAACCCGCCTTGCAATGCCGAAGACAATCATGACCGGACTCATCGTCATTGAAGCCTGGTTCAGGGGCTACTGAGGGAGTCCTGGATTAGGGGGTCCTCGGACAGCCGGACTTATCCTTTGGCCGGACTGTTGGACTATGAAGATACAAGATTGAAGACTTCGACCCGTGTCCGGATGGGACTCTCCTTGGCGTGGAAGGAAAGCTTGGCAATACAGATATGTAGATCTCCTCCCTTGTAACCGACTCTGTGTAACCTTAGCCCCCCTCCGGTGTCTATATAAACCGGAGGGTTTAGTCCGTAAGACAACAACAATCATACCATAGGCTAGCTTCTAGGGTTTAGCCTCTATGATCTCGTGGTAGATCAACTCTTGTAATAATCATATCATCAAGATCAATCAAGCAGGAAGTAGGGTATTACCTCCATCGAGAGGGCCCAAACCTGGGTAAACATCGTGTCCCCTGCCTCTTGTTACCATCCGCCTTAGACAAATAGTTCGGGACCCCCTACCCGAGATCCGTCGGTTTTGACACCGACAATAACACTAAAGGTAGATTGTGAGAGGTGTTAGATTTTGGTACCTCGTCCTTGCACAAAAGGACATAGTGTATGACACTTGATGGGTTCTCACACAATTCTCTCATCTCACGTTTGGTGGAAAATAGGACTAAGCTCTTCTTGTCGCTCATCATGGAGGCACTCAATTTTGGCTTGTGGCGCTCACTCTCTTTTTGGTGGTTCGCTCTCTCACTATTCTCTCCACGATGGCTGGCTTGCTTGTCGGTGATCACTTGGCTTGGAGACATAGGTCGTAGCACATACTCCTTCCCTTTCATCTTGAAACAATAGTGATTTGTACGCCCGTTGTGGATGACACCTCGGTCGAATTGCCATGGCCGTCCAAGGAGGTGGCAAACGATCATAGGAACAACATCACACTCCAAAGTGCCTTCGTATGCGCTGATCTTGAAGGAGACTTGTACCCTATGCTCGACTTGGAGAGTGTCATTGTCGCTTAGCCATTGAACTTTGTAGGGGTGCGGGTGCTTCATCTTGACCAATTGGAGCTTGGAGCATAGTTCTTCACTTGCTAAGTTATGGTAACTCCCTCCATCGATGATGACCTTGACGAACCTTCCATTGATGCCGGCCATGGTGTGCAAGATATGGCATCTTTGGTCTTCGTCTTGTTGATGTTGAAGAGTCAAGACCTTGGAGACAACGAGAGCGGGGCTCGAATCTTCGTCACAAAAGACTTGATCATCTTCATCGTCGTTCACTTGCCGGTGCATGGCCACTTTCTCAAGGGCTTCCATTTCTCCTTCACTCATGGAGTCGTAGGTTCCTTCGTCGTTGAGGATTATGGTGCGCTTGTTTGCACACTCAAAGGACTTGTGGCCTCAACCTCCGCATGTGAAGCATTTGAAGGAACTCGTCTTGAAGGTCTCATCGGTTCGGGTAGATGATGATGAAGCTCTCGGCTTGACCTTGCTTGTAATAGGAAGATGACTTAAGGTTGTCAAAGTTTTCTTGTAACTTGACTTGTCGCCATTGCTTGTAGATGGCTTGGTTGAGGTAGAAGGTGTTGGAGTCGTTGAAGCTTGGGTGTTGGAGAAACCATAGGAGTTGGATGAGAACTTGGCATACTTCAAGTCATCTTGCACTTGACGTTTCGCTTTGGTAGCTTGATGCACTAGCTCGATGAGGTTCGAGTATGGTTGGAAGTCGGCGATCTTCTTGATAGGATGATTGAGTCCATTCAAGAAACGTGCCATAGTTTGCGCATCATCTTCCGTGACATTGGCTCGTATCATGGAAATCTCCATTTCCTTGTAGTACTCTTCAACGCTCTTGGTTCCTTGCTTGAGTAATTGGAGTTTCTTGAAGAGGTCGCGGTTGTAGTAGGTAGGGACGAAGCGTGCTCTCATGACATCCTTCATTTGCGCCCAAGTAGTGATGGGTGGTTCACCTCTTGCCGCTCGGCGCTCAATGACTTGTTCCCACCAAATGAGGATGTAGTCATGGAACTCAAGGGATGCCATCGCGATCTTCTTCTCTTCGTCATAGTTGTGCAAGCGAAAGATCTTGTCGACCTTCAATGCCCATGAAATGTACTCTTCGGGGTCATTGCTTCCGGTGAACTTGGGCATGGTGAACTTGAGCTTGCCGTAGCGTTGCTCTTCATTGTGTTGGGGTCGGAGATGATGACGCCCATGACGTTGAGGATTGACATGCTCATGTTCCTCTTGGCGAGGAGGGTTGTCGACCTCATGTTGCTCTTGTCTTGGAGGATTTCCATTTTCTTCATGTTCTTGGCAAACTTGAGGTTCTTGTCTAGCTTTAGGAGGCACTTGTCGATCTCGACGAGGAGCTTGACGATGCACACGTGATTGATAAATCCGCTCTTGAACTTCATCACAAAGCGCTTCTTGATGCTCACGAGCTTGTCGGCCTCGGTTGGCTACGACTCGACTTGAATCACAAAGGGCACGTTGTGCCTCAAGTGCTTGAGCTTCACGTAGTTGTTGTTCTTGGTGTTGTCGCGCTCGCTCCTCTTCTTCTCGTTGTCGTTGGCATTGCCGTTCTTGTGCTTGCGCGAATGTAGCTTGGTTTTGACGATGTCGATGTTCTTGCGCGCGAGCTTGTTCTTGGGAGTCGGTGTCTTGTAGAGGATTGCGGTTGGCGTGACGGTCGTGGCGCGCGGCTCGTCGAAGAGTGTTCGATGTCGGGGTACTTGAGCCGGAGATAGTGTTGTCAGAGTGTCGACTTGAACGGCTCCTTCTTGAGTAGGACGAACTAGTAGAAGAGTGGTTCACCAACAAGGCATGAATCTCGTCCATTCCTATATTGTTCTCTTGCTTTTGTTCATCGAGCTTGTTGTCGAAGTAGTCTCTTGTACGTTGCTCGGATAGTCGCAAGTCGGTGGCAAGGTTGTCGATGCGGTCGCTCATCACTAGTTGCTCTTCATGCAAAGCTCGTTGCGTTCCAAATAGGTGTAACTTGGTGACGTAGTTGTTCGGGTCGTTGTCTTGCTCAAGGAAGAGTGGGTTAGTAGACGTACTTGGCCTATCCATCATTTCAAGCAAATATGTGTGTGGGAGAAAGAAAAGAATTTATACCAAATGTACCTTGACCGATGTTGAAAATGGATCAATGATCACTCAATGTGTAACAAGGAAATAGCACAATTGGTACCAATTCTTGTCGGTTTCTCACACCTACACACGTAAAAGCTTATGGTGGAGCTCGGTTAGGATGGTGGCACAAAATTTGATGCAATTGTAAGTAAGACTCAATAATGTTGGAAAAGATTCGCAAATTTGCAAATGCAACAAGTAGACCAATAGCAATATATGGTACACGGAAACACACACGCAAATATATAAGTTGGGTCGTGCAACCAAGGGATGAGCCAAAATGTGGAGTCCACGAAAATGCTCATGTTGCACAACACTTTAGAGGCGCTAGCACGATTGCACAATAGGCGGATATGAACTTGTGCACAACCTACTAAGCAAGAATGCAACGACTTCTATCCCAAGTATGCTATAAGTATGGTATTGCGATGATATGATCCAAGATGATCGGGTATGACAATCTTAATGTTGTATGATGCTATGGTTCTTGCTTATAAGCTCTTTGCTTATATTTCCCTTTTGCTTAAAAGCTTGTTTGGCTCTTTGTGTTTGAGCTCTTTTCTCATGTAATGCTTCACGAACCAAGATAGCAATTGAGTATATGCAATGACAACTTTGTGACACAAGAGATGATACCAAGATATGCACCATGATGATATTGTATGTATGCTATGGGAAGTATGATCACTAATGTGCACAAGTGATGTTGCCGGCAATACTCAAAGGCTAGTCTCGATGGGTAAGCTACGCAAAATGGGCTATGGGGTTATCAATCCAATGGCAAGAATGTATGATGATATCACGATACCAAGATGAGGTTACTGTTGGGGTTGGTTGTTTGTAAGCAAGAACGGTTGACGGTGTTGATGACGAATCCGTTGCAAAGGTGAGCGGAGGTGATGTCGATGTCGAACCGTACCTAGATAGCCGAAACACAATAGGACATGGGAACTGCAACTCAAATTCTCAAAGCAAAACGTATCAAAATTGTCGGAGTTGGTAGCAAGAAAGCTATGGTGGTGCTATGCGGAAGTGTATGTGGGCACCGAAGCAAAATTTGGCGAGAGTTAGGCGGAAACCGGAGCCGTGGATGGAAGTGCTGCTGTCAAGGGCCGGATGTCCGGGGTGGGCTGGATGTTCGGGCTCTGGATCCGTGGACGAACTCGAAGAACTCCGCGTGGAGAGGTGAAATCCGGGGCAAAATTCGGCAGATTTTGTGGATGGAAATTGAGGAAAAGATGGGGAAAAGCTAGATCTACCTGCAACACACGAAATCCGTGGATCAAATCCAACGAAACTTCATCACACCAACAAATCACAAAAAAATTGGGGGGCTATTTTGTGGGGAATTTTTGAATTAGGGACAAAATCAACAAAACAAGGCTAGAAAACAAAGAGAGGGGGCTCCGAAATCATGATCAACGTGGCTCATGATACCAAGATGATGTGGGGTGGAACCCTAGATGGCCGATCTTTCATGAAAGGAGCGGATCCCAACGAGGAACATGAAGAACACGATGGGAAACACGAGGGAAAACGAGAGGAATCACTCAAACCAACAAGATTCGATTACACATGTGCTAGATTTTAGTACACATAGAGATCACACGGTCCAAATCCAACAAGGGACGATACATAGGGTAACCGGTTCTTCTCTGAGAGGAGGTCTTGATGGGGCCACCCAAGAGGGGGTCTTGAATCCAACGTGGATCTTCTCCGTAGAGGGGCCGCAGTCTCTCTCAAGGAGCAGATCCATATGGGTGAGCAAAGCTCTATCTCACATATGAGCTAAACCAATGCTAACCCTAAAAAGAGGGAGGAGGAGGAGTATATATAGTCTAGGTGGGCGAAGGGTACATGGGCCTCGGCCCTTTAGTGTGCGTAGACAGACGGAGCCGGATGTCCGGGCGACGGGCTGGATGTCCGGGCCTTCGCAAATAGCCGGATGTCCGGGCCGAAGTGGTTCAGCTTCGGGTATGTTCTGTGACGGGCGCCAGATTTTTGGGCAGGGGTCGGATGTCCGGGCTGGTGCGGGGCGGGATGTCCGGGGCCGAGGCCGGATGTCCGCGTCCTGTAGCTTCGGCTGTTGGATTGTTGCTGTAGTGGATGTCTCCAGCGGCCGGATGTCCGGGGCTGGGGCCGGATGTCCGGGCCCTGGAGCTGCCTTCTTCTCCTTTCGGAGTTCCTCTTCATCCGTGAATTTGGGGCCTTGTCCGTCCTCACGTGCATCTTCGAGAGGGTCTCTTTCGGAGTTCCTCTTCATCCGTGAACTTGGGGCCTTGTCCGTCCTCACGTGCATCTTCGACAGGGTCTTCTTGGTACCTAATCATGCACAACATTCCGGACTTAGGTAGTAGCCATGTCTCGAGAGGATCATATGTGATGTCACTAAGGAAAGAAGTCACCTCGGTGTCGAGAGCTCTAGCTCGTGCTTTTGTCATGGGTCCTCTTGGCACTTGGTGAGACGATGGTAGGTCCTGGGGATGAGGGAAGCGTTCTTCCCGCATTTTCTTGTTATTCTTCAAAACAACCCTAAGCATAGTAGACAAAGTTCTATTGACAACTTCAGTTTGTCCATCAGTTTGGGGGTGACAGATAGTACTAAAAAGCAGTTTGGTCCCCAACTTAGCCCATAAACATCTCGAGAAGTGGCTAAGAAATTTAGTATCACGGTCTGAAATAATAGTATTTGGCACACCATGCAAGCGAACAATTTCACGGAAGAACAAATCAGCAACATTAGTAGCATGATTGCTTTTATGACATGGTATAAAGTGTGCCATTTTCAAAAATCTATCGACGAGAACAAATATGCTATCCCTCCCCTTCTTTGTTCGAGGCAAACCTAAAACAAAGTCCATAGATATATCCTCCCATGGAACACTAGGTACATGCAAAGGCATATATAAACCATGAGGATTGAGTCATGACTTAGCTTTTTGACATGTAATGCAGCGAGCAATAAAAAGCTCAACATCCCGTCTCATCTTGGGAAAAAAGAAATGTGTAGCTAGTACGTCCTTCATCTTCTTCACGCAAAAGTGCCCCATTAATCCTCCTCCATGCATGATGTAGGACGGAACCCTATGGGGCCGATCTTTCACGTTTGGAGTGGATCCTACGGGGAAACACGAAGAATGCATGGAAGAACACAAGGGAAATCACGGGGAGGAACGAGAGAAACACTCAACCGACAAGGAATCGATCACACAAGGGCTAGATCACCGAAAGCACAAGGTAACACATGATCCAAAATCAACAAAGGAAGGATACAAGGGTAGCTGTTCTTCTCCGTGAGGAGGTCTTGGTTTTCTTCTCCGGATGGAGGCCTTGAATCCGAGTGGATCTTCTCCGAAGAGGCACAGTCCCTCACGTGGAGTAGATACGAAACGGATGAGGAGAGCTCTATCTCTAAATGAGCTATCACAATGCTAACCCTAACTAGGAGGAGGTGGGGGAGTATATATAGTGCTAGCCCACGAAGGGGTAAGTGAGGGCGAAGGGGTACATGGGCTCGGCCCAATACACGGTGCGCAGACAGGCCGGAAGTTCCGGGCGGGGCCGGATGTTCCGGGCTCCGGAAGTTCCGGGCAGGTTCCGGTCGGGTTCCGGGCTATCCAGAGAGTTGGCGTGCTCGGGGCTGGTCTGGACTCTGGGGGTCGAAGGTTCCGGGCAGGCCGGAAGTTCCGGGCTGAGGCCGGAAGTTCTGGGCTTTCCAGAAGCTTGTCCCTGCTTCTTCTTCCTTCTCCTCTTCCATGCTTGGCCTTGGTCCTTGGATCCTCCATGGTTGTCTCGGTTGTACCTAGTGTATGCAAGGTCCATGCATGAGGTAGCAGCCATGTCTCACATGTGGAAAGTGACGGTTCGATGAGGAGTGAATTCACTTTGTGCCCTATGGCGTATGGTCGAGGTCTCGTCATATGTCCTCTTGGGGCTTGGAGAGTAGTCAGAGTGTACATGGGGATGAACGTGGGATGCTCCGCGTCATCTCCCCCCCCCCTTGGGAAAGATCCGACCTCGGATCGTGGTCCTCATCACCATGGAAACGATTGTCGTGGACGGACTTGTAGTTGGACGAAGTTGAAGATATGGCGCAATCCAAGTAGTCCAAGGTGTCTCCGGAGTGATAGACATGCAAAAAGAGCAAACACAAGCGACACTCGGAAATATAATGGTTAGCGCACACAAAGTGTTCATCATGTAAGAATGAGTCCGTTCGGCAAGATTGTGTGTGGCAAGACACATGATGCTTATCAAGATGATCTAGAATGATATGCAAAGCATTCATGGGAACAAAAGCATGGTGCACAAAGCGACAAATTCTACCATTGTGCAAAATGATGTCATAATGTGATGGTTTATCAAGAGCATGAACATGGTAATTGGTGCTCAATGTGATTATGCTATCATGCAATTGATGATGGGCAATATGATGTATGAATATGCCATTAAGGAAGATCACAACAAATTTGCTAAGGAAGTGCACAAGCTCATATATCATGGATGACATTGGAATATAAGATGCAACAAGGCAATCATAATGTGAGTCAATCCATGCATGGGGTGCAAACTGGTGGTAAGTATGATATGTCCATCGAGCATGGCATGTATGAGCAAAAACAACAAATATGGAGGTGGTGGTATACCAATGCTCGATGCCATGGCATGAGTGGAATTCCGAAGGTGCATCCAATAAGTGCGAGCGCTCCTCAATGTGAAGTTCCATAGAGCCAATCTCCAATGTCGGTCCTCCGTTCATGAGATATATCATGTAGACAACAAGAAGGAAACAACAATGAAAGAATGACCCATCCAATATGCAAACTTGAGGATGGCTCAAAGGGAAGGAGTTCACCTTTATGAGGATGTCGAAAATGTTGGTCGCACATCATGTATGCCTTCACATAGCCAATATGTCTCATGACGGTAATGCCTTGTGACTCCTTCAAAACGAAAGAACATGACAAACACTGAGAAAAACAAATGAGGTTAGTGGAAGTGCAAAACCTATCATTCGTGTGGTAAGATACCCAACAAGTGTATGCATCATGCTCATCATAAGAAAAGACAAGGGAGTATTGCATAGTATGGAGGCATATGATGCTAGAACAACCAAATGCAATAGGCTCAATCAAACAAGCATGCATCACAAGTAAGGCGTCAAAGTCTCCAAGATCAATAAGGATAGTATGGTTGAACTCAATACAAGTGGCTATGAAAGAGGCAACTAATGGACACAAGAGACAATGATCAAGATATATCATGTGAGAGGCATGAGCATATATGTCATCAACCCAAGAAAGGAAGTAATAGTGGAACATGGGCAATGCAACATAGCAAGGAATCATAGAGATCAAGTCAAGCAAGCTAGTAGTGCGAAGATGCAACATACTAGGAGGAATCACGGCAAGCATGTCATTGTTGCAAATAGTGGGCATGAATAATTCACATGTCATAGCACAAACATGAAAGCAAGATATGAGTAAAGTAGGTTCATGGTGTTGGCAAGAAGTCCTATGTAAATTGCAATGTAACATCATGACTCTCCCAACACAACAAGCATCAATAGCATGGGGCACATGATAAACATGGCAATAGCAACAAGGATCTCCACCAAGCATGCAAATACACCTAGAAGTAGCATAATGGTGGATCATGGGAAGATGCAAGCAAGGGTCACAATTGCATGGCAAAATCATGTAAAGAGGCCTAACATGCAAAGTGAACATGGGAAAATGAGCATAAGGTTACAAAGTGGTAAATAGCCCATAGCCGTGAGAGAGCCAAGTAGAAGAGATGCGCGTAGTCCGTGCGCGAAGGGAACGGTGGTAAGGATAGTCCACGGGATCCCGAGTCATCGCTGCTCTCAAGAGCTCACTTCGTCAACTCTTGGGATTGAGAGGTTGACGAGTATACGTGAGTACCTACACAAGACAAAGATAAAGGAAAAATTGTGTGTGCGTGATATATCTACACATCATCCATCATGATGCGCACATGCATGTGTCGGTTAGCACAAAATATCCAATGCTCAAATAAATGAGATGCGTGATATAGAAACATGTCATCCATCATGAGAGGTTTGTTATTATGTATAACATAATGGAGACTCAAATTATGTAATGTATCATGGGAAATATCTAGAGCATTGTTATTCATGGAATGCATATGGTGCACGCAATTATGGGAATCATGCAAAGTATGAGACGCATCAAAATCTCCTAATATGTTTGAGGAAACTATGGGGGTCTCCTCATGAGCATTAGTGGAAACATCACATGGAGAATATTGACAACACCCAAAACAATGCATATTTGGAACAATGTGATCATGGCATGGAATAGTAGATGAATTGCGATCATGTAAAGGAAGCATGGCAATATCATCACAAGAGAAGCAAAAGCCAATGACCATCATCTCGTCATCTATGCCGTAAGTGCAAATGGGATTTATCTTAATGGGGCATGCATATTTACTATGTTGAGATTGAAATGATGCAATATGGGAGATCTCACTCATAGCATATGACAAGTTCAATGGATTGTCAAACACGACGTGACCAATAGAATTTTCACATGATATCCTATGGAGCATAGCATCACAACTAGGCAAATCAACATGCTCATCATCATATTCATCATAAATAGGTAAGTCAAGGCATGAAGAAGTCTCACAAGCATGAAGCATGGGAATAGGTGGGTCAACATCATGGGAGGAATCAATGTCAAGAGCGTCCACTAGTGGGACAAGAGAAGCACCGTCACCTATGTTACCTTTGGAGCGTCGCTCATGTGTTGTAGGTGAGGTGTCGAAGATCCACTTGTTGTCATCTTAGTTTTGATGGAACCATGTGGGGGTGCATCATTATCCACCATGGCCATCGTCGTCTCCATTGGAGGGATGGACTCGTCGAGGATAGGTATGTCGTCATGTAGGAGACCTAGCACAAAAGAAGAAAACACACTAGGATTAGAGGTTAAGTCGTTAGAAATCATAGTGGCCTCACATGTCGTGTCAACTACCTCACTCACTAAGTGTTGTGGCTCACTCACTCTCGGTAAGATGCTCTCACTCATATGGTTGGTGTAGTCACTCAAATGGCGCTCAACCTCACATAGGATATGTGGCATGCTCTCATGTGTGGGGCTAGTGGTGGTCACACTCATCCTCTCATAGGAAATGCTCTCAATGTCACGTATGGTGGAGTCACTCATGTCACTCATGTGGTTGTGGCTCTCCTCACATG
Organism: Aegilops bicornis; assembly: GCA_021605145.1. Taxonomy (NCBI): domain Eukaryota; kingdom Viridiplantae; phylum Streptophyta; class Magnoliopsida; order Poales; family Poaceae; genus Aegilops; species Aegilops bicornis. The sequence goes on from CM038671.1 coordinate 372,050,784, forward strand.
GCACTTAGGGCATCTTTCATATGTGGGTGTCGGAGAGATGTTGGTGCAAATGTCTTCATGCTCAACTCCTATCGCTGCCTTGGTTGAAGGGATAGTCCCATGCTCAACCTTCATGTCACCGTCTTGTTGTTGTAGGCCCATATGATGTGGCACCTCGTAGCTCGTCTCCATGACCGAAGGGAATTTCCCATGCTCGGCCATCTTCCTTGAGGGGCTTCCGAAGATGGAAGTGTCGCCTCGTCAGAGGTAGTCGCCTTGGACTTGATGAAGTCGATGTAGGCGTACACGTGGGAAGTAGGCGAAGATGTCGTACGTCCAAAGGCGAAGATGCCTTGAGAACACTTGGCGAAGATGCCGAAGTGGTTGATTTAGCCGTAGCGCCGTCTTTGTGGTGGTCGTCTCGCTGTCTTATTTTGTGCTCATGAAGCTTCGACTTGGCGTGAAGTAGGCTTGTTGGGACTTGTACGTTTGCGCTTGTGGAGCATCTTCATGAGGATGATGTCGTTGTCGTGCTTGAGCTCGTAGTAGATCTCGTACGTCATTGTCATGCACATGATGCTTGGAGGTGAGTTGCCCTTCATGACGATGTGGATCACCAACGTGATGGTGGTCGCCATGTAAATGAGGACGAGGACGATTTGCACTTTCATCGTTGCCGCGCTCCGAAGACTTGTGGCTTGAACGTCGCCGCCTTGAAGATGACGAAGGGGAAGAAGACTTGATCAAGGCTCTAATCTCCTCCATCCTTGCATATTGCTCCTCTTTATGTGCGTAAAGCTTCTTGTCGATGTAGTCCCTTTTCCTTGCTTCAGAGTGACGAATGTCGACGGAGATGTTCTCGATGCGTTCTCGCAATCTTGATTGTGCGCCTTGCATTTGTCATTGTAGATCAAAGATGGACGCTTTGGAGATGTAGTTGTTCACGCCGTCGTTGTTGTCGTAGATCGGAGAGGAAATGCCTTGCCTATCCATCACAAGACTCGAGCAAATATGAGTGGGAGAAAGAGAAGAACTTATACCAATGTACCTTGACCGATGTTGACGATGAATCAAGTTCACTCAAATGCGGACAATGAAATAGCACTATTGGTACCAATCCTTGTCGGTTCTCACACCTACACAAGTAAAAGCTTATGGTGGAGCTCGGTGAGGATAGTGGCACAAAAATTTGATGCAAAACGTTAGCAAGAGTCAATAATGTTGAAAGAGATTCACAAATTCGCAAGTGAAACAAATGGACCAATAGCAATATGTGGCACACGGAAACACACACAGGGATAGATAAATGGGGTCGTGCAACCAAGGAATGAGCACAAAATGTGGAATCCACAGAAAACGCTCGCGTTGCACAACTCAAGAGAGACGCTAGCACGATTGCTCAATAGGCGGATACGACACTTGTGCACAACCTATAAGATGCAAAATAGATTAACTTTCTATCCCAAGTATAGTATGTATGTATGGTTCCCGGTGTTTGATCCAAGATGATCGGATATGACAATCTTATATGCAATGTGGTAAGATGCTATGGCACTTGCTTACAAGCTCTTTGCTCTCTCTTTTTACTTAAAAGCTTATTCTCTTTTTTTTTGTATGGCCACTTTTGCACAATGCACAAACCAAGATAGCAATTGTGTATATGCGGGAACAAACTTGTGACACAAGATATGATAGCAATATATGCACCACGATGATATGGTATGTCTGCTATGGGAAGTATGATCACTAATGTGCACAAGTAACGTTGCCGGCAATACTCAAATGGCTAGTCTCGATAGGCAAGTAACGCAAAATGGGCTAGGGGTTAACAATGCAATGGCAAGGGGAATATACAAAGGAAGGATACCACGATACCAAGATGATATGGAGGTTACCGTCCGGCGATGATGAGTGGCAGTGTTCTTGATGTAGAAACCAAGATGATGGAGACTCGTCCCTAAGTAGCCGAAACACCTTAGGAAGCGGAAAAACCATAACTCAAAATCTCAAGGACAAAAGTCAAATGGTGGTAGCGGGAATTCGGTGGTGGTTGTGGAAGTATTGGTGGAAACCCAAGTAGCCGAAGTTGACCAGTTTATGGTGGTGGAAGCGTATGATGGGCTATACACGGAGTCAAAGTTGAAAGCACGTCCCTAAGTAGCCGAAACACCTTAGGAGGCACAACTCTCAACACAACAAAATTGGGTGAAGTTGGGGTTGCGGAAGTGTATGATGGGCAAGCCTATGCGGAAGTTATGGTGGTGGTTGATGAAGAAGCAACCATCCCTAAGTAGCCTAAACACCTTAGGAGACTCAAGTCACTACTCAAACAACCTCAAATGTTGTGGGGAACAAAATGCGTTAGGTTGCGGAAGGCTATGGTGGTATTACAGATGATGTGGTGGAAGCCCTAGGCAAAGATGCCAAAGTACAAAAAATCTTATTGTGTCAAAAGGTGGTAAAACCAACTTGAGGACCTCGGGCACGTCGATAGCTTCAAAACGAGCCAAAGAACACCCAAATCGGAGTTCGGAGTGAAAAGTTATGATGAAAACGGTGAACAAGGCTGATGCTGAAATTCTGTGCAGTGTCTCTGGTTAGGCCGAAAGTTCCGGGGTTAGGGCCGGAAGTTCCGGGCTCCGGAAGTTCCGGGGGGTGGCCAGAAGTTCCGGGGGGGTCGCGGAAAAAGTGCGGGGAGTCTGGGGATTTTTGGGGTAAACTTTCTGCTTAGCCCGGAAGTTCTGGGGGTAGGACGGAAGTTCTGAGGGTCGTGGAATTTCGTCCGGGACGAACCCAAAATTCCATATCTGAGAATGGGGCCGGAAAAACTCGATTTCCCGGGGCAAAATTGAGATGATTTCGTGGATGGAAATGGGGAAAAAGAAGGGGAATGCTAGATCCACTCATAACACAGCAAATCCATGGATCAAAATCAACAAAACATCATCAAAACTAACAAATCACAAAAAAAAATTGGGGCTATTTTTGGTGGGGATTTTCGGATTTAGAACGAAAACAACAAAATCAAGCTAGAAAACGAAGGGTAGGGGCTCCAAAAACGTGATCAACGTGGCTCATGGTACCAAGATGATGTAGGGCGGAACCCTATGGGGTTGATCTTCTGCGCGTTCTTCGTGTTTCCCCGTAGGATCCCCTCCAAACGTGAAAGATCAACCCCATAGGGTTCCGCCCTACATCAATGCACCTCCTGCAACAACAAAAGACGAATGAAGCGAGCTGGGATGCATAGCTTGTTAGCACGGAACACAAATCCATCATTAAGGATGAGCTTGTTCCATGTTCTTCCTTCTTTACAATTCTGCATTACATCTTTAAAATCAGCGTCATGCACATATTGATCTTTGATGGTCTCCAAACCAAATAATTTAAAGTCAAGTTGTGAAAGCATAGTATAGCAACGTGACAATGCATCAGCAATAACATTTTCTTTACCCTTCTTGTGTTTAATAACATAAGGGAAAGTCTCAATGAATTCAACCCATTTAGCATTTCTACGATTTAGTTTAGCTGAACTTTTAATATGTTTCAAAGATTCATGGTCAGAATGTATAACAAATTCTTTGGGCCATAAATAATGTTGCCATGTTTCTAAAGTCCGAACAAGAGCATATAATTCTTTATCATAAGTAGAATAATTCAGACTAGGCGCACTCAATTTTTTAGAAAAGTATGCAACAGGTTTGTCATCTTGTAATAACACACCTCCTAATCCAATTCCACTAGCATCACATTCAAGCTCAAAAGTCTTATTAAAATCAGGAAGTTGGAGTAAAGGAGCATGTGTCAACTTATCTTTCAATACTGTGAAGGCTTCTTCCTGTGTGGTACCCCAAACAAAAGGCACATCCTTGTTTGTAAGCTCATTGAGAGGTGCAGTAATGGTGCTGAAATCTCTCACAAAAAGCCCATAGAAACCAGCGAGTCCAAGAAAACTCCTCACTTGTGTGACTGTTTTGGGTTGTGGCCAACTCTCAATAGCTTCAATCTTGGCTTTATCAACTTCAATTCCCTATGGAGTAACAACATAGCCAAGAAAAGATACTCGGTGGTGCAAAAGGTGCACTCCCCAAGGTTACCAAACAAACGTGAATCAAGTAGAGCAATAAAAATAGCACGTAAATGTTCCAAATATTCTTCCAATGATCTTCTATAAATCAGTATATCATCAAATAGACTACCACAAATCGTCCAATGAAAGCACGTAAAACTTCGTTCATTAATCACATGAAAGTACTAGGTGCATTAGTTAACCCAAAAGGCATGACTAACCACTCATATAATCCAAACGTAGTTTTAAATGTTGTTTTCCATTCATCTCCCAATTTCATACAAATTTCATGGTATCAACTACGCAAATCAACTTTGGAGAATATTGTAGAGCCACTCAATTCATCAAGCATGTCATGTAGCCTAGGAATAGGATGACGATAACGAATAATATTATTATTAATGCCTCTACAATCAACACACATACGCGATGTACCATCCTTTTCTGGCACTAGTATAATAGGAACAGTACAAGGACTAAGAGATTCACGTATATAACATTTGTCAAGCAGCTCCTGTACTTGACGCATAATCTCCTTCGTCTCCTCTGGATTGGTACGGTATGGCGCACGGTTTGGCAGCGAAGCCCTGGGAATTAAGTCAATCTGATGCTCAATCCCTCAAATAGGCAGTAATCCCGGTGGCACGTCTTGTGGAAAGACGTCGGCTAACTCCTGCAAAATGTTAATGACAGCAGGAGGGAAAGAGGGAGGCACGCCGTCGAATGAAAATAATGCCTCTTTGCACACGAAAGCATAGCAAACAGATTTGCTGAAATTTAGATCATCAATATCAGATTTGGTGGCAAGTAAACATCCACTTTTCAATTTAATTTCATAAGCAACACTAGATGATGGTTTATTATTAGGCTTCATTTGTTGCTCAATTTCTTTTGCCACAATCTGATTTTCACTCTTATTTTGCTCCTGTTTTGCTTTACTAGCTCTATTAATTTCAAATGGAATCTGGAGACATAGGAAGCAAACTAATATGTTTATCCTTATGAACAAGAGTATACTGATTGTTTCTACCATGGTGTACAGAATTTTTATCGAATTGCCATGGTCTACCAAGTAATAAGGAACATGCTTGCATTAGTACCACATCACAATCAACATAATCAGCATATGTGGCGATACTAAAATGCACATTAACAGTACGTGTTACCTTAACCTTGCCACTGTTGTTGAACCATTGGATGTAGCAAGGATGCGGATGGAGTCTTGTGGTGAAACACAACTTCTCCACCATCTCCATGCTAGCCAAGTTGTTGCAACTCCCTCCATCAATGATGACGCAGATAGAACGTTCCTTCACAACTCTGTATGGAACAAATTATGCCTCTGATTTTGCTCAGCTTGTGTTACCAGCACACTCAAAACACATTTAGCTACAAAACTCTCATACCTATCAGCATCTTCAGTAGCCATTGATACGTCTCCAACGTATCTATAATTTTGGATTGCTCCATGCTATATTATCTACTGTTTTGGACAGTATTGGGCTTTATTATCCACTTTTGTATTATTTTTGGGACTAACCTATTGATGCGGAGCATCCCACGTTCATCCCCATGTACACTCCGACTACTCTCCAAACCCCAAGTGGACATATGAAGAGACCTCGAACAAACGCCATTGGACACAAGGTGAACTCGCTCCTCTCCGAACCTTCACTTTCTACATGTGAGACATGGCTTCTACCTCCAACGTGTGTCCTATGCATGATCAGTACTTGGAGGAAAGCCATGGAGCCACCACACCCAACGGACGAGCTAGCGAGGACGCCAAGCCAAGGACCAAGAAGAAGAGCTGCCCGGTTACAGCCATCGACGATCGGCCCAGCCCGGACGTCCGCCCTCAAGGTCACGCCAGCCCAAGGAATCTGTGCCAACGACGCTACTGTCGGACGTCCGACCAGGACCGGACGTCCGACGACTCCAGGCACCGGACAACCGGCCCCCTCCGGACATCCGACACTACCACACCCGAGCCGAATCTACGAAAGTCCGAAGGGCACCGGACGTCCGGACCCTCTCGAGCCTCCGGATGACCGGTAACCTCCGGACGTCCGACGCCTGTATGCTGATCTCGTGTTGGGCCGAAGCCCATGTAACCCTGCGCCCCCCCTAGACTATAAATATACCTCTCCCACCTCCTAGGTTAGCAATGGTTTAGCTCATATTTTGTGTGAGAGCCTTACTCATCCACTTGGTTACTTCTCCTCGGAGCTCAGGACCTCTTCGGAGAAGATCCCCCAAGCGGATTCAAGACCCCTTCAAGGGAAGACAATCAAGACCTCCTCACGGAGAAGAATAGGTTACCTCTTGTATCGTCCTTTGTTGATCGTGGATCGTGTATCTCTCTTTGTGTTCATCGATCTAGCGCATGTGTAATCGAATCTTGTTGGTTTGAGTGATTCTCTTGTGTTTTTCCTCGTGATTTCCCTCGTGCTCTTCCGCTCGTTCTTCATGTTCCTCATAGGGATCCTCTCCAAACGTGAAAGATCATCCACATAGGGTTCCGCCCTACATCATCTTGGTATCATGAGCCACGTTGATCACGATTTCGGAGCCTCCCCGTTGTGTTTTCTAGCTTGATTTTGTTGTGTTCTTCCCCAAATTCGAAAATTCCCCACCAAAAATAGCCCCAAATTTTTTTGTGATTTGTTGGTGTGATGAAGTTTTGTTGATTTTGATCCATGGATTTGCTTGGTTTCGAGTGGATCTAGCATTTCCCCAAGTTTCTCCACTTCCCATCCACAAAATCTCCTCAATTTTGACCCCAAAATCCCAAAATTCCGCCTAAAATCGCGTCCCGGAGCTCAAATCTCGCGTTGACCCCGACCCCCGGACGTCCGACCTTTTCCGGACGACCGGAACCCCTAACCCGAACTGAATTTACAGATTTCCGAGCCCGACCGGACATCCGACCTTCCCGGACGTCCATAACCTGTAGTTTCAGATTGCGACTGATTTTTGTTTTGTCCAAACTAATTCATCTGGACTCCGATTTTCGCGTTCTTTAGCTCGTTGAAAAGCTCTTGACATCCCCCTTCCAACAAAAATACCACCAAAACCATTTGACTCCATAAAATTTTTGGAACTTTGGCATCTTTGTTTATGGCTTCCACCACATCATCCGCTACACCACCACCGGCTTCCGCAACCTATCCAATTTTGTTCCTCATGGTTGTTTGAGTTGTGATTCGAGTATCCTCAGGTGTTTCGGCTACTTAGGGGCGGTTTCTTCTTCATCAACCACCACTGCCACTTCTGCATAGGCTTACCCACCATACACTTCCACCAACCCAACTTAACCCAATTTTGTTTGTATTGTGAGTTGTGTCTCCTAAGGTGTTTAGGCTACATAGGGACCGTGCTTCCAACTCCGACACCGTGTATAGTTCACCACCTTACCCTCCACTTCCGCATTGCGTACTCCAAAACCACCATTGCATTTCCGCAATCCCATTGAGCTTCCGCAACCACCACCGCATTCCTGCTACCACCATTTGACTTTTGTCCTTGAGATTTTGAGTTGTGGTTTTTCCGTTTCCTAAGGTGTTTCGGCTACTTAGTGACGAGTCTCCATCATCTTGGTATGTACATCAAGAACACCGCCACTCATCATCGCCAAGGACGGTAACCTCGACGACGCCATTGTACATTCCCCTTGCAATTGCATTGATAACCCCTAGCCCATTTTGCGTCACTTGCCTATCGAGACTAGCCATTTGAGTATTGCCGGCAACGTTACTTGTGCACATTAGTGATCATCGATACTCCTTCCATTGCATACATACCATATCATATTGGTATCATATCATCCATTGTGTCACAAGATTGTTCCCGCATATACACAATTGCTATCCTGGTTTGTGCATTGTGCAAAAGTGGCCATAGAAATAAAAGCTTTTAAGCAAAAGAAAGAGAGCAAAGAGCTTGTAAGCAAGTGCCATAGCATCATACCACATTGCATATAAGATTGTCATATCCGATCATCTTGGATCATCTTGAGAAACACCGGGAACAATACATACATAGCATACTTGGGATAGAAAGTTTATCCATTTTGCATCTTATAGGTTGTGCACAAGTGTCGTATCCGCCTATTGAGCAATCGTGCTAGCGTCTCTCGTGAGTTGTGCAACACGAGCGTTTTGGTGGATTCCACATTTTGAGCTCATTCCTTGGTTGCACGGCCCCATTTATCTATCTGTGTGTGCGTTTCGGTGTGCCATTCATTGCTATTGGTCTACTTGTTTCACTTGCGAATTTGTGAATCTCTTTCAACATTATTGACTCTTGCTAACATTTTGCATTAAAATTTTGTGCCACTATCCTCACTGAGCTCCACCATAAGCTTTACTTGTGTAGGTGTGAGAAACCGACAAGAATTGGTGCCAATTGTGCTATTTCCTTGTTACATCATTGAGTGATCATTGATCCATTTTCAACATCGGTCAAGGTACATTTGGTATAAGTTCTTATCTTCCTCCCACTCATATTTGCTCGAGTCTTGTGATGGATAGGCAAGGCATTTCATCTCCGGTCTTTGACAACGACGACGGCGTGAACAACTACATCACCAAAGCGTCAATCTTCGATCTACAATGACAAATGCAAGGCACACAATCAAGATTGCAAGAGCGCATCGAGAACCTCTCCATCGACATTCATCTCTCCAAAGCAAGGAAAAGGGACTACATCGACAAGAAGCTTTCCGCACATAAAGAGGAGCAAGATGCAAGGATGGAGGAGATTTGGGACTTGATCAAGTCTTCTTACCCTTTGTCATCTTCAAGGCGGCGACGTTCAAGCCACAAGTCTTCGGAGCGCCCAAGCGATGCAAGCGCAAGTCGTCCACGTCCACATCTCCATGGAGACCACTATCACGTTCGTGATCCACATCGTCATGAAGGGCAAGTCACCTCCAAGCAACATGTGCACAACGAGGACGAACGACATCTATCACGAGCTCAAGTGCGACATCGACACCATCAACATGAAGATGCTCCACAAGCGCAAATGCACAAGTCCCAACAAGCCCTACTTCACGCCAAGTCCAAGCTTCATGAACAAAAGAGAAGACCGCGAGACGGCCACCACAAAGACGGCGCTACGGCTACATCAACCACTTCGGCATTTTCGCCGAGTGTTCTCAAGGCATCTTCGCCTTTGGACGTACGGCATCTTCGCCTACTTCCCACATGTACGCCTACATCGACTTCATCAAGTCCAAGGCGACTACCTACGAGCGAGGGCGACACTTCCATCTTTGGAAGCCCCCCAAGGAAGATGGCCGAGCATGGAAACTCTCTTCGGTCATGGAGACGAGCTACGAGGTGCCACATCATATGGGCCTCCAACACCAAGACAGTGACAAGACGGTCGAGCAAGGGTCATCCCCTTCGACCGCGGCGACGAGCGCGAATCTCTTCTACAACATGAAGACGACGCCCATATTGGACTCATACTCCGAGTCAAGCTACGTGACCGCGCATGGAGACATTTGCACCTACACCTCTCCGACACCCACATATGTTGAGCTGCCCCATTTGTCATGTGAGGAGAGCCACCACCCCAGGAGAGAGATGAGTGACTCCACTATACGTGACATTGAGAGCATTTCCTATGAGAGGATGAGTGTGACCACCACTAGCCCCACACATGAGAGCATGCCACACATCCTATGTGAGGTTGAGCGCCATTTGAGTGACTCCACCAACCATATGAGTGAGAGCATCCAAGAGGGAGTGAGTGAGCCACAACACTTAGTGAGTGAGGTAGTTGACACGGCATGTGAGGCCACCATGATTTCTAACGACTTAACCTCTACTCCTAGTGTGTTTTCTTCTTTGGTGCTAGGTCTCCTACATGACGACATGCCTATCCTCGACGAGTCCATCCCTCCAAAGGGAAAACCGATGGCCATGGTGGACAATGATGAACCCCCCACATGGTTCCATCAAGATGAAGATGACAACGAGACGATCTTCAACACTTCACCTACAACACATGAGCGACGCTCCAACGGTAACATAGGTGATGGTGCTTCTCTTGTCCCACTAGCGGACTATCTTACCAATGATTGCTTGCATGATGTTGACACACCTATTACCATGCTTCATGCTAGTGCAACTTCCTCATGTCATGACTTACCAATTTATGATGAATATGATGATGAGCATGTTGAGTTGCCTAGTTATGATGCTATGCTCCATAGGATATCTTGTGAAAATTCTTTTGGTCACATCATGTTTGACAATCCATTGAACTTGTCATATGCTATGAGTGAGATCTCCCATATTGCATCATTTCAATCTCAACATAGTAACTATGCATGCCCCATTAAAATAAATCCCATTTGCACTTATGGCATAGATGACGAGTTGATGGTCATTGGCTTTTGTTTTTCATGTGATGATATTGCCATGCTTCCTTTACATGATTTGCGCAATTCATCTTCTATACCATGCCATGATCACATTGTTCCAAATATGCATTGTTTTGGATGTTGTCAATATTCTCCATGTGATGTTTCCATGAATGCTCATGAGGAGACCCCCATAATTTCCTCATATATATTAGGAGATTTTGATACATTCCATACTTTGCATGATTCCCATAATTGCGTGCCCCATATGCTTTCCATGAATAACAATGCTCTAGATATTTCCCATGATGCATTACACAATTTGAGCCTCCATTATGCTATACATAATAACAAACCTCTCATGATGGATGACATGTTTCTATATCATGCATCTCATTTATTTGAGCATTGGCTATTTTGTGCTAACCAACACATGCATGTGCGCATCATGATGGATGATGTGTACATCTACCACGCACACACAATTTTTCCTTTGTCTTTGTTTTGTGTAGGTACTTATGAACACTCGTCAACGTCACAATCCCATGAGTTGACGAAACGAGCTCTTGAGAGCAACAATGCTTTGGGATCCCGTGGACTATCCTTACCACCATTCCCCTCGCGCAAGGACTACGGGCATCTCTTTTACTTGTCTCTCACACGTCTATGGGCTATTTACCACTTGTCACCTTATGCTCATTTTCCCGTGTCCACTTTGCATGTTATTTTTACTTCTATGCCTTTGCCATGAAATTGTGACCCTTGCTTGCATCTACCCATGATTCACCATTATGCTACTCCTATGTGTATTTGCATGCTCGGTGGAGATCCTTGTTGCTATTGCCATGTTTATCATGTGCCACATGCTATTGATGCTATTTTGCTCATATCTTGCCTTTATGCTTGTGAAATGTCATGTGCATTTTGTATGCCCACTATTTGCACACATGACATGCTTGCCATGATTCCTTCTAGTACATTGCATCTTCCCACTACTAGCTTGCTTGACTTGATCTCTATGATTGCTTGCTTTGTCGCATCACCCATGTTCCATTACTCGCTTTCTTGGGTTGATGACATATATGTTCATGCCTCTCACTTGACTTGTCTTGATCATTGTCTCTTGTCTCCATTAGTTGCATCTCTCATATCACCTTGTGTTGAGTGCCAACTTGCTATGCTTATTGATCGTGGAGACTTGGACATATTTCTTGTGATGCATGCTTGCTTACTTGAGCCTATTGTCTTTGGTTGTAGTTGCATCATATGCTTTCATACCATACCACACCTTGTTCTTTCTTATGATAAGAATGATGAAAACACTTGTTGGGTATCTCGCCCCTCGAATGATAGGTCTTGCATTTGCACTAACCTCATTTGTTTTCCCAAGTGTTTGTCATGTTCTTCCATTTTGAAGGATTCACAAGGTGGTACCATAAAAAGACATTTTGGTTATGTGAAGGCGTACATGATGTGCAACACCAACATTTGCGAGAATCTCCTAAAGGTGAACTCCTTCCCTTTGAGCCATCTTCAAATATGCATATTGGATGGGCCATACTTTCATTGTTGTTTCCTTCTTCTTGTCTACATGATACATATATTGGATGGAGGACCGACATTGGAGATGGACCCTATGGACCTTCAAGTTGAGGAGTGCCACGACATCGAGCTATGGTACAACACCACCCATGACAAATTTGCACCCTATGCATGGATTGACACACATTATGATTGTCTTGTTGCACCTATTCCCATGTCATCCATGATATACGAGCTTGTGCATTTTCTTAGCAAATTTGTTGTGATCTTTCTTGATGGTATATTCATACATCGTGATCATATTGCCTACCATCAATTGCATGATAACATAATCATATTGAGCATCCATTGCCATATTCATGCTATTGATAAACCGTCTCACTATGACATCATTTTGCACCGTGGTTGCATTCATCATATTCACAACACATTTGTGTGTAGAATGATTGCATTTCATCCCATGAATGCTTTGCATCTCATTCTAGATCATCTTGATAAGCTTCATGCGTTTTGTCACGACCAATCTTGCCGCACGGACTCATTCTTACATGATGGACACTTTGTGTGCGCTAACCATTGTATTTCCGAGTGTTGCTTGTGTTTGCTCTTTTCGCATGTCTATTAATCCGGCGACACCTTGGACTACTTGGATTGCGCCATGTCTTCAACTTCATTCAACTACAAGTCCATCTACGACAACCGTTTCCATGGTGATGAGGATCACGATCCGAGGTCGGATCTTTCCCAAGGGGGGGGGGGATGATGCGGAGCATCCCATGTTCATCCCCATGTACACTCCGACTACTCTCCAAACCCCAAGTGGACATATGACGAGACCTCGAAAAACGCCATTGGACACAAGGTGAACTCGCTCCTCTCCGAACCTTCACTTTCTACATGTGAGACATGGCTTCTGCCTCCAACGTGTGTCCTATGCATGATCAGGTACTTGGAGGAAAGCCACGGAGCCACCACACCCAAAGGACGAGCTAGCAAGGACGCCAAGCGCAAGGACCAAGAAGAAGAGCTGCCCGAAGCTACATCCACCAGACGGCCGGCCCATCCCGGATGTTCGGCCCCTGAAGGTCATGCCAGCCCAAGGAATCCAGGCCAATGCACGCTACAGCGGCCGGACGTTCGACCAGGACCGGACGTCCGACGACTCCAGGCACCGGACGACCGGCCCCCTCCGGACGTTCGACACTACCACACCCGAGCCGAATCTACGGAAGTCCGAAGGGCACCGGACGTCCGGACCCTCTCGAGCCTCCGGACGACCGGTAACCTCCGGACGTCCGACGCCTGTATGCTGATCTCGTGTTGGGCCGAAGCCCATGTAACCCTTTGCCCCCCCTAGACTATAAATAGACCTCTCCCACCTCCTAGCCAAGGTTAGCAATGGTTTAGCTCATATTTTGTGTGAGGGCCTTGCTCATCCACTTGGTTACTTCTCCTCGGAGCTCATGACCTCTTCGGAGAAGATCCCCCAAGCGGATTCAAGACCCCTTCAAGGGAAGACAATCAAGACCTCCTCACGGAGAAGAATCGGTTACCTCTTGTATCGTCCTTTGTTGATCGTGGATCGTGTATCTCTCTTTGTGTTCATCGATCTAGCGCATGTGTAGTCGAATCTTGTTGGTTTGAGTGATTCTCTTGTGTTTTTCCCCGTGATTTCCCTCGTGCTCTTCCGCTTGTTCTTCGTGTTCCTCGTAGGGATCCTCTCCAAACGTGAAAGATTTTCCACATAGGGTTCCGCCCTACATCACCTATTAACCGGAGGCCCAGCCCAGAATTGTTGTTTTTTTTGCCTATTTCAGAGTTTCGCAGAAAAATAATATCAGACGGAGTCCAAACGGAATGAAACCTTCGGGAACGTGATTGTTAGGAAGATTATGATCTGGGAGACTTGGACCCTACGTCAAGAAAGAAAAGAGGAGGCCACGAGGTAGGGGGCGCCCCCCCCCCAGGGCGTGCCCTCCACCCTCGTGGGCCCCATGTTGCTCCACCGACGTACTCCTTCCTCCTATATATACCTACGTACCCCCAAACGATCAGATACGGACCAAAACCCTAATTCCACCGCCAAGAACCTTCGTACCCACAAGATCCCATCTTGGGGCCTGCTCGAGCTCCACCGAGGGGGGCATCCATCACGGAGGGCTTCTACATCATCATCATAGCCTCTCGGATGAAGTGTGAGTAGTTTACGCCGGACCTTCGGGTCCATAGTTAGTAGCTAGATGGCTTCTTCTCTCTTTTGGATCTCAATACAATGTTCTCCCCTCTCTCGTGGAGAACTATTCGATGTAATCTTCTTTTTGCGGTGTGTTTGTTGAGACCGATGAATTGTGGGTTTATGATCAAGATAATCTATGAACAATATTTGAATCTTCTCTGAATTCTTTTATGTATGATTGGTTATCTTTGCAAGTCTCTTCAATTATCAGTTTGGTTTGGCCTACTAGATTGTTTTTTCTTGCAATGGAAGAAGTGCTAAGCTTTGGGTTCAATCTTGCAGTGTCCTTTCCTCAAAGTGATGAGGGGCAGCAAGGCACGCATTGTATTGTTGCCATCGAGGATAACAAGATGGGGTTTTTATCATATTGCATGAATTTATCCCTCTACATCATGTCATCTTGCTTAAAGCGTTACTCTGTTTCCATGAACTTAATACTCTAGATGCATGCTGGATAGCGGTCGATGAGTGGAGTAATAGTAGTAGATGCAGGCAGGAGTCGGTCTACTTGTCTCGGACGTGATGCCTATATACATGATCATACCTAGATATTCTCATAACTATGCTCAATTCTCATCAATTGCTCAACATGAATTGCTCACCCACCGTAAAATACTTATGCTCTTGAGAGAAGCCACTAGTGAAACCTATGGCCCCCGAGTCTATCTTCATCACATTAATCTTCCAACACTTTGTTATTTCCTTTGCTTTTTTTACTTTGCTTTTATTTTACTTTGCATCTTTATCACAAAAATACCAAAAATATTATCCTATCATACCTATCAGATTTCACTCTCGTAAGTGACCGTGAAGGGATTGACAACCCCTTATCACGTTGGTTGCGAGGAGTTATTTGCTTTGTGCAGGTACGAGGGACTCACGCGTAGCCTCCTACAGGATTGATACCTTGGTTCTCAAAAACTGAGGGAAATACTTACGCTACTTTGCTGCATCATCCTTTCCTCTTCAAGGAAATCCAACGCAGTGCTGAAAAGGTAGCAAGAAGAATTTATGGCGCCGTTGTCGGGGAGGCTTACACAAGGTCAAGTCAAGATTTGGACTCCCGACAATGAGCCATTTCTGGCGCCATTGCCGGGGAGTCTACGCAAAAGTCGACATACCAAGTACCCATCACTATCCCTTATCTCCCGCACTACATTATTTTCCATTTGCCTCTTGTTTTCCTCTCCCCCACTTTACCCTTGCCGTTTTATTCGCCCTCTCTTTTCTGTTCGCCTCTTTTTCGCTTCCCTTTTGTTTGCTCGTGTGCTGGATTGCTTGCTTGTCACGATGGCTCAAGATAATACCAAATTGTGTGACTTTACCAATACCAACAATAATGATTTCCTTAGCACTCCGATTGCTCCTCTTACCAATACTGAATCTTGTGAAATCAATACTGCTTTGTTGAATCTTGTCATGAAAGATCAATTCGTTGGCTTTCCTAGTGAAGATGCCGCTACTCATCTAAATAGCTTCGTTGATTTGTGTGATATGCAAAAGAAGAAAGATGTTGATAATGATATTGTTAAATTGAAGCTATTTCCTTTTTCACTTAGAGATCGTGCAAAGATGCTTTTATCTCGAAGTATTTTCCTCCCGCTAAGATCATCTCTCTTAGAAACAATATTATGAATTTTAAGCAACTTGATCATGAACATGTTGCACAAGCTTGGGAGAGGATGAAATTAATGATACGTAATTGCCCTACTCATGGTTTGAATTTGTGGATGATTATACAAAAATTTGTGCGATTGAATTTTTCTTCTAGAAATATTTTAGATTCGACCATGGAGGCACTTTTATGGAAATCACTTTAGGAGAAGCTACTAAACTCCTAGATAATATTATGGTTAATTATTCTGAATGGCACACTGAAAGATCTACTAATAAAAAAGTGCATGCGATAGAAGAAATTAATGTTTTGAGTGGGAAGATGGATGAACTTATGAAATTATTTGCTACTAAGAGTGTTTCTTCTGATCCTAATGATATGCCTTTGTCTACTTTGATTGAGAATAATAATAAATCTATGGATGTGAATTTTGTTGGTAGGAATAATTTTGGTAACAACGCAGATAGAGGAAACAATAATCCTAGGCCTTATCCTAGTAATTCCTCTAATAATAATCGAAATTCCTACAACAATTCTTATGGAAATTTAAATAAGATGCACTCTGAAATTGAGACTAGAGTTAAAGAGTTTATGAATTCGCAAAAGAATTTCAATGCTTTGCTTGAAGAGAAATTGCTTAAAGTTGATGAATTGGCTAGGAACGTTGATAGAATTTCTCTTGATGTTGATTCTTTAAAGCTTATATCTATTCCTACTAAGCATGATATCAATGAGTCTCTCAAAGCCATGAGAATTTCCATTGATGAGTGCAAAGAAAGAACCGCTAGGATGCGTGCTACGAAAGATGCCTTTATTAAAGCGTGTTCTTCTAGCTCTATGAAAATAAAGATGAAGATGTAAAAGTTATTGATGTGTCCCCAATTAAATCTTTGTTTTGCAATATGAATCTTGATAATGATGGGACTGAATATGATCCACCTTTACCTAGAAGGCGTTCCAAAAATTTGGAGTTTTTAGATCTTGACGCTAAATTTGATAAAAGTGGGATTGAAGAGATCAAAACCCTAGATGTTGCTAAACCCACTATTTTGGATTTCAAGGAATTTAATTATGAAAACTGTTCTTTGATTGATTGTATTTCCTTATTGCAATCTGTGCTAAATTCTCCTCATGCTTATAGTCAAAATAAAGCCTTTACCAAACATATTGTTGATGCCTTGATGCAATCTTATGAAGAAAAGCTTGAGTTGGAAGTTTCTATCCCTAGAAAACTTTATGATGAGTGGGAACCTACTATTAAAATTAAGATTAAGGATCATGAGTTCTATGCTTTGTGTGATTTGGGTGCTAGTGTTTCCACTATTCCCAAAACTTTGTGTGGTTTGCTAGATTTCCGTGATTTTGATGATTGCTCTCTAAACTTGCACCTTGCGGATTCCACTATTAAGAAACCTATGGGAAGAATTGATGATGTTCTTATTGTTGCAAATAGGAATTATGTGCCCATAGATTTTATCGTTCTTGATATAGATTGCAATCCTTCATGTCCTATTATTCTTGGTAGACCTTTCCTTAGAACGGTTGGTGCAATTATTGATATGAAGGAAGGGAATATTAGATTCCAATTTCCATTAAATAAAGACATGGAACACTTCCCTAGGAAGAAAATAAAATTACCATATGAATCTATCATGAGAGCCACTTATGGATTGCCTACCAAAGATGGCAATACCTAGATCTATCCTTGCTTTTATGCCTAGCTAGGGGCGTTAAACGATAGCGCTTGTTGGGAGGCAACCCAATTTTATTTTTAGTTTTTTGCTTTTGATTATGTTTAGGAATAAATCTTAGTTCTAGCCTTTGTTTAGATGTATTTTTATGTTTTAATTAGTGTTGGTGCCAAGTTAAACCTATAGGATCTTCTTGGATGATAGTTATTTGATCTTGCTGTAATTTCCAGAAACTTTCTGTTCACAAAAACTATTGTTAAAAATCACCAGAACCTGATAAAATAGTGATTACAATTGCTTCTGATCAATAAACAAATTGCCTAGGTCTTCCTATTTTTGCTGATGTTTTGAAGTTCCATAAGTTTTCGTTAGTTACATATTACTACAGACTGTTCTGTTTTTGACAGATTCTGTTTTTCATGTGTTGTTTGCTTATTTTGATGAATCTATGGCTAGTAAAATAGTTTATAAACCATAGAGAAGTTGGAATAAACAAATTATCACATGCTTCACTTAGATTATTTTTAGAGTCTTAAATAGCATGGTAATTTTCTTAAATAATCCTAATATGCTTGGTATTGAAGAATAGTAAAAACTTTCTTTTGAGTGTGTTGAATACTAAGAGAAGTTTGATTCTTGATAATTGTTTTGAGATATAAAGATGGTGATATTAGAGTCATGCTAGTTGAGTAGTTGTGAATTTGAGAAATACTTGTGTTAAAGTTTGTGATTCCCGTAGCATGCACGTATGGTGAACCGTTATGTGATGAAGTCGGAGCATGATTTATTTATCGATTGTCTTCCTTATGAGTGCCGGTCGAGGACGAGCGATGGTCTTTTCGTACCAATCTATCCCCCCTAGGAGCATGCACGTAATACTTTGCTTTTATAACTTGTAGATTTTTGCAATAAGTATATGAGTTCTTCATGACTAATGTTGAGTCCATGGATTATATGCACTTTTCTTCCTCCCACCATTGCTAGCCTCTCTAATACCGCGCACTTTTCGTCGTTATCATACAGCCACCATATACCTTCCTCAAAACAGCCACCATACCTACCTATCATGGCATTTCCATAGCCATTCTGAGATATATTGCCATGCAACTTTCCACTGTTCCGTTTATTATGACACACTCCATCATTGTCACATTGCTTAGCATGATCATGTAGTTGACATCGTATTTGTGGCAAAGCCACCATTCATAATTCTTTCATACATGTCACTCTTGATTCATTGCATATCCCAGTATACCACCGGAGGCATTCATATAAAGTCATATTTTGTTTTAAGTATCGAGTTGTAATTGTTGAGTTGCAAGAAAATAGAAGTGTGATGATCATCATTTTTAGAGCATTGTCCCAAGTGAGGAAAAGGATGATGGAGACTATGATTCCCCCACAAGTCGGGATGAGACTCCGGACAAAAAATAATAATAAAAGAAAGAGGCCATAAAAAAGAAGAGAAAAGGCCCAAATAAAAAAATGAGAGAAAAAGAGAGAACGGACAATGTTACTATCCTTTTACCACACTTGTGCTTCAAAGTAGCACCAAGATCTTCATGATAGAGAGTCTCTCATTTCTTCACTTCCATATACTAGTGGGAATTTTTCATTATAGAACTTGGCTTGTATATTCCAATGATGGGCTTCCTCAAAATGCCCTAGGTCTTCGTGAGCAAGCGAGTTGGATGCACACCCACTTAGTTTCTTTTGTTGAGCTTTCACATGCTTATAGCTCTAGTGCATCCGTTGCATGGCAATCCCTACTCACTCACATTGATATCTATTGATGGGCATCTCCATAGCCCGTTGATACGCCTAGTTGATGTGAGACTATCTTCTCCCTTTTTGTCTTCTCCACAACCACCATTCTATTCCACATATAGTGCTATATCCATGGCTCATGCTCATGTATTGCGTGAAGATGGAAAAAGTTTGAGAATGTCAAAAGTATGAAACAATTGCTTGGCTTGTCATCGGGGTTGTGCATGATTTAAATACTTTGTGTGGTGAAGATAGAGCATAGCCAGACTATATGATTTTGTAGGGATAACTTACTTTGGCCATGTTATTTTGAGAAGACATGATTGCTTTATTAGTATGCTTGAACTATATTATTTTTATGTCAATATTAAGCTTTTGTCTTGAATCTTTCAGATCTGAATATTCATACCACAATTAAGAAGAATTACATTGAAATTATGCCAAGTAGCACTCCGCATCAAAAATTATCTTTTTATCATTTACCTACTCGAGGACGAGCAGGAATTAAGCTTGGGGATGCCTGATACGTCTCCAACGTATCTATAATTTTTGATTGCTCCATGCTATATTATCTACAGTTTTGGACAATATTGGGCTTTATTATCCACTTTTATATTATTTTTGGGACTAACCTATTAACCGGAGGCCCAGCCCAGAATTGATGTTTTTTGCCTATTTCAGAGTTTCGCAGAAAAAGAATATCAAACGGAGTCCAAATGGAATGAAATCTTCGGGAACGTGATTTTTAGGAAGATTATGATCCGGGAGACTTGGAACCTACGTCAAGAAAGAAAAGAGGAGGCCATGAGGTAGGGGGCGCGCCCACCCCCCAGGGCGCGCCATCCACCCTCGTTGGCCCCATGTTGCTCCACCGACGTACTCCTTCCTCCTATATATACCTACGTACCCCCAAACGATCAGATACGGACCAAAACCCTAATTCCACTGCCGCAACCTTCTGTACCCACAAGATCCCATCTTGGGGCCTGTTCTGGAGCTCCGCCGGAGGGGGCATCCATCACGGAGGGCTTCTACATCATCATCATAGCCTCTCAGATGAAGTGTGAGTAGTTTACGTCAGACCTTCGGGTCCATAGTTAGTAGCTAGATGGCTTCTTCTCTCTTTTTGGATCTCAATACAATGTTCTCCCCCTCTCTCGTGGAGATCTATTCGATGTAATCTTCTTTTTGCGGTGTGTTTGTTGAGACCGATGAATTGTGGGTTTATGATCAAGATAATCTATGAACAATATTTGAATCTTCTCTGAATTCTTTTATATATGATTGGTTATCTTTGCAAGTCTCTTCGAATTATCAGTTTGGTTTTGCCTACTAGATTGGTTTTTCTTGCAATGGGAGAAGTGCTTAGCTTTGGGTTCAATCTTGCGGTCTCCTTTCCCAAAGGATGAGGGGCAGCAAGGCACGTATTGTATTGTTGCCATCGAGGATAACAAGATGGTTTTTTATCATATTGCATGAATTTATCCTCTACATCATGTCATCTTGGTTAAAGCGTTACTTTGTTTCCATGAACTTAATACTCTAGATGCATGCTTTGGATAGCGGTCGATGAGTGGAGTAATAGTAGTAGATGCGGCAGAGTCGGTCTACTTGTCTCGGACGTGATGCCTATATACATGATCATACCTAGATATTCTCATAACTATGCTCAATTCTCACAATTGCTCAACAGTAATTTGTTCACCCACCGTAAAATACTTATGCTCTTGAGAGAAGCCACTAGTGAAACCTATGGCCCCCGGGTCTATCTTCATCATATTAATCTTACAACACTTTGTTATTTCCTTTCCTATTTTACTTTGCTTTTATTTTACTTAGCATCTTTATCACAAAAATACCAAAAATATAATCCTATCATATCTATAAGATTTAACTCTCGTAATTGACCGTGAAGTGATTGACAACCCCTTATCGCGTTGGTTGCGAGGAGTAATTTGTTTTGTGTAGGTACGAGGGACTCGCGTAGCCTCCTACTGGATTGATACCTTGGTTCTCAAAAACTGAGGGAAATACTTACGCTACTTTGCTGCATCATCCTTTCCTCTTCAAGGAAATCCAACGCAGTGCTCAAGAGGTAGCAGCCATGTATTGCGTCTCATGTTTAGACTCATCTTCACCGTGTTCTTCACTTGCAATAAGAGCCAAAGTCTCCTCATCATATTCACTAGCGGACTCATACCCACCATCCTCAGTAACAATCATCACACGCGGAGATGGACATTTGCTCACATAGTGACCTCCACCCTTGCAACGATGGCATATAACCTCATGTGTTTTCCCTGTTGATGACATGGATGAAGAGCTCTGTGCGGGACTAGAAGGTGTACTCCTGATAGAAGGTGGTGGTGGCCCCTGTTTTCTTGTATCTCAGTTGGAATTGGTGGCTGAAGTCAGTGGTGCTGCAGTAGGACATGTGGAAGTAGAGGATGTACGTGGTGTCCATGATGAAGATCGACCTGTAGAAAAATTAGTTCACGCCAATACCTGTCGACCCTGCACTTCACGTTCAACTTTGCAAGCAAGATGGAATAAACAAGTGATATTGTTATAATCCTTGTATTCTAAAATGGTCTGAATCTCTCTATTGAATCCATCGATAAAACGTGCAAGCATAGCTTCATAATACTCAACAATACCACATCTACTCATGCCAGTTTGTAATTCCTAATAATACTCCTCTACAGAATTTTTTCCTTGTCTCAAACGCTGCAGTTTTTGAAGTAATTCACATTGATAATATGGTGGAACCTAGTGAGTACGCATAGCAGTTTTGAAAGCAGCCCAAGTAGTGGGGATATTATCATGATATAATCTACAATTTTCAGACCACCAAACATAATCAAAACTAGTGAATTCACAAACAGCAACAACAACACGTCTATCCTTAGGATATTGTAAGCTTGTGAAACGTTGTTTAATTTCTAACTCCCAAGTAAGATATACATCAGGAATGTATCTGCCCTCAAATGGTGGAATATTCAATTTTAGTTTAGGAATATGGTCAGAATCTCGTACCTGGGGTGGTGTTGCAACCCTACCGTTGTGATCATATACATGAGGTCAACCTAGTGGAGGTGGCGCTAGTGGTTGCACGTAGTTCTAATTTTGATCAACCTCATCCTCGTAATAGTCCTCCACCTCTACAGTAGTAGCAGGAGCTACAGAAGCATCAACAACAGTAGCTGCGGCACCAATAGTTTGTCCTGACTCAAGAGGAACATGCTACGCTCGTCCTGCTGGATCACGACATGGAGGTGGTGGTTGTTGTTGTTGTTGTTGTAATGGTGCAGCAGATGTGGGTGGTGGTTGTGGTAGACGTGCGAGTGCTTCATCGAACTTTGCGTCCAACTTGGTGTCAATTCTCTTATCAATGTCATCAATCCTCTCTGATGCTTTTCCAAAGCTGGCCATCACGTCTTCCACCTGTTGACCCAACATTTGTTGAAATTTAGCATGAAGCTCCTTCTTCGCCATGTTCTCCCAGTCAATCTTGTCGGCTTGTGGTCCTGCCATGGTTAGCAGCAATAGAAACACATAAGAATATGATCCTACAGACTACTAGAAAGTGGTGGTGGTGGTGTATCACAAATCCGTCAAGCAAATCTCAAATTCTTACCAGTTCTTACCCAGTAGCAGGTGGTGATCGACAACCGTTGTAGTCAAAAGTCCTAAAGCTTGGGCAAAGCAATTGCCAGGTGGTGTCAAACGCACGATGTAGATGTATGTGGAGCTAGGAAGGCTTATGATATGGTAGCAAAAATTTCAGCAATAATCAATTCAGAGATGCAAAGTTGAATACACGCTCAACGATGGTACTGTGATGGTCCTAGGCTAGACCGTGCTAGAGACGCGAGCCTAGAACACTAACAAAATCACGGCGCGGCACGAAAACAAGGGAAAATCACACTCTGGAATTTGTTTTCGCCCCTTTTTTGACGAAAATCACTATAATGGCGAGTGTCTCAAAACTCTTCCAAAATCAAAATAACAGGACATGCACGAAAAAATTGACTTTTTTGGAAATCAGGGCAGCGATGACCAAAAAGTACGATAAAAAATCAATATGATGGCACGTGTCTCAAAAGAGGCAGAAAAACCTAAAAATAGGACATGGAAAAAATATTTTCAGTCGCCGAAATTTTGGCCTAAAAACTGCCCCAGGTCTCCAGACTTTTTTTTTCTGAAACCTACTCAGGCAAGGAAACACGAATCAGAAAATAGATGGATCTCGAAAACAAACCTATTATGAAAAGAACTCGGATTGGTGGTGGATATATGGTGGTAGGATATGGCAGTGGTGGTGTGATATGGCAGCGGTGGTGGTATATGGATACGGATCGGTGGCGGGATAAGCGATCGTGGTAGATGGTAGGGGCGATGATGATGGTGCGGCGGCGGCGTGACAACTTATGACCAGAACATGAAACTATAAAAGACTAGACGCTAAGACTAGCAACTTAACATGATGATACAACCGCAAATTCAGCAAAGCAAAATACTGAAAAGACTATGCAAAGGCTCAGACTGATTCAAATATGATGAACTAACCCTATTTTTTTGGCTTTTTCATGGACTGCAGGTATGAAGAACAGACTCGATCTAATCTACGAAAAGCTGTAAAATCTCACCGAGCAACCTGAAAATCTGATACCACTTGATAGAGGCAAAGGTGTCCCGTCTTTCGATGAGATGATGATTATCGTTTTCAGAGGAGTATACTTTTATGATTCAACTACGAACATGTGAGGACGACGCGCCTTAGCAATCGCTACACCAAGTCTGAGAGGTTATTGACCACTTCGGAGCATGATCAACCTGATCACGAGGGTCTATTTCCTACAAGCAAACGAAGAACAAGCAAGAAACCGACATTGCAATATAGATATTGCGAATATAAGATGAAAGCTTTATTGATCAAGGTGGGGTACTGTGACGTCTTGGTCTGGTCGTTCAACACAAACGAAGTATGCGAAGTTGCACCAATGGCGAACTTTAATCTAAACAAAACCCAAAGTCTAAACGGTGCCCTAAGGGATGTATATTTGGAGGAAGAGGGGGGAATTTCGTGGCCCTGGGAGGAGGGGTCCGAAACCAACCCTAACTCTTGTTTCCCCACACATACCGACTCTAAAAACAGCCTATAGTCAAGTATTTCAAAATTACATGGGTCTGGCCCAATAATAAGGTAACGTAGCACCTATAATAGCTTCTGGACAAAATTTATGAAGTGACATCTTGTATATTTCGTCCAAGGCTTCATGCACTCATTATGGTGGCTTCAAAGTCTTGAAATCATCACTTGTAACTCCGTTTTTGTTACCCTTGCGCATGCCATCATCTTCATGCTTGATCTTGCTCCAATGTCCATCCTTCTTGTCCAAGATAGGCCCTTCATTTCTAAGCAAGACAAATGTATCCAATTTAGGTAGCATCATATTCTCATGAACATTAGAATCATTACTAAGAAACGAAAGTACCTGGTAATTAAATTGGCGTGGGCAAGCTCTAGTAATTGGTCCAATATGTATAGCAGTAGGGACTGTGGGTGTAACAACGGTATTGATGTCCTCATCATCAACCATAGAAACACAAAGACATTGCTAGCCGAATCCACGGTTGCCCTCCAAGCAATCAACCTTCCAGGGGGAGTTTGTTTTATTATATTTTCTTTGTGTTTTGGTTACAAACACAACCATGGCTAGCCGAATCCACAGGTGCCCTCCAAGCAATCAACCTTCCAGGGGGAGTTTGTTTTATTATATTTTTATTTGTTTTTTGGTTACAAACACAAGCCATGGCTAGCTGAATCGACGGGTGCCCTCCAAGAAATCAACCTTCTAGGGGGAGTTTGTTTTATTATATTTTTCTTTGTTTTTTGGTTACAGGACTGGGCATCCCAATTACCAGCCTCTCTCGTGCAATGACCAGTGAATAAACACCCATCATGAGAATAAACCTCTTAGCATGGAAGATATTGACCACCCCATACGAACACACAAAATAGATGATTATTTGAATAATTAGAGATGGCACATACAAACTTACTTGGAATGGAAGAGTAATGTTGTATATAGGTAGATATGAAGGACTCATCTAGAACAACTCTTATGTTTCAGGACTTTGGATGCACAAGCAATGTTTCCGCTTAGTACTGGCGAAGGCTAGAAAATAGATTGAGAAGCGACCAACTAGAGAGCGACAATGGTCATATTCATGCATTGCGAATATTTAACACTGACTATGATCATGAGTAGGATATAAACACCCTGAACATAAATATCACGAAGGTTGCATTGGTTTTTAATCGACTACATGTGTGAAAATGTGCCAAATCAAGCCACTTGAATCATTCAGAGGAGGATATCATCCTAGCATACTACATTGTAACCATTTTAATGCATGTTGACACTCAATATAAGTCATTATCCACTCCTAGCTACTTAAGCATGGCATGAGCAACTATAATCTCTAATTGTCAACGAAAACATGTTAACCCATAATATGTTGAATCAGGCTTACCGAGTTAAACATATTTACAAATACAAAAACAAGAAGAGTTCATACCAGTTGTACCTTGCCATAGTCACTTCATCAAATCATCATCATTATTGCCTTTCACTTGCATGACTGAATCATGTGAAAATAATAATAGTGTAAGTGTGGCATAGACCGAGCTGGAATCTGCAAACATTTATTCAAAGGAGAAGACAAGGTAATATTGGCTCATCATTAGATCAACAACAAAGGAGATGAGAGCCACTCAACAATTCTATCATAATCTTCTCCTTACGACAACCCAAATAAAAGGAAAGAATTTCAAAGAAACACACTGAAATGTTTTTGGAGTTTTTGGTTTTTCTAAAGAAAGCAAACGAAAAGGAAGAAAAAACTATTTAAACGGGAGAACTCCCAACAAACAAAAGAGGCACAAGAAATCTTTTTGGGTTTTCTTTTAACACTATGAACTAACTAAACAAGGAAGAAAAACCGAAAAGAAGCGAGAAATATTTTTGAATTTTTGAAGTTTTTTCAAACGCACACAAGGAAGCAAAGTAAAAAACAAACAGGACATACAATGGAAAAGGATGAACACCGACAACTGGAATGAATGTGTGGTATATGAATGTAATGTCAGTGAGAAATACGTACCACCCCAAGCTTAGGATTTTGGCCTAACTTGGTCCACGGCCATGGCTCGTAATTGTCTTGTCTAGGAAAGTGCTGAGGCTGTAGAGGCTCCCACTGATAGGTAAGTGTTGGACGCACCCTAGGGCGGTGCACCTGTGGACCACAAGATCACATGGCGCGCCCACCCCCTGGGCGTGCCATGCAGGCTTGTGGGCCCCACAAGGACCCACTCACTTATTCCTCATGCCCACTGCCTACTTCCACCTCTAGAAAAAATCAAACTTGCTCTCACCACCTTGTTCTTGTTCACTTTCATGAAATTTTTGATCTCTTTGCTCGGAGCTCTATTTTCGAAATTGTTTAGAGGAATCACTCCTTGGTATGTGACTCCTCCAGTTGGTCCAATTAGTTTTTATTCTAGTGGATTATGTTTTGCATATTTTGCTACTATCAGTGACCATGTATATGAGCTTGCATGCTGAATTTATTTGGTTATAAGTAGTTTGATGCTTGATATAGCCTCGAGACACTTGTGGGAATAGTTGCTATCAGTTTTGTTAAGTTTGGTTCATTTTTATGTTGGGGACTAAAAATTTTAGAAATTTTCGGAGGAGAGAAAATGTTGAGGAGGATATAGAGGGATTCTTCGAGCCGGAGTTCTAAGGAAACTCAGAAGGAGAAGACCGAGTAAAATCACCTTCGTGCAGCTGAGGTGCGGTCGTGTGAATGGCTAAGCGATACTTTCTTGAGAGATGCGGGTATTCAAAAATATTTATATCATTTGGCAAAAAATGCCGAGATCATCTCATTCCTTGAAGATAAGTGTAACCAGTACCTCCTCCTCACCAATACTTTCGTGCACAACTCTCTACTCATGCCTAGGAATGACCCACTTATGGTAACATTTCATCTATATGATTAATCTTATGAAATGACACTTGACAAATTTTGTCATGTATGCAAAGTTCCTAATGAGGGTTGCCCCTTAGAACCATGCACTAGAGATTTTGAGGACTTTGTTGTCTGACGTAACTGTGGGAGAGACGAGAGGACTCTCTAATGCTAGAGTTCCTAGTTTATATTTTTCCTATTTTGCGTTACTACTCATTATTTGATGGGAACAGTTTAACTCGTAGATGGGAGAGTGGAACACTTAGTTCACCTAATTATGCTATTTTCTGTCATTCCCTTTATGGTGACATTACTTTTAGTTTGGGAGCTATTGTTGCTCGACAGTTACAAAATAACCTTTCAAAAGGTGTTATTTATGGTGGTATTTATGCTTCTCGCTTGGTGAGACATTTTGAGATCATATGTTAGATAGAGCTTCGCTCATCCATCCGGATCTACTCCACCATGAGGGACCGACACCTCTTCGGAGAAGATCCACCTTGGATTCAAGACCCCTTCATGGGAAGACCCCTCAAGACCTCCTCATGGAGATGAACTAGCTACCACTTGTATCGTCCTTTGTTGGATTCGGATCGTGTATCTCTTTGTGTTTCGAGGATCTAGCATATGTGTGACCTAATCTTGTTGGTTTGAGTGATTCTCTCGTGTTTTCCCTCATGTTTCCCATCGTGTTCTTCGTGTTCCTCCTTGGGATCTGCTCCTTTTGTGAAAGATAGGCCATCTAGGGTTCCACCCTACATCATCTTGGTATCATGAGCCACGTTGATCACGATTTCGGAGCCTCCCCTCTTCGTTTTCTAGCCTTGTTTTGTTGATTTTGTCCCAAATTCAAAAATTCCCCACAAAAATAGTCCCCCAGGTTTTTTTGTGATTTGTTGGTGTGATGAAGTTTTGTTGGATTTGATCCATGGATTTTCTTTGTTACTAGTGGATCTAGCTTTCCCCCAATTTTCCGCACTTTCCATCCACGAAATCTCCGCAATTTTGCCCCGAAATCATCAATTTCCGCCCCAAAAATCGAGTTCCTTGAGTTCATCCTCGGATTTCTGCCCCCCGGACATCCGACTCGTAGCCTGGACATCCGGCTCGTAGCCCGGACATCCAGCTCCTGGAGCGCATTTTCGCGCGCGGTTCTGGACATCAGCACCCGGATATCAGGCCCCCACCCCCGGATTTCTGACCCATAGAGCATCAGCCTCCCGTGTTTCACCGTTTTGACCATAACATTCACATCCGGATTCCGATTTTCGCGTTCTTTAGCTTGTTGAGTAGCTATTGATATCCTTTATCCCTCTAGATAGGTTTCAATACCATTTGACTCCATCAAAGTTTTGGCACTTTGGCATATTTGTTTAGGGCTTCCACCATAACTTCCGCAAAACCACCATAGCCTTCCGCAACCTAACCCATTTCGTTCCATATAGCATTAGTGGTTGTTTGAGTTGCGATTCGAGTCTCCTAAGGTGTTTAGGCTACTTAGGGATGGTTTCTTCTTCATCAACCGCCACTACCACTTTCGCATAGGCTTGCCTATCATACACTTCCGCCACCCTAACTTAACCCAATTTTGTTTGAGTTGTGGTTTGTGTCTCCTAAGGTGTTTCGGCGACTTCAACACCGACACCGTGTATAGTACACCACTTTACCCTCCACTTCTGCATTGCTTACTCAAAACCCATCATTGCATTTCTGCAATCCCATTGAGCTTCCGCAAAACCACCACCGCCTTCCGCTACCACAATTTGACATTTGCCTTTGAGATTTTGAGTTCGCGGGTTTTTCTGTTTCCAAAGGTGTTTCGGCTAATTAGGAATGGTTCGACATCGAGAACTCCGCCACTCATCATCGCCACAAGGTCGTCTTCGACAACAACCACTTCCTCATAACCCGTCCTTATGTACACATGACAAACATTGATAGTGACGACACTATTGTATATTCCCCTTGCAATTGCATTGATAACCCCTAGCCCATTTTGCGTCACTTACCTATCGAGACTAGCCATTTGAGTATTGCCGGAAACGTTACTTGTGCCCATTAGTGATCATTGGTCTACACCCTCCATTATATACATACCATATCATAATGATATCATCTTGGTATCATCATATCATCTCTTGTGCCATAAGTTTGTTCCCGCATATATAGAATTGCTATCTTGGTTTGTGCATCTCGCAAAGTGGCCATACAAAAAAAAGAATAAGCTTTTAAGCAAAGAAAAAGAGAGCAAAGAAGCTTGTAAGCAATAGCCATAGCATCATACCACATTGCATATAAGATCATCTTGGATCATCTTGAGAGGGACACCGGGAACCATATATACATAGCATAATTGGGATAGAAGTCGTTGCATTTTTGTCTCCTATAGGTTGTGCACAAGTGTCGTATCCGCCTATTGAGCAATCATGCTAGCGTCTCTCTAGAGTTGTGCAACAAGAGCATTTTCCGTGGATTCCACATTTTGAGATCATTCCTTGGTTGCACGACCACATTTATCTATCTGTATGTGTGTTTCTGTGTGCCATTCATTGCTATTGGTCTACTTGTTTCACTTGCAAATTTGTGAATCTCTTTCAACACTATTGACTCTTGCTAACATTTTACATCAAATTTTTGTGCCACTATCCTCACCAGGCTCCACCATAAGCTTTATTTGTGTAGGTGTGAGAAATCGACGAGATCGGTACCAATTATGCTATTTCCTTGTTACATTATTGAGTGATCATTGATCCATCTTTTCAACATCGGTCAAGGTACATTTGGTATAGTTCTTCTCTTCCTACCACTCATATTAGCTCAAGTTTTGTGATGGATAGGCAAGGCATTTCATCTCCGATCTTCCACGACAATGATGGCACGAACAACTACATCACCAAATCGTCAATCTTCGATCTACAACGACAAATGCAAGGCACACAATCAAGATTGCGAGAGCGCATCGACAACCTCGCCATCGACATGCGAGACTCTGAGCTACGTACAAGAGACTACCTCGACCACAAGCTCTCCACATAAAAGGAGGAGAACAATGCATGGATGGAGGAGATTTGGACCTTGTTGACCAACCGTACTTCCCCTTCATCATCCTCAAGGCGACGGCGAGCAAGTCAACCATCTTCAGAGCGCCCAAGCGATACAAGTGCAAGTTGTCCACGTCCACATCTACATGGTGACCATCATCACATTCGTGATCCACATCATCATGAAGAGCAAGTCATCTCTAAGCAACATGTGCGTGACGATGAACGCCATCGAGCTCAAGTACAACAACTACACCATCAACATGAAGACGCTCGAGATGCGCCTACCTACAAGCTGCAACAAGCTCTACATCAAGCTATGGCCAAACTTCAAGAGCACATGAGAAGACTGCGAGACAAGCACCACCAAGAGGACACTACGGCTACCACCACCACTTCGGCATCTTCGCCAAGTGCTATCAAGGCATCTTCGCCTTTGGACGTTCGGCATCTTCGCCTACTTCCCACGAGTTCGCCTACATCGAAATCTTCTACAACAAGGCGACCACCTACGAGCGAGGGTGACACTTCCATCTTCGGAAGCCCCTCAAGGAAGATAGCCGAGCATGGGAAATTCCATTCGGTCATGCAGACAAGCTACGAGGTGCCACACCATATGGGCCTCCAAAAACAAGACGACGACAAGACGGTCGAGCAAGGGCCATCCCCTTCGACTACGGCGACGAGCATGAACCTCTTCAACAACATCAAGACGATGCCCATTTTGGACTCATACTCCGAGTCAAGCTATGACACTGCACATGAGACCTCTCTTTGGTCTCGGAGGAGAGTGATGTTTTGCCACATCCTACGGCATTCCTCTTTGGAGGCGTTATGGATGAGGAGGTTGAACATGGGACTATCCCTTCAACCAAGGCGGCGATAGGAGTTGCGCATGCAGACATTTGCACCAACATCTCTCCGACACCCACATATGAAGAGATGCCCCAATTCCTATGTGAGGAGAGCCGCCACCACATGAGTGACATGAGTGACTCTACCATATGTGACATTGAGTGCATTTCCTATGAGAGGATGAGTGTGACCACCACTAGCCCCACACTTGAGAGCATGCCACACATCCTATGTGACGTTGAGAGCCATTTGAGAGACTCCACCAACCATATGAGTGAGAGCATCCAAGAGGGAGCAAGTGAGCCACTACACCTAGTGAGTGAGATAGTTGAGAGGGCATGTGAGGCCACTATGATTTCTAACGACTTACCCTCTACTCCGAGTGTGTTTTACCTTTTGGTGCTAGATCTCCAACAAGATGAAGCGCCAATCCTCAACGAGTCCATAGCTCCAATGGAGACGACGATGGCCATGGTGGAAGAAGATGCACCCCCCACATGGTTCCATCAAGATGAAGATGACAACAATTTGGTCTCCGACACCTCACATACAACACATTAGCGATGCTCCAAAGGTAACATAGGTGATGGTGCTTGTCTTGTCCCATTAGTGGACTATCTCACAAATGGTTGCTTGCATGATGTTGATCCACCCATGCTTCATGCTAGGGCGACTTCTTGATGTCATGAATTACCAATTATGATGAATATGATGATGAGCATGTTGAGTTACCTAGTTGTGATGCTATGCTCCATTGGATACCATGTGAAAATTCTATTGGTCACTTCATGTTTGACAACCATTGAAATTGTCATATGCTATGAGTGAGATCTCCCATATTGCTTCATTTCAATCTCAGCATAGTAACTATGCATGCCCATTAAAATAAATCCCATTTGCACTTATGGCATAGATGACGAGATGATGGTCATTGGCTTTTGTTTTTCATGTGATGATATTGCCATGCTTCCTTTACATGATTTGCGCAATTCATCTACTATACCATGCCTGATGAGGACATCAATACCATTGTTACACCCACAACCCCTGCTACTATACATACTGGACCAATTATTAGAGCTCGGGCACGCCAATTAAATCACCAGGTACTTTCATTTCTTGGTAATGATTCTAATGTTCATGAGAATATGATGCTACCTAAATTGGATACATTTGTTTTGCTTACAAATGAAGGGCCTAGCTTGGACAAGAGGGATGGACACTAGAGCAAGATCAAGCATGGAGATGATGGCATGCGCAAGGGGAACAAGAACGGAGTTACAAGTGATGATTTTAGGACTTTGAAGCCACCATAACGAGTGCATGAAGCCTTGGACGAAATATACAAGATGCCACTTCATAAATTTCGTCCAGAGGCTATTATAGGTGCTACACCACCTTATTTTTGGGCCAGGCCATGTAATTTCGAAATAGTCAAGTATAGGCTGTTTCAAGAGTCCGTATGTGTGGGGAAACAAGAGTTAGGGTTGGTTTCAGACCCCTCCTCCAAGGGCCACGAAATTCCACCCTAGTCCTCCATATATACAGCCCTTAGTGCATCGTTTAGACTTTGGGCTTTGTTTAGATTAAAAGTTCGCCACAGCTGCAACTTCGCGTACTTCGTTTGTGTTCAACGACCAGACCAAGACGTCACAGAACCCCACTTGATCAATAAACATTTCCTCTTTTATTCGCAATATCCAGATTGCAATCTTAGTTTCTTGCTTGTTCTTTGTTTGCTTGCAGGAAATAGACCCTCGTGGTCAGGTTGATCATGCTCCAGCGTGGTAAATAACCTCGCGGAGTTGGTTTAGCGATTGCTAAGGCGCGACGTCCTCGCACGTTCGTAGTCGAATTGTCAAAGTCTACTCCACCCAAAACGATAGACACCATCGCATCGAAAGACGGGGTGCCTTTGCCTCTATCAATGCCGTGATCACGTAGAACCAAATATGCTCTGTTTTGGATGTTGTCAATATTCTCCATGTGATGTTTCTAGAAATGCTCATGAGGAGACCCCCATAGTTTCTTCATACATATTAGGCGATTTTGATGCATTCCATACTTTGCATGCTTCCCATAATTGCGTGCACCATATGCATTCCATGAATAACAATGCTCTACATATTTCTCATGATGAATTACATAATTTGAGTCTCCATTATGCTATGCATAACAACAAACCCATCACGATGGATGACATGTTTCTCTATCATGCATCTCATTTATTTGAGCATTGGATATCTGGTGCTAACCAACACAAGCATGTATGCATCATGATGGATGATGTGTACATATAACATGCACACACAATTTTCCCTTTGTCTTTGTTTTGGGTAGGCACTCACTTATACTCGTCAACCTCTCAATCCCAAGAGTTGACGAAACGAGCTCTTGAGAGCAACGATGATTTGGGATTCCATGGAATATCCTCACCACTGTTCCCTTCGCGCAAGGACTACAAGCATTTGGGCTATATATACACAACTTTGGGTTATATATCACTTGTTACATTATGCCCATTTTCCCGTGTTGCCTTGCCATGCAATTGTGACCCTTGCTTGCACTTACATATGATTCACCATTATACTACTTCTATGTGTATTTGCATGCTTGGTGGAGATACTTGTTGCTATTGCGATGTTTACCATGTGCCACATGCTATTGTTGATTCTTGTGTTGGGAGAGTCATATTGTTCAATTGCTAATTACATAGGACTTCTTCCCAATACAATGATGATACTTTACTCATATCTTGCTTTCATGCTTGTGATATGTCATGTGCATTATATATGCTCACTATTTGCACACATGACATGATTGCCATGATTACTTCTACTATGTTGCATCTTCGCACTACTAGCTTGATTGACTTGATCACTATGATTGCTTGATTTGTCGTATCACCCATGTTCCATTCTTACTCGCTTTCTTGGGTTGATGCACATATATGTTCATGCCTCTCACTTGATTTGTCTTGACCATTGTCTCTTGTCTCCATTAGTTGCATCTCTCATATCACCTTGTATTGAGTGCCAACTTGTTATGCTTATTGATCTTGGAGACTTGGACATATTACTTGTGATGCAAGCTAGTTTGATTGAGCTTCTTTTATTTGGTTGTAGTCGCGTCACGTGCTTTCATACCATGCCACATCTTTTCCTTTCTTATGATAAGCATGATGAAAAAGACTTGTTGGGTATCTCACCCCAGGGATGATAGGTTTTGCATTTCCGCTAACCACATTTTTTTTCCGAGTGTTTGTCATGTTCTTTCGTTTTGAAGGATTCACAAGGCATTACCGTCATGAGACATATTGGGTATGTGAAGGCATACAAGATGTGCAACTCCAACATCCTTGAGAAACTCCTAAAGGTGACCTCCTTCCCTTTGAGCCATCCTCAAATGTGCATATTGTATGGGTCATTCTTTCATTGTTGTTTCCTTCTTGTTGTCTACATGATACATCTCGCGAACGGAGGAAGGACATTGGAGAGGGACCCTTTGGATCTTCAAGTTGAGGAGCGCTCGGACTTATTGGATGCACCTTCGGACTTCCACTCATTCCACGACATCGAGCATTGGTACATCAACACTCCTTTGACACATTGCACCAACACCTCCATATTTGTTGATTGTGTGTCCACATGTCATGCTCGATGGACATATCATACTCACCACAAATTTAAACATTATGCATGGATTGACTTGCATTATGATTGTCTTCTTGCATCTATTTCCATGTCATCCATGATATATGAGATTGTGCACTTCCTTAGCAAATTTGTTGTGATCTTTCTTGATGGCATATTCATACATTATGATCATATTGCCTACCATCAATTGCATGATCACATACTCACATTGAGCACCCATTTCCATATTCATGCTATTGATAAACCGTCTCACTATGACATCATTTTGCACCGTGGTTGCATTGATCATATTCACAACACATTTGTGTGCACAATGAATGCTTTTGCTCCCATGAACGCTTTGCATATCATTTTATATCATCTTGATAAGCTTCCTGCGCTTTGCCATGAACAATCTTGCCGCACGGACTCATTCTTACATGATGGACACCTTGTGTGCTCTAACCATTGTATTTCCATGTGTCATTTGTTTTTGCTCCTTTTGGATGTGTACCACTCCGGAGACACCTTGGAGTAATTGGATTGCGCCATGTCTTGCACTTCGTCCAACTACAAATCCGTCCACGACAACCGTTTCCATGGTGATGAGGTTTTCGATCCGAGGTCGGATATTTCCCAAGGGAGGGGAGATGATGCGGAGCACCCTACGATCATCCCCATGTAGACTACGACAACTCCCCAAGCCCCAAGTGCCCACATGTTAAGACCTCAAGCATACGCCATTCGACCTAAGGTGAACTCGCTCCTTTCCGAATCTTCTCTTTCCGCATGTAAGACATGGATGCCACCTCAAGCGCGGACCTTGTTCATACTCAGGTACACTCCAGGAGACCATGGAGAACCCAAGGACCAAGGCCAAGCGTGCGTGGAAGTGAAGACGGAAAAAGGAAGAAGGGCCAGCTGCTACAACGGCCGGACATCCGGCCTCCACCTACTCAGAGAGCTCCGGAAGTGCCCCCGACAGCCCGGACATCCGGCCCCATGCCCCGCACATCCGGCTACTCCCAAAGCCCTGGATGTCCGGTCCCTTCGCCCAGATATCTAGCCCTGCCTATCCAGAGAGCGTCTGCTCGGGCCGAACTCAGCCCGGACATCCGGCTCTATGTGAGTCGCCGGACATTTGGCCCCCAGCCCGGACATCCGGCGCCTGTCTACGCATAGTGAACGGGCCAAGGGCCCATGTATCCCCCCTCTCACTTACCCCTTCGCGGGCTAACACTATATATAGACCCCCTCCTCCTCCTAGTTAGGGTTAGCATTGTGATAGCTCATATCTGAGATAGAGCTTCGCTCATCCATCCGAATCTACTCCACCGCGAGGGACCGACACCTCTTCGGAGAAGATCCACCTTGGATTCAAGACCCCTTCATGGGAAGACCCCTCAAGACCTCCTCACGGAGATGAACTAGCTACCACTTGTATCGTCCTTTGTTGGATTTGGATCGTGTATCGCTTTGTGTTTCGAGGATCTAGCATATGTGTGACCGAATCTTATCGGTTTGAGTGATTCTCTCGTGTTTTCCCTCGTGTTCTTCGTGTTCCTCGTTGGGATCCGCTCCTTTTGTGAAATATCGGCCATCTAGGGTTCCACCCTACATCACTATGCTTATTGATCTTTGAGACTTGGACATCTTACTTGCAAAACATGCTTGTTTACTTGAGCTTAGTGTCTTTCGTTGTGCTACCATCTTATACCTACATACCATACCCTACACCCTTGTCCTTTCTTATGATAAGAAGGATGAACACACTTGTTGGGTATTTCACCACACGAATGATAGGTTTTGCATTTCCGCTAACCTCATTTGTTTTTCTGAGTGTTTGTCGTGTTCTTTTGCTTTGACGGATTCACAAGGCATTTCCATCACAAGACATATTGGGTATGTGAGGGCGTACACGATGCGCGACACCAATATTTTTGAGAAACTCATAAAGGTGAACTCCTTCCCTTTGAGCCATCCTCAAATACACATATGGGATGGGCCATACTTTCATTATTGTTTGCTCCTTATTGTCCACGTGATACATCTATTGGATGGAGGCGCGATATTGGAGACGGAACTTATGGACCTTCAAGTTGAGGAGTGTCAGGACTTAGTGGATGCACCACCGGACTACCACTCTTCCCACGACATCGGGCAATGGTATGCCATGAAACTTTTTCCCTATTGCAAAAACACCTACATATTTGTTGATGAGGATGCTAGATGGAAACATTCCTTGCATGACAAATTTTCACCTTATGCATGGATTGACTTACATTAGGATTGCCTTTTTGCATCTTATATTTCCATGTCATCCATGATATATGAGCATGTGCACTTAGCAAATTTGTTATGATCTTCCTTGATGGCATATTCATACATCATGATCATATTACCCATCATCAATTGCATGATCACATAATCACATTGAGCACCAATTGCCATGTTCGTGCTCTTGATAATCAATCACACTATGACATCATTTTGCACAATGATAGAATTTTTATCTTTGTGCACCATGCCAATTACCACAATTTTGTGCGTGCAACAAATGCTTTTGCTCCCATCAATGCTTTGCATATCATTCTATACCATCTTGATAAGCTTCATGCGCCGTGTCTCGAACAATCTTGTTGCACGGACTCATACTTACTTGATCATTTTGCATATATACCATCCCGACGACATCTTGAAGTACTTTGATTGCGCCATGACAAACAAGTTCGTCCATGACAACCTGAAAGTGCGTTATATCGACTAGAGGGGGGTGAATAGGCGATTTTTATGAATTCTTCACTGAGGAATTTGCCGGTGAGGAAATTCCTTAACGAAGAACTACTTGCAGCGGAATAAGTACTCAGAAGTAAGCATAAGAGAATGCGGGCATGGTCATCATGATGAAATGAAGACAAACAAAGAGTACAGAAAGCGTAAGCACGGGATAGCACAAGATGAAGACAAACAGACTGAAGAAATTGAACTGAGGAAATTGAGAAAGTCTTTAGTCACAGTCTTCAAACACAGATATGAATGAACACTCAACACAGTAATGAGGAAATGAAAGAGTTTAGGAAATAGAACCAGTTAGGTTGGTGAAGACAATGATTTGGTAGACCAGTTACAACTGCTGTCTCAGTTGTAATGCGTCTGGTTGGAGCGGTGAGTATTTAAACTCGAGGACACACAGTCCCGGACACCCCCGCTGAGCACGCAGCTTCGTGACACCAAGTCCTCACCGTATTCTCCTTGAAATAAGGTCACATGCACCTCGTCCAATCACTCGTGGTAAGTCTTCAGCGACTTCCAAACCTTCACAGACTTGGTCACTCGGCGATCCACAATTCCTCTTGGATGTTCTAGACCATGACGCCTAACCATCCGGAAGAAGCACAGTCTTCAAAGGTAACAAGCGCCGGATCCATGCAGGATCAATCTCTTGATGATGCTCAATCACTTTGGGTTTGTAGGGGTTTGGTGTTTGGGTTTTTCCTCACTCGATGATTTTCGCTCAAAGTCCTCGGAGGATGGGTTGCTCTCAAATTACAAGTGTCAAGTTTCTCTCGGAGCAGCCAACCAGCTAGTGGTTGTAGGGGGCGACTATTTATAGCCTAGGGAGCAGCCCGACATGATAAGACATAAATGCCCTTCAATGATATGACCGTTAGGTGGATAAGATATTTTGGGACAGGCACGCAAAGACAACAACGGTCGAAATTTGAATCTCAAATTCCTCGTAGCTATCATGTTCCTCCTTGTAGGCAATCCGTGACCGGCGAATTCCTAACTCCTCGGTCGAACAAATTCTCAACGACTGTAAGAACTTCGCCTCTCACATCAAGAAATTGACTGAATCTGTATGAGATTTCCAAAGGCTTCACTCAAGGGATTGGTAGGTGTAGGATTTTGAGTTGAGCATCACATGGAAATTTTTCCTTAGTATTTCCTCGACCCCCTTTAACAAAGAGACGGTGTTTCCTATGACTCAAGAAAGAGAAAATGAAACTACGAAAACAAAAGTCTTCACGCTTCATGTTCCTCAAATGAATACCAAGTCTTCAAGGTCACACCAATTTCTTCACTTTCAAAGTCTTCGTAAAGTCTTGAGAATATCAAAGT
This sequence comes from Aegilops bicornis, assembly GCA_021605145.1. NCBI lineage: Eukaryota > Viridiplantae > Streptophyta > Magnoliopsida > Poales > Poaceae > Aegilops > Aegilops bicornis. Next base: position 372,089,752 of record CM038671.1, read on the forward strand.
CTTCATCGAAGAACTTCATTTTAGGGTCGACTTTCACTTTAAATATCAAACTCCTCATAGACTTATAGACCTGTGTACACTCATAAACACATTAGTTTCTTAACCTATAAGTCTTCAATACACCAAAATCACTAAGGGGCACTAGATGCACTTACAATCTCCCCCTTTTTGGTGATTGATGACAATATAGGTTAAGTTTTCAACGGGATAAACATATGAAGTGTAAATACTGATATTGAGGAATTTGATTGCAAGATATAGAAGAACTCCCCTCAAGATGTGCATAGTGAGGAATTTGCTTTTGAGGCAATGCACATTTGAAGAGTTGAATCATGGAGATCTCCCCCTATATCTTGTAATTCATACACGCATTTGACATATAATATGAAGAATTTGAAATACATGATGAAATATGGTGCTTGATGAAATTCAGCATGCGTGCAATAACATTAATGAGGAACGGGCATGCAATAACGCATCAAGAGTATCAGAGCACAGTGCATCAAAAGTATCAAAGCACCATCGGGTTTAAGATTACAACTCGATCCAATAAAAGTTTCAGAAGAACGAGAGTTGTAACTTAACAAAAATAAAATGCCCATATAATAGACCTGCTTGAAGACTAACTCAAATCTCTCCCCCTTTGTCATCGAATGACCAAAAGGATCGAAACTGAGGACTAATGCCTCAAGAATTTCAAAATGAAGAAGGAGCGCCCGGCGTTGTTGGGGCCGATTGTTGTAGTGGGGCCTCGCTGCAGTGTCGCCCAAGTCTTCATTTTCATCGGTGTCTCGTGATGAAGAATATGAGCTAGCCACCAAGGAAGGAACTTTGACCTTCTTGTATTTCTTCTGAGGAGGTGCGCATCACCAAATTCTTCCTTGAGACCCATTGTCGCCAGTTCTTCCGTGTTGTAGACATTTGAAAGAACAGCCCAAAAGTGCGTTTGAAGGTTTCATGGAGGTAGTAGTGGTTTTTCTTCACCTGCATTGTGTGTAGAGGTCATGTTGTGAAGAATTGAACCAAACCGACGCTTGACCCATTTATGATTGCGATCAACCTTCCGATGAAGACCGAGGAGTAACTCATGATCGATCATCACCACAGGTGCTTTGTGGCTTGAGGACTTTGCTTGGCTGAGGTATTTGCGGCAGAGTCATGTGTGGCAGAGTCATCATTGGTGGAGTAGGATGCAGCTTTGCGAAACTATCCATCCAATGGACGAATGCCTTCATCGATCACAACAGTTGCCTTGCCCTTGTCATCAGCTGAGGTAAATGTCCGTTTGAGGACTTCAATCAGGGGCAAGTAGATGCAAAGTGGTTCGTAGTATCAGCCTTTGTAATTTAGTGAAGACCTTGTCCCGATGAATCTCATTATCCAAGGCGATAAGGCTTCAAATTTCAAATGGTGACATAGCAATGTTTGCCAGAGTCCCCATGAAGAAATCATGGAAGTTGATGGGAACGCCATGAATGATATAGAAAAGCATATTCTTCATGATGCCAACGACTTCTTCATCATTTGAGTCGTGGCCTTTGATAGTACTCATTGTCTTCGTCAGAATCCGATAGACAGTCCGAGGCACATACAATAATTCCTTGACAATGAATTTGGTTCTTGGGGCCTGCCCTGGCTTCAAAGGCTTCATCAGCACTTGCATATAGTGATTTGAAAGCTCAGGTTCGTTGTAGATACAACGAGCACCATCAAGTGGAGGACTGAGTGATAGGGCACGAAGCACTTGATTCTTGGTGCCTTGTAGTGAGTATTTTCGGACATCTAGTCTAACACCCATGAGTTCACGTCTTGGCGTCTCCGGTGATGTGCAGCGTTGCATAGAATTGAAGAATGAGTTCTTCATTCCAATCACAGATGTCGGTGCAGAAATTGAAGTCCCGCCGTGAAGAACACCGAGGACTGGCTCAAAGCCCGGCAGAGACTCCATGTCCACATGAGGAATATGTGCATGATCGAAGACTTTGTCTTTGTTGAAGAGCACGCGAGGAATAGAAATTGGCTTGACCGACACCCGTAAACGCCTCTTCCTTATGCGAGCAGAATCATATGGATTGTAATCAGTGAAGAATACATGCTCACTGAAGAAATCTTCAGCCTTGAACTTTTGCTTTGTTGAGAAGGGATTCTTTGGCTTTGGCAGTGGAGTGTCAGTGAGTTGCATCACGACCTCTGGAATCGCAATCTCAGGTTCTTCAGTCGAGGAATTTCTTGTTCCTCTCATCGGTGCAGTCGAGGATCAGCAAGAATGGTTCATCGGCGCTAGTGGCTGGAATTTCTTCATGGACAGATGAAGTGGGATGAGTTTCTTCAGAGCCCATTTGAACTGTTGGAGCAGGGGACTGAGGAATCTGTTGGATTGGGGTAAAGAGTGGAGAATTTGGATGCCGACTTTACCAAAAGTCATCATTCATCACTGGCGTTGTGCTTCCAATATCCACATCTTCTTCAATTTCCTCAACACTGGCCTCTTCAACTGTGAACTGAGGCATAGGCGAGGAAATGATTGGGGTTGAAGGGATTGCTTCCACTTCAATTTCTTCATCAATCTGCTCCGGACGAAGCAGAATGATTTTCTTCATCAGATCCGCTTAGGATCTCATAATCTTCATCAAAAGGAACAAGGTCCTTTGATGGAATTGAGGAAATTGGAACAGCATCAATAGGATTTTCATATGAGCTGGTCATTGTCTTCATTTTCTTCGCATCCGAAGAATTTGACGCAGCTGATGCTTTCCGTTTCTTCACTGCAGCTCGTTCTGCAGCCTTGGTCTTCTTCACATCAGAGGCAGATGGAAGAATTGGAGTTGGTGTTGGCGCAGGAGGAGCTGAGGAATCTGGTTGATTTTCCTCAGGCGCAACTGATGCAGTTTCGACTTGTTCAGTTTCTTCAGGCGCACCACTAGTGGATGCCCTGGCAATTTCTTTAGCGGCTGGAATGGGATCATCAGCCCTGGAACTAGCATTGTCTTCAAAGACTGAACTTCATCAGCGGTGTCGGCATGTTCTTCATCTGCTTCTGAGGCTCCGGCTGAGGAATTTCTGGTTGTTGCGTTGGGGCAGCAACATTAGTGAATTTCTTCTTCAAAGTTGATTTAATCTGACTTTGGCTCCTTGCCAATCAGCATAATAGGAGTCAAATTTGTCGCGAGGGCTTTGATGTCACCTGCATCTTGATAAGTTCTTCAGTTGTCATCTTGACAATGTTTTTCTTCATGATTTCTCCTTTCAGATTACGATTTCTTGATCTCTCCGTCAGATCAAATTTCCATTTCTCCTCTTGGATGAAATGAGTCAACATGTGACTTTGGCTGTGTGTCAACTTGAAGTCAGGCATAGGAGTGTTTGGGTCCTTGTGCCAGAGATCAATGTAGTCTAGGATCGCTCTTGGATCCAACAGCAGTGGCACATGTGTGCCTTTGGCTCTAGCGGCCCTTTCTTGGCGGTCTCTGATGATTTCCGCAAGTTCATCATCATCAGCCTCATCATCTTCAGGTGGCTCTTGGAAGGCGACCTGTTTCTTCTTGGGACTTGGCCGAGGACCTCGTCCAGCTGTGGCCTTAGTCTTCAGCAGAGTCGGGCCTGATGAAGACTTTGGTGCAGCTGAGAACTTGCTGAAACACCAGAGGCAATGGAGATGCCTGTAGTCCTTTGGCACGTGGCCAGATGCACAGGTGTTGAGGACTTTGTGAGCAGCTGAGGACTTTGAAGGAGCTGAGGATTTTGGAGGAGCAGGAGCAGCATGAGGAATTTGCCGCGAGGGCACAGCTGAGGAACTTGGTCGTGAGGGCACTGTTGGTGAAGCACTTGGCTTGTGTGCGGGCTTCTTTGCCATAGATTTTCTTGGCTTGACAGAGGCCTCGATGGCAGCAGCAGAGCAGAGTCCTCATTGAATTTCCTCACCGCCTCGTTGGCTTGTCTTGCCAATTTGGCTTGGCGCTTGGCCCATTCTTCAGAAAGTCCTCACCACGCTTGATCCGGTGGGGTCACTTTGACTGTGCCAATGGAGCTCTTGGGCATGGAGGATTGAGTGCTAATTTCTTCATGTACTTTGGAGTTACATATCTGCATTCCTCCATTCCCTTGCCCATCTCCGCTCAATTCTTTGAATGCGCACCTTGCGCTGATTTTGTTTTCTTTGCGAACTCGGCTTCATCAGTGTGCAATAATCAGCATATATTTCCTCGGGAATCTCAAACGCAGCCATGACCTCAGGCCTCTTTCCTCCTTTCTCGTGGCTTCTTTCCTTCGCCATATTCTTCCGGGTGAGGAATTTGAACAAACGAATTCTCTCAAGAAGTATGCAACTTTTCTTTGAGGAACGCTGCAAATGAGTTAAGTTGATGAGAACCTAGTGATTTAGCAATGGACATGAGTACCTGTGAACAGAGTATAGTTGCGAGGAATTTGGAGAGGTCATATGCATTCTCAGAAGGTTTTTCAAAAAGAACTAGTTTGAGGAATTTGACCAGATGAGCCTTGAAGAATTTCACTAAGCGATCTTTGTCTTATGTTCTAGAGTTGTATAGATCGAGGATCCACACAATTGAGGAATCTTGAAGAAAATCATTGCTTAGAGAAACGAATCAAAAGCATGTTTTGTTTGAGGTGTTCATATGTGTGAAGATTTGAAGAATAAACACCTTTGAAGATTTTCAGGAAGGTTTGAGAATCAAAGCGAGTAATAAAAGTAACTTTTAATTACCCGGAGTGAAGAACACGATGAACTAAGAAGAACAGATGGGAAGTTCGATTCAGGATCTTCCACGCCTAACTCGGCGGAGGAAGACAGCTACGGCGGCGGCGGAGTGAAGATTTCATGGTCGGCGCTGAGTACGTCGGCGACGAGGTCGAGGCAGTGAAGCTCTTCCTCACCGCAACGATGGAGAAGCGGGCGCGCTTAGGGTTTGAGAAGCTCGAGCGAGAGAGAGAGCGGTCGAGCGTAGTAAAGGAAGTGAGGAAGGGAGTGGGGTATATATAGCCACGGTGAAAAACTGTTCGCTCAAGATTTGGGACGAACGTGCCCCTGACCCTTCTCATTCGCTTGACATGTGTCACCCACGTACTGAAAAGTGGAGATCATGTTAGATCGTGGGTGAATAGATAAATCCATCGTGGGACGCGGAACGGTTTGAGCGGCAAAACCGAAAGTTTGGATAAGATCGGTTTTAAAGTTCCGTTCGCAATTTCTTCAGCTGACAAGGACACAGTGAAGATTTTGAACGAGTTTCATATAGAACGCACATGAAGAATTTGTGAATAGATTGGGTTGAGTATAGCATAGAGGGGAAGGGTCGATCACATTCACTTAGCGTAAAAAGCGACTTGAAGAAATAGCCATAAGTGAATGTTGTAGAGGACATAAACCCATATATATATATATATGTATATATATATATATATATATATATATATATATATATATATATATATATATATATATATATATATAGCCAATGAAGAAAAACGACGGAAACAGTGAAGATTTTGCAAAGTTGAAGAATTTGAAAAACTGAAGAATTTCAAAAACTGAGGAAAAACTCAAATTGAAGATCTTCAACTTTGGTGGTGGCATGTCCCACCGTATAAGAATGATGATTTCACACACCGCGTACAATTGTCGTAGGGTTCTGAGAATCAAATTCTTCATTAATTTCTTCACACTTAGAGAGTTATTCCTCATTGATTGAAGAAAAATGTTTCTTCATGTGTTGCACATCTAAGTCATCAATTTTGCATAAGTGTCAGGATGTGTGTCCTTTTCAAAGAACATTCGAAGATTCTAAGATATTTAGCTCACGCCGCAACTTGCTAAATCTCTTCCCATCCAAGGGCTTAGTGAAGATATCGGCTAGCTGTTCTTCAGTCTTCACATGCTCGATGGAGATGTCGCCCTTCAACACATGATCACGAAGAAAATGATGACGAATTTGAATGTGCTTTGTCTTCGAGTCGAACTGGGTTGTGAGCAATCTTGATGGCACTCTCATTGTCGCAAAGAGAGAGGCACATTCTTCACGTTGATGCCGTAGTCCTTGAGAGTTTGCTTCATCCACAGCAATTGAGCACAACAAGAGCCAAAGACAATGTATTCAGCTTCCGCAGATGACAAGTGATACGCAGTTCTGCTTTCTTCGAGGACCAATGGACCAAAGATCGTCCGAGGAAATGACAAGTACCAGATGTTGACTTATGGTCCACACGATCACCAAAGATAGTCGAGTCAGAATATCCAATGAGATCAAAAGTAGAGCCCTTGGGGTACCATAATCCTAGTGTTGGTGTGTGAGCTAGATATCGAAGAATATGCTTCACAACCTTATGGTGTGATTCCTTGGTGTAGCTTGAAATCGGGCACACATGCAAACACTAAGCATTATATCTGGCCTAGATGCACATAAGTACAATAGAGAACCAATCATGGAGCGGTATACCTTGTGATCGAAGTTAATACCATTTTCATCAGTGCATAGATGGCCATTTGTGGGCATAGGAATTTTGACACCTTTGCAATCTTGCATGCCGAATTTCTTTAGGACATCTTTGAGGTATTTCTCCGAGATATGAATATGCCATTGTGTTGTTGACGAATTTGAAGACCTAAGAAGAATTTCAACTCTCCCATCATAGACATTTGATATTCTTCACTCATCATATAGGCAAAATCATCACTATAACGTTGGTCAGTACAGCCAAAGATAATATCATCAACATATATTTGGCACACAAACAGTTCACCATCATATGATTTAGTAAAGAGAGTAGGGTCGAGTGAACGGTGTGAAGCCATTCTTCACGAAGAATTCCTTCAATGTATCATACCACGCCTGGGGCTTGTTTGAGACCATAGAGGGCCTTGTTGAGTCTCAAGACTTTGTCGGGATTCTTTGGATCTTCAAAACCTGGGGTTGAGCAACATATACTTCTTCCTCAAGCTTACCATTGAGGAATGCACTTTTCACATCCATTTGATATAAAGTGATATTGTGATGGTTAGCATAGGCAAGTAATATGCGAATAGACTCAAGTCTAGCAACAGGTGCAAAAGTTTCATCGAAATCAATTCCTTCAACCTGTGTGTAGCCTTGAGCTACAAGTCGTGCCTTATTCCTCACCACAAGGCCAATTTCATCTTGCTTGTTGCGGTAGATCCACTTTGTGCCAATGATATTATTCTTGCGAGGATCTGGACGTTTGACCAGTTCCCAGACTTGTTGAGCTCGAACTGATGTAATTCCTCTTGCATGGCCTGAATCCACTCGGGCTCAGAATGCTTCATCTACTTTAGTGGGCTTTGTGATAGAGACAAAAACTTAGTGCCCAAAAAAGTTAGATAAATGTGAAGCTTTTGAGCGTGTGAGAGGACCTGACGCTTCAATGTCATTGATGATCTTGTCAACTTGCACTTCTTTTGCAACGCGAGGATGAGCTGGTTGTCGCCGAGGAATTTGATCATTTTCCTCGGCACCATTGTCTTCAAAGATTATCACCAGTGCATCACTCGACGTTCTTCACAAGACAGAATGAATTCTTCACAGATTCTTCAAGAGGGAATGACATCCTCGGTTGCCTTGAACTTGATAGATTCCTCGGTGCTGGTTCATCTAACACAGAAGGTAGGTGCTCTCTTTGCGAGCCATTAGTTTCATCGAACCGCACATCTACATGATCAACAATCTTGTGAAGAGCGATGTTGAAGACTCAGTAGGTGTGCGAGTCCTTTCCGTAACCAAGCATAAAACCTTCATGTGCTTTCGGTGCAAATTTAGAACTGTGATGAGGATCTCTAATCCAGCATTTAGCAATCAAGACTTTGAAATAACTCACATTGGGTTTCTTGTCGTTGAGGAGTTCATAGGCAGTCTTCTTGAAGAATTTGTGAAGATATACTCTGTTGATAATGTGGCACGCGGTATCAATTGCATCAATCCAAAAACGACTAGGCGTTTTGTACTCATCAAGCATAGTGCGAGCCATCTCAACAAGAGTTTTGTTCTTGTGCTCCACGACGCCATTTTGCTGAGGAGTATAGGGAGCAGATAACTCATGAGTAATACCAAGTTCATCAAGATAGGCATCAAGACCGGAATTCTTGAACTCAGCCCATTGTCACTCTGATATGTCCGATCTTCACACCAAAGTTAGTTGAAGCCCTCGAGGAAAATCGTTTGAAGACTTCACGCACTTCATTTTTGTAAGTACCAATGTGTACCCATGTGTAACGAGAGTAATCATCAACAATAACAAAGCCATATAAAGATGCATCATTAGTGATCGCTGAGTAATGATTAGGACCAAAGAGGTCCATGTGAAGCAATTCAAGGGACGAGTAGTGGTCATGATAGTCTTCACTGGATGCTTGGCCTTGGTCATTTTTCCAGCTTCACAAGCTCCACACAAGTGATCCTTGAGGAATTTGACATTCTCAATGCCAATGACATGCTTCTTCTTTGCAAGCGTGCAGTAAATTCCTCATGCCTGCGTGACCAAGTCGCCGATGCCATAGCCAGCCTTTCTCAAGCTTTTGCAAGTAGACACACGGCTGGTTGTGGTCCTCAGAGAGAAATCAACAATATACAAGTCTCTTCTCCTAAAGCCTTCGAAGACTTTGGAATTGTCAGCTTCCATAATTACAACACAACGATACTTGCCAAAGATAACAACAATATCAAGATCACAAAGCATTGAGACTGACATGAGGTTGTATCCTAAAGACTCAACAAGCATGACTTTGTCCATGTGTATGTCCTTAGAGATCGCAACCTTACCAAGACCCAATACCGACTTTTGCCTTTGTCAAGAAAGATGATATGCTTCAGATGTGACGGTGATAAGGAGCATCCATCAATAGATTCTTGTCACCAGTCATGTGATTTGTACATCCACTATCGAGAACCCACTCGGTGGCTTTTCGGTTGATCATCCTGCAGATGAATTAGTGCAACTTACGATCTCATATACTCCATCGGTGAAGAATATGATATCAAGTTCATCGATGAATTTCATCGAGCAAAGATAATGTATAAGCAAGTATGAGGACGTGTGAAATGACAGTTCATTTCATCATGATTAGCCTCGCGTCCTTTCGTGTATTTTTGTCGTGCCCCAAAGAAATTCTTCAGACGTTTAAAGCACGTCTGGAGACCTGACCCTGCAGAAGAGGTTAGTTCTTTTTCTTCACCACCCACATCTGAAAGGGTGGCAAAGAGTTGATCACTCTGCGAGCACCATATGAGAATGGTGGCATAGAAGCCAATCCATTTCGTTTCACATAAGAGGGGTTAGGGTAAGCATATGAATAAGCAGAGAAATTCTTCGAGGACTTATGAACATATTGGTTTGAAGAATAATGCACATATTCATACCCTTAGCTCTACCCTGCGAAACAGAGTTGTTAGTACGATGATAATCATGAGGACTTTGATCCTTTTGAGGAATTTGGTCCGTATGAGGACTTGGATCCATATGAAGAATTTGGTCCATATGAAGAGTTTGATCTGGGGTTCCTATTTTTCACAGGTGGTGTCATGAGGACATTCACCTGACTTTCAAGGCACTTCTTGGGAACCCAGATTTTCTTCATAGGAGAACCGTTCCTGCAGTTAGTGCCAACATATCTAGCAAATACTTCACCATTCTGATTTTTGAACAGTTTATAGTTGGAGTCAAATGACTCATCAGAAGAATGAGATTCGCATGTAAAGCCAGATAAGTTAGATGGATCAACTGGAGGTCCCTTTGCAAAGAACTCCATGAGGTTTTGGGATACCGCTCGGGCTTCCAATATGTTCCATCAGCATTGAGTTTCCTCTCAAAGGCAATACCCTCTTTCCTAGGGTTCTGTTGAGGATCCGCTTTTAAGCACATCACAAAAAGTCTAATGCCCTTTGAGGCTTTTGTACATGCCTGTCATGTACAATTCCTTCACCTCGCATCGTCAAGGATACTAGCAATGTCCTCGATGAGGAATTAGTGATAGCAGAGGCAGGTGAAGAATTTGTAACAGTTGAAGCATTTGAACATTCGGTGAAGAATTAGCGATTCACGCTCAATGCACTTTAAGCATGGAGGAACAAATTCTTCCTGAGAAGCGCTGATTTGTTGAGCAAGTAATGAATCGCGCTCCTTCTGAAGATCTTCATAACTCACTCTTAGCTTCTCAAGATCTTGCTTTCTTTGAAGAAATTCATAAAAAAGTTTCTCACGATCAGACAAGAGAGTGTTATGATGACCTTGAAGGCTGTCAAACCTAGACTGGAGTCTCTGAAGATTTTCAGTTAGGGCTTTAGTGCGATCCATTTCTTCACCTAACATATCATCACTCTTATCTAGAATGTTTTGAACCTTTTCAAAAGCCCTTTGTTGTTTTACAGCAATCTTAGCAAGTTTTGAGTAACTGGGCTTTAGATCTTCATCAGATTCATTTTCAATAGATTCAGAGGAGGTATATTTGAGTACCTTGGCACCCTTTGCCATGAAGCAATAGGTGGGAGCGTAGTCATCACTATCTTCATCAGCTTTGTTGGTGAGGTCATTTTCTTGAGTTGAAGATTGACTTGTCGACGAAAAGCAGAGCGAGAGCTAGACTCGCCACGCCTGCACTCAGATTCTTCTCATGCCTCCTCTTCCTCATGTTCCTCAGATTCAGCTTCAGAGTCCATTTCCTTGCCAATGAATGCCCGAGCCTTCTTGGAGCTGCTTTTCTTGTGAGAAGAGGGCTTTGAGGATTTTGATGATGAAGATTTCGACGATTTCTTCTTCTTCTTAGCGCCATCGTAATCGTAATCCTTGTATTTCTTCTTCTTTAATTCCTTTTCCCACCGAGGACAATCTTGAATGTAGTGACCAGGTTTCTTGCATTTGTGGCAAAGTCTTCTCTTATAGTCACCGGATGAGGAATCACCGCTTCTTGAGGATTTTCCAAAGCGACCACGTCTTGAGAACTTCTCGAATTTCTTCACGAGCGGTGCTAGCTCCTCGGCTTAATTCTTCAGGATCTCCAAGGCTACTACCGTAGTCTTCACACTCAGATTCGCATACGCCCTTGGCCTTCGTAAGGTGTGTTTTTCCATAGCTAGAACCATAGAGATCTCTCTTTCAAAGAAGTTGGAACTCATGAGTATTTAGCCTCTCGAGGATATCACCGGATCAAGTGACTTGTAGTCAAAGACGCTCTTGTATCATCGGTGCAGAGTATCAAATGAGGAATCAAGCGATCTCAACAATTTCTTCACCACCTCATGGTCGGTGATGTCGATGGCACCAAGCGCTTGAAGCTCATTTGAGATGTCGATGAGGCGATCAAGTTTTGTTGAACATTTTCGTTGTCGAGTCTTTTGAAGTGGTTGAAGAGATTGCGAAGAACATCAACTCGAGAGTCACGCGAGTTGAGACTCCTTCATTTACTTTGGACAGCCTGTCCCGGATGAGCTTGGCGCTTCCAAAGCACTCACTCTTCCATATTGTCCTTTGCTCGAGATGGCCACATATGATATTCTTCGCTTGAGAATCGAGTTGCTTGAATCTCTTCACATCGGCAGCATTCAGAGAAGGTGTGACTGAGGGAACACCATTTTCCACAACATACCAGAGATCGTTGTCAATTGCCTCAAGATGCATTCGCATCTTGTTCTTCCAATAGGGGTAGTCCATCCCATCAAAGATAGGACACCCTGCTGAGACCTTGATCATACCTGCGGTCGACATAACTAAAACTCCGTGGTTAAACTAAAATCACACGTAACAAGGGAGTACCTTGCTCGATACCAATTGAAAGTGCGTTATATCGACTAGAGGGGGGTGAATAGGCGATCTTTATGAATTCTTCAACGAGGAATTTGCGGTGAGGAAATTCCTTAATGAAGAACTACTTGCAGCCGGAATAAGTACTCGTAAGTAAGCATAAGAGAATGCGGGCATGGTCATCATGATGAAATAAAGACAAACAAAGAGTACGTAAAGCGTAAGCAGGATAGCACAAGATGAAGACAAACAGATCAAGAAATTGAACTGAGGAAATTAAGAAAGTCTTCATCATAGTCTTCAAACACAGATATGAATGAACACTCAACACAAAGAATGAGGAAATGAAAGAGTTGAGGAAATAGAACCAGTTAGGTTGGTGAAGACAATGATTTGGCAGACCAGTTCCAAGCTGCCCTGGGCTTGTACGTCTGGTTGAGCGGCTGAGTATTTAAACTCGAGGACACATCCCCGGACACCCAGTCGGCCGAGCACGCAGCTCAGGACACCAAGTCCTCACCGTATTCTCCTTGAACTAAGGTCACATGCACCTCGTCCAATCACTCGTGGTAAGTCTTCAGCGACTTCCAAACCTTCACAGACTTGGTCACTCGGCGATCCACAATTTCTTTTGGATGCTCTAGACCATGACGCCTAACCGTCTGGAAGAAGCACAGTCTTCAAAGGTAACAAGCGTCGGATCCACGCAAGATCAATCTCTTCAGTGATGCTCAATCACTTTGGGTTTGTAGGGGTTTGGTGTTTGTGTTTTTCCTCACTCGATGATTTTCGCTCAAAGTCCTCGGAGGATGGGTTGCTCTCAAATGACAAGTGTCAAGTTTCTCTCGGAGCAGCCAACCAGCTAGTGGTTGTAGGGGCGGCTATTTATAGCCTAGGGAGCAGCCGACATGATAAGACATAAATGCCCTTCAATGATATGACCATTAGGTGGATAAGATATTTTGGGACAGCTGGCGCGCAGCACAGCAACGGTCGGAAATTTGAATCTCAAATTCCTCAGAGCTATCATGTTCCTCCTTTGTGTAGGCAATCCGCCTTTGGCAATTCCTAACTCCTCGGTCAGAACAAATTCCTCGGTGACCGTAAGAACTTCGTCTCATCACATCAAGAAATTGACTGAATCTGTATGAGATTTCCAAAGGCTTCACTCAAGGGATTGGTAGGTGTAGGATTTTGAGTTGAGCATCACATGGAAATTTTTCCTTAGTATTTCCTCGACCCCTTTAACAAAGACGGTGTTTCCTATGACTCAAGAAAGAGAAAATGAAACTACGAAAACAAAAGTCTTCACGCTTCATGTTCCTCAAATGAATACCAAGTCTTCAAGGTCACACCAATTTCTTCACTTTCAAAGTCTTGAAAGTCTTCGAATATCAAAGTCTTCTACCAAAGAACTTCATTTTTAGGGTCGACTTTCATCAGAATATCAAACTCCTCATAGACTTATAGACCTGTGTACACTCATAAACACATTAGTTTCTTAATCTATAAGTCTTCAATACACCAAAATCACTAAGGGGCACTAGATGCACTTACACAACCGTCTCCATGGTGATGACGATTACGATCCGAGGTTGGATCTTTCCCAAGGGGTGGGGAAGATGATGCGGAGCATCCTACTGTCATCCCCATGTATACTACTCCCCAAGCCAAGTGTACATACAACTAGACCTCAAGCATACGCTCCTAAATGCTTCCGCTTTCCATTCATGCGAGACATGGTTGCTACATAATGCAAAGACACTACATGTGCTTAGGTACCCAGAAGACCCTTTTGGAGATACTCGGAACAATGAAAAAGTCCCCAAGTACATGGATGAAGGAGCACGACGAGAGGAACCAGAGAAAGTCCACAAGACCCGGACATCCGGCCCCTGGCCCGGACATTCGGCCCCTAGTGTCTTCATCGCCTGCAACAACACAGCCGCAAATCATCTCTAGGCGCTGAACATCCGGGCCCCTCCAGGAAATCCGGTCGAACCCTATAGCACCGAAAGTTAGAGCTAGCCCGGACATTTTACCGTGACCGTGGACATCTGGCTCGTCCTGAAGCACCGAACATCCGACACCTGCGCATGCACAGCCGCACCAGAGGCCCATGTACCCCCTTTACTTCGCCCCCATTTGTACTACCACTATATATATACCCTCACCCCCTCCTAGATAGGGTTAGCAAAAGATTAGCTCATTTGATATAGAGCTTTCACTAGTGCAGAAAAGCCAAGCTATGGCATGCCAAAAACAGCCTTGGTGGTTTGGACACCCGGCGCCACCAATATGGCGCTAGTGCTAAAATTCGCGCTGGCGTTGGCACCTACGCCATCAGTATTTTGAATGGTAATAGTGTGCCGCGTGGTCAACGCCAGCATGATTAGTCATTAGTTGTGATGTTCCATGTTTTTGCGATGCCAGTAATTTGATTTTCATATTTGAAATAAAAGGTGTACAACAGCGCTTTCGGCCAAAATGTTAGCACAATCCAGTGTCATCATATGAAACTCAATCAAAACATGTTCAATTAAAACATACCGTCCTAGTGAGGAAGTCATTCGGCAGATCTATGAAGAACTTCTTATCCCTTTGGCATCTCACTGAACCAAAGGTCTCACATGGGGCATCCATTTACTGCTTTCACTAGATCATTGATGGCGCGCGTTGCTGCGCCCATCTCTTTCTCCAATAAAATTGTAGGAACTTTCATAATTATATGGACATGGAAATCTCAAAATATATGAAGATATGAGACACGTAGAACAGATTAACATAAACAGACCCATACATTGGTCAATAATTAATAATTGAAAAGTTAAGGTTACAATTGGATAATTGTTTTTAGTATGGAGTGCAATACTTTGTGTGCAACAAATTATCAATGGGATGAAAATGCATAGTAACTATAACATAATAATTACGATAGGGACATTAACACTATCAAGCTATGAAGATTCATCACCCGGTCCAATCATTGCAATTAATTTTTATCCTACAAAGTCAAGGTTTGTAAAATTTATGTACCTTAACTACTTGCTAAGAGGAACAAACAAACAAACGATAATTTTTCATTTCACTTTTGCCACTCTTAGCTTTTGACATGTATCACAATTGCCACTCTGAAATTTTTGCTTTTGCCACGGAATGGCAAAAGTGATATATTATCAAAAGCTAAGAGTGGCAAAAGTGAAATGTCAAATTCTAGAGTGGCATAAGAAAAGTTGGCAAAAACTAGAGGCAAAAACAAAGTTTTCCCTAAAATTTTGATAACTAAAGGAAGCTATCTCAATAGGAACATTGTGTAGTACATGATGCAAACGTCAATTTTTTCCATATCATTTGTGATGCTACTGCCATGAAGAAAACAAACTCAACCTCACATGTGTTATATTTTCTGTTGAAAGATACCCAGTCTAACAATTAATGAGAGGGCCCTGTAAAGAATAAAATGGGATTTCTGCTTCACAATAAAATTAGATATTGCAGAAAGGAAGGATTCCAATAAGACGATTTTCGTTGACACTACAAATAAGAATAAAATTTTAATAAATAAGAACTGAACCTCACATGTGTTATATTTTGTGTTAGAAAGAATAACATGTCTTACTATTAAGGAGAGAGCTCAGTAGAGAATAAAATGGTGAGCAAACAACATAAGACGAACTTTGTACTTGGTGAACCCATATATTTCAGACATAATTGAAAGGTTAAGCAAGGGGTGTGTGAGAGGATATAATTTGCATACCTTGAGAAGTTGTAGTATAGTTGCACTTAAAGTATGCAAAGAAAATCGGTTCTTGTTGGTCCTGAATTATATGGACATGGAAATCTCAAAATATATGAAGATATGAGACACGTAGAACAGATTAACATAAACAGACCCATACATTGGTCAACAATTAATAATTGAAAAGTTAAGGTTACAGTTGGATAATTGTTTTTAGTATGGAGTGCAATACTTTGTGTGCAACAAATTATCAGTGGGATGAAAATGCATAGTAACTATAACATAATAATTACGATAGGGACATTAACACTATCAAGCTATGAAGATTCATCACCCGGTCCAATCATTGCAATTAATTTTTATCCTACAAAGTCAAGGTTTGTAAAATTTATGTACCTTAACTACTTGCTAAGAGGAACAAACAAACAACAGGGTTTTATGTATCTTTCTATAGTCAACCAATAAATCCTATTCAATCTCAGGTTATGCATTAGTTAGTGGATTTAACTTGCCCACAATGTCATTCACTCTTAACATAGAATAGCTCAACTTCGGATGACATTTCTGCACAAAAATTAGCGCCAAATTCGATAATACAACAGTATCTCAAATCAAGTATATGGATCAGTAGTGAAGGCCTACTTTAAGAAGGTTTTAAGCCTAGCTAAATGAACCTGCCAGTTAAAACCATGTCAGAATCAATCAAAACAAACTAAGAAGCAATACTGGGGTTTGTGAATGGGCAGAACTGATATATATATATATATATATACTCACATAAATGCCTTTTTTGCATTTCCAAAAATGGATGGAACAAACTGGTATTTTTCTCTTATTGTTTGTCTGCTCGTGTCTGATTAAACAAGTAATAAGGATTATGAAGCCCAAAAACTGAGAACATATATAACTCAACAAGGTTGATATGCGATTACAAGTTTTCACGGATAAATAGCTCGGTTTAACATGGTAGGCAAGGTCACTAAAGTGGTCTGGTAGATCTTATGGGCTAGAAAAATCATAAGTTACTAAAAAACTATAGGGTAGGAACTGATAACTTATTAAAACATATTCAATGTTTTCATACGGCTTAGTTGATATTGGTCATAGGACTTCTACTCTCTAATTGTTCCATTTCTTATTGATGTCTTCTAAAAACATTGCACCCTACACTTATAGATACCCAAAATATGAATCATGTGTAGGCAACAGGGAACTAATAAGAAGAAAAATTTTGCTTGAATATAAAATAAGATATTACAGAACGGGATGATTCTAGTAAGACAATTTACGTTGACACTGAAGTCAAGAATAAAATTTTGGGAAAACTTTGTTTTTGCCACTCTTGTTTTTTGCCAACTTTGCTTATGCCACTCTAGAATTTGACATCTCACTTTTGCCACTCTTAGCTTTTGGCAATACATCACAAATGCCATTCCGTGGCAAAAACGATAATTTTTCATTTCACTTTTGCCACTCTTAGCTTTTGACATGTATCACAATTGCCACTCTGAAATTTTTGCTTTTGCCACGGAATGGCAAAAGTGATATATTATCAAAAGCTAAGAGTGGCAAAAGTGAAATGTCAAATTCTAAAGTGGCATAAGAAAAGTTGGCAAAAACTAGAGTGGCAAAAACAAAGTTTTCCCTAAAATTTTGATAACTAAAGGAAGCTATCTCAATAGGAACATTGTGTAGTACATGATGCAAACGTCAATTTTTTCCATATCATTTGTGATGCTACTGCCATGAAGAAAACAAACTCAACCTCACATGTGTTATATTTTTTGTTGAAAGATACCCAGTCTAGCAATTAAGGAGAGGGCCCTGTAAAGAATAAAATGGGATTTCTGCTTCACAATAAAATTAGATATTGCAGAAAGGAAGGATTCCAATAAGACGATTTTCGTTGACACTACAGTCAAGAATAAAATTTTAATAAATAAGAACTGAACCTCACATGTGTTATATTTTGTGTTAGAAAGAATAACATGTCTTACTATTAAGGAGAGAGCTCTGTAGAGAATAAAATGGTGAGCAAACAACATAAGACGAACTTTGTACTTGGTGAACCCATATATTTCAGACATAATTGAAAGGTTAAGCAAGGGGTGTGTGAGCGGATATAATTTGCATACCTTGAGAAGCTGTAGTATAGTTGCACTTAAAGTATGCAAAGAAAATCGGTTCTTGTTGGTCTTGAATTATTGTGGCACTTTAGAATATATATGCCAGCCTCTTTGATAAATGAGATATTGTATATAACCACAAAAGATTCATTGATAAACTGAGAAAACTGTAGGCTCTACTCAAAAGAGAACTCAGTACATGCTTTTCTGTACAAACATAGACAAAGATTATGTCACCATGGAATATCCACTAACACAAAAGTAACATAATAAACTTTTAGGTAGACACATTTTTTGATATAGTTTATTACAATATTATTGAAGTGAGCAGGTAAATACAGAAGAAATTATGATCTTCTATAAAGTAGTTTCTGCTCTATAAAGTGATTTTTTTGGGACCAGAAACAAACATGACATCAGAGAATATGGAAAGAATCAGTTTAGTCCACTTTCGTACTGCACCAGTCAACATGTTATGAATCTACTTCGTCGCTTGGTAACCAAGTATCAACATGTTTAACTTGAATAATTTTATCCGACCCTTAGGCGCACAGTTTGGAAATAACGGTTAAAGAAACATCAAAATAGAGCAGATGCTGCCGGTCGAACATGATAAATTTAGTGTTGAAATATACTCACATCGTAACGTAAAATTAGAAGAACGTCCTCTCTTGGGTGTCACTTATGTGCCAAATCATAAATCATGGTATTGAACATGCCCTTCATCTACAATTTTCAATGTAGCTGGAAAAACAAAAATAATGATAGTTTACATGAAAAAGATAAGCAGACTTATTAGCAAATCATTTAATTCTGGAGCATAAACCAAGTATTACAGTCTCATTTGCTCACTGGATTGGATAAAACTTTCCTATCGCATTAGAAAAATATTATGGTAATTGAGCTGACAGGGGAATAGATCAAGAAACGCAACACTTCTCACTGATGGAACCACCGGCTCTCACCGGCTTATCACCCGTAGCCCCCACACAATTAAAATCCCAAGAACAATATCTGTCCTAACAAAAAGGAGGATTTTCCTGGGGGTACACAGCCTACCGGAACCATCTGCCCGGGAGGAGTGCTAGCGGCCGGTGATTGAATTCATACCGGACGAACCCAAGGTGGATAGTTGGTGCTAGCGGCTGGAATCAACTCTGTCTCTGGCAGGACACACCGAGAACAAAATTAACAAACAGAACAGTGGCCGGTCCGCCGCTGGATCGAAGTCGTCGCGGTCGCCGCCGGTAGCGCCACGCGCTTCGCTTGGATCCCGCACGAGCGCGTCGGTTGGATTCGCCCGAATCGCATGCTCATCACGCCGACACCTGGACGGATCACCGGTATCGCCGGGCGCTGCTCGCGCGCTTCGCCTGTATCCCGCTCGAGTGCGTCGGCCGCATCACGGCTGGATTCCCTGTCACCGATCCACCTCTGTCCAGCGAACAGCGAGAACAACGAGCGGAGGATCCACAGAGAACATCGGTGTTAGCCTAATGGGCTGGGATATCCGGCCCAGTTTATGTGGGGCTTGCTTTCGGCCTTGGAGCAGCAGCCTACAGGACAGCTGGGCCAAATTTCACACGGAGCGTCATAGACTGCTTTAGAGACGAGATCTGACGACCCGAAATGGCTGGATCACGAAAATGGACGGCCAAAAACCCAAATCGCTGTGAGGACAGGGATTAGGTGCGGTTATACTGTCCTTCATAATGAAGTTGAGAAAAATAAGCATACATAACAGATGCACATAGATATAATGCAACATAAGCAGTTAGTACGAACCAACGCTATCCGCCCATCTAATTATTAACACATACGTACATGTAATTAAACAGTTATACAAACCATGCACAGTTCAAATATAAAGCATGCATAAAATTAAACAGTTTATATGAAATAGGTAGCGCACGCTAAGCTAGTGGCCAGAGGGATCGGCCTCATGGTCATGCCTAGTCGATCTACGACGACACCCCTGTTGACCCTCCTCCTCACGCTCCAAGCCCCAGTCTATGGGATCCTCCTCCGTGCTCTTCCTGGCTGCATGCTGAACTAACATCATCTTGTTGGCCTTCACGAGTTTGTTATCTCTCGCAAGCTCGCTCACCAATGGGTGAAAGAACTGCATATCAGCCTCTTTGTTCTCCTTCTCCTCAACCCTAATGCATACCCTCATGTCCTCAGGCGCGAGGAACATCACGAACTCACGACACTCAGGGAAGTTCAGATTCACCCCTTCCTGAAAGAGATCTACTGCAATGGCATCATAAGCGCGCGCCGCTAACTCAGGGATGTCCCAGTGGCCCAGTTCGTGGATGACATTATCCTTCCTAATGGTGGCATAGTTCTTATTTCCCTTCTGTCGCAAACCACGAAACTTCGGAGCCATCTGTGACGATGCATATATAACTAACAAGTTAGTAAAAAATGGGCATATTAACTTGTACCTGCAGAACCTACAATGCATAAAACGTACTCCCTCCATTCCCAAATATAAGTCTTTCTAGAGATACATATATAGTATCCATTTGAAATGTCTAAAAAGACTTATATTTAGGAACGGAGAGAGTACACTACACTAAATTCTTTCTCCACAAGTACACTACATATAACTAATAAAAATACACTATCTAAAATCATAGTCTACAACTACACTACATTATTTCACCACAAGTACACTACTAGAAGTACAATAAAATTACACTATATAAAATCATAGTCTACAAATACACTACATTCTTTCACCACAAGTACACTACTAGAAGTACAATAAAATTACACTATCTAAAATCATAGTCTACAACTGCACTACATTCTTTAACCACAAGTACAATACTTGAAGTACAATAAAATTACAATATCTAAAATCATAGTCTACGAATCCTATAATATAATCTTACACTACTTGTACACACAAAATTTGGCGTTATTCTACAGTACTATACATTACACTAAGTAGAACTCACCCGCGGCGGCAGTAGACGGCAAGGAGGCGTTGGGGGTGCGATGGGGGCGGGGGCGACGACCGGGGTGGAGGCGGAGGCGACGTGGGTGGCAACGATGGAGGCAGAGGCGACAGCACTGGGGCTTCGACGGAGGCGACGACGACTGAGGCAACGGTGATGGGGACGGCGGCGGCGAAGGCGGAGTCGACGGCGGTGGAGGCGGAGGTGGCGGTGGAAGCAAAGGTAGCGGCGATGGGGGCGGCGACGATTTAATGGGGATCGATGGCTATGTGTGTGGGGGGGTGCTTTTTATTCAATCCGGTCGGGGTAGTTGCTGGAGTTGGCCTACATGTCCAACGCCATTACTATGTGTTACACATATTGTTTTCTACTTTTATGTGTTAGACATATTGTTTTTTATATACATATAGATGTTTAGTTTATTATTTAATTGTTTTATTTTCCTATTATTTTGTTATATTGTTATTTTTACTAATTATTTTGTGTAAATATGTAACCATACAAGCGAAACCAATAATTAGGACACCATCATAGATCTCATTAATCTAGCCTAGATACATAATAGTTGAAGGATGAAAATAATAACAAATATATATAACTTCTAGTACTACACACTCTTGATCTAGACTAAGAACATCATCAGTGTAATGATTCCCACGAGAAAAAAAGGTGCCACCAATCCAGCAGGGAGAACGATGCCAAGCATAACACCAACTAAAAGTGCATACCGAAGCATCTTGAATTTTTGGATTTGGCCGCGCATCACATCAGTCTTCAGCTGCATCTCATCTATCTGTTGTCTTAGTTCACCAATGGAGTACTCGAGCAACTCACTCACGTACTTCTGCACGAGATCAACCTATATCCATGTGTAGCAATATTTTGACCCTAACGCCTATGGATCACAATACACACACACACATATATTAATGATCCGCGACACTATATTACGTTTCCACGTTTACCGCAGATGTAGAACTCTCGCTCTAGATTATTTTGTGTGTGTGACATACGCTTACCACCAGGGTGTCCACAGCCGCAAAGCAGCACAGGTGCCCTTGCTCGATTCCTGGCAGCTTCGGCGCTGGTGGCATCGTTGCCGGATCGAAGGGACGTCGCGCTTTAGCGGGATGATTCACCAGACAGGGCTGACTGCATTGGCCGTGGCGAGCACATGTCGTGGCCAACGGGGCCAGATGAGAGCTCGTCCAAGGCGGCGGAGTCCCAAACTTGTGACACGCCCCTCCGAAGTGGGCTCGAATGGGGGGCTTGTGCCGATTCGACAAGCTCCGGTGGCTCCATTGTCAACTAAGAGGGAGTAGAACTTTGTGGAGAATGGAAGTGAATGTATTTCAGAACATGGGGCTGCCAACACATTTATATATAGGTACAACTTAGTGCTGGCATTCCCGACGACGGCACGATAGCACAAGGTTAAGTATCTATGGCGTGTTTATAACTCGCACGACAGCGGTATACTGCAACTGGTCATGACAACTAGGCCCACATAGTAGTGGTGTAGGAAGTGCCAAAGATGCCAGTAATAGTAAGTTATAGCTGGCGTACCAATTTGGTCAATAAGCAACGTAGAAATAACTCCCAAAGGTTTGATAATAAACAGGTAATAGGTACTACCTCATCTACTTCCCAAAACCCACATGTTAAATCAGATCCTAACCATGCAATTGTTTGAGGATTGATCTAATGCAATAAAACTGGGTAGTAAAAAGGTATGATCAAAGTGTTACTTGCCTTGCTGATGATCCGTGAAACCTAGAGACTCGTAGTAGCACGCTTCGCACTCCGGGTACTCTATCGCACACAAACAAACATACAATAAGCACTCAACTAGAAGCACGGGTAAAACTCAAATAAGAGATCTAACCAGAAAGTTGCTTTCTCATAGTCTAGTTTAAGGATTAAACCACTGGAACCAGATCTATGAATCTCATGAATAACCTCATGAGCCATAACCACACTTTCCAAAATGAACCTGCCTTTAATAAAGGCAGTTTGATTAGATGAAATAAGTTTGTCACATAAGGGGAAACCCTAGTGGTCATGGCCTTGGAGAAAATTTTAACAGCACAATTACTTAAACTAATAGGTCTAAAGTTTTTCATATCTCTAGCCAAAGGGACTTTAGGTATGAGGGTAATGATGGCATAGTTCAACTTATACATATCTAGAGCACCATTCTCAAAATCTCTAACCATCCACATAAAATCATCTTTAATCAGATCCCAGAGGTTTGGTAAAATAAAAAGGACGCCAGCACAAATTGAAAAAAATAGTGTTGTCATTGACGAAAAACGGCACGCCACAAACGGAAGTTGTGGCTAGTCGTTTTCCCACTAGTGTTTGCTCATCCACTTACCTCTACTCCATTGGAGACCAAGGCCACCTCGAAGAAGATCCCCCAAGTGGATTCAAGACCCCCATCGCGGGAAGATACTTCGTGGATTCAAGACCTCCTTCCTTCAAGGATTGAGAAGACCTAGTTCCTTTGTATCCTCCCTTGTTGTCCTTGGATCTTTGTGACCTCTCTATGTATGTGGATCTGGCGTACGTGTGATTGGATCTAGTTGATTTGTGTGTTTTCCTCTTGTGTGTTCTTCGTGTTTTTCTGGAATGCCCCTCCAAATCGTGAAAGATCGAGCATTAGGGTTCCACCCAACATCACCAGAGCCCACCATTCCTTCCCCAGCGCATGACGGGCTAGAGGAGATGATGTCCACCCTGGCCCCCGACAATGACACGACGAGGGTCGAGGAGGCGGCTGTCATGGCCGAGGTCGACACCTCGGACCCACAAGATCCGGGGGAGAGGCAACCCGAGGTCATCGGAGAGGGGCTGGGCTAGTCATCGGTCCATCCCATATCTGCTTCAGCTCCGTCCCCGCCGGTGGAGGCTACCCGGGCCAGTGCATCGGCGCCTAGGTCCAGGGTAGTCCATCCTTCCCCGCCAACTACCCAAGTACGGGCTAGCACGGGGTGGAGCGAGGAAATGACTCCTCCATTAAGGAAGTGAACCGTGCCCTGATAGGCGTGGCACTTCAGGGTTTTCGGTCCGTAGGGACCGGCCTACATGAGGTTTTTACGAACCTCGTCATGAGCTTGGAGGTATGCTTCTATCCTTGCACCAAGTTTAATTTGTTCATTTGAGCTTATTGATTTATGTATTTGTTCATGAACATAATACCACAGCCTTCTAAGCGGCTTAGTGCGTGAGTAGCCGCTAAGCCGAAAGTTTGTTTCAAGAAACCGGCATTGGGGTTGTAAAAATTGATAGGAGCCTGTCATGTAGCCTTTGTAATAAGGATTTTTGCTATCCGGTTTCGACCTCGGTTCCAGTCTCCTAGGAGATTGCGTAGATGAACCAGAAGCTCGAGAGGTCCCAAGAGGACCTCAACCTGGTGAACAAGAAATTCGAGCAATCTCAAGGTAAGAAAGTTAAATTTGCGTTTATACTTTGCACAAAATAGGTATGATAAGTCTTGCTGGATTAAAAAATAAGGACGAAATGTTTTAATGATAGCAGTGTTAGCTGATATTGAGAAGCTCAATGCCGAGCTCAAAACATCTCAGCAGGAGGTGAAGTAGCATGAGGCTGCGGCCGCGGATGCAAAGAAGGCCCGAGCCACCGAAAAGGCGCCCGGAGACAATGACCGGGCGCGGGTTGTCGAGGCCGAAGAGACCCTGAAGGGCGTGTTTGAAGCATGCGACAAGCTTCAGGCAGAAGGACAACGAAAAAAGGAGGAGCTCGAGAAGCTCCAACTTGCCTATGCCAACCTCAAGACTGCGGCCCGGGCGGACCATGAGGTGCTTCATCAGTTGGAGCAAATCACCTGGGTAAGCAATGCTTACTGCAGTGTGTATTTGGCAGCAAGGGCTGCATGGGGCTCACCCAGCTGTGGCATTCCGCAGAAGTCTTCGTGGATCTCCCATAGAGTGTGGCGGATACTGTTGCGCACTTCGAACGGTTAGTGGGTCATGAGGTAGAGAAGGCCTTCTGGGGACAGTTCTCGGGGTCACCGGCATCGCAGCTGCTGAACAACTGATTGAACTATTTGCCTGAGCTCCTCCCCATGGCAAGGTCGGCGCTAGAAGACCTCTGTGTTGCACTGTGGCCTATCGAGGCCCACCCAACTAGTCTCTTCGGGCTCGTGATGCACCTGCGGGGAGTTGTCTCATGCGCGGATAGCTGGAGGAGATCCGTGTGCTTTGAGGGAGCATAGAAGGCGTATACCCGCGTGAAGATGCACTTCCGGAAGTTCTACGCGGTAACTATGGTCGCGAGGCCTCCTGCGGACAAGCTCCGTACCGCCGAGTATTTCTTTCCCGAGGTGGAGGAAGGAGCTGGGGTTACCGAGGCCATGTGTCCAAAAGACACTTTGTATTATTAAGTAGCACTTCATAATGCTAAAGTGATGGAATGTATACAATATTATCTTTTTCTTGAATGGATATGGCTTTAAATTCCGTTTGTTTTCAATTATTTTTACCTCCCGGGTGACTGTTTTTAAACTGAAAGTGGCTAGTCATCGGCTTCAGCTCCCATGTAAATTATACAAAGGGTTTTCCGAGATGTAGGTTTGACCCTTAGCCGACGGCTCGGTGCCTGGAGGCGGTCTTCTGCATATAGGAATGAGGCAGTCAACTATAGTGGCTTGAGAGCTTTCAAGTAGTCCTAGGAGTTTGACCGTCGTGCCTGATGACTAGCCCCCGGTATGGGAAGTGGATGACTTGGTAGCCGAGGTCTAGACCATGACACACTTCGGCTCGAAAGTAAAGCAGTTTGTTTAACAGGGATGATCTCTATCATCACTTCGCTTAACGCGGTCAACGGATGGCCGACCAGTTTGCGCTGACCTAGATAGTCAGTTTTCGGCTTTCTCTAGTAAGTTGCTCTACCAATTAACCTAGCGGCACTATCGTAGTGGTTCTCCCGTTACACCCTTAGCCGAATTCATCGAGAACGTAAGGGGTAAACATAGGAGGCGGACAACCGAACTATTTACCAAAATCTAGGTTCGACTAGTGCATATAAAGCGAAAATCCAAGACCCCGCGTACTTCAGACTTATAATACAATTGTATCTTTTTATAGAACTTCTTGATAGAGGTAAAGGTGTCCTGTCTTTCGATGAGATGGTGGCTATCATACATTGAAAAGGTACAAGGGAGACGAACAAGATTGAGGCTCTCCAGTAAAATGAGGAAACAAGGAATACGGCGAGAACCAAGAGCTTAGGTGACAAGAGAGACATTGAAACCACTCCGGTTAAGCGAGATAGACAAGGAATAAGAACAACAAAATTTAGGCAACACTCCGGTTGAACATGGATGGAACAGAACATGAACTTCACAAGATGGAACGATACTTGACGAGAGGGACAACACAACACCTCCGGAAGAATTGAAATAGTGGAATGAAAAGAACGGATAAGAGAACAACAACTTACACCACGAACAAATTTGATAGCATCTTTAGAAGGAAGGATTGAGCGGAGTTGTTGAGAAAATCAACAACAAAAGAATAAGCTTGTTGTGGACTTATGGAAAAACATCTCAAAACTTGAGGTGAAATTTGTTGGGGAACGTAGTAATTTCAAAAAAAATTCCTACGCACACGCAAGGATCATGGTGATGCATAGCAACGAGAGGGGAGAGTATTGTCCACGCACTCGTGAGACCGTAGAAGCGGAAGCGTTATGACAACGCTGTTGATGTAGTCAGACGCCTTCACGATTCGACCGATCCAAGTACCGAACGACGGCACCTCCGAGTTCAGCACACGCTCAGCTCGATGACGATCCCGGACTCGATCCGGCAAAGTGTCGGGATGAGTTCCACAAGACGACGGGCAGGACGTGGTGGCGATGATGATGTTCTATCGGCGCAGGCTTCGCCTAAACTCATGACGATATGACCGAGGTGGAATATGGTGGAAGGGGCACCGCACACGGCTAAGGAACGATCCGTAGATCAACTTGTGTGTCATGGGGTGCCCCTGCCTCAGATATAAAGGAGTGGAGGAGGGAGGGCCGCCCTCTCTATGGCGCGCCCTAGGGGAGTCCTACTCCCACCGGAAGTAGGATTCCCCTTTCCTAGTCCAACTAGGAACCCTTCCATGTAGTAGGAGTAGGAGAGAAGGAAAGGGAAGAGAGAAGGAGAAGGAAGGAAGGGTGCGCCTCCCTAGTCCAATTCGGACTAGTCCAAGGGAGGGTGCGGCCACTCTTTGGCCCTTTCTCCTTTCCTTTCCGTATGGCCCAAAGAGGCCCAATACGAATTCCCGTAACTCTCCCATTACTCCCAAAATACCCGAATCACTCGAACCTTTCCGAACTCCGAGTATAGTCGTCCAATATATCGATCTTTACGTCTCGACCATTTCGAGACTCCTCGTCATGTCCCCGATCCCATCCGGGACTCCGAACTCCTTCGGTACATCAAAACTCATAAACTCATAATAAAACTGTCATCGTAACGTTAAGCGTGCGGACCCTACGGGTTCGTGAACTATGTA
This sequence comes from Aegilops bicornis, assembly GCA_021605145.1. NCBI lineage: Eukaryota > Viridiplantae > Streptophyta > Magnoliopsida > Poales > Poaceae > Aegilops > Aegilops bicornis. The sequence continues at coordinate 372,116,870 of CM038671.1, forward strand.
GACATGACCTAGAACTATTCTCGGTCAATAACCAATAGCGGAACCTGGATGCCCATATTGGCTCCTACATATTCTACGAAGATCTTTATCGGTCAAACCGCATAACAACATACGTTGTTCCCTTTGTCATCGGTATGTTACTTGCCCGAGATTCGATCGTCGGTATCCAATACCTAGTTCAATCTCGTTACCGGCAAGTCTCTTTACTCATTCCGTAATGCATCATTCCGTAACTAACTCATTAGCTACATTGCTTGCAAGGCTTATAATGATGTGCATTACCGAGAGGGCCTAGAGATACCTCTCCGACAATCGGAGTGACAAAACCTAATCTCGAAATACGCCAACCCAACATGTACCTTTGGAGACACTGTAGTACTCCTTTATAATCACCCGATTACGCCAGGACGCTTGGTAGCACCCAAAGTGTTCCTCCGTAAACGGGAGTTGCATAATCTCATAGTTACAGGAACATGTATAAGTCATGAAGAAAGCAATAGCAACATACTAAACGATCAAGTGCTAAGCTAACGGAATGGGTCAAGTCAATCACATCATTCTCCTAATGATGTGATCCCGTTAATCAAATGACAACTCATGTCTATGGTTAGGAAACATAACCATCTTCGATTAACGAGCTAGTCAAGTAGAGGCATACTAGTGACACTGCTTGTCTATGTATTCACACATGTATTATGTTTCGGTTAATACAATTCTAGCATGAATAATAAACATTTATCATGATATAAGGAAATAAATAATAACTTTATTATTGCCTCTAGGGCATCTTTCCTTCAGTCTCCCACTTGCACTAGAGTCAATAATCTAGTTCACATCGCCATGTGATTTAACACCAATAGTTCACATCACCATGTGATTAACACCCATAGTTCACATCATCATGTGACCAACACCCAAAGGGTTTACTAGAGTCAATAATCTAGTTCACATCGCTATGTGATTAACACCCAAAGAGTACTAAGGTGTGATCATGTTTTGTTTGTGAGAGAAGTTTAGTCAACGGGTCCGCCACATTCAGATCCGTATGTATTTTGCAAATTTCTATGTCAACAATGCTCGCACGGAGCTACTCTAGCTAATTGCTCCCACTTTCAATATGTATCCAGATTGAGACTTAGAGTAATCTAGATCAGTGTCAAAACTTGCATCGACGTAACCCTTTACGATGAACCTTTTGTCACCTCCATAATCGAGAAACATATCCTTATTCCACTAAGGATAATTTTGACCGCTGTCGAGTGATCCACTCCTGGATCACTATTGTACCCTCTTGCCAAAATCAGTGTAGGGTATACAATAGATCTGGTACACAAAGATGACATACTTTATAGAACCTATGGCTGATGCATAGGGAATGACTTTCATTCTCTTTCTATCTTCTGCCGTGGTCGGGTTTTGAGTCTTACTCAATCTCACACCTTGTAACACGTGCAAGAACTCTTTCTTTGACTATTCCATTTTGAACTACTTCAAAATCTTGTCAAGGTATGTATTCATTGAAAAACTTATCAAGTGTCTTGATCTATCTCTATAGATCTTGATGCTCAATATGTAAGCAGCTTCACCGAGGTCTTTCTTTGAAAAACTCCTTTCAAACACTCCTTTATGCTTTGCAGAATAATTCTACATTATTTCCGATCAACAATATGTCATTCACATATACTTATCGAAAAGGCTGTAGTGCTCCCACTCACTTTCTTGTAAATACAGGCCTTTCCAAAAGTCTCAGATAAAACCATATGCTTTGATCCACACATCAAAGCGTATATTCCAACTCCGAGATGCTTGCAACGCATCACCCATTGATGGATCGCTGGAGCTTGCACATTTTGTTAGCACCTTTAGGATTGACAAAATCTTCTGGTTGCATCATATACAACTTTTCTTTAATAAATCCATTAAAGAATGCAGTTTTGACATCCATTTGCCAGATTTCATAAAATGTGGCAATTGCTAACATGATTCGGACAGACTTAAGCATCGCTACAGCTTGAGAAAATCTCATTGTAGTCAACACCTTGAACTTGTCGAAAACCTTTTTGTGACAAGTCGAGCTTTGTAGATAGTAACACTACTATCGGTGTACGCCTTCCTCTTGAAGATCCATTTATTTAACATGGCTTGCCGATCATCGAGCAAGTCAATCAAAGTCCATACTTTGTTCTCATACATGGATCCTATCTCAGATTTCATGGCCTCAAGCCATTTCATGAATCTGGGCTCATCGTCGCTTCCTCATAGTTCGTGAGGTTCATCATGGTCTAGTAACATGACTTCCGAACATGATTACCGTACCACTCGGGTGCGGATCTTACTCTGGAAGACCTACGAGGTTTGGTAGCAACTTGATCTGAAGTTTCATGATCATCATCATTAACTTCCTCACTAATTGGTGTAGGAATCACTTTGGAACTGATTTACGTGATGAACTACTTTCCAATAAGGGAGAAGGTACAATTACCTCATCAAGTTCTACTTTCCTCCCACTCACTTCTTTCGAGAGAAACTTCTTCTCTAGAAAGGATCCATCTTAGCAACGAATAACTTGCCTTCGGATCTGTGATAGAAGGTGTACCCAATAGTTACCTTTGGGTATTCTACGAAGACGCACTTCTCCGATTTGGGTTCGAGCTTATCAGGTGAAAACTTTTTCACATAAGCATCACAACTCCAAACTTTAAGAAACAACAGCTTAGGTTTATTGTTAAACCATAGTTCATACGGTGTCGTCTCAATGGATTTAGATGGTGCCCTATTAAATGTGAATGCAGCTGTCTCTAATACATAACCCCAAAATGATAGTGGTAAACCGATAAGAGACATCATAGATCGCACCATATCCAATAAAGTGCGGTCACGACTTTCGGACACACCATTATGTTGTGGTGTTCCATATGGCGTGAGTTGCGAAACTATTTCACATTGTTTCAAATGAAGACCAAACTCAGAATCTCAAAAATTCATCTCCACGATCAGATCGTAGAAACTTTATTTTCTTGTTACGATGATTTTCCACTTCACTCTGAAATTCTTTGAACTTTTCAACTATTTCAGACTTATGTTTCATCAAGTAGATATACGCATATCTGCTCAAATCATCTGTGAAGGTCAGAAAATAATGATACTTGTCACGAGCATCAACACTCATTGGATCGCATACATCGGTATGTATTATTTCCAACAAGTCAAGAGCTCGTTCCATTGTTCCGAGAACGGAGTTTTAGTCATCTTGCCCAAAAGGCACGGTTCGCAAGCATCAAATGATTCATAACCAAGTGATTCAAGATCCATCTTTATGGAGTTTCTTCATGCGCTTTACACCAATATGACCTAAACGGCAGTGCCACAAATAAGTTGCACTATCATTATTAACTTTACATCTTTTGGTTTCAATATTATGAATATGTGTATCAAACGATCGAGATCCAACAAACTATTTTCATTGGGTGTATAACCATCGAAGGTTTTATTCATGTAAACTGAACAACAATTATTCTTTGACTTTAAATGAATAACCAGATACGCAATAAACATGATCAAATCATATTCATGTTCAATGCAAACGCTTAAATAACATTTATTTAGGTTTAACACTAATCCTGAAAGTATAGGTAGTGTGCGATGATGATCATATCAATCTTGGAACCACTTCCAATATGCATCGTCACTTCACCCTTCAACTAGTCTCTCGCTTATTCGTTAACTCCTGTTTCGAGTTACTAATATTTAGCAACCGAACAAGTATCAAATACTCAGGGCTACTATAAACACTAGTAAAGTACACATCCATAACATGTATATCAAATATACCCTTGTTCACTTTGCCATCCTTCTTATCCACCAAATATTCAGGCATTTCCGCCTCCGGTGACCATTTCCTTTGCGATTGTAAGCACTCGGTTTAGGGCTTTGGTTCAGCTTTGGGCTTCTTCGTGGGAGTGACAACTTGCTTGTCATTCTACTTGAAGTTCCCTTTCTTTCCCTTTGCCCTTTTCTTGAAACTAGTGGTCTTGTCAATCATCAACGCTTGATGCTCTTTCTTGATTTCTACCTTCGTCGATTTCAACATCACGAAGAGCTCGGGAATCGTTTTCGTCATCCCTTGCATACTTTGTAGTTCATCACAAAGTTCTAGTAACTTAGTGATGGTGACTAGAGAATTACATCAATCACTATCTTATCCGGAAGATTAACTCCCACTTGATTCAAGCGATTAAAGTGCCTGCACAATCTGAGCACATGCTCACTAGTTGAGCGATTCTCCTCCATCTTTTAGCTGTAGAACTTGTTGGAGACTTCATATCTCTCAACTCGGGTATTTGCTTGAAATATCAACTTCAACTCCTGGAACATCTCATATGGTCCATGACGTTCAAAACGTCTTTGAAGTCCCGATTCTAAGCCGTTAAGTATGGTGCACTAAACTATCAAGTAGTCATCATATTGAGCTAGCCAAATGTTCATAACGCCCGCATTTGCTCCTCGCAATAGGTCATCACCTAGCGGTGCATTAAGGACATAATTCTTACGTGCGGGAATGAGGATAAACCTCGGATCACGGATCCAATCCACATCATTGCTACTAACATTTTTCAATACAATTTTCTCTAGGAACACATATATAAAAAAATATAGGGAAGCAACAACGCGAGCTATTGATCTACAACATAATTTGCAAAAATACTACCAGGACTAAGTTCATGATAAATTAAAGTTCAATTAATCATATTACTTAAGAACTCCCACTTAGATAGACATCCCTCTAATCTTCTAAGTGATTACGTGATCCATATCAACTACACCATGTCCGATCGTCACGTGAGACGGAGTAGTTTCAACGGTGAACATCAATATGTTGATCATATCTACTACATGATTCACGCTCGACCTTTCGGTCTCCGTGTTCCGAGGCCATATCTGTTATATGCTAGGCTCGTCAAGTTTAACCTGAGTATTCCGCGTATGCAACTGTTTTGCACCTGTTGTATTTGAACATAGAGCCTATCACACCCGATCATCACGTGGTGTCTCAAAGACGAAGAACTTTCGCAACGGTGCATACTTAGGAGAACACTTCTTGATAATTTAGTGAGAGATCATCTTAAAATGCTACCGTCAAACTAAGCAAAATAAGATGTATAAAAGATAAACATCATATGCAATCAAAATATGTGACATGATATGGCCATCATCATCTTGTGCCTTTGATCTCTATCTCCAAAGCATCGTCATGATTTCCATCATCACCGCATGACACCATGATCTCCATCATCTTGATCTATATCAATGTGTCGTCACATGATGGTCGCCTCGCCAACTATTGCTCTTGCAACTATTGCTATCGCATAGCGATAAAGTAAAGCAATTATTTGGCGCTTGCATCTTATGCAATAAAGAGACAACCATAAGGCTTCCGCCGATTGCCGATAACTTCAACAAAACATGATCATCTCATACAACAACTTATATCTCATCACGTCTTGACCATATCACATCACAACATGCCCTGCAAAAACAAGTTAGACGTCCTCTACTTTGTTGTTGCAAGTTTTACGTGGCTGCTACGGGCTTAGCAAGAACCGTTCTTACCTACGCATCAAAACCACAACGATAGTTTGTCAAGTTGGTGCTGTTTTAACCTTCTCAAGGACCGGGCGTAGCCACACTCCGTTCAACTAAAGTTGGAGAAACCGACACCCGCTTAGTCACTGTGTGCAAAGCACGGCGGTAAAACCAGTCTCGCGTAAGCGTCTGGCGTAATGTCGGTCCGGGCCGCTTCATCCAACAATACCGCCGAACCAAAGAATTACATGCTGGTAAGCAGTAAGACTTAAAAAGCCCACAACTCACTAGTGTACTACTCGTGCAAATAACATCAACGCATAAAACCAGGCTCGGATACCACTTTGTTGGGGGCGTAGTAATTTCAAAAAATTCCTACGCACACGCAAGGATCATGGTGATGCATAGCAACGAGAGGGAGAGTATTGTCCACGCACCCTCGTGAGACCGTAAGCGGAAGCGTTATGACAACGCTGTTGATGTGATGTAGTACGTCTTCACGATTCGACCGATCCAAGTACCGAACGTCACGGCACCTCCGAGTTCAAGACACGTTCAGCTCGATGACGATCCCGGACTCCGATCCAGCAAAGTGTCGGGATGAGTTCCGTCGACGACGGCGTGGTGACGATGATGATGTTCTACCGGCGCAGGCTTCGCCTAAACTCCGTGGACGATATGACCGAGGTGGAATATGGTGCAAGGGGGCACCGCACACGGCTAAGGAACGATCCGTAGATCAACTTGTGTGTCATGGGGTGTCCCCTGCCCCCGTATATAAAGGAGTGGAGGAGGGGAGGGCCGGCCCTCTCTATGGCGCGCCCTAGGGGAGTCCTACTCCCACCGGAGTAGGATTCCCCTTTCCTAGTCCAACTAGGAACCCTTCCATGTAGTAGGAGTAGGAGAGAAGGAAAGGAAGAGAGAAGGAGAAGGAAGGAAGGGTGCGCCCCTCCCTAGTCCAATTCGGACTAGTCCAAGGGGAGGGTGCGGCCACTCTTTGGCCCTTTCTCTCCTTTCCCGTATGGCCCAAAGAGGCCCACTACGAATTCCCGTGACTCTCCGGTACGCCCAAAAATACCCGAATCACTCGGAACCTTTCCGTACTCCGAGTATAGTCGTCCAAGATATCGAGCTTTACGTCTCGACCATTTCGAGACTCCTCGTCATGTCCCCGATCCCATCCGGGACTTCGAACTCCTTCGGTACATCAAAACTCATAAACTCATAATAAAACTGTCATCGTAACGTTAAGCGTGCGGACCCTACGGGTTCGAGAACTATGTAGACATGACCTAGAACTATTCTCGGTCAATAACCAATAGCGGAACCTGGATGCCCATATTGGCTCCTACATATTCTACGAAGATCTTTATCGGTCAAACCGCATAACAACATACGTTGTTCCCTTTGTCATCGGTATGTTACTTGCCCGAGATTCGATCGTCGGTATCCAATACCTAGTTCAATCTCGCTACCGGCAAGTCTCTTTACTCGTTCGTAATGCATCATTCCGTAACTAACTCATTAGCTACATTGCTTGCAAGGCTTATAGTGATGTGCATTACCGAGAGGGCCCAGAGATACCTCTCCGAGCAATCGGAGTGACAAAACCTAATCTCAAAATACGCCAACCCAACATGTACCTTTGGAGACACCTGTAGTACTCCTTTATAATCACCCGATTACGTTGTGACGTTTGGTAGCACCAAAGTGTTCCTCCGTAAACGGAGTTGCATAATCTCATAGTTACAGGAACATGTATAAGTCATGAAGAAAGCAATAGCAACATACTAAACGATCAAGTGCTAAGCTAACGGAATGGGTCAAGTCAATCACATCATTCTCCTAATGATGTGATCCCGTTAATCAAATGACAACTCATGTCTATGGTTAGGAAACATAACCATCTTCGATTAACGAGCTAGTCAAGTAGAGGCATACTAGTGACACTCTGTTTGTCTATGTATTCACACATGTATTATGTTTCCGGTTAATACAATTCTAGCATGAATAATAAACATTTATCATGATATAAGGAAATAAATAATAACTTTATTATTGCCTCTAGGGCATATTTCCTTCAAAATTATGCCACAACCAAATGCCTGAATAGTTGAGAAGAACGAAGAAATGCAAAACTCCACTTCAAAAGAATACGGAGAACTAATTGCACTTCAAGATACAAGAAGAAAAGATACTTGAGCTCCTCCAACAAGAATATTGATGAACACTTGAAGGATGAATCAAATCCTTGCGAACCACCGTGAAGAACTCCGGTAACAAAAGGATGATGAGATAGAATTGAAGCATGAAAGGAATAAGATGACGCCTTGCGATGATTTAGATGGAGCTTCGCAACGAGACAAGCTCGAAAAAGCTTGGAACTCCGGAAAAAAAGATGAACAACTTAGAACGAAGAGATTATTCATCATGAAAAATCTCCGAAGGAAGGAATTAATCAACTTGATGAAAGAAGAAAAATAATTATGTTATGCTTATCCTCCACCAATTAAATTGATGAGAAACAATGGATTTGCATACTACTTATTCTCGTTGAAGGAGATTACGGGGAGATATAGCGCAAAAACTTGGGGAGGTCTTCATGAACCACCGGTAGGATTGGAAAGAAACGAATGAATTGATACGATTACAACAGAAAATAAATCTTGAACGAACCACCGTAAGAATTCAAAATTGAATGACGAAGGAGAATGAATCACCAGGAAAAATTAGAAAAGCATGAAGATACTTGAGGGAATTTAGAGACAAGAGAATGAAGAGATCGTGAACTGATTGAAGAATACTTGAACGAAGCACCGAAAGAATATTGAGACGAATGAAGGGGCACGGATATAGAATAATTGGAGAACGAAGTTGAAAACTTGGAATTTAGAGATATTCCGGAAAGATGACCTTCGGATGATCGAGAGAGAAAGCAACTCCTGAAATACTCCGGATGGATGAAAAGAATTGCAAGACTGGAAACAATAAGAGGATAACATCAAGTTAGCACCATGAATCTTTGGGAGAACGGACAAGATTTAAGAGAAACTCTTCTTCGGTCTTCAAATGTTGGGAATGACGACGAGAAACACCACCATGAATTGTTGCGGCACTCTGGGGGAACGAAAAGCGAAGAGGTTGAGCCAACAATGAAAATGATTTGAAATCGATCTTGGAGAACATCTGACTGATGTAACTCATACTTACGTCAAACTTTGAAAAGGATTTGAGAATAACTCCGGGACATTAGAAGAGTCAGGTAAGATCCTGGGAAAAGACCTATGGGTTATGGACCCACTGAAAAGAAACACCGTTGAGAGGATTGTTTGAATGAGAAATGATGCACCGGAACGATTGAAAGATTTGAATGAGGTGACAACCTCGAAATAATTTGAAGGCAACCACGAATCTTCTGAGATGTCTTGAGCACTCCGGAAGGATTAAATGGCGAGAGGAGAACGATCAAAGGGAAACATTTGAAACAAGGAAAAGAATATGATCAAACCGAGAAAATTGAGTTGAATCCACCGGAAAGAAAAACGAGACGAACAATGATTAACTAGACGAGAATCCACCGATTGAGACAATTGAGGAAAGACTGAAGAGGCTCCACACGAATGAAATTGATGCTCGAATAGAGGCTCGGACTCCGGGAATATAAGGGGTGGGAGGGCGGGAAAACAAGGCAACTGGAACGGGGAACTGACGAATAATTGAACATAAAAACGCCGGTTGAAATGATTGAGGAGTGCCGCGGTAGAGCGCGTCAGCTGGCCTTCTTCTTGTGGGCGATCTGCCGCCCGACTAAATCTCGACCTTGCGGAGACGCCTCTTGGCGGAGCCGGGCTCACTGGCGGCAAGTCGCTGGGTGGTGGAGAAGAAGCGCCCTCGGCGGGTCCACTCGACCCGGCCTCGGGCTCGACAAGCTCGTCCTCGCCGGGCGATCTCCTTCGCTCGGCAAGGCTTGCCGCCGCGCGTCCGCCTCCTCCACGGTGTACCGAAGGCTCCGGCGGCGGCTGCTGCCGCCTCCTCCACCCTGGTGGCAATACGCGCCATCTCCTCGTCTGTGGTGTCGCGAGTGAGCCTTTTCTGCTCAACGGAGCGGATCGGCACTTCTTCCAAGTCGTCGAAGAACTGCTGCACGACCTCGTCGGGAGGCTCCTGCCAGGTTGGAACGATCCCATGGGAATCGCACAACGGCATCATGGCGCGGATGCGGTCGAGCGCCGAAGTTGTTGCACAATGGGACGACCCCCTCGGCAACCTAAACCACTCGGGGTGATCGGGTCGTTCTTGAACAGCTCTAGCAGCATCGCATCCAGCTCCAAGACGGTGAAATTCCAGTTCGAGCCAGGCGCAACCTCATGATGTCTGCCGCGTTTTGGAACTCCCAAGCAGGCCTCCTCCTCTCCTGCAAGGGAGTGATGCGGCGGCGAAGGAAGTCTGCGCCAACTGCGCCTACGGTTAGCCCGGATAAAACTCCTACTGCTGCTTGTTTGATGTATTGTGTTCTTGCTAGGGAGCGATGCAAGCTACAAAACCTAGCGCGAGCGTATCTGGTCTCGAGTGAGTCGAATGAACCGAACCCTTTCTACGTTGCGCATGGGCCTCCTTTTATATGCTCAAGGGTCTCCGGCAGTGGCAACATAGGCGAGGGTACAAATGTAAAAACAGGAGTTGGTACACCTACTCGAACAAAGGTATGCTGAAATACCTAACTCGACGGCAAGGGACAAAAGCAATAAATGCCCGTGCTGTCGCCCAAACAAAGTGCAACAGAGACCGTCAGTGCGCCACCGCCGCCACGATGGCAAGCTTGTCGGCCGCTTATCGCTGCTCTCCGGCTGCACAACCTCTTGACACGCCCGCATGGAATGGTCCCATGGCGACACGTTCTTTGGATGAGCTGGAGCGGAGATGGAGAGAGGTTGCTTGCTGCAAGCGCCTTGCCGGCCGAATCCTTGTCGCGTCCGGAGGCTTGTCGCGCTCGAGCCTTCCCGCAAGCTCCTCTTGCGGGGCCTGTCTTCTGCATGCCTTGAATGGCCTTCCCGGCAAGCTCCTCTTGCCGGGGCCTTGTCTTCTTAGTCAAATACTTTGTTCTTGAATGGCTCCAAAGGAGCCACGGAGGATCTTGGCGGTGGCCAGGCAAGCCCTGCCATGGTGTCAGAATCGTTCAGGCACGAGTACGGGATACTAGGGTACCCCTACTCTAGTACACCGACAGAGCCCCCTGCTCGGGCCATACACGGTGTGCCAGCGCCGGGCCAGCCCAAAACAAAGGCACGGTCACACGCGGCCTCGACCACGCCGCAACTTCGCCTGGACCCACCACGACCCCACTAACGGCACACACCGAACGTGGCGTCGTGCGAGATCGTGGGCGTGGTCGTGGGGGTTTCTTTATTAGGAAAAGCGGAACGTCCGTCCCCTCCGCCTCTTTATAAGCGGGGGAAACAGGGGCAGGCCGTCCACTCCGCCATTGTTGTCTTGTCAAGAAAACCACCGCCGCTCCCCCTTCTTCTCCAGTGCGAAGAGAGCGGCGCCCCGCCCCCTTTTGCCACAAGCGCACTCACCGCCGTCGGCCTCCTCCGCCGCCCTCGCCATGGCTCCGAAAGCCGACAAGGAGAAGGGCGTCAAGTCGGCCGAGGCGCAGCGGCTGTGGCGATGCGCAAGGAGCGGGCCATCTTCTCCTCAGCTCGGCGCAAAGGAGCTGCGGATGTCTTCTATCTCTTTTGGTCGACGGAGACGCCAGGCGCATCCGCGCACGAAGGTACTCCCGCCTCCGCTTCGATTTGGCCCCAACCGGGTACCCTTCTTTGCCCTTTTCTTCTATTGCGGGCTTTGCCGCCCCTTTTCCGGAAGTTCTTCATGCGATATCATGAACACATATGGCCTCTGCCTCCTTGATTTCACCCCCAACGCTGTCTTGACCATGGCAGTTTTCACACACCTTTGCGAAAACTTTGTCGGGATCCACCCAAATGTGGCACTCTTCCGCCACTTCTTCGTGCCCCGCGTCGAGAGAGGAGAACCACTTGCCGGAGGGATAGCTTGGGTCTCCAGGATCGGCAAGAAAGAAGCCTATCTGGAAGGAGAGTTCCGCAACAAGTGGGAGGAGTGGAGAGCCAATTGGTGTTGGGTCGTAGAGGAGAACCCGCAGCCCTTCACTGCCGTGCGCCAAACCCCAATAGTGCGCGGCAAGGAGTGAATGCAAAGTCTTCGCACGAGTAGGCTGGATACTCGATTACGGACTCGGCTCCGAGAAGTAAAAGGGGTGGGCGGGTGGGAAAAACAAGGAAAACTTCATACGGGGGAACAACTTCGGTTGAGAAAGAACTGATGACTGATCTCCCATAAGACGACGAGGATCGAATCAACTTGACGAGAAATGCACCGGATGAAAAGAGCTGACATCGCAACGAACGAAAACTAACTGCGTGATCCTAAAAAAAATTGAAGGGGGAGAGGAGTAAGTCAAAACACCTACGTCAATATTTCTCACCAGAGCGATGAAGGGGGCTGAGGAGTAAAAAGAAGTCCTACTCTCCGATATAACTAGACTCCGAAAACAGTTTTCTTCTAGACTCGACATCGGCCAAACTATATGATCAATCAAGGGGGGCTCCTATGGTCGGTCGAGGCTCTGATACCAACTTTTCATGCCCAAATGCGATACTATCCTAAAGAGACTCGAAGGTCCCACCAAGGATAGAACCGCATATTGACACACTTTCGCAATGTGGATATCATTACATCAAACCATTACATAAATAGTTGGGGACACAAACAAAGGCATACAAAGCCACATGAATACATCAATCATCATACATGAGAACAACATCCGACTACGGATGAAGCACAAATAGAAACTCAAACGACATCCACCCAGCTAGCCCAAGCTGCCGACCAGGAACCTATCCCTCGATGAAGAAGAAGCGGAACAAGAACTCCAAACAATAAAAATCGCTCTCGCGTCATGACCATCGCAATACCTGTACCTGCAACTGGTGTTGTAGTAATTTGTGAGCCACGAGGACTCAACAATCCCATTACCAAGGGTATCAAGACTAGCAAAGCTTAATGGGTAAGGAAGGGGTAAAGTGGTGAGGTTGCAGCAGCGACTAAGCAATGTATGGTGGCTAACTTACGAATACAAGAGTAAGATGAGAAACTATGCAAACGGTCGCCAACTAATGATGATCAAGAAGTGATCCTGAACTACTTACGTTCAAACATAACCCCAAACCGTGTTCACTTCCCAGACTCCATCGAAAAGGGACCATCACGGCTAAACACACGGTTGATGCGTTTTAGTTAAGTTTACTTCAGGTCTTCTACAACCGGATATTAACAAATTCTGATCTGCCACATAACCGCCGGCACGGCTTTCGAAAGATCAAATCCTGCAGGGGTGTCCCAACTTAGCCCATGACAAGCTCATGATCCGCGGAGACAATCCTCCATCGCGGGACATCCGATCAGACTCGGGGTCCCGGTGCACAAGACATTTCGACAATGGTAAAACAAGTCCAACAAGACCTCCCGGCGTGCCGACTGTTGGGGAACGTAGTAATTTCAAAAAATTTCCTACGCACACGCAAGATCATGGTGATGCATAGCAACGAGAGGGGAGAGTGTTGTCCACGTACCCTCGTAGACCAAAGCGGAAGCGATCACAACGTAGAGGAAGTAGTCAGACGTTCTCCTCGCGATCCAACCGATCCCAGCGCGTTACTCCGGCGCTTCGAGTTCTTGGCACACGCTCAGCTCGGTGACGCTCCTCAGCTCCGATCCAGAAAGCTCCGGGAGAGAGAGTTCCACAAGACGGCGTGGTGGACGATCTTGATGTTCTATCGACGCAGGCTTCGCCTAAGCACCGCCACGATATGACCGAGGTGGAATATGGTGGAGGGGCACCGCACACGGCTAAGGAACGATCTCAAGGATCAACTTGTGTGTCCTAGGGTGCCCCCTGCCCCGTGATATAAAGGAGCAAGGGGAGGGCCGGCCGCCCTAGGAGGCGCGGCCAAGGAGGGGGGAGTCCTCCTCCTGGTGGGAGTAGGACTCCCTTTCCTAGTCCAACTAGGAAGGAGGAAGGTGGAAGGAAAGAGAGGAGAGGAGAGGGAAGGGGGCCGCGCCCCTCCTTGTCCAATTCGGACTCCCCATGGGGGGCGCGCCACCTCCTGGTGCGGCCCTCTCTCTCCCTCTTGGCCCAATAAGGCCCATTACTTCCCCGGGGGTTCCGGTAACCCTCCGCACTCCGGTTTTCTCCGAAACTTCGGAACCTTTCCGGTGTCCGAATATAGCCGTCCAATATATCAATCTTTATGTCTCGATCATTTCGAGACTCCTCGTCATGTACGTGTTCACATCCGGGACTCCGAACTCCTTCGATACATCAAAATACACAAACTCATAATATAACCGTCATCGAAACCTTAAGCGTGCGGACCCTACGGTTCGAGAATAATGTAGACATGACCGAGACACGTCTCCGGTCAATAACCAATAGCGGGACCTGGATGCCCATATTGGCTCCTACATATTCTACGAAGATCTTTATCGGTCAGAACCGCATAACAACATACGTTGTTCCCTTTGTCATCGGTATGTTACTTGCCCGAGATTCGATCGTCGGTATCCAATACCTAGTTCAATCTCGTTACTGGCAAGTCTCTTTACTCGTTCCGTAATACATCATCTCACAGCTAACTCATTAGTTGTAATGCTTGCAAGGCTTTAGTGATGTGTATTACCGAGAGGGCCCAGAGATACCTCTCCGACAATCGGAGTGACAAATCCTAATCTCGAAATACGCCAACCCAACATACGCCTTTGGAGACACCTGTAGTACTCCTTTATAATCACCCGATTACGTTGTGACGTTTGGTAGTACCCAAAGTGTTTCTCCGGTAACGGAGTTGCATATTCTCATAGTTATAGGAACATGCATAAGTCATGGATAAAAGCAATAGCAACATACTAAATGATCGGGTGCTAAGCTAATGGAATGGGTCATGTCAATCAGATCATTCAACCAATGATGTGACCTTGTTAATCAAATGACAACTCCTTTGTCTATGGTTAGGAAACATAACCATCTTTGATTAACAAGCTAGTCTAGTAGAGGCATACTAGTGACACTCTGTTTGTCTATGTATTCACACATGTATTATGTTTCCGGTTAATACAATTCTAGCATGAACAATAAACATTTATCATGAAATAAGGAAATAAATAATAACTTTATTATTGCCTCTAGGGCATATTTCCTTGAGTCTCCCACTTGCACTAGAGTCAATAATCTAGATTACATAGTAATGATTCTAACACCCATGGAGTCTTGGTGCCGATCATGTTTTGCTCGTGGAAGAGGCTTAGTCAACGGGTTCGCTACATTCAGATCCGTATGTATCTTGCAAATCTCTATGTCTCCCACGGACTAAGTCCGGATGGAATTGAAGCGTCTCTTGATGTGTTTGGTTTTCTTGTGAAATCTGGATTCCTTTGCTAAAGCAATTGCTCCAAAGATTGTCACAAAAGATTTTCATTGGACCCGATGCACTAGGTATGACACCTAGATCGGATATGAACTCCTTCATCCGCACTCCTTCATTAGCTGCTTCCAAGCTGCTATGTATTCCGCTTCACATGTAGATCCCGCCACGACGCTTTGTTTAGAACTGCACCAACCGACAGCTCCTCCGCTTAGTGTAAATCACGTATCCGGTTTGCGATTTAGAATCGTCCGGATCAGTGTCAAAGCTTGCATCAACGTAACCGTTTACGATGAGCTCTTTGTCACCTCCATATACGAGAAACATATCCTTAGTCCTTTTCGTGTATTTCAGGATGTTCTTGACCGCTGTCGATGATCCACTCTGGATTACTTTGGTACCTCCTGCTAAGCTTATAGCAAGGCACACATCAGTGTCCGGTACACAGCATTGCATACATGATAGAGCCTATGGTCGAGGCATAGGGAACATCTTTCATTTTCTCTCTATCTTCATGCGGTGGTCGGGCATTGAGTCTTACTCAACTTCACACCGTGTAACACAGGCAAGAACCCTTTCTTTGCTTGATCCATTTTGAACTTCTTCAAAATTTTGTCAAGGTATGTGCTTTGTGAAAGTCCAATTAAGCGCCTTGATCTATCTCTATAGATTTTGATGCCCAATATGTAAGCAGCTTCACCGAGGTCCTTCATCGAAAAACTCTTATTCAAGTATCCCTTTATGCTATCCAGAAATTCTATATCATTTCCGATTAGTAATATGTCATCTACATATAATATCGTAAATGCTCTGAGCTCCCACTCACTTTCTTGTAAATACAGGCTTCTCCAAAAGTCTGTATAAACCCAAATGCTTTGATCACACTATCAAAGCGTTTATTCCAACTCGAGATGCTTGCACCAGTCCATAAATGGATCGCTGGAGCTTGCACACTTTGTTAGCTCCCTTTGGATCGATAAAACCTTACGGTTGCATCATATACAACTCTTCTTCCGTAAATCCATTCAGAATGCAGTCTTTACATCCATTTGCCAAATTTCATAATCATAAAATGCGGCAATTGCTAACATGATTCGGACAGACTTAAGCATCGCTACGGGTGAGAAGGTCTCATCGTAGTCAATCCCTTGAACTTGTCGAAAACCCTTTGCGACAAGTCGAGCTTTGTAGACGATAATATTACCGTCGCCGTCGGTCTTCTTCTTGAAGATCCACTTGTTTTCTATTGCTTGCCGACCCTCGGGCAAGTCAACCAAAGTCCACACTTTGTTTTCATACATGGATCCCATCTCGCATTTCATGGCCTCAAGCCATTTTATGGAATCTGGGCTCACCATCGCTTCTTCATAGTTCGTAGGTTCATCATGATCTAGTAGCATGACTTCGAGAACAGGATTACCGTACCACTCAGTGCGGATCTTACTCTGGTTGATCTACGAGGTTACGTAGTAACTTGATCTCAAGTTTCATGATCAACATCATCAACTTCCTCACTATTTGGTGTAGATGTCGCAGTAAACCGGTTTACGTGATAAACTACTTTCAAATAAGGGAGAAGGTACGATTACCTCATCAAGTTCTACTTTCCTCCCACTCACTTCTTTCGAGAGAAACTCCTTCTCTAGAAAGGATCCATTCTTAGCAACAAATGTCTTGCCTTCGGATCTGTGATAGAAGGTGTACCCAACTGTCTCCTTTGGGTATCCTATGAAGACACATTTCTCCGATTTAGGTTCGAGCTTATCAGGTTGAAGTTTTTTCACATAAGCATCGCATCCCCAAACTTTAAGAAACGACAACTTTGGTTTCTTGCTAAACCATAGTTCATAAGGTGTCGCCTCAACGGATTTTGACGGTGTTCTATTCAGCGTGAATGCGGCCGTCTCAAGAGCATAACCCCAAAACGATAGCGGTAAATCTGTAAGAGACATCATAGATCGCACCATATCTAGTAAAGTGCGACACGACGCTCGACACACCATTGCTTGTGGTGTTCCGGGTGGCGTGAGTTGCTAAACTATTCCGCATTGTTTCAAATGTAGACCAAACTCAGAACTCAAATATTCGCCTCCACGATCAGATCGTAGAAACTTTATTTTCTTATTACGATGATTTTCAACTTCACTCTGAAATTCTTTGAACTTTTCAAATGTTTCAGACTTATGTTTCATTAAGTAGATATACCCATATCCGCTTAAATCATCTGTGAAGGTGAGAAAATAACGATATCCGCCACGAGCCTCAACATTCATTGGACCACATACATCTGTATGTATGATTTCCAACAAATCTGTTGCTCTCTCCATAGTACCGAGAACGGGTTTTAGTCATCTTGCCCATGAGGCACGGTTCGCAAGTGCCAAGTGATTCATAATCAAGTGACTCCAAAAGTCCATCAAGATGGAGTTTCTTCATGCGCTTTATACCGATATGACCTAAACGGCGATTGCCACAAATAAGTTGCACTATCATTATCAACTCTGCATTTTTGGTTTCAACATTATGAATATGTGTATCACTACTATCGAGATTCATTAAAAATAGACCACTCTTCAAGGGTGCATGACCATAAAAGATATTATTCATATAAATAGAACAACCATTATTCTCTCGATTTAAATGAATAACCGCCTCGCATCAAACAAGATCCAGATATAATGTTCATGCTCAACGCCGGCACCAAATAACAATTATTTAGGTCTAAAACTAATCCCGAAGGTAGATGTAGAGGTAGCGTGCCGACCATGATTACATCGACTTTGGAACCATTTCCCACGCCAAGATCGTCACCTCGCCCTTTGCCGTTGTTCGCTAATCCGTAGTCCCTCGCTTCGAGTTGCAAATATTAGCAATGTAACCAAAGATCAAATACCCAAGTGCTACTGCGAGCTCTAGTAAGGTACACATCAATAACATGTATATCACATATACCTTTGTTCACCTTGCCATCCTTCTTATCCGCCAAATACTTGGGGCAGTTCCGCTTCCGGTGACGATCGCTTGCGGTAGAAGCACTTTCGATTTCAGGTTTAGGTCCAGACTTGGGTTTCTTCTCTGAGCAGCAACTTGTTTGCTGTTCTTCTTGAAGTTCCCCTTCTTCTTCCCTTTGCCTTTCTTCTTGAAACTAGTGGTCTTATTGACCATCAACACTTGATGCTCCTTCTTGATTTCTACCTCCGCAGCCTTTAGCATTGTAAGAGCTCGTGCATAGTCTTTACTAACCCTTGCATATTATAGTTCATCACGAAGCCTTTGTAGCTTGGTGGCGTTGATTGAAGAATTACATCAATGACACAATCATCCGGAAGATCAACTCCCAGCTTGAGTCAAGTGATTGTAATACCCGGACATTACGAGTATGTGCTCACCGATGCACCCATTCTCTTCCATCTTGCAGATATAGAACTTATTGGAGACTTCATATCTCTCAATCCGGGCATTCTGTTGAAATATCAACTCCAACTCCTGGAACATCTCATATGCTCCATGACGTTCAAAACGTCGTTGAAGACCCGGTTCTAAGCCGTAAAGCATGGCACATCGAACTATAGAGTAGTCATCGCCTTTGCTCGCCAGACGTTCTTAACGCCGCCGGGCCAGCATCAAGAAGAGTCTGGCACCTAGCGGTGCATCCAGACGTAACTCTTCAGTGCAGCAATGAGGATAATCCTCGTGTTACGGACCCAGTCCGTGTAATTGCTACCATCATCTTTCAACTTTGCTTTCTCAAGGAACGCATTAAAATTCAACGGAACAACAAAGACGAGCCATCTATCTATAAACAAACATAGACAAGCAAGATACTATCAGTACTAAGTTCATGATAAATTTAAGTTCAATTAATCATATTACTTAAGAACTCCCACTTAGATGTACATCTCTCTAGTCATCTAAGTGATCACGTGATCCAAATCAACTAAACCATAACCGATCATCACGTGAGATGGAGTAGTTTTCAATGGTGAACATCTTATGTTGATCATATCTACTATATGATTCACGCCGACCTTTCGGTCTCCGTGTTCCGAGGCCATATCTCGCATATGCTAGGCTCACAAGTATAACTCGAGTATTCTGCGTGTGCAAAACTGGCTTGCACCCGTTGTAGATGGACGAGAGCTTATCACACCCGATCATCACGTGGTGTCTCTAAGCACGACGAACTTTGGCAACGGTGCATACTCAGGAGAACACTACTTGATAATTTTAGTGAGAGATCATCTTAAAATGCTACCGTCAATCAAAGCAAAATAAGATGCATAAAGGATAAACATCACATGCAATCAATATAAGTGATATGATATGGCCATCATCATCTTGTGCTTGTGATCTCCATCTCCAAGCACCATCGTGATCACCATCGCCACCGCGCCGACACCTTGATCTCATCATAGCATCGTTGTCGTTTACGCCATCTATTGCTTCTACGACTATCGCTACCGCTTAGTGATAAAGTAAAGCAATTACAGTATGCGTTGCATTTCATACAATAAAGCGACAACCATATGGCTCCAGCCGATTGCCGATAACTTCGGTTACAAAACATGATCATCTCATACAATAAAATATAGCATCACGCCTTGACCATATCACATCACAACATGCCCCGCAAAAACAAGTTAGACGTCCTCTACTTTGTTGTTGCAAATTTTACGTGGCTGCTATGGGCTTTAAGTAAGAACCAATCTCACCTACGCATCAAGACCACAACGATACTTCATCAATTAGACTCGCTTTTAACCTTCTCAAGGACCGGGCGTAGCCACACTCAGTTCAACTAAAGTGAGAGAGACAGACACCCGCCAGCCACCTTTAAGCACGAGTGCTCGTGAACGGTGAAACCAGTCTCGCGTAAGCTGCACGCGTAATGTCGGTCCGGCCGCTTCATCTCACAATACCGCTGAACCAAAGTATGACATGGTAGGCAAGATGACTTGTATCGCCCACAACTCACTTGTGTTCTACTCGTGCAAAACATCAAACCATAAAAACCTAGGCTCGGATGCCACTGTTGGGGAACGTAGTAATTTCAAAAATTTCCCACGCACACGCAAGATCATGGTGATGCATAGCAACGAGAGGGGAGAGTGTTGTCCACGCACCCTCAGAGACCAAAGCGGAAGCGATCACAACGTAGAGGAAGTAGTCAGACGTTCTCCTCGCGATCCAACCGATCCCGCCAAGCATTCGGGCGCCCGAAGTTCTTGGCACACGCTCAGCTCGGTGACGCTCCTCAGTTCGATCCAAAGCAAAGCTCCGGGAGAGAGAGTTCCACAAGACGACGTGGCAGGACGATCTTGATGTTCTACCGACGCAGGCTTCGCCTAAGCACCGCCACGATATGACCGAGGTGGAATATGGTGGAGGGGGCACCAGACACGGCCAAGGAACGATCTCAAGGATCAGCTTGTGTGTCCTAGGGTGCCCCCTGCCCCGTATATAAAGGAGCAAGGGGAGGGCCGGGCTGCCCTAGGAGGCGCGCCAAGGAGGGGGAGTCCTCCTCCTAGTGGGAGTAGGACTCCTTTCCTTGTCCAACTAGGAAGGAGGAAGGGGAAGGAAAGAGAGGAGAGGGAGAGGGAAAGGGGGCCGCCCCTCCTTGTCCAATTCGGACTCCCCATGGGGGGTGCGCGCCACCTCTGGTGCGGCCCTCTCTCCCTCTTGGCCCAATAAGGCCCATTACTTCCCGGGGTTCCGGTAACCCCTCGGCACTCCGGGTTTTCTCCGGAAACTTCCGAACCTTTCCGTGTCCGAATATAGCCGTCCAATATATCAATCTTTATGTCTCGATCATTTCGAGACTCCTCGTCATGTCCGTGATCACATCCGGGACTCGAACTCCTTCGGTACATCAAAATACACAAACTCATAATATAACCGCCATCGAAACCTTAAGCGTCAAGCGGACCCTACGGTTCGAGAATAATGTAGACATGACCGAGACACGTCTCCGGTCAATAACCAATAAGCGGGACCTGGATGCCCATATTGGCTACTACATATTCTACTAATATCTTTATCGGTCAGACCGCATAACAACATACGTTGTTCCCTTTGTCATCTGTATGTTACTTGAACGATTTTCGATCGTCGGTATCCTATACCTAGTTCAATCTCGTTACTGGCAATTCTCTTTACTCGTTCCGTAATACATCCTCTCTCAGCTAACTCATGAGTTGTAATGCTTGCAAGGCTTTAGTGTTGTGTATTACCGAGAGGGCCCAGAGATACCTCTCCCACAATCGGAGTGACAAATCCTAATCTCGAAATACGCCAACCCAACATCCGCCTTTGGAGACACCTGTAGTACTCCTTTATAATCACCCGATTACGCCAGGACGCTTTGGTAGTACCCAAAGTGTTTCTCCGGTAAACGGAGTTGCATATTCTCATAGTTATAGGAACATGCATAAGTCATGGATAAAAGCAATAGCAACATACTAAACGATCGGGTGCTAAGCTAATGGAATGGGTCATGTCAATCGATCATTCAACCAATGATGTGACCTTGTTAATCAAATGACAACTCCTTTGTCTATGGTTAGGAAACATAACCATCTTTGATTAACAAGCTAGTCTAGTAGAGGCATACTAGTGACACTCTGTTTGTCTATGTATTCACACATGTATTATGTTTCCGGTTAATACAATTCTAGCATGAACAATAAACATTTATCATGAAATAAGGAAATAAATAATAACTTTATTATTGCCTCTAGGGCATATTTCCTTGATCTCCCACTTGCACTAGAGTCAATAATCTAGATTACATAGTAATGATTCTAACACCCATGGAGTCTAGGTGTCGATCATGTTTTGCTCGTGGAAGAGGCTTAGTCAACGGTCTGCTACATTCAGATCCGTATGTATCTTGCAAATCTCTATGTCTCCCACCGGACTAAGTCCCGGATGGAATTGAAGCGCCTCTTGATGTGTTTGGTTTTCTTGTGAAATCTGGATTCCTTTGCTAAAGCAATTGCTCCAAAGATTGTCACAAAAGATTTTCATTGGACCCGATGCACTAGGTATGACACCTAGATCGGATATGAACTCCTTCATCCGCACTCCTTCATTAGCTGCTTCCGAAGCTGCTATGTATTCCGCTTCACATGTAGATCCCGCCACGACGCTTTGTTTAGAACCGCACCAACCGACAGCTCCTCCGCTTAGTGTAAATACATATCCGGTTATGCGATTTAGAATCGTCCGGATCAGTGTCAAAGCTTGCATCAACGTAACTGCCATTTATGAGCTCTTTGTCACCTCCATATACGAGAAACATATCCTTAGTCCTCTTCGGTATTTCAGATGTTCTTGACCGCTGTCCAAAGGATCCACTCCTGGATTACTTTGGTACCTCCCTGCTAAGCTTATAGCAAGGCACACATCAGGTCTGGTACACATCATTGCATACATGATAGAGCCTATGGCTGAGGCATAGGGAACATCTTTCATTTTCTCTCTATCTTCTGCGGTGGTCGGGCATTGAGTCTTACTCAACTTCACACCTTGTAACACAGGCAAGAACCCTTTCTTTGCTTGATCCATTTTGAACTTCTTCAAAATTTTGTCAAGGTATGTGCTTTGTGAAAGTCCAATTAAGCCGCCTTGATCTATCTCTATAGATTTTGATGCCCAATATGTAAGCAGCTTCACCGAGGTCCTTCATCGAAAAACTCTTATTCAAGTATCCCTTTATGCTATCCAGAAATTCTATATCATTTCCGATTAGTAATATGTCATCTACATATAATATCGTAAATGCTACAGAGCTCCCACTCACTTTCTTGTAAATACAGGCTTCTCCAAAAGTCTCAGATAAACCCAAATGCTTTGATCACACTATCAAAGCGTTTATTCCAACTCCGAGATGCTTGCACCAGTCCATAAATGGATCATTTGGAGCTTGCACACTTTGTTAGCTCCTTTGGATCGATAAAACCTTCGTTGCATCATATACAACTCTTCTTCCGTAAATCCATTCAGAATGCAGTCTTTACATCCATTTGCCAAATTTCATAATCATAAAATGCGGCAATTGCTAACATGATTCGGACAGACTTAAGCATCGCCACGGGTGAGAAGGTCTCATCGTAGTCAATCCCTTGAACTTGTCGAAAACCCTTTGCGATAAGTCGAGCTTTGTAGACAGTAATATTACCGCCACGTCGGTCTTCTTCTTGAAGATCCACTTGTTTTCTATTGCTTGCCGACCCTCGGGCAAGTCAACCAAAGTCCACACTTTGTTTTCATACATGGATCCCATCTCAGATTTCATGGCCTCAAGCCATTTTATGGAATCTGGGCTCACCATCGCTTCTTCATAGTTCGTAGGTTCATCATGATCTAGTAGCATGACTTCCGTAACAGGATTACCGTACCACTTCACAGTGCGGATCTTACTCGTTGATCTACGAGGTTACGTAGTAACTTGATCTGAAGTTTCATGATCAACATCATCAACTTCCTCACTATTTGGTGTAGATGTCGCAGAAACCGGTTTACGTGATAAACTACTTTCAAATAAGGGAGAAGGTATGATTACCTCATCAAGTTCTACTTTCCTCCCACTCACTTCTTTCGAGAGAAACTCCTTCTCTAGAAAGGATCCATTCTTAGCAACAAATGTCTTGCCTTCGGATCTGTGATAGAAGGTGTACCCAACTGTCTCCTTTGGGTATCCTATGAAGACACATTTCTCCGATTTAGGTTCGAGCTTATCAGTTGAAGTTTTTTCACATAAGCATCGCATCCCCAAACTTTAAGAAAGCGACAACTTTGGTTTCTTGCTAAACCATAGTTCATAAGGTGTCGTCTCAACGGATTTTGACGGTGTTCTATTCAGCGTGAATGCGGCCGCCTCAAGAGCATAACCCCAAAACGATAGCGGTAAATCTGTAAGAGACATCATAGATCGCACCATATCTAGTAAAGTGCGATTACGACGTTCGGACACACCATTGCTGTGGTGTTCCGGGTGGCGTGAGTTGCGAAACTATTCCGCATTGTTTCAAATGTAGACCAAACTCGTAACTCAAATATTCGCCTCCACGATCAGATCGTAGAAACTTTATTTTCTTATTACGATGATTTTCAACTTCACTCTGAAATTCTTTGAACTTTTCAAATGTTTCAGACTTATGTTTCATTAAGTAGATATACCCATATCTCGCTTAAATCATCTGTGAAGGTGAGAAAATAACGATATCCGCCACGAGCCTCAACATTCATTGGACCACATACATCTCGTATGTATGATTTCCAACAAATCTGTTGCTCTCTCCATAGTACCGAGAACGGGGTTTTAGTCATCTTGCCCATGAGGCACGGTTCTTAAGTGCCAAGTGATTCATAATCAAGTGACTACAAAAGTCCATCAGTATGGAGTTTCTTCATGCGCTTTATACCGATATGACCTAAACGGCATTGCCACAAATAAGTTGCACTATCATTATCAACTCTGCATTTTTTGGTTTCAACATTATGAATATGTGTATCACTACTATCGAGATTCATTAAAAATAGACCACTCTTCAAGGGTGCATGACCATAAAAGATATTATTCATATAAATAGAACAACCATTATTCTCTGATTTAAATGAATAACCGTCTCGCATCAAACAAGATCCAGATATAATGTTCATGCTCAACGCCGCACCAAATAACAATTATTTAGGTCTAAAACTAATCCCGAAGGTAGATGTAGAGGTAGCGTGTCAACCGCGATTACATCGACTTTGGAACCATTTCCCACGCCAAGATCGCCACCTCGCCCTTTGCCGTTGTTCGCTTAATCCGTAGTCCCCTGCTTCGAAGTTGCAAATATTAGCAATGTAACCAAGATCAAATACCCAGTGCTACTGCGAGCTCTAGTAAGGTACACATCAATAACATGTATATCACATATACCTTTGTTCACCTTGCCATCCTTCTTATCCGCCAAATACTTGGGGCAGTTCCGCTTCCTGGACTACCGCTTGCAGTAGAAGCACTCGATTTCAGTGTTTAGGTCCAGACTTGGGTTTCTTCTCTGAGCAGCAACTTGTTTGCTGTTCTTCTTGAAGTTCCCTTCTTATTCCCTTTGCCTTTCTTCTTGAAACTAGTGGTCTTATTGACCATCAACACTTGATGCTCCTTCTGATTTCTACCTCCGCAGCCTTTAGCATTGTAAGAGCTCGTGCATAGTCTTTACTAACCCTTGCATATTATAGTTCATCACGAAGCCTTTGTAGCTTGGTGGCGTTGATTGAAGAATTCTGTCAATGACACAATCATCCGGAAGATCAACTCCCGCTTGAGTCAAGTGATTGTAATACCTGCACATTACGAGTATGTGCTCACCGATGCACCCATTCTCTTCCATCTTGCAGCTATAGAACTTATTGGAGACTTCATATCTCTCAATCCGGCATTCTCGTTGAAATATCAACTCCAACTCCCGGAACATCTCATATGCTCCATGACGCTCAAAACGCCGTTGAAGACCCGGTTCTAAGCCGTAAAGCATGGCACAATCGAACTATAGAGTAGTCATCAGCTTTGCTCGCCAGACGTTCTTAACGCCGCCGGTTGCATCAAAGAAGAGTTCGGCACCTAGCGGTGCATCCAGACGTAACTCTTACGTGCAGCAATGAGGATAATCCTCGTGTTACGGACCCAGTCCGTAATTGCTACCATCATCTTTCAACTTTGCTTTCTCAAGGAACGCATTAAAATTCAACGGAACAACAAAGACGAGCCATCTATCTATAAACAAACATAGACAAGCAAGATACTATCAGTACTAAGTTCATGATAAATTTAAGTTCAATTAATCATATTACTTAAGAACTCCCACTTAGATGTACATCTCTCTAGTCATCTAAGTGATCACGTGATCCAAATCAACTAAACCATAACCGATCATCACGTGAGATGGAGTAGTTTTCAATGGTGAACATCTTATGTTGATCATATCTACTATATGATTCACGCCGACCTTTCGGTCTCCGTGTTCCGAGGCCATATCTGCATATGCTAGGCTCGCCAAGTATAACCTGAGTATTCTGCTGCGGTGCAAAACTGGCTTGCACCCGTTGTAGATGGACGAGAGCTTATCACACCCGATCATCACGTGGTGTCTCGGCACGCATTTAACTTTGGCAACGGTGCATACTGTGGAGAACACTACTTGATAATTTTAGTGAGAGATCATCTTAAAATGCTACCGTCAATCAAAGCAAAATAAGATGCATAAAGGATAAACATCACATGCAATCAATATAAGTGATATGATATGGCCATCATCATCTTGTGCTTGTGATCTCCATCTCCGGCACCATCGTGATCACCATCGCCACCGCGCCGACACCTTGATCTCATCATAGCATCGTTGTCGTTTACGCCATCTATTGCTTCTACGACTATCGCTACCGCTTAGTGATAAAGTAAAGCAATTATGTATGCTTTGCATTTCATACAATAAAGCGACAACCATATGGCTCCAGCCATTGTCGATAACTTCGGTTACAAAACATGATCATCTCATACAATAAAATATAGCATCACGCCTTGACCATATCACATCACAACATGCCCCGCAAAAACAAGTTAGACGCCCTCTACTTTGTTGTTGCAAATTTTACGTGGCTGCTATGGGCTTTAAGTAAGAACCAATCTCACCTACGCATCAAGACCACAACGATACTTCACAATTAGACTCCGCTTTAACCTTCTCAAGGACCGGCGAGCCACACTCAGTTCAACTAAAGTGAGAGAGACAGACACCCGCCAGCCACCTTTAAGCACGCAGTGCTCAGAACGGTGAAACCAGTCTCGTAGAAGCGTGCACGCGTAATGTCGGTCCGGCCGCTTCATCTCACAATACCGCTGAACCAAAGTATGACATGTCGGTAGGCAAGATGACTTGTATCGCCCACAACTCACTTGTGTTCTACTCGTGCAAAACATCAAACCATAAAACCTAGGCTCGGATGCCACCGTTGGGGAACGTAGTAATTTCAAAAATTTCCTACGCACACGCAAGATCATGGTGATGCATAGCAACGAGGGGAGAGTGTTGTCCACGCACCCTCGTGAGACCAAAGCGGAAGCGATCACAACGTAGAGGAAGTAGTCGACGCTCTCCTCGCGATCCAACCGATCCCAGCGCCGTTACTCCGGCGCCCGAAGTTCTTGGCACACGCTCAGCTCGGTGACGCTCCTCAGCTCCGATCCAGAAAGCTCCGGGAGAGAGAGTTCCACAAGACGACGGGCAGGACGATCTTGATGTTCTATCGACGCAGGCTTCGCCTAAGCACCGCCACGATATGACCGAGGTGGAATATGGTGGAGGGGGGCACCGCACACTGCTAAGGAACGATCTCAAGGATCAGCTTGTGTTTCCTAGGGTGCCCCCCTGCCACCGTAGATAAAGGAGCAAGGGAGAGGGCCGGCAGGCCCTAGGAGGCGCCAAGGAGGGGGGAGTACTCCTCCTTGTGGGAGTCGGACTCCCTTTCCTTGTCCAACTAGTAAGGTGGAAGGGGGAAGGAAAGAGAGGGAGAGGGAGAGGAAGGGGGCCGCCCTCCTTGTCCAATTCGGACTCCCCATGGGGGTGCGCCACCTCCTGGTGCGGCCCTCTCTCTCCCTCTTGGCCCAATAAGGCCCATTACTTCCCCGGGGTTCCGTAACCCCTCGGCACTCCGGTTTTCTCCGGAAACTTCCTAACCTTTCCGTGTCCGAATATAGCCGTTCAATATATCAATCTTTATGTCTCGATCATTTCGAGACTCCTCGTCATGTCCGTGATCACATCCGGACTCAACTCCTTCGGTACATCAAAATACACAAACTCATAATATAACCGCCATCGAAACCTTAAGCGTCACGGACCCTACGGTTCGAGAATAATGTAGACATGACCGAGACATCGCCTCGGTCAATAACCAATAGCGGACCTGGATGCCCATATTGGCTCCTACATATTCTACGAAGATCTTTATCGGTCAGACCGCATAACAACATCGTTGTTCCCTTTGTCATCGGTATGTTACTTGCCCGAGATTCGATCGTCGGTATCCAATACCTAGTTCAATCTCAAGCATCGCAAGTCTCTTTACTCGTTCCGTAATACATCATCTCACAGCTAACTCATTAGTTGTAATGCTAGCAAGGCTTTACTGATGTGTATTACCGAGAGGGCCCAGAGATACCTCTCCGACAATCGGAGTGACAAATCCTAATCTCGAAATACGCCAACCCAACATCTGCCTTTGGAGACACCTGTAGTACTCCTTTATAATCACCCGATTACGTTGTGACGCTTTGGTAGTACCCAAAGTGTTCCTACGGTAAACGGAGTTGCATATTCTCATAGTTATAGGAACATGCATAAGTCATGGATAAAAGCAATAGCAACATACTAAACGATCGGGTGCTAAGCTAATGGAATGGGTCATGTCAATCAGATCATTCAACCAATGATGTGACCTTGTTAATCAAATGACAACTCCTTTGTCTATGGTTAGGAAACATAACCATCTTTGATTAACAAGCTAGTCTAGTAGAGGCATACTAGTGACACTGCTGTTTGTCTATGTATTCACACATGTATTATGTTTCCGGTTAATACAATTCTAGCATGAACAATAACCATTTATCATGAAATAAGGAAATAAATAATAACTTTATTATTGCCTCTAGGGCATATTTCCTTCACCGACACCCTGGTAGTAGCCGCGCGTATCTCATCTCAGGCCACGACCGAATGAACACTACGTACGGCAACCGAAGACCACGGAAGAAGGGGTGGCACCGCAAGTGGCCCTAGGTTGGACCAACACTCCGAAGAGCACTGGCCCGGGGGGCTAAATAAAGATGACCCTCGGAGGGCGACTCCCTAGGGAAAAGAAATAGGTGATAGGCAAATGTAAAACCAACGTTGGGCCTTGCTGGAAGAGTTTTATTCAAAGCAAACTGTCAAGAGGGTCCCATACCCCTCACCGTGTTAGGGACGCAAAATCAAGGAACATAACACCGGTATGACTGAAACTAGGGCGGAAAGAGTGGAACAAAACACCAGGCATAAGGCCGAGCCTTCCACCGTTTACCAAGTATATAGATGCATTAGTTAAGTAAGAGATATTGTGATATCCCAAGATATCCATGAGATCCATGTCCCAACATGGAACAACCTGCAACTGCACCTGCAACTAGCAGCGCTATAAGAGGGGCTGAGCAAAGCGGTAACATGGCCAAACAACGGTTTGCTAGGAAGGGTGAAAAAGGTTAGAGGTTTTCATGGCAATTTGGGAGGCTTGATTAACAAGTGGTAGGTAGCGCGACATAGCGATAGCATCGAGACAACTAGCATAGCAATGATAGTAATGAGATCCAAGGTGACGGCCATCTTGATTGAAATCCCGCTAGGAAGAAGAACGAGTCCATTGTCGGTGTCAAAACCGGTGGATCTCGGGTAGGGGGTCCCGATCTATGCGTCTAAGGCGGATGGTAACAGGAGGCAAGGGACACAATGTTTACCCAGGTTCGGGCCCTCTCTATGGAGGTAATACCCTACTTCGTGCTTGATTGATCTTGATGAATATGATTATTACAAGAGTTGATCTACCACGAGATCGTAGAGGCTAAACCCTAGAAGCTAGCCTATGGTATGATTGTTGTTCCTATCGACTAGCCTGGCCTCGGTTTATATAATGCACCAGAGGCCTAGGATAACAAGAGTCCTAGCCGAATACGCCGGTGGGGAGGAGTCCTTGTCTTGATCGCCAAGTCTTGTGGAATCTTCCTTGTATGGGGCAGCTGTCCGAACTGGCCCATGAGTATACGGCTATGGGGGTCCTCGACCCAATCTAACAGATCGGGAGATGACGTGGTGAGTACCCCCTAGTCCAGGACACCGTTAGTAGCCCCCTGAACCGGTCTTCAAGTTAGGAACACTCCTCGATTCTTCCAAACTGTTCTTCATCTTCGGTCGTCGGTCTTGAAAACTGGTTCAACAAATCTTCTCATCTTCGATCTTGAGGATCACCGAAGTGCATCCGAAGAGTTTACACGTCGGGTACCCGAGGAGCCCCTTTAAGTTTCCGGCCTTTATCAATGCCTTGTTATTTTTATGCCCTACCTCGGATTTGAAGTTTTTCCTGGGAGGCAGTGTCCTCTTGCGTCCGAGCTCCAACGCCGGACTACATTCGAAGTATCTTTTGCAGCCGAGCAACAATGCCGGACTGTTTCCGAGCTCCAATGCCGAAATGTATCCGAGCTCCAATGCCAGACTGTGTCCAAGCTCCAACGTCGGACTGTATCCGAGCTCCAACGCCGGACTATATCCAAGATCTCATAGATCATCTTGGTTCAAAAAGTTGAAGGAGTTTAGCCGAGCTTAATGCCGGAAATGCCCTCTATGGAGCTAGCCGCTAGCGCCCGAGCTTTATGCCGGACTGCTTCCAAGGTGGTGCACCACCCCGACCGCGGGCTGATTTTTTGCGAATATTTTTAACTGATGCAGTTTATTCTCTGCCGATGTATATCCAATAGCCCTCAAGGTGTGTGTCGGTGTCAAAACCGGCGGATCTCGGGTAGGGGGTCCTGAACTGTGCGTCTAGGCGGATGGTAACAGGAGACAAGGGACAAGATGTTTTACCTGTGTTCGGGCCCTCTCGATGGAGGTAAAACCCTACTCCTGCTTGATTAATATTGATGATATGGGTAGTACAAGAGTAGATCTACCACGAGATCAAGGAGGCTAAACCCTAGAAGCTAGCCTATGGTATGATTGTTGTTCGTCCTACGGACTAAAACCCTCCGGTTTATAGACATCGGATAGGGTTAGGGTTACACAGAGTCGGTTACAAATGTAGGATATCAACAAAACCCTAAAACCAAGAATTCCTTCCACACCAAGGAAAGTACCAACCGGACACGGGACGAAGTCTTCAATCTTGTATCTTCATAGTCCACGAGTCCGCCAATGGTGATAGTTCGCTATCCGGACACCCCTAATCCAGACTCCTTAGTAGCCCTCGAACCAAGCTTCAATGACGACGAGTCCGGCGCGCATATTTTCTTCGGCATTGCAAGGCGGGTTCCTCCTCCGAATACTTCATAGAAGATTTTGAACAAAAGGATAGTGTCCGCTCGCAAAACAAGTTCCACATACTACCAGAGAGAGAATAACCTTTGCACAGATCTGCCGACGTATTCTCAAGGGCGCGACATCACACCACGGCCGTGCCTTTATACGAATCGCTTTTCTTGTCCCACCTCGGTAGCGTTTAGCGAGGCGGTTTCCTTGGCATGTCTTATCGTAGCGGAGATCGTGCCCCTTATTCCGGATTCCCATCAATAGGATGTGGGTAACCCAAGCGCGCCATTGATTATGGCGCTTGGGAGATAAGCTTAGTTTTACCAGTCAAGGGGACGCATAGCTTCGGCCCATCCATATAAGGGGATAAGGATCCACCTTTTCACCCACGCCTTCTTCCTCCTTTGCTCATCCATTTCACAAGACTCGAGCGCCAGCGCCCAAGTCCGCACATCCCACCTCAACCTTCTCCAACTATGTCCGGAGCGGGAGGCAAGTGGATGGCCTCCTCCGTCACGGAGGGGCACATCATAAAGTTGCGGAAGACCGGATACTTGTCCAAATGACATCGCAAGACCGGCTACCCGACGAGGGGCAGCTCATTCCCACCCCAGGCCCCATGAGAGGGTGGTGTTCCTCACCCACTTCCTCCACGGACTAGGTTTTCCACTTCACCCATTTGTCCGGGGCTCATGTTCTACTACGGCCCGGACTTCCACGATCCGGCCCCGAATTTCATCCTCAACATCTCGGGCGTTCATCGTCAGGCGAGGCCTTCCTTCCGCATCCAGCCTCACCGCGCTTATGGTCAAGATCTTCAATGTCAAGTCAAGTAGTGGGCGGCTGCCAAGCCGGAGTGCGGAGGTGCCATGGTTGGCAAGATGGCCAAAGTCCTATGGCTCGAGGGCTCCTTTGTGGAGACCATAAAGGGATGGCAATCGGGTGGTTCTACATCACCGAGCCAGCGTGACTCCCAATGGGCGGCGGCCCCGAATTCGATCTGGCTTCCCCACACTGCTCACATCATGGAAAGAGACGGCCCGACGTGGGGTGATTCGGACGAGCTGTCCGGACTCCAAACTCAAGCGTCCAAACCTGGTGGACAAGAGTCTCAGGCTTGTCAACGTAATCCAGGTGATGCTCATTCGCCGGATTCTCCCATGCCAACAACGGGCCTTCAACTTGTGGGAGTTTGATCCGGCACAGCATCAAACTCTGAAAAGGCTCTTCGACACTACGTACGAAGATGCCTGGAAGGTGCTGTTCAAGGGCGCTGAGGCTCCCACATCCGCTATAGAAGATCGCAGATTTAGCTCGCAGCGCCAAGCTGCCGAGGTAAGCTATTTTACCCTTTACGGGACTCTTGTTTTTCATAGTTTGACTCTATGTGGGATCTGAAACTCCCTAACCTTTGACAGATCGGGCTGAAGACATCCAGACAGATTAACTATCCGCCCCTTGCCGAAGACCCATTGACGCCTTGGATTGGCCAGGCTCTTTGGCTCCGGCACCTCACGTGGTGCGGAGAAGAAGGCCAAGAAGAAGGCCGCTGGAACTCAAGGAGCTCCGGCACTGTCTTGTCGGACTCATCGTCCGACGACTGAGGCGGAATCCTCCTCCGAGGAAGAGGAGGAGGAAAGAAGCCTCTCCCCGTGGGGGAGAGAAGAAAAGGAAGGCCGCCCCGACTGGGGAGGCAGGAGGGTCCAAGAAAGGAAGGACCCTTCCTCCGGACTTCTCCACCAACGCCGACAACGACGAGGAGGAGTGGCCAACAAGGGCGAGACCCCAGAGGGCTCTAAGTCCGCCTCATGCCGGGATTCTGCATCGGAACCTTCAAGTGGTTCCAAGTCCGCAAGCGGCTCCTTCAGAAGAAGGGCGAGATCGCGACGCCGGTGACCTCCGGCCCATCCGGAGGCACCGGATAGCTTGGTCGGAGGCGCTTAACGGCGCCACCATCAACGAGGAGCACCGCACTGTTATGAGTGTGGTGATCCAGAAGTTCAGTCCGCCAAGAGCGGGCCGATCAAGCCTGCACTACCTTCTAACAGGTTTTGAGGTAAGTTTAGAATATGTAAAAAATATTACCGCATAGACAGTAGCCCCTGATGCTTAGTTTGGTGTTCGGAAAGAAAATCCGGACTAAGGATCTAAAAAGATATACGCAGGAGTAACATAAGTATGTCAATATGGGAATGCAGGTTGCGCTGCTGACCTCTGCCGCACTGACTGCGGAGGTCAATGCATTGAAGCAGAGCCTCGAGCGGTCCGAGAATGAGCTCGGCCTTGCCAAGAAGCAGCTCGAGGACAAGGAAGGTAAGTAATACCTTATTAAAGAAATACCTTATAGAAAGGATTTGGTTGCAAAAATGACAGAATACCAGGGGTATTGTTGGGGCCACGACCGTGGTGGCGACCCTGATGGACGCGGTGTCCGTAGCCGAAAACAAAGCGGCCGTGGAGCGCACCGAGCGAGAGAAGCAGGAGGTGCGGGTGGCGGAGGTGCGGCAAGAGCTCCAGGCTCTTGTGGAAAAACATGAGAGTTTGGAGCGTGACTCGAAGACTCGAGAGTCCGAGCTCGCTTCGGCTCTTGAGAGTGCCAAAGCCGCTAAGGTCAAGCCGAAAAATCCCTCCAGGAAATTGAATCATTAAAGAAGATAGCGGCGGGTAAGGCATTCTTTATGCAAAGCAAGCATGTGAAAGTGAATTACCTATTACTTACCCGAATCCGGAGCTCTCCAGGAGCATTCACAGATCTGCCCCGTAGTGTGTCTGATGCTGCCGCTGCTCTACCGTGCCAAGGAGGGAGCTCGACGGAAAAGGTGTTCTCGTCTCAAGATGTCGAGGCGGACATCCGTGCCCTCGAGCGACCAAATGAAGCAGCTGGTCGAGCTCCACAAGGTCACCGAACAGCCATGAAGGGCCTCATAATTCGGCTGTGGCCATTGGAAGCCATGCCTGGGAGCTACTTCGGGCTAGTGCGGCGGCTGGTGGACGCCTGTCCATGGATTGAAGTTAGCAAGCGCTCCGTCTGCATTGAAGGTGCCCGTCGGGCCCTTGCCCGTGCTAAGGTGCACTGGGGCAAGCTGGATGCGGAGAAGCTTGTGACGGACGGGCCACCGAAGGGCAAGGAGCATCGCAAGCCCGAAATGTACTATGAGGGCGTCATGAAGGGCGCCCGCCTTATAGCGGGTGAATGCTCCAAAGATGTAATTTTTGAATAAACTCGCATTTGTTATCCTGTATGCTGAAAACTTGTTCATATGCGCTAAGCAATGCTTGTGAATTTAAAATATTACCTTCTGTGCGGCCGTTTATCAAATTTGAGAGATGTCAAGTCGTTATTTCAACCCCCATGCCACGAGTGCGGGGTGTTTGGGATAAACTTGAGCGCTCTTGTTCCCATTCTTGGGTCCTTCGAGGAGGCGCTCAACACAACGAACAAGGCAACCGGACTATAGTGCTTGAACACTCTCACTTAGCCATAGAATTCTATAATTTTAAATTTCGCTCAAGCCCCTAGTATTCGAAGACCAAGTTCGGGCGCTTATCCACGCTTTTGGCCGGACAATGCCGACTCCTCGCTCTAAGCGGCATAAGTCTTTAGGGACCCGAAAAACCTCTCGAACAGCGATCGCTCTCGCCTCTATCATGATGGTCAATTTTAGCTTTCCACTGAGGTGCTCAACCCAGCTCAACCGGGGCACAATCGTAGTGGTTCTCCCAGCGCTACCTTAGCCGATATAACGGAACGTAAGGTACCAAAACATGGGAGCCGGGCAAACCCAACTATTGACCCAAGACATGATTCGGAGCCGATGCATATAGTGCTATAAGTTCGGGGTGCCGCACTTGTGGAAGTGTTCGGACTTATCACACCATATATTTGGGGGACTTAAGCCCCTGGTGTATTGGCCGTACCAAAGTGTACGGGTGCAACATGTTATGAATAAACATATATATAGATAAAGAAAGTAGTGCAATAATAGGAAACAGCTATGTATTGTTTATTCAAAAAGGTACTGCAATTAAAGCAGAATGATAGAAATAGTGTGATAAGCAAGGGATGGGACTATTTGACATGTCCCCCTCCAGGGGTAAGCTGCGGGATGGTATGTAAAACAGGTATAATGCTCGTAGTAGAGACCACCTGGACACTCGACATAGCTCGCTTCCTGGCTGTTGCATCGTGAGTTCGGCAATTATAGTGCCGGCCAGGCTTCCGGAAAACGGAGTCCCGAAAGTAAGAGAAAAGAAGAAAAAGAATGACACAATCGGGTGCCCCGGTGCGGTTGAGCCGCATTCTGGCGCAGCCGTGGTCGTGCCCCTCCCTTATGCCTATGGTATCTCCAGAGCGTAGTTATGTACGCAGCGTAGTAATCGGCTTCACGATTTCGCGAGGGCTGGGGTGGGGGCGGATTGCTACGCTTGCTCGAGTCGTGCCAGGCGGTCTTGTTGTAGGTTACTCCAGGTGCGCTTGACGGTGTTCGGGCGTTTAATAGCCGGACTCGAGAATTGTTGTGAGAGGCTCCTTTGCACCTCCGCCGCGAGGGCCGCCGTGTGCTCCTCCGTTCGGAGAGAGCGTTTGGTGTTTCCATTAACCGTGATTACTCCTCGAGGGCCTGGCATCTTGAGCTTGAGGCATGCGTAGTGCGACACCGCATTGAACTTTGCAAATGCGGTTCGTCCAAGCTGTGCGTGATAGCCGCTGCGGAACGGGACTATGTCGAAGATTAACTCCTCGCTTCGGAAGTTATTCGGGGATCCGAAGACCACTTCGAGTGTAACTGAGCCTGTCTGATTGGCCTCTACACCCGTATGACGCCTTTAAAGGTCAGTCTTTGTGGGTTTAATCCTTGAGGGTCTATGCCCATTTTGCGACCAGATCATGATAGAGCAGGTTCAGTTGCTATCGCCGGCCCATCGTGACTCTAGTGAGGTGAAATCCACAATGATTGGGTCAAGAACCAATGCGGCAAATCCGCCGTGGCGGATGCTAGTGGGGTGGTCCTTCGATCAAAGGTGACCGGCAGGAGGGCCATGGGTTGAACTTTGGGGCGACTGCTCCATCGCATATACGCCCCTTTAGCGCACGCTTCCGCCTCCCTTTTGGGTATGTGGGTTGCGATATCATGTTCACCGTCCGCACTTGTGGGGGAAACCCTTCGCCTCTATTGTTCGGTAGCCGGGCTCCTCCTCGTCATTGCTATGCATCCCTTGTCATTGAGTTCGCATTTAACTTGCCTGCTTGTTCAAGACCCAACAATCCCTGTTGGTGTGGTTGGCTGGTTTTTGGGGTGCCATGCATTTGGCACGAGCGATCGAGTATTCGGTCCAGATTGACGGGTCCCGAGTATTTCTTTTGAACGGCTTCTTCCGCTGACCGGGTTTAGAGCCTCAATCCGGCGTTGATCGCCAGATCTTCAAAGATTATCGCCAATGCACGCGCGCTTTGTGCTTGTTGCGACGCGTCTCGCCATTGCTGTCCTTGGTATCTGAATTACTGTGGTTTTTGGTCAAGTTGTTGCTACGAGCTAGCCAGCTGTCCTCTCCGCCGCAAAAGCAGGTCATGAGTGTTGTGAGGGCTCCATGGATTTCGGCTTTTCCTGTCCTAGGTGCCGCAAGCCACTCGTCATGGATGTTATGTTTGAAGGCTGCAAGGGCCTCAGATCCGGACAAATAACGATTTGATTTTTCTTGGTCAGAACCGTGTCCGTAATTGTCTCGCCGATTCTTCCGCTGCCGGATTATGTGGCTGAGGTCATCGGGCGCCCGGTGGTCGCACATATGTGCCCCGAAGTTATCAAGAAATGCGGCTTCCAGGTCCTCCCAACAACCAATTGATTCTGCTGGCAAGATGTTAAGCCAATGCCGAGCTGGTCCTGTAAGCTTGAGTGGGAGGTATTTGATGGCGTGTAGATCATCACCGCAGATTCATTCATCAGGGATACTGCGGTTGCCACACCCATTGAGTTAGAAGATGAGGATCTGCTCATATACTTTGTCCCTCACCATGAAGCTTTGAACCGCTGCACCACCTCCTTTGGACCTGAGGTCTGGCTCATGTATTTCAGCTTTCCTTATGATTACCAGACGGATTATTGCATCAACAAGTTGTTGGGTGGATTTGGGTCTTTAGTTTCTTGGTACAACCCATGGCAAGATCGTAGATTCATGCTTATCAAGGCGCGTGTGATCAGTCTCAGGCTTGTTCCGAAGAGTTTTGTAGTTTGGCAACTCGGTGGCGCTCGCGATTGTTGGACAGTACAAATCACCATGCTTCATAGTAATGATTGGAATGCACTGCTTCCTGAGGTACCCCCTGCTGGTGAAGAAGAATCTCCACCTGATGGCAACCCCCACCCCCTATTTGGTCATGATCTCACTGCAGAACAACTCTATCAGCAACAGGTTCATGCTTGGCTCGTGCAGAATGCTACCCCAAACAATGTGTCGCCTGAAGGTCAGGCAGCACCTGGCAACGCTAATCAAGGTTGGGGTGCAAGGCCAGAACCTCCTGCTCCTCCTATGCCGCCGTTCCTGATGAATTACCAAGCATGGCTGGCTGAACAAGGGCTCTCGATTGCAAGATGGATTAGTCCCGACAATAATACAATGGATAGTGCTGCTCAAGCATGGAACGGTTCCATCACCTCTCAAGATTCTAGCTCAACACTCCTTGGCTCGATAGTGATGCTCGATGACATCGGACCACCCACTGTAGAGAACGACTCAATGTGTCGGTGGAGATACATGCTCAGGGATTCGCTTTTGATTTATCCGCTCAAGGTGAGCAGCTCATGGCACTGGCCGACAACCATGTCCCCGACAAAGAATCGAATGACACTATCTTTGCTGCGTTGCGCCCGCCATGGCTTGATTGGGCCTTGGAATGGTGGCTATGGCTTTAAATGACAATCTCCGTGTAGAGATTCAGTGGACCTTGTGAGCACGGGATTCAGTTTACCCAACTCCCGATTCCCGGACACACAGCTCCAAAGTGAATAACGCCACATTTCGAATCGATCGAACTCGCAATCAGCAACAACAACCCGCTGTCACCGCTGCTCCGGTAGATACACCACTTGGAAACATCGTGCCGATGTCCGTGCAGCCTCAAGAGCAACTCTTTGGACACTTCTCTGCAGCAATCCAACTCTGAGCTTACCTTGTCTGAATCTGGCTCATTTGCTTTGTCTGCTGCCAGCAACACCACTCTGGATGAAGTTCAGTCTGTCGTCGATAGTGCAATGCCTGAAGCTAGCAGCAGAGCTAACAAGCAGCGGAAAGGGAAGCTCCTAGTACCTGTGGACACCTCATCGCTTCGCCGCAAAGAACAGTGTCGACCAAATATGATGGATTCCGGGTTCCTCAACCTTGACACCCGCTTGCCTAAATCCAAGGTGAAGCCACGCATTAATCCTGCCGCTCCAATTACTTCAGAAGATAGCCTCCCTCAAGTGCAAGATGCAGAGGTTCCACCACAAATGACAATCGAATCAATGCAGGCTATCGGCACACAGCTATGTGCTATTCCAAAGAGAAGAATCGACGGTTGTCGCGCTCTCCAAGTCGGCGGATGGATTGGCCTCCTCGATCTAGCTATCCTCTAGTATCTTTACTTTTATGTCTCTTTTGCAAAACTGGAATGTACTATGTTGGAATATCCCTGGTCTTAATTCGCCAGACAAACAACTAGCTCTCTCTAATGCGATCAACGTTAGTGGTTGTGCGGTTATCTACTTGCAAGAATAAAAAATGCAAAGCTTTGATGATTCCTCTCTTAAAGCATTATGCCCCAAACGTTTTGATAAGTTTGCTTATATTCCATCGCGTGGCGCTCGGTGGTATTATTACAATATGGAACAGTCATCTTTTATGGACGAAGTTTTCTTATCCAAACAGTTTGCTCTGGGGGTCGAATTTACGTCCACACAATCAGGTCATTGTTGGAAACTAGTGAATGTATATGGTCCTTGTCAAGGGGAGCAACGAACCATGTATACGCAATGGCTTTTTGACTTACATATTCCCTCGATAGAGGACTGGCTCATTCTGGGTGATTTTAATTACATACGCTCATCGGACAATCGTAATAAACCAGGAGGAGACATCCACGATATGTTTACTTTCAATGACTTTATCCGTGAACAAAATCTCACTGAGCTACCTATAAAGGGCAGAAGATATACGTGGTCTAACATGCAACAAAACCCATTGTTGGAACAGCTCGATTGGTTTTTCACCTCGTTAAACTTGACAGCCACATTTCCAAACACCACAGTGACCCCCCTTGGCAAGCCAGTCTCAGATCATATCCCACCTTTCGGTGGCCATTCAGACCACCATCCCACGCAAAGAAGATATTTAGGTTTGAAACCCTCTTTGGATTGCGCACCCAGGGTTTATGGATGTGGTGTCCCTAGCCTGGAATAAACCGATCAAATGTAACAAAAATGCTAATGCAACATCCCGTCTGTCTCAAAAACTGAAAGCAGTCCATCATGCCCTCAAACATTGGAGCCGTCATATCTCCTGACTGAAAATTGTGATTGAGAACACCAACAAGGCTTTGATTGAACTAGACAATATTGCAGATCAGTGAACCCTCACTTTGCCAGAAGGTAATTTCAGAGACATACTCAAAAAACACTTACTTCGCCTTCTGCAATACAAAAAAGAACATTGGAAAAAACGATGCACCATTCCATGGATTCAGTTCGGTGATTACAATTCCAAAAAAATTCAAGTTGTGGCCACAGAAAGATATAGAAATAACTTTATCAAAACCATGCAAGACAGAAATGGTGTGGAGGTTGAAGATCACACAGCTAAAGAGGCAATTCTATTTGATACATACAAAGATAGACTGGAATCATACAACCCACAACAAATGAAATTCAACCTCTCAAAAATGCTCCGACAAGATGTAGATTTTCACAACCTGATTAGCCCATTTACGCATGCAGAAATTGACGTGGTGGTCAAAGAAATGCCACTAGATAGGACTCTAGGACCAGATGGGTTTAACGGTGCATTCATCAAAGCCCGCCGGCCTATTATCAAACATGATATCTATCACCTATGAGAGGAATTCCATGGGGGAAAATTGAATCTAGAGAGCATCAACTATGGGCACATCACTCTGATACCAAAGATTAATGCTCTTGTGACAGTCAACGACTTTCGTCCAATTAAACTCCTTAATTGATGTCTTAAGCTTATAACCAAGATCCTGGCCAATCGCCTTCAGAGAATTATTCTGCAGATTGTTCATCGCAACCAATATGGCTTCCTCCATGGACGTTCCATTCATGACCGCCTACCGGGCTTTTGAATATATTCATCGCCAAGCGCCCAAACGTGAAACCATACTATTAAAGCTAGACTTCGTGAAGGCTTTTGATACGATCCAACACCCTGCAATGATGTTGATTATGAAACAAATGGGCTTCCCACCTCAATGGTTAACCTGGATGGAAAATATCTTCTCATCAGGCAAATCCTCGGTGCTTCTCAACAGGGTGCTAGGTCGACAATTTCTCTGTAAATGTGGAGTACGTCAAGGCGACCCACTGTCACCATTGCTATTTGTGTTAGCAGCTGACCTGCTCCAAACCGCTCTTAATGAGGCACTTCAAATCCAGACCATCCAACACCCGATCCTGCCAAGAGTAAATGATCAATACCCTATGATCCAATACGCCGATGACACAATCATAGTCCTTCCTGCCTGCATCAACAAGGCTGCCACGATCAAACAGATACTAGAGGATTATGCCACTTCAGTTGGACTCAAAATCAACTTTGGTACCCATTAACACCCCGCAGGACAAATGTGATGCGCTGGCAGCACTTTTTGGCTGTGCTCAAGCAAGCATGCCATTTACTTACCTTGGACTGCTTCTAGGCACAACTCGACCTTCAGTCATGGATTTGACACCGTTTGTCTGCAAGGCAGAAAGAAAAATCACTGTGGCTATGTCGCTCATGTCTTATGCGGGCAGACTAGCTCTTCTAAATTCCCTTATTACGTCCCTGGCTATCTACCCGATGGAAACATTAAGACTTCCACCAAAATAATTTTGCCAATTGGACAAAATCAGATGATACTGCCTCTGGAACAAGAAAACGGACAATGGAGAAAAATGCAACTCGTTGGCAGCATGGTCCATGGTCTGCCGCCCAAAAAGAGTGGCGGACTAGGGATACTTGACCTACATGTACAAAATGATTCCCTATTGCTCAAACTCCTACACAAGTTCTACAATCATCATGACACTCCTTGGGTTAACCTCATCTGGAATACATACTATACAGAGGTTGTTCCCCATGCAACAGAACCCTGCGGCTCCTTTTGGTGGCGAGTTCTCATCCAACTAATGCCAATCTATCGGGGAGTGACCCAAGCCAATGTACACAACGTCAGAACAGCCCTGTTCTGGAAAGACAACTGTAACCATTCTATATACGAGGATAAGTACGCAAGAGCATATTCATACTGCAGATCTGGAGATGTTTCGGTCCAGCCTTCATCAACACAAATGATCTGGCCACAACCTTCCATCTCCCACTCTCAGTACAAGCCCACGAAGAGCTGAGACAGATTCAAAGAGAGGTGGCCGATGTGGAACTCACTAATGCGAATGATACGTGGACCTACTGTTGGGGTGCACACAGCTTCAAAACAACATCATACTACAGCTACTACTTCAGAGAGGTAACTGCACATGTTGCTTTCTAATGGCTAAGAAAACTAAGTCTGTGACCAAGATAAAGGTCTTCGGTGGCTGCTACTATCTGACCGTCTCAATACAAGGAACATGCTAAAACGGAGACATTACAACATTGGGACCAATCTGGACTGTTTACTTTGCGGTCAGCACATTGAAGAAATGGTTGAACACCTCTTCTTCCACTGCAATTTCAGTCAGTCTTGCTGGAGGATTCTAAACATTGCTTGGAGTGACCACCAACATTGTCTCCAAATTGGTTGAGGGAATGAAAGAAAGACACAACAACAAAATGATCATGGAGATTTTTCTTCGGGCAGCTTGGAGCTTGTGGAAGGAACGCAACAACAATCACTTTAGGAAGGTGCTGCCCTACGTGGACTCATGGAAAAGAAGGTTCAAAAATGACTTTCAAGACCTCTTGCATGACTACCTGACCACAAAAAACAACTTGTGCATGATACTCT
This sequence comes from Aegilops bicornis, assembly GCA_021605145.1. NCBI lineage: Eukaryota > Viridiplantae > Streptophyta > Magnoliopsida > Poales > Poaceae > Aegilops > Aegilops bicornis. The sequence continues at coordinate 372,159,247 of CM038671.1, forward strand.
GGCAGCTATACACTGATCCTGCATATGGAGGAACCCATAGGGGGGCCTTGCTAAGGGAATTACCTCAACCTTGTAACTTGACTATGTAGCTACTCCACTCCCCCCTCCCTCCCCCACATTGTACATATGTAACAAACATTTTTTTAATTGTGATAATATACAAGCAGTAGGAGCCTTTCCTACTATCCTAACCTTCAAAAAAACTGCAGATAGTGCTACCGCGGTGGAGACCCTTGGGGCTGAACTTGCCCGAGCCAAGGAGCAAGCCCGGATGAGTAATGTGGCTGCCAAGAAGGCAGCTGATGAGTTAAAGACGAACAGGCTGCTTGGCGCCAGTGTGAGGAGAGAATGCCTATTATGGCGCCATGAGCTCAAGGAAGCCACCGTGCGGTGCGAATTCCTCGAGAGGGATAACAAAGCCAAAGCGGCCGATCTTGACAAGGCCTTGCAAGAGGCGAAAAAAGCACGATCCGAGTCTAGAGCGGCTCGGGAGGAGATCCGGCAAGCTGGGGAGATAGCGGTCGGTAAGCCTTTCTTATTACAGACTAAATTCGGCGATCCGAAGTATTCCCCGCTTAATCAAATGTGGAGCTCTCCAGACGCATTCTTGGACTTGCCGAAGAGCGCCTCCGATGCGGCGCAGTTTTACGAAGCGCAAGAAGGGTATGCAACGGAGAAGCTTTTCTGGTCACAATTCGGCATGCCAAAGCGCCCGCTGTTGCTGAACGAACAGATGGCCCAGTGGGCCGAGCTCCACAAGATATCCGGTTCTGCCATGAAGGACGTCGTGGTCCGGCTGTGGCTGACTGAGCCAATTCCGAATAGTTATTTTGGTTTGGTGCAGTGACTTGCGGATGTGGTGCCGCGTATCGATGCCGTGAAGTGGTCAGCGTGCATTGAAGGTGCACGGATGGCCTTTGCCCATGTCAAGACGTATTGGGAGAAGATGAAGGCCACCGATATTGCAGCGAAGAGTCCACCCGGGGGCAAGGACAAACACACACCGGAGCATTATTTTGAAGATGTCCTAGAGGGCGCCCGTTTAATAGAGGTTCAGTGCTCAAAGGTTATGCTCTTTGAATGAATGTAACGAAATTGTAAAAATAATATTATAATATTTTAAGGCTATGCCTAAAACTTTTGGCTCCTCCTGTGCGACCGTTTTTATATAATCTGAAAGTTTTCTAGTCATCGGCTTCAGCCCCCTCGCATGAAATACGGGGGTGTTCGGAAAAGCACTTGATCACTCTTGACCCAACGTCTTGGTCCATGAAGGAGGTGTCAATGCGGCGAACTAGGCAATCGGACTATGGGGCTTTAACACTTTCACTTAGCCATAGGAGTTTGACGGTGGGTCTACGATATAGCCCCTGCTATGTACGCAGTTATCCGGATACGGTGCGTTACATAGGTGACTGGAAGAACGGTCCTTCGTGTAATACGGAAGGAATCGCGAAAGATTCTGATACGTCATCGAGTGGTTGACCAGCTCTTGCCGCATCATGACAGTCAGTTTTTGGCTTTCTCTACTCAGGTGCTCATCCGGATAAACCAGGACACAATCGCAGTAGTTCTCCCTTTACTACCCTAGCCGATAGAGCGGAACGCACGGTAGTAAGCATGTGAGCCGGGCAACCCAACTATTGACCAAAGACATGATTCGAGAGATGATGCATATAAGGCCAAACTCGTGGACGCTGAAGTGTGCTATAAAGCAGTTCGGACTTGCGGCAATTCTTTTATTCCCATATTGAGCCCCGGCAATTTATGCCGAGGTGTGTGTGTGAAACAACCGAGGAAGCAAGGTTCAGTTCTTTAGAGAAAGCGAATACTGAATACGGATTATGTTCATTGAACTCGATTGATATGTCAATTGCCGTTTTACAGAGAATAACGCCACGACTCAGGCTATTTGACATGCCAGTGGTCGAAGGCTGAGGGAGAAGTCACCTTACAGGCTCAAAATATAGAGTGCGGTCTATGAAAAATTATTTGGACCTCCTGATGCACGCTCATACCTGCCTTGCCCCGGTGAAAGGACCCCTTAACGGGAATAGCCTTTGGGTAAGTTTATGAAGCCGAACTCTAAAAGAGTCCGTGAGATGACCAGTCTTTGAGCCACCTGTAGTGAAAGATAAAAAATAGTTAGAAAAGAAAAAGGAGGCTATGGGAGTGCTTGTAGGCTAGTCCGTATTGTTCCCCCGCCGATGACCAGGGTATTTTAAGTACATAATTATGTACGCGCGGTACAAACTTCGCGGGTATATGAGGCGAACGACGGAGGCCAAAACTACTAATCCAGCTCTGAAATTGATCGGTCCCATTTAATAGAGATTGGCGGCTTAATGGCCGATGAGATATGCGGTTTGATGAGGCCGCTTTGTACTTCGGCTGTAGTAGCCATAGTATGACTGTCGGTGTCAAAACCGGCAGATCTTGGGTAGGGGGTCCCGAACTATGCATCTAGGCGGATGGTAACAGGAGACAAGGGACACAATGTTTTTACCCAGGTTTCGGGCCCTCTCGATGGAGGTAAAACCCTACTCCTACTTGATTAATATTGATGATGTGTGTAGTACAAGAGTGGATCTACCACGAGATCAGAGAGGCTAAACCCTAGAAGCTAGCCTATGCTATGATTGTTGTTCGTCCTACGGACTAAAAACCTCCGGTTTATATAGACACTGGATAGGGTTAGGGTTACACAGAGTCGGTTACAATGGTAGGAGATCTACATATCCGTATCGCCAAGCTTGCCTTCCACGCAAAGGAAAGTCCCATCCGGACACGGGGCGAAGTCTTCAATCTTGTATCTCCATAGTCCAGAGTCCGCCAATGGTGATAGTTCGCTATCCTGGACACCCCTAATCCAGACTCCTCAAGAGCCCTGAACCAGGCTTCAATGACGACGAGTCCGTGGCGCATATTTTCTTCGGCATTGCAAGGCGGGTTCCTCCTCCGAATACTTCATAGAAGATTTTGAACACAAGGATAGTGTCCGCTCGCAAAACAAGTTCCACATACTACCGTAGAGAGAATAACCTTTGCACAGATCTGCTGACGTATTCATGGGCGCGACATCACACCACGGCCGTGCCTTTATACGAATCGCTTTTCTTGTCCCACCTCGGTAGCGTTTAGCGAGGCGGTTTCCTTGGCATGTCTTATCGGGCGGAGATCGTGCCCCCTTATTCCGGGATTCCCATCAATACGGATGTGGGTAACCCAAGCGCGCCATTGATTATGGCGCTTGGGAGATAAGCGAGTTTTACCAGGCTGGCGGGGACGCATAGCTTCGTCCATCCATATAAGGGGATAAGGATCCACCTTTTCACCTACGCCTTCTTCCTCCTTTGCTCATCCATTTCACAAGACTCGGCGCCAGCGCCCCAAGTCCGCACATCCCACCTCAACCTTCTCCAACTATGTCCGGAGCGGAGGCAAGTGGATGGCCTCCTCCATCACGGAGGGGCACATCATAAAGCTGCGGAAGACCGGATACTTGTCCAAATGACATCGCGACCGGCTACCCGACGAGGGGCAGCTCATTCCCACCCCAGTGCCCCATGAGAGGGTGGTGTTCCTCACCCACTTCCTCCACGGACTAGGTTTTCCACTTCACCCATTTGTCCGGGGCTCATGTTCTACTACGGCTGGACTTCCACGATCTGGCCCCAATTTCATCCTCAACATCTCGGCGTTCATCGTCGTGGTGCGAGGCCTTCCTCTGCATCCAGCCTCACCGCGGCTTATGGCTGAAGATCTTCAATGTCAAGTCAAGTAGTGGGCGGCTGCCAAGCAATCTTGAGGTGCCATGGTTGGCAAGATGGCCAAAGTCCTATGGCTCGAGGGCTCCTTTGTGGAGACCATAAAGGGATGGCAATCGGGTGGTTCTACATCACCGAGCCGCGTGACTCCCAATGGGCGGCGGCCCCGAATTCGATCCGCTTCCCCACACCGCTCACATCATGGAAAGAGACGGGCCCGACGTGGGGTGATTCGGACGAGCTGTCCGGACTCCAAACCTGCGTCCAAAACCCGGTGGACAAGAGTCTCGTGCTTGTCAACGTAATCCGTGTGATGCTCATTCACCGGATTCTCCCATGCCAACAACGGGCCTTCAACTTGTGGGAGTTTGATCCGCACAAAGATCAACTTCGAAAAGGCTCTTCGACACTACGTACGAAGATGCCTGGAAGGTGCTGTTCAAGGGCGCTGAGGCTCCCACATCCGCTATAGAAGATCGCAGATTTAGCTCGCAGCGCCAAGCTGCCGAGGTAAGCTATTTTACCCTTTACGGGACTCTTGTTTTTCATAGTTTGACTCTATGTGGGATCTGAAACTCCCTAACCTTTGACAGGACTGGCTGAAGACATCCAGACAGATTAACTATCCGGCCCCCTTGCCAGAAGACCCATTGGACGCCCGATTGACGGGGCTGCTGGCTCCGGCACCTCACGTGGTGCCGGAGAAGAAGGCCAAGAAGAAGGCCACGGGAACTCGAAGGAGCTCCCGGCGCCAGGTGCTGTCGGACTCATCGTCCGACGACTCTGAGGCGGAATCCTCCTCTGAGGAAGAGGAGGAGGAAAAAGAAGCCTCTCCCCCAGCGGGGGGAGAGAAGAAAAGGAAGGCCGCCCCGACTGGGGAGGCCGGAGGGTCCAAGAAAGGAAGGACCCTTCCTCCGGACTTCTCCACCAACGCCGACAACGACGAGGAGGAGTGGCCAACAAGGGCGAGACCCCAGAGGGCTCTAAGTCCGGCCCTGTGCCGGATTCTGTACCGGAACCTTCAGTGGTTCCGAAGTCCGGCAAGCGGCTCCTTCGTAAGAAGGGCGAGACTGCGACGCCGGTGACCTCCGTCCATCCGGAGGCACCGGATAGCTTGCTGGAGGCGCTTAACGGCGCCACCATCAACGAGGAGCACCGCACTGTTATGAGTGTGGTGATCCAGAAAGTTCAGTCCGCCAAGAGCGGGCTGATCAAGCCTGCATCAGCCTTCTAACAGGTTTTGAGGTAAGTTTAGAATATGTAAAAATATTACCGCATAGACAGTGAGCCTCGATGCTTAGTTTGGTGTTCGGAAAGAAAATCCGGACTAAGGATCTAAAAAGATATACGCAGGAGTCTAACATAAGTATGTCAATATGGGAATGCAGGTTGCGCTGCTGACCTCTGCCAAGACCGATCATGGAGGTCAATGCATTGAAGCAGAGCCTCGAGCGGTCCGAGAATGAGCTCGGCCTTGCCAAGAAGCAGCTCGAGGACAAGGAAGGTAAGTAATACCTTATTAAAGAAATACCTTATAGAAAGGATTTGGTTGCAAAAATGACAGAATAACATGGGTATTGTAGGGGCCACGAACGAGGTGGCGACCCTGAAGGAAGCGGTGTCCGCAGCCGAAAACAAAGCGGCCGTGGAGCGCACCGAGCGAGAGAAGCAGGAGGTGCGGGTGGCGGAGGTGCGGCAAGAGCTCCAGGCTCTTGTGGAAAAACATGAGAGTTTGGAGCGTGACTCGAAGACTCGAGAGTCTGAGCTCGCTTCGGCTCTTGAGAGTGCCAAAGCCGCTAAGGCCGAAGCCCAAAAATCCCTCCAAGAAATTGAATCATTAAAGAAGATAGCGGCGGGTAAGGCATTCTTTATGCAAAGCAAGCATGTGAAAGTGAATTACCTATTACTTACCCGAATCCGGAGCTCTCCAGGAGCATTCGCAGATCTGCCCCGTAGTGTGTCTGATGCTGCGCGTTCTACCGTACCAAGGAGGGAGCTCGTGGAAAAGGTGTTCTCGTCTCAAGATGTCGAGGCGGACATCCGGTGCTCGAGCGACCAAATGAAGCAGCTGGTCGAGCTCCACAAGGTCACCGAACAGGCCATGAAGGGCCTCATAATTCGGCTGTGGCCATTGGAAGCCATGCCTGGGAGCTACTTCGGGCTAGTGCGGCGGCTGGTGGACGCCTGTCCATGGATTGAAGTTAGCAAGCGCTCCGTCTGCATTGAAGGTGCCTGTTGGCCCTTGCCCGTGCTAAGGTGCACTGGGCAAGCTGGATGCGGAGAAGCTTGTGACGGACGGGCCACCGAAGGGCAAGGAGCATCGCAAGCCCGAAATGTACTATGAGGGCGTCATGAAGGGCGCCCGCCTTATAGCGGGTGAATGCTCCAAAGATGTAATTTTTGAATAAACTCGCATTTGTTATCCTGTATGCTGAAAACTGGTTCATATGCGCTTAAGCAATGCTTGTGAATTTAAAATATTACCTTCAGGCGGCCGTTTATCAAATTTGAGAGATGTCAAGTCGTTATTTCAACCCCATGCCACGAAAGTGCTGGGGTGTTTGGGATAAACTTGAGCGCTCTTGTTCCCATTCTTGGGTCCTTCGAGGGAGGCGCTCAACACAACGAACAAGGCAACCGGACTATAGTGCTTGAACACTCTCACTTAGCCATAGAATTCTATAATTTTAAATTTCGTTCAAGCCCCTAGTATTCGGAAGACCAAGTTCGGGGCGCTATCCACGCCTTTGGCCGGACAATGCCGACTCCTCGCTCTAAGCGGCATAAGTCTTTAGGGACCCGAAAAAACCTCTCGAACAGCGACCGGCTCTCGCCCTATCATGATGGTCAATTTTAGCTTTCTCCACTGAGGTGCTCAACCCAGCTCAACCGGGGCACAATCGTAGTGGTTCTCCCAGCGCTACCTTAGCCGATATAACGGAACGTAAGGTACCAAAACATGGGAGCCGGGCAAACCCAACTATTGACCCAAGACATGATTCGAGCCGATGCATATAGTGCTATAAGTTCGGGTGCCGCACTTGTGGAAGTGTTCGGACTTATCACACCATATATTTGGGGGACTTAAGCCCACGGTGTATTGGCCGTACCAAAGTGTAATGGGTGCAACATGTTATGAATAAACATATATATAGATAAAGAAAGTAGTGCAATAATAGGAAACAGCTATGTATTGTTTATTCAAAAGGTACTGCAATTAAAGCGTAATGATAGAAATAGTGTGATAAGCAAGGGATGGGACTATTTGACATGTCCCCTCCGAGGTAAGCTGCGGGATGGTATGTAAAACAGGTATAATGCTCGTAGTAGAGACCACTGGACACTCGACGAAGCTACGCTTCCTCGGCTGTTGCATCGCGAGTTCGGCAATTATAGTGCCGGTCAGGGCTTCTGGAAAACGGAGTCCTGAAAGTAAGAGAAAAGAAGAAAAAGGAATGACACAATCGGGAGCCCCTGGTGCGGTTGAGCCGCATTCTGGGCGTGCCGTGGTCGTGCCCCTCCCCTTATGCCTATGGTATCTCCAGAGCGTAGTTATGTACGCGTAGTACTGGCTTCACGATTTCGCGAGGGCTGGGGTGGGGGCCGGATTGCTACGCTTTCTCGAGTCGTGCCAGGCGGTCTTGTTGTAGGTTACTCCAGGTGCGCTTGACGGTGTTCGGGCGTTTAATAGCCGGACTCGAGAATTGCTGTGAGAGGCTCCTTTGCACCTCCGCCGCGAGGGCCGCCGTGTGCTCCTCCGTTCGGAGAGAGCGTTTGGTGTTTCCATTAACCGTGATTACTCCTCGAGGGCCTGGCATCTTGAGCTTGAGGTATGCGAAAGCGACACCGCATTGAACTTTGCAAATGCGGTTCGTCCAAGCTGTGCGTGATAGCCGCCATGAACGGGACTATGTCGAAGATTAACTCCTCGCCCGGAAGTTATTCGGGATCCAAGACCACTTCGAGTGTAATCGAGCCTGCATATTGGCCTCTACACCCGGTATGACGCCTTTAAAGGTCGTCTTTGTGGGTTTAATCCTTGAGGGGTCTATGCCCATTTTGCGCACTGTATCATGATAGAGCAGGTTCAGGCTGCTATCGCCGTCCATCAGGACTCTAGTGAGGTGAAATCCGTCAATGATTGGGTCAAGAACCAATGCGGCAAATCCGCCGTGGCGGATGCTAGTGGGGTGGTCCCTTCGATCAAAGGTGACCGGGCAGGAGGGCCATGGGTTGAACTTTGGGGCGACTGGCTCCATCGCATATACGTCCCTTAGCGCACGCTTCCGCTCCCTTTTGGGTATGTGGGTTGCGTATATCATGTTCACTGTCCGCACTTGTGGGGGGAAACCCTTCGCCTCTATTGTTCGGCAGCCGGCTCCTCCTCGTCATTGCTATGCATCCCCTTGTCATTGAGTTCGCATTTAACTTGCTCGCCTTGTTCAAGACCCAACAATCCTGTTGGTGTGGTTGGCTGGTTTTTGGGGTGCCATGCATTTGGCACGAGCGATCGAGTATTCGGTCCAGATTGGACGGGTCTCGAGTATTTCTTTTGAACGGCTTCTTCCACGACCGGGTTTAGAGCCTCACGAATTCGGCGTTGATCGCCGTATCTTCAAAGATTATCGCCGTTAATGCGGCGCTTGTGCTTGTTGCGACGTGCCCTGCCATTGCTGTCCTTGGTATCTGAATTACCAGGGTTTTTGGTCAAGTTGTTGCTACGAGCTAGCCAGCTGTCCTCTCCCGCGCAAAAGCAGGTCATGAGTGTTGTGAGGGCTCCCATGGATTTCGGCTTTTCCTGTCCTAGGTGCCGGGCAAGCCACTCGTCGCGGATGTTATGTTTGAAGGCTGCAAGGGCCTCTGCATCCGGACAGTCAACGATTTGATTTTTCTTGGTCAGGAACCGTGTCCGTAATTGTCCGCCGATTCTTCCGGCCGCTGGATTATGTGGCTGAGGTCATCGGGCGTCGGTGGTCGCACATATGTGCCCTGGAAGTTATCAAGAAATGCGGCTTCCAGGTCCTCCCAACAACCAATTGATTCTGCTGGCAAGATGTTAAGCCAATGCCGAGCTGGTCCTGTAAGCTTGAGTGGGAGGTATTTGATGGCGTGTAGATCATCACCGCAGGCCATGTGGATATGGAGGAGGTAGTCCTCGATCCAAACCGCAGGATCTATTGTATCATCATATGATTCGATGTTTACGGGTTTGAAACCCTCGGGGATTTGATGATCCATCACTTCGTCTGTGAAGCATAGTGGGTGTGCGGCGCCTCTGTATTGAGCTATATCACGACGCAGCTCAAATGAGCTTTGTCTACTGTGTTTGGCCCGGCCGGAATTATTGTATCCGGCATGACGGTTATCATCAAGTATCATGAGGCACCCACGCGATCCGTAGATCGATCTTGTTTTCCTTGCCTTGTCCTCCAATATGTCTCGCAGGTCTGGCGCGTTTCCCCGTGCCTTGGTACTTTTCGGGCGGCGCCGGGGTGCGGCTTGAATGGAGGGTCTAGAGGCCTCTTCCGTGACAAGCACGGGTGGCCGGTCGGCCGCATCATGCGCTGGTGATGTAGGTTTGGGTGCTACTTCCTCTAATTGGGGCAGCAGCCTGCGTTTTGGGTATCTCTTGGAGGGGCGTTCGAGTTCGTACTCTTCGGCCGCAAGGACTTCAGTCCATCTGTCAGCTAGCAGGTCTTGGTCACCTCTAAGGTGCTGCTGCTTTTTCTTGAGGCTGCTTTCCATGGCCATAAGCCTGCGTTTGAAACGCTCCTGTTCGGCGGGGTCCTCAGGCACGACGAATTCGTCGTCGTCGAGGCTTGCCTCATCTTCGGAGGGAGGCATATAATTATCATCCTCCACCTCCTTGTCCGCCGCTCTATCATGAGGGCTCGCTTCTCCCTCCTCCTGTGCTGAATCCTGCTGGAGGGGGTTGTCTTCGGCACTGTCCGGGGTGTTATTATCTCCCGTGCCGCAATCACCGTTTTTGCTGTGGCGGGATTAGAGCAGCGCCGCTGATGCCGGCGCTTGGGCTGTTTCTTGGAGGGGTCATCCTCCGTTGTTCCATCGCCGTTCCCATCTTTTGGGATGTCCACCTTGTATATTTCGTATGACAGGTGGCCTTCCAAAGGTCTCGTAGGGCGCTGGTTCTTGGTCGTCTCCAAGATCGCCGTCCATACCGTCGATGTCTTCGGAGTCGAAGTCGAGCATGTCGGTTAAATCATCGACAGTGGCTACCAAGTGGGTGGTGGGTGGGCGTTGAATTTCTTCGTCATCCGCATCCCAACCTTCCTGACCGTAGTCCGGCCAGGGCTCTCCTGATAAAGAGAGATACTTTAGTGAATTCAGGATGTCGCCAAAGGGCGAGTGCTATAAGATGTCTGCGGCAGTGAACTCCATAATCGGCGCCCAATCGGATTTGATTGGCAGGGGCGCGGAGGGTTCGGAGTCCAAAGAGGAGTCCGACACCTTGGAGTCACGGTCTTCGCAAAGGACAGGGATGGAGTTCGGCTCAATTGCCGTAGAGATCATAGCCCCCGAGGCGGTGTCCAACCACTCGTCCTCGATCGGCGGAGTCGGCTCCGAGCTAAGGGTCGGAGCGGATGCTGGTGCGGCATCCAGGGCACTGTTCGGCGGCAGAGCTAGATCGTGCCCATCAAGACAGTGCGGCGCGCTTGGCTGTGGCTCGAACCCATCGAAGATCAAGTCTCCGCGGATGTCGGCCGTGTAGTTCAAACTCCCAAACCTGACCTGATGGACAGGGGCGTAGCTTTTGATCTATTCCAGATGGCCAAGTGAATTGGCCCGCAGTGCAAAGCCGCCGAATACGAAGATCTGTCCGGGGAGAAAAGTCTCACCCTAGACCGCGTCGATTTTGACGATCGAGGAGCCATCGGGCCTAAGGATGATGACACAGAGGAACTCTCAATGAAAGCACCAATGTCGGTGTCAAAACCGACGGATCTCGGGTAGGGGGTCCCGAACTGTGCGTCTAGGCGGATGGTAACTGGAGACAAGGGACACGATGTTTTTACCCAGGTTCAGGGCCTCTCGATGGAGGTAAAACCCTACTCCTGCTTGATTAATATTGATGATATGGGTAGTACAAGAGTAGATCTACCACGAGATCAAGGAGGCTAAACCCTAGAAGCTAGCCTATGGTATGATTGTTGTTCGTCCCTACGGACTAAAACCCTCCGGTTTATATAGACACCGGATAGGGTTAGGGTTACATGCAGTCGGTTACAATGGTAGGAGATCTACATATCCAGACGCCAAGCTTGCCTTCCATGCCAAGGAAAGTCCCATCCAGACACGAGACGAAGTCTTCAATCTTGTATCTTCATAGTCCAGGAGTCTGGCCAACGGTGATAGTTCGGCTATCCGGACACCCCCTAATCCAGGACTCCCTCAGTGTGTATCAGTCTAAAACCCGAGATGCACCGGAATGCAAGCATAAAAACCGCTGTTCCCAGTAGCCCCTGAGACTCAGGTCGATGCGCGAAATCGGCCTGAGGATCAATTCCTAGCTCGGCAGCATACATAGGAATAAAAACACTGTGTAATATATTAGAGATAATAGTGATCGTGAATGTGCCCCGAGAGAGGGTCGTGAGAAGTCGCCGCAATATACTAGCTTGATGCGGATAGGTCCATATGGTACCTATTATTGTCCGAAGACATGTATGCGCATAGTTAGATTCGCTTCAAGCCGAACCTTGAGCACTCTGAATTCTCTGCATTGAATAAGCAATGCAGTAACCCCCGAGACACTGGTCGGGTGGCAACACCAGATTAGGGGATCGATGTGCCCCTTTAATATTTGTAAATAATGAGCACGAAGCCCAGTAGCCCCCGAGCCTTAATGTGGGCACGGGTGGTCAATTAAGGATCGATATCGAGTAAAATCACAGATTATGTGTAATGATTCTATGTATCCAAGTCTTGTACATCATTATTTTGACTCCATTGTGACCTATTATCAGTTGAAAGTGGCCCATCGTCGGCTTCTACCCCTTGGTAGATACTACACAGGGTGTTTCCGCACTAACAAAGCAACCCTTAGCCGACGTCTCGGTGCCCGAAGGCGGTTGTGTTAGCGGAAACGAGGCAATCAGATATGCGGGCTTTATAACTTTCGCTTAGTCATAGGAGCTTTAAACTGGGGAAGCTAGATATGATCCCCCGGTTAGTGTTCGACGACTTCCGAGGTCAAGCCATAAACACTTCGCCAATGTTATGAACGGTCGGTCATTCAACATAGTCATCGGATCGGCCGACCAGTTTCGCCTATTGTGACGATCGGTTTTCGGCTTTCTCCACCGAGGTGCTTAACCATGCGAGCTGGAAGCACAATCACGGTGGATCTCTCTTGCACGCCTAGCCGAACAAAGCGAACGTAGGAGGCAAGCACAGAGCCAGCAAGAACCCAACTATTGACCAAAGACACAATTCGAAACCGATGCATATATACCAATATCCGAGAATGTTTTTGCCGAATCCCTAAAGGTGTCCGGCATTGCACTGCGAGACTAATGCTGGAAACGCACAAATAGTTTAAAAGTGCCATTGGCTTGAAAAACCAAAAAAACTTCAGTAAAAATTGGACGTCCGAACTAAATCGAGTGTTCGGTGCCAAATCGAAAATTGGACTTTAGAAAAAGAAAATCGTGTTTCCTCCCGTGCTTTATAATGACACATCCTATCTCAAGACTTCAAGCGGGTCAGCCTACGGCTTTAACCTCCTTATCCCGAAGGCAGAGTGCTTCTCCGAGGCTAGTTTAGCAAACTGCACTCGAGAGAAGCAAGGCTATCCGGCTATTGACCACACACTTGCATCGAGAGAGGATTGATAGAAAAAAGACTTTGCAACGACCAAGAAGAAAACACTTAATATAAGACGGCTCAAATAAAATTAAGAGCCCCCAAGTGACTTGGGTAAAAGAATGATTGTGTGTACCGAAGTACTTATATCATATCTATGTTCACCCGAACTTTAAACGCATCTTAACTGACGGTCGACTTCTCCCTCTTGATTCAAAGACCGAAAAGTGTTATGTACTCCACATTGCCGAGAATGTCGACGGTGTTTCCGATAACCGTGCAATAAGGTCATAAGGCTGTAACAGAGACATAAAGCGCTCAGGGAACTTATGCTATATTACTGATAAAGTGTAAGAAGCATCTTCGAAGAAAATAGTACCCCCACTGACACCTTTCTTCGGTGCTCATTGTTAATATGAGAGTTGTGCAATAGATTTTTTGTACTCATGAGTTCCGTTGTGTGCCGACCATTATTGAAAACAGTAAGAGCACTAGCTTTCGGCTTCACCTAGTCTGAGCTACGGCTCGGGTGACCCGATCGTGACAATCACAGAGGTGCTCCTTTACTCCCTAGCCAAACAATCGGAAACGTAGGGGTAAACACAGGAGCAAGGCAACCTAGCTTGCAAATCGCTTAAGTCAATATGGTGCATATTGTGGCGTAATACACGAACAAGGAACGAATCCGTACAAGTATAATCATATGCAAGAGGAAAGGCTTCATGAAAGAAGCCCCCAAGTGAACTGGGTATTTGAATTTTTCCATCACAAACAAAGTTTGGACAAGGAAATTTTTTACAAGCAACTTTTTTCCAAAAAAGTATAATGCTTGGTCGAACCGAACACAAGTTAAAAATTTAAAACTTTGAGCATGAAGGCAACTTAGCTGGTTAATGTGTTCGGTATTGATGACGCGGTCCGAGCTTGATGCAGATAAGGTTCCATCCCCCAAGCCGGTCCGAGGTGGCGGAGCAAAGAGCTCGGCACTCCGAAGTGGTGTCATAGCACGGTCAATGCAGGTCGGCAGAGTGATGCTGAAGTCCCCGGCATGGGGTAATGAAATGTTGACGAAGCCCCCCGTCCAGCCGAGGTGACGCCAAAGGATATAGTCCGGCTGGATCATTTTCCTATACACAGAAAATAGTGCAAACCGGAGATAATAGTAATAATAATAATTAAAAAAATTGCTGCATAATAAATAATTTATGCAAAGTGAGTAATGAAAGAAATATGGCCTGGCGCCGAAGTCAATGTCGATGCAGGGCGTCAACGTGATGCGGTAAAGGCGTGGCAAAGCCTGAATTAACAGGTCGGTCCGAGTTCCGGATGCGGCGTTTGCCGGACTATGTACGGAAACTGACCGAACCACCATGTGATTGTCGTTAATGCAGCCACCATTTGATAGACCTGCGTACATATGATGGACAAACCAGAGTAATAATTCCTTGGGAAAAATGAACCCAAACAAGCAAAAAATACTAGGATTAATAACACCTGGTTTATTGTTGTAGCAATCCAAAGAAAGGTGATTCCCTAAATTGGGACTCGATCCGCACACCCATTGCCTGATGGGCGATAAAGTGACGGCATGGCAATGCTGGCAAAGGTTGGCTTGCCGAGGCAAAGCCCTCGGTCCAGTTAATCGTGACGAAGCTGGTCAGCTGGTGACGCCAAAGTCACCGGAGTAGGTTGATGAAGAGATGATGAATCCCCCGGTCCAGCCGAGATGTCGAAGCCTCGATGTCGCCCGATGAGTCGAAGTAGGTCGGCGTGATGGACACCGGCTTGAAGGAGCAACAGGTGTGGCCCTGCCGATGCACGGTCGCGACGTGGTCCATGCCGCTTGATGAAGTGACCGCGGCGATGCCGTGTGCTCGCTCCGTGTAAACCATGGGGTGGGCGATGTTGGTGATGATTTATCCTTTCCGATGCGAACTCTTGTTCGGCTTGCCGAGATGATGATCCGAAGAAGTGGAGCTCGGCTCAACAAAGTGACGACGTGTTTAGCGCAGGTCGGCAGCCGTGGAGCAATATTGCCGGACTGGTTTGACACCAGCATGATGTTGAAGATCATGTTCAAAAGATTTTAAAGTTAGTGGGATGTGTTTGGAAACAAAACACAATACCCCATACAAAACTTCCTTCAAAAAGGATGTCCGAAATCCCATTCATAAAAAAGATGAACTCGGGTCGGATTCGTTTTCGCGCAGAAAACAGATCCGAAAAGTGATGCACTAATCGGAAGGTTCCCGGAGTTTGGACGGTCGGATAGAGCTGAAATTTTGAGGGGTGGTAGATATAGGAATTCCGCAGCCGATCAACGGTTGAATCTTCCAAAGGACGTCCAAGCTAGAAGCTGGACACCACGCCCTAAACCCAATCAGATTCTCGTCCGGATTTAACAGGGCTCCGGTATATCGCGGATTGCCAGAGATTCCTCCATCGGAACTCGACGAAATTTTCTAGGGTTTATGTAGACTCAATTCCGCACAATTCCACCGAAGCAATCGTTAAAAAGACACTTGAGGAGGCGGTGGCGGCGGACACAAGTTCGCTGTCCAGAAAAACAGCACGGTCGCCCGAGGGCAATGTTGACGTTGAGCCCCTGGGCTCCCTGGATTATTTCTCCATGATCTTGATAGAGATCGGAGTTGATGTTGATGAAGGCCCTCATCCGAACATGACGATAGGAGGTAGGGTGCAGTCCTTGGTCGAACCAAGGTGACCAGTCGAGCTAGTGACGAAGATGCCGAAGTCGCAGTTGATCTGCAGGCGAGCCATCGACCTTTTGCCGAACACACAGCGGAACTCTCAATGAAAGCACCAATGTTGGTGTCAAAACCGGCGGATCTCGGGTAGGGGGTCCCGATCTGTGCGTCTAAGGCGGATGGTAACAGGAGGCAAGGGACACAATATTTAACCAGGTTCGGGCGCTCTCTATGGAGGTAATACCCTACTTCCTGCTTGATTGATCTTGATGAATATGAGTATTACATGAGTTGATCTACCACGAGATCGTAGAGGCTAAACCCTAGAAGCTAGCCTATGGTATGATTGTTGTCCCTATCGACTAGCCTGACCTCGGTTTATATAATGCACCAGAAGCCTAGGATAACAAGAGTCCTAGCCGAATACGCCAGTGGGGAGGAGTCCTTGTCTTGATCGCCAAGTGTTGTGGAATCTTCCTTGTATGCGGCAGTTGTCCGGACTGGCCCATGAGTATAGGGCCATGGGGGTCCTCGGCCCAATCTAACAGATCGGGAGATGACGTGGTGAGTACCCCCTAGTCTAGGACACCGTCATCCATGAAGAAGATGAACCAACGTAGTCGAACGGATCCTCACAATCGCAACATTACCGGAACTAACGAGATGAAGCACAACCGGAAAGAAGCAAACAACATAGTAAACAAACAAGCATAACATGACATGATGCACAACCAAGTATGATGCGTGTCAAGATTAAATGTTGTTAACATGGCAAGAGGTGAAGCACATGCAAACTACCTACTTAGGCAAGCTTAAATGAGGCCGTAAACACAAACAACAATTCTAGAAAATCCCCATATGCATATTTCAAATTCGGTACTGTTCTGCCTAACCCATATTTTAGAGTTGTTAAACAGCAAAAGTAAGTGCATCATGTTAATCTATGCATTTTTCTAGACAAGTTACATATATAATTTATTAAATTCGGAGCTACGGTTATTTAGTTATGAAATAAACCATTTTAACATGTCATTTATGCAAATTAATGCAAACAACAATTTAAACATTTTTAACAGGGAAGAAAGCAGCATATTATGAATGTACATGAAATCCTAAGCATTTTAAATATATTACGTGCTGTATTATGATGCATGGATATTTAGATATGAGCAAAGCAAATTAATGGTATTTCTGAAAAAGCGGCCCGGGAGCGAATGAGGCCTAAGTGACTGGCTGTGTGAGGTGCAAAAGATAAATAAGAGGAAATAGGGGCAAAAATTGGGGTGCCTGGGAATTGAACCCAGCACCTCACCGTTGTAACAGAGTGCGCTGACCAGCCCGGCTGAGAGTTGTTTTTGTAAAACGGAGGAAGCTTCTTTACTTGAGCAAGCTACAGAA
Organism: Aegilops bicornis; assembly: GCA_021605145.1. Taxonomy (NCBI): domain Eukaryota; kingdom Viridiplantae; phylum Streptophyta; class Magnoliopsida; order Poales; family Poaceae; genus Aegilops; species Aegilops bicornis. The sequence goes on from CM038671.1 coordinate 372,175,943, forward strand.
GGCTGAGCCTTCCGAGCCATGGCATCACGGCGATGCTTGCCGGTGACGAAAGCAAGCAAAACAGCGGGGATGCAAGCTACCGGACAACGGTCGGCTTGCGAAAAACTGTGAGGGTACGGTTGCGCGAGCGGCAGAGCAAGGGCATGAGCAAGGGCTCGAGAACAAGCTCAGGTAGGAGCTCGTCTCGGCCACGGCAGCGAGGCACGGCGAGGCAGTGGCAGTGTGCAAAAGCGCGGGCATGTGTCGCGCAGGAGGCATGGCAAGGCGGACGCTTGCGGGGAGTGCGTGTGAGGATGCATGCAAAGGTGAGGAGTGTAGAGGCTCGGTCTTGGAAACGCCATGAACACACAGCAACTTGCCGGCGACGACGGCAAGCAAAGCAGCGGCTGCCGGTGCAGCAGAACACCGGCGGGGGTGCGGGTTTGGAAGGTGGATGCGCAGGCGGCGAGGCGGGCGCAGCAAAGGTTCGGGAGTGCGGGACACGGCGGCTGCAGAGGCATGCAAGGTACGACGAGACTTTGGTCGACCAGCTGCTGGCTACAGATGCATGCGGGGTGCGAAGCGACATGCAAGGGTGTGGGCGAGCGGTAGAGCGGTGGAAGCAGAGGGTTCGGCGCGTCCATGGGGAAGCACGGTGGCTGGGGATTTTGTCTGAACAGATCGACACCTAGAGGATGCGAACTAGGCGGATAAAGGGGCTGGGAGATGCGGCTGCTCACCTAGGTCCCGTAGGACAAGACAAGGAGGCTGGAAGCACGACCGCTGATCATGGCGGCATTTGGCTCCGTGAAGAAGATGAAGCGGAGCAGGTGGACGACGTGGTCGACGGCGTGAAGGCGAGATGGCGTCTGATCCGTGACGTAGAGGAAGTAGTCGACGTCGGGGTACTCCTGGTGACCTTGGCTGCAGCTGGACTTGTCGGAGACCACGCCGGCGACGAGCACATGCTCGTGTGCTCTCTTGGTCTCTCACGAGGAAGGAGGAGGAAGGAAGGGGAGATGCCCTTGGGTGGCGGCGGAGATGGGGAAAAGGGGGAAGGAGAAACCCTAGGGGTATCGGCGAGAGGGTTTTATCGGAGGCCAGGAGATGTGGATGGTGCTGTCCTCGCCACAGCGACCGTGTGTGCTCGGGTGAGCTGGAGTTACTGTGAGAGGGGAGGGGTGCGTGAGGTGGAAGAAAAAGGAGGGAGAAAAGAGAATGACAGGTGGGTCCGGGGAAGGGGTAAACAGTGACCGCGTGCGAATTTTACCAGGGGATGGAATTGGGTTGTGGCTCGGCTGTTGGGTTGCTGAAGCTACAGGTCGCTGGGCTGCGCTGCTGCTCTTTTTCTATTTCCTCAAACCGAAATAAAAGAGTAAAATCACAGAGGAATTGGAGAGGGTTGTGAGAGATATGAACATATCAATGGAGTCCAGGATTTGTGCAGAATTTGAATAAATTTCTTTGGGCATTTTTAGAGGTAGAAAAACAATCCAAGTTTGAATTAAATTCAAACTTGAGCCATTTTTGAACCCAACCAAAACAACTCCAAAATGAATGAAATTTTACAGAAAGCTTGAAGTAAATGTGTAGGATTTACTGAAAATAAGTGAACATTAATCTCGAGCAGAAAATGCCACAAGAGAAATAATTGAAAGAAAGGGAAATGAGAAGTTTGGATGGGATAGAATCTTGGGTGAACTTGATGAATTGTTGCTGGTATGTGCATGGAACAAAAGTGAGGTGGAGGTAAGAATAAGAGGGGTTCACACAAGAACACACAACAAAACTTAAATATGCAAAACAAGGCATGATGATCATGATAGAATGCAATAAAATGACACAAGGCATATCAAATATCATACAGCAAGCAAGATGACTATGGCAACAACATGGATGGCACAATGCAATATAACAAATGATGAACATGATGCAAGAAGCAAAATATGACAATGGCACTCATCATGATCATGGCATAAACATATGGGAATGAAATATGCAAAACAATTATGACAATGCAACAAACATAAATAAACACACGACAACAACGAAAATAAATGGAAGACAACTAGATTATCGGTCTCGGGGCGTTACATTGTTTCACTTGCAAATTTGTGAATCTCTTTCACCATTATTGGCCCTTGCTAACATTTTGCATCAAATTTTCTGCCACTATCCTCACCGAGCTTCACCATAAGCCTTACTTGTGTAGGTGTGAGAAATCGACAAGATCAGTACCAATTGTGCTATTTCCTTGTTACATTATTGATGCGGAGCATCCCATGATCATCCCCATGGACCTAACATCGTCTCATCAAGAGCCAAGAGGACCTATGACACGAGCACGAGCTAGAGCTCTCGAGAACGAGGTGACTTCTCTCCTTAGTAATATCTAATATGATCCACTTGGGACATGGCTACTACCTAAGTCCGATATGCTATGCATGATTAGGTGTCAAGAGGAGCCTCCTGAGGATGCACGTGAAGACGAACAAGCCGCCAAGTCCATGGATGAAGAGAACCAACGGAAACGGGCAAGCTCACCTTCCAGGCCCCGGACATCCGGCCCCTGGAGCGTCTTCATCAGCAACAGCCAAGCTGGCCAAGTCTACAGGGCCCGGACATCCGGCCCCAGCCCGGAAATCCGGCCAGAAGCCCGGAAATCCGGCGCCATGCACCAGAACCTACAGAAGCTATCGCCGCCAGCCCGGACATCCGCCCCCCAGCCCGGACATCCGGCCCCTCCTGAAGCCCCGGACATCCGGCCCGACGCCCGGACATCCGGCCCGCTGTCTCACAAGACAAAGAAGGGTCAAGCCCATGTACCTCTTCGCCCCCCTAGACTATATATACTCCATCCCCTTCCTCTTTCTAGGGTTAGCATTTGTTTACCTCAAAGTTGAGATAGAGCTTTGCTCATCCATTACGGATCTCCTCCTTGAGAGAGACTGCGGCCCCTCTTGGGAGAAGATCACCTTGGATTCAAGGCCCCCTCTTGGGTGGCCCCCATCAAGATCTCCTCACGGAGAAGAACCGGTTACCGTTTGTATCGTCCGTTGTTGACTTTGGATCTTGTATCTTACCTTTGTGTTCATCGATCTAGCGCATGTGTGATCAATTCTGGTTGGTTGAGTGATTTCTCTCGTGTTCTCCTCGTGTTTCCCTTGTGTTTCCCCTCATGTTCATCACGTTCTTCGTAGGGATACGATCCTATCGTGAAAGATCGGCCGTCTAGGGTTCCACCCTACATCATCTTGGTACCATGAGCCACGTTGATCACGATTTCGGAGCCCCCTCTCTTTGTTTTCTAGCTTGATTTTGTTGTTTTTCGACCTAATCCGAAAATTGCCCCACAAAAATAGCCCCAATTTTTTTTTGTGATTTGTTGGTGTGATGAAGTTTTGTTGGATTTGATCCGCGGATTTCGTGTGTTGCAGGTAGATCTAGCTTTTCCCCACCTTTTCCCCAAATTCCATCCACAAAATATTCCGAATTTTGCCCCGGGTTTGACCTCTCCATGCGGTGTTCTTCGAGTTCGTCCACGGATCCAGCGCCCGGACATCCGGCCCGACAGCCCGGACATCTGGCCCGGCCCGGACATCCGGCCATCAGCCCGGATATCCAGCCCTTGACAGCATCAATTCAATCCTCCACTCCGTTTACCGTCTAACTTTCGACAAATTTTGTCCCGGTGCCCACATACACTTCCGCATACCTCCACCACTTCCGCATAGCACCACCATAGCCTTTCCCGCTACCAACTCCGACAATTTTGACCCATTTTTCTTTGAGAATTTGAGTTGTGGTTTCCGTATCCTTTTGTGTTTCGGCTATCTAGGTACGGTTCGGCATCAACATTACCACCGCTCATCTTCGCCAAGGACTACTACGAACGGCTACATTCACTTTGGTATCACCTTCACCTTGATATCATCTTGGTATCGTGATATCATCATTCTCTCTTGCATTTGCATTGATAACCCAATAGCCTTACTTTTGCGTCACTTACCCATGGAGACTAGCCTTTGAGTATTGCCGGCAACGTGACTTGTGCACATTAGTGTTCATACTTCCCATAGCATACATACCATCATCGTGTTGCATAACTTGGTATCATCTCTTGTGTCACAAAGTTGTTGTCGCATACACAATTGCTATCTTGGTTCGTGAGGCATTGCATGAGAAAAGAGCTCAAACATCATAGAGCCAAACAAGCTTTTAAGCAAAAGAGGAAAGATAAGCAAAGAGCTTATAAGCAAGAACCATAGCATCATACAACATTAAGATTGTCATACTCGATCATCTTGGATCAAAGCATAGGAACATCATACATATAGCATACTTGGGATAGAAGTCGTTGCATTTTTGCTTAGTCGGTTGTGCACAAGATCGTATCCGCCTATTGTGCAATCGTGCTACGTCTCTCTAGTGTTGTGCAACAAGAGCACCTTGGTGGATTCCACATTTTGGCTCACCCTTGGTTGCATAACCCCACTTTATCTATTTGCGTGTGTGTTTCCGTGTACCATATCTTGCTATTGGTCTACTTGTTGCATTTGCAAATTTGTGAATCTCTTCCAACATTATTGAGTCTCACTTACAATTGCATCAAATTTTGTGCCACCATCCTAACCGAGCTCCACCATAAGCTTTTACTTGTGTAGGTGTGAGAACCGACAAGAATTGGTACCAATTGTGCTATTTCCTTGCTACACATTGGAGTGATCTTTGATCCATTTTAAACATTGGTCAAGGTACATTTGGTATTGGTTTTTCTTTGTCTCCCACTCACATATCTTTATTTGGAATGATGGATAGGCCAAGTACATCTACCAACCCACTCTTCTTGGAGCAAGACGAAGACATGTCATCCTACATCACCAAGACCCAACTATTTGGTGCACACCGAGCTTTGCATCAAGAACAACTTGCTTTGGGCGGCCACATCGAGAACCTCGCCACCGACTTGCGCCTCTTCAACAACAAGCTCGAAGAACGCAAGCACGAGAATGACGCAACAATGGGTGAGATTCGTGCCTTGTTGGTTAACCGCTCTTCTAGCACTTCGTCCTACTCAAGAAGGAGCCGCTCAAGTCGACACTCCAACGACACCCTCTCCGGCTCAAGTACACCGACATCGAATACTTTTCGTCGTGCCGCGCGTCAAGACCGACAAGCAAACCGCAATCCTCTACATGACATCGACTCTCAAGAGCATCGACATCGTCAAAACCAAGCTGCTTTCGCACAAGCACGAGAACGGCAACGCCAACGACAACAAGAACAAGAGGAGAGCGCGCGACAACATCAAGATGCACAAGACGCCGAAGCACAACGCCAAGAACAAGAACTATGTGAAGCTCGAGCACTTGAAGCACAACAAGCCCTACGAGATTCAAGTAGAGCCGTCGCCACACGCAACCGGCAAGCTCGTGAACAAGAAGAAGCTCTTTGTGATGAAGTCCAAGAACGCATCTACGAAGCATGGGCACATCGTCAAGCTCCTCAAGCTCCTCAAGCTCCTCGTCAAGCTCGACAAGTTCCACCACAACCTCGACAAGCTCATCCACAAGCTCAACGAGTACCCCAAGCTCACCAAGCACATGATGACTATGAAGAGCCTCCCCGACAAGAACAACATGAGGTTGACAACCCTCCTCGCCAAGAGCAACATGAGGTTGACAATCTTCCTTGTCAAGGGCGTCATCATCCCCATCCCCAACACAATGAAGAGCAACGATACGGCAAGCTAAAGTTCACCATGCCCAAGTTCAATGGAAGCAATGACCCCGAAGAGTACATATCATGGGCATTGAAGGTTGACAAAATATTCCGCTTGCACAACTATGAAGAAGAGAAGAAGATCGCAATGGCATCCCTTGAATTCCAAGACTACGTCCTCATTTGGTGGGAACAAGTCATTGAGCACCGAGCGGCAAGAGGTGAACCACCCATCACCACTTGGGCACAAATGAAGGATGTCATGAGAGCACGATTCGTGCCAAACTACTACAACCGCGACCTCTTCAAGAAACTTCAACAACTCAAGCAAGGAACCAAGAGCGTTGAAGAGTACTACAAGGAAATGGGGATGATCATGGGATTCCACCCTACATAAATCAGGTCCCGGAAATCCGGCCCGAGCCCCGGATGTCCGGCCCCTGGCATTTCAGCCTTACCCGTTTCACCGTTTTGCCCATAACTTTCACATCCGGAGTCCAATTTTCGCATTCTTTAGCTCGTTGAGTAGCTATTGACATCCTCTATCAATCTAGATAGCTTACATAACCATTTGACTTCATCAAATTTTTGGCACTTTGGCATCTTTGCGTAGGGCTTCCACCATATCATTTGCCAAACCACCATAGACTTCCACAACCTAACCAATTTTGTTCCCCATAGCATTAGTGGTTGTTTGAGTTGTGATTCGAGTCTCCTAAGGTATTTCGGCTACTTAGGGACGGTTGCATCTTCATCAACCACCACCACCACCATAACTTCCGCATAGGCTTGCCCAGCATACACTTCCGCCATCCCAACTTAACCCAATTTTGTTTGTGTTGTGAGTTGTGTCTCCTAAGGTGTTTCGGCTACTTAGGGGCCATGTTTCCAACTCCGACACCATGTATAGTCCACCACCTTACCCTTCACTTCCGCATTGCATACGCCAAACCCCATCATTGCATTTTCGCAATCCCATTCAGTTTCCGCAATACCACCACTGCATTCCCGCTACCACCATTTGACATTTGAGATTTTGAGTTAGCGGTTTTTCCATTTCCTAAGGTGTTTCGGCTACTTAGGGATGAGTCTACATCATCTTGGTATCATGAGCCATGTTGATCACGATTTCGGAGCCCCCTCTCTTTGTTTTCTAGCTTGATTTTGTTGTTTTTCGTCCTAATCCGAAAATTGCCCCACAAAAATAGCCCCAAATTTTTTTTGTGATTTGTTGGTGTGATGAAGTTTTGTTGGATTTGATCCGCGGATTTCATGTGTTGCAGGTAGATCTAGCTTTTCCCCACCTTTTCCCCAAACTCCATCCACAAAATCTTCCGAATTTTGCCTCGGATTTGACCTCTCCACGCGGTGTTCTTCGAGTTCGTCCACGGATCCCGAGCCCGGACATCCGGCCCGACAGCCCGGACATCCGGCCCCTGACAGCATCACTTCCATCCTCCACTCCGTTTACCGCCTAACTCTCAACCAATTTTGTCCCGGTGCCCACATACACTTACGCATACCTCCACCACTTCCGCATAGCACCACCATAGCCTTTCCCGCTACCAACTCCGACAATTTTGACCCATTTTTCTTTGAGAATTTGAGTTGTGGTTTCTGTGTCCATTTGTGTTTCGGCTATCTAGGTACAGTTCCGCATGAACATTACCACCGCTCATCTTCGCCAAGGACTACTACGAACGGCTACATTCGCTTTGGTATCACCTTCACCTTGATATCATCTTGGTATCGTGATATCGTCATTCTCTCTTGCATTTGCATTGATAACCCAATAGACTTACTTTTGCGTCACTTACCCATGGAGACTAGCCTTTGAGTATTGTCGGCAATGTGACTTGTGCACATTAGTGTTCATACTTCCCATAGCATACATACCATCATTGTGTTGCATAACATGGTATCATTTCTTCTGTCACAAAGTTGTTGTCGCATACACAATTGCTATCTTGGTTCGTGAGGCATTCCATGAGAAAAGAGCTCAAACATCATAGAGCCAAACAAGGTTTTAAGCAAAAGAGGAAAGATAAGAAAAGAGCTTATAAGCAAGAACAATAGCATCATACAACATTAAGATTGTCATACTCGATCATCTTGGATCAAAGCATAGGAACATCATACATATAGCATACTTGGGATAGAAGTCGTTGCATTTTTTGCTTAGTAGGTTGTGCACAAGATCGTATGCACCTATTGTGCAATCGTGCTACGTCTCTCTAGTGTTGTGCAACAAGAGCATCTTGGTGGATTCCACATTTTGGCTCACCCTTAGTTGCATAACCCCACTTTATCTATTTGTGTGTGTGTTTCCGTGTACCATATCTTGCTATTGGTCTACTTGTTGCATTTGCAAATTTGTGAATCTCTTCCAACATTATTGAGTCTCACTTACAATTGCATCAAATTTTGTGCCACCATCCTAACCGAGCTCCACCATAAGCTTTTACTTGTGCAGGTGTGAGAACCGACAAGAATTGGTACCAATTGTGCTATTTCCTTGCTACACATTGGAGTGATCTTTGATCCATTTTCAACATCGGTCAAGGTACATTTGGTATTGGTTTTTCTCTTTCTCCAACTCACATATCTTTGTTTGGAATGATGGATATGCCAAGTACTTCTACCAACCCACTCTTCTTGGAGCAAGACGACGACATGTCATCCTACGTCACCAAGACTCGACTATTTGGTGCACACCGAGCTTTGCATCAAGAACAACTTGCTTTGGGCGACCGCATCGACAACCTCGCCACCGATCTACGACAATCCGAGCAACGTACAAGAGACTATTTCGACACATCCATGAGTTCACTCAAAGAAGATATCCGAACCATGATGGTCCGCTCTTCTACAACTTCGTCCTCTTTAAGACGGAGCTGCTCAAGTCGTCACTCCGATGATACCCTCTCCGGTTCAAGTACACCGACATCAAATACTCTTCGTCGTGACACGCGTCAAGACCGTCAGGCTAACCACAATCCTCTACACGACACCGACTCTCAAGAGCATCAACATCATCAAAACCAAGCTGCATTCGCACAAGCACAAGAACGGCAACGCCAACGACAACAAGAACAAGAGGAGCGAGCGCGACAACATCAAGATGCACAAGACGCCGAGGTGCAACGTCAAGAACAACAACTACGTGAAGCTCAAGCACTTGAGGCGCAACGTGCCCTTCATGACTCAAGTCGTGCCGTAGCCAATCGAGGCCGACAAGCTCGACTACGTCAAGAAGCACTTTGCGACAAAGCTCAAGAAAGAATTTACCAAGCACGTGTGCATCGACAAGCTCCTCGCCAAGATCGACAAGCTCCTCGTCAAGATAGACAAGCTCATCCTCAAGCGAGACAAGAGCGTCAAGTCCATCGAGAGCAAGAAGACAATGGACCCCGTCCTCGCCAAGAGCAACATGAGGTCGACAACCCTCCTCGCCAAGAGCAACATGAGGAAGACAACCCTCCTCACCAAGAGCAACATGAGATTGCCAATCCTCACCGACATGGGCGTCATCATCCCCGACCCCAACACAATGAAGAGCAATGATATGGCAAGCTAAAGTTGACCATGCCCAAGTTTACCGGAAGCAATGATCCTGAAGAGTACATGTCGGTGTCAAAACCGGTGGATCTCGGGTAGGGGGTCCCGAACTGTGCGTCTAGGCGGATGGTAACAGGAGACAAGGTACACGATGTTTTACCCAGGTTCGGGCCCTCTTGATGGAGGTAAAACCCTACGTCCTGCTAGATTAATATTGATGATGTGTGTTACAAGAGTGGATCTACCACGAGATCAAAGAGGCTAAACCCTAGAAGCTAGCCTATGGTATGATTGTTGTTCGTCCCACGGACTAAAACCCTCCGGTTTATATAGACACGGATAGGGTTAGGGTTACACAGAGTCGGTTACAATGGTAGGAGATCTACATATCCAGATCGCCAAGCTTGCCTTCCACGCCAACGAAAGTCCCATCCGGACACGAGACGAAGTCTTCAATCTTGTATCTTCATAGTCTTGGAGTCCGCCGATGATGATAGTTCGGCTATCCGGACACCCCTAGTCCGGAACTCCCTCAAGAGTCTCTGAACCAGGCTTTAATGGCGACGAGTCCGGCGCGCATATTATCTTCGGCATTGCAAGGCGGGTTCTTCCTCCGAATAATTTATAGAATATTGTGAACACCAGGATAGTGTCCGGCTCTGGAAAACAAGTTCCACATAACACCGTAGAGAGAATAATTTTTGCACATATCTGCTGACGTATTCCGCGGCGTGACATCACACCACGGCCAGGCCTTTATGTAAATCGTTTTTTTATTGTTCCACCTCAGCGTGTTTAGTGAGGCGGTTTCCTTGGCACGTCTTACCAAAGCGTAGATCGTGCCCCCCTTATTCCGGGATTCTCATCAATACGAACGTGGGTAACCCAACCGTGCCAATTGGCCTGCCTTCTCTATCAAAGGCGAGTCCTAATCGACCACGGGGTGGGCTCTTGGTATTCAACCTCTTTATAGTGAGACCAAGGCCCTCTTCTTTTTACACCCTCCATCGAGTTCGCCTCGGCCGAGTTCCAACACCCAAAGCTTGATTCAGCGCTCGGACTTTCGGCGATGTCCGGCTCCGACCAAAGACGGCCGATGGAAGTCTTCCTACGTCACAGAAGAAGATGTGCTAAAGCTGCGAGACGCCAGGTATCTGACCGGCGAGATCTCGCATAGGCTGCCTGCTCCAGGGCAGGTCACTCCCACTCCTGAGCCCGGCGAGAACATGGTGTTCGTGTCCCACTTCCTCCGGGGTTTAGGCTTCTCGACGGACCCCTTTGTGCGGGGGCTCATGTTTTATTATGGGCTTGATTTCCATGACTTGAATCCGGAGTCCATCCTCCATATCTCGTCATTCATTGTTGTATGTGAGGCCTTCCTCCATATTACCCCCCACTTTGGATTGTGGCTCAAAACCTTCAAGGTGTAGCCAAAGACGATCAAGGGGCAGCAAGCAGAGTGCGGAGGGGCAGTCATAAGAAAATGTGCTGATGCTCCGTGGCCCGAGGGCTCTTTTCAAGGGGAGCTTGGTTTGTGGCAACGGGAGTGGTTTTATATCACCGCTCCCAGGGGCACTAAATGGGCGGCGCTCCCTGCCTTCGCCAGTCCACCACAGCGGCTGGCGTCATGGGTCAACAAGGGGCTCGACTGGGGGCCATCCAAGAATGTTCCCCTGCTGCAGCGCCATATTCGAGATCTCCAGGAAAGAGGGATCAATCTGGTTGCAGTGGCGCAGGTTATGGTGATCCGACGCCTTCAGCCCTGCAAACGTCGCCTCCTCACTTTGTGGGAATTCAACTGAGGGACCACGAGCTCTCCAAAATTTTATGGGCACGACGCCCGTGGAGATGTATAAACTGTTCTTCGGATCACAAGAGAAGTGTCCGGACTTGACCGAGGACGCATGACTAAGCTGCAATCGCCCAGATACTCAAGTAAGTAGTCCTGTAACCGGACAAGCTGTTCATTCATTTATTTTATATATATGCCCTTTAAAGGAGCCGCTTTCTTGGACAGAGTGGATAGCCAAGGCAAAGTTAATAAGGTGTCCGGCTCCTCCCGAGAGACCACGCCGGATCCCATCTTGACCAAGATGTTGAAGGTCGCGCCCTTTGAAGAAGGCGAAGGGGGGAGCGGGGAAGCGACTGCCCCCATGAAGGAGGCTATCAAGGAAGGAGGGATTAAAAGTCCCGCCTTTCGAGGAGGGAAGAGGACTGCTGGAGGTCAAGGCCTCAAAGAGGGGAAGGGAATCTTCGTCGGAGAGTCCGGCGCTGGGAAGTAACCCAGCCGCACTATTTCCCCAAGGGGATCAGCCCTCCAGCGAGCCGTAAGTAAAAAGGAGTCTTGTAAATAAGGAACATCCTGTATTTATTTATGAAGATAACCGAAATTGTACCTTGTAGTTCGGACCTCAGCCCTTCTCAGCAGAGCTCGTCTTCGGGGAACTTCTTCCAGAGATGATGGAGAGCGAAATGCCTCCACCTGTCGCACCCTCATGTGAAGCGGACGACCCGGAGGTGTCGTCGCGGAGGGTTCCCCCAAGTCCGGGCGGGCGGAAGGTCGGCGCCAAGTGGTGTCTTGATCGGAGGAGCTGAAGGATCTGCTCGGGCGAGCGGCTATTTCAGAAGATCACTGTGCTCTAATGGGTACGGTGATTGAAAGAATTGCATCCGCGGAGAGCGGATTGCTCGAAGCCGTCAGAAGCTTACTGACGGGGTTTGAGGTACGCAAAAAATATTGTACCTTCTGACAGTTATGCATATAAAATGCGCCATGTATAGATAGTAGCCCCTGAGACTCGGTATGTTGTCAAAATTGACGACGTGCCGAGGATCAAATTCTCAGTTTTAACATATCGCCGCTCCTAAACAGGTGGCGGGGCGTCCGGAGGCCAGCCGGACTGATGAATATGCCGAACTAAAGCGGCAGCTTGATGAGGCGGATGCGGACATCGCGCTGGTTAATAAACGGTTTGACAAGTCACAAGGTATGCGTTCTATGCGGACACCTGGTAAGGGAGCTTGACGCCCATGTCTTACTAATCATATGCTTAATGCAGATGGTGCCGCTGCCGTGGAAGAGCTGCGGGCAGAACTTGCCCGAGCGAAAGAGCAAGCCAGAATTAGTAATGCGGCCTCTTTAAAGGCGGCCGAAGAGCTAGAAGCTGAACAGGCTGCTCACTACCGAAGCAAAGAGGAGATGGCCGATATGGCCAAAAAGTTGAGGAATACTACCGATCGCTGCGAGGTTCTTGAGAAAGGACGTCAAGTGGAACAAGAGGGCCTAAAGAAGGCCGCCGCCGAATCCAAGAATGCCCAATCGGCTTTGAGAGCTGCCAAGGAGGAGCTGAGTTAGGCCGGGGCGATTGCGGCTGGAAAACCGCTTTCGCTGCGGAGGAAATATACAGATCCAAAGTATGCTCGATTGGATAAATTGTGGAGTTCAGAGGATGCTTATCTAGACTTGGCGGCGGCTGTGGACGCGGTTGAGCACTTCCGGGGCGAGAAGGGCATAGAAGGAAGAGCTATATTGGTCGCAATTCCATAGTCCGGAGCGTCCTCTGCCGACGATCGGTTGGCGAATGGGCTGAGCTGAATCGATTGTCCGGATTTGCCATGAAGCATGTCTTGACTCACTTGTGGCGACGGACCCGGTGAAGAGCTATTTTGGTTTAGTGCAGCGATTTCTTGGTGCGGTGTCACAGACGACGCAATGAAGCGATCGGCATGTATTGAGGGAGCGGATGGCTCTTGCCCGTGTCAAGACATACCGGGCAGAGATGAAGGCCACCGACGTTGCATCCCGTGATTCGGACGGAGGTCGAGTACCTACCGAGCACTACTTTGAAGAAGTCACGTCGAGCGCTCGTTTAATAGAGACGCAAAGGTTTCGAAGGATATTATGTTTAAATGACATGTATGATTTGTGAAAACAATGTTTCAAAGGTAATATAAGTGCTTTTTATACTTGTGCGTTCACGTAGTAAACTACTCCCTCAGGCGGCCGTTTATGTATATGTGTATATAACTTTGAAAGATGGCAGTCCTTGGCTTCAGCCCCCACGCACATAGTGCGGGGGTGTTTGCAAAAAAATGGCGCTTTTGCACACTTAATCCAACGTCTTGGTCCTGTTAAGGAGGTGATAGCGTAGCAAACCAGGCAACCGGACTATAATGCTTTATCACTTTCACTTAGCCATAGGAGTTCGAGGGTGGGGCTACTATATAGCCCCTGGGGGCACCGCACTCTCTCGAATTCGGGGTGCGTATGTGCCTGACCGAAAACCAGTCCTTTGTTAATGCGGAGGAATTCTAAACATTATTGTGAGTCATCGAGTGGTTGACCAGTCTCTCGCTATATCATGACAGTCAGTTTTCGGCTTTCTCTACTGAGGTGCTCGCCCGGCCGAACCGGGGCACAATCGCAATAGTTCTCCTGGTGCCGCGTTAGCCGTGAAAACGGAACGTAAGGCAGCAAAACACAGGAGCCGGGCAACCCAACATTTGACCAAAGACATGATTCGGAGCTGATGCATATAAGGCCTAACTCGAGACGCCGAATACTCCCTAAGGTATTCGGTCTTTATGAAGATGGGCAAAATAAGGCCCTAAGCCCTTTGTGTCGTGTACATGCAAAAATTCAGTGCGGCCAATGCCAAAGCACCAGCCTCCTCCTCGGTTATATTAAGGAACCGGGGAATGTATATCAACAAGAGGCGGTGAAAAAAGGTTTCTGCTTGAGGTCTTAATCTGAAAAGAATCCTTGCAACGGGTCCCTGCTGCACGTCAGCGCCTGTGTCTTCGTTGTGCCGTATCCTGGACGGGTGTAGCGCGTTGTTCATCTGTAAAAGAGAGGAACCTAGTTTGAAAGAAAAAGGATCGTGCGAAAGATGTACTTAATATTAAATAAACAGAGTACGAATCGAAGGAATGAATAAAATTGAGGTTTAGTGTCTCTTATGATATATGCGTGCAGCCCCTCGTATGGGGGTATGCCGCTAGTAGGCGTCGGACTCGTCTAGCCGTGTCCGGGGTTTGAATGACCAATTTCAGGTTCTTTGCCTAGTTGAGCCGGATAGCAGTGGAGCTGTCGATGCAGTCTCCCCTTCTTCCGTGCTCGAGTAACACTTAATACTTCCTTTTAACGAGATGATGCCGCGTGGACCGGGCATTTTAAGTGTTTGGATCCAATATCAAGGCAGTCCATCCTGTGTTGCAGATATTATCGGAATAGTCCTGATGGTCGAAGGTGATTGGTTTTGACAACCAGTGTGCGGCGCGCCTTTTAGGGGGTGCCGCTTTGTTTTTCCTTTTGATCACGTGAAGTGAGTTTACTGTTTTAACCTCCTGTGGGAAAGTTTTTTGTTTTCCGGGGTTCTGCTTGTGGTGCTCGTCGTCATCTTTACTTGGTGTGTCGAGCCCCTTGTGTTCGGCGTTCATCACGGACTGTTTGAAGACCCAACAATCTCTGTGGGTATGGTTTGCGAGCTTCCTGAGGTACCATGTATTTGACATGATCTATCCGTAATCTTGTTTAGGTTGGAGAGCTCGTCCGGTTATCCTTTAGGGCGGTGTTTTGTTGTTCGGCCGAGAGCTTTTGAATCCGGCGTTGATCGCCGTACTATTTGGGCCATTTTCCTTATTCCAGCGCTGATCTTTTCTGCGTCGTGATTTCCCATTTCCATCCACGATTTCGGATGTACTCGGTCATTGGTGCTGCATCTAGCCAGCCAGCTGTCCTCTCCCACGCAAAAGCGGGTCATGAGGCTTGTTAAGGCGGCCATTGTTCTTGGCTTTTCTTGGCCGAGGTGTCTGGCGAGCCATTCGTCTCGGACGTTGTGTTTGAAAGCTGCTAAGGCTTCGGCGTCCGGACAGTCGGCTATTTGGTTCTTTTTAGTAAGGAACATGTTCCAGAATTTCTGGGCTGACTCTCCGGGCTGTTGAGTTATGTGACTTAGATCGTATGCATCCGGAGGGCGGACATAAAAATGCATCCTCGAGCTCTCCCCAGCTTCCAATGGTATTTTCGGGGAGGCTTTTAAGCCAATGCCGAGATGGCCCTTTGAGTTTAAGGGGTAAGTATTTTATGGCGTGGAGATCATCTCCTCTAGCCATGTGTATGTGTAGGATGTAATCCTCGATCCGCACTCAGTGGTGCATTGTTCCGTCGTATGCCTCTATGTTTACGGGGTTGAATCTCATTGGAAATTCATGATCCAAAGACCTCATCGGTGAAACATAGGGGGTGTGCGGCGCCCCTATATTTGGGTGTGCCGTGATCTTTAGAATTTTGGCGTATTGCATTGCTTTGACGAGCCTGCTTTCTTGGCCCATAGATGGACCTAACTGGGCCATCCTCTTGATGTGAATCCTTATGCGGATCGCATATTGACTTGTGTGCGGTGCCATTCGCCGCTCTCTTTTTGCCGTGAGGTCGTCCATCCGACCGGGTGGCCTTCTTGCTTTTTAATTGTGGGGGCTCTAAGGCCTCCTCGTCGAATTCGGGCAGTAGCTTTCTTTTCGGGTAGCTCTTTGTTCGCCATCGTCAGCCAGATTTATCTGCGGTGCTGAATACTTTGCTCCATCTAATCTCGAGTGCATCTTCCGCTGTTTTGAGCTTCCGCTTCGCTTTTTCAGGCTACGCTGATGGCGGCGAGCCTTTTCTCGGAGGTCATTTTGCTCCAATGGTTTGTCCGGTGTGAGATCGTCTCGACTGTTGTCTTTGCCGAGGACAGATTGTTTATCCAAGTTGTCTTGTTGAGACGATTGCTCGATAGCTTGTTCGTTGTCCACCGGTTCGCCTGCTCTATGGCTGGGTCTTTGTTGAGGCGGGACTTTGTTCGGCGTTTACGTTGCCATTTTGACTGCTTTTCGAGGGATTTATCGCTTCGTGGCGTCCCCGCTGCTCCTCGTCTTCATTTCCTTTAGGTGTATCCACCATGTATACATCATGGGATGAGGTTGTCCAGCATCCTATAGGTGCTGGTTCATTGTTGTCTCCTACATCGTCGTCCATACCGTCGATGTCTTCGGAGTCGAAATCGAGCACGTCGTGTAGGCTATCAACAGTGGCTACGAAGTGGGTGGTGGGTGGGCGTTGAATTTCTTCGTCGTCCGTATCCCAACCTTCCTGACCGTGGTCCGGCCAGGGCTTTCCGGATAAAGAGAGAGATTTTAGTGAATTCAGGATGTCGCCAAAGGGCGAGTGCTGAAAGATGTCCACGGCCGTGAACTCCATAATGGGCGCCCAATCGGATTCGATTGGCAAGGGCGCGGAGGGTTCAGAGTCCGGAGAGGAGTCCAGCACCCTGGAGTCGAGGTCTTCGCAAAGGACAGGGATGGAGTTCGGCTCGATCGCCGTAGAGATTAAAGCCCCGAGGCGGTGTCCAACCACTCGTCCTCGATCGGGAATCCGCCACGGATTAAGGGTCGGAGCGGATTACAGTGCGGCCTCCTGTGGCAATCGCTCGCTGCAGAGCTAGATCATGCCCATCGAGACGATTACTGCAGCGCTTGGCTGCGGCTCGAATCCGTCGAAGATCAAGTCTCCGCGGATATCGGCCGTATAGTTTAAACTTCCAAATTTGACTGACGGCCAGGCGAAGCTTCGATCTGCTCCGGATGGCTGCTTAATTGGCCCGCAGTGCAAAGCCGCCGAACACGAAGATCTGTCCGGGGAGAAAAGTCTCACCCTGGACTGCGTCGTTGATGATGGTCGAAGAAGCCATCGAGCCTATCGGTGACGACACAGAGGAACTCTCAATGAAAGCACCAATGTCGGTGTCAAAACCGGCGGATCTCGGTAAGGGGTCCCGGAATCGTGCGTCTAGGCGGATGGTAACAGGAGACAAGGGACACGATGTTTTACCTGTGTTCGGGCCCTCTTGATGGAGGTAAAACCCTACGTTACGCTAGATTAATATTGATGATGTGTGTTACAAGAGTGGATCTACCACGAGATCAAAGAGGCTAAACCCTAGAAGCTAGCCTATGGTATGATTGTTGTTAGATCTCTGAACTAAAAGCCTCCGGTTTATATAGACACCGGATAGGGTTAGGGTTACACAGAGTCGGTTACAATGGTAGGAGATCTACATATCCGTATCGCCAAGCTTTCCTTCCACGCCATGGAAAGTCCCATCCGGACACAGGACAAAGTCTTCAATCTTGTATCTTCATAGTCTTGGAGTCCGGCCGATGATGATAGTTCGGCTATCCGGACACCCCCTAGTCCGGAACTCCCTCAGTACATATCATGGGCATTGAAGGTTGACAAAATCTTCCGCTTGCACAATTACGAAGAAGAGAAGAAGATCGCAATGGCATCCCTTGAATTCCAAGACTACGTCCTCATTTGGTGGGAACAAGTCATTCAGCGCCGAGCGGCAAGAGGTGAACCACCAATCACCACTTGGACACAAATGAAGGATGTCATGAGAGCACGATTCGTGCCAAACTACTACAACCGCGACCTCTTCAAGAAACTTCAACAACTCAAGCAAGGAACCAAGAGCGTTGAAGAGTACTACAAGGAAATGGAGATTGCCATGATCTGAGCCAATGTCAAAGAAGATGATGAGCAAACTATGGCACGTTTCTTGAATGGACTCAATCACCCTATCAAGAAGATTGCCGACTTCCAACCATACTCGAACCTCATCGAGCTAGTGCATCAAGCTACCAAGGCGGAACAGCAAGTACAAGACGACTTCAAATATACCAAGTTCTCATCCAAGTCCTACGGCTTCTCCAACAATCAAGCTTCGACGACTCCAACACCTTCTACCTCAACCAAGCCATCTACAAGCAACGGCGACAAGTCAAGTTACAAGAAAGCTTCGACAAGCTCAAGTTGTCCTCCTACTACAAGCAACTTCAAGAAAGCTTCATCATCATCTACTCCAACCGATGAGACCATCAAGACAAGTTCCATCAAATGCTTCACATGCGGAGGCCGAGGCCACAAGTCCTTCGAGTGCACAAACAAGCGCACCATGATCCTCAAAAACGACGGAACCTACGACTCCATGAGTGAAGGAGAAATGGAAGTTCTTGAGCAAGTGGCCCTGCACTGACAAGTGAACAACGAAGACGAAGATGATCAAGTCTTTTGTGAAGAAGATTCAAGTCCCGCTCTTGTTGTCTCCAAGGTTTTGACTCTTCAACATCAACAAGATGAAGAGCAAAGATGCCATATCTTCCACACAAAGGCCGGCATCAATGGACGTTCCATCAAGGTCATCATCGATGGAGGTAGTTGACATAACTTAGCAAGTGAAGAACTATGCTCAAACTCCAATTGGTCAAGATGAAGAACCCTCACCCCTACAAGGTTCAATGTCTAAGCGACACCGGCACCATACAAGTCGAGCATAGGGTACAAGTCTCTTTCAAGATCGGCACCTATGAAGACACTTTGGAATGTGATGTCCTTCCGATGACCGTTTGCCACCTCCTTCTTGGACGGCCATGGCAATTTGACCGAGGTGTCATTCACAATGGGCGTACAAATCACTATAGCTTGAAGATGAAAGGGAAGGAATTTGTGCTATGTCCTATGTCTCCTAGCCAAGTGCTCGCCGACAAGCAAAACACCCATCGTGGAGAAAATAGTGAGAGAGCGAACCACCAAAAGGAGAGTGAGCGCCACAAGCCCAAATTAAGTGCCTCCACGATGAGCGATGTGAAAAACTTAGTTCTCTTTGCCACCAAACGTGAGATGAGAGAAGTGTGTGAGAACCCATCAAGTGTCCTACACTATGTCCTATTGTGCAAGGATGAGACACTAAAAACTAACAAATCTCACGATCTACCTTTGGTGTTATCTTCTTTATTGCAGGAATTCCAAGATGTTTTCCCCGATGAGCTACCTCCGGGTCTACCTACTCTACGAGGCATTGAGCACCGAATCGACCTCATCCCCGGAGCACCGCTTCCAAACAAAGCTCCCTACCGCGTCAATCCCGAAGAAACCAAAGAAATACAAAGGCAAGTAAAGCATCTCATAGACCATGGACATGTGCATGAAAGTTTGAGTCCTTGTGCCGTACCGGTCATTCTTGTGCCAAAACGAGACGGTAGCTTTCGCATGTGTTCCGGTTGTAGACCTATCAATGCTATCACCGTTCGATATAGGTACCCCATTCCACGCCTTCATGATATGCTTGATGAACTTAGCGGTGCCACTATCTTTTCCAAAATTGATCTTAAGAGTGGTTACTATCAAATCCGCATACAAGAGGGTGATGAATGGAAGACCACTTTCGAAACAAAGTTTGGTCTATATGAGTGGTTAGTGATGCCTATGGGTTTATCGGAAGCACCCGGTACCTTCATGCGTCTTATGCATTACGTGTTTCGCCCTTAGATTGGTGAATTTGTTGTTGTCTACTTTGATGATATCCTTGTGTTTAGAAAATCTCTCAAAGAGCATGTCACCCACCTTCGCACCGTGCTACAAACTCTTCGAAAAGAGCAACTTTATGCTAATATGGAAAAATGCCTATTTGATGTTGATAAGCTTGTTTTCTTGGGTTTCGTAGTTTCTTCTAAGGGTGTTCATGTTGATGAATCTAAGATCAATGCTATTAAAACTTGGCCCCAACCAACCAATTTGCAACAAGTGCGTAGTTTTCTTGGTTTAGCCGTATTTTACCATCGATTTGTGAAGGATTTTAGCACCATTGCATCACCTTTGCATGCGTTGAGTAAGAAAAATGCATCGTTTGTTTGGGGAACATCCCAAGATATTGCTTTCAATGAGCTTAAGAATTTGCTTACTCATGCTCCCGTACTTGCATTACCCAACTTTGACAAACCTTTCGAAATTCATTGCAATGCTAGTGGTAATGGCATATGAGGTGTGTTAACGCAAGAGAAGCGCCCCATTGCATACTTTAGTGAGAAACTCTCCGGAGCGCAACTCAATTACCCATCTATGACAAAGAGCTATATGATTTAGTGCAAGTCTTGCGTGAATGGGAACATTACCTTCGCCCTCACGAGTTCATTATCCACACCGACCATGAAACACTTAAATACCTTAAGGGTCAAACTAAGTTGAACAAGCGTCATGCTAAGTGGAGTGAATTTATTGAGTCATTTCCTTATGTCATCAAGTAGATTAAAGATAAGGAAAATGTTGTGGCAGATGCGCTTTCCCATATATGCATGCTTGTTACTCAACTTGAGTTAAATGACATTGGTTTTGAGCACATAAAAGACTTGTATGAGCATGATCCTACTTTTGCTATTCTTTATGCCAAGTGTTTGACGCATACCTCTTGGGGTCGATACTACATCAAAGATGGATATCTTATAGAGCTAACAAACTTTGCATCCCCGAGTCCTCTCTTCGCTTGTTGCTTTTGTAGGAATCTCATGGAGGCAGACTCATGGGACACTTTGGACGCGACAAGACATTTGCTACGCTCTCAAAGAACTACTTTTGGCCCAAGATGTTTCGTGACGTCAATCGCTTCACCAACTGATGCTCTACATGTCGCAAAGCTAAGTCTAATGCCCAATCTCATGGCCTCTATATGCCACTTCCAATTCCATACCAACCATGGGAAGATATTAGTATGGACTTTGTGCTTGGTTTGCCTAGAACTCGAAATGGCAAGGATTCCATTTTTGTTGTTGTGGACCGATTCTCCAAAATGGATCATTTCATTCCTTGCAACAAGATAGACGATGCTTCACATGTTGCAAATTTGTTTTGTAGGGAAATCTTGCGCCTTCATGGAGTGCCAAAGACGATTGTCTCGGACCACGACGTCAAGTTCTTGAGTTACTTTTGGAAGACCTTGTGCGCCAAGCTCGGAATCAAGCTCTTATTCTCTTCGGCATACCATCCACAAACCGACGGCCTAATGGAGGTGACCAACCGCACGCTCTCCGATCTACTACGCGTGTTGATAAAGAAGAACATCAAGGAGTGGGAGGAGTGCCTACCCATCGCCGAGTACGCCTACAAGCGAGCAAGACATTCGACTACTGGCAAGTCCCCCTTCGAGGTCGTCTATGGCTTCAACCCATTGTCACCATTGGAAATTCTACCTCTACCGCTACAAGAGCGCACAAACATGGACGCGAGTGCCCGAGTCAACTTCCTCAAGAAGATGCATGAAGATACAAGGAACACCATCAAGCGCCAAGTACAACGACTCGCGACCAAGCTCAACATCAACAAGCAAACCATGATGTTCAATGTTGGAGATCTCGTGTGGCTACACCTTCGCAAGGATCGCTTCCCCAATGAACGCAAGTCCAAGCTACTACCCCGAGAGGATGGACCCTTTAAGGTGCTTGCACGCTACAACAACAACGCATACAAGATCGACATCCCTCGCGACAAGTATTCCGTGAGCGACATCTTCAACATAAAAGATCTCTCCCCGTACCATGGTGATGAGGATTTCGATCCAAGGTCGGATCTTTCCCAAGGGAGGGGAGATGATGCGGAGCATCCCATGATCATCCCCATGGACCTACCATCATCTCATCAAGAGCCAAGAGGACCTATGACACGAGCACGAGCTAGAGCTCTCGAGAACGAGGTGACTTCCTTCCTTAGTGATATTACATATGATCCACTCGAGACATGGCTACTACCTAAGTCCGATATGCTATGCATGATTAGGTGTCAAGAGGAACCTCCCGAGGATGCACGTGAAGACGGACAAGCCGCCAAGTCCATGGATGAAGAGAATCAAAGGAAACGGGCAAGTTCACCTCCCAGGCCCCGGACATCCGGCCAAGGCCCCGGACATCCGGCCCCTGGAGCGTCTTCATCAGCAACAACCAAGCTGTCCAAGTCTCTGAGGCGGACATCCGGCGTCGGCCCGGACATCCGCCTGACACTGGGAATCCGCCGAGTTCGAAATCGGCGCCATGCGGAACCTACAGAAGCTATCGCCGCCAGCCCGGACATCCGGCCCCTCCTGAAGCCCCGGACATCCGGCCCGACGCCCGGACATCCGGCCCCGCCTGTCTGCGCACAGTAAAGGGCCGAAGCCCATGTACCTCTTCGCCCCCCTAGACTATATATACTCCATCCCCTTCCTCTCACTAGGGTTAGCATTGGTTTAGCTCATAGTTGAGATAGAGCTTTGCTCATCCATTACGGATCTCCTCCTCGAGAGAGACTGCAGCCCGTCTTCGGAGAAGATCACCTTGGATTCAAGACCCCCTCTTGGGTGGCCCCCATCAAGACCTCCTCACGGAGAAGAACTGGTTACCGTTTGTATCGTCTGTTATTGACTTTGGATCTTGTATCTTACCTTTGTGTTCATCGATCTAGCGCATGTGTGATCTATTCTTGTTGGTTGAGTGATTTCTCTCGTGTTCTCCTCGTGTTACCCTCGTGTTCATCACATTCTTCATAGGGATCCGCTCCTTTCGTGAAAGATCGGCCATCTAGGGTTCCACCCTACATCAATTATTGAGTGATCATTGATCCATCTTCAACATTTGTCAAGGTACATTTGGTATAGTTCTTCTCTTTCTCACACTCATATTTGCTCGAGCCTTGTGATGGATAGGAAAGGCTTTTCATCTCCGGTCTTCGGCAACAACGATGGCGCGAACAACTACATCACCGAAGTGTATATCTTTGATCTACAACAACAAATGCAAGGCGCACATTCTACCTTGCGAGAGCGCATTGAGAACCTTTCCATCGACATTCGTCACTCCAAAGCAAGGAAAAGGGACTATATCAACAACAAGCTTTCCACACAAAAGGAGGAGCAAGATGCACGGATGGAGGAGATGGTCAACCGTTCTTCCCCTTCATCATCCTCAAGGCGACGACGAGCAAGTCGACCATCTTCGGAGCGCCCAAGCGATACAAGCGCAAGTCGTCCACGTCCACATCTACATGGCGACCACCATCTCATTCGTGATCCACATCGTCATGAAGGGCAAGTCACCTCCAAGCATCCTGTGCACGACAACGACGAATGACATCTACTATGAGCTCAAGTACGACAACGACACCATCAACATGAAGATGCTCGAGATGCGCCTACCTACAAGTCCCAACAAGCCCTACTTCACGCAAAGTCCAAGCTTCATGAGCAAAAGAGAAGACCGCGAGACGAGCACCACCAAGACGGAGCTACGGCTACCACCACCACTTCAGCATCTTTGCCAAGTGTTATCATGGCATCTTCGCCTTTGGACGTACGGCATCTTCGCCTACTTCCCCCGAGTTCGCCTACATCGACATCTTCAACAACGAGGCGACCACCTACAAGTGAGGGCGACACTTCCATCTTCGAAAACCCCTCAAGGAAGATGGCCGAGCATGGGAATTTCCCTTCGGTCATGGAGACGAGGTACGAGGTGCTACATCATATGCGCCTCCAACAACAAGACGACGACAAGGAGGTTGAGCATGGGACTATCCCTTCAACCAAGGCGGCGATAGGAGTTGAGCATGGAGACATTGGAACCAACATCTCTCCGACACCCACATATGAAGAGATGCCCCAATTCCCATATGAGGAGAGCCACCTCACCATGAGTGATATGAGTGAATCCACCATATGTGACATTGAGAGCATTTCTTATGAGAGGATGAGTGTGACCACCACTAGCCCCACACATGAGAGCATGCCACACATCCCTGTCAGGTTGAGAGCCATTTGAGTGACTCCACCAACCATACGAGTGAGAGCATCCAAGAGGGAGTGAGTGAGCCACAACAATTAGTGAGTGAGGTAGTTGACACGGCATGTGAGGACACTATGATTTCTAACAACTTAACCTCTA
This sequence comes from Aegilops bicornis, assembly GCA_021605145.1. Lineage (NCBI taxonomy): Eukaryota > Viridiplantae > Streptophyta > Magnoliopsida > Poales > Poaceae > Aegilops > Aegilops bicornis. The sequence goes on from CM038671.1 coordinate 372,199,979, forward strand.
CTCCGAGTGTGTTTTCTTTGGTGCTAGGTCTCCTACATGATGACATGCCTATCCTCGATGAGTCCATACCTCCAATGGAGATGATGATGGCCATGGTGGACGATGATGCACCCCCACATGGTTCCATCAAGATGAAGATGATCACGACTTGGTCTTCGGCACCTCACCTACAACACATGAGCGATGCTCCAAAGGTAACATAGGTGATGGTGCTTCTCCTGTCTCACTAGTGGACTATCTCACCAATGATTGCTTGCATGATGTTGATCCACCTATTCCCATGCTTCATATTAGTGCGACTTCTTCATGTCATGACTTACCAATTTACAATGAATATGATGATGAGCATGTTGAGTTGCCTAGTTGTGATGCTATGCTCCATAGGATATCATGTGAAAATTAGAATTTGTAACTTCATGTTTGACAATCCATTAAACTTGTCATATGCTATGAGTGAGATCTCCCATATTGCATCATTTCAATCTCAACATAGTAACTATGCATGCCCCATTAAAATAAATCCCATTTGCACTTATGGCATAGATGACGAGATGATGGTCATTGGCTTTTTTTTCATGTGATGATATTGCCATGCTTCCTTTACACGATTTGCGCAATTCATCTATTATACCATGCCATGATCACATAGAAACAAATATGCTTTGTTTTGGATGTTGTCAATATTCTCCATGTGATGTTTCTACAAATTCTCATGAGGAGACCCCCATAGTTTTCTCATACATATTAGGAGATTTTGATGCATTCCATACTTTGCATGATTCCCATAATAGCATGCACCATATGCATTCCATGAATAACAATGCTCTACATATTTCTCATGATGAATTAGATAATTTGAGTCTCCATTATGATATACATAATAAAAAACCTCTCATGATGGATGACATGTTTCTATATCACGCATCTCATTTATTTGAGCATTGGATATTTTGTGCTAACCAACACAAGCACGTATGCATCATGATGGATGATGTGTACATCTACCACGCACACACAATTTTTCCTTTGCCTTTGTTTTGTGTAGGTAGTCACATATACTCGTCAACCTCTCAATCCCAAGAGTTGATGAAACGAGCTCTTGAGAGCAAGGATGATTTGGGATCCCATGGACTATCCTTACCACCGTGCCCTTCGCGCATCTCTTTTACTTGTCTCTCACACGGCTATGGGCTATTTACCACTTGTCACCTTATGCCCATTCTATCGTGTTCACTGTGCATGTTATGCTTGCTTCTATGCCTTTGCCATGCAATTGTGACCCTTGCTTTCATTTACCCATGATACACCATTATGCTACTTCTATGTGTATTTGCATGCTTGGTGGAGATCCTTGTTGGTATTACCATGTTTTCCTTGTACCTCATGCTATTGATGATTGTTGTGTTGGGAGAGTCATGATGTCCCATTGCTATTTACATATGGCCTCTCGCCAATACATTGATTATATTTTACTCATATCTTGCTTTCATGCTTGTGATATGTCATGTACATTATTCATGACCACTATTTGCACACATGACATGCTTACCATGATTCCTTCTAGTACGTTGCATCTTCGCACTACTAGCTTGCTTGACTTGATCACTATGATTGCTTGCTTTGTTGCATCACCAATGTTCCATTATTACTCGCTTTCTTGGGTTGATGAAATATATGTTCATGCCTCTCAAATGATATATCTTGATCATTGTCTCTTGTGTCCATTAGTTGCTTCTCTCATATCTACTTGTAGTGAGTGCAACCATACTATGCTTATTGATCTTGAAGACTTTGACACCTTACTTGTGATGCATGCTTGTTTGATTGAGCCTATTGTATTTGGTTGTTCTCGCATCATATGCCTCCATACTATGCAATATTCCCTTGTCCTTTCTTATGATAAGAATGATGAAAACACTTGTTGGGTATCTCAGCACTCGAATGATAGGTTTTGCATTTCCGCTAACCTCATTTGTTTTTTCCGTGTGTTTGTCATGTTCTTTCATTTTGAAGGCATTTCCATCACGAGACATATTGATGCGGAGCATCCTATGGACATCACCATGTCAAGAGTCCGTTTAGTGAGTGACACGTGCGACATCTACTTCACATACACATAGGTGAATCATCTCCTTTACACGTGCTCACTTGACACCTTCGAGGATGGTATACTACTCGACACTCCACTCGTGTGCATGCATAGGTATTGTCGGAACACTACGGACGACAAGGAGGAGTGCAAGCACCAAGGAACAACTAAACCATCCGCGAGGGAAGCCTGAAAGCGACGACGGAAGAAGACGAAGCTGCTGAAGCTACAACGACCAGACATCTGGGCCGGAGGCCGGACATCCGGCGCCTATGCAACCGCCCAACAGCTGCACTAACAGACGGCCGAAGCATCAGCGGTCGGACATCTGATCCATGGGCCCGGACATCCGGTGTGACGCCACAGCCCGGACATCCGGCATTTCCCCGGAAATCCGGCATCAACAACAGAAGCCAACAGAAGGCCAACCCGCTCGGGCCGGACATCTGCCCAACTGCCCCGGACATCCGGCGTCTCACGAGAGCCCGGACATCCGGCCCCCAACCGGACATCCGGCGCCGTCATACAGAGAGTCGGGCCAGAGGCCCATGTATCCCTTTCCCACTTACCCTTTCGTGGCTTAGACTATAAATAGACCACCCCTCCTCCATTTTAGGGTTAGCAAAGTGATAGCTCATTTGATAGAGAGAGAGAGAGAGACTACTACTCCTTTGGAGGCCAAGACGTCCATCTAGGAGAAGATCCCGCGGGATATATCATCAAGACCCCTCACGGGAAGATCCCCTCGTGGATTCAGGACCTCCTCATGGAGATGAACCTTACCTTGTATCTTTCCCTTTGTTGTTCATGTACCTTGTGGAACTTGTGTGTTTGATTGTCTGGTGGATGTGCGATTAGACTTGTTCTTGAGTGTTTCCCCTTGTGATTTCTCTCCGTTCTTCCCCGTGTTCTTCGTGTTCTTCGCGGGATCCGCTCCTTTCGTGAAAGATCGGCCATATAGGGTTCCACCATACATCATCTTGGTATCATGAGCCACATTGATCATGATTTCGGAGCCCCTGAGGGAGTCCTGGATTAGGTGGTCTCCGGACAGCCGGACTATATCCTTTGGCCGGACTGTTGGACTATGAAGATACAAGATTGAAGACTTCGTCCCGTGTCCGGATGGGACTCTCTTTGGCGTGGAAGGAAAGCTTGGCAATACGGATATGTAGATCTCCTCCCTTGTAACCGACTCTGCGTAACCCTAGCCCCCTCCGCTGTCTATATAAACCGGAGGGTTTAGTCCGTAGGACAACAACAATCATACCATAGGCTAGCTTCTAGGGTTTAGCCTCTACGTTCTCGTGGTAGATCAACTCTTGTAATATTCATATCATCAAGATCAATCAAGCGGTGAAGTAGGGTATTACCTCCATCGAGAGGGCCCGAACACAGGTAAACATCGTGTCCCCCGCCTCCTGTTACCATCCGCCTTAGACGCACAGTTCGGGACCCCCTACTCGAGATCCGCCGGTTTTGACACCGACATTGGTTGTTTCATTGAGAGTTCCACTGTGCCGTCACCATAAGGATTGATGGCTCCTTCGATCATTGGTAACGATGCAGTCCAGGGTGAGGTTTTCCTCCCCGGACAGATCTTCGTGTTCGGCGGCTCGCCGCTGCCAACTGGCTAGCCATCTGAGCAGATCGCCTCAGCCACCGTGTCAGGTTCGGAAACTTGAACTACACTGCCGACATCCGCGGAGACTTGATCTTCGACGGATTCGAGCCCATACCAGGTGCGCCGCACGATCACGACGAGCATGATTTAGCTCTGCCGTCGGAGAGTGTTCGGGAGATCACACCTGCAACTACTCCGGCCTTCAATCCGGAGCAAAATCGCGCCATCCGAGGATGGGTGGATAGACCCCACCATGGAGGCCGCACTCTCAGTGGCGATAGAGCCGGATACTGACTTCACCCCTTACGAGAGCCGTGTTGCCGAACCACTGGATTCGTCCCGACCCACGGACTCGAGCCGCTTTGCATCCGTGCCTATCGAATCCGATTGGGCGCCGATCATGGAGTTTACCTCCGCGGATATGTTTCAGCACTCGCCTTTCGGCGACGTGCTAAATTCATTAAGGTTTCTCTCCTTGTCAGGAGAACCTTGGCCGAACTATGTCCGGCTAGAATGGGATGCGGACGACGAAGAAATTTGCTACCCACCCACCACCCACTTAGTAGCCACTCTCGACGATTTAACCGACATGCTCGACTTCGACTCCGAAGACATCGACGGTATGGACGACGATGCAGGAGACGAACTGGAACCACGACCCATAGGGCGCTAGACCGCCACCTCATCATATGATATATATATATGGTGGATACCCCCAAAGAAGGCAATGGCGACTGGACAGCGGAGGATGACCCCTCCAAGAAGCAACCCAAGCATCGACGTCAGTGGCGCCGCTCTAAGTCCCGCCATAGCAAAAGTAGTGATACCGGCACAAGAGACAATAACACTCCGGATAGTGCCGAAGACGACAACAATCCCCTCGGCATGATTTAGAGCGGGAGGATGAACAAGCTAGCCCGTCCGAGCAAAGAGATGGAGAAACGGAGGATGACAATTACATGCCTCTCTCCGAAGACGAGGTGAGCCTTAGCAACGAAGAATTTATCGTTCCTGAGAATCCCATCGAGCAGGAGCACTTCAAGCGCCGGCTTATAGCCACAGCAAATAGCCTGAAGAAAAAGCAACAACAGCTTTGAGCTGATCAAGATTTGCTAACAGACAGATGGACCAAAGTCCTTGCGGCCGAGGAATATAAACTCGAACGCCCCTCCAAGAGTTACCCAAAGCGCAGGTCACTACCCCGACTCGAGGAGGAAGCATTGAAACCTACATCACCAGTGTATGATGCGGTGACCGGCCACCTCGTGGCCGAGACAGAGGCGTTCAGCACGAAGATCAGCCTGCACCCGCCGCCACTCAAACAAAAATACCAAAGCCCAGGGCAACACGCGGGACCTGCGAGACATATCGGAAAGCAGGGCAAAACATGCAAGATCGATATACGGGTCACGGGGGGCGCGCACCAACGCGGGGCGATGACCGTCACGTTGGATATGCTAAAAGTAAATCCGGTCGGGCCGAATATAGCAGACAAGACTCATATGAACTGCATCGCGATATAGCCCGGCACAGAGGCGCCGCACACCCCCTATGATTCACTGATGAAGTTATGAATCACGAATTCCCGGAGGGTTTTAAACCCGTAAATATCGAATCGTATGATGGTACAACAGATCCCGCGGTATGGATTGGGGATTTCCTCCTCCACATCCACATGGCTCACGGTGATGATCTACATGCCATCAAGTACCTCCCACTAAAACTCAAAGGACCAGCTCGGCATTGGCTGAATAGCTTGCCAGCAGACTCCGTCGGCAGTTAGGAGGATTTGGAAGATGCATTCCTGGACAACTTCCAGGGCACTTATGTGCGACCACCGGATGCCGATGACTTGAGCCATATAACTCAACAGCCAGCGGAATCGGCCAGGCAATTCTGAACACAGTTCCTAACTAAGAAAAACCAAATTGTCGAATGTCCGGATGCAGAGGCCTTAGCGGCATTCAAGCATAACATCCGTGATGAGTGGCTCGCCCGGCACCTCGGCCAGGAGAAGCCGAATTCTATGACAGTCCTCACGACACTCATGACCCGCTTTTGCGCGGGCGAGGATAGCTGGCTGGCTCGCAGCAACAACACATCAAGGAATCCGGGCACTTCAGATACTAAAGATGCTAACGACAGACCACGTCGTAATAGACACAAGCGCCGCAACAACGGCGATAATGCCGAAGATACAGTAGTCAATGCCGGATTCAGAGGCTCTAGATCCGGTCAGCGGAAAAAGGCATTCAAAAGAAGTACTCCGGGCCTGTCCAGTTTGGATCGAATACTTGATCGCTCGTGTCAAATCCACGGCACCCGCGATAAGCCAGCCAATCACACCAACAGAGAGTGATGGGTGTTCAAGCAGGCCGGCAAGCTGAATGCCGAAAACAAGGACAAGGGGCTGCATAGTGATGACGAGGAGGAGCCCCGGCCGCCGAACACGGGAGGACAGAAGAGTTTCCCCCCACAAGTGAAGACGGTGAACATGATATACGCAACCCACATTCCCAAGAAGGAACGGAAGCGTGCACTAAGGGACGTCTATGTGATGGAGCCTGTCGCCCGAAAGTTCAACCCATGGTCCTCTTGTCCGTTCACCTTCGATCGCAGGGACCACCCCACTAGTATTCGTCATGGCGGATCCGCCGCATTGGTCCTAGACTGATGCGGAGCATCCTACGGTCATCACCATGTCAAGAGTCTGTTTGGCAAGTGACACGTGCGACCTCTACTTCACATACTCAAAGGTGAATCTTCTCCTTTATACGTGCTCACTTGACCCCTTCGAGGATGGTATACTACTTGACACTTCTCCCATGTGCATGCATAGGTATTGTCGGAGCTTCAGAGATGTTGAGGAGGAGTGCAAGCGCCAAGGAACAACTACACCATCCGCAAGGAAGCACAGAAGCGGCAGCGAAAGAAGATGGAGACAACCCCGGGACCGGACATCGGCCAGACCGGACATCCGGCCCCTGGAGCTTCACCCACAGCAGCCGCCCAGCCGCCAAGTACCTACAGGCCCCGGATATCCGGCCCGCAAGCCCGGACATCCGGCGCTTCCCGATAGCCCAGACATCCGTCCACAAGCCCGAAAATCCGACGCCCCTATCCAGAGAGCACCGAGGCCGTCGTCACCAGCCCGGACATCCGGCCCATGCCCCGGACATCCGGCCTCCCGCGAACGCCCGGACATCCGGCCCCCAGCCCGGACATCCGGCGCCTGCCTGCGCGCAGAGTCGGGCCAAAGGCCCATGTATCCCCTCCTCACTTACCCCTTCATGGACTAGCCTATATATACTCCATCCCCTTCCTCTAGTTAGGGTTAGCAAATATGATAGCTCATTCTTAGGTGAGCTTTGCTCCTACCTCTACTCTTGAGAGAGAGACCCCTACTCCATTGGAGGCCAAGACCTCCATCTAGGAGAAGATCCTGCGGGATATATCATCAAGACCCCTCTTGGGCGGACCCCTTCAAGACCTCCTCACGGAGATGAACTCTACCTTGTATCTTTCCCTTTGTTGTTCGTGTACCTTGTGGATCTTGTGTGTTTGATTGTCTAGTGGATGTGTGATTGGACTTGTTCTTGAGTGTTTCCCCCGGTGATTTCTCCCCGTTCTTCCCGTGTTCTTCGTGCTCTCCGAGGGATCCCACTCCAAACGTGAAAGATCGGCCTACACCGGGTTAGCCCCATATCATATGGTATCAGAGCCACGTTGATCACGATTTCGGAGCCTCCCCGTTGTGTTTTCTAGCTTGATTTTATTGTTTTCGTCCTAAATCCGAAAATCCCCACCAAAAATAGCCCCCAAATTTTTTTTGTGCTTTGTTGGTTTTGAAGATGTTTTGTTGATTTTGGTCCATGGATTTGCTTGGTTTCAAGTGGATCTAGCATCTCCCCAAGTTTCCCCATCTTCCATCCACGAAATCTCTCCAATTTTGACCTTGAAATCATCAATTTCCGCCCCCAAATCGAGTTCCTCGAGTTCATCCTCGGATTGGAGCCGGACATCCGGCCCGACCCGGACATCCGGCCAGCCGGAAATCGGCCATTAGCCGGACATCCGGCTCTGGAGCGCATTTCGCGGCAGTTCTGGACATCAGGTCCGGAAATCCGGCCCGACCCCGGATGTCCGGCCCCACAGGATTTCAGTTTTTTCCGTTTCACCGTTTCGGCCATAACTAATTCATCTGGAGTCCGATTTTGACGTTCTTTAGCTCGTTTTGAAGCTATTGACATCCCCCATCCCACAAAAATACCACCAACACCATTTGACTCCATAAAAATTTCCAAAAATTGGCAAGTTTGCCTAGGCCCTCCACCATATCATCCGCATAGCCACCACCGACTTCCGCAACCTAACCCATTTTGTTCCCCATAGTATTTGATGTTGTTTGAGTAGTGACTTGAGTCTCCTAAGGTATTTCGGCTACTTAGGGACGGTTGCTTCTTCATCAACCACCACCATACCTTCCGCATAACCGTGCCCACCATACATTCCACCCCAACTTAACCCAATTTTGTTTGAGTTGTGAGTTGTGTCTCCTAAGGTGTTTGACTACTTAGGGACGCGTGCTTCCAACTCTTACACCGTGTATAGCCAATCATTTAACTTCCGCATTGCCAAGTGCAAACCACCACCGCTTTCCGCTACCACCACTTTGACATTTGCCTTTGAGATTTTGAGTTTGCGGTTTTACATTTCCTAGGGTGTTTCGCTAACTAGAAATGGCTCGACATCAAGAACACCACCACTCATCATCGCCAAGGACGGTAACCTCGGCGACACCATTGTATATTACCCTTGCAATTGCATTGATAACCCTTATCCCATTTTGCGTTACTTGCCTATCGAGACTAGCCATTTGAGTATTGCCGGCAACGTGGCTTGTGCACATTAGTGGTCTACACCTTCCATTGCATACATACCATATCATATTGGTATCATATCATCTCTTGTGTCACAAGATTGTTCCCGCATATACACAATTGCTATCTTGGTTTGTGCATTTATGCAAAGTGGCCATACATACAAAAAAGAGAATAAAGCTTTTAAGCGAGAAAGAGAGCAAAAGAAGCTTGTAAGCAATAGCCATAGCATCAAAATATATCATATGGTATCATACTTGATCATCTTGGATCATTGTGTGAGAAACACCGGGAACCATACATATATAGCATACTTGGGATAGAAAGTTTATCCATTTTGCATCTTATAGGTTGTGCACAAGTGTCGTATCCGCCTATTGAGCAATCGTGCTAGTGTCTCTCTTGTGTTGTGCAACACGAGCATTTTGGTGGATTCCACATTTTGAGCTCATTCCTTGGTTGCACGGCCCCATTTATCTATCTGTGTGTGTGTTTCCATGTGCCACATATTGCTATTGGTCTACTTGTTTCGCTTGCGAATTTGTGAATCTCTTTCAACATTATTGACTCTTGCTAACATTTTGCATCAAATTTTTGTGCCACTATCCTCACCGAGCTCTACCATAAGCTTTAATTGATAGGTGTGAGTGAACAAGTCCGGTACCAATTCCACTATTCTTTCATTTCACATTGAGTGAAATGGGATACATCATCAACTTTGGGAAAAGGTAACTTGGTATTGTTTATCTCATTTCCTACTCACCTCTACTCGAGTCTTGTGATGGATAGGCAAGGCATTTCACCTTCGGTCTACAACAACAACGACGAGTTCGATGCCACGAACAACAAGCTGCGACGCCAAGATGCAAGCTCAAATGGAGGAGATCAAAGCCCTCATCAAGTCCTACAAGCGATCCTCCTCATCTTCGAGAAGACGCTCAAGAGCACATGCTTCCGAGCTACCGTCTCCGGCAAGATCACATCGGCATCGACACCATCACCAACAAGAACGTGAAGGTCAAGAGCTCTACATCAACAACCGCTCAATGACTTCACCATCTCCCTTGGCATCTTCGCCAAGCGACTTCAAGGCATCTTCGCCTACGGACATACGACATCTTCGCCAACAAGAACCTCAAGGCTACGCTCAAGAGAAGCTCTCCAAGCTCAAGTCCGCGACTTCACCGAGCTACTACGACCTCGACATCGACCATGCGGTTCCTTTCTATGGGACTCAAGAACCCGAGGAGTACCTCGAGTGGGAGCGTTTGATGGATGACTACCTCAAGCTACATCAAGTTCCTCCCGAAGATCAAGTGAAGTGCGCCACAAGAAACTTCCACGACTACGCCTTGACATGGTGGCTTCACACACCTTCGGAGTACGACAACATGAGTTGGCCCAAGACGAAGAGAGCTTTGCGGCGAGAGTTTGTGACTCCAACCTACACGGAACAACTTCGACGCCAATTGGAGAACACCACCCAAGGATCCAAGTCCATCGACAAGTACTTCAAGGAGATGAAGATTGCCTTCTGACGAGCGGCGTGGGCGACCCCATTTCGATGAAGTTCCACTTCATGATGGGATTGCACAACGACATCTCCAAGACCATCTTCCTCGAGAACTACAAGTCCATTGGCGACTACTACATTGGTGCTCTCAAGGCGGAACAAGAACTCATGAAGGCCAAGGCTTCTCCACCCCAAGCACACTTGGCGACCAACCTCTAAGACAAGCATGAGGCTAGTACCACCAAGATGTCCAAGCCCGACAAGCTCCAAGACGATGCTCCCAAGTGCAACTTCACCGCCATCCCTCTTTGTGGCATTGATGATGCCGAGTCTACCTTGACTCTTTTTCAAGATGGTGCGGCGACAAGTACAACTACGGAGACCTTCAAGGACCAAGCTTTGGAGGCAAGCGACAAGGTGGCGAGCAAGGATGATGCTTCCATCTTAGGAGGCGAGAGTGATGTTGTGCCATCTTCGGCCTTCATCCACGGCGAGAGTGATGTTGAGCCATCTTGGCCTTCATCCACGGCGAGGCGATGATGTGCCATCTTCGGCCTTCATCCACGATGGCGACTACGAGGCGGTTGAGCATGGGATTTTCCTTCCGACCACGGGCGACGTCCAGATGACTTGAGTGACTTCTGCCACCATATTTAGAGTGAGAGTGACTTCACCACTAGCCCCATACATGATGAGCTGCCACAAATCCCATGTGAGGAGAGCCACAACCACCACTTGTGTGAGATGAGTGACTCCACCATACGTGAGTTTGAGTGCACCTACCTTGAGGGAGTGAGTGAACCACCACATAGAGAGAGTGAGGCCACTTCGATTTCTAACAACTTGACCTCTACCTCTACTGTGTCTTCTCATTTGGTGCTAGGTCCCATATATGATGACGCGCCGATCCTCGACGACTCCGTCCTCCGTTTGGACAAGACGATGGCCATGGTGGAATATGATGCACCCCCCACATGGTTCCATCAAGATGAAGATGACCACCATTTGGTCTTTTCCACCTCACCTACGCCACTTGAGTGGAATGAACAAGGTAACATAGGTGAAGGTGATGATCTAGTCCCACTAGTGGACATTCTTGACATTTATTGCTTGCATGATGTTGATCAACCTATTTCCATGCTTCATGCTAGTGCGACTTCCTCATGTCTTGACTTGCCAATTTATGATGAATATGATGATGAGCATGTTAAGTTGCCTAGTTGTGATGCCATGTTACATAGGATTTCTTGTGACAATTCTTTAGGTCACATCATGTTTGACAACCCGCTTGACTTGTCATATGCTATGCATGAGATCAATCATATGTCTTATTTGCAATCTCATCTTAGTGACTATGCATATGCCATTAAAATTAACCCTATTTGCACTTATGGCATAGATGACAAGCCCATGGTTACTGGCATTTGTTTTTCTTGTGATGATATTGATATGCTTCCTTTGCATCATTTATCTCATATGCCATGCCATGACTACCTAACCGGATATGCATTGTTTGGGATGTTGTCCATTTTCTCCATATGATGTTTCCAATATTGCTCATGAGGAGACCCCCATAGTTTCCTCATACATTTTAGGAGATTTTGATTCATCCTATCCATTGCATGATCCCAATACTTGTGTGCACCATATGCTCCCCATGAACAAACATGCTATTAATCTGCCATATACTTGCATTCTCAATTTGTGTCCCCATCGTGTCATACATAATAACTATTCTTTCATGATGGATGACATGTTCTTATACCATGCATCAAATTTCTTTGAGCCATGCTTATCTTGTGCTAAAACTCACTTGCACATACACATCATGATGGATGATGTGTACATTTACCACACACACAATTTCTTTCGTTTGTGTCTCTTTTGTGTAGGTACCCATGAATACTTGTCAACTTCGCAATCCCACAAGTTGACAAAACGAGCTCTAGAGAGCAATGATGACTTGGGATCCCTTGGATTGCCTTTCCCACCGCTCACTTCGCGCAAACACTTCGCGCATTTCTTTTACATGGCCCACACATGGTTATGGGTAGTTGTCCATTATATATACTTTGCCCATCTTGCCATGTTCACTTTGCATGATATGCCCATGCCTATGCCTTTGCCATGCATTTGTGACCCATGCTTTGCATTACACATGATGATTGATTCTAGTACTTGTATGTGTATTTGCAAGCGTGGTGGAGATATTGTTTGTTATTGCCATGATTGCTTTGTGCCCCATGCCTATGATGACACTATGATCTTGATTTATGTTCGTGCTTGCGATATGTCATGTACATTGCCTATGTCTATTCTTTGATCACATGACATGATTGCCATGATTTCCTCTAGTGTGTTGCATCTTTGCTCCACTAGTTTGCACGACTTGATTACTATGATTGCTTGCCTTGTTGCATCACCGATGATTCATACTTGCTCACTTCATGCGGTTGATGACAACCATTTCCATGCTTTGCACATGATTGTTATTGCTTCTTGTCATTTATCTCCATGTGTTGCCTCTCTCATGCTAGATTTGCCATGTATTGAGTGCAACAATGATTGTCTTCTTGCTCATGAGATTGCCCCCATAGCATTCTCGCATATATTTGGAGATTTTGACATAATTCTTGTGAAGCATGCTTGTCTTACTTCTTTGCACCATATACCTAGTGCCACAAATTTAGCCATTGTTGCATCATATTATTCATGCACTTGTGCTTCTAATGGTTTTGTGCAAAAGATGAGAACCATCATGATGGATGATGTGTTTATCTACCATGCGCATACATTCTTTGTTTTGTTTTGTGCATGTGTAGGATACTTGGACTTTGTGTCGACTTCCACTTCACGTGAGTTGACCATTCGAGCTCTTGAGAGCGAGCCTCATACATTCTACCACGACTCGCTTCTACACCGTATTTGCTTCCACTTGGCATTGTGAAGAATGCACAAGGAAATGCTTTCAAGGTGACATCCTTCTTGAGCTTGGATATTGTGGATCATACTTCATGTGTTGCTTGCACCATTTGCACGCATGTTCGAGATATTGCTCTCACCTATGATTGCCACATTTCCATGCTTCATCATATATATACCTTGTGTGTTGCATCCAATTCTTGGTCTACTTGCTACTATCATACGGTTGGTTGCACCAATATCAATTCTTCACATATGCCATGTCCCATTGCTTGTAACATGCTTGACTCGATTGCCTCACACATGACGAACAATTGCTCTTTCTATTGTGTTGAGTGCCACACTATATTAGCTACACCCTATGCACGTTATGCTTGGATTGTCTTGCACTTGTCCCATGTGTTTAGACACTTCATTTTATTTGGTGTAGTGAATGATTCCTATGCCTACCATAGACCTTTGATTGAGCGCTTTGCCCATGCTTGCTATGACCTTGAGGTAGATGCTTATTCTCTTGACACACATATTTGCATCTCTACCTCACATTTACATGCTTGTTTCCATGATGACCTTGATCTTGCTCAATTCATATGCTTACATGTCATGTCACAATCCTTTGTCACACCCTATACTATGCTTGATGACAACACTTGTTTGGTGAATCACCTCTTGAATGCTTGGTTTTGCACTAACGCTAACCACATTTGTTTTTCCAAGTGTTTGTTCTATTTGCTCCTTTTGAAGGAATCACAAAATGGTGTGACATTGGCGAGTGCACATTTCGAGCTACTGACGATGAGTGCTTGGTGATCGACCACTTTGACACGGCACCGCCATCTCTTTCCCATGGTGATTTGGTTTTCGATCCGAGGTCGGATCTTTTCCAAGGGGAGGGATGATGCGGAGCATCCTACGGTCATCACCATGTCAAGAGTCCGTTTGGCAAGTGACACGTGCGACCTCTACTTCACATACTCAAAGGTGAATCTTCTCCTTTATACGTGCTCACTTGACCCCTTCGAGGATGGTATACTACTTGACACTTCTCCCGTGTGCATGCATAGGTATTGTCGGAGCTTCACGAATGTTGAGGAGGAGTGCAAGCGCCAAGGAACAACTACACCATCCGCAAGGGAAGCCTGGAAGCGACGACAAAAGAAGATGGAGACAACGCCCAGGACCCGGACATCCGGCCAGGACCCCGGACATCTGGCCCCTGGAGCTTCACCCACAGCCCGCCACCGCCAAGTACCCTCTGAGCCCGGACATCCGGCCCTGGCCGGACACCGGCGCCTCCGACAACCGGACATCCGGCCACAAGCCCGAATCCGACGCCCCTATCCAGAGAGCACCGAGGCCGACCTCACCAGCAGGACATCCGCCCATGCCGGACATCCGGCGCTGCTGCAGAGTCGGGCCAAAGGCCCGTGTATCCCTCCTCACTTACCCCTTCGTGGACTAGCCTATATATACTCCATCCCTTCCTCTAGTTAGGGTTAGCAAATATGATAGCTCATTGTTAGGTGAGCTTTGCTCCTACCTCTACTCTTGAGAGAGAGAGACCCTACTCCATTGGAGGCCAAGACCTCCATCTAGGAGAAGATCTGCGGGATATATCATCAAGACCCCCTCTTGGGCGGACCCCTTCAAGACCTCCTCACGGAGATGAACTCTACCTTGTATCTTTCCCTTTGTTGTTCGTGTACCTTGTGGATCTTGTGTGTTTGATTGTCTAGTGGATGTGTGATTGGACTTGTTCTTGAGTGTTTCCCCCTGTGATTTCTCCCCGTTTTTCCCCGTGTTCTTCGTGCTCTCCGAGGGATCCCACTCCAAACGTGAAAGATCGGCCTACACCGGGTTAGCCCCGTATCATAGACCTCATCATTGATGGATTTCACCTCACTCGAGTCCTCATGGATGGCGACAGCAGCCTGAACCTGCTCTATCAGGATACAATGCGCAAAATGGGTATTAGATCCCTCGAGGATCAAACCCACCAAAACCACCTTTAAGGGTGTCATCCCAGGGGTAGAGGCCCATTGCACGGGCTCAATCACACTGGAAGTGGTCTTTGGATCTCTGGACAACTTCCGAAGCGAGGAGTTAATCTTTGATATCGTCCCGTTCCGCAGTGGCTATCACGCACTGCTCGGGCGAACCGCATTTGCAAAATTCAATGCGGTACCTCATTATGCATACCTCAAGCTCAAGATGTCAGGACCTAGGGGGTCATAACAGTCAATGGAAACACAGAGCGCTTGCTCCGCACGGAGGAGCACACTGCGGCCCTCGCAGCAGAAGCACAAAGCAGCCTTTTCAGGCAAACCGCCAATTCGGTGATACAGCCCCCGGACACCGTCAAGCGAGGCCGGAGTAACATGAAGTAGGATCGCCTGGCACATTCAGAGCTCGCCTAGCAATTCGGCCCCCGTCCTAGTCCCAGTCAAGCGACTAAATCCGTGCCACATGTACATAATTACACACTGGAAATATCATGGGCATAGGCGGGGGCACGTTCAGGGCACGTCCCGCAATGCGGCTCAACCGCCCTAGGGGCTGCATACCTTTATCATTTTTTCCCTTTCAGGACCTTACTCTCTGGAAGCCCTTTCCGGCAGTATGATTGCCGGACACATCACGGGAAGGAACAACCAAGGCGGCAAGAAGCTACGTCATACAAGGGAACCCCCAGGTGGTCTCTAATAACAATCGACATACCCGTTTTTTAATACCCGTAAGCAGCCTGCCCTTGGATAGGACATGTCAAATAGTCCTATTTTTTGCTTATTGCACTACATGTATCAGTACGCTTCGACGTATTATTTAAATAACAATGCATAGCATTAGTCTATTATTGCATTATCCATCCTTTTTATTATATGTTTATTTATGAAAATTTGCACCCGTACATTCAGGTACAGCCAGTACGCGTGGGGCTTTCGCATACCCCATAATACGGCGTGAGAAGTCCGAACACTTTCGACAGTGCGGCACCCCGAACTTATAGCATTATATGCATCAGCTCCGAATCATGTCTTGGGTCAATAGTTGGGTTTTCCCCGCTCCCATGTTTTGGTACCTTATGTTCCGCTATATCGACTAAGGTAAGGCTGGAGAACTCTGCGATTCTGTCCGGTTCTTCCGGACGAGCACCTCGAGAGAAAGCAAAACCGATTGTCATGATAAGGCGAGAGCTGGTCGCTGTTCGAGAGGTCTCAAGTCCTTAAAGACTTTTTCTGCTTCGGGCGAGGAGTCGGCCTTGCCCGACTTAGGCGTATATAGTGCCCCAAATTCGGCCTTCCGAATACTAGGGGCTTCGCCAAAATTTAAAATTGTAGACTTCTATGGCTAAGTGAGAGTGATAAAGCCTTATAGTCCGATTGCCTTGTTCGTTGTGCTGATCACCTCCCTCGAAGGACCCAAAATTGGGAAAAAGAGTGCTCAGGTTTATCCCGAACACTCCAGTACTAGTTACATGGGGGCAAAAGTCGACATCGCCAACTCTCGAGATTCTATAAACGGCCGCCTGAAGGTAATATTTTAAATTCAAAAGCATTGCATAAGCATAAATGAACTAGTTTCACATTACAGGATCACATGAGCACGTACATCAAAAATTACATCTTTAGCACATTCCTCCGCCACAAGGCGGGAACCCTTCAGGACACTGTCATAATACATCTCGGGGCGGTGATGCTCCTTGCCCTCTGGCGGCCCCTCCTTCACCAGCTTCACGGCGTCCAGCTTCGCCCACTGCACCTTCGCCCGGGCAAAAGCCCTGCACGCACCCTCGATGCAGACGGAGCGCTTTATGACTTCAAGCCGTGGGCAGGCATCTACAAGCCGCCTCACCAGACCGAAGTAGCTGTCAGGCAGGGGATCGCCAGGCCACATCCGGACTATAAGACCCTTCATGGCCTGTTCGGCCGCCTTGTGAAGCTCGACCAGTTGCTTCAGCTGGTCGCTCAAGGGCATTGGGTGCTCGGCCCCAGTATACTGAGACCAGAACAACTTTTCCGACGAGCTCCCCTCCTCAGCCCGGTAAAACTCCGCGGCATCCAACACACTGCAGGGAAGATCTGTGAATGCTCCTGGAGAGCTCCGAACTCGGGTAAGAAAAAGGAAAGTTTCCTTCACATGCATGCTTTGCATAATGAATGCCTTAACCGCTGCTATCTTCTTCACCGCCTCAATCTCCTGGACGGCCTTGTGGGCTTCAGCCTTGGCATTTTGTGCGCTTTTGAGTGCCTTCGCCAGCTCGGACTCTCGCGTCTTAGAGTCAAGCTCCAAGGACTCGTGTTTTTTGGCGAGAGCCTCGAGGTCTTGCTGCACCTCGCCTACTCGGGCTTCTTGCTTTTCTCGCTCAATGCGCTCCTTGGCCGCTTTATCTTTGGCCTCGGACAACGCCTTCTTCAGGGTCCCCACTTCGGTCGTGGCCCCTGGAAAATTCATGATGATCCTATTATTTTGCATCCAAATTTCTTTTTAAGACATAAGTCAAGGTATTGCTTACCTTTGCTCTCCTCGAGCTGCTTCTTGGCAAGGCTGAGCTCTTCCTCGGACCGCTCAAGGTCCTGCTTTAGTGCAGCGACCTCCGCATTACGTGCGGCAGCGGCCAGCAGTGAAGCCTGCATATGCACATAGACATATTCTGATTAGACTCCTGAGTCATGATTTGATCCTCTATTCGGCCTTTCTTCGCGAAACGCCAAACAGAGCATCAGGGGCTACTTTCTATGCGGTAATATTTTCCTATATTTTGATTACTTACCTGAAAGCCTGTTAGGAGGCTGGCACAAGCTTCGGTTAGTCCGTTTTTGGCAGACTGAACCTTCTCAATCACCGCATTCATGATAGTGCGGTGCTCTTCGTCGATGGAAGTGTCGCGAAGCGCTTCCAGCAAGTTGTCTGATGCCTCTGTATGGACAGAGGCAACCGGCACGGGCGGCTTGCCCCTCTTAACGGGGGGTCGCTTGCCGGAGTCCAGAACCACTGGAGGTTCCGGCACAGTGTTCGGCTGAGGGCCGTACTTGGGGCCCATGGGAGTCTTGCTCCCTCTGCGCCCAGGGTCCGGAAGGTCGCCTCGAGGTGCCTCCAGGACTGCCTCCCCTCGGTTCGGTGCCTTTTGAGACAACACCTCAACGTTCTCCGTAGGGCAAGGGGTGGAGGCGGTCGGAAGTGAATCGCTTTTCATATCCGACGAGTCCAAAGAACCGTCCGACAAAGATACGTCGATACGGGCTCGGACGGACTGCATAATCATATTCGGCGTAAGGAGAAGCAGTGCAATAGAAACGTACCATGAATTACTATGGTATTCGGATACTTAAGACTTCGCAAGGGGCTTGTCCCTGGGCAACCACTCGACGTCACTGTAGGCGGCGATCGTGGAGCAGTCCGGAAGGAGGGTCCTTCCCTTCTTGGACCCTTCGGCCTCCCCGGTTGGGGCGGCCTTCCTTTTCTTGTCTTACCCGACTGGGGGGGGGGGGGGAGAACTTTCCTCTTCCTCCTCCTCGTTTTTGTGGGAGGAGTGCGCTTTGGAGTTATCGGACGATGAGTCCGATATAACCTTGCGCCGGAGACCCTTTCGGGTTCCCGTGGCCTTCTTCTTCGCCTTCTTCACCGGCACCTCATAAGGCGCTGGAACCAGCATCTCCGTTAGGAGAGCATCTGCAGGATCTTCGGGCAGGGGGGCTGGGCAATCGATCTGCATCAATGTCTCTACCCAGTCCTGTTAAAGGCATGGAGGTTTAGATCCCGCACATGATTAAACTGGGGAAAATAAACACCCTATGAGATATAAAAAAACTTACTGGACTGGCATGGCGATGTGCGCTGAGTCCGCGGTCCTCGGTAAGGGGAGGAGGAACCTCGGCGCCCTTGAACAACACCCTCCAGATGTCCTTGTGCGTCGTGTCGAAGAGCTCTCGTAGCGTCTGGTGCTTGGCCGGGTCGAACTCCCACAAATTGAATGCCCGTCGTTGACACGGGAGGATCCGGCGGAAGAGCATGACCTGGACCACGTTGACGAGCTTGATTTTCTTGCTCATCATGTTCTTGATGGAGGTCTGAGTCCGGTCAGCTCTCTGGGGAACCCTGTGACAGGCCCTTCTCTTTCCGGGGAGGTGAGCAGCGTGGGGTTCGGATCGGTCGGGGCCGCTACCCGGTTGGTGTCGCATGCTCGCTGATGTAGAACCACCCGATTGCCACCCCTTTATGGTCTCCACATAGGAGCCTTGAGCCAGTGACATTAGGCATTTTGCCCACCATGGCGCCTCAAGACTCCGCTTTGTCGGCCGACCACCACCTTCAGTTTAACATTGAAGGTCTTCAGCCACAGACCGAAGTGGGGCCTGATGCGGAGGAAGGCCTCACACACGACGATAAACGCGAGATGTTGAGGATGAAATTGGGGGCTAGACCATGAAAACCCAGCCCGTAGTAGAACATGAGCCCACGGACAAACGGGTGGAGGGGAAATCCCAATCCGCGGATGAAGTGGGTAAGGAAAACCACCCTCTCATGGGGTTCTGGAGTCGGGACGATCTGCCCCTCATCTGGCAGCCGGTGTGCGATATCCGCAGCCAGGTATCCGGCTCCCCGTAGCTTTTTGACGTCCTCCTCCGTGATGGAGGAGACCATCCACTTGCCTCCTGCTCCGGACATGCTTGGAGTGGTTTGAGGGGAAAAGCGAAGACTTGGGTGCTGGAGCTCGAGTGCGCGAGAATGGATGAGCAAGGAGGAAGAAGGCGTGGGTAAAAAGAGGAATCCTTGTCCCTTTATAGGGGCGTACGCCCCCCCACCTGCCTAGTAAAACTCGCTTATTCCCCAAGCGCCGTAATTGATGGCGCGGTTGGGTTACCCACATCCGTATTGATGAGAATCCCGTGCCAGGGAAACCGCCTCGTGATATGTGCGGTGGCTGGTTGAGAAAAATGGTTCGAATAATGATCGGGCGATGGTATGATGTCATGCTGTCGAACGTGTCAGCAGATTAGATGTGTGGAAATATTATTCTCTCTACGGTGGTGTGTAGAACTTGTTTTGCAGAGCCGGACACTATCCTTGTGTTCAAGATCTTCTACGGAGTATTCGGAGGAAGAACCCGCTTTACAATGCCGAAGACAATTTGCGCGCCAGACTTATCGTCATTGAAGCCTGGTTCAGGGGCTACTGAGGGAGCCCTGGATTCAGGGGTCTCCGGACAGCCGGACTATATCCTTTGGCCGGACTATTGGACTATGAAGATACAAGATTGAAGACTTCGTCCCTTGTCCGGATGGGACTCTCCTTGGCGTGGAAGGCCAGCTTGGCAATACGGATATGTAGATCTCCTCCCTTGTAACCAACTCTGTGTAACCCTAGCCCCCTCTAGTGTCTATATAAACCGGAGGGTTTAGTCCGTAGGACAATAACTATCATACCATAGGCTAGCTTCTAGGGTTTAGCCTCTACGGTCTCGTGGTAGATCAACTCTTGTAATACTCATATCATCGATCAATCAAGCAGGAAGTAGGGTATTACCTCCATCGAGAGGGCCCGAACCTGGGTAAACATCGTGTCCCCCGCCTCCTGTTACCATCCGCCTTAGACGCATAGTTCAGGACCCCCTACCCGAGATCCGCCGGTTTTGACACCGACAACCCCCCTCTTTGTTTTCTAGCCCAGTTTTGTTGATTTTGTTCCTAAGTCAAAAATTGCCCCACAAAAATAGCCCCCCCAATTTTTTTGTGATTTGTTGGTTTAATGATGTTTTGTTGATTTTGATCCATAGATTTGCTTGGTTTCAACTGGATCTAGCATTTCCCGCAAGTTTCCCCACTTTCCATCCATGAAATCTCCCTATTTTTGCCCCCGAAATCATCAATTTCCGCCCCAAATCTAGTTTCGAAGTCCAAATCCCGATCTGGAATCGTCGGGCCGGACATCCGGGCCCCAAGCCGTATCCGGCTCCTGGAGCGCAAAATCGCACAAGTGTTTGGACATCAGGTCCCGGATATCCGGCCCCGACCCCGGATGTCCGACCCCTGGAGCATCAACCTCCCGTGTTTCACCGTTTTGACCGTAACTTTCACATCTGGAGTCCGATTTTCGCGTTCTTTAGCTCATTGAGTAGCTATTGACATCCTCTATCCATCTAGATAGGTTACATCACCATTTGACTCCATCAAAAATTTGCCAATTTGGCATCTTTGCATAGGGCTTCCTCCATATCATCTGCATAACCACAATAGCCTCCGCAACCTAACCCAGTTTGTTCCCCATTCCATTTGTGGTTGTTTGAGTTGTGATTCGAGTCTCCTAAGGTTTTCGGCTACTTAGGGACGGTTGCTTCTTCATCAACCACCACCATAACTTCCGCCTAGGCTTGCCCACCATACACTTCCGCCAACCCAACTTAACCCAATTTTGTTTGTGTTGTGAGTTGTGTCTCCTAAGGTGTTTCGGCTACTTAGGGACCGTGCTTCCAACTCCGACACCGTGTATAGTTCACCACCTTACCCTCCACTTCCGCATTGCATACTCCAAACCCCATCATTGCATTTTCGCAATCCCATTGAGTTTCCGCAAAACCACCACCACATTCCCGCTACAACCATTTGACATTTGACGTTTGAGATCTTGAGTTCGCGGTTTTTCCGTTTCCTAAGGTGTTTCGGCTACTTAGGGACGAGTCTCCATCATCTTGGTATCTCCATCAAGATCACCGCCACTCATCATCGCCTCGAGTTCTTCATCGACATTGACCACTTCACCTTCATCCATCCGTGGCTTACATACGAGAAACCGTCGACGGTAACCTCCATATAATCTTGATATTGTGGTATCCCTCCATTGTATATTCCCTTGCACTTGCATTGATAACCCCTAGCCCATTTTGCTTCACTTGCCTATCGAGACTAGCCTTTGAGTATTGCCGGCAACGTTACTTGTGCACATTAGTGATCATCGATCCACACCATCCATTGCATATATACCATATCATATTGGTATTTTCATTTCATATCATCTGTGTGTCACAAGATTGCTCCCGCATATACACATTTGCTATCTTGGTTTGTGCATGGTGGCCATATAAAAAAGGAGAATAAGCTTTTAAGCAAAGAAAAAGACTGAACAAAGAGCCTGTAAGCAAGTGCCATAGCATCATACCACATTGCATATAAGATTATCATATATGATCATCTTGGATCATCTTGAGAGAAACACCGGAACCATACATACATAGCATACTTGGGATAGAAAGTTTATCCATTTTGCATATCATACTTGTGCACAAGTGTCGTATCCGCCTATTGAGAAATCGTGCTAGCGTCTCTCTTGAGTTGTGCAACACGAGTGATTTCCGTGGATTCCACATTTTGAGCTCATTTCTTGGTTGCACGACCCCATTTATCTATCCGTGTGCGTTTCCATGTGCCATTCGTTGCTATTGGTCTACTTGTTCCACTTGCGAATTTGTGAATCTCTTTCAACATTATTGACTCTTGCTAACATTTTACATTAAATTTTTGTGCCACTATCCTCACCGAGCTACTCCATAATCTTTAGTTTGTAGGTGTGAGTGAACAAGTCCGGTACCAATTCCACTATTATTTCATCTCACATTGAGTGAAACGGGATACATCCTCAACTTTGGGAAAAGGTAACTTGGTATTGTTTATCTCAGTTCCTACTCACGTCTACTCGAGACTTGTGATGGATAGGAAAGGCATTTCACCTTCGATCTACAACAACAACGACGAGTTCGATGCCACGAACAACTACAATGACGCTAAGATGCAATCTCAAATGGAGGAGATCAAAGTCGTCATCAAGTCCTACAAGCGATCTTCCTCATCTTCGAGAAGACGCTCAGGTACTCATGCTTCTGAGCTACCATCTCCGGCAAGGTCACATCAGCATCGACACCATCACCAACAAGAACGTGAAGGTCAAGAGCTCAACACCAACAACCTCTCAACGACTTCACCATCTCCCTTGGCATCTTCGCCAAGCGACTTCAAGGCATCTTCACCTACGGACATACGGTATCTTCGCCAACAAGCACCTCAAGACTACGCTCAAGAGAAGCTCCCCAAGCTCAAGTCCGCGACTTCCACGAGCTACTACGACCTCGACATCGACCATAAGATTACTTTCTGTGGGACTCAAGAACCCGAG
Organism: Aegilops bicornis; assembly: GCA_021605145.1. Lineage (NCBI taxonomy): Eukaryota > Viridiplantae > Streptophyta > Magnoliopsida > Poales > Poaceae > Aegilops > Aegilops bicornis. The sequence goes on from CM038671.1 coordinate 372,223,171, forward strand.
GAGTATCTCGAGTGGGAGCGCCTCATGGATGACTACCTCAAGCTACACCAAGTTCCTCCCAAAGATCAAGTGAAGTGCGCCACAAGAAACTTCCACGACTACGCGTCCACTTGGTGGCTTCACACACCTTTGGAGAGCCACGGCATGAGTTGGCCCAAGACGAAGAGAGCTTTGCGGCGACAGTTTATGCCTCCAACCTACACGGAACAACTTCTACGCCAATTGGAGAACACCACCCAAGGATCCAAGTCCATCGACTCGTACTTCAAGGAGATGAAGAATGCCTTGCGACGTGCCGGCGTGGACGACCGCATGTCAATGAAGTTCCACTTCATTATGGGATTGAACAACGAAATCTCCAAGACTATCTTCCTCGAGAAGGCAGAACAAGAACTCATGAAGGCCAAGGCTTCTCCACCCGAAGCACACTTCTTGAAGACCAAACTCCAAGACGACGAGCATGAGGCTAGTACCACCAAGATGTCCAAGCCCGATGAGCTCCAAGATGATGCTCCCAAGTTCGACTTCACCACCATCCCTCTTTGTGGCATTGATGATGCCGAGTCCTCCACGACTCTTTTTCAAGATGGTGCGGCGAGTGCACGACTCACGGAGACCTTCAAGGACCATGCTTTGGAGGCGAGCGACATGGTGACGAGCAAGGATGATGCTTCCATCTTAGGAGGCGAGAGCGATGATGTGCCATCTTCGGCCTTCATCCATGGCGACGATGACGAGATGATCGAGCATGGGATTTTCCCTTCGGTCATGGAGGAGAGTGATGATGTGCCATCTTCGGCCTTCATCCACGGTAACGACGATGAGATGGTTGAGTTCGACCACGGCGACGTATGATGACTTGATTTACTTGTGCCACCATATTGAGAGTGAGAGTGACTTCACCACTAGCCCCATATACGATGTGTTGCCCCAATTCCCATGTGAGTAGAGCCACAACCCCCACCATTTGAGTGAGATGAGTGACTCCACCATATGTGAGTTTGAGTGCACCTACCTTGAGGGAGTGAGTGAGCCACCACACAGAGAGAGTGAGGCCACTATGATTTCTAATGACTTAACCACTACCTCTATTGTGTCTTCTCATTTGGTGTTAGGTACCGTATATGATGACGCGCCGATCACCGACGACTTCGTCCTTCCTTTGGACAAGATGATGGCCATGCTGGAATATGATGCACCCCCACATGGTTCCATCAAGTTGATGATGATGACAACCATTTTTTCTTTACCACCTCACCTACACCACTTGAGTGGAATGAACAAGGTAACATAGGTGAAGGTGATGCTCTAGTCCCACTAGTGGACATTCTTGACATTGATTGCTTGCATGATGTTGATCCACCTATTTCCATGATTCATGCTAGTGCGACTTCCTCATGTGATGATTTATTACCCATTTATGATGAGTATGATGATTGCCTGTGGAGTCTATTAGTTGTGATGCCATGTTACATAGGATTTCTTGTGACAATTCTTTAGGTCATATCATGATTGACAATCCGTTTGACTTGTCATATGCTATGCATGAGATCCACCATATGTCATATTTACAACCTCATCTTAGTGACTATGCATATGCCATTAAAATAAACCCAATTCGCACATATGGCATAGATGACAAGCCCATGGTTATTGGCATTTGATTTTCTTGTGATGATATTGATATGCTCCCTTTGCATCATTTACCCCGTATGCCATGCCATGACTACCTACCATCGGATATGCATTGTTTTGGACGTTGTCCATTTTCTCCATATGATGTTTCCAATATTGGTCATGAGGAGACCCCCATAGTTTCCTCACACATTTTAGGAGATTTTGATTCATCCTATCCACTGCATGGTCCCAATACTTGTGTGCACAATATGCTTCCCATGAATAAACATGCTATTGATGTGCCATATACTTCTAAGCTAAATTTGCATCCCTATTGTGTCATACACAATAACTATTGTTTTATGATGGATGACATGTTCTTATACCATGCATCAAATTTCTTTGAGCGATGCTTATCTTGTGCTAACACTCACGTGCACATACACATCATGATGGGTGATGTGTACATTTACCACGCGCACAATTTCTTTGGTTTGTGTCTCTTTTGTGTAGGTACCCATGAATACTTGTCAACCTCACAATCCCATGAGTTGACTAAACGAGCTCTAGAGAGCTATGATGACTTGGGATCCCATGGATTGCCTTTCCCACCGCTCTCTTCACGCGAAGTCTTCGCGCATTCATTCTAAATGACCCTCACATGGCTATGGGTTATTGTCCATTACATATTATATGCCCATCTTGCCACGTTCACTTTGCATGATATGCTCATTCCTATGCCTTTGCCATGCATTTGTGACCCATGCTTTGCATTACACATGATGATTGATTCTAGTACTTGTATGTGTATTTGCAAGCTTGGTGGAGATATCACTTGTTATTACCATGTTTGCTTTGTGCCCCATGCCTATGATTATACTATGATCTTGCTTTGTGTTCGTGCTTGCGATATGTCATGTGCATTGCCTATGCCTATTACTTGCTCACATGACATGATTGCCATGATTTCCTCTAGTATGTTGCATATTCGCACTACTAGCTTGCACGACTTGATTACTATGCTTGCTTATGTTGCATCACCAATGATTCATACTTGCTCACTTCATGCGGTTGATGACAACTATCTACATGCTTTGCACATCATTTTTATTGCTTCTTGTCATATCTCACCATATGTTGCCTCTCTCATGCTAGATGATTTTCCATGTATTGAGTGCAATTATGCCTTTAGTCTTGATAATGAGTTTACCCCCATAGCATTCTCGCATATATTTGGAGATTTTGACATATTTCTTGTGAAGCATGCTTGCCTTCCTTCTTTGCACCATATACCTAGTGCCATGAATATTGCCATTGTTGCATCATATTATTCATGTGCAAGAGAAGAGAACCATCATGATGGATGATGTGTTTATCTACCATGCGCATACATTTTTTGTTTTGTTGTGTGCATGTGTAGGATACTTGAACTTTGTGTCGACTTCCACGTCACGTGAGTTGACCATTCGAGCTCTTGAGAGTGAGCCTCATACATTCGACCACGACTTGTTTCTACACCACCTTTCCTACCACTTCGGCATTGTGAAGAATGCACAAGGACACTCCTTCAAGATGACATATTTCTTGAGCATGGATATTGCGGATCATACTACTTGTGTTGCTTGCACCTTGAGACTTATTGGTCATCTTGGACCATTTTTATTGCGCACATGTTGGAGATCTTGCTTCAACTTATCATTTTTACCATTCCATGAATCATGCTATATATGCTTTGTGTGTTGCATCCAATTCTTGGATTACTTGCTCCTATCACATGTTTGGTTGCAACAATGTCATTTCTTCACACATGCCATGTCCCATTGCTTGTCACATGATTGACTTGATTGCCTCACAGATGACGAATAATTGCTCTTTCCATTGTGTTGAGTGCCACCCGATATTCACTACACCCCATGCACATTGTGCTTGGATTGTCTTGCACTTGACCCATGTGTTTAGACACATCATTTTATTTGGTGTTGTGAGCGCTTTTCCCATGCTTGCTATGACTTTGAGGTAGATGCTTATTCTCTTGTTACACATATTTGCATCACTACCTCACAATTTCATGCTTGTCCCCATGATATCTTTGCTTGTGCTCGATTGATATGCTTACATGCCATGTCACAATCCTTTGTCACACCATATGATGACGACACTTGTTTGGTGACTCACCTATCGAATGCTTGGTTTTGCACTAACACTAACCACATTTGTTTTTCCAAGTGTTTGTTGTCCTTAGTCCTTTTGAAGGAATCACTAGACGGTACGGCATTGGTGAGTACCCATATCAAGCTTCAAGATGACAAGTACTTGGTGAACGTCCACTTCTACATGGCAAAGCCATCTCTTTCCCATGGTGATTTGGTTTTTGATCCGAGGTCAGATCTTTCCCAAGGGAGGGGAGATGATGCGGAGCATCCTATGGACATCACCATGTCAAGAGTCCGTTCGGCGAGTGACACGTGCGACATCTACTTCACATACACAAAGGTGAATCATCTCCTTTACACGTGCTCACTTGACACCTTCGAGGATGGTATACTACTTGACACTGGAGTGCATGCATAGGTATTGTCGGAACACTACAGACGACGAGGAGGAGTGCAAGCGCCAAGGAACAACTACACCATCTGCGAGGGAAGCCTGGAAGCAACGACGGAAGAAGATGGAGCTGCTGAAGCTACAACGGCCGCACATCCAGGCCAGAGGCCGGACATCCGGCGCCTATGCAGCCGCCCAACAGCTGCACCAACAGACGACCTAAGCATCAGCGGCCGGACTTCCGGCCCATGGGCCCAGACATCCGGCGCGACACCATAGCCCAGACATCCGGCCTTTCCCCGGAAATTCGGCATCAACAACAGAAGCCAACAGATGGCCACCCCGCTCGGGCTGGACATCCGCCGTCTCACGAGAGCCCAGACATCTGGCCCCCCCCAGCTCGGACATCCGGCGCCTGCCTGCGCGCAGACTCGGGCCAGAGGCCCATGTATCCCTTTCCCACTTACCCTTTCGTGGCTTAGACTATAAATAGACTACCCCCTCCTCCATTTTAGGGTTAGCAAAGTGATAGCTCATTTGATAGAGAGCTTTGCTCCTTGTACCACTCTACTCTTGAGAGAGAGAGAGAGACTACTACTCCTTTGGAGGCCAAGACCTCCATCTAGGAGAAGATCCGGCGGGATATATCATCAAGACCCCTCACGGGAAGATCCCCTCGTGGATTCAAGACCTCCTCATGGAGATGAACCTTACCTTGTATCTTTCCCTTTGTTGTTCATGTACCTTGTGGATCTTGTATGTTTGATTGTCTAGTGGATGTGTGATTGGACTTGTTCTTGAGTGTTTCCCCTTGTGATTTCTCTCTGTTCTTCCCCTTGTTCTTCATGTTCTTCGCGGGATCCGCTCCTTTCGTGAAAGATCGGCCGTATAGGGTTCCACTCTACATCACATATTGGTTATGTGAAGGCGTATATGATGTGCGGCACCAACATTTTCAACAAACTAATAAAGGTGAACTCCTTCCATTTGAGCCATCCTCAAATACGCATATCGGATGGGCCATACTTTCATTGTTGTTTCCTTCTTCTTGTCTACATGATACATATATTGGATGGAGGGCTGACATTGGAGATGGACCCTATGGACCTTCAATTTGAGAAGTGCCCGGACTTAGTGGATTCACCATCGGACCATCACTTCTACCACAATATCGAGCTATGGTATAACACCACCCATAACAAATTTGCATCTTATGCATAGATTGACCCACATTACAATTGCCTTGTTGTATCTTGCATTTCCATATCGTCCATGATATATCAGCTTGTGCACTTCCTTAGCAAATTTGTTGTGATCTTCCTTGATGGCATATTCATACATCATGATCGCATTGCATACCATCAATTGCATGATAACATAATCATATTGAGCATCCATTGCCATATTCATGCTATTGATAAACCTTCTCACTATGACATCATTTTGCACCGTGGTTGCATTGATCATATTCACAACACATTTGTGTGCACAATGAATGCTTTTGCTCCCATTAATGCTTTGCATATCATTATATACCATCTTCATAAGCTTCATGCGCTTTGTCACGAACAATCTTGCCGAACGGACTCATACTTACTTGATGGACACCTTGTGTGCGCTAACCATTGTATTTCCAAGTGTCGTTTGTGTTTGCTCTTTTTGCATGTGTACCACTCCGGAGACACCTTGGAGTACTTGGATTGTGCCATGTCTTCCACTTCATCCAACTACAAGTCCGTCCATGACAACCGTTTCCATGGTGATGAGGTTTCGATCCGAGGTCGGATCTTTCCCAAGGGAGGGGAGATGACGCGTTGCATCCTACAATCATCCCCATGTACACTACGACTACTCCCCAAGCCCCAAGTGTCCACATGTTGAGACCTTGAGCATACGACATTGGACCTAAGGTGAACTCGCTCATTTCCGAATCTTCCCTTTACGCATGTAAGACATGGATGCTACTTCAAGCGCGAACCTTGTGCATACTCAGGTACACCCGAGGAGACCATGGAAAGCCCAAGGACCAAGGCCAAGTGCACGCGGGAGCGAAGGAAGGAGCAGGAAGAAGAGCCACCACTCTGACATTGGACATCCGGACTGGCGGACATCAGCCCCGCCCGGAAATCCGGCACCGGCTATCGAGAGAGCACCGCAAAGGACCAACGCAGCCTGGACATCCGACCATCACCTCAGACATCCGGCTCTTCGCGAGCCGCCGGACATCCGGCCCCCAGTCGGACATCCGGCGCCCCTACGCAGATGCGGGTTGAGAGCCCATGTAAACTCTCTCCCACTTACTCCTTCGTGGCCCTAGACTGTATATACTCCCCACCTCCTCCTAGTTAGGGTTAGCATTGGTTTAGCTCATATGTGAGATAGAGCTTTTCTCATCCATACGGATCTCCTCCTTGAGAGAGACTGTGGCCCCTCTGCAGAGAAGATCCACCTTGGATTCAAGACCACCTCTTGGGTGGCCCCCTCAAGACCTCCTCACAGAGAAGAACCGGTTACCCTATGTATCGTCCTTTGTTGATCGTGGATCTTGTATCTCCTCTCGTGTTTCGAGGATCTAGCATATGTGGGACCGTATCTTGTTGGTTTGAGTGATTCTCTTGTGTTTTCCCTCGTGTTTCCCCTCGTGTTCTTCGTGTTCTTAGTTGGGATCCGCTCCTTTTGTGAAAGATCGGCCATCTAGGGTTCCACCCTACATCACAAAATGACACGGGAACTGCAACTCAAATTCTCAAAGCAAAACATGTCAAAATTGTCGGGGGAGGTAGTGGGTAAGCGAAGGTGGTGCTATGCGGAAGTACTGGTGGTATGCAGAAGTGTAAGTGGGCACCGGAACAAAATTTGGTGAGAGTTAGGCAGAAAACAGAGCGGTGGATGGAAGTGCTGTTGTCAGGGGCCGGATGTCTGGGCTGTCGGGCCGGATGTCCGGGCTCCGGATCCGTGGATGAACTTGAAGAACTCCGTGTGGAAGAGGCAAATTCGGGGCAAAAAAATGAGAGATTTTGTGTATGGATATTGGGGAAAAGCTAGATCTACCTGCAACACACGAAATCCGCGGATCAAATCCAACAAAACTTCATCACACCAACAAATCACAAAAAAAAATTGGGGGCTATTTTTGTGGGGAATTTTCGAATTTGGGACAAAATCAACAAAACAAGGCTAGAAAACAAAAGGGGGGCTCCGAAATCATGATCAATGTGGCTCATGATACCAAGATGATGTAGGGTGGAACCCTAGATGGCCGATCTTTCACGAAAGGAGCGGATCCCGTGAAGAACACGAGGAGAAAACAAGGGCAAACACGAGGGGAAACACGAGAGAATCAATCAAACCAACAAGATACTGTCACACATGTGCTAGATCCTAGAAACACAAAGAGATACACGATCTGAATCCAACAAGGGACGATACATAGGGTAACCGGCTCTTCTCCGTGAGGAGGTCTTGAATCCAACGTGGATCTTCTCCGAAGAGGGGCCGCGGTCTCTCTCGAGGAGTAGATCCGTATGGATGAGCAAGGGTCTATCTCACAAATGAGGTATCACAACGCTAACCCTAGAAAGAGGGAGGAGAAGGAGTATATATAGTCTAGGTGGGCGAAGGGGTACATGGGCCTCGGCCCTTTACTGTCCGCAGACAGATGGGGCCAGATGTCCGGGCGTCAGGCCGGATGTCCGGGCCTTCGTGAGGAGCCGGATGTCCGGGCTGACGGGGGCTTCTCTTATGTTCTCTGGACTGGGCTTGTCCGGATGTCCGGGCGTTGGGGTCGGATGTCCGACGGCTCGGGAAGAGCCGGATGTCCAGGCCTTTGGCCGGATGTCCGGGCTGACGTGGTTCAGCTTCGGGTGCGTTCTGTGATGGGCGCCGGATTTCTGGGTGGGGGTCGGATGTCCGGGCTGGCAGGTCGGATGTCCATGACCCGGGCCGGATGTCTGGGCCCTGTAGCTTTGGCTGGGCTGCAGCTGTGGCAGATGCTCCAGGGGCCGGATGTCCCGGGTCATGGCCGGATGTCCGGGTCCTGGAAGCTGTTCTTGACTCCTTCCGTTGGTTCTCTTCATCCATGAACTTCGCGGCTTGTCCGTCTTCACGTGCATCTTCGGGAGGATTCTCTTGGTACCTAATCATGCACAACATTCCTGACTTAGGTAGTAGCCATGTCTCGAGTGGATCATATGTGATATCACTAAGTGATGAGGACATCAATACCATTGTTACACCCACAGCCCCTACTACTACATATACTGGACCAATTACTAGAGCTCGCGCACGCCAATTAAATTAGCAAGTACTTTCGTTTCTTGGTAATGATTCTAATGTTCATGAGAATATGATGCTGCCTAAATTGGATACATTTGTTTTGCTTACAAATGAAGGGCCCGCATGGATAAGAGGGATGAACATTGGAGCAAGAACAAGCATGGAGTTGATGGCATGCGCAAGGGGAACAAGAACGGAGTTACAAGTGATGATTTCTCGACTTTGAAGCCACCATAATGAGTGCATGAAGCCTTGGACGAAATATACAAGATGCCACTTCATAAACTTCGTCCAGAGGCTATTCTAGGTGCTGCGTCAGCTTATTATTGGGCCAGGCCCATGTAATTTCGAAATACATAAGTATAGGCTGTTTTTTGAGTCCGTATGTGTGGGGAAACAAGAGATAGGGTTGGTTTCGGACCCCTTCCCCAAGGGCCACGAAATCCCCCCTCTTCCTCCATATATACAACCCTTAGGGCACCGTTTAGACTTTGGGTTTTGTTTAGATTAAAAGTTCGCAATAGCTGCAACTTCACAGCATTTCGCTTTGTGTTCAACGACTGCACCAAGGCGTCCACGTAACCCCAACTTCATTAATAAAGCTTTCCTCTTATATTCGCAATATCCAGATTGCAATCTTAGTTTCTTGCTTGTTCTTCGTTTGCTCGCAGGAAACAGGCCTTCGTGGTCAGGTTGATCGTGCTCCATCGTGGTCAATAACCCTCGGAAGTTGGTTTAGCGATTTCTAAGGCGCGACGTCTCGCACGTTCGTAGTCGGATCGTCAAGGTCGACTCCCACAGAAAACGATAGCCACCATCTCATCGAAACATCGGGACACCTTTGCCTCTATCAAGTGGTATCAGATTTCCAGGTTGTTCGGTTAGATTTTACAGTTTTTCATAGTTTAGACCGAGTCTGTTTTTCATACCTACAGTCCACGAAAAAGCCAAAAAAATAGGGTTAGTTCATCATATCCGAACCAACCTGAGCCTTTGCATAATCTTTTCTGTTTTTGCTTTGTTGAATTTGCGGTTGCATCGTCATGTCAAGTTGCTGGTCTTAGCGTCTAGTCCTTTAGAGTTTCGAGTTCTGTTCACAGGCTATCATCATCGCTGCTGCCATATATCACCACATATTCATCGCCAATCCGAGTCCATATACGCCACCACATATCCGCCGCCATCACGCCAATCCGAATTCACCTGCAAAATATATCCGCCACCAGTCCGAGTTCCACCAGATTCATCTCCGCCACCAGTCCGAGTTCCACCAGATTCATCTCCGCCACCTGTCCTATTCCGAGTCCAGTATTTTGTTACTCTGTTTTGGATTTCCAGATCACGCCATACTCCGAGTCGTGACAGAGAAGGACTCCCCAACTTTCGTGCTACCCGTAGTAGAAAAATAGTTCCAAATTCAAAAAAAAACTAAGTCCGGAAAATTCTGGCTAGGCAGTTTTTAGACCATTTGTAGACTTTTTCGAAAAAAAAATTGTTGTGGAGCAAAAAAAAGAAAAAAAAAGAGGAAAAAGAGTGCAAAAAAAGAGAATTTTTTTAGAGTGTGCTCCTCCCTTATTTGCGTGCAGCGCCGTGATTTTGTTAGTGTTCTAGGCTCGCGTCTCTAGCACGGTCTAGCCTAGGACTAGCACAATACCATCGTTGAGCGTTTATTCAACTTTGCATCTCTGAATTGATTATTGCTGACCCTTTTTGCTACCATACTATAAGCCTTCCCAGCTCCACATACATCTACGTCGTGCGTTTGACTCTCCCTGGCAATCGCTCTATCCAAGCTTTTGAGAGTTTTGACTACAACGGTTGCCGATCACCGCCTGCTGCTGGGTAAGAACTGGTAAGAATTTGAGATTTGCTTGACGGATTTGTGACACCCACCACCACCTCTTGTTAGTAGTTTGTAGGATCATATTCTTGTGTGTTTCTATTGCTGCTAACCATGCCAGGATCACAAGCCGATTTAGACCGACCGGGAGAACATGACGAATAAGGAGTTGCATGATAAATTTCAGCAAATGATGAGTGGACAGTGCAAGATGTGCTAAACAGAATTGAAGAGGCCATGGAGAAGATAGATGGCATGGAGAAGACGTTCAAAACAAAGCTCGATAACAATTTTAATGAATTGCTCGCGCGTCTTCCACCACCACCACCGACTGCACCTAATGCACCTCTACAACAACAACAACGACTACCTCCACGTCGCGAAACAGCCCTCCGCCGAGCGAGCCGTGTCCCTCTTGTGCTTGGCCAAACTGTTGGTGCTGCTGTTGATACTTCTGTGGCTCCTACTACTGATGCGGAGGAGGATGATTATGTGGGAGATTACGAGGATGAAGTTGATCAAAATCAGAACTACGTGCAACCACCAAAGACCACAACCACCAGGTCGTCCACATGCAAATAATGGCAATGTTAGGGCTCCCCCTCAGGTACGAGATCATGACCATCTCCCTAAACTAAAATTTAATATTCCACCATTTGAGGGTAGCTATGTTCCTGATATATATCTTACTTTGGAGTTAGAAACTGAACAACGATTTACATGTTTACAATATCCTGAGGAGAGACGTGTTCCTGCTGCTGTTTGTGCTTTCACTAGCTTTGCATGTGTTTGGTGGTCTGAACATTGTAGATTATATCCTGTTCTAGCTACTTGGGCTGCTTTGAAAACTTCTATGCGTACTCGTTGGGTTCCACCATATTATCAACGTGAAATACTTCAAAAATTGCAGCGCTTAAGACAAGGAAAAAATTGTAGAAGAATATTATCAGGAATTACAAACTGGCTTGATTAGATGTGGTATTGTTGAGGAGAATGAAGCTATGCTTGCACGTTTTATGGGTGGTTTAAATAGAGAGATTCAGACCATTCTAGAGTATAAGGATTATAATAATATCACTCGTTTATTCCATCTTGCTTGTAAAGTCGAACGTGAAGTGCAGGATCGATAGGCATTGGCGCGAACTTACTTTTCTGCAGGTCGACCTTCATCATGGACACCACGTGCATCATCTAATTCCACTGCACCATCACCTCCTTCAGGTGCCACCTCCAACCGTGATACAAGAAAGCAGGCACAACCACCACTATCTGCCAAGAGCACACCTGCCGGGCCTACATAGAGCTCTTCTTCTTCCATGGTGTCAACAGGGCACACAAGTGATATTATTTGTCGTTGTTTTAAGGGAAGAGGACATTTTGCAAGAGAATGCAAATCTCAGTGTGTGATGATTGCTACTGAGGATGGTGGGTATGAGTCCGCTAGTGACTATGACGAGGAGACTTTGGCTCTTATTACACATGAAGAACACGGTGGAGATGATTCTGATCATGAGACTCAATACATGGCTGCTGAAGATGCTGACAGGTATGAATGTTTAGTTGCTCAACGTGTTTTGAGTGTGCAGGTTACACAAGCTGAGCAAAATTAGAGGCATAATTTGTTCCATACAAAGGGAGTTGTGAAGGAACGTTCTATTCGCGTCATAATAGATGGAGGGAGCTGCAACAACTTGGCTAGCATGGAGACGGTGGAGAAGCTATCTCTCACCGCAAGACCACATCCACATCCTTACTACATCCAATGGCTCAACAACAGCGGCAAGGTTAAGGTAACACGTACTGTTCGGGTGCATTTTAGTATCTCTATATATGCTAATTATGTTGATTGTGATGTGGTACCTATGCAAGCATGTTCCTTATTACTTGGTAGACCATGGCAATTTGATAAAAATTCTGTACACCATGGTAGAAACAATCAGTATACTCTTGTTCATAAGGATATAAATATTACTTTGCTTCCTATGACTCCTGATTCCATTTTGAAAGATGATGTTCATAGAGCTAATAAAGCAAAACAGGAGAAAAATAAGAGTGAAAGTCAGATTGTGGCAAAAGAATTTGAGCAACAAATGAAGCCATTAAATAAATCATCTAGTGTTGCTTCTAAAATTAAATTGAAAAGTGCATGTTTACTTGCCACAAAATCTGATATTGATGAGCTAGTTTTTAGCAAATCTGTTTGCTATTCTTTTGTGTGCAAAGAGGCATTATTTTCATTTGAGGGCGTGCCTTCCTCTTTGCGCCCTGCAGTCACTAACATTTTGCAGGAGTTCGCTGATGTCTTCCCACAAGATGTGCCACCGGGATTACCACCTATTCGAGGTATTGAGCATCAAATTGACTTAATTCCCGGTGCATCGCTACCCAACCGTGCACCATACCGTACCAATCCAGAGGAGACGAAGGATACTATGCGTCAAGTACAGAAGCTGCTCGACAAAGGTTATATACGCGAATATCTTAGTCCTTGTGTTGTTCCTATTATACTAGTGCCTAAAAAGGATGGTACGTCGCGTATGTGTGTTGATTGTAGAGGCATTAATAATATTACTATTCATTATCATCATCCTATTCCTAGGCTAGATGATATGCTTGATGAATTGAGTGGCTCTACAATATTCTCCAAAGTTGATTTGCGTAGTGGATACCATCAAATTCGTATGAAATTGGGAGATTAATGGAAAACAACATTTAAAACTAAGTTTGGTTTATATGAGTGGTTAGTCATGCCTTTTGGGTTAACTAATGCACCTAGTACTTTGATGAGACTAATGAACAAAGTTTTACGTGCTTTCATTGGACGATTTGTGGTAGTCTATTTTGATGATATCTTGATTTATAGCAAATCTTTGGAAGAACATTTGGAACATTTACATGCTGTTTTTATTGCTCTACGTGATGCACGTTTGTTCGGTAACCTTGGGAAGTGCACCTTTTGCACCGACCGAGTATCTTTTCTTGGCTATGTTGTTACTCCACAGGGAATTGAAGTTCATAAAGCCAAGATTGAAGCTATTGAGAGTTGGCCACAGCCCAAAACAGTCACACAAGTGAGGAGTTTTCTTGGACTCGCTGGTTTCCATAGGCGTTTTGTGAGAGATTTTAGCACCATTGATGCACCTCTCAATGAGCTTACAAAGAAGGATGTGCCTTTTGTTTGGGGTACCGCACATGAAGAAGCCTTCACGGTATTGAAAGATAAGTTGACACATGCTCCTTTACTCCAACTTCCTGATTTTAATAAGACTTTTGAGCTTGAATGTGATGCTAGTGGAATTGGATTAGGAGGTGTGTTATTACAAGATGGCAAACCTGTTGCATACTTTTACGAAAAATTGAGTGGGCCTAGTCTGAACTATTCTACTTATGATAAAGAATTATATGCTCTTGTTCGGACTTTAGAGACATGGCAACATTATTTATGGCCCAAAGAATTTGTTATACATTCTTATCATGAATCTTTGAAACATATTAAAAGTCAAGCTAAACTGAATCGTAGACATGCTAAATGGGTTGAATTCATTGAGACTTTTCCTTATGTCATTAAACACAAGAAGGGTAAAGAAAATGTTATTGCTGATGCTTTGTCTCATCGCTATACTATGCTTTCACAACTTGACTTCAAAATATTTGGTTTGGAGACCATCAAAGATCAATATGTGCATGATGCTGATTTTAAAGATGTAATGCAGAATTGTAAAGAAGGACGAACATGGAACAAGTTCATTATTAATGATGGCTTTGTGTTCTGTGCTAACAAGCTATGCATTCCTGCTAGCTCTGTTCGTCTTTTGTTGTTGCAAGAGGCGCATGGAGGAGGATTAATGGGACACTTTGGCGTGAAGAAGATGGAGGACGTACTTGCTACACATTTCTTTTGGCCAAAGATGAGACGAATGTTGAGCGTTTTGTTGCTCGCTGCACTACATGTCAAAAAGCTAAGTCACGACTCAATCCTCATGGTTTATATATGCCTTTGCCTGTACCTAGTGTTCCTTGGGAGGATATATCTATCGACTTTATTTTAGGTTTACCTCGAACAAAGAAGGGGAGGGATAGCATATTTGTTGTCGTGGATAGATTCTCGAAAATGGCACACTTTATACCATGTCATAAAAGCGATGATGTTGTTAATGTTGCTGATTTGTTCTTTCGTGAAATTATTCGCTTGCATGGTGTGCCAAATACTATTGTTTCAGATTGTGATACTAAATTTCTTAGCCACTTTTGGAGATGTTTATGGGCTAAGTTGGGGACTAAACTGCTTTTTAGTACTACTTGTCACCCCCAAACTGATGGTCAAACTGAAGTAGTCAATAGAACATTGTCTATTATGCTTAGGGCTGTTTTAAAGAATAATAAGAAAATATGGGAAGAATGCTTGCCTCATATTGAATTTGCTTATAATCGTTCGTTGCATTCTACTACTAAGATGTGCCCTTTTGAAATTGTCTATGGTTTTCTACCTCGTGCACCCATTGATTTGTTGCCTCTTCCATCTTCGGAGAAGGTTAATTTTGATGCTAAACAACGTGTTGAATTGATCTTAAAAATGCATGAGTTAACTAAGGACAACATTGAGCGTATGAATGCTAAATATAAACTTGCTGGAGATAAGGGTAGAAAACATGTTGTCTTTGCACCTGGAGATCTTGTTTGGTTACATTTGCGTAAGGATAGGTTTCCTAATTTGCGCATATCGAAGCTAATGCCACGTGCTGATGGTCCTTTTAAGGTGTTAGAGAAAATAAATGATAATGCATGTAAACTTGAGCAGCCTGCAGATTTTGCGGTTAGTCCCACTTTTAACATTGCATATTTGAAGCCTTATTTGGGTGAGGAAGATGAGCTTAGTCGAGGGGCGACTTCATTTCAAGAAGGGAAGGATGATGAGGACATCAATACCATTGTTACACCCATAGCCCCTACTACTACATATACTGGACCAATTACTAGAGCTCGCGCATGCCAATTAAATTTATCAGGTACTTTCGTTTCTTGATAATGATTCTAATGTTCATGAGAATATGATGCTGCCTAAATTGGAGACATTTGTTTTGCTTACAAATGAAGGGCCTGGCATGGTTAAGAGGGATGAAAATTGGAGCAAAAACAAGCATGGAGTTGATGGCATGCGCAAGGGGAACAAGAACGGAGTTACAAGTGATGATTTCAGGACTTTGAAGCCACCATAAGGAGTGAATGAAGCCTTGGACGAAATATACAAGATGCCACTTCATAAATTTCGTCCAGAGGCTATTCTAGGTGTCACGTCACCTTATTATTGGGCCAGGCCCATGTAATTTCGAAATACATGAGTATAGGCTGTTTTTAGAGTCCGTATGTGTGGGGAAACAAGAGATAGGGTTGGTTTTGGACCCCTTCCCCAAGGGCCACGAAATCCCCCCCCCCCTCTTCCTCCATATATACAGCCCTTAGGGCACCGTTTAGACTTTGGGTTTTGTTTAGATTAAAAGTTCGCAATAGCTGCAACTTCGCGTACTTCATTTGTGTTCAACGACCAGACCAAGGCGTCACAGAACCCCAACTTCATTAATAAAGCTTTCCTCTTATATTCGTAATATCCAGATTGCAATCTTAGTTTCTTGCTTGTTCTTCATTTGCTCGCACGAAACAGGCCCTCGTGGTCAGGTTGATCGTGCTCCGGCGTGGTCAATAACCCTCGGAAATTGGTTTAGCGATTGCTAAGGTGCGACGTCTCGCACGTTCGTAGTCGGATCGTCAAGGTCGACTCCCTCAGAGAACGATAGCCACCATCTCATTGAAACATTGGGACACGTTTGCCTCTATCACTAAGGAAGGAAGTCACCTCGGTCTCGAGAGCTCTAGCTCGTGCTCGTGTCATAGGTCCTCTTGGCACTTGTTGAGACGATGGTAGGTCCATGGGGATGGCCGAAGGATGCTTCGCATCACCCATCTTGCAATGTTCACTTTGCATGATATACTCCTTCCTATGCCTTTGCCATGCATTTGTGACCCATGCTTTCCATTACACATCATGATTGATTCTATTACTTGTATGTGTATTTGCAAGCTTGGTGGAGATATTGCTTGTTATTGACATGTTCCTTTTGTGACCCATTCCTATGATGATACTGTGATCTTGCTTTGTGTTCGTGCTTGCGATATGTCATGTGCATTGTCTATGCGTATTAGTTGCACACATGACATGATTGCCATGATTTCCTCTAGTTTGTTGCATCTTCGCACTATTAGCTTGCATGACTTGATTACTATGATCACTTGCCATGTTGCATCACCGATGATTCATACTTACTCGTTTCATCCGGTTGATGACAACCATCTACATGTTGTGCACATGATTGTTATTGCATCTTGTCATATATCACCATATGTTGCCTCTCTCATGCTAGATAATTTCTCATGTATTGAGTGTAACAATGCTTTTAGTCTTTCTAATGAGATTGTCCCCATAGCATTCTCACATATATTTGGAGATTTTGACATATTTCTTGTGAATCATGCTTGTCTTACCTCTTTGCACCATATACCTAGTGCCATGAATATTGCCATTGTTGTATCATATTATTCATGCAATTGTGCTTCTAATGGTTATGTGCAAGAGATGAGAACCATCATAATGGATGATGTGTTTATCTACCATGCGCATACGTTCTTTGCTTTGTTTTGTGCATGTGTAGGATACTTGAACTTTGTGTCGACTTCCACTTGACGTGAGTTGACCATTCGAGCTCTTGAGAGAGAACCACCTTCTACCACGACGATTCTACATCGCACTTGCTGGTGCTTCGTCATTGTGAAGGACGCACAAGGACATGCTTTCCAGGTGATATCCTTCTCTTTCCAGAAACCCAAAACAATGAGCATGAATTTTATGGATCATACTACTTGTGTTGCTTACACCATGAGACTTATTGGTCACCTTGGACTACTTAATTGTGCACATGTTACTGATCTTGCTTCGAGTTGCCATTTTCACATTTCCATGCTTCATGATATATATGCCTTGAGTGTTGCATCTGACTTGTTGAGCTCCTATCATATGGTTGGTTGGACGAATGTCATTTCTTCACATATGCTATGTCTCATTGATTGCTACATGCTTGAATTGATTGCCTCACACATGATGAACTATTGTTGTTTTTACTGTGTTGAGTGCCACACTATATTCACTACACCCTATGCATGTTATTCTTGGATTGTCTTGCACTTGACCCATGTGTTTCGACACTTCAATTTATTTGGTGTTGTAAATGATTCTTATGCCTACCATGACCTCTCATTGAGCAATTTCTGAATGCTTGTTATGACCTTGAGGTTTGTGCAAACTCTCCTATCACACATATTTGCATCACTACCTCACATTTACATGCTTGTCCCCATGGTATCTTTGCTTTTGTCCGATTGATATGCTTACATGCCATGTCACAATCCTTTGTCACACCATAAGCTTTGCATGCTGGCGACACATGTTTGGTGAATCACCTCTTGAATGCTTGGTTTTGCACTAACGCTAGCCACATTTATTTTTCCAAGTGTTTGTTGTCCTTGCTCCTTTTGAAGGAATCACAAGACGGTGCGACATTGGAGAGTGCCCATTTCGAGCTTGAAGATGATGAATACTTGGTGAACGTCCACTTATACACGGCGAAGCCATCTCTTTCCCATGGTGATTTGGTTTTTGATCCGAGGTTGGATCCTTCCCGGGGGGGGGGGGGCGGAGATGATGCGGAGCATCCTATGTACATCACCATGTCAAGAGTCCATTTGGTGAGTGACACGTGTGATGTCTACTTCACATACCCAAAGGTGAATCATCTCCTTTAAACGTGCTCACTTGACCCCTTGGAGGATGGTATACTACTTGACAATCCACTCGTGTGCATGCATAGGTATTGTCGGAGTTGCACGGATGTCGAGGAGGAATGCAAGCGCCAAGGAACAACTACGCCATCCGCGAGGGAAGTGTGGAAGAGAAGGAAGAAGATGCATGGACTAGCTTCTGGAAAGCCAGAAACTTCCGGCCTCCTGCCCGGAACATCCAGCCACCCCGGAACTTCCGGACCTGCTGCACCGAGGCCGCCCAAGAGCGTGCCAATTCTCTGGATAATCCGGACATTCGCCCGGACCTTCCGGCCGTCCCAGAACTTTCCACCCTGCCTGCGCGCAGAGATTCGGCCCGAGGCCACCCTTTCGTCCCTCACTTACTCCTTCGTGGCTATCACTATATATACTCATCCCCTCCTTCATTCTAGGGTTAGCACAGGTTTAGCTCATTTTAGAGATAGAGCTTTGGTCATCCTTGTGGTTTTACTCCATCGAGAGACCCGCCTCTATGGAGAAGATCCACTCTTGGATTCAAGACCCCTCATAGGAAGATCTCTCACGGACTCAAGACCTCCTCACGGAGATGAGCTAGTTACCGTTTGTATCGTCCTTTGTTGACTTTGGATCATGTATCTCTCTTTGTGTTCATGGATCTAGCACATATGTGATAGTTTCTTGTTGATTTGAGTGTTTCCTCTTGTTCCTCCTCGTGATTTCCGTCGCATTTCCCCTTGTGTTCCTCACGGTATCCCCTCCATTTCATGAAAGATCTGCCTTAGGGTTTCCACCCTACATCATCAACCCACTTTGTCTCTTAGCTCTAGAACAAAAATTCCTAGTAGCTCTCTCTCTCTCTCTCTCTCTTTCGTGTTCTTTCTCCCAAACCTTAGATTTTTGATCTCTTTGTTTGGAGCTCCATTTCCGAAACTGTTTTGGGGGATGGCTACGTGGTACGTGACTCCTCCATTGCTCCAATTAGTTTTTGCTCTAGTGGATTATATATTGCATAATTAGCTGCTCTTGGTGCTATTGAAAATGTGCTTGCATGTTGAATCCTTTGAGTTCTAGGTAGTTTGAATGCTTGATATAGCCTCTAGGCATCCATATGAGTAGTTCCTATTAATATTGTGAAGTTTTGTTGACATCATTTTGTAGCCCAAAAATTTCAGAAATTTGTTCATAGGAAAAATGAACTTCTTCCGGAGGAGTTCCTCGAAGCGGAATGCCAAGGGATCCCTTGGGGACTCCTCGGACAAAGACCTCAACATTCCGCGTAGGATGGAGGTTCGGCCGTGCGAATGGCCGCACGATGCCTTCATGAATGAAGTCGGATTCTACCAAGAGTTCGCGCAATTCGTTGCCAATGCCTTATTGACAGAGTTCTTTGCAGATGAGTGTGGCCAACACGACATCCTTACGAATTCCTTTGTGCAAAATTTTCATTTCCTGAATAGGCTCGAACCGCCTGCGGTGCGCTTTGACTTATATGTTGAAAATCATCAGATACCGCTTGCTAAATTTTGTGAGAAAAGTTTGATTCCCTTTGATGGGGAAATAAGAGGGCCTCGACTGGAGGAGTTTGAGGACTTCCTCCACACTTTAACTCTGGGAGAGGAAAGGGGCGTGTTGAAAGCCTGAGCCACTAGCTTGGAATTTCCCATTGTTTATTACTTTGATTTATTCATAGCAAAATGCTTGACTACTAGAGAGCAAGGTGGTGCTATGTGCACCTGAGTTTGCCATTTTACGACGTGCACTTTATAATGACAACACTTATAACCTTGGTGTTATCATTACACGCCGCCTGCACACTAACAGGACTAAGGGTAAAATTCATGGCGGTATTTATGCTACTCGCTTAGCGAGACATTTTAATGTTCAGACATGCCCTCGTGATTACTTGTTGCCTAGAGTTTACCTAGATCAGCAGTCGATGGAGGATCACCACTTTATGGATGCTTCTAAGCCTCCTCGCCGCATTCATTATAACTTAATTTTTAGTGAGGATACTCATGATATCCATGGGCTTGTCATCTATGTCATATGTGCAAATTGGGTTTATTTTAATGGCATATGCATAGTCAATACGAAGAGATTGCAAACTGGATATATTGTTGATCTCATGCATAGCATACGACAAGTCAAGCGGAGTGTCAAACATGATGTGACCTAAAGAATTGTCACAAGAAATCTTATGTAACATGGCATCACAACTAATAGACTCCACATGATAATCATCATACTCATCGTAAATGGGCAAGAAATCATCACATGAGGAAGTCGCGCTAGCATGAAGCATGGAAATGGTTGATCAACGTCATGCAAGCAATCAATTGCAAGAACGTCCACTAGTGGGACTAGAGCATCACCTTCACCTATGTTACCTTTTTCATTCCACTCAAGTGGTGTACGTGAGGTGGTAAAGACCAAATGGTGGTCATCTTCATCTTGATGGAACAATGTGGGGGGGGGTGCATCATATTCCACCATGGCCATCGTCCTGTCCAAAGGGAGGATGAAGTGGTTGAGGATCGGCGCGTCATCATATATGGGCCGTAGCACCAAATGAGAAGACACAGTAGAGGTAGAGGTTAAGTCATTAGAAATCGAAATGGCCTCACATGCCCTATCAACTATCACACTCTCTCTATGTCATGGCTCACTCACTCCCTCAAAATAGGTGCACTCAAAGTCACATATGGTGGAGTCACTCATCTCACTCAAGTGGTGGGGGTTGTGGCTCTCCTCACACAGGAATTGGGGCAACTCGTCATATATGGGGTTAGTGGTGAACTCGCTCTCACTCTCAATATGGTGGCACAAGTCACTCAAGTCGTCATACATCGCCGTGGTCGAAGGGAAAATCCCATGCTCAACCATCTTGTCGTCATCGCCATGGATGAAGGCCAAAGATGGCACATCATCGCTCTCGCCTCCAAAGATGGAAGCATCATCCTTGCTCGTCACCATGTTGCTTGCCTCCAAAGCTTAGTCCTTGAAGGTCTCCATAGTCATAGTCGTCGCCGCACCATCTTGAAAAAGAGTCAAAGTCGTCACCATCAATGCCACAAAGAGGGATGGCGGTGAAGTCGAAATATGGGAGCATCGTCTTGGAGCTTGTCGGGCTTGGACATCTTGGTGGTACAATCCTCATGCTCGTTCTCATGGAGCTTGGTCGTTGCGGAGTGAGCTTGGGGAAAAGAAGTCTTGGCCTTCATGTGTTCTTGTTCCGCCTTGACAACACCAAGTCATCGAGGGACTTGTAGTTCTCATGGAAGATAGTCTTGGAGATGTCATTGGTCAATCCCATCATGAAGTGGAACTTCATCCAAATGGGGTCGTACACGCCAGCTCATCGCAAGGCTTCCTTCATCTCCTTGAAGTTCTTGTCGAGGGACTTAGATTCTTGTATGGTGTTCTCCAATTGGCGTTGAAGTTGTTCCATGTAGGTTGGAGGCACGAACTCACGCCGTAGAGCTTTCTTTGTCTTGGGCCAACTCATGCCGTAGCTCTCCGAAGGTGTGTGAAGCCACCATGTCGACGCGTAGTCGTGGAAGTTCGTTGGGCGCACTTCACGTGATCTTCAGGAGGAACTTGGTGTAGCTTGAGGTAGTCGTCCATCAGGCGCTCCCACTCGAGACACTCCTCGGGTTCTTGAGCCCATAGAATGGAATCTTGTGGTCGGTGTCAAGGTCGTAGTAGCTCGTGGAAGTCGCGGACTTGAGCTTGGGGAGCTTCTTGTGAGTGTAGTCTTGAGGTGTTCGTTGGCGAAGATGTTGTATGTCCGTAGGTGAAGATGCCTTGAAGTCGCTTGGCAAAGATGCCAAGGGAGATGGTGAAGTCGTTGAGTGGTTGTTGGTGTTGAGGTCTTGACTTTCACGTTCTTGTCGGTGGTGGTGTTGATGTCGAGAGGACCTTGCCGGAGATGGTAGCTCGGAAGCATGTGCACTTCAGCGTCTTCTCGAGGATGAGGAAGATTGCTTGTAGGACTTGATGAGGGCTTTGATCTCCTCCATTTGAGCATCCATCTTGGCGTCCAAGTTGTTTTTCATGGCACCAAACTCGTCGTTGTTGTTGTAGACCGAAGGAGGTGTGCTTTGCCTATCCATTACAAGACTCGAGCAAATGTGAGTCGAAGAAAGGAAAGAACTAGACCAAATGTACCTTATCCAATGTTGAAAATGGATCAATGATCACTCAATAGTGTAGCAAGGAAATAGCACAATTGGTACCGGATCTTGTCAATTCTCACACCTTCACAAGTAAGGATTATGGAGTAGTTTGGTGAGGATAGTGGCACAAAAATTTGATGCAAAATGTTAGCAAGAGTTAATAATGTTGAAACAGATTCACCAATACACAAGTGAAACAAGTATACCAATAGCAATATGGCACACAGAAACACACACAAGGATAGACAAATTGGGTCGTGCAACCAAGGAATGAGCACAAAATGTGGAATCTATGGAAAACACTCGTGTTGCACAACTAAAGAGAGACGCTATCATGATTGCTCGATAGGCGGATACGGCACTTGTGCAGAAGCTATAAGATGCAAAATGTATCAACTTTCTATCCCAAGTATGTTATGTATGTATGATGTTCCGGTGTTTCACACATGATGATCCAAGATTATCAGTGATGGTATATGATATAATGTGGCAATGCTATGGCTATTTCTTACAAGCTCTTTGTTCACTCTTTCTTTTGCTTAAAAGCTTATTCTTTCTCTCTCTTTTTTATGGCCACTATGCGAAATGCACAAACCAAGATAGCAATTATGTATATGGAGGAACAATCTTGTCACACATGGGATGGTACAATGATACCAATATGATATGGTATGTATGCAATGGAAGGTGTAGATCGATGATCACTAATGGGCATGATACGTCTCCAACGTATCTATAATTTTTGATTGTTCCATGCTATTATATTACCTGTTTTAGATGTTTATGGGCTTTATTTTACACTTTTATATTATTTTTGGGACTAACCTATTAACCCAGAGCCCAGTTCCAGTTCCTGTTTTTTCCCTTGATTTAGTGTTTCGCAGAAAAGGAGTATCAAACGGAGTCCAAACGGAATCCAGAAGACTTGGAGTATACGTAAGGGAAGCAACGAGGAAGGCACGAGGCAGGGGGGCGCGCCCACCCCCTGGGCGCGCCCTCCACCCTCGTGGGTCCCTCGTGGATCCCTTGATGTATTTCTTCCACCTATATATATCCATATACCCTAAAACCATCGGGGAACATAAGAGATCGGGAGTTCCGCCGCCGCAAGCCTCTGTAACCACCAAAAACCAATCGGGACCTGTTAGGCACCTGCCGGGAGGGAACCCTCACCGTGGCCATCTTCATCGTCCGGCGCTCTCCATGATGAGGAGGGAGTAGTTCACCCTCGGGGCTGAGGGTATGTACCAGTAGCTATGTGTTTGATCTCTCTCTCTCTCTCTCTCTCGTGTTCTTGAGGTGATACGATCTTGATGTATCGCTAGCTTTACTATTGCTGGATCTTATGATGTTTCTCCCCCTCTACTCTCTTGTAAGGATTGAGTTTTCCCTTTATAAGTTATCTTATCGGATTGAGTGATTAAGGATTTGAGAACACTTGATGTATGTCTTGCCGTGCTTATCTGTGGTGACAATGGGATATCACATGATTCACTTGATGTATGTTTTGGTGATCAACTTGCGGGTTCCGCCCATGAACCTATGCATAGGGGTTGGTACACGTTTTCGTCTTGACTCTCCAGTAGAAACTTTGGGGCACTCTTTGAAGTACTTTATGTTGGTTGAATAGATGAATCTGAGATTGTGTGATGCATATCATATAATCATACCCATGGATACTTGAGGTGACATTGGAGTATCTAGGTGACATTCGGGTTTTGGTTGATTTGTGTCTTATGGTGTTATTCTAGTACGAACTCTATGATAGATTGAACGGAAATAATAGCTTCGTGTTATTTTATTACGGACTCTTGAATAGATCAAGCAGAAAGAATAACTTTGAGGTGGTTTCGTACCCTACCATGATCTCTTCGTTTGTTCTCCGCTATTAGTGACTTTGGAGTGACTCTTTGTTGCATGTTGAGGGATAGTTATTGTAACATCCCAAAATTCTAAATTTTGGAATGTTATAAACAAATAGATAGTTTTGATTGATTGTTTGATTGATTGACTGAAAGTGAGTGAATTCAAAACTTTTGAAAGTTGTGAGAGGGAATAAAAGGACTTTCCCAAACTTACATTTTTGCTTTTATGATCTTCGGGAATTCAAATTCTTTTCATCACAAAACCCTGGAAAGAAGATGACATGACTTCTTCCATTTATTTAAATGACAAGGGGTGTTGAAAATATTTGAATTTCATTTGGAAAATATTTCCAATTCTGAAACTTTATGCAACTCAATGATTTTCACGAGAGAAGATAAAATGACTTCTTCAAATTAAATGAAATATGAGTTGGGAGTTTTAAAAGAATTAAATCCAAAGTTCTTTTGAATTTATTTCCAATTTGGAGTTATTTGAGTTTTATTCAAAATATTTTTCTCCAAAAACAAAATATATGGAAAATAGGGTAACATGATTCCCTACATCAGAAAATTTGGAGAGAAATTAATTTGAAGTCATTTTGATATTTTTAAAATGATTTTTGTTGGATTTTATTGGACCAGAAGCACTCTTTGCTTTATTTGAATTTGCTTTATTAGAATAATGTTCATCATGTAGGAAATCTTTTTCTGAAAATTTTGATATATTATATGCCTATATAATATTTTCATTTTATTTTGCTTTATCATTTTGTTTTCCTCTCTGTTTGTTAAAAAAAAATCGCAGCGCCTTGGGCCAAAGGCCAGAGCCGCCAAGCCAGCCGGCCGGCCGAGGCCAAGGCCATCGCACGCATGCACCAAGGGAGCCAGGGAGCCGCCAAGGTTTCCTAT
This sequence comes from Aegilops bicornis, assembly GCA_021605145.1. Classification (NCBI taxonomy): domain Eukaryota; kingdom Viridiplantae; phylum Streptophyta; class Magnoliopsida; order Poales; family Poaceae; genus Aegilops; species Aegilops bicornis. The sequence continues at coordinate 372,248,244 of CM038671.1, forward strand.
TCTTTTACAAATCCTAGTAGGATTTGATCCCGTTTCGTTATTCCGTTTTTATTCCTAGGATTCCTAATCCTACTCTAATTCTTGTCCCCTACTCCAAGCAAAACCCTCCCTCCCCAATATAAATACCCAAGCACCCCCTCCAACACATCAAACCAACACCTCTCCTCTCCTCTCCACCGTCCCGTGATCTCCTTTCCTCTAGGAGCAACATAACATCGGATCCGATCTTCTTCCCCAACTCAAGCGACTACTCATTTGAGATCCACGAAATCCCGTAATTCATTTTTCAGAAAATAGCAATCTTAGAAAATTCATATCTTTTAGAGTTTTTAGTATTTTGAGTGATTCCAATTGCTATGTGTCACAAATTTTCTGAAGTTTCTGTTAGTGTCTCTGGATTTCAAATTTGAGTAGTTTAAATTTGAATTTGATAAGTTTTGTTCAGATTAGTATTTTGGCCATAACTTGAGTTTAAAAATAGGTTTTTAATTAATTCTTTTTGCTCCTGGTCACTTGTGATATTTTTAGCTGTAGGATTTAGTTTGGTAATTTTGGAGTATTTTAAATTAGATTTTTAGTAAAAACAGTACTGTTTTGCTTATATAGTTGTTTTAGTTATGTAATTATTGTTTTTAATTATTTTTAGTTCATTCCTTTTGTAGATTTTCACTTGTTGTTATATGTTTATGTTTAGCTACAGTAGATAAATTTTTGTAGTTATTTATTAGTGTTTAGCTACTGTTTTTGTATTTGCTTGTTTAGCTCATAGTGATAGTGGAAAATAGTTTTATTAGTTTTAAAAGTAATTCTTTTTCCACTTCAAGTTATATTGTTTTTGTTTCTGTTATTTGTGAACACATTAGTTGTTATATTTATTTAGTATAGTTTATTAATGTTTTAGTAAATGATTTGCTGTTATAGTTGTCTTAGTAAATGATTGATAGAATTGATTGCTAGGATGATTGCTTATATGATTGTCTGTTTAATATAGATTTTCAAAGGAGTGACGAATAGTTCTACCAAGTCTTTATTCTGAGAACGTTATTATCTTCATCAAGTAATACCAGGCAAGTTCACTTTGACCATGTTTTTCATACCTATGTGTTTTATTGCATCTAGTGTCACCTTCGCAACAATCCCTCCAGTAGTGATATTGAATCCTTGTAGTTGAGTAGTATGCATGAGGTAGGAACCCATCACACTGTTACCAAGCCGGGGCGTTATTAATTTTAATGCTACGCTATAGTAGGCGGGGTTGGTATGAGTGCTTCAGGAGTGGTGTGAGAATGGAGGATCTACGTCAATGGCGACAACTCCATGATGGAATCTGCAAGGACTGCATCTTCAAGGCCTCAAGACTTCAAGACTCGAGACAAGAATTCAATACACACTCTTTGGGTGAAGGATGGTTGTGGGCACCCTGGAGAAACCGGTGGATGGCGGGATGCATGGAGAAGCGCCATGACATCTTGCGGAAAGCTTCACCCAGACTCAAAGAGGCGGAAGAATACTTCATGCCGGAAGCTTACTGTGCAACCGCAAGTCACTATGTGCTCTGGCTTGGTTGACCTTAGTTGTGACTCTGGCTGGGGCGGTGCTAGAAGATGTAGAACTACGGTAGGATTGGGCGAGCACCGGACGGTGATCGGAGGAACTCTTGAGGAAGACCATGTTTGGTCATCTTGTTCTCAAACACCACGAAGTGCGAGAGCGTAAAAGAGGGATCGAATCTTGCGGGTAAAGTGTACAAACCTCTGCAGAGGTTAAAACCTAATCGATAGCCGTGTCCCCAGTTACGGACAATTGAGCATCTGGACTTGGATCTATCTCGGAACTCTCAACACCGGATTGATAACTTAATTGTGGGCAACTTATGATGATTTTGGGCTATGAGACATCGGTTGGCGGAACCATGTCATGATAGAAAACTCCATAGTACAGACTTCATTTATTCCTTTGATGTAGGGAAAATCAAACCAGCTTTTACATAAACAAAACTCGAATCTGAGCCACAAAGCCATACTGCATATAGTATAGTTCATCATCTGTTTCTCTTATTGTGATCTTGCGGTACATTCAATGTCTTGACCTACACGGCTGCAACGTATCATGTTGCAGATATTTCCTCGACAGTAAGAGTTATGATCTGAGTTACGGTCTACACTCAACTTGCCGATGGCGTTGATGGGATTCCACACCCGATTGTTTGTTTCCTTTGGGACTTATGAGGTATATATCATTTCGTTATTTATACATGTGATTGCACTTTGATATATACATTGATGTCTTGTGTGTGCTGACATCTTGATCGAGGATGTACGGATACACGAAGGCTTGACCGTCACGAGGTCGGGTCGCTTCTGAGATATGGTATCGAGCACATGTTGGTGTGGGGCGTGACCCTAGAAACCGGAAAGCCCCTAGGACGAAAATCTCTAAAACTTTATTTTCAAAAAGACTCTTACTTATCATCTCTTATGATTTTATCAAATAGACACTCTCACCTCAAATACTTAGAATATACCCCTTTTCCCTTTTGATCACATGAAGAATCAACTGAAGCCGCTCCAAGAAGGACAAGATATCGGATAACTGATGGCCTCTTCAGAGTAAAGAGGACTTGACCATGCATTAGAAGAGTTGAAGCTGCAACAATTGAAGACTCCGAAGACTAGAAGAATTTGAAGAATCTGAAGAATTATTTGACCTTTAGAAGACCAAACCCCTGTTACACACTTACGTTAGATGCGGCGATTTGTGAGCTGTCATTTGTTTGATGTTTTCCGGGCACAAAGTAAAACTTGTTTCTTCAAAACTATTGTTTGTATTGTGTGTATATCCCTCCCGCCTCTCTCATATCTCATCCCAAAACTTTTGGACCCCATAGATGATGAATGAAGTTGGTCTGCTATTCTACGGACCGATGACTTCGGTTGGAGGCGAGCTATGGATTCAAAACATGGAGGATCAATTTAGAAAAAAATTGATTGAAGGAAGTATGAGGTTCAATACGCTCTTGATTGCTTCTGAGAAAGTGCTTTGCAACCTGGTGGAAAATGCATCAAGCCATACAAGGATTTAATGGAGCAAGAACTTGGGAGGAATTCAAGAAGACCTGTTGAGATCACGTCTCATCCGGAAGCACTATGATAACCCGAAGAAGAAACCTTGTGCCTACAAGATTTGCGGAGAAATAGGACACACCGGGAGGAACACAAGGATGGATGCCCTCATTGTGAGGAGAAACACCCGGTGAGGAATGCCCAACTAGTCGGTGACTTGTTTCTTGTGTGAAGGAACCACCCACTACCCGACTCGGTGTCACATTTACCCCATGGTGCAACACAATATTCAGGAGCAGGAAGAAGGAATGAAAGAAGCCCTCCGAGAAGTTATGAAAGAACACGTGATGAAGGAATGTGTTGAAGACCACGATGGAGAAGGCCTCAACAGATTTTACTCCAATGCACCGCTATTCATGTGGAGAAGAAGGACATTTTCACGATGTGCACCAAGGAAAGAAAAGAGTATCTGGGATACTTCTCGGAAGCAATAGAGTTTGATCCACAGGGAATAAAAGGTTTGATCGAGCGAAGAAACCCTAGAAGAGAAAACAAAGACACCCTCAGAACAACCCAATTTACGCAAGAGGGACAAGAGTCATATTACCTGTTTTGAATGTAAGGACGTCGGGCATTATGCCAATCATTGTCTTGAAAGGAAGCAAGGAACTCAAGCAGCAGGCACCATCTCCAAGAAGCCCAAAGACTTATCGAAAGTTATGAGTTTTGATTGCAAGGAAGCAGGACATTATGCTACTAAATGTTCCTACAAGAAGGAAGCTTGAGTTGAGTAGTTGGAATTTTGATATGGATAATAAGAGTGGTAGAAACCAATTTTTTTTTCATGATTACAATAAGTTGAGTTATGTAATGGGTGCTCAGAGTTTGTAATGGATTCATGAAATCAATAAAGTTAAGGTGACATGTTTTCATATGTTTAATTGTATGAGTTGTTACTCTATGAACACGGATTTTGACCATTTTCGAGGATATGAGAAATATGGTCTATGGATGGATTTGTGAATTTAATTTTAAGGGTGATAGTACCCTATGAAGAACACTAGACCAATGGAAATGGAAATGTGTCCCACAGGTTGGAGTTTGGAAAAAATGAGTTGAAGTTTTATCTTTGATATGATGGTATTAAGAAATGAAATGTTATTGGATTTAAAGTGGTGTAATGTTGGAAAATGGAGCAATTGTAAATCCAAGGATGAGTGAAATTGGTACAAGTGTTGAAGTGGGCTCATAACCCACGGGCCCAGGAATTAATAAGGGTCAAGTACCCTTTGGAAGAAGAAATTTTGGGAAGTTGCGATTTTATCAAAAGCGATTCTATAGGAGTTTACATAAAACCTGAGAGTTGTTAAGGAACGATAGATGTTTGTTTGGCTTGCAGAAACAATGGATTTTCCGAACTTGGTTCGTCGACAAGAAAAATTCTGCAATGCTTGTGAGGATGACCGAGTGCTAGAAAACCATGTGCAAAGTAATGATTTGGGTGCGGGATGGATTGATCACCATACCGACTTACTCTTATTATCCGCTTTGCTATGTTGGATGGTAAAATCTGAGTGACTTACCTATAGTAGAGAGACGACGATCAAAACCTTGTTTAAACCTTAGAAAGGTATAGGTATTTTTCCCCTTGTACACGGCAGTTGTTGCCAACCGTAGGTTATACGGTGAAGTTCAACAGACCCGTTTCTGCGGGAGAAACCATAAATCGTTGACCACCATGAGATACCGATATTTGTTTAGAATTGGCGCCAGACCTATCAGCTATGAAGACCCAGTTTGGGATAACCTTATCAAGATGAAAGGACACGAGGAATTGAGGAAAAGGTTATGCCACTACCGGAAGAGCCCAGAGGAATTGTCCTTACGATGCGAGAAGACCGACATCGACAATAAGGATGGAGTATATAAGTTTTGATGGAACCGTAACAATGCTTCTAAGGGTGGTAGCACCGAGACCCCGGAGATGATCGGTTGATTTTGACGACCCCAAACCCTAACCTATTTCTTTCTAGCCTCTCCGAATCTCGAGGACGAGATTCATTTTAAGGGTGGTAGTTTGTAACATCCCAAAATTCTAAATTTTGGAATATTATAAACAAATAGATAGTTTTGATTGATTGTTTGATTGATTGACTGAAAGTGAGTGAATTCAAAACTTTTGAAAGTTAAATGAGAGGGAATAAAAGGACTTTCCCAAACTTACATTTTTGCTTTTATGATTTTCGAGAATTCAAATTCTTTTCATCACAAAACCCTGGAGAGAAGATGACATGACTTCTTCCATTTATTTAAATGACAAGGGGTGTTGAAAATATTTGAATTTCATTTGGAAAATATTTCCAATTCTGAAACTTTATGCAACTCAATGATTTTCACGAGAGAAGATAAAATGACTTCTTCAAATTAAATGAAATATGAGTTGGGAGTTTTAAAAGAATTAAATCCAAAGTTCTTTTGAATTTATTTCCAATTTGGAGTTATTTGAGTTTTATTCAAAATATTTTTCTCCAAAAACAAAATATATGGAAAATAGGGTAACATGATTCCCTACATCAGAAAATTTGGAGAGAAATTAATTTAAAGTCATTTTGATATTTTTAAAATGATTTTTGTTGGATATTTATTGGACCAGAAGCACTCTTTGCTTTATTTGAATTTGTGTGAATTTTATTTAACATTAGAATAATGTTCATCATGTAGGAAATCTTTTTCTGAAAATTTTGATATATTATATGCCTATATAATATTTTCATTTTATTTTGTTTTATCATTTTGTTTTCCTCTCTGTTTGTTAAAAAAAATACATGGCGCCTTGGGCCAAAGGCCCAAGCCGTAAGCTTGACCCGGCCGGCCGAGAATAAGGCCATCGCACGCACCAAGGGAGCCAGGAGCCGCCAAGGTTTCCTATTCTTTTACAAATCCTAGTAGGATTTGATCCCGTTTCGTTATTCCGTTTTTATTTCCTAGGATTCCTAATCCTACTCTAATTCTTGTCCCCTACTCCAAGCAAAACCCCTCCCCTCCCCAATATAAATACCCAAGCACCCCCCACCAACACATCAAACCAACACCACACCACTGCTCTCCACCGTCCCGTGAACTCCATTCCACTAGGAGCAACCCCAACAACGGATCCAATCATCATACCCAACTCCGACGACTACTTCGGTGAGATCCACGAAATCCCGTAATTCATTTTTTCAGAAAATAGCAATCTTAGAAAATTCATATCTTTTAGAGTTTTTAGTATTTTTGAGTGATTCCAATTGCTATGTGTCACAAATTTTCTGAAGTTTCTGTTAGTGTCTCTGGATTTCAAATTTGAGTAGTTTAAATTTGAATTTGATAAGTTTTGTTCAGATTAGTATTTTGGCCATAACTTGAGTTTAAAAATAGATTTTTAATTAATTCTTTTTGCTCCTGGTCACTTGTGATATTTTTTAGCTGTAGGATTTAGTTTGGTAATTTTGGAGTATTTTAAATTAGATTTTTAGTAAAAACAGTACTGTTTTGCTTATATAGTTGTTTTAGTTATGTAATTATTGTTTTTAATTATTTTAGTTCATTCCTTTTGTAGATTTTCACTTGTTGTTATATGTTTATGTTTAGCTACAGTAGATAAATTTTTGTAGTTATTTATTAGTGTTTAGATACTGTTTTTGTATTTGCTTGTTTAGCTCATAGTGATAGTGGAAAATAGTTTTATTAGTTTTAAAAGTAATTCTTTTTCCACTTCAAGTTATATTGTTTTTGTTTCTGTTATTTGTGAACAAATTAGTTGTTATATTTATTTAGTATAGTTTATTAATGTTTTAGTAAATGATTTGCTGTTATAGTTGTCTTAGTATTTTGCTAGTTGCTATATTTGTTCTAGTATTAACTAGATGGTTATAGTAGTTTTATATTAGTTCTTTTTGTTAGTTATTAAATTAGTAATTTATTTTCTGTTATTTTATTAGATTTATATTTTCTTTGCTGTAAAAAAATGTTAGAGTAATTTAGTGATGTTATGTTAAGATTTGTTTGAGTTGGTCACCACTAGTTTTACCTTGAATTTTTCTTTGAAGTTTTTCCTTTGGTTTTCGACTTGGTTTTCTTTGTTGCTTTTATTTTGATTGAGTATTGTTATGATTGATAGAATTGATTGCTAGGATGATTGCTTATATGATTGTCTGTTTAATATAGATTTTCAAAGGAGTGACGAATAGTTCTACCAAGTCTTTATTACGAGAACGTTATTATCTTCATCAAGTAATACCGGGCAAGTTCACTTTGACCATGTTTTTCATACCTATGTGTTTTATTGCATCTAGTGTCACCTTCGCAACAATCCCTCCGGTAGTGATATTGAATCCTTGTAGTTGAGTAGTATGCATGAGGTAGGAACCCATCACCCTGTTACCAAGCCGGGGCGTTATTTGTTTTAATGCTACGCTATAGTAGACGGGGTTGGTATGAGTGCTTCGGGAGTGGTGTGAGAATGGAGGATCTACGTCAATGGCGACAACTCCATGATGGAATCTGCAAGGACTGCATCTTCAAGGCCTCAAGACTTCAAGACTCGAGACAAGAATTCAATACACACTCTTTGGGTGAAGGATGGTTGACGGGCACCTGGAGAAACCGGTGGATGGCGGGATGCATGGAGAAGCGCCATGACATCTTGCGGAAAGCTTCACCCAGGACTCAAAGAGGCGGAAGAATACTTCATGCACAGAAGCTTACTGTGCAACCGCAAGTCACTATGGGCTCTGGCTTGGTTGACCTTAGTTGTGACTCTGGTGGGGCGGTGCTAGCAGATATAGAACTACGGTAGGATTGGATGAGCACCGGACGGTGGTCGGAGGAACTCTTGGAAGACCATGTTTGGTCATCTTGTTCTCAAACACCACGAAGTGCGAGAACGTAAAACGAGGGATCAAATCTTGCGGGTAAAGTGTACAAACCTCTGCAGAGGGTTAAAACCTAATCGATTAGCCGTGTCCCCAGTTACGGACAAATTGAGCATCTGGACTTGGATCTATCTCGGAACTCTCAACACCGGATTGATAACTTAATTGTGGGCAACTTATGATGATTTTGGGCTATGAGACATCGGTTGGCGGAACCATGTCATGATAGAAAACTCCATAGTACAGACTTCATTTATTCCTTTGATGTAGGGAAAATAAAACCAGCTTTTACATAAACAAAACTCGAATCTGAGCCACAAAGCCATCTTGCATATAGTATAGTTTATCATCTGTTTTCTCTTATTGTGATCTTGCGGTACATTCAATGTCTTGACCTACAACTGCAATGTATCATGTTGCGGATATTTCCTCGACAGTAAGAGTTATGATCTGAGGTTACGGTCTACACTCAACTTGCCGATGGCGTTGATGGGATTCCACACCCGATTGTTTGTTTCCACTTTGGGACTTATGAGGTATATATCATTTTACGTTATTTATACATGTGATTGCACTTTGATATATACATTGATGTCTTGTGTGTGCCTGACATCTTGATCCGAGGATGTACAGATACATAGAGGCTTGACCGTCTGAGGTCGGGTCGCTACAATTATATGATCCAATTATGTTATTATTGTTGAGAGAACTTGCACTAGTGAAAGTATGAACCCTAGGCCTTGTTTCAACGCATTGCAATACTGTTTAAGCTCACTTATATCATTAGTTACCTTGCTATTTTTACATTTTCAGATTACATAAACCTATATCTACCATCCATATTGCACTTTTATCACCATTTCTTCACCGAACTAGTGCACCTATACAATTTACCATTGTATTGGGTGTGTTGAGGACACAAGAGACTCTTTGTTATTTGGTTGCAGGGTTGTTTGAGAGAGACCGTCTTCATCCTATGCCTCCCACGGATTGATAAACCTTAGGTCACCCACTTGAGGGAAATTTGCTACTGTCCTACAAACCTCTGCACTTGGAGGCCCAACAACGTCTACAAGAAGAAGGTTGTGTAGTAGGCATCAAGCTCTTTCCTGGCGCCGTTGCCGGGGAGTTGAGTGCTTGAAGGTATATCTATAGATCTTGCAATCGAATCTTTTAGTTTCTTGTTTTATCACTAGTTTAGTCTATAAAATAAAACTACAAAAAAATGGTATTGAGTTTGTCTCATACGCTTCATCTTTTTAATATCTTTCGTGAGAATGATGGAAAGGAGAATTGTGCTCAAGTGCTAGGAGAAGAAATCTATAAAATGTTTGGCACTAAATCTTTGAATGATGAGCATGATTGCAATGTTGTTAGTATGAACTCCTTGAATATCCATAGTACTAATGATGATTGCACTAGTCATGATGAAAATATCTCTTATAAGCATGTCGATTTTTGTGGAGTGCATAGAGTTTGCAAATACATAACAAAAAGGGAAGATAGATTTTGTAAGAGGCACAAGTACTTAGAAACTAAATGGTTGCAAGAAAGGCTAGATGTTTGTGCTTAAAATCTAAATTTTCTTAGCTGTACTTGTGAACTTTGCAATGAACATGGTCATTTAACTATCCGATGCAAAAAATTCCATGATCTAATCGTTTCCAAAAATTGTGATGACTTGATTTCCCTTGCACATCATACTGAACTTAGTTTGCTTATGGGTTATGAAGAAATGAAACATATAACTAACTATCTTCCGATGTTGCCCGTGATAAACTTCTTGATTTTGATCTAGAGGAAATTTATATGTATTGTGGAGTGAATTGCATTGAAAATCCTTATATTGCCAATTACATAAAGAAAAGAAAACAAATAGAAGATGAAGAGAATACTAACGAAAGGGAAGAGACTTCCCAATATCCTCCTATTATTTCTTATGATGAATCAGGTAACGAGGAGGAGCTTTCTATTCAACCATTCTCATCAATAAGGAGCTTTCATTATAGAACTTGGCTTGTATATTCCAATGATGGGGTTCCTCAAAATGCCCTAGGTCTTCGTGAGCAAGCGAGTCGGATGCACACCCACTTAGTTTCTTTTTCAGCTTTCATACACTTATAGCTCTAGTGCATCCGTTGCATGGCAATCCCTACTCACTCACATTGATATCTATTGATGGGAATCTCCATAGCCCGTTGATACGCCTAGTTGATGTGAGACTATCTTCTTCCTTTTTGTCTTCTCCACAACCACCATTCTATTCCACCTATAGTGCTATGTCCATGGCTCACGCTCATGTATTGCGTGAAGATTGAAAAAGTTTGAGAACATCAAAAGTATGAAACAATTGCTTGGCTTGTCATCGGGGTTGTGCATGATTTAAATATTTTGTGTGATGAAGATAGAGCATAGCCAGACTATATGATTTTGTAGGGATAACTTTCTTTCGCCATGTTATTTTGAGAAGACATGATTGCTTTGTTAGTATGCTTGAAGTATTATTATTTTCATGTCAATATTAAACTTTTGTTTTGAATCTTATGGATCTTAATATTCTTGCCACAATAAAGAAGATTACATTGATAAATATGTTGGGTAGCATTCCACATCAAAAAATTCTATTTTTATCATTTACCTACTCGAGGACGAGCATGAATTAAGCTTGGGGATGCTTGATACGTCTCCAACGTATCTATAATTTTTGATTGTTCCATGCTATTATATTATCTGTTTTGGATGTTTATGGGCTTTATTTTACACTTTCATATTATTTTTGGGACTAACCTATTGACCCAGAGCCCAGTGCCAGTTCCTGTTTTTTCCCTTGTTTGATGTTTCACAAAAAGGAATATCAAGCGGAGTCCAAACGGAATGAAACCTTCGGGGAAGTTATTTTTGGAACAGGAGCAATCCAGAAGACTTGGATTATACGTAAGGGAAGCAACGAGGAAGGCACGAGGCAAGGGGCGTGCCCACCCCCCTGGGCGCGCCCTCTACCCTCGTGGGGCCCTTGTGGCTCCCCTGATGTATTTCTTCCGCCTATATATATCCATATACCCTAAAACCATCGGGGAACAGAAGATATCTGGAGTTCCGCCGCCGCAAGCCTCTGTAGCCACCAAAAACCAATCGGACCCTGTTCCGGCACCCTGCCGGAGGGGGGAACTCTCACCAGTGGCCATCTTCATCATCCCGGCGCTCTCCATGACGAGGGGGAGTGGTTCACCCTCGGGGCTGAGGTATGTACCAGTAGCTATGTGTTTGATCTCTCTCTCTCTCTCTCGTGTTCTTGAGGTCATACGATCTTGATGTATCACGAGCTTTACTATTGTTGGATCTTATGATGTTTGTCCCCCTCTACTCTCTTGTAATGGATTGAGTTTTCCCTTTGAAGTTATCTTATCGGATTGAGTCTTTAAGGATTTGAGAACACTTGATGTATGTCTTGCCGTGCTTATCTGTGGTGACAATGGGATATCACGTGATTCACTTGATGTATGTTTTGGTGATCAACTTGCGGGTTTCGCCCATGAACCTATGCATAGGGGTTGGCACACGTTTTCCTCTTGACTCTCCAGTAGAAACTTTGGGGCACTCTTTGAAGTACTTTGTGTTGGTTGAATAGATGAATGTGAGATTGTGTGATGCATATCGTATAATCATACCCACGGATACTTGAGGTGACATTGGAGTATCTAGGTGAAATTAGGGTTTTGGTTGATTTGTGTCTTATGGTGTTATTCTAGTACGAACTCTATGATAGATTGAACGGAAAGAATAGCTTCGTGTTATTTTACTACGGACTCTTGAATAGATCGAGCAAAAAGAATAACTTTGAGGTGGTTTCGTACCCTACCATGATCTCTTCGTTTGTTCTCCGCTATTAGTGAATTTGGAGTGACACTTTGTTGCATGTTGAGGCATAGTTATATGATCCAATTATGTTATTATTGTTGAGAGAACTTGCACTAGTGAAAGTATGAACCCTAGGCCTTGTTTCAATGCATTGCAATACTGTTAACGCTCACTTTTATCATTAGTTACCTTGCTGTTTTTACATTTTCAGATTACAAAAACCTATATCTACCATCCATATTGCACTTTTATCACCATCTCTTCGTCGAACTAGTGCACCTATACAATTTACCATTGTATTGGGTGTGTTGGGGACACAAGAGACTCTTTGTTATTTGGTTGCAGGGTTGCTTAAGAGAGACTGTCTTCATCCTACGCCTCCCACGGATTGATAAACCTTAGGTCATCCACTTGAGGGAAATTTGCTACTGTCCTACAAACCTCTGCACTTGGAGGCCCAACAACGTCTACAAGAAGAAGGTTGTGTAGTAGACATCAGGTCACAAATAACATCTCCGGCAATACTCGATGGCTAGTCTCGATAGGCAAGTGACACAAAATGGGCTAGGGGTTATCAATGCAATGGCAAGAATGTATAATGTTGGGATACCATGGTACCAAGATGATATGGAGGTTACCGTCCGTGGCAATGATGAGTGGCGGTGTACTTGATGTAGACACCAAGATTAGGCCAGAAGTCCCGGGCTCCGGAAGTTATGGGGGTTGGGGAAAAAGTCCAGGGAGTCAGGGGGATTTTGGGGTAAACTCTCTGGTTAGCCCGGAAGTTCCGGGGGTCATGGAATTTCTTCCGGGACGAACCCTAAATTCCGGTTCTGAGAACGGGGGCGGAAAAACTCGATTTCCCGGGGCAAAATTGAGAGATTTTGTAGATGGAAATGGGAGAAAAGATGGGGAAGGCTAGATTCACTTGAAACACAACGAATCCATGGATCAAAATCAACAAAACATCATCCAAACCAACAAATCATAAAAAAAATTGGGGCTATTTTTTGTGGAGATTTTCGAATTTAGGACAAAATCAAAAAAATTAGGCTAGAAACAAGGGAGCCTAAAACTAACCCTAGGTCGCACAAGGCCAATGGGCCCAAGTGGAGGTGATGCAACACCTTTGGACTTGTAGTTTGACTCGGATTCTGCTGCAGTATCATATTGTTTCATCCATAACTCAACGCTCTGGACGAATTTGAAGATTAGTCCAATTGGGTTGGAAAGAGCACGGAACCTATTTTCCTACAAAAAAGAATCACCCAATTCGGAGTCTGAATGAAAGAGTTATTGCCGTTTTGAGTCAGGTATGTCTGTGCAGACCGAATCTGAATCCAGAACGTGAGAGACTTGGACTCTATCTTCTCTTGGGCCAAAAGTGACGTGAGAGGACATTTTGAACATCACCTAAACTTCTATTTTCCCCTTATCTTCATATGTGGATTGTACAAACGTCCCATACACCTGCAATTAAACATGACACAAAAGTTTGTGAAGTATCTTTGTCCTGGATGACATAAATAAATTATTGCATAGTTTGCATTAGAAATCACCTCACAAATATACATGTATGCAATATTTTTGGTCGTATCCAAGGTAGTCATTTTCCTCATCATCCTCCCTTTCTTGAAAACAAAGCCGTCCTCGGCGTTGCTTATTTTGAAATGTGGCTATCAAAAGAGACAAGGTGTACATGTTGTACATGTATATGTCATCCATTTTTACTTCCCTTAATTTTTGCACATATGACACATGTATACATAAGTAACTTTCATAGTTCATAAAATGTAAAGCCAAAATATTATCACAAGTATTAGAAGACATGAAAATATTGCAACTCAATTTGCACATATAAGTGAAGCTCTTATTCATATCAAAGGATTGACAATGTTCATCATTAAACCATCCCAACATTTTTGAATAAACTTCAATTGTTTCCAAATTACATGCTACAACATGCTTAAATAAGCAAACATTCAACAAGTTATTCGACACGGAATTATTACCAAGATTGGAGGTCATATCAAAATGATTAAACATTGGCACAATTATTTTCAAATGTATTTGATCCAAATCTGATTGATTCCCTGATTCACACGATTCTTTCTCAGTTATTTCAACGGGTGCACTCGACATTGTTCATATTGCATTTGTTTGATCACATGGCAAAGTCAAATCATCAACATAGTCCTCTAAAATATGTGGTGTGATCAAAGTAGTGGGTAGGTCATCACATGGTGCATTCAAATTGACAAGGCATTCATCGTACTCATGTGGAGGTGAAAGATTAGTACCTTTGTCATTACCTTTATGACCAACTCAGATGATGTAGGCACTCTCGGTGGTGATGTGTCACATGGTGGAGGTGATGTGGTCCTCGCAACAACGGATGTGCTTGTCATAGTATGCCTAGTAGTTAAAGGAACAACCGTGTCAACTCTTGGAATGTGCACCGTGCGCTTGTTCTCCTCGTGGGAAACACGTCGTTTTATTTCCTGTTCATCTTTGCAAGCAAGATGATACCCAAGAACTAAAAACTCCGGAACCTGCCATAGTTAGTAGAAAACAAGAAACAAAATCCGAGAATAATGTTCCTATGAACTACTAGGATGTGGAGGTAAAACGCTCACAGTATAACAAATATCAATATCTTACAAGTTCTTACCATGCAGCAGGTGGTGACAGGCAACCAACGGTGTCAAATAACTCCGAAGATTGAGTAAGGCGATAGTCGGGGAAACGTGTGTATACACAGTGTAGAAATATGTGGAGCTTGGAAGGCTTAAGTATATGGTAGCAAAAGATTAGCAATAATCAATTCAGAGATGCAATGTTGAAGAAACGCTCAACGACGGTACTGTGCTGGTGCTAGGCTAGACCGTACTAGAGACCTAGAGACATGAGCCTAGAACACTAATGAGGTCACGACATAGCACAACTAGCATCAATAAAGGATATAAGTAGCTTTGGACAGCAAAATATAAGTGAAGATCACAATAGTAGTAAAGATAATGATGAGAAACAACAGCCAAGCAGGATATGCTAACAACTTTCTCTCCAAGTTTTCTCTGGAAAAATTTGTGCCAATTTTCTGATAATTTTTCTCAAGAATGGCACTGACTCAAGCTTTCAAAGCAAAAAGAATCACTCAATTCCGAGTTGATATGACGAGTATAAAATTGGCGTGAAAACTGGAATAAGCTGTGTTCGCGAACTTCAAAGGGCAAAAATATCTATTTAGAAGCCAATTTTGAGGTGCCAAATATTGAACCATCTTCTACAACTATTTAGGTGCGGCTCGGCACTAGCTTTTATTTGAGTACTCGCGGAGTCAAAACGGACTTCGTATGAGGAAGTTATGCATGTTTTACTGAACAGTGCACAAAACAGATTCTAATCCGAATTCAACTACGAGATTGAGTCTAGATAGATCTGAATTTTGTTTTTTTTCTCTCTCTTTTTTCTCACACTTTTTTCTTTTTCTCCCTCTTTTTTTCTGACTTTTTTTTTCTCTTTTTTTCCCTCTCTCCCTCTTTCCAAAACAAACTAGATGAGATGCAGATTGGATCAAGCAAAGATGTGAACAATCTCAAGTATGATGATGACAATGAACAGTGGGTAGCATGTGCTGGAAACTGATTGATGGGTGGTAGACAGCGGAAGGGATAACGATGCAGCAACGGCGTGACTAATGTCAACAGAACTCGAAACTCTAAACAAACTAGACACTAAGACTAGCAACTCGACACGACGATGCAACCGATAATTCAACTATGCAAGCAGTGAAAAGAAAATTGCAAAGGCTCAGATTGGCTTGGACAAAGGATGACTAGATCTAACTTTTTTTGTGTGGCTTTTTCTTCGAAATAGGTAAGAAAATAAATATAATCTAGGAAAAACTGGAAATTCTCACCGAGCAACCCGAAAACTGATACCACTTGATAAAGGCGGGGGTGTCCCGATCTTTTGATGAGATGATAATTATAGATTTGGTGGAGACGACTTTGACGATCCGACTACAGATGTGCAACGACGCTGTGCCTTAGCAATCGCTAGACCAACTCCGAGAGGTTATTGACCACGCCAGAGCACGATCAACCTGACCACGAAGGTCTATTCGTGCATGCAATCAAAGAACAAGCAAGAATATGATAATGCAATCTGAATATTGCGAATATAGATGAAGTATTGATAAAGGTGGGGATCCGAAAAGTGGTCTTGGTCTGGTCATTGGACACAAACGAAGTACACGAAGTTGCAATGGCTAACTTTTAACTAAACAAATCCCAGGAAAAAGCTATTAGATGGATCTACTTATATAGGAGCAAGGGGTGGCGGCCAAGGAGGTGGGAGGAAATCCCAAGGCAGCCTAAAACTAACCCTAGGTCACACAAGGCCAATGGGCCCAAGTGGAGGTGATGCACCACCTTTGGACTTGTAGTTTGACTCAGATTCTGCTGTAGTATCATATTGTTTCGTCATAACTCAACTCTCCAGATGAATTTGAAAGTTAATCCAATTGGGTTGGAAAGAGCACGGAATCCATTTCCAACAAAAAAGAATCACCCAATTCGGAGTCCGTATGAAATAGTTAGTCGTTTTGAGTTAGGTATGTCTGTGCAGTCCGAATCGGAATCCAGAACGTCGGAGACTTGGACTCTATCTTCTCTTGGCCCAAAAGTGACGTGAGAGGACTTTTTGAACATAACCTAAACTTCTCTTTTGCCCTTATATTCACATGTGGATTGTACAAACGTCCCATACACCTGCAATTAAACATGACACAAAAGTTTGTGAAGTATCTTTGTCCTGGATGACATCAATAAATTATTGCATAGTTTGCATTAGAAATCACCTCACAAGTACACTTGTATGCAATATTTTTGGTCGTACCCAAGGTAGTCATATCCTCATCAGGCCGCGGTCTCTCCATGGAGTAGAACCACAAGGGTGAGCAAAGCTCTATCTCTAAAATTAGCTAAACCTATGCTAACCCTAGAATGGAGGAGGGGGTGAGTATATATAGTGATAGCCACGAAGGGGTAAGTGAGGGGCGGAAGGGTACATGGCCTCGGGCCGAGTTTCTGCGCGCAGGCAGGGCCGGAAGTTCCGGGGTCAACTGGAAGGTCCGGGGCCGGAGGTTCCGAGCGAAGGTTCGGGTGCCGGAGATTCCGGGTGAAGGTCCGGGCAGGGTCCGGGCTATCCAGAGAGTTGGCACGCTCTTGGGAGGCCTCGGTGCAGCAGGGCCGGAAGTTCCGGACAGGAGGCCAGAAGTTCCAGACTTTCCAGAAGCTAGTCCATGCTTCTTTTTCCTTCTTTTCCATGCTTCCTCGCGGATGGTGTAGTTGTTCCTTGGCGCTTGCACTCCTCCTCGACATCCCTGCAGCTCCAACATTACCTATGCATGCACACGAGTGGAGTGTCAAGTACTATACCATCCTCGAGGGGGTCAAGTGAGCACGTGTGAAGGAGATGATTGACCTTTGGGTATGTGAAGTAGATGTCGCACGTATCACTGCCAAACGGACTGTTGACATGGTGATGTCCATAGGATGCTCCGCATCAGCTGAGGAATAAGTCAGGGGTTCATATGGGGCCCACAAGCAACCAGGGCGCGCTCGGAGGGTGGGCGTGCCCTAGTGCCTCGTGGGCACCTGGGGCATCCCCCTGGGATGTTTTTACTGCCAAAAATTCATAAATATTCTATAAAAATTCATGAAAAAATATACATCATTTGAGCACTTTCATTTTGAGGCACTTTTTTATTGCACGGATAATTCAGAAAACAGGATAATCAGGGCATTTTATTGCAATTAACTAAAAATAACAGAGAACAAAACGTGGGTACAGAAGGTTGTGCTTATTAAATTCATCGACCACATTCCTCTCAAAAATAATCCATTAATAAGGTTGATCAAGTCTTATTAACAAACTATTTTTGATTAACATGAAACCGAAGGATCTTCGTAAAACACTAGGTTACCTGAACGGGGATATGCATATCCTCAGTTATAAGTGTTTCATTTTTCTTTCTAATAGTAGGAAGGAGTTGACAACTTCCAATAGTAATTATTGGAGTCTTTTCAATAACATGAATATCATTTACTTAAAATTGTTTTTTCAGAAAGTGCGCCGTATGTTCATTACCCTTGATATGAAAAGTGACCTCGCTTTTGTTGCAATCAATAACAATCCCTGCAGTATTCAAAAAGGGTCTACCAAGGATAATCGACATGTTGTCGTCCTCGGGCATATCAAGTATAACAAAGTCTGTTAAGATAGTAACATTTGCAACTATAGCGGGCACATCCTCACAAACACCGATAGGCATGAAAATTGATTTTTCAGCCATTTGCAACACTAACACCGGCTCCTAAATCACATAAAGCAGTTGTGATATAATTTCTTTTAATGGAGCATGGTATAGTTGGTATTCCTAGATCTCCTACTTTCTTAGGTACTCCATCCTTAAAAGAATAGTTTACAAGCATCATGGAAATTTCAGCTTCAGTTATTTTTCTTTTATTAGGGACAATATCTTTCATGTATTTAGCATATGGGGCCATCTTTAAAATGGCAGTCAAACGAGTACGCAAAAAGACCGGCCTAAGAATTTCAGCAAAGCATTCAAATTCTTCCACATCCTTATTCTTAGATGGTATATATGGAAAGGGCATGGGTTTCTAGACCCATGGTTCTCTCTCTTTACCATGTTTTCTAGCAACAAAATATCTCATATCATAACGTTTATTTTTAGGAGGTGGGTTGTCAAGATCAACTGCAGGTTCTATTTCAACATCATTATCAGGTTCTTTACCATTATCTGGTTGAGCATCAACATGACATCATTATCATTATCATTATCACCAGGTGAATGATCATTACCAGATTGTGTTTCAGCATCAGAAATAGAAACATCATTACTATCCTCATAAGGTTTTTCTACTTCAGGTTCACTAGAGGTATGCAAATACCTATCATTTTTCTTTTTCTTTTTCTTTTTAGATGGACTAAGTGCATCAAAATTAGTTCTTTGAGAGTCTTGTTCAATTCTTTTAGGGTGACCTTCAGGATAAAGTGGCTCCTTAGTCATTCTACCTCCTCTAGTCACAACATGATCATTCATATTGTTATTCATTTCATTAAGCAATTAACATTGATATTTAGCAACTTGTTCTAACCTTTGACATCATTAGAAATTATAAATAGCAAGTCACTCAAGCGATCAGTCATGTAGGCATTTCATTTCACTTATTTCATAAAATTTGCATTGAAATGATCTTGCTTAATAATGTAATTATAGAATCCATACAAGCATTGACTTGGAGATTTATTATAAGGAATATCACCTTCATCAAACATTATACAAGAATTTACCTCTACCACCTGTGGTAGTATGTCAAGACCATGTATTTCTTCAATAGGTGGTAAATTCTTAACATCTTCAACTTTTATACCTTTTTCCTTCATACATTTCTTTGATTCTTGCATATCTTCAGGACAGAGAAATAAAATACCCCTCTTCTTCGGAGTGGGTTTAGGCGATGGTTCAGGAAGTATCCAATCATTATCATTCTTCAATATATTATTCAATAATTCCCCAGCTTGTTCAATAGTTTGTTCCTTGAAAACACAACCAACACAACTATCTAGGTAGTCCTTAGAAGCATCGGTTAGTCCATTGTAAAAGATATCAAGTATTTTGTTTTTCTTAAGAGGGTGATCAGGCAAAGCATTAAGTAATTGGAGAAGCCTCGCCCAAGCTTGAGGGAGATTCTGTTCTTCAATTTTCACAAAGTTAAATACTTCCATTGATGAGTTGAGAGAATTGTGCCGACATATTGAAATTGAGAGTGACTTCACCACTAGCCCCATATATGATGAGTTGCCCCAATTTCGATGTGAGGAGAGCCACAATGTATATGGTAATACTATGAGCAGGAAGATATTTTTCAGAGAAAATCATATCCTAGGGATTACACACACAACCAAGAGGAAGATTATTATACCATATCTTAGCATTACCATTCAATGAGAAAGGAAACAACTTAAGAATATAGTTATAGTAAGTTGTTTCCTCATGAGAAATTTGGGTGGCTATATCATCTAATTTAGTAAGATGTGCCACAACGGTTTGAGTTTCATAACCATGGAAAGGATCAGATTCAACCAAAGTAATTAACTCAGGATTGACAAAGAATTCATAATCCTTATCAGTAATAGATATAGGTGAAGTATCAAACTTAGGAACATATTTCATTCTAGCATTCAAAGATTTTTCTTTCAGCTTGCAAAGTAATTTCGATAATCTCTAATTACAAGCAAGAAAATCCCTAGCTGCCTCTCCATCCATAACATAACCCTCAGGTATCTTAGGCAATTCATATCTAGGAGACCTAAGTCGAATATGTGTTTCATAATTTTCAGTTGGAATAACTTCATTAGTTTTACTAATTTCATCACTTTCAACAGTCTCATATTCTTTAGCTTTAGCAAGTTGGTCATCAAGAAATTCACCTAGTGGCATAGTCTTACCAAGCAAAGTAGTAGCATCATCAATAGTATAATTCATAGTAGAAGTAGTATCATCAATTACTTGCGACATATCAGAATTAATAGCAGGTGGTGGTGTCGCAAACTTACTCAAAACAGAAGGTGAATCAACTACAGAGCTAGATAATAGTTCCTTACCTCCCCTCGTCTTAGAGGGAATGATCTTGGTTCTATCATCCTTAAGATTCTTCATAGTGATCAACAGATATAAATCCCAAGTGACTCAGCAAATAGAGCTATGCTCCCCAGCAATGGTGCGAGAAAAGGTCTTGAGAAGCCACAAGTATAGGGGATCGCAACAGTTTTCGAGGGTAGAGTATTCAACCCAAATTTATTGATTCGACACAAGGGGAGCCAAAGAATATTTGAAAGTATTAGCAGTTGAGATGTCAATTCAACCACACCTGGAGACTAAATATCTGCAGTAGAGTGATCAGTAGCACAGTAGTATGGTCATTTGATAGCGATAGCAATAATAGTAACAATAACAGTAACGATAGTAGCAATAGTTTTGTAGCAATTGTGACAGCAGCAGCAACAGTAGTAACTTAGCAAGAAAAAATATGTGAAAAGCTCGTAGGCATTGGATCGGTGATTATGTTGGATAATATTCATCATGTAATAGTCATAACCTAGGGCAATAAAGAACTAGCTCCAATTCATCAATGTAATGTAGGCATGTATTCCATATATAATCAGACGTGCTTGCAATAAGAACTTGCATGACATCTTTTGTCCTACCCTCCCGTGGCAGCGGGGTCCATAAGGAAACTAAGGGATATTAAGGCCTCATTTCAATAGAGAATGGGAACAAAGCATTAACACATAGTGAATACATGAACTTCTCAAACTATCGTAATCAGCGAAAAGAATCCCAATTATTATCACCTTGGGGTATGCGGATCATAACACGTAGTAGGTGCATACAACTTGCAAGATCGGATCAAGAACACAAATATATTCATGAAAACATAAAGGGTTCAGATCTAAAATCATGGCACTCGAGCCCTAGTGACACGCATGAAGCATAGCAAAGTCATAGCAACATCAATCTTAGAACATAGTGGATACTAGGGATCAATCCCTAACAAAACTAACTTGATTACATGACAAATCTCATCCAACCCATCACCATCCAACAAGCCTACGAAGGAATTACACACTCCCGGCAGGGAGCGACATGAAATTGGTGATGGAGTATGGTTGATGATGACGAAGATGGAAGATCCCCCTCTCCGGAGCCCCAAACGGACTCCAGATCTGGCCTCCTGATGAAGAACATGAGGTGGCAGCGGCTCCATATGGTAAAACATGATGAAACTTCCTCTCTTAATTTTTCTTGGGAAATAGGAATTTATAGTGCTGAGATTAGGGTCAGTGGAGCCACGTGTGCCCCACGTGTGCCTTGTGGGCTCCTGGTGGCCCCCCTCCAATGGGTCTTTGATCTAGTAATTATTATTTATTCCATAAAAAATCTCCAAAAAGTTTTGTCCAATTTTGAGAACTTTTATTTCTGCACAAAAAATAACACCATGGTAGTTCTGCTAAAAACAGCGCTAGTCCGGGTTAGTTTCATTTAAATCATGCAAATTAGAGTCCAAAACAAGAGCAAAAGTGTTTGGAAAAGTAGATACGATGGAGACGTATCAATGTGGTGATGACTACGACTATGGAGCCATTCGAGGGCCATGATTTTGAGGCAATCAACAAAGTGGCAAGCAAGGATGATGCTTCCATCTTTGGAGGCGAGAGTGATGATGTGCCATCTTCGGCCTTCATCCATGGCGACGGTGACGAGATGGTTGAGCAGGGGATTTTCCCTTCGACCACGATGACGTATGGTGATGAGTTGAGAGACTTGTGCCGACATATTGAGAGTGAGAGTGACTTCACCACTAGCCCCATATATGATGAGTTGCCCCAATTCCGATGTGAGGAGAGCCACAATCCAACCACTTGAGTGAGATGAGTGACTCCACCATATGTGACTTTGAGTGCACCTGTTTTGAGGAAGTGAGTGAGCCACCACATAGAGAGAGTGAGATAGTTGATAGGTCTTGTGAGGCCATTTGCATTTCTAACAACTTGACCTCTACCTCTATCGTGTCTTCTCATTTGGTGCTAGGTCCCATATATGACAATGCCATGATCCTCGATGACTTCGTCCTTCCTTTGGACAACACAATGGCCATGGTGGAATGTGATGCACACCCCCCCACACACACACACACAGTTCCATCAAGATGAAGATGATGCCCACGCGTTGGTCTTTACCGCCTCACCCACACCACATGAGTGGAATGACAAAGGTAAAATAGGTGAAGGTGATCCTCTTGTCCCGCTAGTGGATTATCTTGACATTGATTGCTTGCATAATGTTGATCCACCTATAATCATGCTTCATGCTAGTGTGACTTCCTCATATGATGATTTATTGCCCATTTCTGATGAGTATGATGATTCTCATGTGGAGTATATTAGTTCTGATGCCATGTTGTATACGATTTCTTGTGATAATTCTCTCGGTCACATCATGTTTGATAATCTGCTTGACTTGTCATATGCTGTGCATGAGATCAACCATATGTCAAATTTGCAATCTCATCGTACTAACTATACACGTTGTTGAGCTCAATGGTAGGGTGCGTCGACTACAAATTAAAAATCCCTACGCGCAGAACATCCAGGAACATGCTACGGGAGATGGATCACAGTTCGTTACCACTAGACGCGCAGTGCCGCGGCAAATGAAGAAGAGTTGGGGCAGCGGCGTCGCGTGGATCGTCTCCTCCTCGTTCGATCTCCCTCGGCGGCCGGTCGTCCGATCCCACGTGCGAAGTTCGCGGAGGCGGCGCAAGTGCACCGCCTCTAACGGTATCCGCGGCGTGCGGGAGGAACGTCGGCGGCGGACTGCTAGGTCCGATCACACAGTCGGCGGCGAGTGGAGGTGGCTATTCGCAACACATGCAAACCCTAGTCGCAGCGCCGAAGCGATCAACCAAATAAGTGCGCTGCACCTCCACCTTATATAGGCGTCCGTCGTGGGCTCAACACTTGGGCCTCGTGACGGACCCTAAAGCAAAGTCTACTCGGTCACGTTCCTAGTCCAGTTCGGATCACATCCGACCAAAGGTCTCTGAACCAACCTCGTAGGTTCCTTCCCTTAAGCGCGCGACCCCTTAGGTTCAAGTCGGCTTGGTCACGATTCGGATCACCTCCGATCTTGACGGTTGGTAGCGGACCTCTAGCAAGGCGTGCCGACCATCAAGAAAACTATGAAGCTGGTTAGGCGAACACAGCATAACGTGTCACACTTACATTCCCTTTGCCACACGATATATGTTGTCGGGCTCAAGGCGAGACTGTCATCCTTGTGCTAGCCCGACCTCTTTCTTGTTCGGATACTGACCACAAAGCTGGATTATCTCATAATCCTTGTCGCATGGCCATGCTTATCTGGTCGGATCACATGAGGGGCCCAGAGTATATCTCTCCCGATCGGAGGGCAAATCCCATCTTGCTCGAACATGTCTCGCATGAAGATGGACCGACAAACCCGAAACCTACCTTTGTAACTACCGATCACGGAGTAGCGTTTGGTCGGCCCAAAGCAAGTCTGTCACCATCCCGAGTACATGTGTCAGCTCAGGTCTTAGGACATAGAACGTATGTTGTACTAAAGACTCACAGATGACATATCGCTGCGTCTCATAGTTAGGTCTGTCCGACTCGGACCTTATCTCGACTCTGGTCCAAATACGTCGAATCCGACCAGACCTTTCCAAGTCCATAATATCCGGTTAGCATCCAATGCTCCATGGCTAGTGAGACCAAGCCATCGACTGTGTCATATGCCAGTCTAGTCAGCTGCGCGTCCACACAGCCCTTTCGACTAGGGACCTTTTAGGACAGTCATCATACAATGCATAGTCCCACAAACAAATACACATCATTGATAATGTCCAAGGACTATCTTTATTCATAAACACATAGGAAATATCATCATACATGATTGCCTCTAGGGCATATCTCCAACAGTCTCCCACTTGCACTAGAGTCAATCAAATAGATATCGAATGCCCATAGCTCTAACGTGCCCCTCATGCTTGGGTTGTGGAAGCGGCTTAGTCAATGGATCTGCAACATTTGCATCCGTGTGAATCTTGCATAACTCTACATCACCATTCTTTACGATCTTCGTGTCGGGTGATATTTCCGGTCTATGTGTCCGACCTTGTGGTGATTCCTCGGCTCCTTGGCTCGTGCGATGGCACGAAATTATCACAATAAAGGTCCAACGGTTTCACCGAGGCTGGGAAAATACCAAGATCATCCAGAAAATGCCGGATCCAAACACCTTCCTTTGCGACTTCACAAGCCGCAATGTATTCGCTTACGTGGTAGAATCGGCCACCGTATCCTGCTTGGAACTCATCCGATTACCTTTGCTCCTCCGTTCGGGGCGTACCACGAATCCGGACTGTGATCGACAATCATCTCTGCCGGTTTGGAAACTAGCATCGACGTAACCCCACTGACGAGCTCTTCCTCACCTCCATAAACTAGGAACATCTCTTTAGTCCTTTTCGGTACTTCAAAATAGTCTTTACCGCTGCCCGGTGACTCTCACAGGGTTGGCACAGTATCTACTTGTTAGGCTTATTGCAAAAGCAACATCAGGCCTTGTACATATCATGGCATACATGATGGATCCGATTGCCGAGGCATACGGAATCCTACTCATCCTGCTTCGCTCATCAGATGTCGAAGGACTCTAAGTCTCACTTAGCCTTATACCATGTGAGAGCGGCAAGAACCCTTTCTTCGCCTCACTCATGTTGAACCGCTTCAACACTTTATCTATGTCACGTGCTCGGCTTAAGCCGAGCAGCCTCCTCGATCTATCTCTATAGATCTTAATGCCTAAAATATAGATCGCCTCACCAAGGTCTTTCATTGAAAACTTGCCATTCAATGACTCCTTGACCGAGTTTAGCATCGAAACATCATTTCCGATCGGTAGTATGTCGTCCACATACAAGATCAAAAACACTATCGAGCTCCCACTTAACTTCTTGTATAAACAAGAGTCCTCTTCTCTTTGATGAAACCGAGACCGATGGCGACCTCATCAAAACGAATGTTCCAACTCCGAGATGCTTGCTTCAACCCATAAATGGATCTCTTGAGCTTGCATACCTTACTAGTGCTAGTCGGATCGACAAAACCCCCGGGTTGTATCATATACACGTCCTCGGTTAAATTTCCGTGAAGGAAAGCCGTTTTGACATCCATCTGCCATATCTCGTAATCGAAATATGCCGCTATAGCTAGTATGATCCTCACCGATTTCAGCATCGCTACCGGCGAGTAAGTCTCTCGTAGTCAATTCCTTGAACTTGTCCATAACCTTTAGCGACAAGCCGAGCTTTGTGGATCTGAACATTTCCATCCACATCGGTTTTCTTCTTAAAGACCCATTTGCAACCAATGGCGATTCGCCGGTGGCGGATCAACCAAGTCGGACTTGATTCTCATCCATGGACTTTAACTTTCGGATCTCATGGCCTCCAGCCATGCCTCGGAATCTGGGCTCACCATCGCTTCCGCATACGTGGCCGGCTCGTCGCTTTCTAGCAACAATACATCGCCCACTCTGTGCAATCTTTCCGACCTCCGTGGTTCCGGTGCCGCTTCCACTACAGGTTCCCTGACTGACTCCGGTATGATCTCATCACCAGCCGAGCCGTCCCCGAGTGGTCCTCGAATTTCTTCGAGTCGAACCGTCCTCCCACTGGCCTCCCGATCGAGAAACTCTTTCTCAAGGAAAACCCGTTCGAGCAACAAACACTTTGTTCTCTTCCCGGTTGTAGAAGCTATATCCTAAGGTTTCCCTCGGATATCCCACGAATATGCATTTATCCGACTTGGGTGTAAGCTTGTCTGACATAAGTCGCTTGACAAATGCTTCACAACTCCAAATCTTTAGAAAAGACAACCGGGACTCTTCCCGGTCCACATCTCATGCGGTGTCTTGTCTACGGATTTTGATGGTACCCTATTAAGTGTGAAAGCTGCGGTTTCTAGGCGTATCCCCAAAATGACAAGGGTAAATCCGATTTGCTCATCATAGACCGGACCATGTCCAACAAGGTCCTATTCCTCCGTTCCGACACGCCGCTTTCTCTATGGCGTGCCGGAGGTGTGAGCCGAGGTACTATACCTCGATTTTTAGATGATCATCAAACTCCTGGCTCATGTACTCACCTCCACGATCAGATCGCAGAAGCTTTATAGTCTTGCCGAGCTGATTCTCAACCTCGTTCTGAAACTCTTTGAACTTTTCAAAAGCCTCCCACTTGTGCCTCATCAAATAGATATATCCATATCTACTCAAGTCGTCGGTAACAGTCACGAAGTACTGAGAGCCACCTCTGGCAGTTGTGCTCATTGGACCACACACATCACTGTGTATAAGCTCCAACAGCTCGGATGCCCTCTCGCAACTCTTTGCGAAAGGAGACTTAGTCATCTTGCCGAGCAAGCATGATTCACATGTCTCGAACGACCCGAAGTCGGACGAAGTTAGGAGCCCATCATCATGGAGCTTCTTCATGCGTTTTAGACTAATGTGTCCAAGCCGGCAATGCCAGAAGTATGTCGGATTTATCTCATTAGGCTTATGCCTCTTGACATTTACGTTATAGACCGGTTCCTGTTCTAGATTCAATATAAATAACCGATCAACAATGGGTGCATAGCCGTGGAACATACCATTCAAAAATATCGAACAACCATTGTCCTTTAAATTGAATTCGTAACCTTGACTCATCAAACATGAGGCAGAAATAATGTTTCGACTAAGTGCAGGAATGTAATAACAATTATTCAATTCCATAATGAATCCGGAAGGAAGCTGGAGCTGCATCGTGCCGACCTCCAACGCAGCAACTCTTGCTTTGTTGCCAACCACGATGTCAATATCCTTGTGCCACACGCCTAGTTCTTACCAGCCCCTGCATCGAGTTGCAAATATGAACAACCGATCCGGTATCAAATACCCAAGAGCTACTAGGTATGTCGAGAAGGTAAATGTCTATAGCATATGCAACAAGTGTACCTTTGCCTGAAGAAGCATTTCCGGCCTTCTTGCCATGCTCTGCAAGCCACTTGCTATAGTTCCTCTTCCAGTGACCGGTCTCCTTGCAGTGATAGCAAACGGTCTTCGAGTCCGGTCCAGACTTTGGTGTAGCGGCAGAGGTTACCATCTCCGTGCCCTTTGCCTTAGCCTTTTTCTTGGACCAACTCTTCTTGAACTTAGCCGATTTTTGCACCATCAACACTTGATGTGTGCCTTTCTTAATATCCTGCTCTGCCACCTTGAGCATCCCATGCAATTCAGTGAGCTTCTTATACATGCCATGCATATGATAGTTCGAGATGAATGTCCCATAGCTGGGCGGAAGAGAACCCAGAACAGCATCGAGCCAGCTCATCCAAGAGCGGGAAGCCCAAATGATCCAAAGCTTGCACATATCCGATCATCTTGATCACATGTGGGCTCGATGGATCACCTTCCTTCAGCTTGCAATCCATCAAGGATCGCGGATGTTGAACCTTTCGGTCCTAGCACGTATGCGAAACATGCTCTTGAGACTCTCGATCATATCGTAAGCCTCAACATTTTCGAAATGCTGTTGCAAATCGGGCTCCATACAAGCCCGACATCAGACGGTGATCTCCGTTGATTCATCAACGAGTTTACAGTAGGCATTTTTAGCCGTGGCACTAGCATTATCGGCAGGTTCCTCTGGAAGTGGATCCTCTAGAACATGTTCCTTTTTATCGTGCTTGAGAACAATTCTTAGATTTCTATACCAGGTGGTAAAGTTTGTTCCATTCAGTTTATCCTTTTCCAAAATTGATTTCAATGCAAAGTTGGGTTGAGCAGGTGGTGCAATTGATCTACAACAGGAAATATGCAATCAATAAGCAATGTGTTTATGTAGAGTAATTCTACCCTAAACAGAAATACTCCCACTGAAGTTGGCATCCCTCCGCAAACTCTCAGTGATTCAGGATCCGACTAGCGCATGCGGCTAGTGAGCTTTAGCATCCTTTGCTAGCCAACATACCTATCCGGTAAGCAACTCCTTGCTAATCGTATCTCTATCGACTCACAGCCGATTAGGGAAGGTATCTCATACCCGGCTCCCAACCTTCTTTGCCACAAGGCCCAAAACTGTTTTGATAGCCTTGTCAAGTTAACTCGATGCAAAGGTGCATGTCCGTGTTCGACCACGAACCCTTGATTCAAGGACACCTAGCAGCACCCCAAATTTATGAGCCCACTACTAGGCGTACTTGGCGTGCGAAGGTGCAACATCGGGGATGGCAATTCCTTGATATTCATGAGGATCATTCTATCATTCTAACATGCATAGAAACAAAGAAGCATAACAATCACAAATATAACACATATTGTGAAATAGTATGGCTCCTTCATGGGCGTTCTTCCGTGTCGGCTCCGACTCCGATGACCATCTACTGAACTCCATCTTGTTTGTCACGCCGGGACGCCAAGCCACCAACCTGATCTCTATTATCCAACTACTACAACTAGTAATGAATTTACATAGAGTCACAAATCGACACGCAGGTCGTTATACAATATAATGACAACACTTTGGCTCCTGCCGGCTGACAAACATGACATGCAGGCCACGTATAAATTACACACATGCATCACATACACATGAGCCATACTATTCACATCAAACCTGCAAAACAAAGTTATGCATAGAATCGCATTCTACCGGTTTGTGTGTCAGGTACGAAATACACGGCGCTACGCACACGTTTTCGGAAATCACAGATCACATCTGAACTCCGATCACGCCGATTTCTCTAATCTGACCGATCTTATCGATCATCGCGAATCCGATTCGGATTTATGTTTCACTGTTAACCCCGATGGCGGATGACCGACCGGTAGGGGTAGATCGTGTCACGACCTCATCGATCCCGATTTACAGAAAACATAGCCTCAACGACCCCCATGTGCAGTTGATCACATCAACCATGCACATATCCGATCTCTTCAAGGACAACAGATCTCATCTGCCGCCTCCACATATCTAATATGCATACGATCTGAATCCAAATCCTATAACAGAGGCTCTGATACCACTATTGAGCTCAATGGTAGGGTGCGTCGACTGCAAATTAAAAATCCCTACGCGTAGAACATCCAGGAACATGCTACAGGAGATGGATCACAGTTCGTTACCACTAGACACGTAGTGCCGTGCAGTGGAAGAAGAGTTGGGGCAGCGCGTCCACGTGGATCGTCTCCTCCTCGTTCGATCTCCCTCGAGCTGCCGGTCGTCCGATCCCACATATGAGTTCGCCGGAGCGGCGCAAGTGCACCGCCTCTAACGGTATCCGCGCGTGCGGGAGGAACGTCGTGCGGCGGACTGCTAGGTCCGATCACACAGTCGGCGGCGAGTGGAGGTGGCTATTCGCAACACATGCAAACCCTAGTCGCAACGCCGAAGCGATCAACCAAATAAGTGCACTGCACCTCCACCTTATATAGGCGTCCGTCGCGGGCTCAACACTTGGGCCTCGCACGGACCCTAAAGCCCAAAGTCTACTCGGTCACGTTCCTAGTCCAGTTCGGATCACATCCGACCAGTGTCCTATGAACCAACCTCGTAGGTTCCTTCCCTTAAGCGTGCGACCCCTTAGGTTCAAGTTGTCTTGGTCACAGTTCGGATCACCTTCGATCTGCACGGTTGGTAGCGGCCTCTAGCAAGGCGTGCCGACCATCAAGCAAACTATGAAGCTGGTTAGGCGAACCTGTACAACGTGTCACACTTCTGTTCCCTTTGCCACACGATATATGTTGTCGGGCTCAAGGCGAGACTGTCATCCTTGTGCTAGCCCGACCTCTTTCTCGCTCCAAAGGATACCGACCACAAACTGGATTATCTCATAATCCTTGTCGCATGGCCATGCTTATCCTGGTCGGATCACACGAGGGGCCCAGAGTATATCTCTCCTAATCGGAGGGGCAAATCCCATCTTGCTCGACCATGTCTCGCAGCATGGGACTGGACAAACCCGAAACCTACCTTTGTAACTACCCAGTCACGGAGTAGCGTTTGGTCGGCCCAAAGCAAGTATGTCACCATCCCGAGTACATGCGTCAGCTCAGGTCTTAGGACATAGAACGTATGTTGTACTAGAGACTCACAGATGACATATCGCTGCATCTCATAGTTGGGTCTGTCCGACTCGGACCTTATCTCGACTCGGTCCGACTACGTCGAATCCGACCAGACCTTTAAAAGTCCATATTATCCGGTTAGCATCCAATGCTCCATGGCTAGTGAGACCAAGCCATCGACCGTGTCATATGCCAGTCTAGTCCATTTGCGTCCACACAGCCCTTTCGACTAGGGACCTTTTAGGATAGTCATCATACAATGCATAGTCCCACAAACAAGTCACGTACTTGCTGATACACATCATTGATAATGTCCAAGGACTATCTTTATTCATAAACACATAGGAAATATCATCATACATGATTGCCTCTAGGGCATATCTCCAACACACGTGCCATTAAAATGACCCCAATTTGCACATATGGCATAGTGACAAGCCCATGGTTATTGGCATTTGTTTTTCTTGTGATGATATTGATATGCTCCCTTTGCATCATGTCCATCATATATCATGCCATGACCACATAGCTTCAGATATGCATTGTTTTGGATGTTGTTCATCTTCTCCAATACTGCTCTCAGGAGAACCCCATAGTTTCCTCATACAATTAAGGAGATTCTGATCAATACTATTCATTGCATGATTCCCATGATTCTGTGCACCATATGCATCCCATGAATAAAACTGCTATTGTCGTGCCACACACTTGCTATAATTGCACACTCAATTTGTGTCCCCGTCGTGTCACACATAACAACTATTCTTTCATGATGGATGACATGTTCATATCTTCAAATTTCTTTGAGCGGTGCTTATCTTGTGCTAACTTTCACATGCACATACACATCATGATGAATGATGTGTACATTTACCATGCACACACTTTCTTTGGTTTTGTGTCTCTTTTGTGTAGGTACCCATGAATACTAGCAACTTCACAATTCCATGAGTTGACGAAAGAAGCTCTAGAGAGAAACGATGACTTGGGATCCCTTGGATTGTTTTCACACCGTTTCCATTGCACAAGGACTTCAAGCATTTCTTCTACATGGCCCTCACAGGGTTAGGGGTTATTGCCCATTGCATATTATATGCCCATCTTGCCATGTTTACTTTGCATGATATGCTCATTCCCATACCTTTGTCATGCATTTGTGACCTACGCTTTGCATCTCACGTGATTCATGATTCTACTACTTGTATGTGTGTTTGCAAGCTTGGTGGACATATCACTTGTTATTGACATGTTTCCTTTGCGACCCATACCTACGATGATACTTTGACCATGATTTGCTTTCGTGCTTGCGATATGTCATTTGCATTGCCTATGCTTACTATTTTCTCACATGACATGATTTCCATGATTTCCTCTAGTGTGTTGCATCTTCGCTCCACTAGTTTGCACGACATGATTACGATGCTTGCTTCGTATAGTGCATCACCCATGATTCATACTTCTCATTTCATGCGGTCGATGACAACCATTTCCATGCTTTGAATATAATTGCTATTGAATATTGTCCAATTGCTCCATATTTTTCTTCTCTCATGCTAGATGCTTTGCGGTGTATTGAATGCAACAACAATTTTAGTCTTGCTAATAATATTGCCCACATAGCATGCTCACATATATTTGGAGCTTGTGACATATTTCTTGTGAAGCATGCTTGTCTTACTTCTTTGCACCATATACCAAGTGCCATGAATATCTCCATTGTTGCATCATATTATTCATGCACTTATACTTATAATGATGTGCAAGAGAAGAGAATCATCATGATGGATGATGTGTTTATCTACCATGCGCATACATTCTTTGTTTTGTTATGTGTATGTGTAGGATACTTCGACTACATGTCAACTTCCACTTCCCATGAGTTGACCATTCGAGCTCTTGAGAGCGAACAACGTTCGACCACGACGCTTCTACACCGCATTTGCTTATGCTTCGGCTTTATGAAGGACGCACAAGGACATGCTTTGAAGGTGACATTCTTCTTGAGTATGAATATTTTGGATCATACTTCATGTGTTGCTCGCACCATGACACTTTGCACACATACTAGAGATCTTTCTTCGATTTTTCAGTGCCACATTGCCATGCCTCATGATATATATATAACTTGTGTGATGCGGAGCATCCTACGAACATCACCATGTCAAGAGTCCATTTGGCAAGTGACACGTGCGACATCTACTTCACATACACAAAGGTGAATCATCTCCTTTACACGTGTTCACTTGACCCTCTCGAGGATGGTATACTACTTGACACTCCTCCCGTGTGCATGCATAGGTATTGTAGGAGCTTCACGGATGTCGAGGAGGAGTGCAAGCGCCAAGGAATGAATACATCGTCCGCGAGGGAAGCGTGGAAGAGAAGACGAAAGAAAGGAGAAGAAGAAGACGGAGCGGCTGCAAGAGCCAAGCCGGACATCCGGA
The DNA here is from genome assembly GCA_021605145.1 of Aegilops bicornis. Taxonomy (NCBI): domain Eukaryota; kingdom Viridiplantae; phylum Streptophyta; class Magnoliopsida; order Poales; family Poaceae; genus Aegilops; species Aegilops bicornis. Next base: position 372,281,311 of record CM038671.1, read on the forward strand.
CCGCCGTCCGGATCATCCGGGCCCAGCTGGATCATCCGGACCCCTCCCCGGATCGTCCAGGTAACTACGTCGAAGACACCCGAAGGCACCGAAGCCGGATCATCCGGGACTCCGTCTGGATCATCCGGGCCCCCGACGGCCGGATCATTCGGGACCCCGTCCAGATCATCTGGCCTTGCCTGCGCGCATGACTCGAGCCGAGGCCCATGTACCCATTCTTCCCCCCTCACTTACCCCTTCGTGGCTTAGACTATAAATAGACCTCCTCCACCTCCTTTCTAGGGTTAGCAAAGTGATAGCTCATTTGTATGTGAGCTTTGCTCCTACCTTCCTCTACTCTTGAGAGAGAGAGATAGAGAGAGACTACTACTCCTTTGGAGGCCAAGACCTCCATCTAGGAGAAGATCCTGCGGGATATATCATCAAGACCCCCTCACGGGCGGACCCCCTTCAAGACCTCCTCACGGAGATGAACTCTACCTTGTATCTTTCCCTTTGTTGTTCATGTACCTTGTGGATCTTGTGTGTTTGATTGTCTAGTGGATGTGTGATTGGACATGTTCTTGAGTGTTTCCCCTTGTGATTTCTCTCCATTCTTCCCCATGTTCATCGTGTTCTTTGAGGGAGCCCACTCCAATTGTGAAAGATCGGCCTACACCGGGTTAGCCCCGTATCATTGTGTATTGCATTCGACTTGTGGATTACTTGCTCCTATCATATGTTTGGTTGGAACAATGTCATTTTTTCACATATGCCATGTCCCATTGCTTGTCACATGATTGACTTGATTGCCTCACACATGATGAACAATTTCTCTTTCTATTGTGTTGATTGCCACACGATTTTCACTACACCCTATGCACATTATGCTTGGATTGTCTTGCACTTGACCCATGTGTTTACACACTTCATTTTATTTGGTGTTGTGAATTATTCCTTTGCCTACCACAGACCTTTCATCGAGCACATTGTGCATGCTTGCTATGAACTTGAGGTAGATGCTTGTTCCCTTGTCATACATATTTGCATCTCTACCTCGCATTTGCATGCTTATTTCCATGATGTCCTTGATTGTGCTCAATTTATGTGCTCACATGCCATGTCATAGTCCTTCGTCACACCATATGCTATGCTTGATAATGATACTAGTTGGGTGAATAAGCTCTTGAATGTTGGTCTTGCACTAACGCTAACCGCATTTGTTTTTTCAAGTGTTTGTTGTCCTTGCTCCTTTTGAAGGAATCACTAGACAGTGATATCGGAGAGTGCCCATTTTGAGCTTGAAGATGATGAGTACTGGTGAACGTCCACTTCTACACGGTGATGCCTTCTCTTTTCCCATGGTGATTTGGTGTTGGATCCGAGGTCGAATCTTTCCCAAGGGGGAGGAGATGATGCGGAGCATCCTATGGACATCACCACGTCAAGAGTCCATTTGGGAAGTGACACGTGCGACATCTACTTTGCACAAAGTTGAATCATCTCCTTTACATGTGTTCACTTGACCCCTTCGAGGATGGTATACTACTTGACACTTCTCCCATGTGCATGAATAGGTATTGTTGGAGCTTCACGGATGACGAGGAGGAGTAAAAGCGCCAAGGAAAAACTACACCATCCGCGAGGGAAGCATGGAAGAGAAGATAGAGTTGATGAAGCTACAAGGTCCGGACATCCGACCCAAGCCTCGGACCTCCGGCCCTGACAGCCCGGACACCCGGCATCCCCCCCCCCCCCCGGAAATCCGACAAAGGAGTACAGCACGGAAGGCCATCAAGTGGCCGGACATTTGGCCAGTGCCCATACTTCCGGCATCTCGTGAACAGCCGGACATTCGGCGCCTGCCTGCGTGCATGGGCAGTGCCCGCGGCCCATGTATCCCCCCTCTCACTTACCCCTTCATGGACTTGCCTATATAGGACAATCACGCAAAGCCTCGTGAACAACACCTGCACAAACAAAAGCAAATACTTGCACCCAACGCGGGGAAGAGGGTTGTCAATCCCCTTGAACTCGTTACTTGCAAGGATCAAATCTTGTATAGGTAGATGGATAAATTGCAAAACAAAATATCAGAGATAAAATTCCTTTAGTTTTTGTAATATGATTAAGGTAGACCCGGGGACCACAATTTTCACTAGAGGCTTTTCCATTGAACACATAGCATATGGTGGATGAACAAATTACTTGTGGGCAATTGATAGAAAAGCACATAGTTATGCAGATATCCAAGGAAATGATCATGTATATAGGCATAACGTCCGAGACAAGTAGATCGACTCATGCCTGCACCTACTCCACCAATCGATCGCTATCGATCATGCATCTATGGAATTAAGTTAATGAAAAATGGAGTAATACCTTAAGCAAGATGACATGATGTGGACAAATTAAACCCAATCAATATGAATAAACCCCGTCGTTTTACCCTTAATGGCAATAATACAAATACGTGTATTGTCCCCTTCTCTCACTGGGATATAGAGCACCGCAAGATTGAGCCCATCACAAAGCACCTCTCCCACAAAAGATAAATCAATATAGTTGGCCAAACCAAATGGATAGATCGGAGAGAAATACAAAGCTATAACAATCATGCATAATAAAGTTTAGAAAATACTAAATTACCCCAAGAAACACATCGCAAAAGAAGATTACATTAGATAGAAATCCAAGAAAATCGAGGAGAACATTGTATGAATATCAAAGAGAGAGAGAGAGAGAGAGAGAGAGAGAGAGAGAGAGAGAAGAAGCCATATGGCTACTACCTATGGACCCGTAGGTCTATGGTGAATTACTCACGCATCATCAGAAGGCAACAAGGATGACGAGAAGCCCTCTGTGATTGATTCCCCTTTGGCAGAGTACCAGAAAAGGCCTCCAGATGGGATCGTGGAAGAGCAGAAGCTTGTGGCGGCAAAAAGTGTTTCGGGTGACTCTAATATTTTTGGGAATATTTTGGAATATATATATAGGCGGAATTAGGTCAAGAGGTGCCATGGGGGGGGCACAAGCTCGAGGGAGCGCCCCCCTTGGGGCGTGCCTTGTGAGCTTGTCGCTCACCCGTGGCTCTTTTGGTCTTCCCCTGAACCTTCTAGGGTCCCTTCTGGTCCATAAAAAAATAATCCAAAGATTTTTCTCCGTTTCGACTTTGTTTGATATAGATTTTTTGAAAATCCAAAGACAAGCGAAAGACAGCAAGTGGCACTGGGCACTAGGTTAATAGATTAGTCCCAAAAAATGATATAAAACAACATATAAAACATCCAAGATTGATACTATAATAGCATGGAACAATAAAAAAATTATAGATTGTTGGAGACGTATCAACACCCCAAGCTTATTTCCTGCTCGTTCTCCAGTAGGAAAATGATAAAAACAGAACTATTGACGTGAAATGTTGCCTAACATGTTTACCATGTAATCTCTTTTCATGGTATGAATATTGAGATCCAAATGATTCAAATCAATAGTCTATAATTTGATATAAAGACATCGGTACTCAGGCATACCAACAAACAATCATGCCTTTCAAAATAAAAATGCTAAAGAACGCTATCCCTACAAAATCATATAGCCTTGTCATGCTTGGTCTTCCTAACACAAAGCATTAATTATGAACTACCCCCAATGACAAGCTGAGCAATTGGTTCATACTTTTTAACGTGCTTCAGCTTTTTCGGCCTCACCCAGTAAATGAGCGTGAGCCATGGACATAGAGATCAATAAGGGGAAGTCAAAAAAGGAATATAGTCTCACATCGACGCGGCTAATCAACGGGCTATGGAGATGCCCATCAATTGATGTCTATGCGAGGAGTAGGGATTACCATGCAACAGATGCACTAAGAGCTATAAGTGTATGAAAGCTCAACTGAAAACTAAGGGGTGTGCATCCAACTTGCTTTCTCATGAAGACCTCATGCATTTGAGGAAGCCCATCATCGGAATATAAAAGCCAAGTTCTATGATGAAAAATTCCCACCAATATGTGAAAGTTACAACATAGGAGACTCTCTATAGGAAAATATGGCGCTACTCAGAAGCACAAGTGTGGAAAAGGATAGTAACATTGCCCCTTCTCTCTCTTTTTCTCTCATTTCATTTTTTGGGCTCTTTGTGTTAAGAAGATGGAGCATGACAAGGATATATGATTTTGTAGGGATAGCCTTCTTTAGCAAGTGTGGGGGAATCATAGTCTCCATCATCATCCCGACTTGTGGGGGAATCATCATCATCATTTCCTCACTAGGACAATTCTCTAGCAACGATGATCATCACACTTTTATTTACTTACTACTCAATATTACAACTCAATATAGAACAATATGACTCTATATGAATACCTCTGGCAGTGTACCGGGATGTGCAATGATGCTAGCATAACATGTCTGATAATGATGAATGGTGGTTGAGCCACAAATACTATGTCAGATGATCATGCAAAGCAATATGTCAATGAAGGTGTATGTCATAATAACGAAACGGTGGAAGTTGCATGGCCATATATCTCAGAATGGCTATGGGAATGCCATGATAGGTAGGTATGGTGGCTGTTTTTAGGAATATATAAGGAGGCTTATGTGGGATAGAGCGTATCATATGATGCGGTTTGGATGCACCGGCGAAGTTTGCACTGACTCTTGAGGTTAGAAAGGGCAATGCACAGTACCGAAGTGGCTAGCAAATGGCAGAAAGGTAAGATTGCGTATAATCCATGTACTCACATTAGTCATAAAGAACTCACATACTTATTGTAGAAGTTTATTATCCCTCAAAGCAAAGTACTACTACGCATGCCCCTAGGGGGATAGATTGGTAGGAAAAGACCATCGCTCTTCCCCGACTGCCACTCATAAGGTAGACACTAAACAATAAATCATGCTCCAACTTCATCACATAACAAGAGACTATACATGCATGCTTTGGAATCACAACTTACTAAACCACAATTATTCACTAGTACCCCCACATATTGCCGTCTCAATATCGCAAAACTATTGCAAGGAATCAAACTTATCATATTCAGTGATCTACATGAATGTTTTTGTTAATCCCTCTTGAGTGCCTATCATATCAGGACTAATTTCATAACATGTGCATATTGCCATTACTATTTACTAGATAATCAAAAAGATATAAGTGAAGCATGAGAGTGTAACTATTTATTTAAAATATATCCATCTCCGTGCTCTAAAAGATATAAGAGAAGCACTAGAGAAACTGCCTATCTCAAAAAATATAAGTGAAGCACATAGAATATCCTAACAAATCGTGAATAAATGTGTGTCCCTCTCAAAAGGTGATGCGGAGCATCCTTCCATCATCCCCATGGACTCTACAACAACACTTCAAGCACCACGTGGACTCATTACAAGAGCTAGAGCACGTGCAATGGAATCTGAGGTGAACTCCTTCCTACTTGATATGCATATGGGCACAAATGGAACTTGGTTGCTACCTCACCAAGATACTCTATGCCTCATTAGGTACGAAGAGGAACACCACCAAGAAGCTCAAGAGCATCACCAAGGAGTAGGAGGACCACCCCAAGGTGATAGAGGCAAAGGTGTCCTGCCTTTGGATGAGATGGTGGCTATCATTTTGGGTGGAGTAGACTTTGACGATCCGACTACGAACGTGCGAGGACGTCGCGCCTTAGCAATCGCTAAACCAACTCCGCGAGGTTATTGACCACACCGGAGCACGATCAACCTGACCACGAGGGTCTATTTCCTCCGAGCAAACGAAGAACAAGCAACAAACTAAGATTGCAATCTAGATATTGCGAATAAAAGAGGAAAGCTTTATTGATCAAGTGGAGTTCTGTGACGTCTTGGTCTGGTCGTTGAACACAAAGGAAGTACGTGAAGTTGCAGCTATGGCGAACTTTTAATCTAAACAAAACCCGAAGTCTAAACGATGCTCTAAGGGCTGTATATATGGAGGAAGAGGGTGGAATTTCGTGGTCCTTGGAGGAGGGGTCTGAAACCAACCCTAACTCTTGTTTCCCCACACATACGGACTCTAAAAACAGCCTATATTCAAGTATTTCGAAATTAGATGGGCCTGGCCCAATAATAAGGTGACGCAGCACCTGGAATAGCCTCTGGACGAAATTTTTGAAGTGGCATCTTGTATATTTCATCCAAGGCTTCATGCACTCATTATGGTGGCTTCAAAGTCCTGAAATCATCACTGGAAACTCTGTTCTTGTTTCCCTTGCACATGCCATCAACTCCATGCTTGTTCTTGCTCCAATGTTCATCCTTCTCCAAGATAGGCACTTCATTTGTAACCAAAACAAATGTATCCAATTTAGGCAGCATCATATTCTCATGAACATTAGAATCATTACCAAGAAATGAAAGTACCCGGTAATTTAATTGGCGTGCGCGAGCTCTAGTAATTGGTCCAGTATGTATAGTAGCAGGGGCTGTGGGTGTAACAATGGTATTGATGTCCTCATCACAAGGCCACGCGGAGCAAGACGGAGCACAACAGCAGTAGCACTGGAAGTCCCAGGCGATCCTATGTGCACGGGCCCGCGGGCCCAACTTACCCCGTGCGCACGGGCCCTACAGGATGGGCGGCTGAGAAGGCGTTTTGGACCTCCTCTTCTTCCACTTCGACCCCAAGCCTATATATTCTATATCTAGGGTTATGTTTAGGGTTAGCAAAGACATAGATGAGAATTTGAGAGCTTTGCTCCTTCTACCTCCACTTGAGATCAAGGCCTCTTTGGAGAGGATCCCCTAGGAATTTCAAGACCTCCTCTTGGAGAAGACTACCATCTTCAAGACCTCATCTCCTAGGAGTGGGACGAACTCTACCATTGTATCTTTACTTTGATTGTGTTTGTGAACTTGTGGATCTTGTGTTTCTATTCTAGTGGATGTGTAATTGGGTATTGATAGAGGCGAGGGTGTCCCGATCTTTCGATGAGATGATAACTATCGATTTGGTGGAGATGACTTTGACGATCCGACTACAAACGTGCATGATGTTGCGCCTTAGGAGTCGCTAAACCAACTCCGAGAGGTTATTGACCACGCCGGAGCATGATCAACCTAACCACGATGGTCTATTCCTGCATGCAATCGAAGAACAAACAAGAATATGATAAAGCAATCTAAATATTGCGAATATATATGAAGTGTATATAAAAGTGGGGATCCGGAAGCGGTCCTGGTCTGGTCGTTGGACACAAACGAAGTACACGAAGTTGCAATGGCTAACTTTTAACTAAACAAATCCCAAGGAAAAAGCTACTAGATGGATCTACTTATATAGGAGCAAGGGATGGCGGCCTAGGAGGTGGGAGGACGTCCCAAGACAGCCTAAAACTAATCCTAGGTCGTACAAGGCTCATGGGCCCAAGTGGAGGTGATGCAACACCTTTGGACTTGTAGTTTGACTTGGATTCTGCTGCAGCGGCATATTGCTTTGTCGATAACTGAATGCTCCGGATGAATTTTAAGGTAAATCCAATTGGGTTGGAAAGAGCACGAAATCTACTTTCCAACAAAAAATAATCACCCAATTCGGAGTCCGTATGAAGGAGTTCTTGGCGTTTTGAGTCAGGTATGTTTGTGCAGTCTGAATCTGAATCCAGAATGTGAGAGACTTGGACTCTATCTTCTCTTGGCCCAAAGGTGACGTGAGAAGACTTTTTAAACAACACCTAAACTTCTCTTTTCCCTTATCTTCATATGTGGATTGTACAAATGTCCCATACACCTGCAATTAGACATGGCACAAAAGTTTATGAAGTATTTTTGTCCAGGATGACATAAAAAAATTCTTGCATAGTTTGCATTAGAAATCACCTCACAAATATACAAGTATGCAATATTTTGGTCGTAGTCATGTCCTCATCATCCTCCCCTTCTTGAAAACAAAGCCGTCGCCGGCGTTGCTTGATCTGAAATGTGGCTAACAAAAGAAAACAACGTGTACATGTTGTATATGTATATGTGTCGATGTACAAAAAGAGGGGCACGCTTTTGTGCCCCTTTACTTATGCATGGGCAGTCAGAGCCGCGCCCACGACCACACCAAGCAGAACAGGGGAGGTGAGCCAAGGTAAGACCGAAGCCCAAGACAATCAAAGCAATGCCAAGCCCAAGACCGCAAAGAGCAAAGGGATGAAGCAGGTTCCCCGGCAAGACCCTTGCCGAGGCAACCTCACCGGCCCCGGCAAGATCCTTGCCGAGACAGCTCGCCCCACACCAACAGAGCAGCCACCCTTGAGCCCACAATCCCCAACACCATCATCCTGTTGGGGAACGTAGTGATTTCAAAAAATTTCCTACGCACACGCAAGATCATGGTGATGCATAGCAACGAGAGGGGAGAGTGTTGTCTCACGCCCTCGTGAGACCGAAGCGGAAGCGATCACAACGTAGAGGAAGTAGTCAGACGTTCTCCTCGCGATCCAACCGATCCCAGCGCCGTTACTCCGGCGCCTCGAAGTTCTTGGCACACGTACAGCTCGGTGGCGCTCCTCAGTTCGATCCAGCAAAGCTCCGGGACAGAGAGTTCACAAGACGACAAGGCAGGACGATCTTGATGTTCTACCGACGCAGGGCTTCGCCTAAGCACCGCTACGATATGACCGAGGTGGAATATGGTGGGGGGGGCACCGCACACGGCTAAGGAACGATCTCAAGGATCAACTTGTGTGTCCATGGGGTGCCCCCTGCCCCCGTATATAAAGGAGGGAGGGAGGAGGAGGCCGGCCCTAGGAGGGGCGCGCCATGGGGAGTCCTACTCCCACCGGGAGTAGGATTCCCCCTTTCCTAGTCCAACTAGGAGTCCTTCCATGTATTAGGAGTAGGAGACAATGAAGTGGAAGAGAGAAGGGAAGGAAGGAGGGTGCGGCCTCCCCTAGTCCAATTCGGACTAGGCCATGGGGGGGCGCGGCCTGCCCTAGGCAGCCCCTCTCTTTCCCGCAGGGCCCAATAAGGCCCAATACTTCTCCCCGGCGAATTCTCGTAACTCTCCGGTACTCCGAAAAATACCCGAATCATTCGGAACCTTTCCGAACTCCGAATATAGTCGTCCAATATATCGATCTTTACGTCTCGACCATTTCGAGACTCCTCGTCATGTCCCCGATCTCATCCGGGACTCCGAACTCCTTCGGTACATCAAAACTCATAAACTCATAACATAAATGTCATCGAAACCTTAAGCGTGCGGACCCTACGGTTCGAGAACAATGTAGACATGACCGAGACACGTCTCCTGTCAATAACCAATAGCGGGACCTGGATGCCCATATTAGCTCCTACATATTCTACGAAGATCTTTATCGGTCAGACCGCATAAGAACATACGTTGTTCCCTTTGTCATCGGTATGTTACTTGCCCGAGATTCGATCGTCGGTATCTCAATACCTAGTTCAATCTTGTTACCGGCAAGTCTCTTTACTCGTTCCGTAATACATCATCTCACAACTAACTCATTAGTTGCAATGCTTGCAAGGCTTATGTGATGTGCATTACCGAGAGGGCCCAGAGATACCTCTCCGAGCAATCGGAGTGACAAATCCTAATCTCGAAATACGCCAACCCAACAAGTACCTTCGGAGACACACAGAGAGCACCTTTATAATCACCCGGTTACGTTGTGAAGTTTGGTAGCACACAAAGTGTTCCTCCGGTAAACGGGAGTTGCATAATCTCATAGTCATAGGAACATGTATAAGTCATGAAGAAAGCAATAGCAACAAACTAAACGATCAAGTGCTAAGCTAAAGGAATGGGTCAAGTCAATCAGATCATTCAACCAATGATGTGACCTTGTTAATCAAATGATAACTCCTTTGTCTATGGTTAGGAAACATAACCATCTTTGATTAACAAGCTAGTCTAGTAGAGGCATACTAGTGACACTCTGTTTGTCTATGTATTCACACATGTATTATGTTTCCGGTTAATACAATTCTAGCATGAACAATAAACATTTATCATGAAATAAGGAAATAAATAATAACTTTATTATTGCCTCTAGGGCATATTTCCTTCACATCCACGTGGGGCCAGGGCTCGGGAGGCACCTCCGTAGTGGCATGCAGATCTTTGTGAAGACATATTCAAGATCAGATGAGGATTAGAAGACGCCGATCCTCGGCAAGATCCTTGCCGAGGAAGGCTACCAGACCCCCGGCAAGACCCTTGCCGGGGACGACAGCGCGCCACGGCAAGACCCTTGCCGGGCCACCCGGCAAAGCCCTCACCAAGTACGCCAGCGGGACCACCGCCAGGCCCGCGTCAACCAAGCTTCCACCACCGTTCCCATGCAGCTGCCAGCCCAACCAGCTCGGCGGGCACCTACGTGGCAACATGCAGCTCCTAGGCCAACTCATCAAGTGCCTGCGTGGCGGCATGCAGATCCTCGTGAAGGCTCCACCACCACGCCACCTCAGCTGCCTGGCTGCCTACATGGCACCATGCACCTCACTGGCCAGGGCGCGTGTCAAGGCGAGGAGGAGCAGCGACGGACGGGACGAGCCTCGCCCCCGTCCCCAATAAAGCAAGGGGACACCTACACTATGCATTAAATGCGTATAGTCCAGTAATACGAGCGACAAGCTCAGAGCACTGTACGCCTTTCCACCTCCTGTGTGTCACTGTGGTAGCCCCTTCCAACTATAAAAGGAGGCCCATGGCATACTGGAGAAGGATACTGACTCTTCGAACCACGACCGACCACAGCTAGTTTGAGAGCTCAAGAACTCTCGAAAATACACCAACCAAAGCAGGACTAGGGTTTTACGCATCCTCGCGGCCCGAACCTGGGTAAACGATCCTTGTGCTGTCTACTAGCCCTGCTCTCCTCGCAACCCTGCGCCCCGGCAATCGTAGTAGGGATTCTTGTGATCCCATAGGTGTCGTTCCACACCGACATCTTTGGCGCGCCAGGTAGGGGGCGCAATTGTGAGAATCTGGTCTAGTAGTTAGCCTAGCAGTTCTTCGTCGCCATGGCTCCTAAGAAGAAGAAGACCACGGCGACCGGCTCGTTGGGAGCCGAACGGCCCGTGCCGGTGTGGACAAGCAGCGGACCGGTCGCAGACAGGACCCGGGCCGCGGCCCGCGAGCACCAGCATCGCCCAGGCAGTCGGAGCCTGGCGAGCGGCATCGTTCGCGCACCAGACGACCAACTACACGTCGCCGGATCCAAAGACGGAGCTGGGCCCCCCGCAGGCGGCGCGGGACCCTCCAGGAGTGTTGTTGTGCCACCCCTGGGCGGCGCAACGACCTCCAGGACGCCCACACAGGCGACCACCACGCGCTCTTCCCATGGTGTGCGCGCCGAGCAGCGTCACTACGTCGGTGACCCTGGGCACCACCGTGGGAAGAGCCCTATGCGTCATCCGCAAGATGAAGGGGTTCAAAGACGCCGGTTACCGGGCGAAAAATGGCACGCAACCTCTAGGTCGTAACGGAGCTCCTTCTAACGTAATTAGAAGTCGAAGCGCGCCACGATCCACGCAGATGTCACCGCCGCCCATGCCAGCGGAAGCTTTGGCGCGCGCGCAGCTGGTCCACGACTTCCCTCCTGCTGCAGAGAAGCTCGACGAGTGGAGGGCCACCATCTGAAGCCTCGTCGCCGTTGCAAACATAGACGATCCGCGACCGGCAGAGCCCTTGGGTCGGCGCTCCACCGAGCCACCACATGCTGGCGCTGGGAGGACCAGGGGAGCTGCGGCCACGGTGCACTCTCCTCCTCCTCGCCAGCCGCCGGCGGCGTCGGTCCGTCGTGACGATGCTTGCGATAACATCTCCATAGCGTCGTCCGACCCGCGGAACCTCCGCGACCAGCGCCAAGTCCTTCGGGAACAACCTCACGAAGACACTCGAACCACCGTCGAGCGCCGGCGCGAAACACGCCGCCAGTCGGACAAGCGGGCGGGACCCGCTATGGACCACCCGACACCGGGGGGCTCCGGCAGCCTACCTTACGAGGTGGGCTGCCCGACCTTTACCCGTGAGCTGCGGCAGTTCCAGTGGCCATCCCACCGCACGTTCAAACCCGATGTCAGCGAGAAGTACACCGGCAAGACCCATCCGTCCAAGTTCCTCAGCATCTACACCATCGCGATGCAGGCTGCTGGAGCTCGTGACGACAAGGTGCTTGCCAACTATTTCCCGCTGGCGCTGAAACCCAATGTGATGTCTTGGTTGATGCACTTGCCGGCAGATTCCATTTCTTACTGGTCGAATCTGTGCCATGAGTTCCTTGGTGGCTTCACTGGAGGCCACCAAGCTCATGGCCAGGCCAGTGATCTGCATATCATTCCCCAGAAGGAAGGGAAGACCCTGCGCAAGTACATCCAGAGATTCAGCCGGGTGCAGTACAACATCCCCGGCGTTCATCCCGCTGTTGTGATTAGCGCGTTCCACCAGAACGTGCACAATCGCAAGATGCGCGAAGAGCTGGCGATGACCAAAGTTAAGGATGTGGCCGAGCTCTACGTTCTGGCCGATAGGTGCACCCGGGCTGCAGAGGGAAGGAAGTACCCCGGCGAAGACGCCGGCGCGGAAACCGACTCTACCGATGAAGATGCCGCTACTTGACGAAGAAGGGCGGGCGTCATAACAGAAATGCAAAGGCAAGGCCGTGCTTGCCGTTGAGGGATCTGACGACACCGGTGCCGGCAAGAAGGTCAAGGCAGACGCCCCCGGCAAGGAGATTTCCAGGTGTGCCGCCTGCCGGGCCTTGGCGGCTACCGACAAGCCAGGAAGCTCCAGCAAGCAATACTACAAGATCCATCGCACCAAGGGCCACGACCTCCATAACTGCCGGCAAGTCGAGCTGCTTGCTGAGAAGCAAAAGGCTGAGTACGAGAGGCAGGACAAGGAGAAGGACGAGGACGGTGCGGAGGGGTCCGGCAAGAAGCGTGGCGGCCAAGGAGGCCGCCCCGGCAAGGACAACCACAAAGAGAGGCCTGCTCGGGGCTGCGACAAGAAACAAGAAGACTATGATCACGACGAGGACGACGAGTCTGGTGAGCAAGGGTCCAGAAGGCTACGGAGGCCATGTGCGTCGATGGCGGTGCCTCGCTGCATACCTTCGTCCGCAACTCAAGCAGTGGGCGCGTGAGATTACATCAGCAGAGCCATCGTTCGATGCTCAGAAGCCGCTGAAGTGGTCCAGCACGCCCCTCATCTTTGATGCCGAGGACCACCCTGACTGCACTACCGCGGTCGGGTGTTTGCCATTGTTGGTCTCGCCAACGATACGCAACCTTAGAGTGAACAAGATGTTGGTTGACGGCGGGGCCGGCCTAAACCTGGTCTCGCCTGTCGTGATCAAAAAGTTGCAAATCCTTGATGGAGACCTCGAGGAAACGGGCACGTTTCAAGGGGTTAATCCGGGGAGGAGCCAGCCGAAGGGAAAGGTCACAATGCCTGTGACGTTTGGAGGAGAGTTGAACTACAGGATGGAGAGGATCGTCTTCTACGTAGCCAAGATCCCCTTGCCCTACAACGGGATCCTCGGCCGCCTAGCACTTGCCAAGTTCATGGCGGCGTCACACTACGCCTACAACATGCTAAAGATGCCTGGGCCGTTGACCATCATTTCCGTCCCCTGCGACAAGAAGGACGCGCTGATCTGCACCGACTAGCTCTATCGGGAAGCAGTTGCAGCGGCTGCCGCCAAGGCACCTGCTCCTGCCGCTGAAGCCCCGAGAGGGAAGAAGAAGCCCGGCAAGACCTCTCGCACCCACTCCGGCAAGCGCACCTCCTCTGAGTGTTGCGCTACCGTCGAGGACGTGCCAGAGAGCTCTACCGACAAGAGCAAGAGACCCAGGGCCGAGCCGCCGCAGGCCAAGAAGGTGCCCATCAGGGAGAATGGCACGGGAGATGCCTTCACCATAGGCTCCACCATCGACATCAAATAGGAAGGCGCGCTCGTCACCTTCCTGCGGGCGAATGTCGACGTGTTTGCGTGGCAAGCATCCGACATCCCCGGTGTTCCCAGGGAGGTGATTGAGCACCACCTAGTTGTCTGCCCTCACGCGCGGCCCGTCAAGCAGAAAGGTCAAAAAGCAGGCTCTGGAGAGGCGGAGTTCATCGCGGAATGGACCTCGACGCCTGAAGAAGAAATCCAGGAGACCACTCTCCCCGGCAAGGAAGCAGACCGCGACTGGTTCATGTACTTTGATGGGGCTTTCTCGCTGCAAGGCGCCGGTGCCGGTGTGCTACTCGTCGCACCCACTAGAGAACACCTCAAGTACGTGATCCAGATGCACTTCCCCAGGGAGATATCCACCAACAACACTGCTGAGTACGAGGGATTGCTTGCCGGTCTCAGGATCGCGGCAGACCTCGGGGTTAAGAAGCTCATCATCAGGGGTGACTCGCAGCTCGTTGTCAGACAGGTCAACAAGGATTATCAGAGCCCATTGATGGAAGCTTACGTAGATGAGGTGAGGAAGCTGGAGGAACGCTTTGACGGTATATAGGCAGAGCACGTCCCCCGAGCGGAGAACGACATCGCCGATTACCTATCAAAGCGTGCCGCATTCGAGCTACCTGTGGAACCAGGTAACTTTTTGCTCCGGTTAACTCAACCATCCTTCGAACCATCAGCGGGGCAGAACAAGCGGAGGAAATCAGGTCCCGGCAAGTACTTTCCTACCGAGCCCCCTGGGGCTGCCGGCAAGGGTGCTGCCACGGATGCTGAGCATGCCCAAGAGCAACTGGCACTGGCAGGGCGTCAAGCCCTGGCCGTAGAGACAACCGCTCCCATGGTGGAAGAGATGCCTTTGGTCCTTGTCGTCGAGCCCCACGCTCCGGCATGGGCACAGCATACCGTCCAATTCCTCCAAACAGGGGAGCTTCCTGAGGAGCAGGAAGAAGCGGAGAAAGTAGCCCGTCGGTCCGCCCTGTACCAGTTCGTCGATGACGTCCTGTACCGGAGAAGGTCGAACGGTGTGAAACTCAAGTGCATCCCCCGGGAGGAAGGACTGGAGCTGTTGGCAGAGATACATGGAGGCATATGTGGCTCCCATATAGGGTCGAGGGCCCTTGCCAGGAAGGCGTTCCGGCAAGGCTTCATCTGACCCACCGCCTTCTAGGATGCGACGGCACTAGTAACCATGTGTGAAGCATGCCAGTTCCATTCAAAGAAGCTTCATCAACCAGCTCAAGCCCTTCAAACAATCCCACTCTCCTGGCCATTCTCAGTCTGGGGGCTCGATATACTGGGCCCTTTCCCCCGCGCTGTCGGGGGCTTTGAGTACTTGTACGTTGCAATCGACAAGTTCACAAAGTGGCGGAAGGTGGAAGCGATGAGGAAGGTGACCGCTTTCGATCGGCCGTCAAGTTCTTCAAAGGACTGGTCTGCCGTTTTGGTGTGCCAAACAGAGTCATCACCGACAACGGCACGCAGTTCACAAGCCGCACCTTCATGCAGTACATCCAAGACCTCAGCAGCAAGGTCTGTTTTTCTTCCGTGGCACATCCACGGAGCAATGGCCAAGCTGAGAGGGCAAATGCTGAAGTGTTGCGAGGCCTGAGAACGAAGACCTTTGACAAGCTGCACAAGAGTGGAAGGCGCTGGATTGATGAGTTTTCGGCGGTTCTTCGGTCGATCAGGACGACGCCAAATCGAGCCACCGGCCAGACACCTTTTGCCCTGGTATACGGGGCAGAAGCAGTTCTCCCCACGGAACTCATATACGGGTCACCTCGAGTGCTCACTTATGATGAGCTTGAGCAAGAGCCGTTGCACCAAGATGACGCGACGCTCCTTGAGGAAGATCGTCTTCGGGCGGCTGTGAGAGCGGCAAGCTACGGCCTTGCGCCGCTACCATAGCCGCAAGGTTCATGCCCGGAGCTTTGAGGAAGGCGACCTTGTTCCTCGGCGCGTTCAGTCGGCCAAGAATTCCAACAAGTTGACGCCGAAGTGGAAAGGCCCTTATCGGGTCTGAGTCACGAACTGGCGAAGTTCTGCTCGAGACCGAGGATGCCGTCCCAGTGAGCAACTCCTGGAACATTGAGCATCTTCGCAAGTTTTACACGTAAGGCGCGGCTTGCCGGGCCTCCGGACAAGCCAACTGATGTCTACTACACAACCTTCTTCTTGTAGACGTTATTGGGCCTCCAAGTGCAGAGGTTTGTAGGACAGTAGCAAATTTCCCTCAAGTGGATGGCCTAAGGTTTATCAATCCGTGGGAGGCGAGGGATGAAGATGGTCTCTCTCAAGCAACCTGCAACCAAATAACAAAGAGTCTCTTGTGTCCCCAACACACCCAATACAATGGTAAATTGTATAGGTGCACTAGGTCGTGAAGAGATGGTGATACAAGTGCAATATGGATGGTAGATATAGGTTTTTGTAATCTGAAAATATAAAAACAGCAAGGTAACAAGCGGTAAAAGTGAGCGTAAACGATAAAGGCCTAGGGTTCATGCTTTCACTAGTGCAAGTTCTCTCAACAATAATAACATAATTGGATCACATAACTATCCCTCAACATGCAACAAAGAGTCACTCCAAAGCAACTAATAGCGGAGAACAAACAAAGAGATTATGGAGGGTACAAACCACCTCAAAGTTATTCTTTCCAATCAATCCGTTGGGCTATTCCTATAAGTGTCACAAATAGCCCTAGAGTTCGTACTAGAATAACACCTTAAGACCCAAATCAACCAAAACCCTAATGTCACCTAGATACTCCAATGTCACCTCAAGTATCCGTGGGTATGATTATACGATATGCAGCACACAATCTGAGATTCATCTATTCAACCAACACATAGAACCTCAAAGATTGCCCCAAAGTTTCTACCGGAGAATCACGACGAAAAACGTAAAGCCAACCCCTATGCATAGGTTCATGGGCGGAACCCGCAAGTTGATCACCAAAACATACATCAAGTGAATCACGTGATATCCCATTGTCACCACAGAATCTGACGGCAAGACATACATCAAGTGTTCTCAAATCTTTAAAGACTCAATCCGATAAGATAACCTCAAAGGGAAAACTCAATTCATTACAAGAGAGTAGAGGGGGAGAAGAAACATAAGATCCAACTATAATAGCAAAGCTCGCGATACATCAAGATCGTGTCAAATCAAGAACACGAGAGAGAGAGAGAGAGAGAGAGAGAGAGATCAAACACATAGCTACTGGTACATACCCTCAGCCCCGAGGGTGAACTACTCCCTCCTCATCATGGAGAGCGCGGATGATGAAGATGGCCACGGTGAGGGTTCCCCCTCCTCAGGAGTCTTGAACAGGGTCCCGATTGGGTTTTGGTGGCTACATAGGCTTGCGGCGGCGGAATTCCCGATCTATTCTCCCTTCTGGAAGTTTTAGGGTATGTAGGTATCTATGGGTGCAGGAAGTACGTCGGTGGAGCTTCGGGGGCCCCACGAGGCAGGGGGACGCGCCCTAGGGGAGGGCTCCCCCCACCCTCGTGGGCACCTCCCTTCGCTCCTGACGTGGGGTCCAAGTCCATCCGGTAGCTTTCCTTCCAAAAATAACTTCTCCAGTTGATTTCGTTCCGTTTCGACTTCATTTGATATTCCTTTTCTTCGAAACACTGAAATAGGCAAAAAACAACAAATCTGGGCTGGGCCTCCGGTTAATAGGTTAGTCCCAAAAATAATATAAAAGTGGATAATAAAGCCCAATATTGTCTAAAACAGTATATAATATAACATGGAGCAATCAAAAATTATAGATACGTTGGAGACGTATCAAGCATCCCCAAGCTTAATTCCTGCTCGTCCTCGAGTAGGTAAACGATAGAAAAGATAATTTTTGATGTGGAATGCTAGTTGACATAATTTCATTGTAATACTTCTTAATTGTGGTATGATTATTCAGATCCGAAAGATTCAAGACAAAAGTTCATATTGACATCTCTAAAAATAATAATACTTCAAGCATACTAACTAAGCAATTATGTCTTCTCAAAATAACATGGCCAAAGAAAGTTCATCCCTACAAAATCATATAGTTTAGTCATGCTCCATTTTCATCACACAAGAATGCTCTCATCATGCACAACCCCGATGACAAGCCAAGCAATTGTTTCATACTTTAGTAATCTCAAACTTATAAATCCTCACGCAATACATGAGCGTGAGCCATGGATATAGCACTATGGGTGGAATAGAATACGATGATGGGGGTTATGTGGAGAAGACAAAAAGGAGAAGATCTCACATCAACGAGGCTAATCAATGGGCTATGGAGATGCCCATCGATTGATGTTAATGTGAGGAGTAGGGATTGCCATGTAACAGATGCACTAGAGCTATAAATGTATGAAAGCTCAACAAAAGAAACTAAGTGGGTGTGCATCTAACTTGCTTGCTCACGAAGACCTAGGGCATTTGAGGAAGCCCATCGTTGGAATATACAAGCCAAGTTCTATAATGAAAAATTCCCACTAGTATATGTAAGTGACAAAACAAGAGACTCTCTATCATGAACATTATGGTGCTACTTTGAAGCACAAGTGTGGAAAATGGATAGTAGCATTGTCCCTTTTTTGGGGGGCCTTCTTTTTTTTCTTTTTTTGGGACAATGCTCTATTGAATGATGATCATCACACTTCTATTTATTTACAACTCAATGATTACAAATCGATACTAGAACAAAGTATGACTCTATATGAATGCCTCCGGTGATTATGCGGGATATGCAATGAATCAAGAGTGACATGTATGAAAGAATTATGAACGGTGGCTTTGCCACAAATACTATGTCAACTACATGATCATGCTAAGCAATATGACAATGATGAATATGTCATGATGAACGGTATGGTGGAAAGTTGCATGGCAATATATCTCAGAATGGCTATGGAAATGCCATAATAGGTAGGTACGGTAGCTGTTTTGAGGAAGATATAAGGAGGTTTATGTGTGAAAGAGCGTATCATATAACGGGGTTTGGATGCACCGGCGAAGTTTGCACTAACTCTCAATGTGAGAAAGGGCAATGCACGCATCAAGAGGCTAGCAATGATGGAAGGGTGAGAGTGCGTATAATCCATGGACTCAACATTAGTCATAAAGAACTCATATACTTATTGCAAAAATCTAGAAGCCATCAAAAACCAAAGCACTACGCTGCGCATGCTCCTAGGGGACAGATTGGTAGGAAAAGACCATCGTCATTCCCCGACCGCCACTCATAAGGAGGACAATCAAAGAACACCTCATGTTTCAAATTTGTTACATAATGTTTACCATGCGGCGTGCTACGGGACTTGCAAACTTCAACACAAGCATTTCTCAAATTCACAACTACTCAACTAGCACGACTTTGATATTATCACCTCCATATCTCAAAACAATTATCAAGCATCAAACTTCTCTTAGTATTCAACACACTCATAAGAACGTTTTTACTATTCTTGAATACCTAGCATATTAAGATTAAGCAAATTACCATGCTATTCCAAAGACTCTCAAAATAATATAAGTGAAGCATGATAGTTCATCTATTTCTTCAAAATAAAACTACCACCATGCTCTAAAAGATATAAGTGAAGCACTAGAGCAAACGACAAACTACTCTGAAAGGTATAAGTGAAGATCAATGAGTAGTCGGAGAATTATGAAACTATGTGGAGACTCTCTAACATTTAAGAATTTCAGATCTTAGTATTTTATCCAAACAGAAAGCAAAGCTAAAGAAAATAAAATGACATGACGCTCCAAGCAAAACACATATCATGTGGTGAATAAAAATATAGCTCCAAGTAAAGTTACCGATGGAAGTAGACGAAAGAGGGGATGCCTTCCGGGGCATCCCCAAGCTTAGACGCTTGGTTATCCTTGAATATTACCTTGTGGTGCCTTGGGAATCCCCAAGCTTAGGCTCTTGCCACTCCTTATTCCATAGTCCATCGAATCTTTACCCAAAACTTGAAAACTTCACAACACAAAACTTAACAGAAAACTCGTAAGCTCCGTTAGCGGAAGAAAACAAAACACCACTTCAAGGTACTGTAATGAACTCATTATTTATTTATATTGGTGTTAAACCTACTGTATTACAACTTCTCTATGGTTTATAATCTATTTTACTAGCCATAGATTCATCAAAATCAGCAAGCAACACAATGAAAACAGAATGTAAAAAGCAGAACAGTCTGTAGTAATCTGTAACTAACGCAAACTTCTGGAACTCCAAAAATTCTAAAATAAATTGGTGGACCTGAGGAATTTGTCTAGTAATCATCTGCCAAAAGAATCAACTAAATAGCACTCTCCAGTAAAAAGTTGAAGCTAGTTTCATGAGCGCTAAAGTTTCTGTTTTTTTACAGCATGATCATAAAGACT
Source organism: Aegilops bicornis (assembly GCA_021605145.1). Taxonomy (NCBI): domain Eukaryota; kingdom Viridiplantae; phylum Streptophyta; class Magnoliopsida; order Poales; family Poaceae; genus Aegilops; species Aegilops bicornis. The sequence continues at coordinate 372,301,636 of CM038671.1, forward strand.
TCACCCAAGTCTTCCCAAAGGTTCTACTTGGCACAAACACTAATTAAAACACAAAACCACATATAAACATAAGCTAGATGTATTATTTATTACTAAACATAACCAAAAAGCAAGAAACTAAAATAAAATTGGGTTGCCTCCCAACAAGCGCTAACGTTTAACGCCCCTAGCTAGGCATGATGATTTCAATGATGCTCACATAAAAGATGAGAGTTGAAACATAAAGAGAGCATCATGAAGAATATTACTAGCACATTTAAGTCTAACCCACTTCCTATGCATAGGTATTTTGTGAGCAAACAACTTATGGGAACAATAATCAACTAGCATAGGAAGGCAAAACAAGCATAACTTCAAGATTTTAAGCACATAGAGAGGAAACTTGATATTATTGCAATTCCTACAAGCATATATTCCTCCCTCATAATAATTTTCAGTAGCATCATGAATGAATTCAACAATATAACCAGCACCTAAAGCATTCTTTTCATGATCTACTTGCATAGAAAATTTATTACTCTCCACATAAGCAAAATTCTTCTTATTCGGAATAGTGAGAGTATCATAAGAGACTTGAATACTATAAATTGTATCCACATTAAAAGAGTAATGTTCAGAGAAAGGGTAATCATAATCATGACAAGTTTTATAAATATAATCATCACTACTCTTTATAGCATAAGTTTTATCACAATAATCATCATAAGTAGCAACTTTGTTCTCATCACAATCGATTGAAACCTCTTCCAAGATAGTGGACTCATCACTAAATAAAGTCACGACCTCTCCAAATCCACTTTCATAAATATTATAAGATTCAACATCCTCCAAAATAGTGGGATCATTACTTCATAAAGTTGACACTCTTCCAAACCCACTTTCATCAATATAATCATCATAAGTAAGAGGCATGCTATCATCATAGTAAATTTCCTCATCAAAGCTTGGGGGACAAAAAATATCATCTTCATGAAACATAGCTTCCCCAAGCTTGTGGCTTTGCATATCATTAGCATCATGGATATTCAAAGAGTTCATACTAACAACATTGCAATGATGCTCATCATTCAAATATTTAGTTCCAAATATTTTAATGCATTCTTCTTCTAACACTTTGGCACAATTTTCCTTTCCATCATACTCACGAAAGATATTAAAAAGATGAAGCCTATGAGACAAACTCAATTCCATTTTTTGTAGTTTTCTTTTATAAACTAAACTAGTGATAAAACAAGAAACTAAAAGATTTAATTGCAAGATCTAAAGATATACCTTCAAGCACTCACCTCCCCGGCAACGGCGCCAGAAAAGAACTTGATGTCTACTACACAACCTTCTTCTTGTAGACGTTATTGGGCCTCCAAGTGCAGAGGTTTGTAGGACAGTAGCAAATTTCCCTCAAGTGGATGGCCTAAGGTTTATCAATCCGTGGGAGGCGTAGGATGAAGATGGTCTCTCTCAAGCAACCCTGCAACCAAATAACAAAGAGTCTCTTGTGTCCCCAACACACCCAATACAATGATAAATTGTATAGGTGCACTAGGTCGGCGAAGAGATGGTGATACAAGTGCAATATGGATGGTAGATATAGGTTTTTGTAATCTGAAAATATAAAAACAGCAAGGTAACAAGCGGTAAAAGTGACCGTAAACGAAAATGCAATGATAGGAAATAAAGCCTAGGGTTCATGCTTTCACTAGTGCAAGTTCTCTCAACAATAATAACATAATTGGATCACATAACTATCCCTCAACATGCAACAAAGAGTCACTCCAAAGTAACTAATAGCGGAGAACAAACAAAGAGATTATGGAGGGTACAAACCACCTCAAAGTTATTCTTTCCAATCAATCCGTTGGGCTATTCCTATAAGTGTCACAAACAGCCCTAGAATTCGTACTAGAATAACACCTTAAGACACAAATCAACCAAAACCCTAATGTCACCTAGATACTCCAATGTCACCTCAAGTATCCGTGGGTATGATTATACGATATGCATCACACAATCTCAGATTCATCTATTCAACCAACACATAGAACCTCAAAGATTGCCCCAAAGTTTCTACCGGAGAATCACGACGAAAACGTGTGCCAACCCCTATGCATAGGTTCATGGGAGGAACCCACAAGTTGATCACCAGAACATACATCAAGTGAATCACGTGGTATCCCATTGTCACCACAGATACGCACGGCAAGACATACATCAAGTGTTCTCAAATCTTTAAAGATTCAATCCGATAAGATAACCTCAAAGGGAAAACTCAATTCATTACAAGAGAGTAGAGGGGGAGAAGAAACATAAGATCCAACTATAATAGCAAAGCTCGCGATACATCAAGATCGTGCCAAATCAAGAACACAAGAGAGAGAGAGAGAGAGAGAGAGAGAGAGAGAGATCAAACACATAGCTACTGGTACATACCCTCAGCCCCGAGGGTGAACTACTCCTAAATGCGTCATGGAGAGCGCCGGGATGATGAAGATGGCCACGGTGAGGGTTCCCCCCTCCGTGAGTCTTGAACAGGTCCCGATTGGGTTTTGGTGGCTACAGAGGCTTGCGGCGGCGGAACTCCCGATCTATTCTCCTTTTTGGAAGTTTTAGGGTACGTAGGTATATATGGGTGCAGGAAGTACGTCGGTGGAGCTTCGGGGGGCCCACGAGGCAGGGGGCGCGCACAGGGGGGGCGTGCCCCCACCCTCGTGGGCACCCCCCTTCGCTCCTGACGTGGGGTCCAAGTCCATCCGGTAGGTTTCCTTCCAAAAATAACTTCTCCAGTTGATCTCGTTCCGTTTCGACTTCGTTTGATATTCCTTTTCTTCGAAACACTGAAATAGGCAAAAAAACAGCAAATCTGGGCTGGTCCTCCGGTTAATAGGTTAGTCCCAAAAATAATAAAAAAGTGGATAATAAAGCCCAATATTGTCTAAAACAGTAGATAATATAGCATGGAGCAGTCAAAAATTATAGATACGTTGGAGACGTATCACCAACCTTTTGTACAAGCTTTGCCGGCAAGGCATGTGACCCTTTGTACAAAGCCAGGCGCAGACCCTGAGCATAAATAAGTGAAGCGTTGGCGCCCTAAGTCATAGCATGCATGCTAGGTCGAGTCTCTTCCTTGGTTAGGGTTGATAGTGCTCAGTGACTAACCCCTAGCTTAGAGGTCGAGTGCGCGTCTATCTGTTTCTCTTCTGTCCTCTTTTGGTTCGCAGGGCACATGAGCACTTCTGCTGAGCTACTTGGAAGAAAGAAAACGGACCGGCGTCCCGACCCCGGCGAACCAGAGTTGCCGGGGGCTGCAAGCACGGGGATCCAACCGCGGCAAGACAAGGTTGCCGGGGGCTGCAGATCCAGATAAGTCTTTTATCCTCTGTCATGCATTTCGGAACGGGACTGGGGCATGTGAAACCCCATTTTTATCTCTAGGCTGTCGTGCTCCCCTTTTTCCTATACCTAAGGATTATTTTCTGGGTCCGGATTTGGTTGTAGCCGCGGCGGCAAGGAGGTAGAGCGAGGGGCCTAAAGCCCACTTCATCCCTGCCTCCGCCAAGAGCCTTGAAGCAGTTGGCTGGAGTGGGGGGACGGCAAGGCCTGTTCTTGAGGTAAAAACGTTTATCTAAAAAATAACAAGGATTCGCTCCTTGTCGCGGGACTTACCCACGAGCGAAAAACTCGACAAGCATCCCTTTTCATTAAAAACATCCCATACAGTACAGTTAAATGCGAAATGAAAAACATGAACAAAGGGGATTACAAGCTTTAAATTTAACAAGGCCCGCAGGCTTATAGATTAAAAAACAGATAAGGTGCCCGTGATCCCTTTCTTGTCCCTCTCCTCACGAGGCAGGTCAAGGAGGCAAGAGGGCAAAAGGGGCGCCTAGGCGAGCTACGAGCAGCAGAAAGCACCAAGAGAACACCTCGGTGGCCGCCCACAGGCGGGCCGGTGATGACGGTGCCGGGAAAGGAGCTGGAAGACGAGGCGGCAGGACCGGCAATATGCGATGAAGGCGTCGATGCCCGCTTACACCGAGTTGATGGCCTTGCCACCCGCCCTCTTCCTCTTCCCCAGCCTCCCGACGCCAGCCGCCCATGGAGACGGCCTCGAGAAGTTCAAGGAGCTGGCCCCACCCCTGGCAAAACCCTGCCGGAGGCGGCCAGTGCAGTCTTCTTGCTGCACCGCACCGGCCAGCGGGGCATCCGACGCCTAGTCAGACTCGTCTCCGCTGTCCTCCTCGTCACTTTCGCTCGAGGAAGATCTTCCATCGCCGGAATCTCCATCATAGGAGCTCTCCACACAGCATTTCAGGCGAGTTCCAAAATCTCCGAAGACCTTGATGGAGAGCAGGCCCTCCTCCATTAATTTGAAGTAGAGGATGAGCCCCGCCGTCAGACTGTGGATGCAGGCGAACGTCTTCCATCCACGGCGGAGGTACATAACTCGAAGAGCCGGGAAGTCGACGTCGACCCGCGTGCCCCCGTTCCCACAGCCCCTCATGTGCAACCCGAGGGCCTGGGGCGGGTCACGCTCCATCACCCGAGCAAACGGGGCAGGGAGATGAAGACAACGGCGCGGAGGCTGGCGCAGCCTGATGAAGAACTCACAAGGCTGGTCTTCAACGTGGCCCTCCATCGGGAAGGGCATCATTGGCGGGGGCAAGGCCGGCGCGCCGCCCCGTCCTCCTCTTCCCCGAGCGCTACGGCCTCTGCCCCGACCTCGCCCACGGCCTCGCCCCCTCCCCCTTCCCCTCATGGCTGGTTCCACCACCGCGGGCTCAGGAGGAGGAGGGACGCGCTGTCAAGCTACGACCCTCGCCGCCACCATCAAGGGACCAGGATTCCCTTTCTCCATGGCGGGTGAGAGGAAGAAGCAGAAGCAGGAGGAGATAGAAGATGGAAGAATGCGGGATGCCATCCCCCCTTCCGCCTCTTTATAAAGGAACGGGGTTGAGGCTCGGCCGCTCCCTCGGCCAATCCAGACACTGGAGGCGCGGGGAATCGGGACCGACCCGCTGCCCCAACCAGCGACGGCCCGGTTTCCGCCTCCAACGTTTGCCACCCCAAGCGCACGAAAGACGCGTGGCAGACGTGCAGAACTGAGGGGACAGGTGAGGCGACCTCTCCCCACCCCATGATCGTGGGGAGTGGACGCCTTGAAGACCACACCCCACCCCCGCTCAGTAAATGAGCCGCGCCTCCATGCCTCCCTCTTTTTACGAGGAGGGCGCGAGCCGCCTCTTTACCGCGATATGACGCATGCGTGTGGAAACCGTCCCACGCATGCCGCCCATGTCACGCACGCCCCTCCATGTCGGATGTGGGGTTCCGGCAAACCCTTAAGGTTCGAACACTGGGGTGCGCGCGAAGTCTTTCCCTCCTACCGATCTACGCTCTAGCTCCCTAAGATCTTGCAGACGAACTCGACGAACTCACAACACAGAAAGAGACACGGGGTTTATACTGGTTTGGGCCACCGTTGTGGTGTAATACCCTACTCCAGTGTGGTGGTGGTGGTGGATTGCCTCTGGGGCTGATGATGAACAATACAAGTGAAGAACAACCTCCTGAGGTTGTGGTGTTCTTGTGGCTAGGCTCTCGACCGGATTGGATCAAGCTAATATCAGATGCCTCTACTTATATAGGCCCTGGTCCTCTTCCCAAATGTTGAGCGGGAAGGGAGCCAACAACGACAGGCAAATTTGAAGGGGGACAGCTAGAACAAGCTATCTTGACAAAAGCGGTCTTCTCCTGCGAAAAGCCCTGGGGCGACACCGCCTTGGGCTCCATGATGACCTCCGCCTTGCCGTCCTCCTGGTCTTGGTCTTGTTGCACCAATATGGCAACCTTTGCCTGATGCCTTGGTACTCTTCGTATGTGCCTGCCTCCTTAGCACCAAAGAGGAAACAGGGACACTGCACGCACCGGCGCCCGCCTGGCACCCGCCTGGCACCGTTCGTCATGGCTCACATCACGATAGCCTCGTGAGGTTCGCCTTGACTTGATATCTCCGCTCCTCGTGAGCCTGCCTGGCTAGGCCACTCCAGAGGAGGCCTTGTTTCGTCCGCCTCACGAGGCTTGGCTCCTCGCGAGGGTCTTCGATGCCTTGTTGATGAAGATGGGTCGTACGGCCCGCTGCTTAGCCACGCCATGGGCGCGGCGAGCAAGTCTGGGACCCCGTTCCCGAAACGCCGGCAAGAGCCGGGCCAAAGGTGCGCTCGGGCTTGGCTTCGCGGCGAAGCCAAGGGTCTAGTTCGGAGCGCCGCGGGCCCCAAAAGCCTGTAGCCTCGGTCGACGCATGGCGGTTGATTGGACGTGGGCGTCTCCGCTTCCCCACGCTGCCTTTGAATCCGCCTGCTATCGGCCCCGCATGACCTCTGATTATTCCTCCGCCTCGTGCGCCTTGCTTCCCCAATTCCCCTGCTTCCCTGCGACTCTGCTTCTCTTCCCCAATCTGACTCGCGCTCCGCCTACTCCATAGCCATGGCGCCTAAGCGTACTGAGAAGGGGAAGAGCCCTTTGCCTCTTTCGACCGCGCCTCCGCCCTTCGCGCCGGCGCTCGGCCGGTCTCGCATGCTCAACGACGAGGCCATGGACAAGGTGCGCCCGATGCTTGCCTCCAGCTTCAGTGAGTGGGGGGAGATGGTGGCTTGGCCCTCGCCCCGCACTCCCTCGGTTCAGACGGCCACTGAGATCCCAATCTTCATTGACGCCCTCTGGGCAGGCCTGATTCCTCCCTTCTCCGCCTTCTGCAACGCTGTGCTTGAGCACTACCAGAGCCACATGCTGCATCTCGACCCTCAGTTCGTGACACTTCTTGCCGTCTTCGCCTTCGTGTGCGAAGCGATGGTGGGCTTTGCTCCTTCAGTGGCTCTCTTATGCCACTTCTTCTCGTTGCATCTGGCCGACCCTCAGCAGTGCTCAGGGTGCACGAGCTTCCAGGCTGTGGCTGTGACAGCAGGCGAGGGGATCGATTTCGAGCTTGCTCATCCATGTGTGACTTCCGGATACGATGGGTGTTTGTTGACGCCGGGGTGCTTAGTCCTCTGCTTCAGGCTTCGTCGGGGCCCGCTGTTCCTAACGCCGGCTGGGGCCATCAACGGCTCGCGAGCCCCGGCCCTGCCCGTGTCTGGCTCAGGTTGAAGTTGCTAAAGGATCGCGACGTAACTGCTCCGATGGTGGTGAAGGAATTCGTCCGGCGCCGGGTCGCTCCGCTCCAACGCCATTCTCGCCCCATGTGGACCTTACTCAGAAGCCAAGACCACATGAGGTTTCAGGAGTCCGGCCTCCTCCTTGGGACGCGAGGGACAATGCTCAGGGTCCTGACGGGCGTCTCTCTACCGGCCGATCTGCCCAGGAATAGTTGCCTGCTGTACCGCTGCGAGAATAAGGATGAATTTGTAAAGCCATGCCTCTCTTCGCTGAATGGGGGCCGCGACTGGTCGGCCTGGAGGGGCCCCGGGAGAACCCTATCATCATGGTTCTCTTCCCTGCCCTTGACGCTGAGCTCACCCCGAGTGATGGTGCAGGTGGGCGAGCCCAGGCGGAGACCGGCAACCGAGTGGTGATCTTGGGGCATCATCCTCCGGAGCTTGTCACCCCCCTCTTTAGGCGTCGGTTGCGGAGGAGACGTTGCATGCGGCTCCCGAGGCCAAGGCTCCGAGAGCCTCGAGAGGTCATGGCGAAATGGTGCCCGGCTGTTCGCCGCAACCGGGCACCCCTGAAGATATTCTTCCGAGCTCTCCTACGGCCCTGCTGCGCACTGGCCGTCACGTCCAGCGTTTCGGTCGTCTTTGTGTGGACTACGAGGAGCTCTACAAGAGAAAAGGATCCCCCAGCGGCCGCAACATCTTCGGACCGCTGAAGCAGAGGAAGTGCATCGCCATTGACGTGTGAGTATCGCGCAGTTGTGGCTTTCCATGTGCTGCTTTCTTCCTCTGGGGTGACGCCGCCCTGGGCTCCACGATGACCTCTGCCTTGCCGTCCTCCTGGTCTTGGTCTTGTTGCACCAATATGGCAACCTTTGCCTGACGCCTCGGTCCTCTTCGTCTGCGCCTGCCTCCTTAGCACCAAAGAGGAAACAGGGATACTGCGCGCACCGGCGCCCGCCTGGCACCCGCTTGGCACCGTTCGTCATGGCTCACGTCACGATAGCCTCATGAGGTTCGCCTTGCCCTTATATCTCCGCTCCTCGTGAGCCTGCCTGGCTAGGCCACTCCAGAGGAGGCCTTGTGTCGTCCGCCTCACGAGGCTTGGCTCCTCGCGAGGGTCTTGGATGCCTTGTTGATGAAGATGGGCCGTACGGCCTGCTGCTTAGCCACGTGTGGGCCGCAGGCAGGCAAGTCTGGGGTCCCCCGGTCACAGAACACCGACACTCCACGCCGCGCCGTGCGCGCGGGTCGTGGGAAGCGGAGCGCTTGGAGAGTCTTACCACGGTAGAAACCGCCCCACCTGCCCACGCACCATTTTGGGCCTGGCCCAACAATGTGTCGCGCCTATGTGTGGCCCAGGCCCGTGGGCTCCTGTCGGTGTACAAAAAGAGGGGCACGCTTTTGTACCCCTTTACCTGTGCACGGGTAGTCAGAGCCGCGCCCATGACCACACCAAGCAGAACAGGGGAGGTGAGCCAAGGTAAGACCGAAGCCCAAGACAATCAAAGCAAGACAAGGCCAAGACCACAAAGAGCAAAGGGACGAAGCAGGTTCCCCCAGCAAGACCCTTGCCGGGGCAACCTCACCGGCCCCGGCAAGATCCTTGCCGAGACAGCTCGCCCCACACCAACAGAGCAAGCCACCCTTGAGCCCACGATCCCCAACACCATCATCCACGTGGGGCCAAGGCTCGGGAGGCACCTCCGTGGTGGCATGCAGATCTTTGTGAAGACATATTCAAGATCAGATGAGGATTAGGAGACGCCGATCCTCGACAAGATCCTTGCCGAGGAAGGCTACCAGACCCCCGGCAAGACCCTTGCCGGGGACGACAACGCGCCACGGCAAGACCCTTGCCAGGCCACCCGGCAAGGCCCTCACCAAGGAGGCCAGCGGGACCACCGCCAGGCCCGCATCAACCAAGCTTCCACCACCGTTCCCATGCAGCTGCCAGCCCAACCAGCTCGGCGGGCACCTGCGTGGCAACATGCAGCACCCAGGCCAACTCATCGAGCGCCTGCGTGGCGGCATGCAGATCTTCGTGAAGGTTGCACCACCGTGCCACCTCAGCTGCCTGGCTGCCTACATGGCACCACACACCTCACTGGCCAGGGCGCGTGTCAAGGCGAGGAGAAGCGGCGACGGCGGGATGGGCCTCGCCCCCGTCCCCAATAAAGCAAGGGGACACCTACACTACGCATTAAATGCGTCTAGTCCTGTAATACGAGCGATAAGCTCAGAGCACTGTACACCTTTCCACCTCCTGTGTGTCACTGTGGCAGCCCCTTCCAACTATAAAAGGAGGCCCATGGCATACTGGAGAAGGATCCGGCTCTTTCGAACCACGCACTGACCACAGCTAGTTCGAGAGCTCAAGAACTCTCAGAAATACACCCACCAAAGCAGGACTAGGGTTTTACGCATCCTCGCGGCTCGAACCTGGGTAAATGATCCTTGTGCTGCCTACTAGCCCTGCTCTCCTCGCAACCCTCCGCCCCGGCAACCATAGTAGGGATTCTTGTGATCCCATAGGTGTCGTTCCACACCGACAATATGTCATCCATTTTTACTTCCCTTGGTTTTTTCACATATGACACATGTATACATGAGTAACTTTTATAGTTCATAAAATATAAAGCTAAAATATTATCACAAGAAGTAGAAGGCATGAAAATATTGCAACTCAGTTTGCACATATAAGTGAAGCTCTTATTTATATCAAAAGATTGACAATGTTCATCATTAAACGATCCTAACATTGGTGAATAAACCTTACTTGCATCAAATTTACATGCTACAACATGCTTAAATAAGCAAACATGCAATAAGTCATTGGACACAGAATCATCGCCAAAATGATTAAACATTGGTTCTTTTGCATCAACAGTTAATTCAATGGGTGCACTCAAAATTGTTGGTATTTCAGTTGTTTGATCACATGACGCATTCATGACAGTAACAAGATTCTCTAAAATAGGTGGTGTGCTCAAATCAACAGGTAACTCAACACATGATGCATTCAAGTTAACTAGGCATGCATCATTCTCATGTGAAGTTATATCATCAATACCTTTACCGTTACCTTGTCGCAAAGATGTAGCTGATGTAGGTATGGATGATGGCAATGTACCATACTCTTGAGATGATGTCGCGCTCATC